>CM028135.1:886301250-887785000 GCA_016271365.2 Neoceratodus forsteri | reverse complement strand
TTTTACTTTCGCGAAAGCACTTTTTACTTTCGCAAATGGGTTTGGTACTTTTGTGCTGCCTCCAGCTTGTTTTCAGTTAGCGAAGTGGAAAAAACATTGCAGTTCAAAAAATACTTGCCCTAGGTAAACAGCAGCACTTAGGTTTGCCTAATCTAGGCCCTAGGAACATGACCCTCGCATTAGTTTTTCGCCAGGATGCCCAGAAATATGTTTTTGAAGTTTTTCCACCATTTTAGCCGCAGAACTTTCACGAAATGTCGCAGACTCACCGAAAGTTCTCTTGGTCTAACACGTCCGCATCTACAGTTGGACTTCAAAAGCTACTCCATGTAAACCAATGGGACTCTCGAGAAATTCTGCAGAACGCTCGAGAATGTTCCACAGTTCAACAGTGCCAAACACCACTTTCTTTGCCACTTCATAGCAAGACAACAGTTAGGACTTTTGGGCTGAAATTTGCAGGGTGGCAAGTCCTTTGCCCATAAATGTGCCTTTTGCTGGTTTGGTGAAAAAAGTTACACTGGTTCCAGAGTTACAACAGTCCAAAGTTGCAAATTTTCCCTTAGTATAACATTGTGGTGGCCGCAGCGCCCTTCGGCGCCTGTATCTCAAAAACGGTTCGAGATACAGATTTTTTGCTAAGGTGTACTAAGCATGCATTGAGGTGGCTAGGTCATGAATACAAATGCAAAATAATTTTTTCCGCACTTGCTATAGTTACTGAGATATTGCCAGATAAGCACTACAAGGGTTACTTGGGATGCCTCCAAGCCTGTGCTATGTGTCTGTACTTGTGGGTAGGCCCTGTGCTCCCACCTATGTATACTATTTATGCCAAACTGGGAGCACTGGACCCTCCTACACTATGCCTTTACATTCATGGTTGCCCTTCTGGCTCACGCTCCCACCTATGGATATGATTATGCAAAACTAAAAGCACAGGGCCCTCCTGCGCTATGCTTTTATTCTTCTAGGTAAGTGAGAGCACAGGGCCCAGAAGGCCTGTGCTTCCACCTATGGATACCATCTTGCAGTACTGGGAGCACAGGGCTCTCAGGCGCCATGTCTCTACACTGGTGGGTGGGCGCTCCCACCTATGGATACCATAAGAGTAACATTTCACTTTCTCAAAAAGAAGGGAAATTCATTGCAAAAAACTCTGGTAATGCATCAGTTAGGGTTGATTCCACCCAACAAAAGTCTGGAAATTTGATGTTATGGTTACCAACCCGGCCCCCCACCATCCACAGACCAACAGGTGCCGGGGTGTGCCTTGTATCGGGTTTCAACCAGCACCCCATTCTCCCATACTGTACCATCTCAGCTTGTTTACACACGGAATGGGGTGAGAGTTAGGGCCGATGACCCCAAAGCACACTCCAGCGCCTGTTGGCCTGTGGGGGGGGGGGCAGGGTTGGTAACCCTACCATCAAATTTTCAGACTTTTGTTGGTGTGGAGTCAGCGCTAACTGATGCATTAACAGAGATTTTTGGGTGTGGAATTGACCCTAACCGATGCATTAACTGAGTTTTTGCAATGAATATGTACAGTATGCATGCGTGTGTGTGTGTGTGTGTGTGTGTGTGTGTGTGTGTGTGTGTGTATATATATATATATATATATATATATATATACACACACACATATATTATATATATATATATATATATATATATATATAGATAGATAGATAGATAGATTACATGGATGGGAACATTGAAAAGGCCATTTCCCTGTATACCTGTATCTGATCCATCAGTTATAGTGTTATACCTGCACTAATCAATCAAGTACAGCTGTATACCTGTACTAATTAAAGCTGTATACCTACACTATCAAACAATTATAATCAAACCCCGATTATCCGACCTCCGTTCATCTGAACTCCCTATGTAACGGACAGTCGGTTTGTCCCCTACACTAGAATAATGATGTTGCTGCAGTATGTGTTAATCGTTGCACTCAATTAATCATTGTGTGACAATTAACACCTAGTTCCCGATTAACACTTGACAGCTCCCACTACTTCCACCTGTTTCCACTTGGCCCCTTTTAACTCCTATTAAACTCACAATTCACATTTATAGCCAGTGATCCTCACCTTGTTTGAGTGATGATGACCGCAGAACAAAAGCCTCGAGCTGCGGAAACCAGCAAACCACTGTCATTTTTTAGTCCTGTTTTGTAAAATATTAAGTCATACACTATTCACAAGAACTGTAGTCCCATTGAAGCTGGTGACCTGAAAAAAATCTCTGGAAACACATATTTATCTAAGTAGAACGCTCAGAGCCAAAATTATTTCTGTAAAAAGGGTTCTTTACTTGCAGTAGAATCTTATGGAGCTGTTCCCCTGCAGCCTGCCTCTCAGAGCTTGCATTTAGATAGAGGCTGCTGCTCCGTGGGCTCTGCAAACTTTGTTTTTTTTTTTTTTTATATTTCCTCATAACCAGGACACACTCCGCTAGTTCTGTATGAAATATTAAAAAAGAACAACTTACTGTCACGCTTCGGAGACTGAGAGAATAGCAGAGAGAGAACCGCACAGTCCCCCTGCAGCAAAGTGCTCTTTCTCTCTCTCTCTCTCCCCCAATGTTAGTGTGCTGGGGCATGATTTTATTTACCCCCTGAATAAACAAATGTTGTTTTTTCAGCCGCTTCCGCTTATCTGATTTCCTATTTTTCCAACCATTTCGGATGTCTCCGAATGTGGTCGGATAAACGGGGTTCCACTGTAAAGGTATATACCTGCATTAATAAAAAGTACACACCTGAACTCAATTAAACTGAGACACCACTAACCCAATTACACATCATTAGGAAGCTAGCCAAACCATTTAAAAAGCTGCAAAATAACTTGATAAAAGACACTTAGATAAAACCCTCCCAAACCCAGAAAGCCTCCAAACTCCTAGCTGCACTACACAACATTCTCTGCTTGCTGCAAGAGACCTTACAGTAACTACCCTAATGTATTATATTCAAGAAACAATGGGTAAGGGTGGAGCACTTGGAAGTATACCCATCCCAGGGGCTAATTAGGGCAATAAAGCCACTCGCCCTTTGGATGCGTGGTGTTATAGCCCTAATTAGCCCCCTCAATGGGTATACATCCTTGTATACCACCCTTACCCATTATTTATTTTATATAGTAATCTTAAAAAATTTCATTATTGTACTAGTGGTTCCATTTTAAAATAGTGATAATAAAACTATGATTACAGAATCAGTGAATTTGTAAAAGCGACCGCAAATAACGCACCACAACATAATAGCCCTACTCATATTAGCTGAGATGTAATAATAGCCATCCATGGCTCATGTAAATATTTGTATATTACTCACACATTGCCTGCCGTCTTCAGTGCTTCTCCATTCTCCATTGCTTCTCCGTTCTCCATTGCGTCCTGGTACCAGAATTCCATAGCTCTGCACATATCCAGTATACTCCATGGTAGCAGGACACAGATGTAACAGGTGTAAGGAAGTGCAAAGACATGAATGAAAGGGTGGCCTCAGCAGTGGCTGAATATGAGACAAGGAGCCGCTATGAGTACCTTAGAGGCCTGGCATATAACTTTCAATTTCAAGTTTATGCTCACGGACATGAATTGTGGCCATAACGGCTAGTTCAAACTTGATTACTGGCTATTGCTAGTTTTTTTTTTTTTCTTCACTTGGTATAGCACCCAAATGCCTTAATTTGGCTTCATTTGCAAATTGGCTTAACCTAATATATGCTACCTTTGATTTCTTTTGTCTTAATTTAATATATGCTAACTTAGATTTCTTGGCATTTTTGGATATTTTTTTTTAAATATACGCAAAATAAAATGTATCCTTTTTAATTGGTCCATGGCCTTTGGCTTTTTTTTTCCACAAATAGTCTCTATTTTAACATGCCGGAGAGTCATGTGCCAGTAATGCTCCAGTAATTATTCATGTGACAATGCACTGAACGTCAGTAGTAGTTGGAAGGAGTAGACTGTGGACAACTTCACGCAGGAAAACTGTAAGTTACTCATGTTTATCACACTTGCAATTGTAGGCAGCATTTAGCAGGGTTATTGCACTATTCTGGGCAGTCGCTTTAGTTTGATGCTCGCCATAGGCATTATCGCTGTTTTAGACTTGCTGAAATTCAGTCGCGGTTTTTGCTTTGCGATTATCATGGGGAACCGCAGTAGTTAGGGTTAAACCAACAAAAGTAGGGAAATGGGGTGTTAGGGTTACCAAACTAAACACCACGTCCCACCCTGCAGGCAGCAACAGGAAAAAACATTACGGTTTGACCTCTTCTGTGTCTTCATAAATCAAGCATGGCAATGTGCCTTAGGGTTGTCATCCCTAACGCCCACCCCATTTCATCAGCAAATAAGATGAGGTTTGTACAGTATATATGAGTGGGGTGAGCATTAAGGTTGACAACCCCAGGGCATATGCCACGCCTGAATTTATGAAGACACAAAAAAGGTAAAACCAAAATGTTTTTTCCTGTTGTTGCCTGCAGGGTGGGGGTGGGGTACAGCACATTTCCCTACTTTTGGCAGTTTAAGCCTAACTAGTGCTTTAACAAAATTTGTTTGCAATGCATTTACTTACTTTTTGAGATAGTATAACTGTATCCTGATTTGTTTGTGGGAGTGCAGGGCCCTCTGGGCCCTGTGTTTCCACCCCTCCATAGATGCATACATATATGTTGTTGTGGAAGCACAGGGCCCAAAGAGCCCTGGGCTTCCATTTCTGCCGAAACAGCAATTTCTTTCCATCATTGTATGGCTTGGTAAAGTTCCAATGTATTCCACAGGAATTATAATTTGTTATGCTTTTTTTTATATTGCCCCTAAATATTTAGGGGGGAATATATGTTATTTTTATACTACTCATTAAGACCTTTGTTTTGATATATAGATTGACTTTTTGTTCCACATATTGAGGGAGTTGGGGCTTGTTGAAGTTCCAATTTTTCATATGGCAATCTGTATTTTTTTATTTGTTGTTTTTTATATTACCCCTAAATGTTTAGGGGGGAAATATGTGTTATTCTAGTGGTACTCATTAAGACCTTTGTTTTGATACATAGATCCCCCTTAAATCCAGATATTGAGAGAGTTATGGCTCGTTGAAGTTCCAGTGTTATCCTATGGGAATTTGTATTTTTGTTACATTACCCCTAAATGTTTAAGGAATGAATATGTCTTATTCTTGTAGTACTCATTAAGACCTTGATATATATATTATCCCTTAGGTCTAAATATTGAGGGACATATGAAGCTCCAATGTCATCCTATGGAAATTTGTGCTTTTTATTTGGGCGGGGTATGTGTTATTCTTATAATACTCATTAGGACCTTTGATTTGATATATACATTGTCCCTTAGGTCCAAATATTGAGGGAGGTATGGCTTACTGACGTTCCAGTGTTTTCCTATGGATTTTTTCTTGTCTTATTTTTGTATACTGCCCATAAATGTTTAGTGAGGGGAGTATGTGTTATTCTAGCAGTACTCATGAACACCTTTGTTGTGATATAGATTGTCACTTAAGTCCAGATATTGAGGGAGGTGTGGCTTTTTAAGGCTCCAGTATAATTTCATGAGAATTTTCATTTTTACATTTTTGGATTTTTTTGTGAGCCCTAAATTGTTTTAGAGGAATTATGTATTAATCTTGTAGTACTCATTACAACCTTTGCTTTGATAAATTGATTCTAACTTGAGTCCAAATATTGAGAGAGTTATGGCTTGTTGAAGTTCAAATGTGGGGAAAATACTAAGTCTAAAATCTTTTTTCATATGAGGGCATTCTTTTTTCATATGAATGAAAAAAGCCATACGATAAGGGATGCTTTCGTATGAAAAAAGAATAGGAAGAAAACTAAGTCCAAATTCTTTTTTCTTATGAGTGAAAAAAGAATGCAAAAAAGGATGCCTTCATATGAAAAAAGAATGGGAAAAGTTCAAATTATTTTTTCGTATGAGGGCATTCTTTTCTTATATGAACAAAAAAAGGATACAAAAAAAATGCCTTCATATGAAAACAGAATAGGAAAAGATCTAAGTCCAAATTCTTTTTTTGTATGAAGGCATTCTTGTTTTCATATGAATGAAATAAGCATATGAAAATGAGTCCTTCATATGAAAAAAAGAATGGCGAAAAAACTAACTCCAAATTCTTTTTTCGTATTAGGGCACTCTTTTCTCGTATGAATGAAAAAAGTATACAAGAAAAGAAAATTGGCTCATAAAAAAGGATTTTTAAATGTAAAAAAAAATACATTTCTGGATAAGTTTTCCAGAAACTAAGTGCAGAATCCATATAACGGGGTCCTGATGAGCACGAAACATGTTGGTGGGTGTGCAGGATGTCATTTTTGTGGGTTTTGATTTTTTTTTTCTGACTGAAACAAGATGGCAGCCATACAAAAAAAGATTTTCTCCTCATGAAAAAGGATTGCCACCATATAAAGAAGGATCCTTTTTCATATAGACCAAATTCTTTTTTCGTTCCAAGCTGCTATCCAAATGACTGTACTGAGCATGCTCAGAACTGAAATTTCTAAATTTAATAACTTTGGAATTGATTTAATATTTTTCACCAGACCAGCAAAAGGCAAGTCTGTGGGCCAAGCCCTTTGTACAATGAAAATTTTGGACTAAAATTCCAAACTTAGTAACAAAGTTACAAATGTGCATAGAAACTGTGCAATGCACGCTCATAACACAGCCATTTTTTGGATTCTTAGCATCAAATCTTCAACATGGCCTTTTTGGTACCTCCCCTCATGAACACTGGCACTGCCATTTCATTAATCAGTTCCAAAAGGTGATTCTGCGCAGTCTGCGCAAAATCACCTTTCCGGATCAAGTAACAAAATGACAGTGCCAGTGGTCATGAGGTGGGGTCCCAGGAACCCCATATTGCAGATTTGGGGCCATAATTCCTAAAAATGGCTGAGAAATTAACATAAGTTGAAAATCCCATTGACAGCCGTCATACTGCATTTAGCTGGATTCTTCAGTTTGTGGTTCGCCTTGAAGAGTGCAGATGTGTTCCAGTCCAGAGAAGATTGCAGTCACCGACCTCTGATGGTAAGTATGGGGTAAGGGGGGGAGGGGTGGCGGGTCCTCAGTGGGAGGGTGTGGGTTGGAGGAGGGAGATGGCTGGGGACAGCGAGGGACGATTTTTTTTTTTTCAGATTACAAAAAAAAAAAAAAGACGTTGGGGGACTGTTTTCTTTTTTTGTAGCCAAATGTATGATTTGTGGACTGTTGGAGTGTGCTCCCCAAGGGGCTACTGCAGACGCGGGCATTGGACACGTCGCTGTCGGCAACAGGCACACTGCTGAGGGGGGCAAACCATACGGGGGACACTGGGAGTGGGCTACCAAATGTCCCACACTGTGGAGGGGGGCTACTGCCAACATGGGGATTGGGCACCCCGCTGTCGGCAACGGGCACACTCCTGGGGGAGACAGACCAGGGAAACACTACCAAGGGAGATACTGTTTTTTTTGGGGGGGTGAGCTTACTGAAAAGTTAGGTCGGGTAACTGGGTACAGGGGAGGGACCACTAGCCACCGAGGAATTTATATGGACTCTTTTCTTGTTATTTTGAATGGGAATCAGTTATATATCCCCTGAAACACTTTTTGTGCATGACTTTTAGCAAAGTCCTACAGAAAGTACCGCACAAAAAGTGTTGCACAGCACATCTAAATTTTTCCCTTAGGAACTAATGGGAAAAAAACGACATTAAATAACTTTTGAATGGATAAATATTTTTGCACCAAACCTTCAAAGGGCACATCTGGGAGCCCACGGCTTTTCAAACAAAAAAAATTAGACCAATATCTGCACCCATTTGTGAGCTACATGAGATGAAAGAAAACAGAAAAAAGTAGTGAATCACAGGCATTTTAAATCTTTCATAACTTTTGACCTGTTTAACAGATTGACACAAACTTTGGCACGTCAACAGACCTACCCATTACGCTTCTTCATGCCAACCTTTGTGCAAATCTGTTGAATGGTTCAAGTTATTAAGGTTCAGAAGTTCTGCTTTAACATTAAAGTGCCCTATCACCCCGACTATACTGGTGCTACTGTACCAGTATAATACCTGTATCCCATATAAATTGTCACCTAGTTTATTTGTTCCTGCTGCTGCTGCTGCCCTCAGATCTGCCTACCAAGCTTGCTCTAGTTTGTTATCTCTAGGTTTACTTCCATTGTTTAATTACTCTATTTACGTATTGCTCTGCCTGGCTGGTGATGCTCTCCAGACTTGCTGAACATGGGCGACTCTCCCCTCTAGCCCAGGATTCCGTGCCCAGATTCTTGGAAGTGTGGTCCCATTTTCTAAACTATCTCCACTAGCACTCACTGGAGGCAGAAAAGGACATCTCACACCTACCCTACTAATGCGCTGGGACGAAGTGCATCCTGGGAAAAATAACCAAATTGCTTAACTCGCTTAATCTCTTGACTAGTATACTTGCCACCATTACAGTAATACTCTCTTTGCACAGTCCTATATGATTCTGTTTGCTACTAGTCACATTGTTACTTAAATGTTAAAATTATAGGTGGCTGTACTATTATGTATGGCATGGTCAACATAATGAATGTTGTTCCTGGACATGGTGAATGGATATGCAGAACTGTTGGCTTTATTTATAATTCCTAATTAATTTGTCTTTACACAAAGTTACCTTGTTGGTCTGGCACCATTTTCACCAGCCAGCAAGAATGTTTGTTATATCTCTTTCAAAATACAACAAAAATATTATTTATATAGATATATATATATATATATATAGATAGATAGATATAGATATATATAGATAGATAGATATAGATATAGATATAGATATATATCATATAAAACAGTCATGTCCTTTTTCTTGGTTCCACCGGATCTACCAGGTTGCTTGTCGGAGCACAGAAAATTGGTACTTGATACCTTCGTTAACAAACAAATTCCACCACAAATGTGGAATGTGCTGCCCACATCGTGACTGTGGTAAAGTTGTAGAAACACAGGAAAAAGGACTGCCCCTCTGCCACGGGATTGTGGGACTGTCTTGCTCAGCAGTGCAATTGGGCAGAGATGGTTTCAGTTCCGTATGGATGCCTGGTGTTTGTCCTCATACCCCTGGGCTGGAACAGCATACGATAGGAATGCTACATGCCCTTTTTAAGTTTTATTTATGGCAAGCTCGCTGTGCATATACGTTACAGCACAAAGTTGTCACATACTTTGATTTGCTTAATACCATATCTGCAGCCTGTCATGAAGTGTACAAAAAAGAATGGCATGATTCTTTCTGCAGCTCAGACTTTGTTAATATTATGCTACAGTGAACTCTCAATGGCCACACTAGAATGCGGGTGCTCTTGGAGGATTCTGTTTTCTTTTCATACATTTTTCTTGCCAGCCATCACTGTGTTTTTTTTTTTTCCTTTGAAGTAATTGGCCAGTTATGTATACAGAATTTTTGATTCTTTTTGTTGCCATTGTATTTTCCTCATTTTTGTGTTTAGTGTGTGCTTATTTTAATGACCTCTTGATGTATTAGATGTATTGCTTTTTGTTTTGTATATGCTTTAATAAAAATGCCTCTACTCCTCTTCAGTAAGTGACACAGGATCTTTAACTTCTGTTTGACAGTGACCAGAGATGGGCAGAAGGGGCCTCGGTTTAAAGCATCGCTGTGAAGGAAGGCACCTCAGCGGTGCACTACCCCTGTGTTGCACTGCACTACAGTGTCAGTTATACGTATCACCCACAGCTGACACTGTAACAAGTCACCACACTAGGCACTGGTCGCAGGTACTGGTGTGCACGCCCCAAACATCTTTTCCAGAATACCACAAATAGGGTACCCGAGATGGAACACACAGTCTTTGTTACTATTAGTGGTACTTGTGTTCAGTACAGTAAAATAAAAAGTAAAAAAAAAGCAAAAACTTTTAGTCCTCCCTAGGTGTACAGGGTAGTCCCTTGGACAGCTGTCTCACCACCCCGTCATTTCGTATGCTGTGCTGCTAGTCTCCCACACTCTTAAAAAGAAAAGAAATGATGACTGTAGTCTCTGTCAGTAGTGAACACTGCCTTTGAAAAAGGCATCCCCTTCCCTAGCTTAATCATCCCCCAACCCATGAGTTGGGGGATCAGTAGTCCACAATCTCAGCTAGTTCCATGCCCCCCCCCCTCTTGCAGCATGCCTGCTTCCATAGGCTTTCAGCCATCGGACTAACCGTACGAGTGGGGTGCATTACCGGGAGGGAGAGAGGGGTTGGGAGAAGTTTGCCTTATGGATGATGCAAGACAGACTGTTCTGTCACTTTATTATTTGTAAATTATGGCCATACAACCTCACACTTGAAGATAAATTGCATATTTTGTGCCAGGTCATTGTGTATTCCATAGTTCTCACTGTTGGGTGAGTGGCTGTGTAGACCTGGCCAACTTGTCTGCATCTAAATAATAAAGGCTCAGCCACAAACTCGCCGGACTTGCTGCGTGGTTACAATAACGACTTGGCACCACAGACTGTGACTCGGCACGGGGCTGTGGATGTTTACAGCACTTGCTGTTGTCCGACTGTTACATGTGGTATGTGCTCTGCTGTTCTGATCTGAGACAGAAACAGGCAGTGTGTTAAAAGCATGTCAGCAGGGGGTGCATCATACAGATATTGTTTTTAAACCTGCGTGGGTAGAAAGCTTACCGATACACAAAAGAGAAAAAATAGAAAATTGTAAAGGGGGAAATGTTGCTTTTTGCAGAACTAATGGAGAGGAAGGCATACATTTGACATGTGTTGTTGTCTGCTTCCCAGTATCTCCCACATTCAAAATAAAATGTGTACAGTGGTGGGTAAAAAGTTAGATGTCTTTAATAAAATCTTGAAAAGAAAGGCTTATAAAAATATAATTTGATGAAACATTTATTTAGTCATGTCTCCTGCCTGTTATTAGCACTTTTCATATTTCTTCTCACTATAATCATTTATTTCAAATTGTGAACAGGAAAGTTAAACAGAGCTGCAACATCTTTTGTGTAGGTGTGTTTGTGGGGAGCAGGTAAGAGTTACACGGACCATTTAGTAATGTGGGGGTGACCAGGACGATATTCCCCTACTCTTACAATAAGTGCCATTGAATCTTTAACTTCCACCTGACAGCCACCAGAGATAAGGCAAAAGGGACCTTGGTTTAATGCCTCATCTGGTAGATGGCATGCAAACAGTGCAGCACCACAGTGTCAGTATTGGGTGCCAGCCCAAGTTTCTGATGCGGCACTAGAATGCATGACCTTCTGAACTTCGTCCCCAGAGGTGAGCATGCAACCTAGTGTACTGACATTTCTAAGTCAGTTTAATCTAAGTCAATTTATATTATAAAATTGTTTCTTAGTATGAAACTTGTCATGTTTGCCATAGAGTGACAAGCTTCTTGGCTCAGTCAAATCAGAAAAGTCAACGAAAACATGAAATTTCAGGTGATTGTTTATGAAAGGAAATGAAAGCCCTGACTTGCTAATGGGGACCTCTGATGCTCTCTGTTGATTGCTTGCAGGCTGATGAATTTAACAAGTATATAATTTCCTATATTCCATCTCATCAGAAGTGCATTATTATCAAGAAACGCTTTTTTCTCTGTATAATGTATTTTTGGTTGTTTATGAAATACATTCCAGCCACTTCATCAGAAAATGGATTGCAGTAATTTTGAACCTAAATTTCATTAGTAATGTTTGCAATTTTTTTTTTTTTGTACAAATCACGTCTTTTGTTGTGGGAGAAACCACAGCATAAATAATTAAAAAAAAATCTACACACATAAATGATGCACCACCTAAAGGTATTTACTTAGTTTGCATAATGATAGCAAATTACAACCCACTGGTATGTCTGGCAAACATAACTTATTGTATAACTGACAGGACTGCTTGAACATAAAGGACGACCTTTGCTTTTCTTTTGATATTTTGGATGGTTGCTATCCATTAATATTTCAAGAGAAAAAAATATAATAACTGTAAATTACGGAAAAGCTGTAAAATATTCTGAACTGGGCAATTATTATACTGTATTACTATGCAGAAGCATTTTGCTTTATCTTCTGCTGTACCCTTTAAAATATTTTATTGGGGGCAAAGAGACAAGCATTATAAAGCAAGGCAATCATTTGAATGCCATGCTATTCAGACTTTAATAAAATATTTCTAAAAATAATTTCTGATTAATATCAAATGCACAAGACATTAATGTAGCATTTGTTATTTGCTAGTGATACCATGCAGCCCTCTATGTGTGTGGATTTATATGGACTGTAGATCTGGCAAACATGAAAAACGTGTGGGTGTGTGGGTGTGTATGTGTATGTGTGTGTGTGTGTGTGTGTGTGCGCGCGCCGCACACACACACACAGTATGGTTGTGGTATTAATTAAGATGAGAGGTACTTACAGTGCAACTAGGACAGTACAACAGTTTCATTATTTTTTTTAATCATGGGTTAAAACATCATGTATTAAATATATAAAAAATTTAGAAACAAGTAAAATATGCTCAAAGATAGCTAATTGGCGCCTAAGGAATGTCAGGCCTGACAACTATAGTACATAGAATCAGGCACTTGCAGAGATTACTGGTGCTGCTGGTTCCAACTTTTATTTAAGTAGCTTAAATTATATAATGTGCATATTGCGACCAACAATAGCCAAATTTCTTATAAGCAAGGTGCAGTACCATGCCATCTAGCCCAAGACAGCAGCACCGTTTGGACATTCTTAACACTTTGATCTGTACTAGATCTTCATCGGTGGGCCCTTGAACATAATTTTATTTTTATTTTTTTATTCATTTTACTATTTTTGGCCAGAAAAGGCACACTAAGTCAAGGCTTGTTTCCAGGTGCATTCTGGGAGCACAGGGAAGTTAAGTGTCCTGCTCACCGTCACACAATATACAAGGGGTGGCTGTGGGATTCAAACCCAGGTCTCCAGGCTTGCAGCTCAGATCTCTTAACCACTATGCTATACTGCCACCCTAATATAATTAACAAAAAAATATACATGTACTGGGGAGCCTGCCAGGATGCAGTACAGTACTGCAGCATTTTGCAGCAGAGTTACTGTAGTACACATGGGCAGTTCAAATGGCAATCAGTCCCATTTGTTTTAGAGTATCCAGAGACACTGCATTGCATCTTGATGGGCTCCACTGTACTAGGAGAGTGCTAGTATCTTTTGCCGAGTCCAGAGATGGTGGAAACTGGGGAGAATAGGTTTTTCGTATGCTTAATTTATGGTGTTAGAACTCTCATTTTTGAGAAAAATAAACCTGCTGTTCTGTTTTCAGTTGTCTGCTAGGTACATAGTAGTTAATAACATTTAACACCACAACATTAACTCTTTAAGTTCTCATATGTTATTCATTTAATACTTTCATCGAACTGTTTTAATCATTTGTGTATTTAAAAAAAAAAATAAATGTACAAAGGCTGCTTGCTGTTATTGCAAGTAACTTGATGCCATTGTTTATAAGCTATCGCCTCACAGTAGTGGCTGTTGTCCAAAGAAAGAAATATGCCCCAGTGCTCATAAATACAGAGGCAGGAGGCTGTGCTGTTTATGAAGCAGGATATACCCATACCGGAGTTCTTTCACGGGAACTATGTGGGCTATCACCATTCATGAAAACGAGAGATACAGAAACCGGAACAAGTAATACGTAAGCAATATACCATGACAGGGTGTAGTAAATCCACCCATATGCCCACACCCTGAAGTGGTATATTGCTATTATACAGTGGTCCCCTTTTTTGATATAAGATAAATAAACTGAAAAAAATTTGGTGTGGGGGGGGGGTATTTTTACTGGACTTATTCTTCCACTAGAAACAAATAGTCCTGTGTTACTAGGGTGTTGTTAGGGGTGGTAGCATATCCTAGAGGTGAGAATTAAAGTCCTTATAGGACAGCAGCTCTGTGGCTGGTATTGTTTGGGCAGCAGGACATAGTGCAGCCACAGAAATGAGTGCAGTTACAACATCTGAAATGCCAAAAAGCCCACTGCTGAAGAGATGGCAAACCCAGAAGGTGATCGCTTACTTAGCGGTTCGGCTAAGCGTTCACTCGCTCCACAGCAGACTGAAACGAGGACCTGTTTATTAAAAAAAAAAAAAACTGGAGGTGAAAAGTCATTGCACCCACAGACATCGATGCAGTTGCGACTTCTGAAATGCCGAGAAGCCCACTGCTGAACCGTCTGCAAACCCGGAAGTTGATCCCTCACTTTGCGGTTTGGTAACCTTCTGCTCGCTCCATAGAAGACTGATGTGTGGAACCATTTTATTTAAAGAAAGAAAATGGTAGGGCAAAACTCATAAATGGGGGGGACTGGGGGCTGGATACAAGGCAGACTTGCAGCAGGCTGTGTGGGAAGCAGATGCAGCTGACCTATAGTGGCTTTCAAAGGAGACATTTGGTATTGAATGCCACTTAGTAGTTAGCACATAAGCACGCTCCTCGTCCACTGCTGTCTTCGCCAGTCATGCTCAGAGTGATTTCTGGGTAGTTCCTCATGTGGCAGACTGGCGTCTGGCACCTTTTTGCATTGGTACACTGGAGGATGTACCACGCTGAAAAGGTGCCAGCCAACCAATCAGAAAGTAGGATTTTGGACTTTTGATTTAGCACATTGTGTAATTTTAAATTTAAAACTACAGTAGTAATACAGTTAAATGAAAGTGAAGCAACAGGGTTGTTTTTGAGCAGAAATCATAAAAGAAGTAGGGAAAATCCTGGCTTTTGATTGGCTAAGACAGGCTGGCACCCATATATTTACCTCAACTTTATACATAGTAAGAAAAAAATGTCCAGTGCCAGCCTGCCCCAGAACAAATGAAATCAATGTGCCACTTTTGAATGTTTAATTTTTATTCAGCCATCAATTTGTTTTACATGAACAGTGTCCACTGTATTTTATCTTCCTTACCCGTCTGTCCATCACCTCTCTGTTTAGACCTGTTAGCTGCTGACTGACATTACCAGGTCAAATGCACACAAAGAAAAAAAATTAAAAATGTGTCTTTCTAACTTAATTCCAAGTGTAAAACCCTTGCTCGCTTATTCTCTAAACCACCGACCCTGTTTCAAACAGCTCGGACTGTGTGCACCCCCACTGTGTCATACTCACTTGCCTGATTTCATCTCCTTGGCTGCCTGTTCATAAACCTCAGTCACTCATGATCTCAATGCATTCATTTCACTTTAACAAGCATTTGCCAATGCCGAATGTTTGCTTGCTTGTATTTGCTATGCAGGTGTTTGGCATTGATTGTGTAGAGGAGATAACGAGTTATAACAGTGAAATTGTCATGACTGAGAAATGAACAGGTTCACACATAACATTGTTGTTTTCCTAGATTGTGACCAGCATATGAACGTAACCAGTGTCATTTATGAAATGCAACATTTGATAATGATAATGAGCCAAAGACCTGTAGAGGCAGGAGGCACATGGAAGTACTTGCTCTGTGCTGTTTGTATGTTTTCTGTTAGTACTGTGGTAGCTTTTACTGAGAGGGCAATATGTACTGTGGGATTTAAATTGTGCAACTGAAAACCAAATGATTTTGTCTTGGGCTGGGGGGGGAGCTGACTGAGGGAGGGACAGGATGGGACTACACTGGAGGGGAGGGGTGGTCACGTGGCTGGGATCAAGTGATTGATAAGGAACCATTTTAGTTGTTTGCTGTCACTTGGAACTGAAGACCTGCAGAGGCTGGAGGTGTAGGGGAAGTACTTGCTGTGTATTTTAAATAGTAGCTTTACCTATATTGAGCAAGGAGGATATATCTCTGGGGTTCTCTGTGGTTTTGAGTAAGGGAGATATTTCTCTATGGTTCACAATTGGGTTTTTAAATAACGTTTAAGGTAACCATCGCTTTAACTGTGCTGAGCAAAGGGGACGTTCCTCTGCTGTGTAGAAATGGGCATTTTGATATCTTTTACTCCTGCAGTGTGCTCATTACTTGGAGTGGTACCTATTTTGAACAAGTGATGAGGGTGGAGACTTAGGCTCACTATCATGAGTGGGGCGGATTGACTCTCGAGAGAGTCCGGATTAGGCCCAATCCTGCCTCCCCGGGGCTCATCCACTTTTATAGGAGAGGTGCTGAATCAGGGTTGGTGGATAACACAACCAGGTGCATCCTCTAATTTGGCCTGATCGAGTCTGACCTTCCTAGGGTATGACAGAATAAGGCTATAGAGAGAAAAGAGAGAGAAAGAAACAAAACAAAAAAAAAGGACAGGTTCAATTAAAGATAGCATTGGGTTAGAGGGGTGTGTCAGACAGGGTAACATGGATATCCCTAGAAGGTGGGAGGGTCAGAGGGGATGGGGCAGGCGGCCTTAAGCGGGGGATGCAGGGGCAGGCTGGATGTCTGAAAGGGATATGGGGAGGGTAGGCTGCAGCAGCTGCAGGGCAGCTATCCTTTTGGGGGTTCTTGGTGTGCAGAGTAGCAGCTGGAGCAGCTTAGGGACGAGATTAGTTGGTTAAGTACGGAGCTAAGAAGAGTGATGCAGGCAGAGTGTCAGAACCGCCAAGGACTGAGGGAACATAGGAGTGCCCCAGAGGTAGTAAGACAACCCCCCAGACCCAGGGAAGAGAGGGGGGAAGGGCTAAATGGACCAAAATTGCCACCTCCTCATGAACCTATGGAGGTAGACCCAGGGGACTGGAGGAGGATCAGGAATAGGAGCAGTAATGGCCCAAGAGCAGGTACTAAATGGAAGTCTCATAACAGTTTGCCTGGGGAAGCTTGGGGCAAGGTGGGGGCATCAAACAGTAGATTCTCAGTGCTGGCTACACTGGTGGATATGGTAGGGGAGGAGCACGTATAGGGGGCTGAAGGAAAGGAGAATACTAGCAATCCAGAGGGCAGCAGTATGGCAGCTGGTGGGGACAGGGCTTCGATAGGTAATGGTAATAGAGTGAAGGCTAAGGGACTGGTCGGGGAGACTAAAACTAAGGAGGGGGAGGAGAACAAGGTTGTAGTTGTGGTGGGGTGATTGTGCAGATGCAGGGAGAGCATCGGGGAGAGTGGATGTTGGGTCAGATATGGGACATGGAGGGGCGGGAAATAGGATGGGGAGGGGCACAGGAGGGGCTGGGGGGCAGGAGGCATGGGGAATATTCAAGGTGGGGGTTAAAGGTAAGAACCAGGGCCAGAAAAAGGGGAAGCAACTGAGGCGGAAACATGAGAAAGGGGGTTGAGTCTTAGTTCTGGGCGACTCAGTACTTAAAGGGGTGAGGTGGGGAAGTAAGGGTGAACAGCATAGTCGCATCTGGGTGGAGTGCATGCCAGGAATGACAGCAGGAAGGGTGGGGCATTTTATTCTTAAGTATGCAAAAAAGGGGGCAGGAGAAGCCTCATATCGTGGTGCAGTTGTGATCAAATGACTTGGAGGGTTACAGTCCAAGAGCTACAGGAGAGATTCATGGAGCTGGGGAAGCTGTGTGAGGAGGTAGGGAGTTCAGTGGCTTTCTCAGACTTTCTGCCAGTACCCAGAGCAAGTGCAGCAAGGAAAGTGAGAACAGAAGAATTTAACACATGGCTGGGGACCTGGTGTCAGATCAAAGGGTACGGGCTAGTGGGGGGAATGGATAGAACTTGGGGTAGCAGAACCCTGTATGCCCAGGACAGGTTACACTTGAGCAGTGAGGGCTCTGGGGTCTTAAACCATAGACTGGGGGAATACATAGCAACCAGGGTGGATTTAAACTAGGTGTGGGGGAGGCAAATTGATGGAAATCAAGCAGTGTCTCCAGGCAGGGGAACCAAATGAGCTTACCCCCATACCAGTAGGATAACAGCAGAGGTGTGTTCACACAGTGTCACTGACAGTAGGCTTCAGAAGGGGAAGGATGGAAAGGGAACATATCGGAGGGTAGTCTTCTTAAATGTGAGGAGCCTGGGGAACAAAGAAGCCAAGTTACAGGCTGTGATGGCAGAGCGGGAAGTGGACATAGTTGCCAGCATTGAAACATGGGCCACCCAATACCAGGACTGGGACCTGGTGATCCCAGGATACAGGCTTTACTGCAGGGACAGGAAAAAAGGGGCAGGAGGAGGGGTAACTATTTACTGTATGTGAGGGAAGGGATAAGGTGTGCCAGGGAGGAGGGGGGGGAGGACGGTAGGGCGAAGGTATTATGGATGCAATTCCAGGATTTGAGGAACAG
The DNA here is from genome assembly GCA_016271365.2 of Neoceratodus forsteri. Classification (NCBI taxonomy): domain Eukaryota; kingdom Metazoa; phylum Chordata; order Ceratodontiformes; family Ceratodontidae; genus Neoceratodus; species Neoceratodus forsteri. The sequence goes on along the minus strand of CM028135.1, from coordinate 887,766,735 downwards.
GAAACTTAGGATGGAAATAGTGTATAGACCACCATCTGAGGTGGAGGACTTGGATAGGGAACTAGTGAGGCAGATAAGAAGGGTCAGCAGGAAGGGTAACACTGTGATCTTGGGGGACTTCAGTCTGCCAGGGGTAGATTGGAGAACCCCAGCCACCTCAAGCATTAAGGAGCAGATCCTCCTGGAAGTTTTCCAGGACAGCTTCCTGGTACAGATGGTAAACGAGCCAACCAGGTTAGGTAACATTCTGGACCTCGTACTGGCTAATGGGTTCTTTGTCAGGGAGCTGGGGGTGGAGGATACACTGGGAGGGAGTGACCACCACATGGTGCGGTTCTCACTTAACATGGGCAGGGAGGTAACAGGAACCAGGGTGTTGGATTTCAGGTGAGCTGACTTTGGTAGGATGGGAGAGATAGTGGCTGGGCCACCTAGCCAGCATCCACCTGCACATGGATGCAAATCAGAAATGAGAAGTTATCAATCAAGGTCTCGTGGAGGCCACTAGCTCTTGTACTAAGACACAAAGCAAAAAACTAGGTCCAAAAAACCAAGTTGGTTAAGCTGGGAGGTGTTGGAGAAGGTGAGAGTGAAAAGAGTGGACTTCAGAAGATGCAAGAGATCCAGTCGGGGAGAAGATAGGGAGGAGTACCTGAAGAAATCAAGAGAGGTGACCAGAGCAGTCAGGACAGCCAAGGCTTCAAGGGAGCTTAGGCTGGCACAGTGTATCAAGGAAGGATTTCTTCAGGTACATAAGGGAGAGAGAAGGAATTGTAAGGATCAAATTGTAAGGATCAGTAGGGATAGAGGGTGGGTGGCGAAAGGGGCAGATCAGGCAGAAGCACCCAATGAATACTTCTGTTCTGTATTTACTAAGGAAAAGGATGGGTCACTGTCTCAAGGGCTAGGAAAGGTAGGCACGGGGGGCAGAGATAACTGATGTAGTAATCTCACCGGGCAGGGTACTGGAAGACCTAAGGGCACTGCAGGTGGATAAGGCACCTGGCCCAGATGGCATTCACCCCTGGGTATTGAAGGAGTTGGCAGAGATCCTGGCAGAGCCATTGGCAGACTTGTTCAATACCTCTCTGGGGACAGGGTGCGTACCCCAGGACTGGAGGATGGTGCATGTAATGCCCCTGCACAAAAGTGGTACCAAGGATGATCCAGGTAACTATAGACCAGTAAGCCTTACATCCATTGTGGGGAAGTTAATGGAGATGATCCTTAAGGAGAGGTTGGTAACCTTTCTGGAAAGGAATAGTCTACAGAACGGAAAGCAACATGGGTTTGTCTCTGGCAGATACTGCCAGACCAACCTGGTGGACTACTATGACTGGGTGACAAGGGCACTTGACAAGGGCCATGCGGTGGATGTCCTGTATCTGGATTTCAGCAAAGCCTTTGATTCGGTGCCACATTCGAGGCTGATTAGCAAGTTGGGATACCAAGGGGCAGGAACAAAGATGGTGAATTAGGTCAAGAACTGCTTGCACCGGAGGCAGCAGAAGGTGGTGGTAGGACGGGAACTCTCAGCTTCAAGGGCTGTGACTAGCGGAGTGCTGCAGGGCTCGGTACTAGGCCCAGTGTTGTTTGGCATTTTCATTGCCAACATCTCACATGGCATTAAGAACAAGATTAGCCTTTTTGTGGATGACTCAAAGATTGGGGCGGTGGTGGATGACACAGTAAGGTGGCAGGGGCTGCAGGAAGATCTGACTAAACGTGAGTGCTGGTCAGACACATGGCAACTGGGGTTCAATGCAAAAAAGTACAAAGTCATGTACAATGGAGCAAGGAACCCAAGGAGGTGTTACCAATTGGGAGGGGTGTAGAGGGCCACTACAGAGGAGGAGAAAGATCTGGGGGTGGTAATAACTGGGTAAATGAACCACTCAGCACAGTGCAGGAAAGCAGCCACTAAAGCCAATAAGATGCTGGGGTATATTGCTAGAGGTATCACCTCCAGGAGAGGGGAGGTAGTTCTGCCACAGTACAGGTCATTGGTGAGGCCACAACTGGAGTACTGGCGCCCACACTTAAGGAAGAATGTTAAATTACTGGAAGGGGTCCAGTGCAGAGCTACAAGGATGATCCTGGGATTGGAGGACAAAGCCCTACAAGGAAAGGCTAATGGAACTGAACATGTACTCCCTGGAGGAGAGGAGGGATTGGGAAGATATGATAGAGACGTTTAAATATGTGAAGGGTATTAACAAGACTGGTACAGAGTGGATTTTTAAGTTAAGGGGAGGAAGGAACACAAGGGAGCATGTTCTGAGACTTGAGGGTGGAAGATTCAGGAGAGTAACGAGGAGGTACTTTTTCACGGAAGAGGTGGCATCTAGGCGATGTCTAGAATGCGCTGCCCGAGGAGGTGGTTTCCTGCAAATCAGTGGGCAGTTTTAAGAGGGGGTTGGACAAAGTAAGGGGGAGGGTCACCATTATGAGGGTTGGGGAGGTAGGGGCAGCTGCTGAGTAAGGGGATAGCTAGCTGCACACTCAAGCAGACTTGATAGGCCATATGGCCTTTATCTACTGGCATTTTCTTATGTTTGTAAGTATGTTTGTACCTGCCATGTTCATTCGATGAGGGTTAAAAACATGAGTGCATTGAAAATGTGGGTTAAAAAGTAAAACTGTTGCAGAGTTGAGTAAATGCTGAACAAATGTCAACATTTGTTCATAACTTTTTTTTTATTTTGACCTCAAATGTTCAACAGTCTTTTTTTACGACTGTAGGCAGAGCCTACAGGAGTATTGCATGTACAGAAGGAGTGATGTCATGTTTTCTGTCTGTGGAACTGACTGAAGGTGTAAATAGTCTCCTTCGCCTTACCCTCCTCGAACAAATGTTTTCCGCCCTCAAATAAATATGCTTTCATGTTAGTCAGTGGTTGCAGGGTACTATTTTCTTTCTTAAATGGGTGGTACAAGAACTGGAACCTGAGTAGTTGGAGGCAGCATTGTTTTTTGGGGGGAAGTAAGGTCCACCCCACCTCCACCCAAGAAGCTCCAAAAGGTCCATCCCACCTCTTTTTTTTATTCATGTGGGAGGGGCATGAGGTGGATCTCTCATCCTGAAAGAAGACTCACATGTTTGGGATGTGGGCCAAGGAACTGAACAACAAGTCTGGAGTCCCTGCATTTTGTTAAGGACTAGAACAGAAGATACTTAAAATGCCTTCAAACTGACTTAAAAACCCTTGGAACAAATGATTATCAGAGTCACATGGTGTCTCAAAAGGAAAGACTAAGAAGTGTCTAAAAACAAAGGAAAATAGACAGTTTTCAGGTATTTGTTAAACATTTATATACTAAAAACAAAGTTCAGCTTTTGGGATTAACAGTATGTGTTTACCATATTCTATCTATCTTTATATATAGTTTGTCTTTTTAGTAGTTTCAAAATCTTGAAAGTATTGCTGTTACTGATGCATTTAGAAATACATTTTTTGAATTGTCTTTACAGATAACCTTGAAAGCAACTGGTGTTACTAATGCATTTAGAAATACATTTTTTTAATTGTCTTTACAGATAAATCATGCATGTTCATGTGAAGGCACATTTTGTGATGAAGTGTATTTTTCTTTTTAAAGGAGTAGTCCACCCAGAATGTGTAAAAAACATGTGTTATGTAGAGTGTTTTGGTATGTATGTTAAATCCTAGTGTGTCCTTCCCTTTGTCTGCTATTAGGAGTTTTTCCTACATTAGCTTGCTAGCTGTATGGTAGTTTTACTACCCCTTGGGATCTAAATAACAAATAGTTTTATTGGCTTTCTTTCTCCTACGATGCCCCCTGTCTCATGTGAGTGATGTAGCCATGCCCTTAGATTTAGCATGTGTACTTCTTTAAAATTAGTTTAGCAACAGCATAGCCTTGTAACTGTTCATATCCAGGGAGCACAGATGTCAACAGTTAGTTTAGCAGATACCCGAGAGCAAGCTAACTGGGGTTTCTGTAAGACAACAGCTACTAAATAGCTCTAATTCACTATTTTTGTTTTCTCTGTGCATCAGGTCTAGCTAGCCAGGAGTGTTTTAACATCAAAAACACAAATAATGAATTAGAGCTATTTAGCGGCTGTTTTCTTACAGAAACCCCAGTTAGATAGCTTTATATATGTATTACTACCAGTTTTGAGTTCTCACTTCAATCCAGTGTTTTGTTTCTGCCTAGGCTGTTAGATGAGTTTTTCTAATTTTCCCTGGGTGTTTTATGACGTCTGGGGCCTATCATTCAAGTTTGTTTTATTGCATCTTCTCCAAGTTAGTCTTCACAACATACCCTTTGGTTTGATCTCTAATAGCCCCTGCAGCAGGCCAGTGTCTCGTTACAGTATCTTTCTTAGCCACAGCAGAGAAAAAACACTGCAGCCAGGATTCACAGTGCTATACAATATACTATAGAAAATTACATGTTTAAACAACCCCCCCCCCCAAGCAGAACACAGCTGGATAAGGTACCAGTATTTAGGAAGCTTGTCTTCACTAAGCCATATGCAGAGTGGTATGGGTAAAACCCAGATCACCAGACCAGGACCAGTGCTGTAAAATCTGCACTGGGCACAGCTTGTGCAGATATTGCTGATCCAGTGGATCAAATACATATGTGCAAATAAATAAATACTGTGCTTCACCTCGTGCTTCAACCCACCCCAGGAGTGATGTTATTACATGATAACACACACCCTGTTGTGCCTTATTGCTTAAATATGCCCTTTCTCAGTGTACTATACTTTGATTCAGTTAGTGCAGCAGCCTTCATGTGAACACTCTGGGCTTCCTCTTTGACTCCTGATGTCTATTTGCTTTAGCTATTGTATATTGTTTGAACTGCTTTGGTCTTCTTGATGTGGTGCCTGTGTGCCTAAACTATGTAATATGTTTATCTACTGCTACCCATGTATCTCTGGTGAATGATTGTTATAACTGTCTGCTCTCCGAGCCATTGTTTTTGGACTTGTTAACTGTACTGCCTTTGCATTAGTTTCGACGAGGTACCTTTGTAAATGAGTCTCTGACGCAAAGGTTTGTAAATCTGATATTTTTTAAATAAATAAATATTTATGTTTAAGCCCATGAAACACCCGTATCTAGTTAATGCATTCACAGTCGTAGTGGCTCTGACGGAGCTTGTCTTTTGTTGCACCACCTTATGAATACAGTATCATGGGTCTCATTTGTGAAATCACATCCAAAATGTCATTTTGCGGCACAAGTGTGACAAGATGTTTGAGTAGGATTTGAGCGGCACATGTCATATTGTTGATGGCTGAGTACAAAAATGGCTGTATGTTGAAAATGTGGGCTCTGCAACGTGGTAAATAAAAAGCTACAAGTAAACATTGAAGAATTTCAACATTTCACATAACTGTATATCAGATTTTGAGATTTTGACTCCTCATATTTTCAACACAGTCTTATTGTGATCCCACCTTGAGACCAAAAAAGTGGAATTTTTTAAATCCCACCAGAAAGGTGATTTTGTGGAGCACCTGAGAAAACATGTTTCAGATAAGATGTGAAAAATCACATCTGCCTTGTTCATGAAGTGGGGTACAAAAAATGCTGTGTTGAAAAGTTGGGAGCAAAATCTAAGAAAATAGCAAAGTTATGAGAAAATATTGAAGAATTTCAGTGATGCTTCATAACCTAGGAACAGAAGTAGCAGCTGTGTGCCCCCCTGCCCAGCCACAACCACAATTCTGGGCCCAATCAGTCCTCTCTACTCCATCTCCAGCCCTAGAAGCCTCCTCAGTGGGCTGGCAGCATCACTTTTACAGGCTGGTGATTTCATGAAAGGTTACATCCTGCCAGGGTCCACACCCTGTGCAGGCAGGGATATCACTTTTTTTTAATTTAGTTTATAACTTTCTTGTATTTTAATATTTCATTCATAGTTTTTTTTTTCCAGTCAAGGCCTTTTTTAACCCCACTCTGACAACCCCCCTCAAGGTCAACTTTCAAATACTCCTAAAATGGGTGTTTGTGGTATCTGCTGGCATGTGCTGCAAACACCCATGGGGGGAGGGGATGAACATTAACATCCATAGTGTTCATCGGAGTGAGGCTAAAAAAAGACAGAAAAAAGTATGAAAAAATATTAAAAAGAACAAAGTTATGACTTGAAGAACATCTCCCATTGAAATGAATGGGCACACACTTCCTTTTCATTTCAATGGATATTTTCCTCATAAACTACTTATATTTTTAAATTCGGAGATGAACAACAGAATGAGCAGATGGATACTGGATGTATCTTTCTGGAATGTTAGAGAATTTGTCTACAAATTAAAGAGAGAGAATTTCTTCTTGCATTTAATTGCAGGGAAAGCATTACACTGGTAATATTGTGAGTTACTTGAAAAAATAGTAGAAGGGGCACTTAGTGATTTAATACATACCTTACTAGAGGAGTAGGTAAGGGAGATAGAAGCTAAATACATGCATTGCAGGAACATTAAGCTAAGCAAAGTCTGGCCTCTCTGAGGAGCCTGGTAGGCATTGGGGCGCAGAACATTAATATTCGGTACTGCAAGGTAAAATAGAATATTAACTCGCATTTTTAAAACAAATGTACCATGATACTGGTCTGTGAAGAGTAAACATACTGGCTTAATGGCTACAAAAAGCATACACAAGGCCAGCAGTTCTAAAACTCTTATATCCCCATGCTTGGCATCTCACAGAGTAACTCTGCTCTTCAGCATGTACATTCATAAGCACAGTCTTACAGTTGCTACAGTTTACTGTGGAATAGATATGGATATTTTTTACTTTTTAGTTTTCCTCTCCAAGGTTTAAAGCACATCTTGATAGTCACTTTAAGAAGTTTATATACATTCATGTAAAAAATATTTTACTGTCCCTAGCTGACCACATGGTGCCTTTGTTTATGACATCATAGTGCTCACCATGGCAACTGGCTGTGATGTCAAAAACAGCAATTGTGAGGTTTGTTTGTTTATTTTTAAGGTTATAACCATTGAACATCAGCACATTCACAGTGGTGACCTTATAAATACAATTACAAATACAATTACATATAACATACAAAACCCAACCCAGATAGACCATCTTAGGTTAGCTGGTTCATTCCACTGGGGTGTCAAACAGACGAGGCATACTGATGAGTCCTGGTAGGACGAAACACGTGTCTATGTCTTCTTTTGGCACCCTTTGCAAACTGTGTGGGAGGCCTTTCGGCACCATGCATTTCTGCTTAAAGTTGAACCAGCATAATATTCTGTGGTGATTTGCATATGCAGTCCATGATGCTTTGCATTGTGGGGGCATGTGTGATTTTGTATTCCGATGACATATAGTTGCCTTCGTAAATTACAATTAATTGAAACAATTACAGGCTTTTTGAGAGGATATTAAACAGTATTTCAACGCTGAGACTGATAAAGGTTTTCTATGTAGTTCTCTAAATTCAGAGGGGAGTTTGTTCCAATAAATGTGAACAAATTGACTAATAAATACATGGATCTCCTTCGGAGTTCTCTCAGTCATCAGGTACCACCTTAGGAACCTTCACTGTTGGTGAAGGGGAATCCACACAGAAGATTTTCAGCAGTACAACTGAGGCCGCCCACACTGTCACTGTCCTCTGACGTCACCAACCGTATATAAGCATAGGTGGCCCCACTCCCTCCTCGGTTATTTTCCGCTGATGACTTGCAAGCACAGTCTCCGCAGAAGAGCTGTCACAGTGGTCGTGCCTTTTTTCGGCCTATGGACATTTTTCTTCTTTTTCCACAAAACCTTTTTCAGAGATTTTCTGCCCTTTTGTTATTGTCAAGAGTTAATCCTACTCCTTCCTCTCTCTTCTGGTGCTTTTGCTGTGGAAAGAAGATCACCTCTACAGGTGAACACTCTGTTTATGTCTGCTGTCTTGGGCCAGACCATGAAGTCTCCAACTGTGAGCTCTGCCAAAAATTCAACAAAGCCACCCTCAGGTGACGCAAAAAGGCTCTCAGAAAATTCCTGATGGAGCAGCAGGTACCAGACTCTGGGCAGGGGTCCTCTGGAGCCTTGGCCACCTCATCTCCTACTGAGTCCATGAGCTCCCAGGCCTCCAAGGCCCGAGACAAGTCCGTGGGGAAAAGCCTTAAAAAAGACTGAGATTGTGACCGCTCCCCCCCAACGACCATCATGTTCCCCATCATCTTCTCCTTTGGGGGGGGGACTGTCTATCGATGGCTTACGCCCTGACAAAGAGACCAGCTGTCCAGGTCTCTGTTCCTTCCAGACCCATACCGACAGCTTCTGTGTCCGGTTCTCAGGGTGCCTGGCCGTCGGCCTCCAGGTAGATAGCCCCTCCTCCACTGATGACGGGCTCATCATCAACCGCTACTCCGTCAGTGCCTGCCCCTTCCTCTCAGAGGGCTACAGACTCATCGGGTTTTTCGGGAAGTGGGCTGCCAGTGTCTGTACCATCGAAACCCCCCCAATGATAATGACTTTAGACCTGAACGAAGTTCTTGTTAAATTCACCAACATTCTTGTTCAGCCTTTCTCAGCTTTCAATAGGCCATCGTCGCCGGCCCCGTTGATGGTGGCTTGGCCGTTGACGCTTGTTCATCGTCCATGGGAACCCCCCTGTGGGCCTCCAATGGCTGTGCCGACACCAGACTCAGATGAGGGGTCAACGTCTGAGAGGAGTACCATCCTGACCTTATCCTCCCTGATGACATTGAGGATGAAGAGGATGCAGAAGAAATCCTCCTGTCTGACAAGTCCATTGCCTCTTCAGTCAGTGAGGACTCAGTTAAGCATACTCCTAGGTCTCCCCCGGAGGATGCCACCTTTACACTGTTATGAAACAGCTGTCTTCCACTATGGGTTTCCAGACTGAGGAGGAGGAGGATGTCACTGGAAAGGACCTGGCTGACTATTTGGAGATTCCTGATTCTCCACATAAAATTATCCCTCCTATGCTGCCAGCCCAGAAAAATGCTACTACAGCAGCCTGGCACAGACCAGACATGGTGCTAGCTATGCCACGCAGGGCAGACAGGCTCTATAATGCCCCTCAGGGCCTTCCTTATTTTGCACCCAGGCTGAAACTAACTATGGTGTCATAAAGGCAGCCCATGACAAGTCTAAGGCGCCTAACCACCTTAGCTCCCATCCCCCAGACAAGGAATCCCACTGGATTGATCTCTGGGGTAAGAGGGTTTACATCTCCTCTACCTTAGGCCTGAGGATTGTAAACTATCTGTCACATATGGTCAAGTTCCAGAATGCCAACTGGTGGAAGGGCAAGGTGGCTGCCCTAGCCCTCCCTGATGGCACCCAGAGGCAGGAACTACTGTACTGTAGCACTAGCAAACTGCAGAACATATTAGCAAACATCTTTGCGCCCTCTGTGAGTTCGCTGATACAGTAGCTAGGGAAGCTGCCACCGGCATTTGCCTTCACAGGCATTCATGGCTGAGAGTTTCTGGCTTTGCAGTTGATGTGCAAAACAAGGTGCTCTGTGCCCCATTCAGTGGCACCAAGCTGTTTGGCCCTGATGTCCAGGACTTCATTAATGACTTACAGGTCTCTGGCACAGCCCTTAAGTCAACCCATTCCCTCTACCACACCCAGCCTCATAGTAGAGGGCGCTCTACTTTTCTTAGACAGGCCAACAGACCAGGCTCGGGTCCCTGTACCCAGGGTGAAAGAATCCAGTCTGCCTTGCCTGCCCCCTCCAGTGCTGGAGCTGCAGCCAAGCACCCCAGAACTGAGTGTCCAGCCTTCTCAGCTGGCACCCCTCAGCTTGACTCCTTACCAGACCACTCTCCCCTGGTCCAGACCCAGGAGGCGGTGGTCGGAGGCCAGTTCTCCCTTCATCTGAATCAATGGAGAACCATCACTTCAAATGCCTGGATTTTACAAATCATAGAGAGCGGTCACACCTTGGAGCTCATCCAGCAGCCTCCAGATACCCCTCCACCATCCTCAACCTACCCCCCCGGCCCACCTGTCTGTGCTCCAAGAGGAGGTGCAGTCTCTCCTGCGCAAACAGGCAATCAAGCCAGTGCCAAAGCGACAGAGAAACCAAGGGTTTTAGTCTGGGTTCTTTCTGGTTCCCCCAAAAAACAGAGGTCTGAGACCCATCTTAGACTTCAAGGACTTCAATCTTTTGTTCTAGTACAGGAAGTTCTGGATGGTAACTTTACCAGGCTACTTGCCCCTCCTCAGGACAGGGGACTGGCTCTGCTCACTGGATGTGCATGAGGATGGAAGACTAGGTTTGCTGGCAAAGGCACCTAGTTTCACCTGAGCTCTTTTCTTCTAGGTTGCTTGTAAGGATAGAGCAAAGAACCTTACCAGAGCAAGGAAAAGGATTAAGGCTTCTTTTAGCTAGGCAGATTTACTGCGTGTTATTATATTTTTTGTACTCACAGGGTTTGTTACTGTTTGTTGCTAACATTTTATCGCTTTATTTTACTCTGATTCAAATTGTTGTTGCAGGGTATACCTTCTGCTGCTAGGTTTGCTGGCCAAGGCACTTAGCTTCACCTGAGCTCTTTTCTTCTAAGTTGCTTGAAAGGACAGAGCAAAGAACCTTACCAGAGCAACAATAAGGATTAAGGCTTCTTTTGACTAGGCAGGTTTACTGTGTGTTGTTATTTTTATTTTGTACTCACAAGGGATTGTTACTGTTTGTTGCTCACATTTTGTTGCTTTATTTTTCTCGGATTCAAGTTGTTGTTGCTGGGTATACATTCTGCTGTATTATTATAGGGTGTGCCTACAGGTGTGTGCTTACAGATTACTGCTGTAATCTTTTGATTCAAATTGTCTTTTGAGAGGTATATCTTCTGTTACTGCTTTATGTTTCTCTGTAGCAAAGTGTTTCTTACAGGGTATATCTTCTGTGAAATTATTACAGGTGGTGCTTACAATTTTGTGACTTTTTATCATTAGGCTAAGCAAAATTAGTGTTTGCCATTATTTTATTTTATTTTGCTTTTTTTGTCTCACAGGTGTTACAATCTTCTCACATTGAAGGAGTTAATTGCTTTCCTCCCACAGCTCTTCCAGGGGATTAAGTGCGTATCTGGGGGTGGAGCTGACAAACTGTCAGTCCCTTCCAATAGAGGGAAGGGTTAAAAGGTCAGATTAGTTGATATCTGGGAGGTGGAAGACTAGGTTTGCTGGCCAAAGCACCTAGCTTCACCTGAGCTCTTTTCTTCTAGGTTGCTTGAAAGGAGAGAGCAAATAATTTTACCAGAGCAACAATAAGGATTAAGGCTTCTTTTGGCTAGGCAGGTTTACTGTGTGTTGTTATTTTTATTTTGTACTCGCGCAAGGGAGTGTTACTGTTTGTTGCTAACATTTTATTGCTTTATTTTTCTCGGATTCAAATTGTTGTTGCTGGGTATACATTCTGCTGCATTATTACAGGGTGTGCCTACAGGTGTGTGCTTACAGATTACTGCTGTAATCTTTTTGATTCAAATTGTCTTTTGCAAGGTATAACTTCTGTTACTGCTTTATTTTTCTCCGTAGCAAAGTGTTTCTTACAGGGTATATCTTCTGTGAAATTATTAGAGGTGGTGCTTTACAGGTTTCACAGTTTTATCTGTCATTAGGATAAGCTTTCAGGGCTACTGCATTTGTTGCTGGCTGATTGTTTCTGCTCTTACCTCCTTGTTTCTTTCGTCCGTGGTTCTTTTTCAGCAGGGGAAGGGCCCAGCCAACCCCACCCCATCCCCATCCCCATCCCCAACCACCCCACACTACACTCCTTTTATAGGGTAGCACATTCGTGACATTTCCTGTAGCAAAGCAGGAAGGGCCGGTTCAGAGGGGTATCCACACAGTGACCTCATTTGCAGGGGCACTAGTATTTTAACTTGTTATAACAAGTTATACAAAAACAAACAAACAAAACACAAAATCAAACTTTTCATCCCTGGTTCTTTTTCAGCAGGGGAAGGGCCCAACCACCCCACACTACACTCCTTTTATAGGGTAGCACAGTTGTAACATTTCGGGTAGCAAAACAGAAAGGGGCGGTTCAGAGGGGTATCCACACAGTGACCTCATTTACAGGGGCATTAGTAATTTAACTTGTTATAACAAGTTATACAAAAACAAACAGACAAAACACAAAATCAAACTTTTCCTTTTCTTTTCTTCCTTCTAATTACTCTGACCAGGTTATAAACCCAGCAACTTACCTGGAATGGGTATCATTAACTGCAGGTACTGTGGAACACTTTTCAGAAGGGCAGTTTTACAGGATTTAGGACACTGTCATACATAATGGGCCATTGGAGATCTAAGGGCTCAGCTCCAGGCAGCATGGGCAGAGATTGCATGCCTCAAATTGCATATTCAAGAGGAAATATATTATAAGAACCACCCGCTATTTCCCCAACATCCAACAGAAGCACCTCGACCACAAAGGTTAGTTGGTCTGGGAGGTTGGCAGGTGGTTAGGAGGGGCAAATTGGGTGCTCCATCACTTGGTGCTCTCCAACATATCACCTCCACAAACCATATAAAAACTACTAACAGGTATCTGCCTCCATCTCTGAAATCAAACAAAGGGGCAGAAGATACTGCAGAGCAGGACACTGCAGCACAGGAGCTAGCACAACAAAACGCGCCCAAAACAGGAACCAAAACAAAAAAAGCAAAAAAGGAAATCCAAAAAACTTCTGATCATAGGAGACTCCATGATTCGGGGAGTTGATACGTATCTCCAGCCAAGGTTAATGGTCAGATGTCTCCCAGCTACATCCATGTGGAGACACTGACCGCATTACTAAAATTACTCAGGAAGCAAGCAGAAAACATTGATGTCCTGGTACACATAGGGACTAATGATCTCGCCAGACGGTCAGTAGTGGAGACCAAGGAACACTTGACCAGGCTGGTTGACAAACTATCATCCATTTCGTTCGACATCTCCTTCTCTGAGATCCTGCCAGTCTGGGAGAGGGGAAAGATGGACGGAAGGTCAGAGAAGGGGAGATAGGAGAGCTAAACATGTGGCTCAAGGGCTGGTGCCAGGAAAAAGGACACAAATTTGTAGGGAAGTGGCAACAGTTTTGGGAGCGAAAGTTCTTTAAATTTGATGGACTGCATCTGACTAAGGAGGGAGTCAGTGCATTGGGGCAGAAGTTTGATGTCTTTGCAGAATATTTAAACTAGCAAATGGGAGAGGGGTGCAGCACCCGAAACATCGAATGGGAAGAACGCCCGTCACCCCTCAGCTAGTGGTCAAACAGGAGTTCAGCATGTTTGTAGTTCATTTGCATCACCAGGTAAAGAGAAAGGTGCAGCTCCCCATACGATGCACAGGAGAAACGCTGGACCTCGCCCAACAACTAACACACCGACATCTGACCAATGGAAAATCATGTACACAAATGCTCGCAGTCTGGGAAACAAGATCCCAGACCTGCAGACAATAATGACAGAGGCTAAACTGGACATAGTAGCCATTAGCGAGACATGGTTTACCAGTAACCACACCTGGGAGACTTCAGTACCTGGCTATGTACTGTTCAGAAGAGACCAAAGTGTAAAAAGGGGGCGGAGTGGCCCTTTATGTCAATAAAAATATCAGAGCTACAGAAATTCAGAATACACATAAGGAGCCAGAAGAACTGTGGGTCACCCTGGAAACAGGAAATGGGACAGCCATATGAACTGGGGTTGTGTACAGGCCACCAGACCAGGGGGAGGACGTAGACATGTTACTGTTAGAAGATATACAAAACATGACACTAAAGGGGAGGTTCTGACAATGGGAGACTTCAACATGCCGGATACAAATTGGTCAATACCAGTAGGAACATCTGCCAGAATTAGACACATGGTAGATTCCCTGCAGGGGGAGGGCCTCAAACAACTGGTGCAACAACCCACTAGATCTAGTACTGACTAATAGGTGAAAGGATCACAGATCTCCAGGTAGAAGGTCACCTGGGGGCCAGTGACCATCACATGGTATGGTTCAGTTTGGCCACTAGAACAAAATCATCCCAGTGCAAGGCAAAAATATGAGACTTCAGAGGAGCTGACTTTGATAAGATGGCCAACAGAGTTAAGCTAGCCCTGGCAAAAAGAAATACAGGTGAGGGAGTACAGGCAAAGTGGGCAAGCATTAAAGATGCAATACTTGAAGCAACACCCCATTGTGTTAGAGAGAAAAGAAAGTGCAAAAGAAGAAGGAAACCACTTTGGTTCTCAAACACAGTAGCAGAAAAGGTCAGAGCCAAAAGGATGACCTTCAGGAAATATAAGGGAATGCAGCAGAATACAGACAAGGAGGCATATCAAACTTCCCTAAGGGAAGCAGGGAAGGCAGTAAGGCAGGCAAAGGCACAAACTGAGGAAACACTAGCACGGACAGTAAAAGAAGGTGACAAGACTTTCTGTAGATACATTAGTGAAAGGAGAAAATCCAGAAGGGGTATTGCTAAGATCAAAGGGGATACAGGGGCATGTGAGGAGTAGGACCATGTAAAAGCATCTATCCCAAATAGATACTTCTGCTCAGTATTTACTGAAGAGAAGGTAGGGCAGGGCCCACAGCTCTGCACCATGGACACAGGGGGGAGGGAGGTGTGCAGTAGTCCCTTCACAAAAGAAAGGGTCTTACAAGAGCTCGATAAGCTCAGGGTGGACAAGGCAATGGGACCTGATGGCATACATCCCAGAGTACTAAAGGAGCTAAGGGTGGAACTAGCAGAGCCATTATCAGAACTGTTTAGTGAGTCTCTGAGCACAGATGAGGTCCCAGAAGACTGGAGAAAGGCTCATGTGATCCCGCTCCACAAGAGTGAGAGGAGGGGCCCGGTGGCACTGAGGGTTGAGGCGCGGGACACCTCACCTCGCGCCACGCCGGCGACATGGGTTCGGGAATGAGCTCAGGCCGTCGGGGTCGGCGGGGGTGAGAGAGGATTGAGCATCTGAGGGACTGCTTTCCTCTCTCGGGGAGGGATCCAGGGGTAGCGCGGTGGTGCAGCAGCCCCCGGTGGAGACCGGCGGCACTGCTATGTACCAGGGCTCGTACAGTAAGGGCGACGTCGGGCAGCTCCCTTTGTGGTGTGGGGTGGGAGCACCTACATCAGAGCTGGACAGCATTGCTTGTCCCACGTCGGTGGGGGGATAACCAAGAACACAGGAAAAACCCAGCTCCAGGGATCAGGCGATGGCACCGATCCTCCATGCCCTATGCTGGGGTTTCCCTGGCTTGCCTTCAATTTCCCCCGGCCCAATCCTCATCCGACGCCAGAGCCTGCCTTGAAAGAGTTCCCCAAGTAGGAGAGTGGGCGACCCACCCCAGGTAGGGTTAGCCGGGGGGGTGCTGACGTCGGGCGAGGAGGGAGAGAGAGGAGGCATAGCATGGAATCCTCAGGCGGGCAGGACAAGGATGGGATGCCTGACAGAGGACCTTGGAGCCGCCACGGGAGTGAAACAAAGTTGACAAAAAAAAAAAAGAGTGAGAGGAGGCAGGAAACTACAGAACAGTCAGTCTTACCTCAGTAGTGGGCAAGATTATGGAGACACTTCTTAAGGAAAGGATAGTGCAACACCTGGAATCCATAGCAGCACAGGATCCAAGACAGCATGGGTTTACAAAAGGAAGGTCCTGTCAAACTAATCTCATAGATTTCTTTGACCGGGTAACCAGAGTGGTGGACCAAGGGGGAGCAGTTGATGTTGTCTACCTTGACTTCAGCAAAGCTTTCAGTACTGTTCCACATGGAAGATTGATTAATAAGCTGGGTAGGCTTGGGGTGGGTCAGACATTGGTCAACTGGGTGGAAAACTGGTTGACGGGCAGAAAACAGAGCGTGGTGGTAAACGGTATACAGTTAGAAGAGGTGCAACTCACAAGTGGGGTACCTCAGGGGTCAGTCCTGGGGCCAGTCCTCTTCAATATCTTCATCAGTGACATTGCAGATGGACTGGAGGGTAAGGTTTGTCTGTTTGCAGATGACACCAAGATCTGCAACAGAGTAGGTGATCCAGATGGTGTGGGCAGAATGAGAAGAGATCTGGATAAACTAGAAAAATGGTTGGAGGAGTGGCAACTGGGATTTAATGCAAAGAAGTGCAAGATCATGCACATAGGGAAGAGAAACCCTGAAGCCACCTGTAGGCTGAGAGGGGAGTTGCTGGCAGTCACAAGGGAAGAAAGAGACTTGTGCGTCATCATCACCGATGACCTGAAATCATCCAAGCAGACCTCTAAAGCAGTAGGTAAGGCTAGAGGGATGTTGGGGTGTATTAGTAGGGGTATCACAAGTCGGAAGAGGGAGGTAATAATCCCTCTTTACAAGACACTGGTTAGGCCCCATCTGGAGTACTGCATGCAGTACTGGAGGCCACACCTTTACAAGGACATTAACCAAATTGAGGCAGTCCAGAGAAGGGCAACCAAAATGGTGCAGGGACTGCATCAGAAAACATATGAGGACTGATTAACTGAAGTCAATATGTATACCCTAGAGCAAAGGAGGGAGAGGGGTGATATGATTGAAACATTTAAACACCTTAAGGGCATTAACAAGGTGAAAGAGTCTAACATGTTTCAATATAAGCAAAATAGCAGGACAAGAGGACACAACATGAGATTAGAGTTAGGCCGATTAAGGGGTAATGTGAGGAAGTTCTTTTTCACAGAAAGGGTAGTGGATGCATGGAACGGCCTACCTCAGGAAGTGGTGGATATGAATACAGTGCAGGGCTTCAAACAGGCATGGGATAGGCATAAGTGAGCAATACAGATGAGTATGAATAGATAGGCCATTGACAGAGCAAAGGCCTATGGCACATTCATAAAGTAGAAAAAGAAATGGGCAGACTGGATGGGCCTTTGGTCTTATCACGTCAGCTTCTAATGTTTCTATGTTATTACGGGGTGTGCCTACAGGTGTGTGCTTACAGATTACTGCTGTAATCTTCTGATTCAAATTGTCTTTTGCAAGGTATATCTTCTGTTACTGCTTTATTTTTCTCTGTAGCAAAGTGTTTCTTACAGGGTATATCTGCTGTGAAATTATTACAGGTGGTGCTTTTACAGGTTTTACTGTTTTATCTATCATTAGGATAAGCTTTCAGGGCTATTGCAATTGTTGCTGGCTGATTGTTTCTACTCTTAGCTTGTTTCTTTCGTCCGTGGTTCTTCTTTTTCGGCAGGGGAAGAGCCCAACCACCCCACACTACACTTTTGTATAGGGTAGCACAGTCATGACATTTCCTGTAGCAAAGCAAGAAGGGGAGGATCAGAGGGGTATCCACACAGTGACCTCATTTACAGGGGCACTAGTAATTTAACTTGTTGTAACAAGTTATACAAAAAACAAACAAACAAAATACAAAATCAAACTTCTGCTTTCATTTTCCTCCTTCTAATTACTCTGACCAGGTTATAAACCCAGCAACTTATCTGGAATGGATATTATTAACTGTAGATACTGTGGGACACTTTTCAAAAGGGCAGTTTTACAGGATTTAGGACACTGTCCCACATGCTGGTTCATTGGAGATCTAAGGACTTGGCTCCAGGCAGCATTGGCAGAGATTGTGTGCCATCAATTGCATATTCAGCAAGAAATGTATTATAAGAACTGCCTGCCATTTCCCCAACATCCAACAGAAGCACCTCGACTGCAGAAGGTAGTTGGTCCGGGAGGTTGGCAGGTGGTTAGGAGGGGCAAATCGGGTGCCCCATCACTCGGTGCTCTCCAACATATTACCTCCACAAACCATATAAAAACTACAAACAGATATTTGCCTCTGTCTCCGAAATCAAAATAAGGGACAGAGAACACTGCAGAGCAGGACACTACAGCACAGGAGCTAACACAACAAAACTTGCCCAAAACAAGAACCAAAACAAAAAAAGGAAATCAAAAACATTTCTGATCATAGGAGACTCCATGATTCGGGGAGTTGATACGTATCTCCAGCCAGAGGTAATGATCAGATGGCTCCCAGGTACATCAGCATGGAGAGACACTGACCGCATTGCTAAAATTGTACAGGAAGCAGGAGAAAACATTGACGTCCTCGTACACATAGGGACTAATGATCTCGCTAGCCAGTCAGTTGTGAAGACCAAGGAACACCTGACCAGGCTGGATGACAGCTATCATCCATTTCATCCAGCATCTCCTTTTCTGAGATCCTGCCGGTCGGGGGGGTGGGGGCAGATAGATGGAAGGTCAGAGAAGGGGAGCTAAACATGTGGCTCAAGGGCTGGTGCCAGGAAAAAGGGCACAAATTTGTCGGTAACTAGCAACAGTTTGGGGAGCAAAAGTTCTTTAAATTTGATGGACTGCATCTGACTAAGGAAGGAGTCAATGCATTGGGGCAGACGTTTGACGTCTTTGCAGAATATTTAAACTAGCAAATGGGGAGAGGGGTGCAGCACCTGATACGTCGAATGGGAAGAACACCCCTCCCCCCCTCAGCTAGTGGTCAAATGGGAGTTCAGCATGTTTGTAGTTCATTTGCATCACCAGGTAAGGAAAAAGGTCTGGCTCCCCATGCGACGCATCGGGGAAACACCGGACCTCACCCAACAACTAACACACTGAAATCTGGCCAATGGAAAATCATGTACACAAATGCTCGTAGTCTTGGAAAGAAGACCAAACAGTGTGGTTCACGATAAACACAGCCATACAATCAAGCCATACAAAAGCAAGAGTACTAGACTTTAGGAGGGCTGACTTTGGGAAAATGAGAGAGTGCCTCAGAAAAACACTAGCAAACAGGCAAGAAGGAGGGGTGGAGGAACAATGGGGAGTGATCAAAACAGCCATCACAGAGGCAACAAGCCTCTGAGTAAAAAAATCAATAAAACATAACGGCGAAAACTTATGGTTCACAAAAGAGGTGGCAGGAAGGTTAAGGAGAAAAGGGCAGCATTCAGGGAAATATAAGGAAACACAGAAGGAGCAGGACAGAGAACTTTATCAGTTAAAACAGAAAGAGGCTGGGAAGGTAGTCAGAATAGCAAAGGCCCAAACCAAGAAAGGATAGCCAATTCTGTTAAGAAGGGGATAAGACCTTTTATAGGTACATTAGGAAGAAGAAAGACCAAAGGAGGGATACTGAAGCTTAATAAAGGGAGGGAATCTGGGTAGAGGGTGACAGTGAAAAAGCAGGGTTACTGAACGAATATTTCTGCTCGGTATTCACAGAGGAAGAGGAGGGAGGAGAGTTACCTAAACCAAACAGAAATACTCTGAAGACGGGGTCAATACCAGTCCATTTACAGAAGAAAGGGTTCTGAAAGAACTAATAAAATTGAAGGTGGACAAAGCAATGGGGCCTGATGGGATTCACCCAGAATTCTAAAAGAACTAAGGGTAGAACTAGTGACATCACTGACTACTCTCTTTAACAAATCATGGAGGATGGGGTGGTACCCAAGGACTGGAGGAGGGCAGATGAATCCTCTTCACAAAAGTGGGAGCAGGACAGAGGCAGGAAACTACAGACCAGTTAGTTTGACCTCAGTGGTAGGAAAATGATGGAATCACTTCTGAAGGGAAGAATTGTTGAGTACCTAGAGGCCATTGGGGCACAGGACCCGAGGCAACATGGATTCACGATGGGAAGGTCGTGTCAGACGAATCTAATAGATTTCTTTGACTGGGTGACCAAAGTAGTAGATCAGGAGGGCTGTGGACATGGCCTACCTAGATTTTAGCAAGCATTTGATACAGTCCCCACAAAAGATTAATACACAAGATAGCCAGCCTTGGAATGGGTCCCAAGGTGGTAGCCTGGATAAAAAATTGGCTAGACAACAGGACAAAAGGGTAGTAAATGGAGCACACAGTGTAGAAAGGAGGGTTACTAGTGGGCAACGTAGAGTTCAGTACTGGGACCGTCCTTTTAATGTCTTTATAGTGACATTGCAGAGGAACTGGAAGGAAAGTATGTCTCTTTGCAGATGACACAAAGATCTGCAACAGGGTTGATACACAGGATGGAGTGGAAAGGATGAGAAGGGACTTGGCAAGGTTGGAGGAATGGTCAAATGTATGGCAGCTCAGATTCAATGCAAAGAAGTGCAAGATAATGCACATGGGAAACAAAAACCCAGGGGAAGCGTACACAGTGGGGGGGTGAGATACTGACAACAGTAAAAATAGAAAGGGACCTGGGGTAATTATATCAGATGACCTAAAGGTGGGCAAGCAATGTGAGAAGGCAGTAAGGAAGGCTGGGGGGATACTGGGATGCATAGGAAGAGGCATCAATAGTAGAAAACAAGGAAGTTGTTATCCTCTGTACAGACAGTTGGTGAGACCCCATCTGGAGTACTGTGTGCAGTCTCTGAGACCCCATCTCCTGCAAAGACATAGACAGAGTGGAGGCTGTCCAGAGGAGGGCAACAAAATGGTGCAGGGTCTGCACCAGAAGACATCATGAAAGAAAGACTAAAGGAGCTTAATATGTATACTCTTGAGGAAAGAAGGAGAGAGGACATGATAGAAACTTTCGACACCTCAAGGGAATTAACAAAGTCCAAGAGGGTAGCATCTTCCAGAAAAGAGATGTGCAAGAACAAGGGGCACAATTTGAAGATAGAGGGGACGGCTCAGGGGTAATATGAGGAAGTATTTTTCACTGAGAGGGTTGTGGATGCATGGAACAGCCTCCCTGAGGAGGTCATGGAGTCAGGAACAGTGGGGGACTTCAAGAATGCATGGGACAGGCATAAGGCAGTCCTAGGGGTGGGTAAGAGGAAGTAAGCTGTTGATTAACTAGGATCTGCAGCTTATCTGTTAGGTAGGAAAATGGGCGGACTGGGTGGGCCAAGCGGTCCTTATCTGCCGTCAAATTCTGTGTTTCTATGTTTGAGATCACAGACCTGCAGACAATAATGACAGAGGCTAAACTGGACATAGTAGCCATTAGTGAGATGGGGTTCACCAGTAACCACACTTGGGAGACTTCATGTACTGTTCAGAAGAGACCGAGGTGCAAAAAGGGGGGTGTGGAGTGGCCGTTTATGTCAATGAAAATATCAAAGCTACAGAAATTCAGAATACACATAAGGAGCCAGAAGAACTGTGGGTCACCCTGGAAACAGGAAATGGGACAGCCATACGAAGTAGGGTTGTCTACAGGCCTCCAGACCAGGGGGAGAACATAGACACATTACTGTTTGAAGATATACAAAACATGACAGCTAAAGGGGAGGTTCTGATAATGGGAGACTTCAACATGCCAGATACACATTGGTCAATACCTGCAGGAACATCTGCCAGAACTAGACACATAGTGGATTCCCTGCAGAGGGAGGGCCTCAAACAACCAGTACAACAACCCACAAGAGACAGGGCTATCCTAGATCTAGTACTGACTAACAGGAAAAAGGATCACAGATCTCCAGGTAGAAGGTCACCTGGGGGCCAGTGGCCATCACATGGTATGGTTCAATTTGGCTACTAGCATTAAATCATCTCATTCAAAGGCAAAAATATGGGACTTCAGAGGAGCTGACTTTGATAAGATGGCCAACAGAGTTAAGTGAACCCTGGCAAAAAGAAATACAGGTGAAGGGGTACAGGCAAAGTGGGCAAGCATTAAGGATGCAATACTTGAAGCAACATCCCATTGTGTTAGAGAGAAAAGGAAGTACAAAAGAAGAAGGAAACCACTTTGGTTCTCAAAAACAGTAGCAAACCAGGTCAGAGCCAAAGGTTGGCCTTCAGGAAATATATGGGAACATAGCGAGATGAAGATAGAGAGGATACCAAACTTCCCTAAGGGAAGCAGGGAAGGCAGTAAGGCAGGCAAAGGCCCAAACCGAGGAAACACTAGACGAACAGTAAAAAGAAAGTGACAAGACTTTCTATAGATACATTAGTGAAAGGAGAAAGCCCAGAGGGGGTATTGCTAAGATCAAAAGGGATAAGGGGGCATGTGGAGGAGGAGGACCATGTAAAAGCATCTATCCCAAATAGATACTTCTGCTCAGTATTTACTGAAGAGAAGATAGGGCAGGGCCCACAGCTCAGCACCATGGACACAGGGGGAGGGAGGTATGCAGTAGTCCTTTCATAAAAGAAAGGGTCCTAGAAGAGGTCGATAAGCTCAGAGTGGACAAGGGACCTGATGGCATACATCCCAGGGTACTAAAGGAACTAAGGGTGGAACTAGCAGAGCCATTATCAGAACTGTTTAGTGAGTCTCTGAGCACAGAAGAGGTCCCAGAAGATCCCGCTCCACAAGAGTGGTAGCAGGGAGGAGGCAGGGAACTACAGACCAGTCAGTCTTACCTCAGCAGTGGGCAAGATTATGGAGGCACTCCTTAAGGAAAGGATAGTGCAACACCTGAAATCCATAGGAGCACAGGATCCAAGACTGCATGGGTTTACATCAGGAAGGTCCTGTCAAACTAATCTCATAGATTTCTTTAACTGGGTAACCAGAGTGGTGGACCAAGGGGGAGCAGTTGATGTCATCTACCTTGACTTTAGCAAAGCTTTCGATACTGTTCCACATAGAAGATTGATTAATAAGCTGGGTAGGCTCGGGGTGGGTCAGAAGTTGATCAACTGGGTGGCAAACTGGTTGACGCGCACAAAACAGAGAGTGATGGTAAATGGTTTACAGTCAGAAGAGATGCAGATCACGAGTGGGGTACCTCAGGGATCAGTCATGGGACCAGTCCTCTTCAGTATCTTCATCAGTGACATTGCAGATGGACTGGAGGGTAAGGTTTGTCTGTTTGCAGATGACACCAAGATCTGCAACAGAGTAAATGATCCAGATGGTGTGGGCAGAATGGGAAGAGATCTGGATAAACTGGCAAAATGGTTAGAAGAGTGGCAACTGGGGTTTAACTCAAAGAAGTGCAAGATCATGCACATAGGGAAGAGAAACCCTGAAGCCACCTATAGGCTGAGAGGGGAGTTGCTGGCAGTCACAAGGAAAGAAAGAGACTTGGGCATCTTCATCACAGATGACCTGAAATCATCCAAGCAGACCACTAAAGCAGGAGGTAAGGCAAGGGGGATGTTGGGGTGTATTAGTAGGGGTGTCACAAGTCGTAAGAGGGAGGTAATAATCTCTCTTTACAAGACACTGGTTAGGCCCCATCTGGAGTACTGCGTGCACTACTGGAGGCCGCACCTTCACAAGGACATTAACCAAATTGAGGCAGTCCAGAGAAGGGTACTGTAACTATGAGGACAGATTAACGGAGCTCAATATGTATACCCTAGAACAAAGGAGGGAGAGGTGATATGATCGAAACATTCAAACACCTTAAGGGCATTAACAAGGCGAAAGTGTCTAACATGTTTCAATATAAGAAAAATAGCAGAACAAGAGGACACAGCATGAGATTAGAGGGAGTCCGATTAAGGGGTAATGTGAGGAAGTTCTTTTTCACAGAAAGGGTGGTGGATGCATGGATCAGCCTACCTCAGGAAGTAGTGGCTATGAATACAGTGCAGGGCTTCAAACAGGCATGGGATAGGCATTAGGGAGCAATACAGATGAGTGTGAAGAGATAGGCCATTGACAGAGCAAAGGCCGATGGCACATTCATAAGGTCGAAAAAGAAATGGGCAGACTGAACGGGCCTTGCGGTCCTTATCTGCCATCAACTTCTGTGTTTCTATGTTACTATGCAGGATGCCTACCTGCATAGCTTGGTCTTTCCTCCTCACAGGAGAGAACAATACCAGCTCCAAGTGTTGCCCTTTGACTTATCCTCTGCATCTCATGTTTTTACCAAATGCTTGGCAGTGGTCACAACAGCCCTCAGAATGGAGGGACTGTATGTCTTCCCATACCTGAATGATTGGCTTCTCAAGGCCCTGTCCAAGGAGCAGTTGTTGCTAACTCTGGAGCGTACTCTCCAGCTTTTCCATTCTTTGGGCATAACAGTCAATCTGCTCAAGCTCGTTCTAGTTCTGCCTCAATGACTGCAATACATGTGGGTGGTTCTGGACTCCGAGCAGGGAAAGGCCTTCCTATCCCAAAACAGGGCAGAATGCCTTAATGCTCAGGTTTGGAAGTCACGTAGAGTTGGTACAAACCTGCCAGACTGTACCTCAGGCTTCTGGGTTTAATCGCTACAGCCATTCCCACCGTTCCACTGGCCAGGCTGCACATGCGCACCCTTTAGTGGACCCTCAGAGCACATTGGGACCAGCGCATGAATGAGCTGGACCAGCTAGTTCTGGTCTCCTCCCCAGTCCACAGAGTGTTGCAGTGGTGGATGGATCCCATGAATCTTCTTCAGGGGGTTCCTTTTCAGATTTCATCCCTGCAGCGGATTGTAACCCAGATGCTTCGGGTCTAGGCTGGGGAGCTCACCTGGGCCGCTTTCAGACCCAGGACTCTTGGTTCCAATGGGAAGTCGCCCTGCATATTCATGTTCTGGAGATGAGAGCAGTTCTATATGCCATGCGGGCCTTTCAGGAACACCTTGCTCCAGGCCAGCTGCTGGTGCAGTCAGACAATCTGAGTGTCATGTACTACATCAACAAGCAGGGTGGTACTCACTTATACCCTCTGTGCAGGGAGGTCATGTGGGTGTGGTACTGGGCCCTGGAGCAGTCACACACTCTCCACAGTCCACGTGCCAGGCATCTTAAACACCCTGGCAGACTGTCTCAATAGCACTCAGTCTAGCATGCATGAATGGGAGCTTCTCTCATCCGTAGCAGAAGATCTGTTTAACAGATGGAGTCATCCAGAGTTGGACCTTTTTGCATCTCCACTCAGTGCAAAATTGCCCATTTTTTGCTTGCTGGATCCAGGGTCTGGAGTTTTTTGGTGAGACGCCTTGACCCTCTCTTGGAGCGGGAGATTCCTGTACGCATTCCCTCCATTTCCTCTAATACAGAAGGTGCTGATCAAGCTGCAGATGGAGGGGAGCCAGCATGATTCTGATAGCTCCATTCTGGCCTCGCCAGATATGGGTCCGTCTGCTTCAACAGCTGGTAGAGGAACCTACGGTCCCTCTGCCCCTTTGCAGGAATCTGCTGACCCAGGATCGGTTGACCCTGGTCCATCCCAACCTCATGTCCCTCCATCTGCATGCGTGGCTCCTGAGGACATAGCTGTCACCAGGTTCGGGGTCTCTAACAGGGTGGTGGACATACTGGTGGCTGCCTGCAAGCCTTCCACCCATGCCACTTATGACATGAAGTGGAAGTGGTTTGCCATCTGGGCTGCCAAGCTTTCCCTGGACCCTTTCATTTGTCCTGTGAAGCAGTCCTCGACTACCTGATTTCGTTGTTGACTCAGGCCTCCAATATTCCTCCCTCAAGGTCCACCTTTCAGCTATTTCTGCTTTTCATGAGTTCATGGATGACTGCACGATTGCTCAGCTGGATGTGTCCCGCACCTTTCTTAGGGGCATCCTGCACCTGAATCTCCCAATCCATTCCCCTGCCCCGGCATGGGACTTGAATTTTATTTTGGAGAAACTGACCCTGTCTCCATTTGAACAAGTCGCGATTTGCGATTTCCCTATCTCTCTTGGAAAGTGCTCTTTTTCGTTGCCATTACTTCGGCTCACAGAGTTTCAGAGCTTCAGGCCCTCTGGTACGAGGAGCCTTATTTGATTTTTCACTAAGACAGGGTATCTTTGCTCACAAATCCTAAGTTTCTTCCCAAGGTTGTTTCTGAATTTGCACTTAATCAGTCTGTCCACCTTCCTGTTTATTTTCCTGAGCATGCCAATCCAGGGGAAGCACTGCTCCACACACTAGATGTGCGTAGAACTTTGAAGTATTATCTGCTCAGGACTGAGGAGTCCAGAAAGTCTAAGCAGTTGTTTGCTTCTTTCACACCAGGTAGAGAGAGCGCTTCTGTTTTTAAGCAATGTTAATCCAATGGTTTGGCAAATTATGTTCTGCTACAATAAGTACAGCAAAGATTTACAAGGTACTGTCCAAGCTCATTCCACCTGAGGTATGGCTGCCTCTTTGGCTTGTTTCAAAGGGGTCTCAGCGGCTGATATTTGCACTGCTGCCACCTGGAGTATAGTGCACGCTTTCACCAAACACTACAGTCTGAACATTGCTTCAAGAGCCCATGCAGGTATTGGCAGGGCTGTACTGCAAGGGCTGCTGTCTTAAGTTTATGGAGTCCCTTGGCAGATCAGTTTCACAAGGCCTTCTGCCTTAAGTTTAAGAAAGTCCTTGGCTGGGTAGGTTATTCCAGGTCTCCAGTCTTCAGTTTATGGAGATCCAGCCTCCCAGACTACCTGTTTCTACTTGTCACTGCTTGGTACTCGTTCCTACAGTGGTTCGTAATGATGGAAATAACCCCAAATAAGATAGAACAGTTACGTAAGAACTTACCGTAACAGTAGATCTTCGAGGGGATCTCAGTCATCAGGTATGCTTTCCCTCCCACCATACCCCTGTTGGTGCTCCTGTTCTGGGCCTGGCTATCTGCTGTATTCCATCACCTTTATCAAGAGCCAGGTCCCTCGGTCTCTCCCCAGTTCTCATGGACAAGTCCTAGTCCACTCTTGTAGCCAAAAATACATTTATGTAATTCCCTCCCATTTGTTAGGGAGATCCAGTCAATCCACTGATACAGTTCACAATGGTGCACATTCTTTGGACATTTCAGTATCAGTCTAACTAATTAATGATATAATACATCCAGTTTATGAAGCCGATCCATAGAGGCACTAACAAAATATCAGCATAATCAATCAGTGGTAAAACCTGGACCTGAACTATAGTTTTTAGAGTGTCTGAGTCCAAACAATACTGGTTTCTATACAATAAACCCACCCTCTTACCAACTTGAGTGATTAATTTATTAACATGTTTATTCTTAGAACCTGATTGTTCCAGCCAATAACCCAAGTATTTATCTGTTTCAACTCACTCCAAAGCAGTTCTGGTGTCATCCAGTACCAATAACTTCTCATTTGTCTTCAGTTTAAGAGCAGGTCCAAACAACATAGATTTAGAACCTGTAAAGAAGGCTTAGAGTCCATTGACACTTCTCTGGAGTGTGTTCTGTATCTCATACACTGATGGTTGCAAAATATAGATTAATAATAACTGGTTAGTGATGATTATCAACTGTGGGCAGAAGCTGTCAAACTTCTTTATACATACGTGATTATACACATACCTGTATGTGTATCACAGAGTTTGATTATACACATATGTGTATAATCACCCGTGTATAATGGAGTTTGGTTATACACATATGTGTATAATCACCCATGTATAACGGAATTTGGTTAAGCACCTTTTGCAGAAATTCTAAAATAAAAAAAAATTAAAAAATCAAAGGAACCAGTCATTATAAAAAATAAAACATGGGGAAGAGTGCATCAACTCAAGTTTTATATACACCCTCAGTGTGCGATGCCTTGATAAACCCCTCAAGCTTTGCTCTCGGGGTTTATGGGGCATCACACACCTTGGGTGTGCATAAAATCCTTGTTATACTCACTTCCTCATGCATTATTCTATATTTGTATCATCAGTATATAGATGGTAGCTAGAGCCCCCCACACACTTTTACCCAGATCTTTTAAGTAAATCAAGAAAAGAAGAGGACCCAGCACTGAACCCTGGGGCACACCTCTAACCACAGACAGTGGGGCAGATTCAGCACCATCTACAGCTGTAATCTGACATCTGTGACACAAATATGAGTTCCCTGTGGCATCTTGATTCCTCCCATCCCCACTCTTCCTCAGCTGCAGCTACGCACTTTGTTCCCTGTTTCTACCTGGGAATTGTCTCCTTGCTGACTTACCAACAGCACTGTCATGTTTTGTATATTATTAACAGTAAATTGTGCCTTTTTGTCTGTTTTGTTCATATTATACTGTGTGATATGTACCTCCTCTATGTACTATGTAACTTGCACCTCTGTATAACTGTTTGGAATCTCCTATTGTACAACACTGTATATGTGTTTGTTTTTACCTGTTCCTTGATTTGTATCCTCCTGGGTCATGCCAGAAAATAGGCATTTCTGTCTAGTGCACTTACCCAGTTACCAAAAGCAAATAAATAAATAAAAAACAGTTTAATACCTCGCTACTTAAACCTACTTCATAAAGTCTTTGTAATAGTAGTTGATTGTTAACCGTGTCGAAGGCCTTGGAGACATTGACCAGAATAGCCCCCATAAAACATTGGTCACTTGCCCTACCAATGTCACCCAAGACCCTCGACACAGAGGCCACTGTTCCATGAAATTTACAAAAACTGGACTGATATTGATCAGAGTGGTTCTGTTCTGGAAAGTATTCCAGAAGTTGCCTAGCTAACAATCTTTCTAGTACCTTGCTTACAATAAGGAGTAAAGAAGTCTGTAGTTGGGTAGGTGACCAGGGCTGCCCCCCCTTAAAAATAGGGGCAACCCTGGCCAGCTTCCATGCCTGAGGAAGACAACCCAACAAAATTGACCAATTAAATATGTCAAAGGTTCAGCTATCTGCAAAGTAGAGTATTTTAACATAGTTGAAGTCAGGCCATCAGGACCACAACTCCCACTAGTTTTTAGTTCTAATAACATTTCCAAAACTTTGTATAGTTCAGTCTTCCTAAAGGAAAATAAGGAGGAACCCTCCTTATTAGTGTCCCAAGGGTTCCTCAAAGGCTGTGTCACATCTCCAAAAAAATTACTTGATTCAACAAAAAAATTATTAAATCTGTCAGGGAGTGTACTACCATAATCAAAAGTTTCTTCAGGCGAAAGATGAATAGTTTCATTTTGCCTTGACTGACCATTCATGTATTTAATAATATACCAACATTTTGAGGGATTCCTTACAGACTGAGGTTTTTACCCTAAAGAAATTCTTTTTAGTTTATCTTACCCCAGCAACATAGGTATTCCTAAGTTTCCTATAATGTTGCCAGTCTTCTGAAGTCCCAGTAAGTTGTGCTTTATTCCATGCTTTATTTTTGTCCTGTTTCCTTTTCTTCAGTTTACATGTAAACCAAACAGCTGAGTTTAATTTGACCTGTTTATATTTTATTGGTATATGTTTCTTTCACACTTTCATTAATTCACCTACAAAATACTCCCAGGTCAAGTCCATATCTGGAATTAACTTAAGTCTGTCCCAGTTTAGGCTTTCAAGGTCAGAAGTAAAATCCAAATGATCAAAGTCTTTTAAGGATCTAAACCTCACAAATTTAGAAGGACTATTATTTCCTCTTATACAGTACAATATTGTGGTCACTAAAAAGTTCAGCAGAGACTCCTGCTTCGGTGTAATGATGAGTGTGACAGGAAAGGGGACCAGAACCATGTATTCTTTTGATTCATTTATTCTTTTTTGAATATGCATCAGCTTCAGGTACAAGATGGCTAACAGATCACATGATCAAGTAGTATACGATAGCTTATGTTAGAAGTCTGATGTTCTCATGGGGAAGGTTAACAGGAAAGCCAGGGAGGAGGCAATAAAGCAATAAACCCAGTGGGGAGGTCTTCCTGGAGATGTTCCCACGTTGGACGAAGGACCCAGGTTGATGTCATAATGTTAACACGGAGGTGCTGAAGGGTCGGTGGACACAGACACAGACACACACACACACACACACACACACTCTCTCTGTCTGGCTGGAGCGTCGGACAATGCCAGAGCCCTGTCACTAGAAGTCTGGTAAGAAAAGACAGCTCAGGGAACAGTGTTTTCTTCAGACAGCAGCAGGTAAAGATATAGGTTAAAGTGAGAACAGCTCAGAATTCTTCTATTTGCAACCTGTCTTGTATAACTTCCATTTATTTTAATTTCTGGTAGATGTGCAACCCTTTTGTTTCCTGTAAAAACATCCTGTTGTAAATACTATAGTATTTTAGAAAATATTTATTTTTATAGAATCAGTGACTGCTAGTTATATTTAAAAGGGTAATTTTACTGTTTCTGCTGGACTGTGTTTGCAGTCCGTCTCCGAA
Organism: Neoceratodus forsteri; assembly: GCA_016271365.2. Taxonomy (NCBI): domain Eukaryota; kingdom Metazoa; phylum Chordata; order Ceratodontiformes; family Ceratodontidae; genus Neoceratodus; species Neoceratodus forsteri. The sequence continues at coordinate 887,736,823 of CM028135.1, read as the reverse complement.
GGAGCACTCTACCCACAGTTATTGTGTTGACCTTCCTGACGTTGAACAAGGAGGAGGAGCTAAAAAAATAGGTTTCTTGGTTCCTTTTGGTAAAAACCTTGTGGTGGCAGTAAGCTGGAAATCACTGGTGAGTGGGATTTCTGTTACAATGAGAACAACTTGTTAGAATCAAATTTATCAAAGAAGAGTCCCTAGGATTGCTGGGATTTAAACGAGTAGGACCCACCAGCAGCTGAACCAATCCTAAGCCTGAAGCAACTGTTCTTATGTTTTTAGATTTAACTGGATTTAGCCAATCCACATTAAAATCACCTATAAGTAGTTAATGTGTTAAATAATACAGGAGCAAAACATCATAAATGAATAATAAAGACTGCATAGGAAATGAGATAGTCTATAACCTCCAAATAATAAAGAGTGGTTTTCCAGTATGCAGGTTAATTTCCAAGGCTTGATGCTCACAATTATTGGAGTCAATATTCAGCATGAGACATTTTGGGACAAATTTCTCAGAGTAATATATTAAGATACCTCCCCCCCTCTTTTATTATGATCTGACCTCATCAGGTTAAAGCCTTGGATTGCCAATAGCGCATCCTTCTATCACTTAACCAACTTTCAGTAAAGGTCATGTCAGTCAAGTTCATAATGCGTCAGTTAGGAACAGTTTTTTTTTTTTTAACGGTCTTTGTGAAATGTGTACTGCATAACCTGAAATATTTAACCGATGAACAAGAAGGAAAAATAACATAGTAGCATAAAATCAGAAAGGACTTTAGGTCAGTCATATCCACCCCCTGCTTCATAAGCAGGAACAGTATAAATAAGTATTCTGTGCGAAAATGTTCTAATTTGATTGGGTTAGTTAATATTCTATTAGGCTGCTGGTTAACTAGGATCTGCAGCTTATCCTCTAGGTAGGGAAATGGGCAGACTAGGTGGGCCAAGCGGCCCTTATCTGCCGTCAAAGTCTATGTTTCTATGTTTACCTAGGACATCCAGCAGTTTGAAGGCCTGTAATTTGGAAGTGGGCCGGGGGGAGTTTTCTTTAGAGTATATTATTATAGTGGAGCAATAGCACCGCTATAGTTCGGACTGAGTAGGCACTATCATTTTAGATCACAATTTTTTGCCTGCGTGTAACCGGACTATCTTTTGAATTTTAGACCTGAAGGTTGGCACATGCACACTCTGTGGCAGGACCTACTCACTTTGCAAATTTGGTGAAATTTAAATCAGTAGCTTTAAAGATACATGGGGTCAAATGTAGAAATGATCAGCTTTAAGACTTGTTTCTATCTCCATTAACTAACAAATGTAATGATGTGAAAAGGTGCAATAGATTCCTCCCCAACAGCGGTGCTTTGGGTGTTTTGGGAACAAAACAATTTAAGATGTAAATGTTATCTTTGTTTAAAATATGTTGGCCATCCATGCACAGTACAGTTTTATGTGATTTTCATAAGGTGTTTTCAAGTGCCTGTAGTCCTACAACTTCAGCTGTGCATGAAATTGTATTTGTATCCTGAAACCAGGAAGGGAAAAATGAAATTGTACATTATATGTGTAACTTGGTGTTTGACCACTGAAACTTAGTCATTTGCATTGTGTTCATGTTTTTTATTTTTAATTTTTATAATTTAATCATGTATTAAAAATGTAGTGATTGTGTTAGGCAGAGTAAACTGGCACTGATTTCCCCTTGCGACCCAGGGAAGGTGGGGGATATTGTTTAACCAGGAAAGGCACACTAAGCCGGAGCTTCTTCCAGGTGCGACCTGAGATCACAAGGAAGTTAAGTGACTTGCCCAGGGTCACACAGTATGCAAGTGGGGGCTGATGGGATTCAGACCCAGGTCTGTAGGTTTGCAGCTCAATGCCCTTAACCACTACGCTATACTGCCTCAGTAGGGTAGGGGATGCAGAAGAATGATACAGCAGTAAAATTAGTAGACATTGCCAGCTATTTCCAGATATTTCACAAAATTTCTGAAGAGTTTTTCTCTGCTGCCCCTACTGTTTAAATGCAGAAAGCTTCAGATATTTCTGGAAATATCACAGAAATTTCGGGAAATAGTTGGTAGTGTCTGTGGCTGCTACTGTAGTGCTATAAACCCATACATGTACATGAGCAATTAGAGTAAGATGCAAGTGATAAATTCCAAGGAGAGAACAGAAAACAATGCAGAAAGTGTGCAAATATACGTACGTTAATGGGGGTAGCACATATGAGAGCGCGTGAACTGTGAAGCTTGTGCTTAGCGAGATATCTGTAACAGAATCATGGTGATGTAAAAATTCAAATTACAGAGTACACTGAGTTGTAAGCTATACAGTGGGGTAAGTGGCAGAATGGGTAATAAGGGAGAGGTGAAGATGTCATACGGTGTAATGCAGAGAAAAGAGGAAGGTTGCTAGCTGCATGTGCATGCTTTTGAGAAATGTGCTAAAAAGAGTGGCTTGAGAGAGTGCAGGGAGGATGACAGATTGATGTGGAGAGGGAGGGTGTTCCACAGTGTTGGAAGGCATACAGAGAAAGCCAACTGACCTGCTACTGAGTTACAGTGAGGGATAAGAAAGGTACGGGCATTGAATGATCAGAGGTAGTGTGACAGGATAACAGGGTTAAGGAGAGAGGAGGGGGAGGTTTGAACAGTGGCAAGATAGTATTTGTCCAATAAGAAGAACTAGTGTGAGAGACACCAGACCTCTAGGGAGGGAAGAGAGCAGTGATGGCAGGTGAGACATTCAGCAAGGTCCTGTGTGCCTTTTCTGGTGGTTGTTCAGGTGGATATTAAAGATCCAATGGCACTTCTTGACAAGGGCAGGAGAATTTCCTTGGTGTCCTGGCCAAATTTCACCCATTCACTGAATACACCACCAACAGCTTAGTCTAGTTCAGTTCCAGTTGCTTTGCATCTGTATCTTCCCCAACCCACACCCACAGGACAAGGATGAAAAAACAGGTTACTCACCTGTAACAGTAGTTCTAGGAGTGATACATGTTGTTCATCCACACTGTTTGGCATGTCCCTTTCCCCTTTAAATCTTGCTGGATAGTCTGAAAGCTGGCTCCTCCCACCCACCCGGGTGGTATATGCCTTGTCTCTGCCCCTTGATGACATCTTGCCCGCTGGAAGCAAAGGGTTGTACGTCGAAGCCAGGAGGTTGGGTGGGTTCATGAGGATGAATAACATATACCACTCCTAGAACTACTGTTACAGGTGAGTAACCTTTTTTTCTAGGAATGAGGATATGTTGTTCTATCCACACTGTTTGACAGACTCCTAGCAGTCTGGGAGGAGGGAGGCAACCCTACTTAGGGAACAGAGACTGGAAAACTGAGGTCCCAAAACTAGCATCCCGGTGTGACTCTAGGTCGATGTGGTAATGGAAAATTAAGGTGTTTGCGGACATCCAGGTAGCAGCCCTGCAGATATCCTGGATAGGGACATCCCTAGAAACAGCCACTGATGCAGCAGTATGGTGGATGGAATTAGCTCTTATCCCTATGAGAGGCTTCTTCCCCGCCAACCTATAACAGAGATCAGTGCAAGATGAAATCCATCTGTCAGTCATCCGCTTGGCTGCAGGTCTGCCAGGTGCGGCTTCAGCGTAGGTGACAAACAGCTGGCGAACCTCTCTCTGAACTTCAGCCATACGCTGCTTGTAATAAGAGAGCTCTCATCTCAGGTCCAAAGTATGGAGCCTGTACTCGGCCTCTGAGGTGTGATTGGGGTAGTACACTGGCAGAGTCATCACTTGGTTCAGGTGAAACTCCGACACCACCTTCGGAAGGAACTTTGGGTTGGGGCGCAGGACAACTTTGTCCCTGTGGAAGACAATATAAGGAGACTCGACAGAGCGCATCTGGAGCCCCGCAATCCTTCTGGCTGACATGATAGCAACCAGGAAGGTGGTCTTCCATGACAGGTGTGACATCTCACACCTGTGCATCAGTTCAAATGGCTTGCCCATGAGCTTTGCCAATACCAGCAGTAGATCCCACAGTGCTGGTGGTTCACACACTGGAGGGGAAATATGGTTGCGGCCAGACCACCTTCTCCTGTGCCACCATCTGCTGACCAGTGCCCGGTAAGCAGAGATTGCTGCCAGGTGCACCTTAAGGGTCGTAGACTGAAGACCCCTTTGGAGAGGGACCAAAGATAGTCAAGAATGCTAGCCACCAGACAGGACAAAGGGTCCAAGCCCTTGCCCTGACACCAAATGGAGAATCTCTTCCACTTGAAGGCATAGCACTTTCTGGTTGATTCCTTCCTGGATCGAGTCGAGCTCTGCCCTGATGAAGCCGATCACCTGCAAAGGCATGAGTTCCAACTTGGCCTCATTGATCAGGAGGCCAAGGTTGAAGCAGGTCTGGAGGGCCAGATCCCTGGACCTCTCCACCTCCGATCTGGAGGGACCCACTATGAGCCAGTCGTCCAGGTTGGGGTACACCCTGACCCCTCGATGCCGAAGATGGGCTGCCACCACTGCTATGCATTTGGTGAAGACCCTGGGGGCTGATGACAGGCCGAACGGTATGACTTGGGACTCGTAGAGGGTTCCCTGTGCTCGGAAATGGAGGAATCTTTGGTGTGATGGATGGATCGGGACGTGGAAGAACACATCCTGCAGATCCAGGGAGCAAAACCACATATTCTGCTCAAGGGATGGTATGATCTGAGACAGAGTTACCATCCTGAAAGTACGAGAGCTGAGAAACTGGTTCAGGTCGTGCAGATCTAGAATGGGGTGCCAGCCCCCTGTCCATTTCGGGACCAGGAAGTACCTGGAAATGAACTCTGGGTCAACAGGGGGATCCTCAACTCTGACCACTACCTCCTTGCAGAGAAGTTGGGCGACGCCATCTCAGAGAGCCGACTGAGTATGCACGGATACCATCTCCTACCATGGGGCGCGGGCTCTGCTTGGTGGGTGCTGCTCAAATTCCAGAGGCAGCCCCTGGCTGACCACTTCCAAGTCCCAATTGTCTGTTGTAACAGTGGACAAGGCAGAAAGGAAGTGGCAGAGCCGGACCTCCACAAGAGGACCCAGAGTGGGTGTGACAGGTATGGGGGTGGCACCCCATCCTGTCACTGCGCAGGCTTGGAGGAAGGTCCGGCTGAGGAACCGAGGGACCCTTTCCTCCAGGCTTTTAGGCTGTCGAAGCCCCTGACTTGGGCCAAGGGGGCCAAGGGTGCCAAGATTCAGTCTGCTGCTGCTGCTGCCCCAGTTGAAACTGAGGCTGCTTGGCCACAGGTGCAGAAGGCTGAAAGGGCTTTCTCTTCTGCTTCTTGGAACCCTGAGGTTCCTTCTGCGTGGAAGTAACAGAGTCCAAAGTGGTATTGGACTTCTCTGTACGCTGGAGGTGACCGTCAACTCCTGGACCGAACAAGTCGGTGCCCAGGAAGGGAACGTCCGCCAGTTTGTGCTGAGTGTCTGCCATGAAGGTTGAGACCCTCAGCCAGGCCCTGTGGCACATGGCGACTGTGGTCATCACAGAGCGGGCGCAAGAATCCCTGATGTCCAGAGCCATCTGGAGTTGCTGTTTGGCAACAGCCCGACCTTGCTTGCAGACCTGCTTGACCATAGTCTGGAGGTCCGTGGGGAGATGAGGAAGGACCTCATCCAGGGAGCCCAGGAGGGTATGAGAAAAATGCGCCATAATGATGGCCGAGCTCGCCTGATGAAGACCAAGCGAAGAGGCAGCATAGACTTTCCTGGCAGAATGGTCCAGTTTCCTGGACTCTTTGTCAAGGGGTCTATCAGTATTTCCCGAGTTGCCTGAGCGCCAGAACACAGACTTGGTCACCAACTTCTCAGCTGAGGATGCTCTGTGAATCCTGAAAGGGAGCCAATGGGACCCGCATACTTGCGGGCCATCTGGGCTGAGGGTGCAGAGCAGGAGGCTGGGTGCTGCCATAGCTCCAAGGCCGGGCCAACAATGGCTTCAGCCACAGGAAAGGCCTCTGTCGGATAATCCCCTTCCTTCAGGATATCTGTTAGGGGATATTCGGCCCATTTTTGAACAGGCTGCAGTGGCATCCCCGTAGATTCGGAGATGAAATGGAGAAAGCCCATGAAGGATGTGGGACCTTCCTCTGTTGAGAGACTTCCAATCGATTCATCATCCAGTGGACGTGAATGCAAGTCCTCGGACTCCGGGGAGTTCAGATAGATCAGCCAACCACCCGTGTCACCTTCGACCTGCCAAGGTGGTCAGGAGTGAGGGTGACAGACAGGCTGTGTGGGAGGCCCTTAGCAGGCCAAGACTCCTTGGCAAGAGCCCCGGAGGGAGGCTGCTTAGGCAGTGCCTCCACCAGAATTAGTGGAGAGGCCGGTTTTGGCCAGTTTTAGCCGGGAGGGTCTTTACCGGCTCCTCGGGCGGAGGGACGGTGTCGACCGGCTCCGGAGGAGTCAGCATCGCCTGGAAGGCGACAGCCAAGTGATGGTTGGCATGGAAGCTGGGGTCAACTTTGAACATGCCAATATCAACTGTTGTCACATTAGGTCCTCGTAGCATCGATGCAGCTTGCATCAAAGCTTCTCCTTATCCGAGGAGGATGAGGAAGAATAATGGCGGTGCCGTCTTTTGGAACGCTTACACGATTTCCTTAACCTATCGGTCGAGGGAGTCTGCAACCCAGACCTCTTCCACCGGGGGGACTGACGGGGGTGCTTAGAGGGGGCTGGAGATACTGGGGGCTCCTTTGGGTCAAGTGGAAAGGACTGTGAAGAGGTTCCAAGCAGGCTGGGTCTCCTCCTCAGTAGGGCCAGTCAGGACCGGAGTCCTGAACAGAGATTTGTTGGCCTTATCAGGCAACAATGGGTCGACGGGTTCGATGATAATTTTGACCAGATCGTTGTCCCATGTCTTAGCCGACTGGCCTGACTGGAGCACTGTGAAGCCAGTGTCCGAGGCCTCAGTCTCGACCAAAGTTGCGACAAGAGATTCTTGGGTCTCAAGAATGGCATCGACGAGACGTTTTTTCTCTTGACTACTTCAATTCCACCTTACAGGAATGGGAGATGTGTGAGCCCGACGGGCCCTCCCCTTTGGTCAGGAGAGATTGGCACAACTCCTTGAAGAAGCCAGAGAAGGTAGAGACCAATTAAGAGGGTCAAATACCGAAACTGAAGAGGATTGCTCAGCAGCCCGAGCTGCCGCCTCCTCGAAGGCCTTCATCTGCTCAAGTTGATCGGCAGACCGAGCGGCCATGGAGACCACTCAACGGGCATCTTTTGATTTGACCTGCGGGTACCGTTTTTCTGGTCAACCAAGCTGCAAATGTGTGAGGCAATTGTCCAACACTGCTGGATGGAACATGCGACAAAAATCGCAGGCCTGGGTGCCATGGTCATGGTCCAGGCAATAAACGCATGTGGCATGCTGATCAGTCCGCTGGAAAATATGAAATAAATAAAGCACTTCTACTAATTCTTTACAGAATAGGAGTGTCTTATGTGTAGGGGAATGGAGCGCTGCAAGTGGTTGGGAGTGTTACCTCAGTCTGTAATTTTTATGAGTGTCTGGAATGGTTAGAAATAAACAATCTTTATTGGCAAAAATGATGTCATAATTTATATAAAAAAAAAAAAACTTATCAAAAAGGAGTAGCTAAACAAAATGAGCTGTTAGCTCCTATGGAAAGATGCCATTGTTTCCTTATAGCAAGACTTTTTACCTTGAATGGTTGCACTTATAATTTATTAAAAAGATGAAGATTGGAGTAAAAATCCGTTAAGCACATAGCCCAGTTGGAAATGTTTTTGCATCTTAGAGATAAAATAACGAATGAAAGAAAATTTTGTCAGCTGATGTTTACCTGGAATAACGTTAAACACACTTTTTTTTTTTTTACAGCTGAGTAAAGAAAACAAAACCCTTAAAAGGTTGAGTATGATGTATCTGGCTAAACTGGGTCCAGAGGTTCTTACAGAAGAAATTAACATTGATGAAGATGAGCCTGTCATCAGCACTGTCGGAGGGACAGTTACGTGTTCTGCTTTACAGTGTCAACAACAATTAAAAGGTTAGCCTTTTGAATAAATCTCAGGTAGAATATAGAACATATTGTGTCAATTTAATATACTGTATATTTGATATGGTTGGGAAACAGTCCTTTTGTTTAACAGTTTATTTTAACGGAATTAGGGTTGCTTTGTATTCCAAGACAGGGAAAAGAAATGGTCAGTTTCCAACCTTTTTTTAGGAGTAAAGGTTTTCAAAATTGCAGACTGTGAAAGGATCAATGGGATGCTACAGAGACCCCCCTTCCCCCCTTTTCTAAACTCCTTTAAAGTCTGTTGCAACAGCATACATTCTTTCTTTCTTTTTCTTCTAAGTCCCTGGTTTCCCCATCAGACAGGAAGGCCACCTATCTGATGTCCTATCTATCCCTGAACTGCTTGTGGTCTCAAATCTAAATTTCAGATCCTTGGACATATTGCTCCTCCTCCATTTTCTATTGCGCTTGGTAAAACATTTCTTTTTCCTTTAAAAAAGAAAGCTGTGAGGTTTAAATACAGTACATGTCTTTAGGCTGTTTGAGCCTTGTTTTGTTGAAAGAAGTGAACCTTGCACAGCCTTGTAAACAGCTGTAACTGTGCTCAAGTGAAGAAGTAGTTTCAGATAGCAGCCATAGAGTTTATGTAAAACAAAAAAACAAAAGAAACCCTACAAAAGTCCTGATAAAGCCTGCACAATGCTGAGACAAACTAATTTAGGAATAAGGCTTTAAAATGTACCTGGAAAGAGTCTAAGTTAAAAGGAAACAACATAAGAAATGGCATTTTATCTTTGTAGCATAAGTTTTGCAACAGATAGATGCTTTAGCACAACAGTTCCTTTGAGAAGCCTCATTTTGTTAATGTTTGTTTTTGTAAGATGTTTTAAACCATGTATATTAAGCCTAGGTTGTTAGAATTCAGTGAGAGAACCTTTATTAAGTAAATAGAAATATATTTACCCTTATGTTTGAACACTGAACCTAGACTGGTGTTTGTCCTAGTGCCTCTGATTCTCTTTAGCTTCTGCTTCATTCTCTATAGAGCCAGCGGCCATTTTACATCATCTTTATAGGCAGAGAGCTGAAGGGAGAGTCAGTAGGACACTAGGACAACCCATTCTTTGCTATTTTTGTTTATAGGATGTTAAACACAACTGAACTAACCAGAAACATTATATTATTGTATTGAATATGCCTGATATTATATAACTGGTTATATGTGCCTGAACTAAAACGTTTTGCTAATAAAAATACAAAAGGGGAGGAGACTTCCCAACATGTGACTAGCTAGCACTATATAAGAAGGACATCTTCTGTTAAAAGATCAGATCATCGTAGTTATCAGCAAGGAGCTGACCCATTCCTGACACTAGTAACTCCTAGTGGTGAAAACTTGGTATTGCAGAATTATATTTTTATTTTGGATTTTTCTCCTCTTTTATTTTCTTTGTCGACAAGTTCGCTTAATTTACTTATTTGAATGCTGAATAAAAGCTACCTTTTGGTTCTTTATCCTGGTGTCCTTGTGTGTGAATCCCACTAACCTCCTACACAGACCCAAAATACTAATCTCCAAAATAAGGGTTGGATTCGCTAAGTGTTCTTTTTCTTCTAAAAGGCCCTGGCCAGTCTGGGGCTTGGCTCCCTCCTACCCCCTTCCCCATACAAGTGAATGCAAAAAAAAACAAATACATCAATATATGACTTCCACCTCCCCCCCCCCCACACCACACTAATTTACTTCTAGAACCATGGACCACTGGTCCTGCTTCCCAACGTGTCTGCTGAGAGTCTGGAGGACTCCATACCACTAGATTCCAAGTACCCATCAAAGTGCCAAGTAAATCCAGCCCATTCCATCTCTGTTCACCCTGACCCATGCCACCTATCCAACTAGTACTACAGTGCTTATGTAGTCCTACTGGTTCTTCAGAGTTCTTTTTTGGAGCCAGTCTGGTTTTAGTTTGAAAGAATATATGCACTCATAGGGGTATTTTGCAGCCGGCACATGACCCTTCAACCTTACTCAGCTGGATGCCTGTCATAGACTGAAATGATAGTGACACTTCATTTCTGTTTATGGTGGTGAGCCATGACAGGAGAGAGGGTTCTTTATTGGCTGCCCAGCGCCCATACACACATTCTTTCAGACTAATACCTGGCCCGCTGTGAGCTGGCATGCTGAAGAAGCAGAACGACACTTGAGTACTACTAACTAGTTGGGTCATGCATGATGGGAATGAAATGATTTGCATTTCTTTTTGCAGGAATTTGGAAACCAGCAGCATGGACTCCTTCAGACTCTCATGGAGAAAGTTATAGTGGGTGCTTATTGGCAATCAGAACCAGTGGCCTGTGGCCCTGTAAGTAAAGTCGAGTGGAGAGTAGAGGGGATTGAATGAGTGCTACAGGGATGGGGGAAGGGGTGTCTTTGATTTAGTTTTTAGCGAGAGTCCCCAGGCCTCAGTGTTGCTTGGAGGGATCTAATTTTGTAGTCAGGTAGAGGGAAGTTGCCCATTGGTAGTCAGATGCTGAATTGAATATTCCGATTCCAATACCATTTCTGAGTTCTTAACTGCCATTGTAGCTGAATCATGTTTGGAATTAGAACTTCTGAAATCCAGCGGATGTGTAACAGAATGGAATCAGCAGATTCTGATCACCCTTACTTCGAACAGCCCAGCAGAAATGCAATATAAAAACCAGAAAAATATCATTTGGCGGTGGATAAGGACCGCTTGGCCCACCCAGTGTGCCCATTTCTCCCTACCTACACTATTACATCAGACCGTGCCCAATTTAACAGCTCTTTCCCCCTCCCTCCTTCCTTTCCACTATGATTTCTTTATGCTTGTCTCACCCATTCTTGAACCCCACCACTGTTTTTGCCACCACCTGTACTGGAAGCTGTTCCAGGAATCCACCACTCTTTCTGTGAAGAAGTACTTCCTCATGTCTCTCCTAAATCAACCCTCCCTCCAGCTTCATAGCATGTCCCCTTGTTCTAGAGCACCTTTTCTTCTGAAAAATACTCCTCTCCTGTACCTTATTTACCCCCATGAGGTATTTAAAGGTCTGTATCATATCTCCCCTTTCCCGTTCCCGGGTGTACATATTGAGTTCCTTTAGTCTCTCCTCATAGGGCTTTTGATGCAGACCTGCACCATTTTAGTTGCCCTCCTCTAGACCACTTCCACTCTGTCTGTGTCATTCCAGAGATGTGGTTTCCAGAACTAGACACAGTACTCTAGGTGGGGTCTTACCAGCAGTCTATACAGAGGCAAGACCTCCTCCCTCTTTCTGCTGGTGATACCCCACCCTGTGCACCCCAGCATCCCACCTGCCCTCCCTACTTCTTTCTTGTACTGCTTGGCCACTTTTAGGTCCTCCAATATCATTACCCCTGGTCCTTTTCCAGCTTGGTGGCTATCAGTACCACTCCATCCATTTTGTACTCCATCCCTGGGTTTCTGTGCCCAAAGTGCAACATTTTGTACTTTTTTATGTTGAAGCCCAGCTGCCATACCCATGACTGGTCCTCTAGTTTTCTCAGGTCTCTGCTCATCCTTTCCACCCCGCTCCCAACTAAATGTCCACCCTATTGCAGATTTTGGTGTCATCCACAAAGAGGCAGACCTTCCCTTCCAGCTCCTCTGCAATCTCACTTATGAAGGCATTAAAGAGGACCGGTCCCAGCATTGATCCCTGAGGCACCCTGCAGGTCACCCTCCCTTCCTTGGAGTGAACTCCATTTACCACCACCCTCTGTCGCCTATCCCCTAACCAATTTCTTATCCAGTTTACAAACTTCGAACCCACTCCTAAGTTACCCAGCTTGCTTAGTAGTCTCCTATGTGGAACGGTGCAAACACCTTACTGAAATCTAGGTAGGCCATGTCCACTGCTGCACCCTGATGTAGTTCCTTGGTCACCCAGTCAAAGAAATCTATCAGATTCACTTGACATGAACTCACCCCGTAAAACTACGCTGCCTTGGGTCTTGTAACCCACTGGATTCAAGATATTCCACAATCCTTTCCTTCAGCAGTAATTCCATTAACTTTCCCACAACCGATGACAGGCTGACTGACCTGTAATTGCCAGCCTCCTCCCTGCTAGCACTTTTGTGTAGTGCGAGTACATCTGCCCCCCTTTAATCCTCCTGAATCAGTCCCATTTCCAGAGAGCTGTTAAATAGAACTGTTAGAGGTACAGTCAGTTTTTTCCTGAGCTCCCTCAATAACCTTGGGTGCACCCCATCTGGTCCCATTGCTTTGTCCACCTTCACAGTAGCAAGTCCCTTCAGGACTCTCTTCTCCAAAAAAAGGACTGGTGTCCACCTCCCTCCCTCCAAAGCTTTTGTTACTTTTTTTGTGGCCCCTTCCCTTCTCCTTCCTCTGTGAACACTGTACAAAAGTATTTGTTAAGGATGTCTGCTCTTTCCTGGTCCCCATCTGTACAGTCCCCCCTTCCCTTTTTAACCTTCCAGTCTCACCCCTGGTCTTCCTCTTTTGACTTACATATCTAAAAATTGTCTTGTTCCCTTTCATTGCCTCCTGGGCTATTCTCTCTTCGGTTTGTACCTTTGTGCTCCTTATTGCTTTCCCTGCTTCCCTCTGTTTCTCCCGATACACCTCCTTATCCTCCTCCCTTTGCATCTCCTCCTAACAGCATCTCATTGTTATTGGGTTCCTACAGTACTTCAACCTTTTCCAGCTGGGAGGACTGCAGCGTAGAAGGGTAAGTGACATATTCAGTGTCGCACAATGCGTTGCTTTAGTGGTATATTTTTAACCTGGGTTTGCTGGTTCACAGTTTTACACTGTAACCATTAGGTTTTACTCTTTGCACTGATATCTAATTTATTGTTATTAACGTAGAATCAGATAAATAATAGTGACAGGATAGCCATGTACACCAAGCCTGTGATTCCATTGCAGGATAGTGATGATGTCATAGACCTCAGGAGCAAAGCTTGAGAGGTCTATGGTGTCTTCAGAATTCTGAGGTTAGTTGTACGTGACTGTCCATCTACTATTTTTTAAAGTATATAGTTTTTCTAAAAAAAAAAAAGTTTACAAAACAATCATTATTTTTATCAAACCCTCTTCCCAAGCCCTTGTGGTAGATTTTCCTGCAGTAACTAGATATATATATATATTGTTATTTGCTGTCCTGTACATAAGGGAAGGGATTGTAAATTGGTGCCAGGTAGTCCTACTGCACCATCCCTTCCTGGTATGAGCAGTCCACCCCCGCGCTTCACGTTTTATGATGTCACCGTTTGGAAAGTGCGGGGTGCGCTCCATAGAAAGTAATAGCTGTGTCTTTTAACATACTGTCATTGGTAGGTAGCACACCACCACAACGTCTGTGTTACAGCAACGGCCATCACAGCGACAGATCTAGCCAGGTCACTGTGATGGTCCCGCTGAACATCGGCACTCTGCCTCCCGGTGTTACGCCCCCACCCCGAACCAACTCCAACTCGGAGTTGGTTATTTAAAGATGGCAGGGGCGGGGTACAGCCTCCCATAGAAACACACTCCGTTACTGTTGGCATTGTTCCAGTCGCTGTGGGGGATGTCAACAACATTGTTGTCAATATCAAGGGGTGGAACGATTGATTCAAGTCAGAGCCACCACTTGACTAACAAGGACCTTATTAGTCGAGTGGTGGCTCAGTCTTGAATCAAACAGACTGCTAGCATATTAAAAATAGTATGTTAAAAGACACTGCCATTACTTTCTATTGAGCATGCCCACATGCTCTCCAGTGACATTGTAAAACGTAAAGTGTGTGGGCGGACCGCTCATGTGAGGAAGGACAAGGGATGTTGTGACAGGACTCCTCTGCATGGATTTATGATCCCTTCCTCTATGTACAGGACAGCAAATGAAAATATAACGGTATGCTCATTTAGCTATCATGGGGTAAGTTATGAAAAAGGTACTCTTTAAAGGGGAACATTCAGCACTAAGAGTCATACACCCATTTTATTAGCTCAAAGAAGATGTTTTCCAATCCTGTTGTTCTCCTTTGGATAAATACTCTTCTCTGTGACTGTAATAAGCCTGGGAGGACGGCAGGACAAGCAAGTAAAAGATCAGAGCATGGCAGGCTGTTGAGTCTCCCAGTGCTGAAGCCCTGCTCTGATGTCAGCTGTAGGGGATTCTGGGATTTCTGGTTACAGTAAATATCAGCTCAGAAGTCAGCACAATCAAGCTGATACAATCTACTGTGCTGCAGTAAACAGTAAGTATATATATAAAAAAAAGGTTTTGCACGCACAGTGCAAACTGGGACCAGCCGCACACGTCGATGTGGGTCTCTTAGTGCCAACTGTTCCCATTTTTTTTTATCATCTTTTTATTGAGTTTTCAAGGATAAAAGACATGGTAGTACAAATAACCTGAGGAACAAGGTCAGTACAAACACTCAAACATAAACAGTCACAGTCACAATCGTATAGCAGTAAGTCCATCATAGAGTCCATTATGTAGTTGATGGGAGATGAGTGAACCGGCCGGGTGATGAAAAAATAGTTAATTCCTATAGACTGTAAAAAAAGCAAAAGGGCAAGAGAAGACACACATTCAAGGTAACATATGGCATTAGCTAGGAGAGCACTTAAGAGAGACAGGAGGGCACTCCCATAACACCCCTTCTGTGCGGGGAGTCACTACCAAGAGAAGAGAACCCACACTTCCCCTGAATCAGCAAGTACCCACTTTATTGTGAAAAGGTAGGTTATGTCATGCCCTTCCTCAAGGCCTGGGCTTGCAGTGAAGACAAAGAGCTTAAGAAAGGCTCCCACGTTCTAACAAAGCTATCCTCTCTCTCTCTTTCGGGAAGAACGATAGGCGCTTCATGGCCAGGGCCTACATTGCCACATTGTGTGTACTACGCTCGACACCCAAGTGTTTAGGATACAGTGTCAACACTCAGATTCAGTTGGAGAGTAGTTCCCATCCTGCCCTCCACAATCTTCCACCCCAAATAGTAGGGCAACAGGCGTTATGGGCAATGGGCATACCGCCATAGCTGAAATCTCATCAGCCACTGCACTCCAAAAAACTTGCAACACCAGGCACGCCCAAAAGTAGTGTATATATATGTGCCAGTTTCGGTCTGACATCTGCCGCATAAGGGAGATATTGACGGGTGATACTTATGTACAGTTTGGGGTGAGGCAGTACAGATGGTGAATAAATTTAAATTGCGACTCCTTGTATTTATTACAAATCAATATACCCATGTGAGATTGTAACAACAATCCCCAATCCTCTTCCCGATAATAATACTCAGATCCTGTTCCCACAAAGCCTAGCTCTTCATTATAAGGTCCGGTATGAATTGTCTGTCGTGGCTCACTGCCTTTCTTGTAACCCCCTTGGGATTTTTGCAGGTAGTATATATCAGCTTTTCCACAGGGGCTAGTGCAGAGGCATCAGCTGGGTCCCTATTCAGTCCTCTCCAAAAGGTTCTGACCTGTAAATATCTTAAAAAAGTGTGTATGCAACAGGCCTGTGGCCCTCTGCAGGTCCACAAAGGAGTGCAACCCATCCCAGTTATTCAAGTTTCCCATGCACCCCATCCCCTGGATCTCCCACTCCTTGTAATTCCCATCTGATAGACTAGGGAGAAAAAGGGGATTCCCCATGATCAGAATCAGCAGGGTCTCATCTTCCATCACCCCTCTTTGGCACCTGATATAATCCCAAGCCTCCAAAACCCACGCCACCAAGGGGTTGGAGGTATCCATGTGCGAATACGCCTGACGGCCCTTTCTAGAGAGGTAAGCTGATAACCAGCCTGAGGAGACATCTCCTCTAAATTCAACCACCCAGCTACAGGAGGTCTAGTAACCCAATCAGAAATGTACCTATGTTGGATTGCTATGTCGTAGCTTTTCAAATCAGGGAACTTTAGTCCCCCTTTAGAGGTGTCTGCTTTGAGGTGCTGGAGGCTCATCCTGAGGTATTTCCCCTGCCACAGGAAAGTGGAAAAAGCCCCATCAAGATGCTTTAAATCTGCCTTTCTAAGCCCCATTGTGAGCATCTGCATCACATACAGTATCTGTGGGAGGACATCAATTTTTATCAGATTTATGCACCCTAACCAGGCCATAGGTAACGCTGTCCACCTTTCCAAGTCCCCTATTACCATATTCACCAAGGGAGTGTAGTTCAGTTGGTATAGGGAGCTCAGGATACCGCTCATCTGTATCCCCAAGTATTTAAAAGAGGTAGATACCTCACGAAGCCCCAAGAGTTACCCTCTGGCTACTCTTCCCCAACCCAGGGACAGCAGTTCTGATTTTGCCAGATTAAGTGTGTACCCCAAAAACATAGCAAACTCCAAGATCACCCGGAGCAACACAGGCATGGACCTGTGGGGCTCTGTAATATATAGAAGCAGGTTGTCAGCATATAAGGTAACTTTGTGTGCCCACCTGGATTTCCCCTGCATACCCAGAATCTCTGGGGTATTCTGAATGCATATCGCCAGAGGCTCTATAGCCAGGACAAAAAGAAGTGGGGACAGGGGGCAGCCCTGATGTGTGCCCCCTATAAAGTAAGATCTTTTCTGTAGCCAACCCATGAACTAAGACACGGGCCTCTGGTGCCTTATAAAGTGCCCTCACCATGCCCACAATGGTGTTACTCAGACCAAATTGTGCCAGGACTTCGAACAAGTATTCCCATTCAGTACGGTCGAAGGTTTTCTCGGCGTCCATGGACAGCACAGAGGTGCAGCCAGGATGCCGAGAAGCAAACCACAATACATTCAAGAGCTTACGGGTATTATGATATGACAAACGTCCCCTCACAAAGCAGGTCTGATCTGGGTGCCCCAACGCAGGCAATAGTTGGTCCAGTCGGTTGGCCAATGCCTTGGCAGTGATTTTCACATCACCGTTGAGGAGGGAAATAGGGTGATAGGAGGCACAGTCGGTGGAATCCTTACCCAGTTTTAATAAAACACAGATGTTTGCTTCATAACACGTGGTGGGGAGGATCCCCTCCTCCCGGACTGCCCGCATCTGCTCCCAGAGGGGGTCAAACAAACATTTTTCATAACCTTATAATAGTCTGCATTAAACTCATCAAGACCACCCGCCGTCCCCTTCTGTAATCCAGCAATAACCCGGCATACTTCCTCTCGGGTGATCTCAGAGTCCAAACCCTCCCTCTGCTCTGCCGACACTTGGGGTATCTCCAGCTTATCAAGGAATCTCCCTGCTAGTTTGCAGTCCCTCTGCACTCTGCAGTATACAGCTGTTGATAGAAACTGTGAAATACCTCCTGATCTCCCTCTTGCCTCACACTAGGATTTCCCTGCCCACTCTTAATCATCAGAATATGTGCTGGTCCTCCCCTTCCCCGGCTTATTGCCCCATTCAAAAAAGTTCCTTCTGGTAAAGAACCAGGATGCTCTACCTTCCCCCACCAACAGCATGTTAAGTGCCTCCCGTATGGCAGTGAATTATTTTTGGGTTTCCTCCGGGGTCCCCGCAGCCACCCAGTGCTCCAACATCTTTAATTGTTTTTCTAGGGCAAGCCTCTTAGCCCGTTTCTCTTTTTTGTATTTCACTACAAAGTTTATAATAGCCCCCCTCATATAAGCCTTGCCCGCATCCCAGTAGATCCTAGCATACCCCACCAACCCATAATGTGCTTCCTTATACATCCGCCAGTGTTCCTGCAGAAAGTCCTGAAAATCCTGCCATGGCAGCAAATGACTGGGGAATTTCCATGGGGGTGGGGTGCCCGTTCCTCTTCTCCCCTCAGCTTGAGCCCCACCATAGCATGATCTGACAAATATATGGGGCCTTGCCAAAACTTAACCACCCTGTGGTACTGTGCACGAGGCATGTGGATGTAATCAAAACTGGACCAAGTCTTATGGGGGTTGGAATAGAAAATATATTCCTTGGCCCTAGATTTGATGTGCACCAACTGTCCAGTAGGCCCAGCTCACAGATTCCAAGCTGCCACTGCTTCATTGCATTAGAGTGCCTCCCCTTCCCCCCTGAGTGGTCCAGTTCGGGCACATAACTGAGTTAAAATCCACTCCCAAATCAACCCTGGGAACTGTTCTCTCATAATAATTTCCAGCATAGATTGATAAAACAAGGGGGTCAAATACAGCTGGCACATAGATACTGGCATAGGTAAACTGTTGCCCCAACACTTCCCCTTCAACAAAGATGTAGCGTCTCTCCCTAGGATCAGCGACTACCTGGCAGACCTGCAGGGGAAAATGCTTATGGACTAACACTGCTTCCCCTCTCTTATGTGAATTACTGGATGCTGTGTAGCATGAGCCCACCCAGCCATGCAACAACTTGGCGTGCTCTTTGTCGGAGAGGTGCGTTTTTTGCATGAGGGCCACCATCACATTTTATCTCTTAAGGGCTGTAGGGATACTAGTTCTTTTGGCAGGGGAACAGAACCCCCTCACGTTCCATGAAATAACTGTAGTTTCTGTGATCAACCCCATTATGGAAAAAAAGATACAGTTTCTGTTGTTTTGTCCGTCCCCCCCCCCCTTTGAGTTACTCAACAGAGACTAGCCACCCCACTCATCCCACAGTTTCACATCCAGTGAGATGGACCATAGATTGTGACCATAAATCCAACAATGACATAGCAAACAATGCACAGATGAACAAATAACAATCCCCCAGCCCCTCCCAACCACCCTTTTGTTATACCCCCAAAAATACACTTATGAACCTTTAAGAGAAAAATACATAAACATGTGCTATTCAGTCTATAGAATAGGAAAACCCTTATAGATGTAGACGAGTACCACTGCCCCCGCCCAAGATCCAAATTTAATAGAGCATCTTGTATAAAACCACATTATCTAATAACTGGCTGCACTGGGTGTTAACCATTATAGTACCAGGGTGTAGGCTATACTATAGGCAGATAAACTTACATAAATACCTGCAGCCCATATACCCCATTGTGGCCTCTCTCACCCCTAGTCAAACATTACCACCTTTGTCCTATACGGGCATAGTGCCCCATGCCACAGAGCAGTGCCTATCCTTATCCACGAGACCCCCATGGATCGCTCTTGTAAAGGGCAATAACCACCCAGTGCAACAGACACAAATGAAAAAACGCTGCAAGCATCCAACATTCAACAAGTCCAAACTGAGATTATGACTAAAAATATAAGCTCTTTACTAAAAAGACAAAAAAAAAAAAAAAAACCGTCATAAACCTACAACCAGCTCTTTATAAGCTATGACATCATAACCTACAATCTCACTCCTCCTCATGCATAAATAAATAAAAAAAACCTTGGCATGAGGATCGTTAAGCGTTTAGACCTGGGAAGCCTGCCCCCCAAGTATGTCCCCTGTGATTGAAGCATTATAATGCCCCACCTGAAACGCCACCTGACATGCCAATAGTGCTCAAATTAAGAAGCATATAGTATTACAGTCCAGAGCTGCTGGTGGTAGTCAAGCATCGTCTCCTTGAAGCTGCTTTAGCATAAATGTGCCCGAGCCAAGATCAAGCAAATGACAGAACCAAGGCCCAGGCAGAGGGGCGTTGGAAGAGGCAGCGCAACATCAAACCACAGTGCGCAACCCCTCTGCCTGCCATTCCTGTCTGGATTACCTGGAGAAGTGGGATATTCAGCTTCTGATGACTTCAGGAGCAAGAATCTCACCGTCGGTGAGCAAAACTGCCCTTTCAACCTGGGAACCATCTTAGGAGGGGCGCTGCCGAGGGAGTGCAGCATCCAGAAGTCTAACCATCTGTCCATTCCAGGTACCAGAGCACTGCATCAAGCCCAAAACATGTACAGGAAACTAACTCTGCATCATCAGCGTAGTCCCATTGTGCTTGTATGCTGCACCGAACGACGGCTCCTCAGTCCCAGGGGTCTGGAGAGTACATGGGGTCAGGGCCAAAGTGAGTTGCTCCCTGCCATATCCACGCGCCAGCTAGGCATCAACATTGTAAATTAAAGGGTTGGTATAGGCCTCCAGACCCGACAGTTCAAAGTGAGGTGACCGTAGGAAAGTTCAACCAACTTTATGTTTCAGGTCTTTCACGAATGCTGCTACTTTATCAACTTCCCAGAACGTATAGGTGGCCTCTTCATGCTTAATTTTCAGTGAAGCTGGGTACAACATGAAGTAGTCTACTTTCATGTCCCTGAGCTGAGCCATGACGGAGTTGAACGCTCTGCATTTTTTGAGGAGACGCATTGAATAATCTTGAGACACACAGAGCAGGGCACCCTCAAAGTTCACCTCGGTCGTCTTGCGGTTTGCCTCCAATACAACCTGCCTGTCCTGGAAATTGTGAAATCCCATAATTATTTGCTGTGCCGGCTGCCCTTCTGCAGGCTTGGGCAGTACCGCCCAGTGTGCCTGCTCCAATTTATAGCGGCCTCCTTTCGACAGCAGACCCAGCAATTTCGGGAATGTCTCAGCACAGAAAGTCAAAATATTTGAGCCCTCTTTACATTCTGGCAGTCCTCACAGGCGGAGGTTCAAGCCCCAGTGATAATATCCCTGATAATCAAACAGCTCCTTAAACTCTTCCAGCTCTTTTCTCCATAGCGACAAGTCTCTCTGGCAGTGAGTTTACTGCATCCTCTAAACCAGAGATCTGCTCCTCTGCCGCTGTTAGTCTAGTGGCCTGGGCAGGCGACTGCTCTACAATTTCTCATAAGCGGCTATCAGTTCTTTGCTCCAGCTGTTCTAGTCATGGCATTAAAGCAGCCAGCACTTGTTCTGTGACATCATGGCCTAGGATAGTGATCTCCGTGGCTGACAAGGAAATCAGGACCAGGGGTTTGGCCGCTGACACATTTGACTTTTTTTTCACATTTTTCATGGAGGAGCATGGCGCCTTGCCAGAATTTTGCAATTAATATCCATTTTAGGTCTCAAGTCAGGTACAGATAAAATTTGCTGGTTTAATATATGGATGCTGTAGATTTTAAATGGATGTATTTCTTGGATGTGAGAGCTGTGGGAAAACATGTCCTCACTCAACGGAGCTCATTAGCACCCCTCAACTGTTCCCAGTTAATGGCCTCCCTGTTTATATACTATGGGCCAGATATTCAAACTGCACTATTGTGTGGCGCAAGCCCTTGCGCTGCACAAAATAGTTGCGCAGGGATGTGGCCAGAGCGATATTCAAAGGAGTTGGGCCCTTGAGCAACTCCTTTGAATATCACCCCCCCGGCCACAGCCACTGTGCATGGCGCAATGGAACTTGCGCCACCGCAAGTGGTCAGAGTGGTGCATTCAACTTGCGGTGGTGCAAGTACCATTGCGCCATGTGCAAATTTCTGATATTCAAAAGGTGACATGCAAATGGGGCCATAATTCATGCAAGGCGCAGGGGGAGCCATTTGCATCTGATTATGGCCCCATTTGCATGCCATTAGCATGCAGGTGCGCCGATCCCCAAGGACTTGCGCCTGGCGCCCTGCCAGGCCCCTGCAGCCCGATCGCCGGCTGTATTAGTTTAAAACAACCCCCCCCTCCCGAATACATCCCTGGTGGTCCAGTGGACCAAAAGCCAGATCGTGGGCTGTATTAGTAAAACAACCCCCTCCGAGATACATCCATGATGGTCAGTGGCTAATCCCGGTCGTGGGATGTAAAAATTAGACAAGCCCCCAAAACTGGCCCTGGTGGTCCAGTGGACTGAAAATCCCAATCCGGATGTCGAACAGACCCCGAATAAGCCCTGGTGGGTCAGTGGATAATTGAACACTTCAACAGAGCTCTGGTGGCTGGTGTCTCCACCCACCCACTCACGAAGCCCACCACCCCGCCTCCCTCCGCAGCCTGCGGGCGGCAGCATCTCAATTGCCGCTGACCGATTGTTCGGTTGTATACGCTTGCTTATGGAGCAGAGTTATGAAGTCAAGATAGTTCAGGTTTTGTGAATGAATGTATTCATTCACAAATCTGGACTGTCTTAGACGGTATGGGCTGCACGCCATTGGTTTTGCTCTGCACCAGTGGGCATGCAGCCCCATTGGCAGTCAGCAGCAGGCGGTGGATGCTGCCGGCGCCGGGAGCGGGTGGTGGGCTCGTGGGTGGGGTGGGGACACTAGCCACCAAGGCTATGTTGGGGTGTGTGTGTTTATTTATCCACTGACCACCAGGGCTATGTTCTGGGTTTATTTCTGACATCCCGCGATTGGGATTTTCAGTCCACTGGACCACCAGGGCTATGTCGGGGAGGGTGTTTATTTCTGACATCCCGCGATTGGGATTTTCGGTCCACTGACCACCAGGGCTGTGTTGGGGGAGATATTGCTGCCCGCGATCGGGACAGTGGGTGGTGGTGGTGGGGATTTACAGTCTTCTGCCAGCGATCGGGCTGGGGGGGGCACAGTGGGTTGGGGCCAGCCAAGTGGCAGCTGCTGTGTTGCGCCTGCAATGCAGCAGCTCACCTGTGGGTGGCCTCGACTTGAGCTCTTTTTTTGGCTCAGAGTTGTGCAGGCGAGGTTAGTTGCGCCTGCACAACTCTGCACAGCCCGCTGAATATCGGGCTGTGCAGTTTATGCATGGTTCTCCTCCTCCAGTTCAGCATGCATTCATTTGCATTGCGCTGTTGCTCAGCATGTTTTCTGTGGCGCAACTGCCTCCTGCTGAATATCGCAGAGATGGAGCAAGTTCGATCATGCGCAGGCGCAACCCTATTGCGCATGGCGCAACCCTTTTGAATATCTGGCCCCATATGTCTACTCTTGTTAAATTTAAAAGAACTCATCCTGCACCCATCTGTACAACAGACCACCTTCCAGTTGTTGCCTCAGTAATCCCAGAAACCATTACTCTGTTTTTGTTTATTTCCTTTGCTAATCTCTCTCTCTGCAATGACTCTGTCCTCACTGCTTCCTTCACAGTGCGAAAGTGAGCATTGTTGTACTGTAGCATAAACCAACAATGCTCACTTTGGGAGGCCGTGTTTGTTGTGCAACATATGGGTTTGTTTTAAGGAGCTGGGTTCAGGGTTTTTTTTGTCTTTTTTTTAATTATTGTTTTTTTTTTTAAAAGTTGCATTTGTTTTTGCTGGGAAGGAGTCTTCACTTCTGAATGCAGTTATACCATCAGTGTGATGTCAGATGATGGAATAACAACAACATTCTGATGTCATATTTATGCTACTACATAATTTCTGAAGAGGCTAAAATCTATACACACAAGAGCCTCAACCCATATATTACAGAATACTTGGTGTCCCTTTTTTTAATGCACACCATGTCATCTTTTTAAATTTCTCACCATGCTATACCATTCTTAAACAGCGAGCAGAACAAATAGTTGATAAATTAATTGAATATCTACATGGGATCCACAACTTGACTGTTTAGTGGGATTTCTAACATATGTACCATTTGGTGCTACTTTACAGTCAGCTTAATGGATTTTATTGTACATTATGTCTCCACTAAGAATGGAAAATTAATTCTGTATATAAGCTACACCAAACATTTTTCTTTTGCTTAAATGTAATAACTTACAAAGTGCATGAAGGCAGCGTGATCTTAAAATAGCATTTCATTTTCCCCCAGTTACTAGGTCTAAATGAATTTTGATACGTAAAGGACAAAACAGTAGCAATACTTTAAAAGCATCACTTTGTAAACCATTCTGTTTTTTCCTTCCTATAAAACTGACTGCTTTCTGAAAAAAAAATTGCTGACGTAGTTTGAAAAATGAAACTGTTACTCTAAACCTTAAAGTGAACATAAACCCTACTTTAACACACTGCTATACAGTGGAACTGGCTTACATTGGGACGCATTTATGTGAATTGATTCACCTTACAAGGGTTATGTACAGTATCCAGAATTAACATTCAGTTGGTCAGTCATTCATTTGTGCTAGATTCCAGTGTCATCAGGGACCTTCTCTGCACCCCCGCTGGCTACTAGCCCTCAGTCAGCCATTGTGATATACGAGAAACAGTGGAGGAGACAATGCTTTGGCCAATAGGCTTTTCAAAGACTTCGGACGTAGCTTTTTTTTTTTTTCACTTTCTGTTTTGGTCCCCATGTCTCCCCACCAGCTTCCAGGTCCTTCTTTCACCTGCCCAAGCCCCTCTGCCTGCCATAGGAGTCCTCCGATGTTACAAACTGCCACCAGTCTCTGCTCAACATCCTCTCTGGACCCCCCAACCCTAACCCACAGCTTGTCCCCTGTGGGTGGGATCCCCTCAGTTCCCCAAGCCGGGAAAAGAGGAAAGACTATGAGAGCAGGCTGAGAGACCTGAATATGTACACCCTGGAGGATATAAGGGACAGGGGGACATGATAGAGACATTCAAGTATCTGAGGGGAATCAATAAGGATGGGGCAGATAGAGTCTTTAAGCTAAGGAGGGGGAGGAACACCAGGGCGCACGGGCTAAGAATTGAGGAGGGAAGATTTAGGAGGGAAATTAGACACTATTTCATGGAGAGGGTGGTAGCAAAATGGATCGCACTACCAGAATGGGTGGCATCATGTAAATCTGTGAACAGCTTAAAAGGGCATGGGACAGGGGAGAGTGAGGGTGGGGGGTGGCAGTGGAATGACAAAGGGGAGGGGGTGGAGCAGCTGTAAACTAGGGGTGCTAGCTGCACACTCGAGCAGACTTAGATAGACCGGGTGGTCTGTTTCTGCTGGCACATTTGTATGTTCATATGTAAGTTGGAAGGAGCCTACGGTGGCATTGAGGGGTGTATGGCTTCATTTGTCTGGTGCCGCTGGGGTATTTTTGCACAGCAAAGCCCTTCCTTACCCCTCCCCAGGGTGTGGTCCTGAGAAGTGACCCAAAAGAGTGCCTGTTAGGGCCGTCAGAAGGGCAAGTGAGCCCTGCCCTACTTCTGGTACGCCTCTGCTATCCCCACTCTGGGCATGTGGCGCATCCGCGTTACTTGCTGGGTGAGTAGGTGCATGCCAAAATCCACTTCAGAGGGACCACTTATTGTTTCCTGCACAATAGGCCCTCCTCCTGGGCCACCAAGGGGCAGTCATGCAGTAGAAGGAGGTGGCACCCCTCCCTGAGGCAGGAGGATTCCAAGTAGATGCCAGAACCCTGCCTCATTGGTCGGCACCAGACATCCCAGACTCAGGGTGTGAACCTGGGTTGTCTGGATGGCAAACGGTAAATCTACCACTGTTTTAGCCAGTTGGTCATCTTTACACCTACTTAGCGGAACTGCACTAGTTTAACTGTGGGCGGAATACCAGTAGTTAGACTGCAGTTATAAGTAAGTAACATGGTCTTTTTGTAGTTCTGCTATTTGAAACCAAAATTCATTTAAAGTATTTTCTAAAGTCCTTTTCCTTGCAGTTCAGGTTCAGCAAGTGTACCATTAGCTGTTGACTTGTATTCTGGGAGGCAGTATGAACAGCAAGCCTGAAGAACTGGGTTTGAATCCCATAGCCACCACTTAGATACTATGTGACCATGAGCAAGTTACTTACCTTTCCTGTGCTTCCAGAATGCATGCGGAAACAAGCATTGGCTTAATGTATTTTCCTGACCAAAAATTGTAAAAAACTGAAAAAATAAATACTCCTTGTCTGGGCAAATTGACTGTACAGTATCATTCCATGGTTGCCATGTGTGGACTTATGCTTTTGCCACTACTGTTCCACTTTTGTGCCATTTTGATTGCCCAGATCATGCCAGAAAATGGTCCCTGGGACCAGTGCACCCTCCCAGTGAACAAATAAATAAAATATGTAAATAAATGATACACCAGTACAAGTTATAAGTTATTACGCAGCATACCAGCAATGCAGAATGTTAGTCTTCAAAACTTAACTTTGATTTTCTGAAACACAGAACTTGAGGATAAACTATTGGCATTACTAGAGGAAAAGAAGACCTTGTCATCTGAAGTGGAGAACCTGAAATGCCGGTCGGAAGAACTGACTGAAGAGGTATGACATATGGACAGTACAGTACAAATATGGATTTGAAACAGAGAAACAGACAACTAACGGCAGAAGTAGCTCCATAGTCTGTATATTCTGCCTTGGTGTTTACATAGGTGAGGGAGTTAGATGGACCCTAGTGGTCCATGCCAATCCAACCTACTCCATCCTCCCCAGTGCACTTAACTAGTCCCCTGTGTCTGTCCCATCTGCTTTTGAATCCCCTACGATATCTGCATTTACCACAACCGTGGGCAGTCTGTTACACTGCTCCATTACATGTTCTGTGACAAGGTAGTTTATAACATCTTTCTTACCCACCCCCTACCAATTTCGTATTGTTTCCCCTGGTATAATGGTTGCTAGTATTAGTAAACAGTTCGCTAATGTCCAGTTTGTTTATTCCCTGCATATATAAAGATTTAGAGTGTGTCCCTCATCTCCCTCCCGACTTCTTCAACTCTTTGAGTTTATTCTTTAGGAAGTGTTTCTCACCTCACAATTCCAGGGTGGATATTCTGTCTCACATTTTATTGGACAGTGAGAGCTAATGCCCTAGAAATAGCAAAGGGTTTACTGCTAGCCTTCTTTAAGATCTGTAATAAGGTTTTTTCTTGTTATTTGGTTATGTCCCATGGTTTGTCAGTTCCCTACTTTACAACACGTTTAACTGAGTGGCTTCATTGAGAGGGTTGGTAATTACATTACATAATCTCACATTTTAATACAGTCGAATTTTGATTGGACGTTTAGATTTATCCTGGGGTGTAATGACTTCAGCCTTCCCAACCACCCCCTCCCCCAATACTATTTATAAAAGCTATTTTTCCCTGACAGCACCTAATTATTCTTCAGTCCTGAATGTGGAAAAGAAGGCACTGGTTCCATCTCTGCTACTGTAAAATCAGGCTTGCTGTTGGGAGCCAGTATTCTAGGAGTAAGGAAAAGATCTTCGGAGGTATCTCGGTCATCAGGTTACACTGTAGGAACCTTCACCGTCGGTGAAGGGGAATCCACACGGAAGATTTTTAACCATACAACTTAGGCCACCCACACCATTGATGTTAGCTGACGTCAGCAGCCCTATATAAGCATAGGCGGCCCTACACCCTCATCAGTTCTTTCCCACTATTCTTTTTGTATATGTCGAGAGTTAATCCTTCCTCTTCTCTTTTCTATCGCTGCCACTGCAGAAAGAAGATTGCCTCTACAGAGGAGCACTCTGTTTGTGTCTGCTATCTTGGACCTGACCACAGCGTCTCTGACTGTGAGCTCTGCCAGAAGTTTAATCAAACAACCCTTAGGTAACACAGGAAGGCTCTTAAACAGTTCAAGGAACAGGTATCCAGCTCCGGGCAGGGGTCCTCCGGGGCCCGGCTGCCCAGTCACCCACCAGATCCATGAGCTCCCAGGCCTCCAAGGACCAAGACAAGTCCTTGGGGAAAAGTCACAAAAAAGACCGGGATTGCGACCGCTCCCCCGTGACATTCCTGTTCCCCTTCTGTCTCCTCTTCTTCTTTGGGGGGGGGGCCCCTTCATCTACGGTGGCTGCCTTGACGAAGAGACCAGCTGTCCAAGTCTCTGTTCCTACCAGACCCATACTGACAGCTTCTCTGCTCAAGTCCCAGGGCACTTGGCCATCGACCTTCGGACTGTCGTCCCCTCTTCTGTCGACGACTGGCACATCATCGATGACATCTCCGTCCAGGCCTACCCCTTCTTCTCCTAGGGCTACAGGCTTGTCGGGCTCCTGGGACCGGGGGTCATCAGCTCCTGTACCATTGAACCCCCGTCGACGACCACTACAGACCTGAACAAGTACTTTCGTGAAAATTTTGATGTATACTTTTTTATTCTATTTTAGATTGCCCCTTATCTACTGACTTGTACAATACCCGTCTTTCCACAATTTGAGACTACTTTAGTACTTTTTTTCACGTGTGAAATAATAAAAAGAGCGCTACTTTTAATATGGCTCAGACCAGATTTTCATCACTATTCCCAGCTGGTTTTGAACACCTACAGTTCCATAAGGTCAGGGAGCACTGCCTTCTGCATGCTACTTCATTTTAGTCACACCAGAAGTGATTTTAAATAATTGATGTTCAAAAACAGCCAGGCATACTGATGAAAACCTGGTCCAAGCCATGTTAAAAGGAGCGCTCCTTTTATTGTTTCAGATGTGAAAAAAGTACTGAATCAGACTCAAATTCTGGAAGGAAGTGTAGTGTACAAGTCAGGAGATAAGGATCAATCTAAAATAGAATAAAACAGTATAGGTAAAAATTTAAACCAGATTCTTGAACTGCTGCTATAATGTACTCATTCA
This sequence comes from Neoceratodus forsteri, assembly GCA_016271365.2. Lineage (NCBI taxonomy): Eukaryota > Metazoa > Chordata > Ceratodontiformes > Ceratodontidae > Neoceratodus > Neoceratodus forsteri. The sequence continues at coordinate 887,708,544 of CM028135.1, read as the reverse complement.
GCGGCTGGGTGACTTCAACGGGCCCTCGTCGACAGCACCATCGATGACAGCCTCGTCATCGACACCTGTTCATCGACCCTAGGAGACTCCCTGCAGGCTGGCGGCAGCACATCTGATGCCAGACCCAGCCGATGTGGTCGACGTCAAGGAGGAGTACCATCCTGATCTCATCCTCCCTGATGACATTGAGGTGGAAGAAATCCTCATCTCAGATAAGTCCACTGCCTCTTCAGTCGGTGAACACTCCATCAAGCATGCTCCCAGGTCTCCTGCTGAGGGTGTTAACTTTTTCAGTGTCATGAAGCAGTTATCTGCCACCATGGGCTTCCAGACTGAGGAGGAGGATGTCACTAGTAAAGACCTGGTTGACTTCCTGGAGGTTCCTGAATCTTCCCCCAAGGCCATTCCTCCTATGCTACCAACCCTGAAATGTACCGCTACGGGAGCCTGTCACACCAGACATGGTACCAGCTATGCCATGTAGGGCCAACAAACTCTATAATAGGAGGCAGTATAGTGTAGTGGGTTAAGGCTCTGAGCTGCAAATCTGGAGATCTTGGTTTGAATCCCACAGCCACCTAGGTGCATACTGCATGATCCTGAACAAGTCACTTAACTTCCTTGTGCTCCCAGGTCGCATCTGGAAACAAACTTCGGCTTAGTTGGCTATTCCTGGTAAAACAATGTTCCCTTTCTCTATAATACCCCTCAGGGCCTTCCTTACTTTGCTGCCCATGCCGAAACTAACTCTATGGCCATCAAGGCAGCCCATGACAGATCCAAGGCACCGAAGCACCTTAGTTCCCTTCCCCCAGATAAGGAATCCCGAAGGATTGACCTCTGGGGTAAAAGGGTTTATGCCTCCTCCACCTTGGGCTTGAGGATTGTAAACTATGTGTCACACATGGTTAAATTCCAGAATACTAGCTGGAGAAAGAGCAAGGCGGCTGCCCAGGCCCTTCCAGATGACTCCCACAAGCAAGAATTACTCCAGTGCTTCAAACTGCGGAGGATGTCAGTAAACATCTCCTCGGGGTGCTGTAGGACATGGCCGATACAGTGGCCAAGGCAGCAGCCACTGGCATATGTCTTCATAGGCACTCCTGGCTCAGAGTCTCTGGGTTTGCAGCAGATGTGCAAAACAAGGTGCTTAACATCTCTTTCAGTGGTACCAAGCTCTTTGGCCCTGATGCCCAGGACCTCATAAATGATCTGCAGACCTCTGACACAGCCATTAAGTCTGTCCATTCTACCTACCACACTCAACCTTAGACAGGCCGATAGGCTAGGCTCAGCCCTCCCTTACTCAGGGTAAACACAGAGCCCAGATTCCCTTGCCTGCCCCCTCTAGTGCTAGAGCCAAGCGACCCAGAAATGATGGACCAGCATCCTCGGCTGGTCCCACCTCAGCTTGACTCCTTGCCAGACTCCCTCCTCTGGTTCAGACCCAGAAGGTAGTGGTCGGAGGTCTGTTCTCCCTCCATCTGAACCAGTGGAGAACCATAACATCAGATGCATGGATCTTGCAGATCATAGAGGCAGTTCATACACTGGGGCTCATCCAACAGCCTCAGTATACCCCTTCCCCACCCTCCAGCTATTCCAAAACTCACTTGTCTGATCTCTGGGTGGAGGTACAGTCTCTTCTGCACATGTAGGCAATCGAACTGGTGCCAAAGCATCAGAGAAATCAAGGGTTTTATTCCAGGTTTTTCCTGGTCCCCAAAAAGACCAGAGATCTGAGACCCATTTTAGATCTAAAAGACCTCAATCTCTTTGTCCAGTACAGAAAGTTCCGGATGGTAACTTTGCTGGCCTTATGCCCTGCCTCAAGACTGGGGACTGGCTCTGCTCAGTGGACATGCAGGATGCTTACCTGCATATCTCAGTCTTTCCTCCTCACAGGAGGTTTCTTTGTTTTGCTTTTCAGGGCGAGCATTACCAGTCAAAGTGCTTCCCTTTGGCTTGTCCTCTGTGCCACATGTCTTTACCAAGTGTTTAGCCACAGTAGCAGCAACCCTCAGAAAGGAGGGACTGTATGTTTTCCCTTACCTGGACGACTGGCTTCTCAAGGCCCTGTCCAGGGCACAGTTCTTACTGACTCTGGAGCGTACTCTCCAGCTGTTCTGCTCTCTGGGCATTACTGTCAACTTGCTAAGTCAGTTCTAGTACCATCCCAAAGACTGCAGTATATGGGGCGGTCCTGGAATCTAAGCAGGGCAAGGCCTTCCTGTCCCAAAACAGGGCGGTCTGCCTTATAGCTCAAGCTCAGGAAGTTGTTCAGAGTTGGTACATTCCTGTCATGCTGTACCTCAGGTTTGTTTCTAATGGCAGTGGCGATTCTCACCATTCCACTGGTCAGGCTTCACATACGTACCCATCAGTGGACCCTCAGGATGCAATGGGACCAGTGCACGGACAAGTTGAACCAACAAGTCCTGATCGCCTCTCCAGTACGCAAGGTACTGCAGTGGTGGATGGATCCCTTGAATCTTCTTCAAGGGGTTCCCTTCCAGATTTCTTCTCCACATCAGATTCTAACCACGGATGCTTCGGGCCTAGGCTGAAGAGCACACCTGGGTCCCTTCCAGACCCAGGATTACTGGTCCCAGTGGGAAGCCACCCTGTATATCAATATCCTGGAAATGAGAGCAGTGCTGTATGCCATGCAGGCATTTGAGGAGCACCTTGCTCCAGGCCAACTGCTTGTGCAGTCAGACAATCTGAGTGTCATCTACCACATCAAAAAGCAGAGCAGGACTCACTCGTATCCCCTTTGTAGGGAGGCAATGAGAGTGTGGTATTGGGCACTGGAGCACAGTCTGACTCTCTGTGCGGTCAACGTGCCAGGTGTCCTAAACACTGTGGTGGACATTCTCAGCAGGACTCATCCAGCATGCATGAATGGGAGTTTCTCTCATCCATAGCAGAAGATCTGTATGACAGATGGGGTCATCCAGAGTTGGACCTTTTGCATTCTCACTCAACGCAAAGCCGCCCAGTTTCTGCTCGCTAGATACAGGGCCCGAAATTTTCTGGTGAAATGCGTTGTCCCTCTCTTGGAGCGGGAGATTTCTGTATGCATTCCCTCCATTTCCTCTAATTCAGAGGGTGCTTATCAAGCTGCAAATGGAAGGGTCCAACATGATTCTGGTAGCCCCATTTGGCCTTGCCAGATCTGGTTCCTTCTACTTCAGCAGCCAGCGGAGGAACCTCTGGTCCCTCTGCCCCTTTGCATGAAACTGCTGACCCAGGCTCAGGGGACCCTGGTCCAGCCCAATCTCAGGTCCCACCATCTGCATGCCTGGCTTCTGAGGACATAGCCATTGCCAGGTTTGGGGTCTCTAGCCGAGTGGCGGGCGCCCTGGAGGCTGCCCACAAGCCTTCCACCCATGCCACCTATGCCATGAAGTGGAAGTGGTTCGCCATCTTGGCTGCCAAACATTCCCTAGACCCTTTCACCTGCTAGGTGAATCATATCCTGGACTACCTCATTTCTTTGTCTGACTCAGGCCTCCAGTATTTTTCCCTCAAGGTCCACCTTTTGGCTATTTCTGCCTTCCATGCGCCCGTGGGTGACCGCACGATTGCTCAGCTGGACATCTCCCAAACTTTTCTCAAGGGCATCCTACATCTGAAGCCTCCAATCCATTCCCCTGTCCCAGCTTGGTTCTTGAATTTTATTGAACCAATCGCGTTTTGCGATTTGTGCTTTCTTTCTTGGAAAGCATTATTTGTAGTTGCAATTACTTCTGCTCGAAGAATTTCAGAACTTTAGACCCACTGGTGCGAGGAGCCTTATTCGATTTTTCACAAAGACAGGGTATCTTTGCGCAGAGAGCCTAAGTTTTTGCCCAAGGTGGGTTCTGAGTTCACAATAAATCCATCTTCCTGTTTATTTTCCTGAGCGTTCCCTGGGGAAGCACTGCTCCATACGTTAGATGTGCGCTGAACATTAAAGTATTATCTGCTTCAGATTAAAGAGCCCAGAAAGTCAAAGCAGTTGTTTTTCTTTCACCCCCCCGTTAAAGAGGATGCTTCACTTTCTAAGCAATGTTTTTCCAAATGGTTGGCAAATTGCATTGTGTTCTGTTACAAGTACGGCAAAGAATTGCCTGGTGCTGTCAACACTCAGTCCACCAGAGGAATGGCTACCTCGGTGACTTGTTTCAAAGGGGTCTCAGCAGCTGATATTTGTGTAGCTGCCACCTGAAGTGCAGTCTACACTTTCACCAAGCATCACAGTCTAGACATTGCCTCAAGAGCCTGAGCAGGTTTTGGCAGGGCTGTGTTACAAGGACTCCTGTCTTAAGTTTATAGAGATCCAGCCTCCCAGATGAATGTTTGTTTTTCACTTGTTACTGCTTAGTACTCGTTCCTATGGTGTAACCTGATGACTGAGATACCCCCAGAAGAAGACAGGGCAGTTAAGTGAGAAATTACCATAACAGTAGATCTTTGAGAGGATCTCAGTCATCAGGCCTGATTTCCCTCCCCACTGTCCCCCTTCTTGGGGCTCTTGTCTTGGACCTGGCTATCTATTGTTCCCTGTCTTATATTTAGAGCTGGTTCCCGAGGGCATCAGCCTTGCTCCCTTCATCTCCAGAGGGAAAGAACTGAGGAGGGAGGGAGTGAGGCTACCCACGCCTATATAGGGTTACTGACGTCGGCTGACGTCGACGAGGTGGGCAGCCCCAGCTGAACTGCTGAAAATTTTCTGTGTGGATTTCCCTTCACTGACGACAAAGGTTTCTACAGTGTAACCTGACTGAGATCCCCCTTGAAAATCTACTGTTATGGTAAGTTCTTGCATCATTGTTCTTTATGCCATATTTGTCAACACTGTTAAGGCATGCCTCACCTTTAGGGCACTTTGTTACTATCTCTTCAATCTTATATGCCCTCGTTAACTACTGTGTTTGGGACCTGACTACTATCTCCAGTACTGAACCACAGCCCAGATGCTTCTTCAGGATGCTATCCACACTTCTGGAGTTGCATCTCAGTCCGATTTTTGTAATTTTTCGGAGAGTGGTGTGCAGCCCTAATATGGTGCTTTTATATTCAAGTAAGCATGCACACATTCATGACTCAAAACCCTTTCCCCAAGTTTACATGTTACTCTGTTACACTTTACATTAGAATTTCTCTAACACAGCATTTTACCAAATGTTAAGTATCAGTAGCTCATTCAGTGCTTACATAGTGACAACAGCTCTTTTTTGGTTTTGTTTTGTCTTGTTAACTTTCTTTACTCTGGTCACTGGACTTCCAGAGCCGCTTCAGGTGAGTCCCACATGACCAGCTGTACTGCCCTGCCTGAATCCCATCCAGTGAGAAATCAGGGACAGAGTCCTCCCCACCAGCCCTGAGAGAGCGGAGGACCCAAGAGAGTCAACCGGATTGGGACCGGTGGTGGATGTGTGCGACATCGCCTGGGGATCTCAGTCTACCTCCTGGAGTCTGGGGTTTTCCCACCATGGTTTCCCCCAAGGCGTCGGACATGCAGTGACATCAGCGCGTGGAGGTAATGTGCCTGCCCCCTCTCATAGACATCCGCCACTGCCTCCCCCTATCCTGTCCCTACCTAGGTGTAGTGCCCCCCGGTCTTGACCAGGAGCTGCTACTTGGCCAGAAAACCCCAAGATCCTACCCCAGGAGAGGAGAGCAGTCCTCCAGATGCTTGATCTTCTCCTTCCCCTGCCAACCCCCGATGATCCGAATCCGCTTCCGAACCTGGGTCGCCATTGTGGCATCCAGCACCTCAACCCTCAGTGCCGGCTGGCTCATGATAACCATTTCCTCAGCTTACACTATACAAAACAAGGTGAGATTGGGAATGCAATATTATTTACCAGTGTTAGAATCTATCAAAACATTTTGCTTAAAGTAATTGTCTGGTTACAACTGTGCATAAACATTCAGGACTACTGCTGCAGCTTTCCAAAGGCTCATAATAATCTACACCATGAAACCTGTTTTTGTATTCATGCTTCTGTACAGAGCACCTACATTTTAAGGACACCAGTTATTAGGACTCATGTCCATGTAACCTTTGATGGCCTCTTAAGACTCTTTGACAATAGTTCAACTTCTGAGCCATCTCTCATCAAACTTGTTGAGTAGATGCTTTATGTTAGGATTTACAAAGTGTTTGGAAAGCAGCACAGCTTTAAGAGCATGCAAGTCTGCCTTTATGGGAAGTACACCTTCCTAACATGCACTTGCTTTTCTAGCAACCATATAGATCAGCATTTGTTTTACATGTAGCCCAAGGTCTAGCCATACCAGAATGGGACAGGGTTTCAGATCTACTTCACAACCTAAATCTTGTGGGGGAAGACCTGGTTTTGTCACTGTGACTTTATGGTACACCAATCCATCACTTGGTACTGACTCCACAGTAGGAGGAGGAGGAGCAGAATATTTCACTGAAGGCAGATTTTTTGGTCATTCAATAATTGAAGTACCTTGGCTAGAAGCCATCTGTAGACATACATCTCATGTTGAATTGTACAGTTTGAAGATAAACTTATCAATGTGTATGAAGTCTTCATCAACAAGGGAGTTAAGAAGCAAAGAACATTGCATCTCTTCCAAGATAACATCTCTCCATGACCACATGGCAAACTTCTGGCACGTCATAATGTTAATGTGTGATATGGAGAGATGTTCTTCGAGGATATATCTGTCATCAGGTCACACCTATGGAACCTAGCCATTTGGCGCTAGAATCACACGGAAGCTTTTCTGCAGCTGTCTAGTAGGGGTCACCCATGCTGACGTGAGGCTCTGATGTCACAGCCCTATATAAGCGTGGACGGCTCTGCTCCCTCCACAGTTTTTTTCCACCGTCGACCATTCGTGCACAGACTCCGCTGAGGCTTCGTTGCTCAGTCAACCACCAAAATTCTACTTACCTTTTCTTTTGTTACAATCTTTGAATTACCTTAAAGTGATTCCTTTTGTTCTTATATGTCGAGAACTACTCCTTGTCAGCACTTTTCCATTGCTGCTGCTGCAGAAAGAAGATTTCTTCCACTGACGACCATGAACTTTGTATCTGCTGTCTTGGGCCTGGTAACAACATTCTTGCCTGCGAGCTTTGCCTGAAGTTCAACTTTACCATCTGGCGGTGATGCAAGAAAGCCCTGCAGAAGTTCCTCATGAAGCAACAGGCAGTCAGCAGAGAACAGAGGTCTTCCAGGGCCTCCCAGTCACCAGTGTCCTCTTAGGGCTCTCAGGTTGCCAAAGCCCAGGACAAGTCCTTGGGAAAACACTTTAATCGGGATAAGGACCAGCCTAAGGACCATTCCCCACCGACGATGATCCCAGTACCCGTTGGATTCTTTTTCCTCTTCTGGGATCGCACCATCCAGTGCTTCGGCTTCGATGTCCCTCTCCACGCAGACCTTTGCTCCTGTCAGGCCCCCCATGGAGGAGAGTTCTCCCTGCCTTCTTAGGGCTGCGGAGGGGCTGTTGGCCTCTGGGTTGTTGGCCCCAGCCCCGCCTATCGGACCTCTTGAACTGTGAGGTCTGCAGGCGCTGGGCCCCAGTGCCTCTATTGTGGCTAATGGCGGTTCTTCAGAGCTGGATTCTTTATTCTGTCCATCAGTACCTGTGCCGATGATGCTTCCTAACCCTGCCATCAACCTCAATGCAGTTCTTCTATAACCTCGACTCTCATACAACAGTTTGTTCCATGGCCTGGGTCTTCATCGCCCTTGCCATCGGTTGCTGCTTCGGTGTCAATGCCAGTTCAACCTGTCCACCCTGTGCCCTCTAGAGAATCGTCAGAACTCCAGACGTTGGTCCCTGCTGCAGAACAGGCTGAGATAGTGGAGGACTATCACCTTGATCTCATCCTCCTTGATGAAGAGGATGAAGAAGAGGATGTGGAGGTTGACTTCTCTGATAGGTCTACTGTCTCCTCCAGGAGTGAGGACTCAGTCAAACACACCCCAAGTCCCCCCCACCGAGGACCCCTCCTTCTTTAATACTATGAAACAGCTCTCCTCCACTATGGGGTTTCAAACTGAGGAAGAGGATGTCACAAGGAGGAACCTGGTGGATTTCTTGGAGATCCCAGAATCTCCACCCAAAGTTATTCCTCTCCTGCATCCAGCACTGCATGATGCTGCCTGGCATAGGTCACCCTGGTACCTGCCATGCCCAGAAAGGCTGATAAGCTTTACCGGCACCCTTGGGGCTGCCTTTCTATGCATCCTAGCCTGAAACTGACTCAGTCATAATCAAGGCAGCTCATGACAGGTCTAAGGCACCCAAGCACCTTAGCTCCCTCTCCCTTGACCAGGAACCTTGGAGGACTGACCTCTGGTGCAAGAGGACTTTTGCTTCAGTCACTTTGGGCATTAGAATTGCCAACTACTTGTCTCATATTATAAAATACCAAAATACACTTTGGAAGAAGGGAAAGGCTGCTGCTCAGGCCCATCTTGAGGGTTGCCAGAGACGAGAGCATCTCAGAATTCTCCAGGCCTGAGAAGATGTCAGTAAGCATTGCCTTGGAGACACCTATGATGTAGCTGATACTACAACCAGGGCAGCTGCCACTGGCATTTGCCTTAGAAGGCAGTCCTGGCTTAGAGGCTCTGGCTTTGCTGTTGATGTCCAGCAAAATGCGTTGAATGCCCCTTTTGTGAGTCACATACCTTTTGGCCCTGATGTGCAGGATATTATTAATGACCTGCAGGCCTGGTAGGTCTGTCTACTCCCTTTATCATACCCAGCCCAAGAGCAGACTGAGGCTCTCCTTTTGTAAGGTCTCTCACAAGTCTGTCTCTGGAACCAAGCTCCAGGACACACATAGGGCCAGCTCTGCCTTGCCTGCCCCATCCTCCACAACTGGTCCCTCTGCTAAGTACTCCAGGGGAGGAGGAGAGGCCCCAGCCGCTGGTTCCGTCTCAGCCTGACTCCTTGCCAGACCCCTCTCCTCTCGTTCCAGGTTGGAGGTTTGTTCTCCCTCCATCTGTCCCAGTGGAGAACCATTACCGCAGATGCCTGGATACTGCAGATAATCAAACAGGGCAATGCTCTAGAACTTCTAGAACAGCCTACAGATGTTCCACAAGTTCCTACCTCTTATCCTCTGGACCACAGAGCAGTGCTCCGGGAGGAGGCGTTCACCGTGCTGTGCAAAAGGGCCATAGAGCCAGTGCCCAGGTGGCAAAGGAACAAAGGCTTCTACTCCCGGTGTTTCCTGGTTCCCAGAAGAACTGGGGACTTGAGGCCCATTCTAGACCTCAAGGAGCTGAATCCTTTCATCCAATGCAGAAAGTTCAGGATTGTAACGCTACATGACTTTCTTCCTCTGCTTAAGCAGGGCAACTGACTATGCTCCCTCGACAGATGCCTATCTGCTTATCATAGTTTGCCCCCCCTCACAGGTGGTACCTATAGTTTCTAGTCCAGGGGGAGCATTACCATTTCAGGATATTGCTCTTTGGCTTATCCTCTGCGCCAAGGGTAATTACCAAGTACCTAGCAGCTGTAGCAGCAGCCCTCCGATTCAAAGGCCTTTGTGTGTTCCCAGACTTGGACGATTGGTTACTGAAAGCCTAGTCCATGACCTACTGTTGTTGACTCTAGAACACACCTTGCAGTTGTTCCAGTCCTTGGGCATCACTATCAATTTGCCCAAGTCTGTGCTGACCCCGCCTCAGTGGTTACAGTACTCTACTTAGGGGCAAGGCCTTCCTACCACAAGACAGGGTGGACTGCCTTATAGCTCCGGCCCAGGCAGAGGCTCAGTGCCAGTATGTCTCAGCCAGGGTGTTCTTGAGGCTGCTAGGCTTAATGGCCATGGCTATTGTGATGGTCCCTTGGGGCAGGTTGCACATGAGGATCCCACAGTGGACCCTCAGGGTTGAATGGAATCAACATTAACAATCTGGATCTGCTGGTCCTTGTCTCCTCTCCAGTATGCAAGGTGCTTCAGTGGTAGATGGACCCAGTCAGTCTCTTAAAAAGGGTCCCCTTTCTCATCCCCACCCCTCACCAAATCCTCACCATGTATACTTTGGGTCTGGGTTGGTGAGCACACCTAGGCCCTTATCAGACCCAGGGGATCTGGTTCCAGTGGGAGACCCACCTCCACATAAATGCTTCCCAGGCCCACTGTTGGTGCAGTTGGACAACCTCAGTGCTGTCTGTTAAATCAGTAAGCAAGGGGGAGGGATGACAGAGATTCCCTCGAAGATCTGCTGTTACTATAAGTTCTTACAACTGTGCCAGGAGGTGATGAAGGTCTGGTACTGGGCTCCAGATTACAGTCTAGAACTGTCAGCCGTCCTTGTGCCAGGCGACAGAAACACCTTGGCGGACAGCCTCAGCTGATCGCAATCCAGAATGTACATGTGGGAACTGCTGACCTTGGTCAGGGAACACCTGTTCGGCAGGTGGGATCATCCAGAGTTGGACCTTTTTGCGTCCCCACTCAATACAAAACTGCCGTGTTTTTGCTTGCTAGATCCAGGGCCTGGAGTTTTTTGGTGAGACGCGTTGTCCCTCTCCTGGAAAGGGAGGTTTCTTTGTGCCTTCCTACCCTTTCCTCTGATTCAGAGGGTGCTCATCAAGCTACAGATGGAGGGTGCCACTCTAATTCTGGTGGCTCCATTCTGGCCTCATCAGATATGGTTTCCAGTACTACAGCAGTTGGCTGTAGAACCTCTAGTTCCCCTGCCCCTTTGCAGGAACCTGTTAACACAGGCTCAGGGGATCCCGGTCCATCCAGACCTCAGATCTCTACATCTGCATGCCTGGCTCCTGAGGACATAGCCATTGCTAGGTTTGGGGTGTCTCAGAAAGTATCTGATGTACTGATGGCTGCCAGTAAACCTTCCACCAGGGCTACTTATTTAAAGAAATGGAAGCACTTTGCTATCTGGGCCACTTCCCGTCACCTGGACTCTTTCACTTGTCTGGTGAACCAGGTCCTGGAGTATCTCCTGACCTTGTCTGATGCAGGCCTCCAATACTCCTCTATTAAGGTGCACTTGTCAGCTATTTCAGCCTTTCATGTGCCCATTAATGGCTGTACTGTAGCCCAGTTGAATGTGGCTGGTACTTTTCTCTGAGGCATTCTCCATTTGAAGCCTCCTATCCGTAATCCGATTCCAGCTTGGGACCTGAATTTCATTTTAGAGAAGCTGATCCTGCCTCCTTTAGAGCCAGCTGCATCTTGCATGCTACGCTTTCTTTTGTGGAAAGCATTATTTTTAATTGCTATTACTTCTGCTGAAAAAATGTCAGAGCTACAGGGTCTCATGTGGGAGCAGCCTTATTTGACTTTTCATGAAGACAGGATCGCTTTGTGTACCAATCCTAAGTTTCTTCCTAAGGCGGTGTCTGAGTTTACTCTAAATCAATCTATCCATCTGCCTGTTCATTTTCCAGAGTATGCCAATTCAGGGGAAGCATTGAGCCATACTTTGGGTGTGCATAGAATTTTTAGGTACTATACACACTGTACTAATGACTACAGACAGTCCTCTCAGTTGTTTGTTTCTTTTCACCCCTGGCAAAGAGGGTGCTCCAGTATCTAAACAGTGCCTGTCCAAATGGATGGCCAACTGTATTACTTTTTGTTATAGGAACTATGGTAAGGAACTTCCTGGTGTGATTCATGACCATTCAGCCAGAGGCATGGCCACTTCTGTTGCCTGTTTCAGGAATGTGTCAACTGTGGAAATTAGTGCTGCTGCCACTTGGAGTACTGTCCATACTTTCACCAGCCACTACAGTCTGGACATTGCCTCCATAAGAAGGGCAGACTTTGGCCTAGCTGTGCTTCAGGGCATTCTTTCTTAGGCCTCTGGCCTCCAGCCACGCAGACTGTCTTGCGCTTAGCACTGCTTGGGACACATTCTATTGGTATGACCTGATGACAGAGATATCCTAGACGAAGATAGAACAGTTATGTAAGAACTTCCCATAACAGTAGATCTTTGAGGGACTGTCTGTCATCAGTTCATGCCATCCCTCCCTCCAGCCCCCTTTCTCTCTCTCTCTCTCTCCAGTTTGGCTGTCCTGTTGCTCCAGCCTATTTTGATAGCTGGGCACCTTCTTTCTCTCCTAGGTACCCTGGTGGGACTTCTCTCCTATGACTTCTGGCTAGGGAAGGAACTGAGGAGGAAGTGAGGCCACCCACACTTATATAGGGCTGTGACATTGGAGCCTGACGTCTGTGTATGCGGGCCCTACTAGACTGCTGTAGAAAAGCTTCCATGTGATCCTAATGCCTGATGGCTAACTTCCATAGGTGTGGTGTGACCTGACAACAGAGATTGCCTCAAAGATCCACTGTTATGGTAAGTTCTTATGTAACTGTTGTGTTCTTGAGCTATATCTATAGACAGTATGTGTCATACCATACAATGGAGTGTTCTGAGGTTTCTTTGAAGCTCTTACTTTAAGCCAGGCTTCTTGAGGAATGGGGAATGATTCACAAATCTGGACTGTCATGTACGATATGGGCTGCACGGCCATTGGCTCTTGCTCTGCACCAATGGGCATGCAGCCCTACTGGCTGATCAGTCGGCAGCCAGCCAGGCGGCAGGCGAGTGGGATGCTGCCGCCTGCCGGGGAGCGGGGTGGTGGGGATTCGTGGGTGGGTGGGGTGAGGGGACACTAGCCACCAGGAGATGTTTTTGGGGGGTTCATTACTTACTGCCAGCGATCGGGCATTTCAATCCACTGGACCACCAGGGAGATGTTGGGGTGGGGGTTTCAATGTACTTACTGCCCGCGACCGGGCACAAGGGGAGATGTTTGGGGTGGGGGTTTCAGTGTACTTTACTGCCCGTGATCGGGCACAAGGAGATGTCCGGGGAGAGGGTTCAGTTTACTTTCTGCCTGCGATTGGGCATTTCAGTCCACTGGACCACCAGGGATGTGAGCGGGAAGGGGGAGTTATTAAACATACCGCCATGCGATCGGGCATTCGGTCCACTGGACCACCAGGGATGTGACAGGAGGAGAGGGGGGAGCCACAGTGATGCCCGCGATCGGGCTGGTGGGGGGAGTACACTATGCCCGCGATCGGGCTGCGGGGGCACAGGGACTGAGTTGGGGGCCAGCCACAGGTGGCAGCTGCTGTGTTGCGCCCTGCAATACAGCAGCTCACCTGTGGGTGGCCCTCGACTTAAGCCTTTTTTTTTGGCTCAAAGTCCTGCAGGCGCAGGTTGGGGGTTGCGCCTGCACAACTCTGCACAGCCCGGCTGAATATCGGGCTGTGCAGTTTATGCATGGTTCCTCCCCCTCCAGTTGAGCATGCATTCATTTGCATTGCGCTGTTGCTCAGCCTGTTTTCAGTGGCGCAACTGCCTCCTGCTGAATATCTCAGAATGGCGCAATTTAGGACTTGAGCATGCGCAACCCTTTTGCATATCTGGCCCAATATCTTTTTTTAATTTGAAATGCAAACAAATTGCATCCATACAGAATGTATTTTATCATACCACAAACTGTTTTGCAGGCTTATTATTTTATTATGAAAGCATGTTCTTTAATCAGTGGAAATATAATATCAGACAGCAGTGCAAGACATGTCCAATTAAGATCAATTTTCAATGTACAATTTCAGGTCAATAAAGAAAAACAGGAAAATAATGTCTTAGCTGCTGAAGTCCTTAAACAAAAGAAACTCTTGGAAAGCTACAACAGAGGTTTGAACTCCCTTTCTATGAAACCTTTTTTAAATGAAAATATACCTTCATGTTACTTGATAGAACCTATTACACACTGATTTCATTAAAGAGAAAAATGTTGTTATTCATATTTCAGACATTATTCACAGTTCTTTTATGGTTATTCACAGGCGAGTCATCGCATCCTTGAACAATATGTGAACTATGAAAGGGCCTGCACTCAGTACTCCCTACTGATTTCAATGAAGACAAACATTTTTATTTACAGTTCACTTATCGTTGTTCACAGGTGTGATTTCAGCCTTGAATAACGTGTCTGTGAAAAGGCCTGCACTCAGTACTCTGTCATTTTTTTTTTCTTCAGTCCTGTATTTATCTCCTGCTCTGCCCAACCTGCTCCCATCTGCCAGTACCCAGCCCCATCACCCACCTTCCTTGGGACTTGTGTCCACCACTTGCCCTGGACCAGTGTCTGGTCAGCGGGTGTCACTGTCCATATTCTGGGGCCTGCAGAGATGCTGTTGTTAACCTGCTGGCTGAAAGGAGGGTGTCATCCTACTTTTCACTCCAAGGGTGGTCAGAGTGCAGTGACACACATACAGATATGTGATGGGGTGCGTCAGTGCTGGTGTCTGGCAGACACCCCTACATTGTGCTGTACAGCCAGCCGCCACGAGGTGACGGACAAGTAGTGGCATGCCTTGTCCCTCTCTCCCCAAGGGAGGAGAGCTGTTCATGGGAGGTTCAATTCTCCCTCTCCTGGACTGTCCCCAAGCTACCAGAGTGTGCTTGTGAACCCGGGTCACTGGTGCCCTGCACTGCACTACTGGGCCAACCAATACTCCAAGTGTTGTAATACAGAATTTACCATGTAATAACACTAATAAAACCTGGGTGCCTAGAAACAAATTGTAGATAATTTCATCATCTTCAGTTCTCCTCTAGCTTCCCTTGATATTACCCCCTTGTAGTTCACAAACACACGTGCCACAGCCGCAGTGTTATTCGTGGTGTTCAAAAAGGATGGAGCACATTTTGCTGTAGATTTTACTAAAACAGCATCATGATATTACTCTACCATGAAATATGTGCTGTACTGTTGTATTGCTGTGGCGTACTGTGCTAACCTTTTGTCATACAAAATACTTCAGGAAGACAACGGCTGAAACGCTGATTTTAATTTCATTTACTGTTTCAAGCATTCATTTAAGATAATCGAATATTGAGTTCTTTATGTATTAATATTTCATGTTATGTCTTCTATCTGGTTAATTTGGAATGGCGTCCTGAGACTTTGGGAAAGGGTGTTAGAGATACAGAGCTACTACCACTGTAACCATTGTTGTTCTTTTTGTAGCCCACTCAGTCCCAGAGCACCCCTTTTATTGTTACATAGTATGCTTATGGTTATATACAGATGTAATTTTATAGTGTTTTGTAGAGTTTTTATTTTTCTGAGTTGGCATAACAGAATACCACAGCAATGGTCTCCTATTGACATGACTTTTACTATTCATTATCAGCACAATTTCAGTAATATAAATGCATACTTTTGTAGAATTATCAAATTATAAGACAGTGGTTAAATCACTGCTTCTAATTTAATTTAGTGCTTCAAGCATTCATTTAAGATAACCATTTTTGTTCTTTGTTTAGCTCACTCACTGCCAGAGCACCCCTTTTGTTATTATGTATTATGCGTATGGTTATGTACGTACAGTATGTAATGTTATAATGTTTTGTAGTGTTTTCATTTTTCTGAGTTGGTATAACAGAATATCATAATATCATAGCAAGTGTCTCATATTTACATGACCGACTACTACTATTCATTGTCAGTTTAATTTCAGTAATTGAATTGCATACTTTTGTAGAATTATCAGATTATCAGATTTCCAAAGACTGCATGTATGTCGCCACAGGCAGGTACTGTCAGACATGTTGGGACATATTTTGCAATAGGCCTCATATATTGCAAACTATGAAGCTAACTACTGTGGGTTTCACTTTCAAGAAAAATACTTTTTCTTTTAAAATTGGTCACAGTACATGCTGTCTACGACACAGACATATACACGTTGTTACTAAGTACTGCAAACCTGTATAGAACCTGCTTTGGGGAACTTATAAACTTTTTGTTTGTTTGTTTATAGTGGACAAATAGATGTTTTTTTTGGTGCATTATTAGCCACTGCTTAGCAATTTTAAATCACAAATTGTAGTGAGAAGGCAGTAATGTGACTTACTGGGAATTGAACCTAGGTCCCCAGAATACAGTCCCTGTGCTCTAACCACTCAGCTGCAGGCTAATTTGACTGGGCCTGGGGTTCCTGGACACACTTACTTTCTCCAGTATTGCATGTCCTGCAACTGCAACTAGGTATAATTCACATGACATTTTTTGGTGCAGTATTAGCTACTGCTGTACAGGGCAGTCAATGGTAACATACATTATACAATAGGGGTGAGATGATATGCCATTCTTTATTTCAGCATAAAACCACCACCATGAGATATCACACTCTGCTGACATCACCAGAGTGTGATAACTGGAGTTTTCTCCAGTTATCATGCCCCTATGGTCCCTTCCCCTCTACTGTGAACACCGAGCAGAAATATTTAAGTTGTTTGCCTTTTCTAGGTCCTCCTCTCTACAGCCCCTCCCTCCTTTTTTAACTGCACAATCACTTCCTTGGTCTTCCTTTTCTCGCTAATATACCTGAAAATATCTTGTCCCCCTTCGATACTGTCTGGGATGTTCTTTCCTCAGCTTGCGCCTTTGCGCTTCTTACTGCTTTGTCTGCTTCCCTCATTTCTTAAGATACACTTCCCTGTCCTCCTCTCTTTGGATCTCCTTATGCTTTCTGAATGCCACTGTTTTTGCTGTTAACCTTTTCTGCTACTTCTGTCGAGAACCGTAATGTTCTCCTCGTCCCTCTGCTTTTGCTTATTTGTGTGATGTACAGGTTTGTTGCCTTTACTATACTCTCATTTAATCTGGCCCATTTGCCCTCCCCCCTCCCCCGACATCTCCCCCACCAGGTCCTCTTGGAGACATTCACCAGTCTTTGTAGTCAGCCCTTCTGAAATCCAGGACCCTCGCCTTTGAGTGTCTGGATTCCGCTGTTGTGCTTATATTAAACCACATTGTGCGAAGGTTGCTGGTCACCAGATGACTTGCCACTCTGATGTCCGCAACACTATCCATGTTTGTAAGTACCAGGTCCAGCATTGCCCCACCCTGAGTGGGTTCATAGCCAACTGCCTGAGGAATGCCCCCTGCAGGAAGTCCAAGATGTCTCTGCTTCTAGCTGATGCTGCTGCAGGTAGGCTCCACTCTACACCTGTCAGGTTAAAGTTTCCCACCAGCACCCCTCCCCCTTCTTAACCATTTTGCCTGTGTCTTCCAACATTTCTTTGTCTAAATCCTCTCCACGTTGGAGGCCTGTATACCATTCCTATCCAAATGGTGGCTCCATTTCCTGACTCGAGGTTGACTCACAACACCTCAACCTCCCCGAAGCCCCTGTACCTCCATCTCCTTGATGTTTTCCTTAACATAAAGCACCACTCTCCCATCTTTCCTTCCTACCCTGTCTCTTCTAAACATTGTGTAGCCAGGTATGACCATTTCCCAAGTCATGGTTGTCAGTATAGCATGTTTCGAGGATGGCCATAGTATCCATGTCTGCCTCAGCCATGTTGCCTCCAGATCTGGTAACTTATTTCCCAGACTTCTAGCATCAGCACACATGACTGTCCAGATTTTAATAGTCCTACTCTTGTCCCTTTCCACATTTTCTGACTGTTCCCCTCCCTTTCCTTTTTATATTGCCTACTTCTGTTCTCCCCTTCCTCCAATGCTGATCCCTTCCTACTTTGGTTGTCTTCCATTCCAGTGAGAATCTTGTCCTCAGGGTTTATCTACACTCCATCACAGCCTATGTGGGGGCTAGTTTCTGCCACCCCTTTGTCTTCCGCCACCCCCCCCTTGTCTAGTTTAAATGTCCATCAAGGTATCATTTAAACTGTCCACTGAGGACTGCTGTTTCCTTCCTGGATGGATGCAGGCTATCCGCTGCAATACAAGCTCTGATCCTTCAAGGAGCCCAGTCCCCAATGTAGCCATACCCCTCATCTCCTTACCATGCCTTCAACCATGAGTTTGAAAGTCTTAGTGTGAAGCTCCCTCTCCTTCCCCTTGTTGTAGACAGGCAGCACTTCCATAAAGGCTACAGTGCGTGCTGCTTGATTAAGACCCTTCCCAAGCTCCCTAAACTGCTCCTGCACTGCCCCGCCCCTTCCAGAGCTAGGTCATTCATCCCCAGGTGAACAATGACATCCAGCTCACCTCTTCTTCCTTCCTATAGCCCTCACGATCTGCTGGATACACTTTCCATCCCTCTTGAGTCAATGTGCCAGGTAGGCACTAAACCTCCCTCTCTACCCTCTTTCCTTCCCCCAACTCTGTTCTTCTGACTATAGAGTCCCCTTCTAGAAGTTGCTTCCTCCTTCTCTGGGGGCCTGCCCCCCCAGGACTCCATTTCGGCGGTCTACCTCAATCCTCACTATCCGCCACCTTGGGTGCCCCATCTTGGCAGTCCCACTCCACCAGAATGGCATAGGAATTTGTTAGTGGCATTGGATGAGGCATGTGCCTGTTAATCGCCCCCCAGATTTTCAGATCCTACCACCCTTGCCCTCCTTGAGTCCACCTTAGTCCAACCACTCTTTCCTTCTGGCAGCCTTTGAGGTAGCAGTGTCTGGCTTGGCGGTCCCTGGCCGGGGGAGATGGTCCCTTGACTCCTCGTCAATGCAACCTTGAGTCTAGTGACATTCTCTTGACTCTCTGTCAACACTGCCCAAAACCTTGAGACCTTTTCCCTCCATGAAGAGAGGCACACTCATATGGGACACCACTGCAGTCTCCAGAAGATCTCCCTGTAGACTGCTGTCCCACAGCCACTGAATTGCACCATTCCCCACATTTCCTTTTTGTCCTTCCTGTTTTCCTGTCCCAGATCCAGTAGGGCTACCCTTCTGCCACCCTTTAACCACAAGCCCGTTAACCCTGAAGCTCACTAATACCTAGCAAGTGTTTTATGGCAAGTCCTTACTCACTAATAGATCTAGCAATTAAGTCCCTGAATCCTGAAGCACACCAGTACCTAGCAACAGTTTGCTGGCAAGCCCTACAACTCAGACATAGAAACATAGAATTTGACAGCAGATGAGGACCACTTGGCCCACCCAGTCTGCCCATTTCCCTACCTGATGGATAAGCTGCAGAGCCTAGTTAACCAACAGCCTACTTCCTCCTACCCCCACCCCCTAGAATTACCTTATGACTGTCCCATGCATTCTTGAATTCCCCCACTGTTTTTGACTGCACAACCTCCTCAGGAAGGCCGTTCCATGCATCCACAACCCTCTCCATGAAAAAATACTTCCTCACATTACCTCTGAGCCATCTCCCCTCTATCTTCAAATTGTGCCCCTTGTTCTTGCATACCTCTTTTTCTGAAATATGCTACCTCTTGGACTTTGTTGATTCCATTGAGGTACTTGAAAGTTTCCATCATGTCCTCCCTCTCCCTCCTTTCCTCGAGGCTATTCATATTAAGCTCCTTAAGTCTCCCTTCATATGTCTTCTGGTGCAGACCCTGTACCATTTTAGTTGCCCTCCTCTGGACTGCCTCCATCCTGTCTATATCTTTGCAGAGACTGGGTCTCCAGAACTGCATGCAGTACACCAGATGGGGTCTCACCAGCTGTCTGTACATAAGGATAACAACTTCCTGTTTTCTACTGGTGATGCCTCTCCCTATGCATTCCAGTATCCCCCCAGCCCTCCTTACTGCCCTCTCACATTGCTTGCCCACCTTTACTTCATCTGATATGACTACTGCCAGGTCTCTATCCATTTTTGGTTTTTTTAGTATCTCACCCCACATTGTGTACTCTTCCCCTGGGTTTTTGTTTCCCAGGTGCATTACTTTGCACTTCTTAGCATTGAATCTAAGCTGCCATACGTTTGACCATTTCTCCAACCTTGCCAAGTCCCTTCTCATCTTTTCCACCCCACCTTGTGTATCAACTCTGTTGCAGATCTTTGTGTCATCTGCAAAGAGACATACTTTTCCTTCTAGTCCCTCTGCAATGTCACTTATAAAGACATCGAAGAGCACCGGTCCTAGAACTGAACCCTGCGGTACCCCACTAGTAATCCCCCTTTCTTCAGAGTGGACTCCATTTACTATTACCCTCTGTGTCCTGTTCTCCACCCAATTATTTACCCAGGCTACCATCTTGGGACCCACTCCAAGGCTGGCTAACTTGTATATTAATCTTTTGTGTGGGACTGTGTCAAATGCCTTGCTAAAGTCTAGGTAGGCCATGTCCACAGCCCCTCCCTGATCTACTACATTGATCACCCAGTCAAAGAAATCAGTTAGCTTCATCGGACATGACCTTCCCACTGTGAATCCATGCTGCCTTGGGTCCTGTGCCCCTCTGGCCTCTAGGTACTCAACAGTTCTTTCCTGCAGAAGTGATTCCATCATTTTCCCCTATCACTGAGGTTGAACTAACAGGTCTGTAGTTTCCTGCTTCTGCCCTGCTCCCAGTTTTGTGAAGTGGAATAACATCTGCCCTCCTCCAGTCCTCAGGTACCACCCCATGCTCCCATGATTTGTTAAAGAGGGTAGTCAGTGGTGTCACTAGTTCTACCCTTAGTTCCTTTAGAATTCTGTGATGAATCCCATCAGGCCCCATTGCTTTGTTCACCTTCAGTTTTAAGAATTCTTTCAGAACTCTTTCTTCTGTAAATGGGCTGGTATCAACCCCATATCCAGAGTGTTTCTATTGTTTGGTTTAGGTACCACTCCCTCTTCATTTGTGAATGCTGAGCAAAAATATTTGTTTAGTATCTCTGCTTTTTCACAGTCACTCTCTGACCACTGCCCTCCCCTTTGTTAAACCTCACTATCCCTTCCTTGGTCTTCCTTCGCTCCCTGATGTACCCATAAAAGGCTTTATCCCCCTTCTTAACTGAGTTGGCTGTCTTTTCCTCGGTTTGGGCCTTTACTGTTCTGACTGTCTTTCCTGCTTCCTTTTGTTTTAACTGATACAGTTCGCTGTCCTGCTCCTTCTGTGATTCCTTGTACTTCCTGAATGCTTTCTTTTTCTCCCTAACCTTCCCTGCCACCTCCTTTGAGAACCATAGTGGTTTCTTACATTGTTTTGGTTTATTTGCTTCACACAAAGGCTTGTTACCTCTGTGATGGCAGTTTTGATTATTCCCCATTGTTCTTCCACCCTTCCTCCTGCCCGTTTGCTAGTGCATTCCTTGGGCACTCACCCATTTTGGCAAAGTCAGCCTTCCTAAAGTCCAGTACCTTTGCCTTTGTGACGGTGGCTCTCACTGCTGTGTTTATCGTGAACCATACTGTTCGATGGTCACTAGTTCCCAGATGGCTACCCACTTCTAAATCTGTGATCCTCTCTCTATCTCCATTTGAGAGTACCAGGTCTAAGATTGCTCCATCTCGAGTGGGTTCCAATACTAGTTGTCTAAGGCATGCCCCCTGTAGGGCATCTAGAATGATCCCACTCTTGGAAGTGGCCGCTGCAAATGCACTCCAGTTAACATCTGAGAAATTCAGATCCCCCATCAACAATATCTCCCCTTTTTCTGCCATTCTAAGAATACCGTCTATAATTTCCTTGTCCATTTCCTCCCCCTGAGATGGGGGTCTGTATACAACCCCTGTGCGGATTGTGGTGCCATTGCCTTTCTCCAGATTGACCCACAGTGCTTCCTCTCCTCCCTGTTTACCCTTTTATTCTGTTGCTTTGATTCCTTCCCTTATGTAGAGTGCTACTCCTCCTCATTTACCCTCCCTGTTCCTCCTGTAGATAGTGTATCCTGGTATGTTTACATCCCAGTCATGGTTCTGTGTGTACCATGTTTCTGTGACTGCCACAATATCCAGATGTTCCTCTTCCATCAAGGCCACTTGCTCAGAAGCTTGTTACCCAGACTACGGGCATTGGTACTCATTACTCTCCATTTTTTGATGGTTTTACCTCATGTAGCACCATCCCTGTCCTCATTGACTTTGCTTTCTCCATCTACCCCTGTCCTGCTCCCTACTGACCTTTCTACCTTGGTCTTTACCTCATTTAGTACCTTGTTTTGTAGGGGGAGTCTGGGAACTCCCTGATGCTTATCAGTGCCTCCCCCCCCCTTGACTAGTTTAAAAGTTTGTCAATGAAGCATTTAAACTGATCACTCAAAAGACTTGTTCCCTTCCTGGACAGATGCAGACCATCCTGCCAGTATAGACTGGTATCCCTCCAGGTGGAACCCCAGTCCCCAATGAAGCCAAACCCCTGTGCTCTGCACCATTTTTTCGACCATTCATTGAACCACATGGTGCGAAGTACCCTCGCCTCACCCATGCCATAGACAGGCAGCACCTCTGAGAAGGATACTGTGTGTACAACTTTTGTTTTTTTTTGCCTTACATTATGCCCCTCCCCACCCCCACAAACTCCTCCTGCACTGCTCTAATCTCATGTTGAGCTAAGTCATTCATCCCTAGGTGGACAATGACATCCAGCTCCGTCTCCCATGCAGTTGTTCTCGTGATCCTGAGGATGCGCTTCCTGTCCCTCCACGCCATGGCGCCAGGCAGGCACCTTACTTCACTTTTCCCTGCGCTCTCTCTAGCTCTATCTCCCTAATAATCAAGTCCCCACCAGGAGCTGATTCCTTCCCCAGACACATGCTAATAAATAGTAGCAGTTTAGAACAAACAACACAAAGAAGAAAAGCAAACAGCAAGCCCCTGAGCCCACTGACACCCCCTCCCCCCAGATATCCAGCTAGTCTCCCAAGAGCCACCCTATAATGCAACCCCAACAGGCGTACCTGGGTAGGGGTCCACTTGGGTCGGTAGGAGAGCAAAGTGGCTGGCTGCTGGCTGACTCATTGGACTGACTCCGGTGGGCAGACTCCAATGTTCTTTGAGCATTTGTCCTTCACGTAGCGGGCCACAGTGCGGAGGGAAGCTAGGAGGCCTGATCCTTAAATAGCAGTCAGTGAGTGATTGGCATCTGAAGGAACGCATGCTGAATAGCTGATAGGAAGGCAGGGGGCATGGAAAAGGTGCCAGTTGGCTGCTTCCTGCTCCGCTCGGGTCCACGGTTAAATTCTGGTACTGCCGGCCAGAGATCAAAATATGCAGCTGTTTACTTGCAGAGCCCCCTTCTAGAAGTGATCCAGTGGCAATGTCTGTGATTGGGTACAATATGGGTTTTTAAAGCTCCTGTTCAGCTACGGTTTCTTTCTGCTTCACTCCTACTGCTCGGTGGGAAGGCAGGGGGCATGGAGAAGGTGCTGATTGACTGCTTCCTGCTCCCCACGGGTCCACTGCTAATCTCTGGTACTGCCAACCAGATTTCAGAATATGCCGATCTTTCATGTGTTTGAGAAGGACTCTCTGTTCCTGGAAGAGCCCACTCCTAGAAGTGATCTGGCTGTGGTGTCTGTGATCAGGTGTAGTATGGGGTTTTTAAAGCCCCTGTTCAACTTCTGCTTCTTCCTGCTTCACTCCTACTGGTCAGTGGGAAGGCAGGGTGCGTGGAGAAGGCACTGATTGGCAGCCTCCTGCTCCTCTTGGGTCTACGGTTAAGCTGGGGTGCTGCCCACCAGAGATCAGAATAGGCAGCTCTTTTGTGTGTTTGAGGAGCACTTCCTGTTCTTGTCAGAGCCCTCTCCTAGAAGTGGTGGTGGTGTTTGCAGGGCCAGATCAGCTCTACACAAAACTTTTCAAATAATTTATTGTATCAAAAGTGTATCATAAGGGGTATTGACGGCAGGAAAAGTAGGTACTAGTTCCACTATATAGGTCACTAGTGATGCCACATCTGGAATACTGTTCTCAGTTCTGATCTTCTGACGTAAGGAAATGCAGGAACAGGTTGAAGACGGTGCAATGTAGGGTGACCAAGATGATTCAAGTTCAACAGGGCAGATCTTACAAGACAGGGGGATAGGATAGAGACCTTCAGGTTCCTGATGGGAATAAACAGGGTGAACTGCAGAGAACAATTTAGCAGGCATACAAAGTCAAGAACCCAGGGTCATGTGTGGAAGCTGGCGGGTGGAAGGTTTAAGAGAGATGCGAAGAAGTTCTGTTTTATGGAGAGGGTGGTGGAACTATAGAGCAGTCTGCCAGTGGAGGTGGTGGGTGCCAAGACCTTAAGTGCTTTTAATCATGGCTGGGACAGAGTGAGGATTCCATGGCTGCTCAGGTGTGTAGCAGTATGGAGGGGAGCAGGGGATTGGATCGAGAGGGATAGATAAAATCTCTTATGGGCAGAAGGTCCCATGCAGAAAGGAAACACTGGGCAGACTAGATGAACTTTTGATCTTTTTTTCTGCCATCATTGTCTATATGTCTGTGTTTCTAATTGGCTGATAAGCAGATAAATCCAGTCAAACTACTTTTTGAAAAATCACTTAATGCTGTTTTGGTTCTGAACGATTGGGTAAGAGGGACTGTGGCCCCCATATGCAAAAAGGAGCCAGAGCTACTACTCAAAATTATAGACCTTTTTGTCTGACTTCAAGTTTGAGAAAAATTATGGAACCGTAAATTAAAGATGAGGTTGAGGCAACTGTTTATAAACATGGACTTACAGACAAAATGCAACACAAATTCCTTGAAAACAAGTCTACTGATATTCTGTGAGAAGGTCAGTGAAACGCTTGACACAGATGAGCCAGTAAACGTAATACTGTACATCTCGATTTTACTAGGGCCTTCAGTTTAGTATCATACCCAATTGTAAACTAACTACAATCACACAGTGTAAAAAAACAGGATTGTATATTGGATTTGGAGTTGGTTAATGACTAGAACCCAATGTGTTCATATAAGTGGCTGTCTGTTGCAGGACAGCAAGGTAACCAGTCATGCACTTTAAGGGTTGGTCCTAGAACGTACACTGTTTTCTGTCTACATCAGTGATATGACAAAACATTAGGTTTGAATTGACAGATTTGCCAATGACACTAATTAGGAAGCCCAACAGGAAGAACAAACAGTTGAGATCAGAATCAGATCCAGTTGGATATGGGCAATATTGCTTTTTGGGCCAGAACCAATAGCATGATTTTAACCTACACAAATGTGTAGTTTTCCATCTTGGTTCCTAGGATGAAGGACATAAATATTACTTAATATTTAAAGAGTTAATGTAGAGTCTGAAGGAGTCCTTGGCCTAATTATTGAACAAGATTTTAGAAGTCATCTACACTACAGCTAGGTAGCGATAAAGGCAAGTGGAATCTTGTGCTGGGCCACATTTGGACTACTGTTCATAATTATGGAGTTTTATCTCATCGTGTGTGTTGTCGAGGCATAGGAAAACCAGGAGCAATTGTAAAATTCACAAATAGCATTTTATTATTGATAACAGAAAAATAAAAAATAAAAATTGTTCAGTATAACTATTTACAATGGCAGTACAAACATAGAAAGCAGAGTCCTTCTTCTGAGTTTTATTTCTCAATTTCCAGTCTTAGTCTCTCAGTCGGAATTATGTGATAATGGCGACTCCTAATGAGCGCCAGCCACAAAGAGCGAGAAAAAAACACCCGACATAAACAGGGTGATGGACATTAGGGCGATCGTCGCAAATAGCGATGGTCGCTTACTGCATCCAAAGAAAAAACACCATGTGTATTTTTATGTGGTGGGATATACTCCCCACACCCCTCAAAATAAATATAATCAACTCCATGGGGGGAGTGGACTTAGAAGAAAACAGAAAGAAAAACAAAAATGTATTTTTGTCTGCCACTAGACCTGAACCTGGAATGCTGGCTCCAGGGGCGCTAGTGTACACTGCTATGCTACACGGCCAGCTTGGCAGAGCTAGGCTAAGCTTCATCCCATATCCTGCTGTAGCGAGTGTAGTTCCCTGCTACATTTGCTGTACAGGATATAGCAACTTTTTCCACCAGTCGTTCTACTTCCAAGCACCATTATTGAGTTGCTCATATTGATTCCCTCAATTATAGGTGCTCATATAGGGTGCTATCCTCTCAGTCTCTGTCTCTCTCTTGCACAAGCATTGCTGCTCTTTTTATAAGTCTGTGCCTGGGAAACTCGTTAAGAAAACAGCATGCTTCTCACACAGTGTTCTTGTCAGTTTCAGCAGGTGCAGCAAAAAGAACATTGTGACCCAGAACTGACCTCTTGTTTACGTCTCTGCAAAAGGTTTAAAAACTGCATTTCAGGTTAAACATAAAATGTGACGGCAGATAAGGACCGCTTGCCCACCTAGTCTGCCCATTTTCC
This sequence comes from Neoceratodus forsteri, assembly GCA_016271365.2. Taxonomy (NCBI): domain Eukaryota; kingdom Metazoa; phylum Chordata; order Ceratodontiformes; family Ceratodontidae; genus Neoceratodus; species Neoceratodus forsteri. The sequence goes on along the minus strand of CM028135.1, from coordinate 887,682,503 downwards.
TACCTAACAGATAAGCTGCAGATCCTAATTAACCAACAGCTTACTTCCTCCTACCCCCAACTAGGACTGCCTTATGTCTGTCCCATGCATTCTTGAATTCCCCCACTGTTCTTGACTCCATGACCTCCTCAGGGAGGCTGTTCCATGCATCCTCAACCCTCTCTGTGAAAAAATACTTCCTCACATTACCTCTGAGCCGTCCCCCCTCTATCTTCAAATTGTGCCCCCTTGTTCTTGCACATCTCTTTTTCTGAAAGATGCCACCCACTTGGACTTTGTTGATTCCCTTGAGGTACTTGAAAATTTCTATCATGTCCACTCTCTCCCTCCTTTCCTCAAGGGTATGCATATTAAGCTCCTTTAGTCTTTCTTCGTATGTCTTCTGGTGCAGACCCTGCACCATTTTGGTTGCCCTCCTCTGGACAGCCTCCACTCTGTCTATGTCTTTGCAGAGATGGGGTCTCCAGAACTGCACACAGTACTACAGATGGGGTCTCACCAACTGTCTGTACAGAGGGATAACAACTTCCTGTTTTCTACTATTGATGCCTCTCCCTGTGCATCCCAGTATCCCCCCAGCCTTCCTTACTGCCTTCTCACTTTGCTTGCCCACCTTAAGGTCATCTGATATAATTAGCCCCAGGTTCCTTTCCATTTTTACTGTTGTCAGTATCTCACCCCCCATTGTGTACTCTTCCCCTGGGTTTTTGTTTCCCATGTGCATTACCTTGCACTTCTTTGCATTGAATCTGAGCTGCCATACATTTGACCATTCCTCCAACCTTGCCAAGTCCCTTCTCATCCTTTCCACTCCATCTGATGTATCAACCCTGTTGCAGATCTTTGTGTCATCTGCAAAGAGACATACTTTTCCTTTCAGTTCCTCTGCAATGTCACTTATAAAGACATTAAAAAGGACCAGTCCCAGTACTGAACCCTGCGGTACCCTGCTAGTAACCCTCCTTTCTTCACTGTGGACTCCATTTACTACTACCCTGACGTCCTGTTGTCTAGCCAATTTTTATCCAGGCTACCACCTTGGGACCCACTCCAAGGCTGGCTAACTGTGTAGTAATCTTTGTGTGGGACTGTATCAAATGCCTTGCTAAAATCTAGGTAAGCCATGTCCACAGCCCCTCCCTGGTCTACTACTTTGGTCACCCAGTCAAAGAAATCTATTAGATTCGTCTGACATGACCTTCCCATCGTGAATCCATGCTGCCTTGGGTCCTGTGCCCCATTGGCCTCTAGGTACTCAACAATACTTTCCTTCAGAAGTGATTCCATCATTTTACCTACCACTGAGGTCAAACTAACTGGTCTGTAGTTTTCTACCTCTGAGTTCCAAATAGCTTTTTGCAATCATTTCAACAGTATAACTATATACAGTTTTAAACAAAGGGATCCCAGTATCAGTGACATTTCCACATAAAGATTCATATATATTTTTATGACTGAAAATATGCAAGGGGTAAGAAAAGACAGAAATAGCAAGGGAATGCAGAGAGATAGCGAGAGGCAGAGAATTGTGAAACCGTTGGAGTGATCAGTTCCTAAGTCTCACAAGAAAATTTGGTCGTGCAACCAGAGAAGAGACAGAAAAGGAGAGGATAAAACAGACACTTGCATGCAAACTCTTTCTGTACAACAGATGGGGCATGGCCTTATTCAACCCTGTCACATACCCCCTCTTTAAGAGGGAACCTGTTTTAAAAACAGGTTTCCAAAACTTAACATTACAGCAGCTTATAATCTTTACAGTTTAGTGCATATACAGTATAGCAAACAGAGATGTTTCACCTCACATTTTTTCAACCTTCAGAATTCTCAATTTCTGATCCGTATCTTCACAGAAAATCAGAATTGATATTCTCTGTCCCAGATTTGTGCATCACTTTAAATTTAAATGGCTGTAGTGCCGGGTACCACAATGTGATTCTAGAATTTTTATCCTTCATCTGGTTAATCCAACAGAGAGGATTGTGATCTGTTACAAGTACAAAGCCAGCTCCTAGTAGTAAGTAAAACTTAAGGGACTCCATGGCCCAATTTGCTGCAAGACATTCCTTTTCAGTGGTGGAGTACCTTTTCTCTCTGTTGTGCAACGTCCTACTTATGTATAGAAGAATGTTCTTTCCCATCTATATGCTGACTCAAGACTGCACCTAGGCCTCCCTCTGATGCATCTGTCTGTAACAGAAACTGTTTCTCAAAGTCTGGGCTTCTTAAAACATGGGTTGACCATAATGCAGCCTTAATGGCTCGAAAAGCCTCACTCACACTCTGGGGTCCATTTCACATTATTTGGGAACCATTTCTTTGTGAACTCAGTGAGGGGAGTAGCAAACTTGGCAAAGCTGGGCACAAATCTCCGATAATAACCAGCCAGCCCTAAAAATGACCTGACATGTTTCTTGGTTTTGGCGACAGGACTGTTTGCTACAGCTTCTATCTTAGAAACCTCTGGCTTGACTTCTCCATTTTCCAAAACATAGCCCAAATATCTGGTTTCCTGCATGCCCAATGCACATTTGGTAGGATTAATTGTCAGACCTGCCTTTTTGATTGATTAGATGACTGCTCGTAGGTGTTCCAGGTGGCTTTTCCAGTTTGGACTGTACACCACAACATCATCCAGGCATGCAGCACAGTAGCCAGTGTGAGTGGATAAAATTACATCCATGTACTGCTGGAATATAACGGGTGCACCATGTAAACCAAATGGCGTGGTGGTGAACTGATAGAATCCTATAGGTGTGGCAAAAGCAGTTTTGTCTCTAGCTTCTTTAGCTGGGGGGGATTTGCAAGTAACCTTTGGTGAAATCGAGAGTACTGATATACTTGGCATTCCCCAGTCTGTCCACCAAATGATCTATTCTGGGCATAGGTAACTGTCCAATTCTGACACTTGATTAAGTTTCCTAAAATCAAGGCAGATTCTTACACCCCCCCTTCTGAGATTTTCTTTGCCTGAGCTCTTGTCACCACAGCTGCTGAAACATCAGGATTTACTCCCTCTTTAACTAACTCAGTAAGTCCTGGAAAGTCATTTCCAATGATCACAGGTACAGGTAACTTGGGTACTACCCCCACTTTCATTTAGTGTGACACACCCTTAATATTCAGAGTCACTTAGGTGGTGGGATAGTATCCAGTTTCCCAGTGAATGCAGATGACACAGTACCTGGTCCCTTTGGACTTTGTTTTTCCAGCACTTCAATATGCATTAGGGTCTGTCTGCTTCCTCAGTCTTTAAGTCCCTTCACAGTCTTATCTCCCACCTTCACATGTGTTAAGCACTTGCTCCAATTTACTAAGGACAAATCTGCTCCAGTGTCACTCTTCTTACTACGTCAGTTTCTTGCAATATGACCTAGCTTATTACAGTTAGAGCAAATAAAGTCTTTGGGTGCATATTTGTTACCCCCACCAGAGTTCGTATCAGACTTGGAGTTTAAATGGGAAAAAGAGTGTTTTACCGGAGCTTGGCTGTTACCTCGCTGCTGTGGTGTTTGTCTGGCCATTTAGTAGTCTTCAGACAAAGAAACAGCCTTTCCCCCACTTTCTGGTCAGTGTTCCTTCACCCAAAGCTGCACATCTGTTGGCAGGATGTTGATGAATTGCTCCATTGCAAATGTGTCGATGATCTATGGGAGTGTTTTGCCCTCTGGTTGGAGCCATTTCATAAGGAGTTCTCTGAGTCGAGTGAAGGTTTCGTAAGGATTGTCAACTAAGTTGTACTTCCGGGAACAAAATCTCTGCCTGTAGGTCTCTCCTGAGATGTCATACCTTTTAAGGACCTCTCATTTTACCAGGTCATAGTTTTCGGACTGTGCTGTATCCATATTGCTGTAGGCAAGTTGGGCTTTCCCTGTCAGGTAAGGTACCAGTTTGATTGCCCATTGCTGCTTTGGCCATTGGCAGGCTGTGGCAACTCTTTCAAACGTTGTCAGGTATGCTTCGATATCATCTGAGGGACACAACTTTGTAAGTTTAAGATCTTTTAAGTTGTTGGTGTTTTGTTGCTCTGTTGGACCTGTGCCAGATCCTCTGCCTTTGATAACTTGCAAGGCATCTAGCCATCACTGCTCCTGTCGCTGCATCTCTTCTCTCCTTTGCTGCTCGAGTTGCTGCAGTTCTCCTTTTCTCTGCTACTTTTGTCACTGCATCTCTTTCTTTTCTCTATTTTTCCGTCTCTTTTTGTTGTATTGCCCACCACTAGAAAAAGGCATCAGGCTTTCCGGTTCTGTCACTGCTTGTTCTTTTTACATCTCTGGTTCTGGCTGAACAGTCCCAGTTTGGACTTTTGTTTCTGCTTCTAGTTTGGCTGCCATTCTTCTGGTAATCACTCCTGTACTTGCTGCTGCAGAATCCATACCTTTCTTCTATGCTTCCGTGGTACCAGGGCTAGTACCGATGCACAAAACATCTGGCTTAGAGTATGCATGGCATAAATCCTACTTAGGCTGACACCATCTGTTGTCGAGGTACAGGTCAGGAAGCATAGGAAAACCAGGAGCAGTTGTAAAATATGCAAATAGTGTTTTATTATTAATAACAGCAAAAAAAAAAATTGTTCAGTATAGCTATTTACAATGTCAGTACAAACATAGAAAACAGAGTCCTCCTTCTGAGTTTTTCTTTTCAGTTTCCAATCTTAGTCTCTGTCTCTGTCTTGCACAAGCATTGCTGCTGTTTTTATTTATTTATTTATTTTATTAATTGAAATGTTTCGCCAGGCAGGCAAGCTGAGCAACAAGTTGCTTGCCTTCTGGTGCGACCTAGGGGGTAGGGAACAATGGGATAGAATACAGAGAAATGTTACAATGGTGGAATACAGTTTGCTTACTTGCATACAGTGAGAGCAGGAGGGATTGCAGGTGGATCACATTCGCTAACAATGCAACAGTTAATTATAGTACATATGAAGACACATATATCAATTAGACAACAGTTGGTAACACTGGAACGCATACAATAACTTGGCAACAGAATGTAACACTAGATGGTAAGGTGACACAATAGTAATTGGTAGCCATTAGTGTAACATAGATATTCAGGATTTACAGTGATAGGAGTAAAGAGAGGAAGAATGGAAGGAGGGAACGAAAAATTGCGGAGGGCAGAATGGAAGAAGGGAAAGGAAATTTACAGAGAGGTGCAGGCAGAACATGATTTTCGAGGCAAACATAGATGACAGAGTGGAATAAAGTGCATATAAGAAGGATATAGAAACATAGAAACATAGACTTTGACGGCAGATAAGGATCACTTGGCCCACCCAGTCTGCTCATTTCCCTACCTACTGGATAAGCTGCAAATTCTAGTTAACCAACTGCCTACTTCCTGCAACCCCCCACTATAATTGCCGTATGTCTGTCCCATGCATGTTTGAATTCCCCCACTGTTTTAGACCCAACAGTCTCCTCAGGAAGGCGGCTCCATTTATCCACCACTCTCTCCATGAAAAAATATTTCCTCACGTTACCCCTGAGCCGTCCCCCCCTCTTATCTTTAAATTGTGCCCCCTTGTTGTTACACATCTCTTTTTCTGAAAGATGCTACCCTCCTGGACGTTGTTGATTCCCTTGGGGTACTTGAAAGTTTCTATCATGTTCCCCCGTCCCTCCTTTCATCAAGAGTATACATATTACGCTCTCTTAGTCTCTCTCTTCATATGGTTTCTGCTGCAGGCCTGCACGTTTAGTTGCCTCCTCTGGACTGCTTCCATCCTGTCTATGTCCTTGCATAGATGAGGTCTCCAAAACTGCACACAGTACTCCAGATTGGGTCTCACCAACTGTCTGTATGGAGGGATAACCACTTCCTTTTCTACTTGTGATGCCCTTCCTATGCATCCCAGTATCCCCTGGCTCTCCTACCGACTTTTCACATTGCTTACCCACCTTTAGGTCATCTGATATGACTACCCCAGGTCCCTTTCCATTTTTGTTGTTGTTAGTACCTCCTGATATTGTGTACTCTTCTCCTGGGTTTTTGTTTCCCAGGTGCATTACTTTGCACTTCTTTGCATTGAATCTAAGTTGACATATGTCTGACCATTCCTTCAACCTTGCCAAGTCCCTTCTCATCTTTTCTACCCCCTCTTATGTATCAACTCTGTTACAGATCTTTGTGTCATCTGCAAAGAGGCTTACCTTTCCCTCCAGACCCTCTGCAATGTCACCTATAAAGATGTTAAACAGGACTGGACTCAGTACTGAGCCCTGAGGTACTCCACTAGTAACCCCCCTTTCTTCGGAATGTGTTCCATTCACTATTACCTTCTGTGTCCTGTTGTGCAGTCAGTTTGCTACCCAGGCTACCACCCTGGGACCCACTCCCAGGCTGGCTAACTTGATTATTAATCTTTTGTGCAGGACTGTGTCAAATGCCTTGCTAAAGTCTAGGTAGACTATATCCACAGCCCCTCCCTGGTCTATTACTTTGGTCACCCAGTCAAAGAAATCAATTAGATTCGTCTGACATGACCTTCCTGCTGTAAATCCATGCTGCTTTGGGTCCTGTGCCCTGCTGGCCTCTAGGTACTCAATAATTTTTTTCTTTCAGAAGTGATTCCATCATTTTCCCTACCACCGAGGTCAGACTTACAGGTCTGTAGTTTCCTGCTTCTGCCTTGCTCCCACTTTTATGAAGGGGAATCACATCCGCCCTCCTCCAGTCCTCAGGTACCACCCCACCCTGCCATGATTTGTTAAAAAGCGTGGTCAGTGGTGTCACTAGGTCCTCCCTTAGTTCTTTTAGGATTCTGGGGTGAATCCCATCAGGCCCCATTGCTTTGTCCACCTTGAGTTTTAGGAGTTCTTTCAGGACTCTTTCTTCTGTGAATAGACTGGTGTCAACCCCCCTACCCAGAGTGCTTCTATTGTCTGGTTTAGGTAAGTCCTCCTCTTCTTCTTTTGTGAATACTGAGCAAAAGTATTTCATTCAGTATATCTGCCTTTTCACTGTCTCCCTCTGTCCACCTCCCCTCTCCTTTATTAATCTTTACTATCCCTTCCTTAACCTTTCTATGCTCCCTAATGTACCTATAAAAGGTTTTAGCCCCCTTCTTAACTGAGTTGGCTGTTTTTATCTCGGTTTGGACCTTTGCTATTCTGACTGCCTTCCCCACTTCTTTCTGCTTTAATTGATACAGTTCCCTGTCGTGCTCCTTCTGTGATTCCTTATACTTTATGAATGCAGCCTTTTTCTCCTTAACCTTCCCTGCCACCTCTTTTGAGAACCATAGTGGTTTTTTACTCCGCTTTGTTTTCTTTATTTGTTTCACACAAAGGCTTGTTGCCTGTATGATGGCAGCTTTGATTTTTCTCCACTGTTCTTCCACCCCTCCTTTTTGGCCATTTTCCAGTGCATTCTTCAGGTATTCACCCATTTTGCCAAAGTCAGCCCTTCTAAAGTCCATTATCCTCTTTTTTGTATGGCTTATCTCCATGGTTGTGCTCATTGTGAAGCACACTGTGCAGTAGTTGCTTGTTCCCAGATGTCTACTGACTTCTAAATTTGTGATCCTCTCTCCATTTGAGAGTAGCACGTCTAGTATTGCCCCTTCCCGAGTGGGTTCCAGCACTAGCTGTCTAAGTATAGGGATAGGTTATAAGTGCTTAATTGAGTGTAGGGGTAGGCCAGTGTTAACCTATGTCAACCGGAAGGGGGGGTAGGAGGAGAGAAGAGGTAGAGTGTGGCAGGGTGATGAGAGAGAAAGGTATTGTAGGTGGGGGTATCCAAGGTGGGGGAAGGGGATGGGGAGTTGAAATTCAGCAGTGTCCTGTTATCCCTATATGGGCAGGGCGTGGACAGCCTTACTGGTAGGACACAGGTTATAGGTGATGAGAGTATTTATATATAGTGATGCGAGAGGGGTGTTGGGGAAGGATGTTGTGGGGGTAGCAGAGGTCAACTATAGTAGGGGGGGGTAGTACCCCACCAGTGTGCTGGGTGACCCTGCCTACACAAGGCAGTGATCAAGCAGTGACTGAGGGGATGCAGTAAAATGAGAAATAGGGGAAAGAGGGTAAAGTTGTTGCCCACCATGTGCTATGGATCCTGCCTGCACAAGGCAGTGATTGCGCTCACTGGAGGGAGATGGAGTAAGGATAGAGAAAGAAGGGGGAGGAACACTTTAGGAGGAGGGAGAGTAGGGGACTAGGATGAGCACAATCGGAGGGAAATAGGAGTGGTGGGGATTGGCATATATTAATATGGGCTTGGGGAGATGGAGGGTGATTAGGGAGGGTTATGGCAGGCACAGGAAGGGACAAGGAAGTTCTTTAGGGCAGAGTTAATGGAGTAGCAAGAGGACGAGTTGCAAATTTAAGGGGAAAGTGAATTCCAGATTTGTGGGAGGCGATAAAAAAAAAACCTGATTGGTCAATAAGGGTGGAGCGGCTTGGGACCACCAGGGTTTGTGAGTCGGTAGATCTTAAGGAGTGGGAATGAGGGGGGTGGTTGTAAAGGCAGGGGCTAGATAGGAGGGATGTTCACCCAGCCAGTGCTTGGAGGTGAATTTTGAGCAGTGAGAGAGACATCAGTTTGTCAGGGAAGGGAAGGATAGGGCATGGTAGAGAACTCAATGATGAGTGTGGAGGGGGGTGTCAAGGGCAAAATGGCAAAAGGAGTTGAAGAGGGTATCTAGTCTGGCCAGGGAGGACTTAGGGGCAGCACCGTAGACTACGTCATAGTAGTCGAAGATAGGTAGGATCATTTTCTGGACAATCTCATGCCTAGCTGTGGGTGGGATGAAGGCATGGTTCCTGAATAAGGTGCAGAGCTTGGGATGCAGTTTTTTCTGAATGGCATCGATATGACCAGAGAAGTTCAGATGTTGGTCCAGCTGGACACCTAAATACCTGAAGGAGGATGTGTCCTCGAGTAAAGTCCCATTAAGGTTGTGGAAGGTGGTTAGAGAGGGAAACCTGGTAAGTCTCTGCCTGGTGCCAAAGGTCATGAAGACTGTTTTTTTGGCGTTGAGAGATAGTTGGTGGTTTGCAAACCAACGCTGAACTTTGTTGAAGTCGTGCTGCAAGTTGGATGCAACCTTGGTGGGGCAGGAGCCAGATGCATACAAGAGTGTATCACCAGCATACATGTGAATGGAGGAGAAGGGAGAGCAGGTGGATGGGAGATCATTTAGAACAATAGAGAATGGTATGGGGCCTAACACTGATCCCTGGGGGATGCCAGTTCTTATCAGGATGTGGGGGGGATTTTGCGTCAGAGATGTTGACTGATTGGGTTCTGCCAGTGAGGTATGCCTTGAACCAGTCTGTGGTTAAGGGGGATAGCCCAGCTGTTGATAGGGTGTTAAGGAGAAGGGAGTGGGAGACTGTGTCAAAAGCTTTGGCCAGATCAACAAAAATGGCTGAGGTGATTTGGCCATTGTCCATTCCCATGAGGACAGAATCAGTGAGCCGAAGAAGGAAGGTGGTGGTGGAGTGATTTTTCCTGAAGCCAGATTGATAAGGGGTGAAAAAGGAGGAGTCATTGAGGTAAGCGGTGAGCTGGGAGAGGGCTAGGTGTTTCTGAAGTTTGGCAAGGGTAAGGAGAAGAGAGATTGGGCAGTAGTTGCCAAGGGAGGTGGGGTCTCTGCCTTTGGGGAGGGGAAGGACCACTGCGTGTTTCCTTGGGGAAGGTACTGAGGTGGTTGAGAAAGAGAGGTTAAGGATAATAGAGAGTGGATAGGCGATGGTAAGGGCTGAGAGGGATAGTAGTTTACGGTCAAGGCCATCTGGGGAGGAGCATTTGAAGAGGTGATCGTGAGCAGGGCATTTAGGGTATCATTTGGGGAGACAGTAGCAAAGGAGAAGGGGGAATTGGGGGGTCGTTCGTAGGCAATAGGAAGGGGGAGAGGGAAGGGTGTAGTTTGGGAGGGATTGGAGTAGCTCATTGGCACAAGTGGTGTAATAGGAGTTGAATTCAGTAGCTGCTGCAACTGGATTGGCAACGAGGGTGGCATTTATCTTAAGTATAGGGGTGGGTAGAAAGGATGGGGGGTAAAGAGGGTGTGGACCACTCTCTAGAACTTGGAGGCGGAGTTGATGTTTGTCGCGACGGTAGATTTGATGTACTCACTTTTGGCTAGCCTGGTAGCCCGGGTACTGGCATTACGGAGTTTTTGGTAAATAAGAAGGTCATTTGTAAGCTGGGAGACTTTGTGCCATTTCCAGGCCCGATGTGTGGCTCTGTGGCAGCTAGTAATTCCGGGGTAATCCAGAGGAGGTGATGACCCCTAACCCTTGTTTGTTTTAGGGGTGCAAAGGCATTCCAATTTGCTAGTAAGATATCTTTAAAATGATTAGGGCTTTATCAACCGAGGAGGTGCTTGCTAGAGGGGACCAGTCTGAGAGGGCAAGGCTATGCAGGAGCGGTTCCAATTCTAGGGATTTATAAGTCCGTATTTGTAGGGTTTTATGTGGGGATTTAGGGCTGTGAACTTTTCTGACCAGGAATACTGGGTTGTGGTCACTGAGGGTATCCAGAAGGATGCCAGAGGCGATGCTTCTATGGGGGTGGGAAGTTAGGGCCCAATCAAGTAGGGAGTGGTTTGGGGTCTTGTGATTAGGGCGGCTGGATTCTGTAATTAGTTGTGTGAGGTTGAGGGCACTGATATTATTTCTTGTGGTAGATGTTGGTGGGGACAACCAATTTTAAATTGAAGTCACCAAGGATGTAAAGCTCACCAGAATGAGAGAGGGAAGTAATGGAAGTTAGGCGGTCAAGGGAGACAGCGGGCTGGACATTTGGACAGCATTAGATACCGGCTACAAAAATAGGGAGTGAGAAAGGGAGGGATACATTGATGGCTAAGGCATCATGGGTTGCTGGGTTGGAGGAGGAGAAGACTGGGAAGTATTGGAGGAAGGTGCGGATATACATGGCCACTCCACCACCCCTGCCTGCTCTGTCTAGCCTTAGGATGGAGTAACTGGGGATGGAGACCGAGTGGTCAGGAATCTTGCTCTTTAACCATGTTCCTATTATAATTAAAATATTCGGTTTCAGGGCAGCAACCATGGCTTGCAGGAGGTCTGTTTTCTGAAGTAGGCTACGAATGTTTAAATGTAATATCTTGAAACCCTTTATGAGGGCTGTAGGGATATGGGCAGTGGCAGTAGGGGAGATAGCAGTGGTGAAGGAAGTAGCAGGACTGGGGTTGGGGTGGATGTCCCCCGAGGCGAGTAAAAGTAGAGCTAGGATGAGGAAGTATAGCTTTGTGGATTTGGTGTGATGGGACTTGGAGGCTGAGTGAGTGATGTAGAAGGGAGTGCTATAGTCAGGAAGCAAGAGGTGGAGAACAGCAAAGGAATTTGGTAAGGTTAGTAAGGATGCATGTGAAATGATGAGGGAATGAGACCAGAATACGTTAGAGACTTTTTATAAATCTGTGCCTGGGAAACTCGTTAAAAAAACAGCATGGTTCTCACACAGTGTTCTTGTCAGTTTCAGCAGGTGTAGCAAAAAGAACATTGTGACCCAAAACTGACCCTTTGTTTACATCTCTGCAAAAGGCTTAAAAACTGCATTTCAGGTTAATCCCTTGAGTTCCAAAGAGCTTTTTGCAATCATTTCAACAGTATAACTGTATACAGTTTTAAACAGTGATCCCAATATCAGTGACATTTCCACATAAAGATTCACATATATTTTTATAACTGCAGATATGCAAGGGGGAAGAAAAGTCAGAAGTAGCAAGGGAAGGCAGAGAGATAGCGAGAGGCAGAGAATTGCGACTCCGTTGGAGTAATCAGTTCCTAGGTCTCACAAGAAAATTTGGGTGCGCAACCAGACAGAGAAGAGAAGAGAAAGAAAAGGAGAGGATAGAACAGACCCTTGCACTCAAACTCCTTCTGCACAACAAATGGGGCAGGGCCTTATTCAACCCTGTCACAGTGGTGCTATTTAGGTACTTGCGAGGATACAGAGAAGAGCAACAAAACTTGTACACAATCTTCAGGGTATCCCTGTCAGTGCCGGCCTACAGAAATTTGAACTTTTTTCCCTTAACAAAAACAAAAAAAAAGAAAAGAAAAAAAGCCAGGATTTGCTATTTCTTTAGAAAATCATCAGAAACCTAGTCCATTTTAATAATATAACCCTTTTCTTTAAAACCAAGTTCACACAACAGTAAGTCTCCAATTTCAGCTCACTAGGAAACCATTGAATCCCAGAACCTGTGAACTGTAGCCTAATTTGAGTTTTTAATCTTTTGATGGTATTGTTGTATATATGGATACTGCATACAAATAAGCACCCACACAGCTTAAGCAGTACAGAGAAACACTATAATGATATGATAGCGTTTAATATCAAACGTGCGACAAGAAAACAACTGGAGGCTAAAATGAATAAATTAACGTTTCACCTAGACTCTGCTAGGCTTCATCAGAATATAAAGCAGAGTCTAGGTGAAAGCGTGGTAGCTCGTTTAACCTCAGTGCCTGTATTTGCGTTGACTATTAAGCTATAACATATCATTATAGTGTTCTCTGCTGTAATCTTTCAGCCCAACATGCAGCTCTATTTGAATATACAGCACCACACAGTCCTGGTGCTCCCACTTTTTCCAGTTCTTGTATATATGGATGCATTACATTTCCACTTCTTTGCTCTTTTTCACATTGTCACTTTGCGTTGTTCTTTGAGTGATTTCTGGTGTATAAATTAATTTGTATTCTGTCTCTTTAAATTAAACAGTGTAAGGGCAGAGACTACATGGGATGCTTACCTTGAAACAGTGCCAAGGCATTCGAAGTGTAAAACTTTGGGCTTCTTCATAGGTGTTTGTTTTGCTGTGCTTTCGCTAATAAACGCTATATTCGTATTCTACCCTAACAGTAGAGTCTTTTACTTGAAGTATGCATCTGAGTGCAGGGCCTTTGTTTTCTGCATTACTGTTGGTCTGAGCACCATGTCTCTAGAGTGGTCCTGCCCTTTTATTTTTTCTAACAACAAAAAAAAAAAAGAAAACACTGGCCCACTCCAGTGGCCCCTCAGCAGCACATCATGCTGCCGCACGGGCACCCCTGATTCAGGAACACAGCTGGGTTGCTGCATTGGGGGGTGTCCATGGCTAATGTAGTTGTCGCTTGCCAGTGTGCCTAAGTTGGGGATGGGAGACAGTAGATTCTGGTGCTACAGTGACCGAAACTACTAGGCAAGGAAGGTTGCCTCCTGTCATAGAGACGCAGTGACATTGAGGCTGACAGAGACATGGCCCATGTCACAAATGTGGAGGGTGAGGTTGGGGAGAAAACTGAGAAGACAAACACTCCAGGCTGTCTCCATGAAAGCTCACAGAGCTTGAACAGGACCATATCCCTGATTACAGGTATCTCTCCGAAAGGACAGCTGGGGAGCAGGGAAAAAATGATAACGTTGAATGTAATTGTAAATCTAATAGTTTTAAGCTTTTCATTTTAGTATAGAGTCATTCATTCATGCTAGTACTGTTTAGTCCCATGGGTAAGCCATTTGAACATCTAGACAAATGTCACCTGCCACATTTGCCATGAAAGATCTTGTTTTTGGTTGCTATCACCTCGGCCAGATAGGCGAGTGAACTGCAAGTGCATTTTGTGGAGACACCTTATCTGGTATTCCACAAGGACAAGGTTTCCCTTAACCTCATGTGAAATTCCTGCACAAGTTAGTCTCTGAATTTATATCTGAATCAGACCTTGGTAATACCTGTTTTATTTTTGGTGGTTTGGATGCCAAGTGAACCAGCAAATTCTAGACATTCACTGGGCCTTGCTGTTTTACAGAGAGCGTACAACAGGAGGTGTGTGGTAAGGCGGGACAGCCGTTTGTGCCATCTGAGGCAGACTGGCAGCCAAACAGACCATTTGTATTTGGATCACATCCGGCATTGCGCTTTCTTATCAGTTAGCTGGTGAGGAAATGCCAAAGGGGTTAAAGTTCACTCCGCCAGACACATTGATGGCTCTGTTGCTGCTGACAGGTACATCCCAGTCTGTGAGATGTGCAGGGCTGCTCCACAGTCCATTGTGCACACATTCATATCGCATTACAGCATTGACTTGCAGAGTTGCAAAAATGCTGCTTTTGAGTCCCAAGCCCTTCAGTCTCTTTTTGTCTAAAATCCCTGGGACGCACACTTAGGCCCCCAGAGAACTGTTTGGAGTCTGCCTAAGTGTGGATAGTGAACCCAAATTTAGGTAATTAGGAGAAAAGGTAATGTACTTGTATCTGTAGTTCTACTACCAGTATACCGATTCACATTCTTACGACCCACCCAGCAGTGGGTAGACTGGTAGAGCCGGAGGACACATATTTGAGTTGTAGGAGGAAGAGTCCAGCTTGATGGCTGTTCTGGTTGTGCATTCTCACGTGGATATGGGCTGAATATTAGCAGCAGAGCTATGGTTACAAGTCAGTAACCCTTTCTTTCCCTTATCCTGTTCCCTTCCAGGTTGACTGCATGCCTTTACTTTGAACTCACCAGTGCAACAGCTGTATATGTTCTGCCCTATCTATTCAGCACACCGTAATCAGCCAGCCTCATTTTCTACTGCTCTAGGCTAAATAATTTGAGTATGTCTGGTATTTCCTCATAGTTCTTCCCTCAGTCTCATGCCTCAGCATGCATCAAAGAAGTGCTTGGATCTCCCAGTGAATGCTGCCACACACCCAGTCATGTGTTATTGCCCAGATAGATAGATACACAGACAGACAAGCAGGTAGGTTGATATAAAGAAAACAGGTCAGAAAACTCCGGCAGTCTCATTGATGAGAGCTGTCACATGGTATCTGGTTCGTTCATGATAACCAGACAACTTGGCTCTTGCAGACGATTATTCATTATTTTTGTTTATGCTTGCTCCATGCAAGTACGCTGCAAGTCCCCCACTATGTCTGGCCTCTGCCTCCTAGTTTTCTTCGACTACTCAATGGACTTACCTCCTGCACCCGGGCATCCACCTCCAGACCTCCTTGTGTGGTCTGTCCTGCATTATGTCCCTGGCTTATTCCTATTGGGACCCCCTTCCCAATGCCTGACAAACAGCACTGTGAGGGAGAAGCACCTGTGAATAATGTTAGGGGAATGGCTGACATGTGTGAAGGCAGAGCGGAGAGGACCTAATGGCCTGGGTGGGAACTTGAGGTGGCCATTATCTGGTGCACTGGGCTGACCCATTGTCTGTGTTCTCCCAGCCCCTCCCACCTCCTGCCTGCCATGCACACTCTGCTATGGCATCCAGGAGCAACACACACATTGTGTGTCACTGTCAAACATGCATCCACAAGCAGCCATCAGGAAGGAGCACAGGCACTCACTTGATCAGCCTTCCTGCCAGCCTCCACTCCTGACATTCCAGGATCAGGGCACAAACCCTGGCCACCAATGTACCAGAGCCGTCCCCCATGCTCAGTGCCAGGAGCTAGATATTATTTTTTACCTTTTAGGACTGTTTTATAAGTGCAGCAACATCCTCAAAGAAATATATGCACTTTCTGGGTGGTTGAAGGCAATGTTGTGCTGGAGCCGATAGCTAAATCTCCAGAGCTGTTTTCCTGGCTCATACAAGCAGGTAGTTCTGGCCCCAAGAAGCCTACGATTTTAAGTATTTTTTTTGCACTTTACTAACTCTCTTCCCAGTCGAGCAGTGCAGTCCAGGTTGAGGGGTTGGGGGTGGGGTGGTCAGCAAACAAACTGTAGCTGCAGTGCCTGTCCCCATTGGGAATGAAGCTGAACTAAACAACTGCTTTGTCTCCCTGTCATGTCCTTCTGATTGATTACTGCAGCCAGGGTACTGCTTGTTTACCTTTAATTTTCCCTCCTTGACTCCTTTCTACACCCTCATGTTAGTCACCTGTTGTGGCAGCCAAGAATGAGCCAGTCAGTTAATGTCAGTCCTGGTCGTTCGCCCTGCACACCCATCTCCCCCCATGCGCATGAATCATGTGGTGCACAAATAGTTGTTGTTTAAATAAAAGCGCCATCTTTATTGTGACACACAGGAGAGCCTAGGACTAATCAGCAGTCAGCTGTGAGTAGGTGTGTGTACGTTTGTTTACTGGTCCAGTAGTATTCATTTGTCATCTTTGCTGCGTGTCCATCATCCAAACGCTCTGAGTCCATGTGTGTTTTGTTTCAAATGTACTTAACACCATCTGGCTTTTGTTAGCTACCAGGAGGGAACAGAAGGTACATGGCAGTGCAAGGAGGCCCTGGTTGGTTAGGCAGGTGGGCCACGTGTGGCCATGTAGGTGGTGCACTTTGGCAACAGTAACGCAGAGACAGGAGTCAGATGGCCAACGAACACGCTGACCAGCAGGAATCCATTTCAGAGGAGGAGGATGAGCTTGATGAGAGAGAGTCACTCGAGGAGCAGGAACCTAAGTGGTACAAAACAGTGAGTTAAGGCATAAGGATGTCACATCATGCTGCTGCTGTTACTGTGTCAGGGAGGGACCACTTGTATAGCATAATGCTGCCACTGTCATCATTTCTTATCCTTGTTCCAAGAGAAATGTGACATCTGATGTGATCCTCTTATGGGTTTTTTTTAATATAAATTTGTGTACTTTACCTGGTTCTTTATGCTGTCTGTAGCCTTCAGTCTTCTTCACACTGGTGGGGCAGCCTTTCCCCTAGCCAAGGCTGGGGGTGGAGGCAGGGCCAAAAGACTACAGAATTCTGGAGTCTCAAGTGGGTAAGATGGAAGAGGTAGATAATTTATATGCACAGAACCTTTTCATTTTTTATTTTGCATCACATGGGGGGGCAGGGTTTGAGATGGGTGGGTGGGGTTGAGGCCAAGATGCTGGGTGGGGTGGGGCTTAAAAATATGCCAGCACATCAGTGGTTGAAGGTGCTGTACTTTGCCTCATGCCTCACAATGCACCCTAGAAATGCATATATTGTAGCACACCTGGGTACCTCGTTGGGTGGTGTTATGAACATACATACGAACAGTGGTGTATTGAGTCTGCTGGAGTGTGCAGCTAGCTCTCTCTTCACGCAGCTGCCTTCCCCCCTTCCCAGTTTCCCTTACCCTGTCTCAACCCCTTTTGAAACTGCCCACTGTCTTACAGAACACTGTCTCTTCTGGTAAGGTGTTCCATTTGTCCACCACTCTTTCCATGAACAAAATATCTCCTCATCTCCCTACTGAATCTTCCCCCCTCCAGTCTCAGTCCATGCCCTCTCATGTCCCTCCCCTTCTCATCTGAAAAATCCCTTCTGTGTTGGTCTTGTTTATCCCCTTCAGATACTTGAAGGTCTCGATCATATCCTTCCTCTCCTCCAGTGAATACATATTCAGCTCTCCAAGCCTGTCCTCATAGGGTTTGCTCTCTAATCCCTGGATCATCTTTGTGACTCTTTGCTGCACCCCCTCCAACAATCTGATGTCCTTCTTCAGGAATGGGCGCCAGTACTGCACGCAGTACTCCAGGTGGGGCCTGACCAATGACCTATACAGAGGCAGGATAACCTCCCTCCTTCTGGAGGAGATCCCTCTTGCAATACATCCCAGCATTTTGTTGGCTTTTGCTGCCACCTTCCTGCACTGAGCAGAGTTGTTCATGCTCCCCGTAATGATCACTCCTAGGTCCTTCTCCTCTGTGGAGCTCCCTAACTGTACCCCATTTAAGTGACAATCCCTTCCCTGGTTCCTGGCTCCAGAGTGCATAACCCTGCACTTCTTGGCATTGAACCCCAATTGCCATGTTTCTGCACACTCTTGCAGCTTAGTCAGGTCCTCCTGCAACCCCTTCCACCCCTCCGCATCATCAACCACAGCTCTCATCTTGGTATTGTCTGCGAACAGGCTGATCTTGCTCCTTATCCCATATGAGATATCTGCAATAAAAATCCCAAACAGCACCAGTCCCAGTACCAATCCCTGTGGTACCCTGCTCGTCACCGCTTTTGGTGACGAGAGGTCCCCACACACCACCACCCTTTGCTGCCTCCCTTTAGCCAGTTTGTGATCCATTTCACCATTTTTGGTTCCGCCTCCACATATTCCAGTCCCCCCCCCCAACCTCTCTTGTGGCATTGAATCAAAGGCCTTGCTAAAGTCCAAATACAGGACATAAGAACAAAAGAAAAGCATCGGCAGATGGGGACCGTGCGATCCATCTAGTCTGCCCTAGAAACTAACCCCCTCCCTATGCAACCTTCATCCTAACTTGTCCTTTATGTCTGTCCCATGTGAGTTTGAACACCCTAATTGTCTTTGATGCTACCACCTCCTGGATCAGGCTGTTCCATGGATCTATCACTCTCTCAGTGAAGAAGTACTTTCTGAGGTTTCTTTTGAACCTTCCTCCTACCAGTCTCATATCATGCCCTCTCGTGCATGCTGCCGTGTTCTGTTGAAATAGATTGCCTTTCTGAGCTATGTTAAATCCCCTCACGTACTTAAATGTTTCAATCATGTCCCCTCTGTTTCTCCTCTGCTCAAGGGAGTATAGGATCAGCTCCATGAGTCTTGCTTCATATGATCTGTGATGCAGTCCATGCACCATCTTAGATGCCCTTCTCTGCACCATTTCCAAATGGTGAATGTCCTCCTTGAGGTGAGGTCTCCAGAACTGAATGCAGTACTCCAGGTGTGCCCTCACCAAGGACCTGTAGAGGGGCATGATAACCTCCCTTTTTCTACTAGAAATACCTCTACTTATACATCCGAGGATGCCACCCACCTTCTGTGCTGCTTTCTCACATTGTTTTCCTACCTTTAATTTGTCAGTGATGATTATGCCAAGATCTCGCTCTGTTTGTGTCCCCTCAAGTTGATGTCCTCCCAGTGTGTACTTTTTCCCAGGGTTCCTCTTACCCAGGTGCATTACCTTACACTTTTTGGCATTTCATTGTAACATCCACTGCATGGCCCTTGTCCAGTTCCCACTTACATATAAACTAACACACACCATGACATACCACATTAAGTGCCTGCTGTGCACTGACTGGCATGGTTTTTTTCTGTAGGTGTTTTTGGTGGTTAACTAAAGAATACTCAGAAATGCACACTTAAACAGGGTTTTTGTATATTTAAACTTTAAAATTAGAAAAGAAGAATTAGCATTTGTACAGCACTTTTCATACACATTGTATCCCAAAGCGCTTTACAATCTGTGAGAGACTGGTAGTGAAGTGACGGTAAACATGTAGTGGCAGCCATTTCACACCTGAGCACCCATGCACAGCCTTGAACAGTTGCATGAACCAGTTTTATGGGAAGGGGATTTTATTTTTTTAATTTATTGAAGATTTGGATTACAACCTTTGAACTAGGCAGCTCGTTTACAAAGGTTCCACGTTGGTTTACAGAGGCTTACAAGGTATACATTAGTTTAGTGTACAACAGAGTGTGACAAGCACGTATAGATGCTCTACGAGATGGGCAAGTAGCTCAGCAGAGCTAAGATCCTTCTCCTGAGCCCCTCCTGATCTGTGGGCATGGCTTCTCCTCCGCTGCCGCCTACCGGCTCCTCAGCTCCTTGCCCGCTACCCTGGAACAAGCTTCTGCCCCTGACTGGGCGCCCCCTCCTGATCTGCGGTGTAGCTTCTCCTCAGCTGCTGCCTGCCAGCTCCTCAATTCCCTGCCCTCTCCCCAGGAACCAGGTATGCTCCATTGGAGAAAGATTCTCTCCTTTGAATATTTTGGGGTCTTCTCATACCTCCTTCTGATTGGCTCTCCTGACTTGGCCGCACTTGCCACTGGCTGCTTCCTAAGGCGTTTCAAGCTAACTCGCAAGAACTCTGATTTTATCTGACGTTAAGCTCTGCTTTAAATCTACTCTCACTGTATAATTTAGAATCCATTCTTTAGCTGCCTGACTAAGCATATTTAATCAGTTAGTTCACTGAATTGTATTGAGTTGCTGCTTGCTATTCTCACCCCTGTTCTACTCGCTGTTTCTGTACACTATCTCTTCCTCTCTGTTCTCTCTTGCTCCCCCCCTCCTTTGCTCCTCTAAGTTAATTTCTCCTTCCTGGTGCTTGCTGAGCGACAGCAGTTGCACTCCCAATTTAAGTGTTTCAGCTCTCTCTGCTCACAGCCCCCCATTGAGCTGTCCTGTTGTTCTCTCCCTCCCCATTATCCGTCCACTGTTTTATCAGCCTCTACTTAATTCTCTTCCTCCATCTCCCCTGTCCTTCCCTCTGGCTAAACCTTCCCACCGATCTAACGGCCCTTAAGGCTAACTGTTTCTCTCCCTTTCCCTCCTTCGGGCTCCTGACCGGGTGCTCCCTCCTGATCTGCAGTGCAGCTTCTCCTCAGCTGCTGCCTGCCAGCTCCTTAACTCCAAGCCCACCACACAGGAACAATAGCCCTACCCACCCTGTCTGGGCTGTTACTTATATAGTTAAGTAGAGTCACATGACAGTATGTGCAAATTACTAAGTACCTACTTTCCCATTAGCTCCTTATCGCAACTGTCCACCAGGGGTACAACAGTTGTGTGCACACCTTTAACTCAGTTACTTCTCTGATATTTAATTAACTAGTCACTTAATTCACTTTAGTGAAGTCACTTTAGTGTTGTCTCCGTGGTGCAGTTGGGTAGTGTGTTTGGCCTTTAACCTAAAGGTTGGTGGTTCAAGTCCACCTGGGGTAATTTTTTGGAGGCAGTATAACGCAGTGGTTTAAGACTCTGTGCCACAAACCTGGGGAGCTGGGTTTGAATCCCACAACCCCCACTTGCATACTGTGTGACCTTGAGCAAGTCACTTAACTTCCTTGTGCTCCCAGATCATACCTGTAAACAAGCTTTCAGCTTAGTGCATCTCTCTCCTGGTAAAAAATAAATAAATAAATAATTCCTTCATTTTCCTTTTATTTTTTTTGGTTCCTTCGTAGCTATCTTACCATGCTTACTCATAGTTTTTCTCCTCCCTCACCTCCACCGTCCACCTTGCCCTGACCCCTACTGCAACTACCCTATACTATTTACCAACCCCACAAGCTCCTATGTTCCATAACACTATTACCCCACCCCCTTCACTCAATCCGGGCCCCATTTTCCAATCCTCCCCTGCACTTCTCTCTCTTGTCTGTGCCTAATGCCTATGCTATATTATGCCTACTAATATCTCTTTCCTCCACCTACACCCCCATTCCACACTCACTTGGGTCCCAGCCATGGTATAAATCCTCTAAATTGCACTGTCTCATCTTAGCCCTTTTACTCCTAACATCAGGTGACATAAATCCCAACCCTGGTCCTAACCCTTCTCCAGTCTCTGGGAATATTACCACTAACCCTAGGCCCAACCCCAACTCCCTAATTCTACTGCACGGTCTCAAATTTCTGCATATAAATATTCGCAGCCTCCTTCCAAAAATTGATCTAAATGAACCCCTCGCCATCTTGCTTGCCCCGGACATTCTCATCCTCTCAGAAACATGGCTCAATACCATCTGACCATGCTATCTTTATCCCTGATTACACCATCATCCAGCAAGACCGCGCAGGTAGGGGAGGAGGAGTGACAGTATACATCTCCTTCTTAATCCAATCTGCTACTGTCCTTTCCACTTCCCTCCTCGTGGCCTATGAGGCCCTCATTATAAGAATTGACTTGCCTTTCTCTATTCCTATCTTTTTAGCTGGAGTATACTGTCGCCCAGGCCTCCCTTCCTCTGTCGCCACAGATCTCATTACCACCATTGTCTTACACACACCCTCAAGTGAACTGTTCATTTTAGGGGATTTCATCCAAAATTGGCTATCCTCTTCCCTAAGCAAGGCTCGTAATGACATAGCCATCCTAAACCTGACTCAGCTAATCCTAGAACTAACCCAGTTAAACCATAAAACCCCAAATCATTTTCTGATAGACTTGGCCCTCACCTCCCACCCACATAGGGTAATACAGTCATGTGTGCTACCTGATGCCTTAAGTGGCCACCATATGATCTAAATGGTGTGCAAAATTCACAGGCCCAAGGCTCCCTATAAAATTTTGCTAATTCACTCTTACGAATCGTTGGATCTTGACCCTCTCCTCCAAGACCTAGCTCACACAGACTGGGTCTCCATAGCCTCTGCGAACTCTGATGACGAAGCTCTGGATTATTTCAAAGTTAAATTTCTTAAATCCTGGAACCACCATGCTCCACTTAAATGCACCAGAGTCCATGGAAACCACCTTCCTTAGGTCACCCCTGAACTGTTATCCTGCCAGCGAGTACATGCCATAGCTTGGAAGCAACATAAAGCTTCTAAAACGCGTAAGGACTTCGAAGTCTATAGAGTTCTTCAGAACTCAAGCACGAAAGCTACCTGATTAACTAAGGCCGAATACTTCAGATCTGTAATCCAATCCAAATTTTGGAAGGTTGTCCATGCTCTTTTTCCCCTCCTATGAGTCCTCTGGCCCCACTCATTAAAGTAAACAACACTCTCACAACTGACAATGCCTCCGTCGCTATGGAATTTAACTCTTTACTTTACATCATGTGCCCCTGCTCTACTGTCCTCTTTTATTGCACTTCCATCTAGCCTATCTTCCTCCACAAATACCAAATGGGAACACTTCCAATCTCATCATCTCCCGTTTTCCTTCACCAAGGTTGCCCCGGCCGCCACCATAGACGCTCCTCTTCTTGCCCTTAATCCCCTCAAACGGTAACTCACCTGAGGGTCTTGACCCTAAACTCTTATACCTCTTAGCCCCTGCTATCTCTGCTCTCTGTGATCTCCTAAACCTCTTATTCTCAACCGCATCTGTCCCAGCAGCCTGGAAGCATGCTGTCATCCTCCCCTTACCTAAGGGCGGGCCGCGGCGATCCTTCTTCACCTGGGACCTACCATCCTATATCTCTCCTTCCCTCCCTTGCCAAGCTACAGGAGCATCTGGTCCTCTCCCAACTCTCCTCCTATCTCTCAGATCCCTGCTTCTTCAAACCTTTTCAGTCTGGTTTTCGGAAATATCACTCAACCACTACCTCCCTTTTTAGGATCACCACATCCATCCTCTCAGGGATGAACAAATTTAAAAATGGCATGCTGGTCCAGGACAACTGGCCCTGTCAAAAATGGTAGTCCCCGAGTTACGAGTGGTAGTCCAGTACATGTCAATGTAAATTTTAAAACATGTTACATAGAAAGAAATTATGTGCCCTTTACTTTCTGCCTGGTGTGACAGTGGCAACACAAAGCCCGACTCTTGCTCTTTTGACTTCTCCTCCTTTTACTGTTGTTACTGTCCTGTTCTTATTTTTTTGTAGTGTATAGTGGAACGTCGTTGTTCGCTGAAATCTAGCACTCTCAAAATGTTGTTCTGCTGCACTAGTGACGTCCGCAGTGCAGCAGAACCAAAAAGTGCCATCCACAGGACAGCAGAATGACTTTTCGTTCTGCTGCAGTGCGGATGTCACACATTGTGTCCTCAAGTAGCAATCTGACAATTAGTCTGATTTTAAAAAGAAAGATGTGTTAACATTTTTTTTCAGGGGGGGACGTTCCACTATACACTGTACAGAACAGTGCATACATACCATTTAACGGCAGGGCTGTTCTTTCACCTCGTTGGTACTATGATGACGGATTACCTCTCGAGTTGTGCTCTCAAGGTAATCTGTCATCATAGTACCAACTCGGTGAAAGAATAGCCCTGTTGTTAACTGTTACTCATGCACTATCCTATATATTTTTATTTATTTAGTTTGTTACACTTCTGTCCTTTACTTTCTGTCTGGTGGCAACACAAAGCACAACTCTTGGCTTCTCCTTTTACTGCTGCTACTGTACTGTCCTCATTATTTCTTAGTTGGCAATTAGTTACACTTCTGCATGCTAGCCTTTACTTTCTGCTTGGTGTGGCAATAGTGGCACAAGCCCAACGCTTTGCTGCTACTGTCCTGTTCTTATATTTTTTTATTTTTATTTAGGCAGTTAGTTACACGTCTACCCTTTAGTTTCTGCCTGGTGGCAACACAAAGCACAACTCTTAGCCCTCTTGCTCTTTCCCTCCTTTAATGCTATTTTCTTTTCTTCAGGCAGTTACTTACACTTGTCTTCTACCCAGTGCCTTTTACTTTTTTGGCGGCAGAAAGCCCAACCCTTGCTCTCCTCTTTGCCTCATTAACTTTTGCTGCTTCTTCTTAGTGGTCCTTGTCCACCCTTCTCCATTGGTATTCAATTTATTATGTTTTAAACGTCCACAGCAGAGTAGCAAACACAAAGCCCCTCACAGTCTCTAATTTGATTCTCCAACTCCTAGTTAGGCCTTTCAATTTTAGTATTATACTCACTCTCTTATTTATTTAGGCTGTTTTTTGTTCATTCACTCTCATCACATTTTATTTGTAGTAATTATGGTTTATGCCCTCTTCTGTTAGTGAACACAAAAGCCCAACCATTCTCATTAATATTTACCCTAAGTATCCTTCCTTATTTCAGGCTCCTTTTTCTTTTTTTGTGTACTGGCAAGAATATTTAGATAAGGCAGTCTGCACTCTTAATGAATCCGACCTCAATGCACGCTTCCTCCACGGCTCCCGCCCTTCCCAGCCGCCGCTCACCACTCACCACACCAAAAGTCAATCTCACCCTCCCTCAGTAATTCTCTTTCCCACTCTACTTTTTACAGCTCAAAAAATAATTTATTTTCTTTTTTGTTGTACACCATATTCAACAAACCAATTGCATCAGGCAGTGGTCTCGGTCACTTAGGACTAAAATGCAACAGTCCTCACACCAACGACCAACAACGATTAACAATGTACAGTACGTCCTTTCTATTCAAAATCAGAAAGTGAGTGAGCATGCCTCCGATCTATTCCCCGCCCACTAAGTCACCACCTCAGCCATTGGACGTACCTTACCATGGGAGGTCTGTTCAATGATTAGCTGCTACTCCCTGATGACTGACTCCTCAGTTCCCTCGCAGCTGCTGCTCACTACCGCATGGTATTTGCTCACTTTCAGACAGTACAATTATCAAGTGAGTGCCACTCCGGTGTTTCAGATGACCACCAGAATGGCTGGAACAGCAAGTGCCGTACTGGAGGAAGCTGGTACTGCAGCAGAAACTTATTTTAAAGTTTTAAAGCAGTACTTGCCCGTGGACAAGCACCTCAGCCGAAAAATGCTTGTCCCTGACTGAGCGATGGTAGCCCAGGACATCAGGCTATCGGATTTGTCGAACCCTGGATGGACAGTGGCCTAATCTCATCCACCGTTTTTGTCGATCTCAGCAACGCCGTAGACATGGGTTCCCATTCCCCTCCTCCTAACCAACCTCTATGCAGCAGGCCTGTCTGACTCTGCCACTAACTGGTTCAGAGCCTACCTCACAGGTAGAATGCAGTCAGAATAGCTGATGCTATAGCCTCTCCACTCCAAATCAATGCTGGTGTGCCACAGGGCTCAGTGCTTGGCCCTCTTTTTTTCTCCATTTTTCTGAATGACCTTCTGTCAGTCTGTACTTCAGCCTCCATTCACACATATGCGGACAACATGGTCTTGTTCACCTCTGGCCAGTCTTCTGCATGGCTTTGATAAGATTCATCTCTTCCTCAGCTCTCATCAACTTTTCCTCAATGCCAAGAAGACTGTCTCCATGGTCTTTGGCACTAGGCAGAGACTCTCTAGGCTTTCCTCTATGCCCTCTTTCCACACCCTTGATGAGATGATTCTAGAGGAGACCTCCTCTTTCAGATACCTTGGGGTATGGCTTGACCAACACCTCAACTTCTCTGGACACACAGACGCCATCCTGAAAAAACTGTGCCCCAAGCTCAGTGCCTTATCCAGGAAATGAAGTTGCATACCTCTGTCGACTAGGCATAATCTTGTTCAGAAGATGATACTCCCTATTTTTGACTACTGTGATGTAATGTATGGTGCTGCTCTCAAGTTTTCCCTAACCAGGTTGGACACCCTCTTCATCTCCTTCTGCTGCTTCACATTGGACTCTCCCACCCGCACTCATCTCTGTGACCTCTGTCACTCTCTGTCATTTCCCTCTCCTGACAACAGACATCTCACCCACTGTACTAACTTCATCTCTGAATTTTGGTTTGGGTCACTTCCCTCATATCTATCCTTCTCTCTTTCTACCCCCCCCCCATTCCCTCCGATCAAATGACTCATGTATGCTGGCTGTCCCTTGCCGTTCTATCTCTGTAGGTCAGACAGCGTTCTCGTACCACTTTTCCAAATTCTGGAACTCGCTGCCACCTCAAATCCGGCACTACTCTTCTCTTTACTCCCTCTATTCATCCCTCTACAACTTCCTCTCTCCTAACTGTACCTGTTCTTAGCTTAACTCCCCTGCCATTCTCCCATGTCTCTATAATCCCCTACCTTGATACCCTCCCTGTTCTGCTCTCTCTTCCCACCCCTCTCTCTTACTCCTCCGTTTCCTTATTTTGTAACCTGTCATTAACTACGCACTTACTTGTGTTCATGCCCGTACTTTTTTTTTTTTGTTAATTTACCTGTTGCTCCAGGCACTTCATTGTACTTACAGTTTAGTAGCTGCATGCTACTCGCCAAGAGCACTTCCTGTGTATCAAAATAGTTTTCATGGTATTTTGCATTTCTGTAATGTGCATTATGTATGTTTTTTCCTTGTACAACGTAAATTAATTTGCATGATTGTAACTCCCCTACCCCTCTCTCCCAGGATGCACCAGGAGACAAGCAACTTGTTGTTCAGTGTGCCTTTCCTGGTGAAACATTTCAATAAATAAAATCAAACCAACATTTAAGCCAGATCATTGCATCTCTAGTGATATAAGCAGCCCAATTCAGCACTGTCAGGAGGCACAGAGTGCGAGAGTTTCATAGGAGAAGAGAGACAGAGGCAGAGGCACACAAGGAGGTGATGCCACTATCAAAGTGAAAGGTGCTTCAGTGTGGTGCGAGGTCAGGGATTAATTGTAGCAATTACAAGTGTTGACATTAGCCAGGTGGCATCGTAGTTTATTCTTGAAGAGGCCAATTTTGCCAATACTAGCTAGGGTATCGGGGAATGTAGTTAGCCATTAGGGACCTCTTTAGGCTAATGCCCTTTGTGCATGGGAGGTGTGTCCGAACGGAACACGGAGGGCGTTTTTGACTTTTGTTCTTGAACACTGTGTGGGCTGGGCTGGGTTGAAGTGTCTTTTTAGCCTGGCTGATGTTAGGCAAAGCAGGGTTTTTTTCCGCAGTACACAGATTTGGTACTTTATCCTGCTCTGCCCTGATAGAGGGTAGAGGTTGCATGTATAGGTTGTTCTGTCAGCCCCAATGGCCAGTCTGCAGGCCTTGTGCAGGGCAATCTGAATCCTTTTTAGTGCTGTATCAGACGCAGAACTGTAAACTACAAGTCCGTAGTCTATTACCGACAAGCTTGAGCTGCTTATAGCCAGCTTTAGTGTAGTAGTGGTCATGGCGATCTTACTTCGAGAGGTCTCTTGAAGTAGGTAATCACCTTGAGGACTACGCCCCCTGGCATCAGGACCACACGGAAACTTTAGCTAGCAGTGCCTGATGGGGGACTGCTCACATGACCGACATCAGCGTGACACTGTATAGTGGGCGGTACCCACCCCCGCCTTCCAGTTCTTTCCTGCCATCGACCTAAACACGTTGGACCTTGCAGAGATCGCTCATTGCAGTTCGACCACTTCCACGCATGAGTATCCGTTTTTCCTTTTTTTTTTTAAATAGTGTTTTCTTAGTTTTTGTACATATCATCGCCATCTTCTGTTGAGTCACATAAGAATAACTGCGCTTCATGCAGTGTGCAGCTTCCATACAAAGACTCTCATACCCTTTGTCTCTTCTGTCGAGGCCTGGATCACAAGGTCAAGGATTGCGAGGCCTTTTCCAGCTTCAACCAGGCCACACAGAAACGACACCAGCAGGCCCTTGAGGCCCATCTGCTTAAACAGAAAATGGCTATGGTGGAAAAGGTACTTCAAAAACTCTGTAGCGCTTCCTCTTCTCTGACTGAGACTTCCAGGCACAAGAAGAAGAAGGAGAAAGAGAACATTGGGACCAGGATCGGTCCCTTCTCACCCATGGCCACCTTCGGGGCCCACAAGTGACCAGCAACCCTCTTCCTCAGGGAAATCTTCTGTTGCAGTCAAGCCTGCCCCACCCAAGGGACAGTTCTGTGACTCCCCTCTGCTGCTGGTCACAGTGGCTGCGGGTGCCTCGGCGTCATCTGAGGCTTCCGCTTCTCTTAGGCCCGTTTCCCCCAGCAGGTCTAAGTTGTTAGGCGGGGCTGATAAGTTGCTTGTTGGACTCCCAAGTGCCTGGCCTAGGCTGCGTCGACGGGCTCTGGGGATTCTGGAGCCCACCCACTCGGCTTCCATCAGTAAGTTGGGCGTTGGCTCCTCCAACATCTGCCCAACCAGCCCTGTTGATAAGTCGGGTGTTGATCTTCCCGATGTCTGCCCGACGAAACTTGTGTTGGGGGCAATGGCCCCATCCTCCTCTTTGCGGTCCTGATGCGAACATCTCCAGTGGGTCCCCACGGTTTTGGTTGATTCCCCTGTGAAGACTTCTGCCACCTTTCCGGACACGGGGAGCAGGCATCGAGGGTTAACCATCAGGAGGCCTTGCTTCTGAGTCACCTCCAGGTATTATATTGGGAGTTCCTCACAGACCTGAGAGTCCTCCTCCACTGGGACTCCCAGCAGGGGGCCCCCTACTCCATCCTCATGTCTGCCCCCTTCTGGACTGACGTTCGACCCGGTTCTTCTAGGTCCCCTGGGGGTGGGTGCGAGAGTACCTCTCGGTCCTCCTTCAGGCCCTCCATCTGGGCTTCCTTCGGGGTATCCTCCGTCGGGGTATCCAATGCCTTCTCCCCCCGACTTACCACGGCTACCCGCCATTTGGGCTACCACATGCTGGGTTACGGAGTCCTTTATCCTTTTCCAAGATACCTGACACCACCTTATCCATTGCCGGGTTACCCACCCGGGTTCCCTCTGAGTACCTGCTGGCCTATCAGCCTCCTTGGCATTCTCCGCCTCCTCCACCTATGAAAACTTCGGGCCATTCTGCAGTCATGGTGGTCCAAAACTAAGGCACAGCTCATATCCCAGTTGATAGCTGCCATTCCCCTTGGATGGAAGCTGGACCCCCCCCCCGACGTCGGAGAGCCTTCTCAACCTGATGCCCGGTCCTCTGACTTGGATCCGGACTTGGATTCGGATGGTTTTTCCTCTTTTGTTTCGGGGTTCGAGACTCCTTCACCAGAAGAACCAAGGCCCAAGGAGTCACAGAAGTCTCCACCTGAGGATCCCTCCTTCACTGACCTCCTCAAGAAAACTGCGGAAATCTGTGACTGGAAATCATGTGCTCAAGACCCCGAATGTTAGAGGCTGGCTGAGCATCTGGATAACCAGGAGGCAGCTCCTGTCCTCACGCCTCCTTGGCTCGAGCCACACGAGGATCTCACGTCCATGATTTGGATGATGCCATCCATGATTTGGATGATGCCATCCTCAATACCCGCAGTAGCAAAGAAGGCTGACCGCATATATCGGATGCCTGAGGGCAAGGACCCTCTCAGTGTCCACCTCAAGGTGGACTCAGTAGTCATTGCCGCAAGTCAGGTCATCTAAGCCAAGGCATATGAGTACCTCCCCTCCTGATAAAAAATCAAAGCAGCTCGACCAGTTTTGGAGGAAGTTTTACTTCTAATCCACTCTGGCCATTCGCACTTTGGATTACGTAGCCTACATGTTAGTCTACCAAAAATGTCTCTTTGGCCAGCTGGAGCCAGCTATTGAAGAACTCCCAGGCTCTGAGTCTAAGGCCATCCTAGTGGACTCCATTCGATCGGCCAAGGTTGCCTGTAGGCATTCCTTATGGGCCACCTATGACGCTGTGTACGTCTCCACTAGGGGAGTAGCCATAGCAGTCAGCCTTAGGAGATTTTCCTGGCTTAGGGTCTCTGGCCTGGTGCATGATGTCCACACGGCTATCCAGGATGCTCCTTTCAGGGGTTCAGTCCTGTTTGGTGATGACGCTCAAGACATCATCACTAGCTTGCAGGACATGGGCATGGCCCTTAGGCCAGTACATATGATGTACCGCCCCAAGTTTCACGCCAAAAAGCTCTTTCAGCAACAGACAAAGCAGCAGCAGATAGCCAGGTATCAGCCTAAACGTTGGGCCCAGTCAGCTTCCACTGCCCCTCCAGCAAAAGCCCAGAGAGCTTCAGGAGTGGCTCTCCCCAGCCCCCCTCCCTCACCTGACTCGCATTCCACCCTCCCTCCTCCCAGTCTTTCAGAGGAGTTGGTGGGCAGAAGGTTCACCAGTCATCTGCCAGTGTGGCGGTTGATAACTGCTGACAGGTGGGTCCTTCAGTTAGTCGTACAAGGCCATACTCTGGAGTTTCGAGAAAAGCCTCCAGACAGGCCTCCAGTGGTGTCCCACTCCCCAAAGGTGCACATTCCTCTCCTAAAAGAGGAAACCCAAGCTCTCTCACAAAAAAGGGCGATAGAGTCGGTTCCGTTCAACCAGGTAGGGAAGGGGTATTACTCCCACTTCTTTCTGGTCCTCAAGAAAACCGGAGACTTGTGTCTCATCTTGAAACTCAGCACTCTGAATCTGTACATGGAGTACAAATGTTCTAGATGTTGACTCTCTCAGGCCTGCTGCCCCTCCTGAGCAAGGGACAGTGGCTCTGCACTCTGGATATGCAGGATGCCTATCTGCATATCCTGATTTTTTTCAGGCCCATCGCCGCTACCTTCGGTTCACCTTTCAGGGGAGCACTACCAGTTCAGGGCCCTCCCTTTTGGCCTATCCTCGGCACCTCAGGTATTTACCAAATACCTAGCAGTAGTGGCAGTGGCTCTGATGCATCAAGGCCACTGTGTGTTCCCCTACCTCGATGGCTGGCTCCTGTCAGCTCCGTTGAGGGAGCAGTTGGAACTTTTCCTCTCTGCAACCCTGGACCTCTTCGCAAAAGTTGGGATCAGTGTAAATCTCTCAAAGTCCCAACTTGTTCCTTCCCAATGCCTTCAGTTCATTGGCACGGTGTTGGATATGGCCCAGGGTATGGCTTTCCTCCCTCTGGACAGGGCAGAAACGTTACAGGGACATGCTTGGACGATAGCCTCCAGCAAGTGGGTTCCAGCCAGGTCGATCTTTCGACTTCTTGGCCTCATGGCGGTGGCCATTCCAACTGTTTCTCTGGCCAGACTCCACATGCATATTTTGCAGTGGACACTCAAGGCGCAGTGGGATCAGAGGGTGGATGACCTGGACCATGTGGTCATGGTCTCTAGTTTGATGCAGCAGGATCTACTCTGGTGGCAGGACCTAGCCAAGCTCACCAGAGGCATTCCCTTCCAATCCCGTCCTCCCTTCCATACCCTGACCGCGGATGCCTCAGGGATGGGTTGGGGCGCTCATCTCGGGACTCATAGAAAGCAGGGTCTCTAGTTTCCAGCAGAGTCTGACCTTCACATAAATGTTTTGAAGATGAGAGCAGTGCTGTATGCAATTTAGGCCTTTCAGCACCTGCTTTGTCAAGGCACCCTGTTAGTCCAGTCAGACAATATGTGTGTCGTGTGGTATCTCAGCAAGCAAGGAGGCCTCTCGTACCCCCTTTGCAGGGAGGTGATGCGGGTTTGGAGTTGGGCAATTCTGCATTAAATTCACCTCACAGTGGTTTATTTTCTGGGTGTGCAAAACGTCCTAGCGGACAGTCTCAGCTTCACCAGAGTCGGAGATCACGAGTTGGAGCTCAAGGACGATGTGGTCGAACATATTTTCGAACTATGAGGTCATCCAAACCTAGATCTGTTTGCCTCCCCATGCAACACAAAACTTCCCAAGTTTTGCTTGCTTGCTCCAGGGCCTGGTGTTTTCTGGTGAGACGCGCTATCTCTTTGCTGGACAGGGAGGTTCTTGTACACCTTCCCTCCCTTTTTGGTTCTGCAGAAGGTGCTGCTCCAGCTTCAGGCGGAAGGGGCACGTATGGTTCTGATAGCCCCATTTTGGCCTCAGCAAGTCTGGTTTCTGCTTCTTCAGCAGCTGGCAGTGCAAACCCTGGTTCCTCTTGCACTCTGTCACAATCTCCTGACTCAGGAGAAGGGCATGCTGGTCCATCTGGGGCTGAAGTCCCTTCACCTTCAAGTGTGGCACCTCATGACGTAGCCGCTTCTCACTTTGGAGTTTCCTCTCAAATAGTGCAGGTCCTGGTAGAGGCCAGAAAGCCTTCCACAAGGACTACAAATGCCATGAAGTGGAAGCGTTTCTCCATGTGGGCCACCTCGAAGTGTGGGACCCTTTTTCTGTCCTGTTACCAGAACTCCTTGGGCATCTCCTACACCTGTCTGACTTGAGCCTGAGCTACTCTTCTTTAAAGATCCACCTGTCAGCTGTTTCTGCCTGTCACACTCCAGTGGAGGGCAAACTATGGCTCAACTCGAAGTTTCTAAGACCTCCCTGGAAGGGATCCTACACCTGAAACCCCCAGTGCACAGTCCCACGCCGCTGAGGGATCTTAACTTTATTTTGGAAATGTTGACCCTGCCTCCCTTTGAACTGGCTGGTTCTTGTGAGATACGCTACTTGCCTTGGAAAGCACTATTTTTGGTTGCTGTCACTTCTGCTCGGAGGATCTCCGAGCTTCAGGCCCTGATGTGTAAGGAGCCTTATTCGATTTTTCACAGAGACCAGGTGGCTCTGCGTACAACCCCTCAGTTTTTACCGAAGGTGGTGTCCGAGTTTACGTTGAACCAGTCAGTTCAGTTGCCGATCTACTACCCTGAATATTCTAATCGGGGGGAGGCACTTCTGCATACTTTAGATGTTCACAGAATTTTGCATTATTACACTAATAAAACCAAGTTTGTCTGGAAATTGGACCAGCTTTTCATTTATTTCATGCCAAAAAGAGAAGGTGCAGCAGTTTCCAAACAATGTCTGTCTAAGTGGTTGGCAAACTGCATTGTTTTCTGTTATCAGAAATCTGGGAAAACCATCCCAAGGGAAGTTAAGGGGCACTCCACCAGGGGTATGGCTGGCTGTACTGCTTGTTTCAAGAATGTATCAGCTGCTGATATCTGTGCGACAGCTACTTGGAGTTCAGTACACACTTTCTCAAAGCATTACAGTTTGGACATTGCCTCTAGGCGAAGGGCAGGCTTTGGCCTAGCTGTGCTTCAGGGTCTCCTGTCCTGAGCTTCCTGCCTTTTCTGCAGCTTTTCCTGCCTCAAATGTTTCAGTTTCTTCTGATTCACACTGCTTGGGTCTCAGTCCTCAAGGTAGTTACCTACTACAAGAGCCCTCTCGAAGTAAGATAATACAGTTACATAAGAACTTACCATGAGAATAGATCTTCGAGAGAGGCTCTTGCAGTAGGTAACCTTTGTCCCCTCCCTCCTTCCCCCGAGTTTCTTTGTTGCTCTTTTTCCATCGACTTATTTCAGGCTCCAGGAGCCTCTTTTATTCATTCTCCTGTTGCGCCTCCTTGGAGGTCTCTGGCAGGAGAACTGGAAGGCGGGTGTGGGGACCGTCCACTATATAGTGTCATGCTGATGTCAGTTACGTGATGTTGAGTGGGCGATCCCCTGTCAGACACTGCTAGCTAAAGTTCCTGTGTGGTTCTGATGCCAGGGGATGCAGTCTTCAAAGTGATTACCTACTGCAAGAGCCTGTCTCAAAGATCTGCTGTTACGGTAAGTTCTTATGTAACTGTACTTTCCTATGTCAGTATAGTAGGTCAGGTTTTGTGTTAGCAGTTCTAACTACGTGATCAATATGTGGGCTGAAAGAGAGGGTGTCGTCCAGGTATACTCCCATGTACTTGAAGGTACTAAATCGTTCTAGTTGCACTCCCTCCATGCTGGTGATGGACAGGGGGCCTACCTTGTTTTTGGCGTGTGGTGTGGTAAACAGCATGTCCTTTGTTTTTTGTAGTTTAATAGTAGTTTGCTTTGTTGGAACCAGTGTTCCAGCTTGTTGAAGCTATTCTGGAGCTTTGCTGTAAGCTGTTTTTTTTTGTTGACTGATAGCGTAAATGACTGCATCATCCGCATAAAGCAACCCTTTTGCTGGGCATACTTGGGGCAGCATGTTAAAGAACAGACTGAAGAGGAGTGGGCCAAGGATGGAACCTTGAGGTACTCCAAGAGAAACTGCACTTAGGCTAGAGTGGATCCCGTTTATTTTTACATTTTGTGTTCTTTGTGTGAGTTAGCTCTGGAACCATAATACTGTTTCAGTAGACAAGCCCATAGATTTTAATTTAGCCAGTAAGATTTCGTGGTTTATTGTGTCAAATGCCTTAGTGAGGTCAATGAAGATTGACCCCACTAACTTACCCTTGTCAAGCTCTTCGAATATGTAACTGGTAAATTCTGTAAGGGCAGTTGTGGTACTGTGGGCTCTGCGGAATCCATGCTATTCCTGACGTTGCTTATCGTATTTGTTAAGGTAGTCTGTTAGTTGATCGGATACTACACATTTCAGGGCTTTTGACCATGGGGGTAAAATTGAGATAGGGCAGTAGTTAGAGTGATTTGTGTGGTCTCCATTCTTGTGGACTGAGGTGATGTGTGAAACTTTCCATTTGCAGGGAATGTTGACTTGCTGAAAGACAGATTGAAAATGTTGGAGATGGGTTGGACAATCTCGTCTAGTGTGAGGGCTACAATTTTCATGTCTACTGAGTGCTATGTTGGCATGGTCACTGGGGAAAATCCCTTACTCTTGAGAAAAGTGCCTTGGGTTCTTTTACTTTGACTTTTTGACCTGGACACCCACCAAGACAGCACCAGAGAGAGGCAGAAGCAATCTCGATGGGAGAAGTTCCACCCAAGGACTTTCAGACTAATACTATTCTAGTGGTTTTCTCTTTTTTTTTTTTTACATTATTTCTTCTAGCCCCGACGTGCCCAGGATCTGCCACTCCTTCGGGCAGCCATGGTCCCCCAACATCCTACTACTACTCCTCCTCCTGGAGCCCCTCAACTCATATTGGAGCCCTGACACGCAGGATAGCCAGCGTAACCCCTTCCCGGGTGGGTCCCCTCTCAGGGGAAGGCACCAGTGGGGACACCACACACTCTTTCTCTTGGTTCTGGGGTGCTGCTGAGGTAGGGGAACTTCCATGGAGACCCTTCAAAGGCATCGATAGGCCAGCTGCCATCATCCGGCCAATCCTGGGCTGGTTTATTTTTCCGTTTTCTGGTTCCTCCCACTGTTGCGACACTCATGCAGTGCCCCGGTCTCCACGGGAGCCACTGCAAGCCAAGTGATCTCACTACCCACCCCAGGAAGGAGAAGTCCTATGGATGCTCAATCCTCCTCCTCCTGCAGGCCCCGGTGCCTGAATCCATTTCCAAACCCAGGTCGCCGGCGTGGTTCGAGGTAAGGTGCCAGCACCTCAGCCCTCTGCGCCACTGGGCCAGCTGTAGTATTTTTTAAGTGGGGCATTTGGCAAAATAGGTGCCAGAATGTGCTATAGAAGAAAGAAGTGCCACTGCCACTGTCGCTGGATAAAACTGATACAGAAATGTTGTCAGCTTATTGAAAAGGAGCATTCCTTTTGCCCTTTGTACTGTTTGACTACTGGGGGAGGACACACTAGGTTGGCCAGAAGTAAAGTCAGGCAAACATGTGCACATTGTCTACTTTGTTCCCTGTTGGGTTTTATTTTTGCTGATTTTTCCCCTCTTTTTCTTTCATTCGATTTGCTAACTAACTGTAAATTTCTGTCATAATTTTCTCTCCATTTTTTTTCTTTAGTGGAATGTTTTGTTTTTTCTTCCAAGGACATATGTTTATGAGTTGTTTGTATTATTAATGTGCTTGGTTTCATTTAATCTATTAAGAAAACATCCCTCTACTCTTGCAGAAAGTACCTTCTTTTACTTCCGTCTGGACGGCACCAGAGGTGGGCAGAAGGGACCTCGGTTTAACATATCTTCCTAAGGAAGGCACACCCTGACAGTACAGCATCCCTAATAGTGCACTTGTGTGCCAGTATTGGTGGTATGAGCCCAAACCTGTATGGGCGTACAACCCATGACATTCTGGCCCAGAGAAGGATGTGCTGCCAACTGAGCCACACTGAAAACCTAATGGTTATCCAAACTATAGCATAGTCACCAATTAACAATTGCTTATTTCTTGATAATTAAGTTACACACTTAGAGTGTAGTTAAAATGGTGCCTACTAAAGTATTTTGTTTTTACTTGCAGTTTATTTACATAGCTAGCCTAAAGGCAACCTCTCATTGATTGCGATAAGTCCATTCGCTTAGTTTTACAGCATAGGGGGCTGAAGGGGTGGGGGCTGGGGTAGGGGCAGGGACCATGTGTCTTGCTCAAGATTACACTGTGAACCAGAGACTACGGTGGTATTTGAACTTGGGATCTCTTTATTTCTCAGCTATGTACACATAAAATACTTCTGTAATTCATATAATTATTTATGGGCACAGTTCGCATTTCAAACATAAGGCTGCTTGAAAAGGGGAAGTGAAAATATACCAGTTTTACACAACTGTGCTAATTCCTTTTCTGACTAAGGATAAGAGGTAGGTTTGCAAAGGCAGGCAGGGTAGCAGCTGAAAATTAATGCTGAGATAGAAGGTAGGCAGGGGGAGGGGGTGCCACAGGTTGGTGCTGTTAAGCAGAAGAGCCAGGGAGAAGAAACAGAGGGATTAATCCTAAATGCAGGGCTCATGAAGTCTCATGAATGAATAAGATAAGAGAACAAGTGTAGCCCCTCCCATGGGGGCTTACTTCAGTGAGCTCCTTGGAGCCCACAGCAAACTACCACTGACCACCAGACTCCTCTCTTCACTCGGTGCCCATCCCAGGACTTGACATTAGCGGGGACTAGGCAGGACGAGCATCAACAAGGGAGTGTTGGGAGTGCAGTGCAGTGGCACTTTGATATGTATGCTCCATTCGTAGCAAACATCAAGACTCCACTGTCACTGTTTGGAAGTGGCGGTCAGGCAGGCAGCCCGTGATGGAAGACATTCCTGGCCCAATGACAGGCACTGTGGCCAGGAATCATAATAGCCAGCTCCTCTGGATGCTCGAGCCAGACAGAAGCCCAAGAGCATAGGGAGAGAGCATGGGGGAAAATGTAAATAAACATGGGGGCACCTATTTTTTTTTGCCCCTTGGCCCCACAAGGATCATTGGACAGTAGTCAAAGGGTATAGCAGCAAAGAATCCTGAGAGCAGGAGCTTTTGCAGAAAGGATGCATGGACACTTTTGTCCACAAATGTTCAGTCAATCAGAGGTAAGAAACCAAAAGCTATACTAAGATACAGAGCCAATGTTTCTTGGCTTTTTGTGCTATAGCGTGAGGAGAACCAGATGTACTGCCTATATCGTGAGGTGCTGGTAGGTCAGGCTGTATGCACATTCAGCTAAGCTGGAGAAAGCGACTTCAGTCAAGCCATACAAAGGCTAAAGTACTGGACTTCAGGAGGGCTGACTTTGCCAAAATGGGTGAGTGCCTAAGGAATGCACTAGCAAATGGGCAGGAAGGAGGGGTGGAAGAACAATGGAGAATAATAAAAACTGCCATCACAGAGGTAACAAGCCTTTGTGTGAAGCAAATAAACAAAACAAAACAATGTAAGAAACCACTATGGTTCTCAAAGGAGGTGGCAGTGAAGGTTCAAGAGAAAAAGAAAGCATTCAGAAAGTACAAGGAATCACAGAAGGAGCAGGACAGAGAATTGTATCAGTTAAAGCAAAAGAAAGCTGGGAAGGCAGTCAGAACAGCAAAGGCCCGAACTGAGGAAAAGATAGCCAACTCAATTAAGAGGGGGGATAAAACCTATTTTAGGTACATCAGGGAGCGAAGGAAGACTAAGGGAGGGATAGTGAGGCTTAATAAAGGGGAGGGGAGTGGACAGAGGGTGATGGTGAAAAGGCAGAGATACTAAACAAATATTTTTGCTCAGTATTTACAAGTGAAGACGGGGAGGTACCTAAAACAAACAATAGAAACACTCTGGATACAGAAGTTGATACCAGCCCATTTACATAGAAACACAGAAGTTGACGGCAGATAAGGACCGCGTGGCCCATCCAGTCTGCCCATTTCTTTTTCTACCTTACAAATGTGCCATCGGCCTTTGCTCTGTCAGTGGCCTATCTATTCATACTCATTTGTATTGCTCCCGTATGCCTATCCCATGCCTGTTTGAAGCCCTGCACTGTATTCATAGCCACCACTTCTTGTGGTAAGCCATTCCATGCATCCACCACCCTTTCTGTGAAAAGATTTCCTCACATTCCCCTTAATCGCCCCCTCTAATCTCATGCTGTGTCCTCTTGTCCTGCTATTTTTCTTATATTTAAACATGTTAGACTCTTTCACCTTGTTAATGCCCTTAAGGTGTTTGAATGCCTCGATCATATCACCTCTCTCCCTCCTTTGCTCAAGGGTATACAATTGAGCTCTGTTAATCTGTCCTCATATGTCTTCTGATGCAGTCCCTGCACCATTTTGGTTGCCCTTCTCTGGACTGCCTCAGTTTGGTTAATGTCCTTGTGAAGGTGTGGCCTCCAATACTGCACGCAGTACTCCAGATGGGGCCTAACCAGTGTCTTGTAAAGAGGGATTATTACCTTCCTCTTATTGCTTGTGATACCCCTACTAATACACCCTAACACCCCCCTAGCCTTACCTACTACTTTAGAGGTCTGCTTGGATGATTTCAGGTCATCAGTGATGATGATGCCCAAGTCTCTTTCTTCCTTTATGACTGCTAGCAACTCCCCTCCCAGCCTGTAGGTGGCTTCAGGGTTTCTCATTCCTATGTGCATGATCTTGCACTTCTTTGCATTAAATCCCAGTTGCCACTCTTCTGACCATTTTGCTAGTTTATCCAGATCTCGTCTCATTCTGCCCACCCCATCTGAATAATCTACTCTGTTGCAGATCTTGGTGTCATCTGCAAACAGACAAGCCTTACCCTCTAGTCCATCTGCAAGGTCACTAATGAAGATGTTGACGAGGACTGGCCCCAGGACTGATCTCTGAAGTACCCCACTTGTGACTTGCATCTCTTCTGACTGTATAGCATTTACCACCACTCTCCGTTTTCTGCCTGTCAACCAGTTTGCCACCCAGTTGACCAACTTCTGACCCACCCCGAGCCTACCCAGCTTATTTATCAATCTTCTATGTGGAACAGTGTCAAAAGCTTTGCTGAAGTCAAGGTAGGCGACATCAACTGCTCCCCCTTGGTCCACCACTCTGGTTACCCAGTCAAAGAAATCTATGAGATTAGTTTGACAGGACCTTCCTTTTGTAAACCCATGCTGTCTTGGATCATGTGCCCCTATGGATTCCAGGTGTTGCACTATCCTCTCCTTAAGGAGTGCCTCCATAATCTTGCCCACTACTGAGGTAAGACTGACTGGTCTGTAGTTCCCTGCCTCCTCCCTGCTACCACTCTTGTGGAGTGGGATCACATAACCCTTCTCCAGTCTTCTGGGACCTCTCCTGTGCTCAGAGACTCACTAAACAGTTCTGCTAATGGCTCTGCTAGTTCCACCTTTAGCTTCTTAAGTACCCTGGGATGTATGCCATCAGGTCCCATTGCTTTATCCACCCTGAGCTTAGCAAGCTCTTGTAGGACCCTTTCTTTTGTGAAGGAGTAGTGCTCACCTCCTCCCCTGTGCCCATGGTGCTGAGCTGTGGGCCCTGCCCTACCTTCTCTTCAGTAAATACTGAGCAAAAGTATCTATTTAGGATAGATGCTTTTACATGGTCCTCCTCCTCACATGCTCCCTTTTCTCCATTAAGCTTAGCAATACCCCCTCTGGGCTTTCTCCTTTCACTAATGTATCTATAGAAAGTCTTGTCACCTTCTTTTACTGTTCGTGCTAGTGTTTCCTCAGTTTGGGACTTTGCCTGCCTTACTGCCTTCCCTGCTTCCCTTAGGGCAGTTTGGTATGCCTCCCTATCTTCATCCCGCTGTGTTCCCTTTTATTTCCTGAAGGCTCTTAAAACTGAAGGTGGACAAAGCAATGGAGCCTGATGGGATTCATCACAGAATTCTAAAAGAACTAAGGGTAGAACTAGTGGCACCACTGACTACCCTCTTTAACAAATCATGGGAGGATAGGGTGGTACTTGAGGACTGGAGGAGGGCAGATGTGATTCCCCTTCACAAAAGTGGGAGCAGGGCAGAAGCAGGAAACTACAGACCTGTTAGTTTAACCTCAGTGATAGGGAAAATGATGGAATCACTTCTGAAGGAAAGAATTGTCGAGTACCTAGAGGCCAGAGGGGCACAGGACCCAAGGAAGCATGGATTCACAGCAGGAAGGTCATGCCAGGCAATCTAATAGATTTCTTGACTAGGTGACAAAATAGTAAATCAGGGAGGCCTGTGGACATGGCCTACCTAGACTTTAGCAAGGCATTTGACTCAGTTCCACACAAAAGATTAATATACAAGTTAGCCAGCCTGGGAGTGGGTCCCAAGATGACAGCCTGGGTAAAGAATTGGCTGGAGAATAGGACACAGAGGGTAATAGTAAATGGAGTGCACTCTGAAGAAAGGGTGGTTACTAGTGGGGTGCCGCAGGGTTCAGTATTAGGACCGGTCCTCTTCAATGTCTTTAT
The DNA here is from genome assembly GCA_016271365.2 of Neoceratodus forsteri. Classification (NCBI taxonomy): domain Eukaryota; kingdom Metazoa; phylum Chordata; order Ceratodontiformes; family Ceratodontidae; genus Neoceratodus; species Neoceratodus forsteri. Next base: position 887,641,926 of record CM028135.1, on the reverse strand, counting down.
AAGCGACATTGCAGAGGGACTGGAAGGAAAAGTATGTCTCTTTGCAGATGACACAAAGATCTGCAACAGAGTTGATGCACAAGGTAGGGTGGAAAGGATAAGAAGGGACTTGGCAAGGTTAGAGGAATGGTCAAATGTATGGCAGCTTAGATTTAATGCTAAGAAGTGCAAGGTAATGCACCTGGGAAACAAAAACCCAGGGGAAGAGTACACAGTGGGGGGTGAGATACTAATAACAATAAAAATGGAAAGGGACCTGGGGGTAGTCATATCAGATGACTTAAAGGTGGGCAAGCAATGTGAGAGGGCAGTAAGGAGGGCTGGGGGGATACTGGGATGCATAGGGAGAGGCATCACCAGTAGAAAACAGGAAGTTGTTATCCCTCTGTACAGACAGCTGGTGAGACCCCATCTGGAGTACTGTGTGCCGTTCTGGAGACCCAATCTCCGCAAGGACATAGACAAAATGGAAGCTGTCCAGAGGAGGGCAACTAAAATGGTGCAGGGTCTGCACCAGAAGACATATGAAGAGAGACTAAAGGAGCTTAATATGTATAGCCTCGAGGAAAGGAGGGAGAGGGGGGACATGATAGAAACTTTCAAGTACCTCAAGGGTATAAACAAAGTCCAAGAGGGTAGCATCTTTCAAAAAAAGAGGTGTGCAAGAACAAGGGGGCACAATTTGAAGATGGGGGGCAGCTCAAAGGTAATGTAAGGAAGTATTTTTTCACAGAGAGGGTTGTGAATGCATGAAACGGCCTTCCGGAGGAGGTTGTGGAGTCAAAAACAGTGGTTGAATTCAAACATGCATGAGACAGCCATAAGACAATTCTAGGAGGTGAGGGTAGAAAGAAGTAGGCTGCTGGTTAACTAGGATCTGCAGCTTATCCATTAGGTAGGGAAATGGGCAGACTGGGTGGGCCAAGCGGTCCTTATCTGCCATCAAATTCTATGTTTCTATGTTAAGCCTATGTTATGTACCCCTCCAGACTAAAAGTGCTTCTAAATAATCAAACTCTTTTTTTATGATACTGCATCAGAAGCTATTAGTCATTTGAAATGGTGATTACCAGAATTTTTCACTGCTTTTAAACATGGCTAAATGTTAACCATTTGACTAACTTTTCTTCCCCTATACAGGAGAGGTGTGTGTGTGTGGGGGGGAGGGGGGATATTCATAGCTACGTATACTGTCCTTAAGTGATTTTTCCTTTTTCTGTGTGTTTGCTAGACTACGGTCTATGGCAGCAGTTGGGGGGGATATGACTCAAAAGGTATAAATGTGGAATTAGAATTGTTTTTTAAGAGTCTGAGAGGTGGGATATGGAGGGGGGAATTGGAAAGAAAAAGTGTATGTTAATTAAAGGTATAGGCTGGTTTTTAATAAGAACAAATGTGGTACAAAGGAATTTCATAATTAAATGGTGTTGACCATAAAAGAGGCATCCTGGAATGTAAATGGAGTAAATTCTCCTATGAAAGATATAGGGTTTTGGTGAGAATTAAGAAATTAAAACTAGATGTGATGTTGCAGGAATTATTTTTAAATAAAAAAAAGAAGTGGAAAAATTGGGGAAAAAAATGGCCAGTTTCGATGTATTATTCTTTGGGCTCCTCAAACAAATGTGCTGGAGTGATTATGCTAATTCAATAAAAAGTTTAAAGGGGAAAGTGGTAGAGAGCCAGTCAGATTCACAGGGTAGATTCATATTGGCTAAGGTAGAAATAGAGGGCCAAGAAGTGATGTCTGGCTCTAATTATGCCCCCTTTGGGTGATACGGAAATTTTCTAACTGAAGTTAATAAACTATTATATAGATGGGGCTGTACAAATATTCATTATAGGGGGCAATTTTAATTGCTCAATACAAGATCCTATTGCTACAACCTTTAACTTTTCCAAATGGGACAAATATAAATCCAGATTGTTACTTACATGTTTAAATTCCAATAATCTTATAGATGCATAGAGAGAGAGATGCACGATAATGAAAAAGACTACACTTTTTTCTCTACGTGCCAAAAATGTTTTCCCATTTGGATTATATTTTATATCTAAAGATATACTCATTAATAGTCTAGCACTTCATACCAATATTGAACCACTTCTGGATTTTTGACCATAATATGGTTAGTTATGATTTAATACTAGATTCCCTCTCAATTAGGAACAGAAATTGGAGGCTTAGCAATAACCTAATACCCAATATTATGAAAATAAAAAGAAAGAACAATAATAAATTTCATGGCCAATAACAGAATAACAACAGATAATATTATAGTATTGGGATGCTTTAAAGGCCACTGTTAGAGGTGTGATGATTTCTGAAGCTTTGGGGGAAAAAAAAGACAACAAGGACTAAAACAGGTAGAGGAGCAACTAAAAAAATTAGAATTAGAAGTAAAAAACTGAAGTTAACAGAATTAAGAAAACTAGCCACTTCAACAGAAATATATCAGACAAAATTTAATTGGGCTAGAAGAAACAGGAACTGGAAACAACATAGTGAAAGAACAGGGAAAATGTTAGCTAAAAGAATCAAAGAACAAGACACAAAAATAGATATAACGTTAATTAAGACCTCTGACTGTCAGAATCACAAACAAGAAGATAACATTTTGAAAAAATGTTATAATTTCTATATTCACCTTATACTAATGAATGTAACCCTATGATGAAGAGATATCTTAGTATCAAGAATTTTGTGGCTCAAAGATTTTAGTACAAGACTGGGATCAGGGGTTGAAAAATCCCCAAGTCCGAGTTCCGGGATCCACAGAAAGCACCGTAGGACTTGCACACTACAGCCCATTTAAGTCTGATGGACTTGACTGTATTTACTTTTGCCAGCGCATACGCGGACCTGTAACTGCAACTCCACCCTCCCCTGCCCAGAGCGTGACATTCTGATGCCGGCTTCCGAGCTGTACAACAGCTCCACCGATCCATTTTCCTGATTGGTTGCCTGCGCGAGATATCCACGCCTACTCGCGAGACCAGGAGAGAGAGAAAGGATAGGCAGAGCTACTGTAACACTGGTCCCAGACCAGCCATATCGAGAATCGCGCGTAATGTAATTTTCTGTGGACAGGCATGAAGGGTCTGAGCAGAAGTCGAGAAGGAAGAATGTGGCTGTTTCATTTTCAGGGAAGAACATCATGCTGTGTGGATGCCAGTTCCATCTTTTATTTATGTAGTAAAGAGTGTTTTTATTTTTTTTTTAAAAACACGAAGGCTGGAAGTGTAATCATAACTCTGTTTAGCACAGTTAGGAGAGCAACGGGAGTTGCTGAGTTTGTGAGAGGGGTTTAAGACTGTGTTTAAATCAAAAACAGCATGGCTTTACTCTTGTTCAGTCTGGCAGAGGTTTGAAGGCAATGGTGGTGCAGCTAAGTCGATAGGGAGAGTGTAGGGTGAGGTGGAAAAGGATACAAATAGCATTTGTGTGAAAGGAAGGTACTTTTTTTTTATAGGGGCAAATACTGACCGAGATTTTTATTTCTTTATTGACTGTTTCTGTCCAAGTGCCACAGCCTTGGTGTGGCTGATTTGCTTCTACAACAGGAAACAATTGTGTACAGCAAGTAGGAAAAAGATTCTTTAATGGAGGCACTGTTTTCTGAAGGAGCAGGGTAAACGTGTTTTAGTGAAGTAAAGAAAGGAACTACAGTAAAAGAAAGTGAAAGCGATTATGGAGACGTGCCAGTGGGAGGGGGATGACATAACTACTGTGTGCATAAAGTACAGTGTGCCTTTCCCAGTTAAGTTTTTAAATAAATGTCTAATTACCTGTCACTATGTGTATAAATTAGAGCATTTATCACATAGTAGCTTCAGATATTGAAGTGGATCCAGTGACTGTGTGTGTCTGTCTTGTAGCAGTGGCTGTGGCCATCTTAATATAAAAAGGACTTCAACTAGCCAAGGGAGAGTAATAATTAAGATTACGGAAAAATGGGGGTTCACAGATGCGAGCTGGACTATGAAACTTAATTTAAAGCCAAGCATATAGTCCATTTTGAGTCCAGACTGCAAGCTATGAATAATTTGGCTTGTAGAGGGGTCCCTGTTGCTTCCTATAATTATTAGAAAACAATTGATTTGCTTTGGTAAAGATGTCGGTGAAAAAAAATGTGACTTACCATTCCCTGCCATGGACTTATGGCCCAAAAGTAACATAAATCCTGGACTTATGGCCTTTCCCAAAATTTTCAACCCCTGTGGGATCTCCTAATAAGACCGATAACTGCTATAGAAATACTGGATACTTTACAGAATGTGAAAAAGGGTAAGCATCCAGATTTGTATGGCTTCACTCTGGAATTTTTTTTGGCAGTTAAAACTACTTTGGTTCCTATTTTGGAATTACTGTGTAATCAAATTCAGATTGTACAGAAGCTCCCAGCTTCTTTCAATCATGCTCATACTGTATATCACTGATTCCTAAGCAAGGTAAAGATATCTCTAAGGTAGAAAATTACAGACCGTTTACGATCTTAAGTGTAGATTGTAAGATTTACACCAACATTTTTAATAATAGGATATTACTTTTTTTAGATAAACTTATCAACATTAATCAAACTGGATTTATTACAAATAGAAATATACAAGCAGGTCTGCATAAAATACATTTTATAATAGAATATCTTATAAGCTCAAACACTGCAACAGTTCTTCTTTCACTTGATGGCCAGCCAGTAAGGCATTTGATATGCTGTAGTGGAGACTCCTTTTTGGTGCAATGAAAATTTTCAATTTTCCAGAGCAGTTTATTAAATTTATTAAAATCATTTACACTTAACCAAGTGCACAGTGAAGGGTGAATGGATTATTCTCAGAGCCATAATACTACAGCGAGGAGTCAGGCAAGGTTGCCCTCTCTCCCCATCTTTATTCATAATAGGCCTAGAAATGTTGTTGGGAGAAATAAGGGCTAAGCATGATATATCTGACATTAAGGTTTCATCTGTGGAACTAAAACTGAACACCTATGCTGCTGATCTCCTACTTATAATGCAGGACCCAGAGTCAAGTATATCTGAATTAAAAATACTTATTAAATTGCTGGCCCGGTGGCGCTGAGGGTTGAGGCGCTGGACGCCACCTCGCGCTCTTGCCCGGCGACCTGAGTTCGAGGAGGCGAGCCGGGTCGGCGGGGCAGAGAAGATAAAGTTATCCGCTGACTGCTCTTCTCTGGGGGTGGAGTGGAATCCCTCGCTGTCCTGTCGGCTCCTAGCGGCGGCCGGGGCTGTGACAGGTCAGGAGCAAGCTAGTGGGGATGTACTATGGCAAAACATTGGGAGAAGCGTGCGGGCGCGCTCTAGTCCTTGACATCATTACGCCACAGGCGTAGGGGAGGTAACGGAGGAAGAAAATCTTGCGGGCTGTATGATGGCCGGATGGCGGCCCCCGCTGGTCTCCGCCTGGATGCTCCCCCTGTACCGAAGTAACCACCTCGGATCCCATGGCGGTGGTTACGTACCCACCACGGCAAACAGATCGTGGCAGAGGTTGAAAATGAGGGGTTGAGCTTGGGATGGGGGAAGGTCTGGGGGCTGGCTGTCTGACCGGACTGGGGGGGAACCATTAGTAACACCCCCCCCAGCCGAATAAGGAGGTAAAAATATAGAACAAAAAAAAATACTTATTAAACACTTTTAAAAAATACCAGGTTATAAAGTAAACAAATCTAAATCAGAAATGTTAACATTTAATATACCCCAACCAGAGGCCCTGTGAAGAATTATGAATGTTGTAAGAAAAGGGGATGAAGTACTTGGGTATCACCATCTCGAACTAATTATAAGGTTTCTATGCCATGAATCATGATCAATTATATATTTCCCTGAAGGATAAATTTCAAGGATGGAGCAAGTTACCACTTTCTATATGGGGGAGGATTCAAATTATAAAAATTCCTTGCAGTACCGTTCTTGGCATATAGATTACAAACTGTTCTAACTCCGATTCCACCACAGTGGTTTAAGAAAATAAATAAACTGTTTGGTCATTTATTTGGAATAATAAAGCACCCAAGATATCTTGGTCAAAATTATGCATGCCAACAGAGCAGGGAGGCCTGGCTTGCCCGATACAGAAATAAGTTACTATGCATATATGGTAAAACTGGTAATAAACTGGGTGCTGAATACAAAAAAATTATATAAACTTAGAATTGGAAAATCAAATCCTAGAGGATCTTTTAATGAGGATATAAATATAAAAAAACTGCTGTGTTTTGCAAAAAAGTTTTCAAAATCTAAAAGTATTAATTATTAAAAATGTAAGTACCATAACTCAGAATTTTTTTAATAAAACCAAATGGGCAATAAGGGCCTTCCCATTAAATGATACATTGCATAGTCCAAATTTTACCATACAAGGTAAGACATTGTATAAAAGATCATGGCAGCAAGCCGGCCCGGTGGTGCTGAGGTGCTGGATGCCTTACCTCGTGCTATGCTGGTGACGTGAGTTTGGGAATGGACTTTGGTCGTCGAGGTGCCAGCATTGAGGGGGGAGAGTTGGAGCCAGATTGAGCATGCTGGAAGGCAGCTCTCCTGTCCTCTCCTGAGGGTGGTCGCCACCCCCCCCCACAATAGTCCTACTGCCACTGGGTGGAGGTCCGATGGTTAGCGTAGGCGGCAGGGGTGACAGGGAAGGGAGGGCACCTTGAGACGCTAAGGCAAGATGCTCCACCATGCAGACAAGGCCCAGGGTAGGGGGGCCAGGATCGAGGGAAAAGACAGAAATACCACAAAAATCTGTATGGAAAAAAAACCAAAAGATCATGGTAGCAAAACGGGATAAACAGATGGGAAGATTTGTTTAAAAATGGTAAAAAACTAACTTGGATTGCTTTTTGAGACCAATATAAGATACAAGACTCTCATTCTCTTCATTTCTATCCAACTAGTCTCTTTTCCAAGGATTATAACAGATGGGCAAGAGCGCCAAACAATAATCAGAAATAGGAAAAATATTCGATTCAAAATCAAAAATAAAATTATACCCTTAGGTAAATAGATGTTTTTGTAAACCATCCTATTTGATATACAAAAAGACAATAACAACATGGGGAAGAAGAGATAAAACAACCCATTATGGAACAACAGTGGAGTTTGGCTAGTAATTCTATTTCAAAATGCAAACTGTCAAGAGACAAAACAATTTAAAATTATAAACAGCATATTTTACTCCACACAGTCTGAGTAAAATGAATTTAACTTCATGTGATTCCTGTTGGCCATGTGGAACACCAGATGCTGATTTTTGACATATTTTTGGCAATGCAAAAGGAACAAGAAATGGTGGGAGCAGTCTTTCACCTTTTTGGGAAAAATAGGTTTTACATACCAATACTGGAAAGCCTATAAATTTCTTATTCTAGAAATGTACAGTGATTCAGTCGTCAGCATAAATTATAGATTAAAGTTGAACCAGCATAATATTCTGTGGTGATTTGCATATGCAGCCCATGATGCTTTGCATTGAGAGGGCATGTGCGATTTTGTATTTCTTTGAAACTCGGCTTCCTAACCAAATGCCCTGTGGGGTAACCATTGCCTCAGTGCTTGCACGCGGAGGTTCTTTGTCTTTTAAATATTTTTTTGTTTTAATTGGGTTCACCACAACATAACCCAGATAGACCATCTTAGGGTAGCTGGTTCATTCCACTGGGGTGTTAAACAGACGAGGCATACTGATGAGTCCTGGTAGGATGAAACACGTGTCTATGTCTTCTGTTGGCACCCTTTGCAAACTGTGTGGGAGGCCTTTCAACACCATGCATTTCTGCTTAAAGTTGAACCAGCATAATATTCTGTGGTGATTTGCATATTGGGGGCATGTGTGATTTTGTATAAATTATAGATTATTACTTAAAGCCAATATTATGGCAGTTAAAAGACTGATACTGAAATATTGGAAGAAAGCTTGTTGTTATTTTGATGTTCCTGAACTAGAATGGAAGCAACTCTTTGTTACGGCACTTTATAACTATAGTCATTTTGCTGAATATGAACCAGAATGGAAGATTTTTAACAAAAAGGCTGAAGACTGGGAAAAAGAGGACTTTATTAATGCACATTAATGCATTATTCCATTTAGGTCTATTCAGAGATGCTCATATTTTTGTAATAATAGTCTTAATTTTTTTATGATGAATGGTCTAACCACACCCTGTAGTCTGGACAGACTTTACAGACCACAGCTTGGAAGCCATTACAGGGGCAATCTCTTGCCTTACTGTGTTCCTACAGTACGCAGAAACATGACATCTGCAACATTGGGTCCCTTGGTATTAATAGCTCTGCCATTATCACTACTCTGTCTCATTGCCCCTGTGGGGACTGTGACGTAGACAGCCAGTTCTGAGTGCTGTATAATATTTTTTTCATATAAAATGTATTAATGACTATCTCTGCTGAAAAATGTAATGCTCTAGGAGTGACCTTAACCCCCCCCCAGTTTTCAGCTAACAGATGCAAGCTAAGAGAAATGCTGATAGCATGTGTATCACACACACTCAGTTTTTAGATACAATGTGTTACATGGCAGACCAGGAGCTAATTACAGAGTTGTTTTAGTTAACTTTGTTAAGGGGGAAATCATAAAAAAAGGTTTAGGACGCTTAAGAGAAAACCCAGGTTATTACACAGGGGTGCGAGGTTGTAACTGCTCATATGAAGCCTGTGTGAGGAGGATGCAGCATGGATCAAAAGAGATGTCATTTGAAACATGAGTCATGCTGAAGATTGCAAAATTGATACTTAAAAAAACTACTGGTTTTTTTTATTAGATATATTTTTAAATATGATCTGACAGAGGAGGAGCTAGCTGACCTCACCAAAAAGAGGTTGGCCAATGCAGTTATTTAAGGAAAATTCTGTTTTACAGAGACACATTTTTACCTAAATTCTGACCAAGCAAGATCAGTGAGCACTTAAGCAAATATTTAGAGACTAAGTACTGTAGTAGGAATTTGCACTGTTTAAACCTTGTTTCTTTTTAAAAGATTTGTATGTCTTTTGATATGAGTTCTGTATTTTGTGTTTCACATATTTTTAACTATTTTAGTAAAATTCTTTTTAGAACTTACTTGGTCTGTCTTTGACTTTTTATTATTTTGTAAGGAAAGTACATGGTCATTGCAGATACTAAACTTAAGCTTGAATGGTGGTACCAAACTGGAAAGAGAAGTGTTTTAAATCTGAGTTCTTTATTAAAGTTTTAAAGGGTTCATCTCTGTACACCTGGTTAGGTGCCCGTAGGCAAAGATATCTGGCCCCCCGAAGACAGATATATCTGAGCCTGTGTATTGGGTATGCTAGCAAGAGGTTAACAGTTTGAATCCCTCCAGAACTTGAGACCAAAGGTTGATCCGAACTCACAAAAACAGACAAGAGGGTTACCTTGTCTGTTACACTGTTCACAAGACTGTGCTCAGAGGTTGGCACATTGGGAGTAGAGGGCCTGACCTGCTGAGTGGGTTTGTGACAGAGACAACTAAACAAACCCCTCACCAGATTGGGCCACCATGCGCCATGCACTATACTCAAGGCATGACCACAGGAAGCTGCACAATCAACGTTCTTGCCCCTGCACACCAGTCTGGCACCTTGGCTACCTCCTGATGCTTCAAGTGCAAAGCACACCTGAGTACCTTCCCCAACTGATAACATTCCACATCACCACAGGACAGCCTCTGACCCGCAGTGCCATGAGGAGCAAGTGCCCAACACTTAAGCTAGCCTGCAAAAGGCTCACAACCTACCTCAGAATTCTACTACTGCTGCTTCTGATCTCTGGCAATGTCCACCCGAACCCGGGACCACCTGGGCTGTCCCCCCAACCTCTAAACCGGAAAGAGGGATCTCTCATGCTGGCATCTCTCAATGTCTGTAGCCTCCTTAGCAAACTTGATAACCTCCAAACCTGGGTACAGCAACACAATCCGGACATCCTCTCTGTTGTCAAAACATGGTTAGATCCGAAAATACCTGACGCCTTAGTCGCTATCCCTGGATACCATATCTTCAGGCAAGACAGAATCGCTAAGCATGGATGGGGGCTGTGCTATTTACCTGAGGGATAGTATTATGGCCCATGCCCTTTGGCCTTCCGACCATGGCACCTCCTCACCATAAAAGTCCTCCTTGGGGCACATAATAAAGAACTCACCATAGCTTTGGTTTACTTACCCCCAAAGGACCATGCCACTGGCTTCACCAGCGGCATGGAGTACCTCAGGGGACTACGCTATAACTCAGAAACAATAATACTGGGTGACTTCAATATAAATTGGCTTTCGCCACAGGCCAGCACCTACAAGGATGCTGTCACGGCACAGCACCTCTCACAAATGGTACCCACCCCTACCAGGTGCAGTTATAGAACTGGGTCCCAGACACTACTAGACTGGATACTGATAAATCGCCTTGAGGGAATCTCAAAGATCACAGTTCTCCCTGACACTATAAGTGACCACTCTCCCATAATCTGTACCTGGACTAACAAATTCATCAAGCCCCCACCAAAATAATCTACACCAGGGTGTTAAAGCAGGGTCAACTTGAAACGTTCAAAGCACATCTGCGCAGTCTGGACTCGTCTGCACTTGACTCAACCAATGCTACTGACCAAGCCCTGGACCTATTCAGCAACCACTGTTCTGTAGCCTGCAATATCTATGCACCAGTAAAAGAGATGAAGGTAAAAGGAAAGGCAAACTCATGGATAACCACTGAGCTAACTACTCATCTTAAACAAAGAGATCATCTTTGGCAGTGTGCCCGGGCCACTGATAAGCCAGGAGACATTCAAAAATTTAAAGCAGCTAGGAATGACTGCACTTGAGCAATAAGGAATGCCAAAAGGAAATACTTCAGGGAAGCATTCACCAATACCTGGGGGGATGGGAAAAAATTCTGTTAGAACAAGAAAAAACCTCACTGGAAAGGATCCCAAGAATCCACCCACAATGCTTAATATCAACAGTACACCAATGACTGACCTTGATACAATTTCCAACACCTTTAACAATACATTTTCTAATCTGGGTAGTGTCCTCCCACCAGACTTCTTTGATGCCCCTTCTATAAGTGATCAAGCTGACAAGGCGCCACAGCTTCACACAGCACCGCAGTTCTACTTCAAGGAGATCCCCGTGCCTCTTGCCAGAAAATACATTATGAAAGCTATCAGCAGTACTGGTTACAGCGGTGACTCCCTCGATGTGAAGCTGTGTGCACTGGTCTTAGAAGAAATCCTAGAACCCTTAACTAAGATATTCAACCTATCACTCAGGACTGCCCAGTTCCCAGTCATTTGGAAGCAGGCGACAGTTACACCAGTTCACAAAAGTGGAGATAGGGCACTGCACATAAACTACAGGCCTATCTCCATCCTCCCACCCTTATCCAAAGCTCTTGAGCGAATAGTCTCAAAACAGCTAGTCGAGTACCGTGAAAAATACAAAATCCAATGCCATGAACAATATGACTTTAGAAAAAGGCACAGCATCACCACTGCACTGTTGGAATTTACGGGCCTCAGGGGTCCATTCTGGGTCCATTGCTCTTTAGTCTCTTCCTGAACAGCCTCCCGAATGTCTGCCACCAGAACATTCTGCTCTATGCCGATGATGCTGTCATATACACAAATCACCATGATATTAATCTACTGGAGGGGTAGCTACAGCGTGACTTCAAGAGCGTTGAGGACTGGTTCAACTCACACAAATTGGTCCTGAACTATAGCAAAACAAAAGCTATGTCTTTCTGCAATACATGAAGCAAGCATAACTCTCGACCCTTCACTATCAGGAACCGAGCAGGGATCACACATGAACCAGTTCCAGAGTTTAAGTACCTTGGTATCACCCTGGACAGATCCCTCTCCTTTGCACAGCACATCGATAATGTCGCAAAGGCCACGAATATACGGTTAGGCCTTCTTCACAGGCACAAACACTGCATGACAGCTGATGCCCCAAGACTGGCAATTAACAGCTCTGTCACCTCAGTCGTTGACTATGGACTAGTTATCTACGGCTCAGCTTCCCCCACTGCCCTTCACAGGATATCGATGGTGCTTAACAAATCTTGCCGACTCCTTACGGGTGCTGCCCGATTAACACACACCTGCGATCTGTACGCCCAGACTGGGTGGCTACCACTCCGCAGCAGGATCCAATACCAGACCTGCCTGGTAGCCAACAAGGTTCTCCTCGAGCACTTGCCCCCAGGTGTTGAAAAGCTTCTTACTATAAACAACATCACCCAGCATACCAGAAATGTACAACACCAAATCTACCAGGTCCCCAAATGCTGGACCACAATGAGTCAGAGGTCCTTCACCTACAGAGCTCCACTGTGGTACAACTAGCTCAACAAAGAAACACTTTCTGCTGCTTCGCTTGGCACTTTCAAAAAACAACTCCGCCAGCACCTCACGTCAACCAGTCAGTGCGATTGTTTCCACTAAGAGGTTCACCTCTCCTCCCTTGCTGGCCCAAGCTGTCCCGTGCCCTCCCTAGGGTTGCAATACTCTGACTCCTGCTCCCTTCTCCTACATCTCTCCCACCCTCTCTACATCCCTCCCTCCCTGTGCCTCCTCTTCATGCCCACCCCCTCTCTTCCTTTGGCATTTATTGGACGTGGGTACCCTCCTACTACTATCAGACTCGCATCCATTCTACCCTCTTCCCTTAGACAATGGCTCTCAGCCAGCCTACTACTTTCTGTTCCCCACTTACCCTACTCTCCCTAACTCCACTGCTCACTTGTTATTTTTACCTTTACCCGGCATTTTCTTGTTGATATTGTCTCACTCCAAGTAGGAATGTATCCTTAAGCCTAGCCTTTGCCTTGTTTAAAGTCTGTTATTCTTGTCAACCTTTGTATGTAAGTTTTCCCTCCATCCTCTGATGTGGAACCTTTGTAAATGAGCAGTTCCTGCTCAAAGGTATTTGTAATCTTAGAGTTTAATAAATAAATACGAAGATGTAACCATATAATATATACATTTTTTGTACTCTAGCCTTAGTACCGTTAAATGAAATATAAATGATGTCTGTAATGATAGTGAAAAAATGGAAATTATTATTGGAAAAAGAAAAGATGAGGGATAAGAGAGCAGCTTTCAGAAGATTTATGAGATCCAAGCGGGGGGAGGATAGGGAGTAATACACAAAGAAATCAAGGGAAGTGGGCAGAATGGTCAGGGAAACCAAGGCATCAAGGAGGCTGAGGCTGGCACAAGGTATCAGAGAAGGAGAAAAGGATTTCTTCAGGCACATTAGGGAGAGGAAGAGCTGCAAAGATCAAATTGTTAGAATCAAGAAAGATGATGAGTGGGTGGAAAAGGGGGCAGATCAGGCAGAAGCACTCAGTGACTACTTCTGTGTTTACCAGGGAGAAGCTTGGAACAGTGCCTCAGGGGATGGGGGGTCTGGGCACAGAGGGGTCGAGGTTAACAGATGGAAAATCCCAGTGAATAGTGTGATGGAAGGCCTAAAAGCCCTGCAAGTAGATAAGCCACCTGGCCCAGATGGCATACACCTCTGGGTTCTGAAGGAGTTGGCAGAAGTCCTGGCAGAACCACTAGTAGACTTATTCAGTACCTCACTGGGAACTGGGTGCATCCCCTAGGACTGGAGGATGGTGCACGTGGTGCCCATTCATAAGAGTGGTCCCAAGTATGAACCAGGCAACTAAAGATCAGTTAGCCTTACAGTAATTGCGGGGAAGCTAATGGAGACTATCCGTAAGGAAAGGCTAGTAACCTTTCTGGAGGTGAATGGTCTCCAGGGCAAGAGACAGCATGGGTTTGTCTCGGGAAGATTTTGTCAGACCAACCTAGTGGGCTTTTATGACTGGGTGATTAGGGTGCTCGACAGGGGTCAAGCGGTGGATGTCTTGTATCTAGACTTCAGCAAGGCCTTTGATTCAGTGCCACATGGGAGACTGAGTAGCAACTTGAGATACCAGGGAGCAGGGAAGAAAATGGTGGAGTGGACCAGGAACTGGCTGAATGATAGGAAGCAGAGTGTAGACATAAGAGAGGAACTCTTAACTCTAAGAGCCGTAACTAATGGGATACCACAGGGCTCTGTACTGGGTCCAGTTCTGTTTGGCATTTTCATTGCCGATATTTTGCATGGGATTAAGAATAAGATCAGCCTTTTTGTGGATTACACAAATAAAGGTGTGGCAGGGGCTACTGGATGATCTGGCAAGACTTAAGTACTGGTCAGAAAAATGGCAGCTGGGGTTCAACACAAAGAAGTGCAAAGTCATGCACTTAGGAGCAAGAAACCCAAGGAATCATTACTGCCTAGGGGGGTACAGTTATCCTCTACAGCGCAGTGCAGGAAAGCGGCAGCTAAGGCTAATAAAAAGCTGGGGTGTATTGCCAGAGGAGTCATGTCCTGGAGAGGAGAGGGGCGGTCATCCTGACACTGTACAGGTCATTGGTGAGGCCACACCTGGAATACTGTGTGCAATTCTGGTGCCCCTGCTTAAAGAAAGATGTTAAATTGCTGGAGGGGGTTCAACGCAGAGCAACCAGGATGATCCTCGGTATGGAGGGCAAACCCTACGAGGAGAAACTGAGGGAGCTCAACATGCACTCCCTGGAGGAATGCAGGGATAGAGGGACATGATAGATTTCTTCAGATATATGAAAGGCATAAATAAAGATGGTACAGAGGGAATTTTAAGGTTAAGGAGAGGGAGGGACACTAGGGGGCACAATCTAAAGTTGGAAGGTGGTAGATTCAGAAGGGAAATGAGAAGGCACTATTTCATGGAGAAAGTGGTGACAGAGTGGAACCCACTGCTTGAGAAGGTGGTATCCTTGATGACGGTGGGCAGTTTTAAGAGTGGATGGGAGAAAGTGAGGGGAAGGTCACCAATGAGGCACTGGAGGGAGGGGTAACAGCTAGTACAGGCATGAAATTGGATATGTGGGTAGGAGAGGGGGGAGCACCTGTAGTATAACAGACTGCTAGCTGTACACTCAAGCAGACTAGATAGAACATCAGGCCTGTGTCTGCTGGCATTCTTCATATGTCTGTATGTTCCTATGAATATGTAAGCCGTTAGTGTCAGGACCACTTGGGAACTTTTGCTAGCCACCCACGATGACATGCAGCTCTGGCACCAATATAATCGTGGTCATCCACATTGCTCCTCAGTTCTTTCTCTCGCCGTCGACAGCTTGTCGGACCTGCAGAGAAACAACACCATTGTTTCTTTGACTGTATTATTTTTTACTACATTACTTTTTAACTTATTGATGTCCTTTTATGTTGCCACCATAGAAAGAACCTTTATATAGGTTTTGTACCTCTAACAAGTTAAGCACCTGGGCACCTAATGCAGTAGTATAGTTCTGTGTCTCACAAGTGTCTACTAACTGTTGTTTCTGGGTCTTCCGGTAAATTTACTTTTGGGCAACAGTACACCTGGAATTTGCTCTTTTTTTTATTTTTCATATTCTCTAATCCAGTGAGAGCAGTTTGGCTTTTGTCTCTCAATTTTCATGTTGTTGAGATTAGCAACCCGATTGACCTGCACTGAGTTTTGCACTGGAGAGCGTGGACTACCCCTTATGTCTGCACCCACAATGTTCGGGCCTGATAGATCTGCCATTGATTCGACCAGGCAACAGGAGATGCTGAAAGAAGGCTGTAGAAATCTTTGATTACATTAAGGCTATGGAAGCTGTCATCGGTTGTGGGCTTTGAAGCCGGCTTTCTTCCTCTTGCTTGACCGCCTCTGGTTGTTGTCACTGCTGTTGTCAAGGATTAAGGACAAATACAAGGATAAAGTTGTTGTCAAAGTCCTCCTCTTCTCTCCATCACCACAAGGATAATAATAAAGCTTCTGCTTCACCATTGAGGTCAAGATCTCCATTAAAATAGGGTAAGTCCTTGTTGTCCGATCCGGTGGCGATGACTATGGCCCCATGAGTGTCAATGAGATCCCAAGGTCAGGGTCTGGCTCTGGCACTGCCTTACCTACTACGGACGGTGTGCAGGATCCATTATTGGGTTCTAGCCCTGCGATGTCGGTAGTCCTGGGCCCATTACAGAGTGCCATAGACTCCCAGGTTGTGCTGGTGTCATTCTGTGAACTATTCAGACACCAGTTGCCATCACTCCTGCTGATGACAATGGCTATCCTGTCTAGTCGGCATCCCTTATCAGCACCCTTGTCACTGATGGGATCCAGAAGCACACCTTTCATTTCTCCATCGCAGCTGCTGCTTCCATCGCTGGGTCTGCCGACTGCCCCCATGGCATTCCAGATGGCAATGTAGTGGAATATAATCCTGATCTTCTTAATGTGGAAGAGGATTTGGAGGATGAAAAAAAGGATAATGTTCTCTTTGGTGGGAGGGTGGGGGCCTTCTAGCTGACCTCTCCTCATGAGTGAGGACTCTGTGGTGTATACTCCCAGGTCTCTTCCTGAAGATTCCCCTTTTCAGGCTTCACTCAGACAAATCCAGAATGTCATGGTGTTTGATGCTGAGGAAGAAGACTCCAGTAAGGAAAATCTAATGGAGTTTTGGAGGTTCCCACTGCACCCCCCATTGTAGTTCTTCATATCAAAAATGGCAATGTTAAAACAACAGAACCGATTAGTTCCAAAATTGGTACTATAAATTCACTTTGAGGTGTAGTCACCAAAAGAGTCTCTGACTCTCCCGTCTAACACCGAATCACACTTCCGCTAGCTTTGAAAATGACTATAAATAACCATCTCAACATGTCAGTGATAGAGTTCTAAAGTACTTAAAATGCAGTCTTATAGCCTTATAAAGGCTAACTGTATTGAATTTTGTTATAGGAATTATGGTAAGGAACTTCTGGTACTATGCGTGGCCACTGTACACGTGGTATGTCCACTTCTTTTGCTTACTATCAGAATATTTCTGCAACTCATGTGTACTGCTGCCAAATGGAGCACTGTGCATATTTTCACTAAGCAGTATAGACTAAACATTGTCTGTCATAGATGTGCTGGCTTTGTTGTTGCAGTGTTGCAAGGCCTTCTGTTCTGATTAACTTACTAACATACTAAGATGCCAGCAGAGTAGGCCCAAAGGTCTGTCAAGTCTGCTTGAAAATCAGCACCTGGTAGATGCATCATTTATTGCCCCCCCACCAACCTCATCACCCATCGGTGGTGCATCTGCAGGTCTGGCATTACTCCGTTTAATCTTCCCCCATACCTGTCCCAGCCCCTTGTGAAGCCTTCCACAGTATTCAGTTCCACCATTTTCAAAGGCAGTGCATTCCAAGGTTCCACCACCCTCTCAGTGAAGTAGCATCTCCTAGTCTCCGCCCTGAGCCTCCCACCTCCCAGCCTCAAGTGATGCCCCCTGGTGACTCCTGCCTCCCTCAGCTGGAAAATCCTATCAGGGCATGCCCTATTTACCCTCTTTAGATATTTAGTGACCTCAATCATATCCCCTCTGTCCCTCCTCTACTCCAGGGAGTACAAGTTGAGCTCCTTGAGTCTCTCCTCATAGGTCTCTTCCCCCAGCCCCCGAATTATCCTGGGCGCCATCCTCTGGACCCTTTCAAGGAGAGTAATGTCCTTTATCAAGTGCGGTCGCCAAAACTGCACACAGTGTTCGAGGTGCAGTCTAACCAGGCAGTTATACAGAGGGAGAATCACCTCCCATTTCCTGGAAGTTATCCCTCTTGCAGTGCACCCCAGCATTTTATTTGCTTTGGCTGCGGCCCTCCTGCACTGCTCAGAGTTATTCATTTTGCCATCCACCACCACCCCAAGGTCCTTTTCCCCATTCAAGACCTGCAGTTTCCTCGATCCCAGAAAGTATTCTTGAGATGTGTTTCTAAGCCCCAAGTGGAGAACCCCACATTTTGTAGCATTACACTTCAGTCTCCAGTTTCAAGACCACCCCTCAAGGGTCTCCAAATCCTCCTGAAGGGCTCTTCTCCCCTCTACCCCATCCACTACCACCCCCAGCTTTGCGTCTTCGGCAAAGAGGCTCATCTCACTCCTGATTCCACTTTTGATGTCTGAGATGTAAGCATTAAACAGGAGTAGACCCAGCACCGACCCTTGTTGTACCCCACTGATGACTGTTCTAGGAGAGGAGACCACCCCCACCACCCTCTTCAGCTGCCTAGTTAGACAGTTTTGTATCCACCTAACCAACTTCTCCCCCACCCCCACCTCTCCTGATCCCCTGCGCCAACCTGTGTTCCACCCTCGCCTTGACCGATCTCACCACCCTGGTTACCTTTTTGGATATGTTATCATACTCCCCCTGTCAACAACCCCACGTGTTCATTTGTATCCTCTGTAAGCCACCCTCTTCTCCCTCACTATTTCCTGGACCACCAGCTCGGGTTTTCTGGCTCCCCAGACTTGCGTCTGACCTTTGTGCAGGCCCTAGTAGCTTCCAGGATCCCTTTTTAATAACTTCCCATTTGCTATCTGTGTCCATGCCTGGTCTGATCTCCTCTAAATATCCCCTGAGGATCCCCACCATACCGTTGAAGTCCATGCCCCTGAAGTCAATTACTACTGTTTTAGTGCGATTTTCTTCTCCCCCCCAGGTTCAGGGAAAACCAAACCGTGGCATGGTCACTCTCTGCCAGAGTGTCCCTGACCTCTAGGTTCCTGACCAGATTGCAGTCCAATAGGACCACATCCAGGATGCGACCATCCCTTGTTTGGTCAGCCACCAGTTAGGACAGGAATGCATCCTGGAAGATGTCCAGCAGGCACTGCTCCCTGGTCGATGTGGATGACATAGTTCCCCAATCAGCCCCCGGTAAGTTTAAGATCCCCTAGCACCACCATCATTATTCCCTCCCCCTGACCACAGTGCTCCCTGAGATTCTCCACCAGGCCTTTGTCCAGATCATCTGCCTGCATGAATGGCCTATAAACCACCCCCAGCTTCACCCTCTTACCTCCAGGTGCCTGCAAGGTCACCCATACTGCCTCTACCTGCCCCTCGGCCCCCTCCATCCTGCATACATCTATGCCATTCCTAATAAAGAGTGCTACCCCTCCTCCCTGCCCACAATTCTGTCCTTCCTGAACACAGAGTACCCCTCCAGGTTTAGGTCCTGGTCATGGCGTGGTGTGGCCCACTTTTCAGTGACTGCCACCACGCCCATTTCCCCGTCAGTTAGCAATGCCTGAAGCTCAGGCATCTTATTCCCCATGCTCCTGGTGTTTGTCAAAACCACCCTCCATCCCTGCCCCCTACCCTCACCTGTCCCCTCAGCCTCTGAACCCTCAGATGTCTGCCTGCCCCTACACACTTTTGCACAATCGGGCATTCCCGTTGGGCACTCCCTGCTTATCTAAGAGGGAGGCATGCCTGGTCTCCAGCCCCAGCCCTCTCAAGTTTAAGCCCCACTTTAGACTTGATGAATTCGGTCAGTTTCAGCTTTAAAACCTCTTTCCCTCCCAAATTCAGCTGGAGTCTGTCCTTAGCATACAGCCCTTGTCCTCCCAAGTTGCACCCCAGCCCCCCACTAACCCATACCCGCTGGCATCACACCATGATCTGAGCCATTCGTTAGCTTCTCTGATTTTCTGTTTGTTACCACACTGGCTCTAGGCACTGGTAGGATCTCAGAAAAGGAGACCGAGCACCCCATAGCGTGACACACGCGTGCTAGCTCCTGGAGCCTTGCCTGGATCTCAGGCACACTGTTCCCCTCTATGTTATTCGTGCCCAGGTGCGGTAAGATGTCAGGGGACCCCTCACAATCCTTCATCAGGGTGTAGACCAGGTGTTTTGCCTCGTGCACAGTCAGGCCAGATATACTCTTGACCCTGACAGTGCAGCCTTTCCCCTCTCCCCACCCCTTCTATTTAATACCCCTTATCATGGAGTCCCCCAGCTGGAACATCCTGACCTCCTCCCTGTCCCTCAATCCTTCCCCCTCATCTGCCACCCCGCCCCCCTGCTACCACTTCTTTCCCTATGGTCCCGCCACCTGTTCACTTCCCCATGACTGCCTTACCTCCTCCCCTTTTCCGGTTCTGACCCCTACCTTTCCCCACCTGAAACACCCCCTCCACTGCTCCATCTAGGTCCAACCCCTTAGCACCTCCCTGCACTTGTGGCCCCTCAGGGGCCCTTGCTACAGCGCCCCCATTGCCCTGTTCCCTATTCCCCCCTGCACTGGGTCTCTGCTGGCCCCTTCCCCCTGGGCACCATGCTCCCTCCTTACCACCCCCTCATCCTTCCTTCCCAGGTACTCTCTGCTCCCAGTTCCTCCTCTAGTGCTAACTCCAGCCCCTCCAGTAGTCCCAGAACCATCACCCCCTACCCCTCCCTCCCTTGCCACCTCATTACCCTTCCTTTTATTTCTGACTGCTTCCCCCTCTGAGGGTCTCTCCTCCCTGGTGTCCCCCACTGGCGAAAATCTGTTTGAGATTGCAATCCCTTCAGTTGTCTGCAGACCAGAGATCCCCTCCTGTGAGGCAAGTCCCCATGCTGTGGTCCTATGAGATCCTGTTGCCCAGCTGCCTGTATCTCCCACCCTCTGCACTCCACTGCCCTGTCCCCCCGACCCCTTCTCCCGTGTCTGCTCCCAGGGTCGGCCAGCTCTAGCATGAGTTCTGTTGGCCCCCCCATGCTTCTAAATCCACATTTGCCAACCCCCTCCCACTACCTGCAGCTCCCACCTTCTGCACTCCACTGCCCTGGCCCCTACACAGTCCCCTAGACCCCTTCTCCCGTGTCTGCCCCCCAAGGCCGGTCAGCTCTAGCATGAGTTTTGTAGGCCCCCCATCCTTCTACACCCATATTTGCCGACACCCTCCCATCTCCAGATTCTTGCCTCCCCATCCTTGCATCCATACCCTTCACCCAGCTGTCCAGGACACACCAGAGTCTGTGCAACTCAGCCTCCAAGCCCATTAACCTAACACATATAGGACAGTGCCTTAGCCTCCACAGGGTACTCATGGCCATTGCAGCTCCACATCCACGGCAACCCACCAATCTGTTAGCCCCCCATCCTGTTACTGGAAGGCCATCCTCCCCTCATCTGATCGTGACCCTGCACAGCCCAGCCGTCTCTTCCAGGCATCCCATAATGCACCTCCCCAACCCTATACCAGTTTCTCCCCACTCTACCCCAACTTCTTCCAGCCATCATGCCCTTGCCTCCACTAGGGTACCACCTAAGTAGCACCGGTATGACTTTAAAACAACCAAGACCAGCCAAGGAGTGGAGATACGCTTCTTAACTGGCTACACAGGTGCCCCCTTTGGAACCCAGAGTGTCACCCAGCCCCAAACAAGACACGTGTTCAGACCATATTATCCCCTACCCTGTGAATTTCAAAACCTCCCTCCCTGCAACAATAGAAAGCAAATAGTGTCTATAGCCTTAGCAAGAGAAAGCTCCCATCCCTGCGATACCAAAGGGCAAACAATGTGGCAATTAGCCTGGACAGGCTACACAAATTAGTAGCAAAGAAGTAAAGAAAAGTAAGCCAACTTTGACCAATCCAGGCAACTTGTAGCAGATAATTTAAAGTGTTAAAAGTTTTAAAAGTTCACAGCCTCTCAAGCCACGAGTGATTGACCCTTTGTGTGGTGTGCAAAAGATTCCTTGGGCCATTCCACAATGCCTCCCCTTTGTAAGCTCCTCCCACGTCCCACATTTAATAGCAGTTGAGGTTGGGAAGGGCGGGTAGACCGAAAAACCTCCTGCTCTGCTGTTGTGCCAGCCCCGATGTGCTGGCGACACCCTCTTCCTCAGCCACAGATGCAGTCCCAGTCAAGATGCTTTCGCGCTGCTCCCTCTCCAAATTTAGTCCCAGAACAAGGACTCCCAGAAGAAGGACTCCTCCTGCTGCCGATGTGGCCGCACTGCTTCCTCTGAGGCCTGCCAATTGCAAGCCCCCTTCCAGTTTCCTGGTGGCCACCGATGCGGTCACCCACTCCTTAAACTCCAGTTGAACAGCTCCTTTTGCACTGATGTGAGCTCTGGAGTTGTAGCCCGGCCGTTCGGCTTTAAGGCCTGGCTGCAAACTCCAGTCTCGCACCACTGGCCCTGATTGGCCAAAAAACCTCCTGCTCTGCTGTTGTGCCAGCCCCAATTGTCTGGTGACACCCTCCTCCTCGGCCGTCGATGCAGTCCCAGTCAAGATGCAGCTGCACTGCTCCATCTCCGAATTTAGTCCCAGAACAAGGACTCCCAGAACAAGGACTCCTCCTGTTGCCAATGCGACCGCACTGCTCCCTCTCAGGCCCACCAATTGCGAGCCCCCTTCCGATTTCCCAGTGGCCCTCAATGCGGCCGCCCACTCCTCAAAATCCAGCTGAGCAGCTCCTTTTGTGCTGTTGTGTGCCCTGATTGCATATCAGACTTTTCCATCCTCCCTTGGTACCTTGTGTAATGCTTGGGAATTGTTCCAAAGGTATGGTCTAATGGAGGAGATACCCTTGATGAAGACAGAAAAGTTACCCAATTTAACAGTAGCTCTTCAAGAGAATCTCCTTCATTGGACCCCAGCACACCCAAACTGCTTCATTATTTTCAGTCCCATTCCTCTCCTTGTGTGCCTAGTACTAGTCGGGTCTCCGGGTTCCTATGGTAAGAGGCCTTCTGATTTCATCTCCAGTGGAAAACTGAGGAGCAGTGGTTCGACCCACAATTATATAGGCACTGATGTTGCATGTCATCTTGGGTATAAAATAGCACTAAAAACCCATCTGCTTAGGTTGGCATTTCCAGAGGAATTTTAGACATGGAACAATTTAAATATACTGCCTCTTGATCTATTTATTGGATGTTATTGGTATTGTATTTTAAAATGTGTTTGCGATTTTATGTGTTGTATTTTAACTTGTGGAGATGGTAATTTTATCTTTATGTACAGGTGCCTTGATCAATGGAAAGGCGCCTTTTATAAATAAAAATGATTTGATTGGGGGGGTGTGGTCTGGCCACCGTGGAAATGGCTGCCTAATTCTTGAGCTCCTTTGCATCTGGTGATGATCCGTGGCCAGCAGGCCCAATCCCGGGGCGCTGATTTCTGTAATTTTATAATATTGCTCAGGTGACTTTCCTTTATCGTCCGGCGCGACTATTTTGCGGTTCTAATGGCGGTTTATTGCTATACACAGGCACCGTTTCTCGCAAGTTGCACGCTCAACTAGGCCGCGAGGACTGCGGCTCTGCCTATCCAAATCATCATTCAGTTTTGCACCCGGTGGTTCCCATTGTATCTCAACCCCCTTCCTGTCCCCCTTTAAATTATAATGGCAACAGGTGGACCCTCTGCCGAAGCATCGCCAATGTTGGCACTAGCTCCTCATCCTGGATCCATGGGTGATTCCTTAAATTACATTACCCGCATTTTGGAGACTGTCCTGCCTAGGGTGGACGATATAAACACTACCCTGACGGGCACTACTGCAGATGTACGCCAGCTGCAAGATCATTTGAATGTGGCCAATCAATGAGTGGAATCCCTGGAGTTGTAACAAACAAAATTCCAACAAAAAGTATTAATGCAAGAAGAGAAATTAGAGATTTTGCCAGCCAGGGTGGAGGATCAAGAGAACACAGGGCGCCAAAACAATCTTCGGATTATTGGGGAACCAGAGGGCTCAGAGGGTGCTTCTATGGAGAGGTTCCTGGATGATGTGTTACCGGGGGTGCTAGGAGATCGCTGGAGAGGCCCTGTTGAGGTCGAAAGAGCCCACCGAATTACAGGGAGGAGAGACAGAATGACAGCATCTCCCAGGCCCTTTGTGGCCTACCTACTCCAGTATTCAGCCAAAGAGCACATACTTTGGGCAGCTCGAGACCTGGGTGAAATTAAATGGCAGGGGGCAACAATGTCCATCTATAGGGACTTTGCTCAGGATACTGCTAGTAAATGACATGCCTATGAGTCCTTGAAAAAATTCCTTATGGCTCACAATTTTCAATAGAGATTTAAAGGACTTACTAAACTTTTGGTTTCCAAGGAGGGGAGAGAAATTCTTGCAGATGGCCCCACTGAAGTGTAACAGTGGATCGTCAAGCTTTGGCCTAACTTGCCTCTTTAGCCTACATCTCCCAGAAGGCTCTGGGCCCCTTCAGTTTCAACATCCCCTAGGAACATTTATTCTGGCAGACAGCCTCTGGGAAACCAATTTGCAGCAGGACCAGCTCCCACTTATAATGATTCCCCCAAGGCCAGGAATCCACCTCGCACAGCGATACTGCTACTTCCAGCCCTGCTATTATAATGGAACAACCTGTTCTTCTTCCTAGACCTATGGGCCCCATACTCGTCCGAGACAACGTTCGAGAAGTAGTCAGCAGTTACTGGTAGAACAACCAGAAATCGCCCCCCCGCCAAGATACCCAGGGATGATTCCTCTCAGATGTCCAGAGATGGCTACTCTTCAGGACCAGAGTCATCTAATGAGCTTTCTATGGACTGGGCTGATATTCCTGACTCGTCCTTGGTAGAAGCAGTGGACTTATCTGGGAAACTTAAACCGGGTGAAAAATCCTATGCTGCTGCTATCCTCACTCCGCTTTCAGACTACACAGAAGCCCCCCCGAACTCTCAAACTGATGGTAATCTGCCTACAAGCCGCAGTAAGGACCCTATTGGCTGAACTCAGCAACATACTTACATATTGTATCCTCTGTACTTTGTCAGAGCCTGTTGCCTATTGTTTCTACCAAGCCTATGTGCTTTATAATATGGGGGATTCTCATTTGGGCCACGTATATCATCTGCTGGGATGGCTGAGTTTGACACCCCATATGGCTCCCCTGACGCCAAGGGTGGGTTCTTACCACTACATCACCCCCCTTTTTTGTTGTCTCCCCAAGAAATACCAGTCTGCATGGCCCCAATACAATGTGCATGTATTAGTAGGTCATCTCCTTTATCCCTTATGTTCAGTGGTTTAGAGCCATGGCCAAAACGGCCATTCCTGTGTACGATAGGGGTTGTTACCACCCCCCTTTTTCCATATTCTTGTACCTCCCTTACTCGTCCCCCGGGTTGTGCCAGCACCTGGGGACTGGTTGCCAGATGAGGAGAGGCACATTTCCGTTGGTTGCCTTTATCCTTTTCTGCCCTTGAGTGTGGACGCTTGCATAGCTCAGGGTGCACTTCTTTTCTGTACCTTCTTTCGCTAAAGCCTCTTTCACTCTTAGCGTATAAACGCTTTTGTATCTGTTGTATTATTCCTACCTGGAGTGTTAGTTTCATCCAAGTGGGCTTAGAGTTTTAAGTGTGTAATAATTATTGCTAATTGTTCATTAATCTTGTTTGGTGATATAGACTTGGTGGGTTTTCTCTAATTGTTCCCACCTGTGGCTCATATAGCTCTGTGTTTATATTTTTCAGAAGTACTCTCAGAACAGTGACATTATACCTTTCCTGATACTTTATAACGGCCTTCAGGAACCAGTAGTAGATCTGCTTTTCCTGTGATATCCCCCTGTGCTTTCCTTATTGCTTATTACCTTGCTCATTACATTCCCTACCCTTTGGTCGCTTCTATGGCTGCTGCTACAATCCCAGGCTTACGTCTCGTGGAACGTGAAAGGCCTTAATCATCCAATAAAAAGAACTAAAGTTATACAGTATCGCCGATCTCTTCACACAGATGTGGCCCTATTACAGGAAACACACCTCCTCGGTAAGTCCGTTCCTTGGCTCAAAAAATCCTGGGTCGGTGTGGTCCATGCCAGCTCTGCTAATTCCAAAACTAAGTGGGTGGCTATTCTTATCTGGTGCTCCAGTGCATGGGTAGTTGAAGAATCCAGAACTGATACCCAGGGGCGATGGGTCCTGATTAGACTGGCTTCCCCTGCTAGCAAATTGATTTTGGGTAGCGTGTATTTCCCTAATAATGACCAAGCTGATTTTTTCCACAGTCTGAGCCAAGCCAATTCTGCTGTGGAACAGCCTAACACCACTACTCCCCTAATATTGGGAAGGGACTTTAATCTGGTTTACGACATATTTTTGGATAAATCTAAACCCAACCCCCAGACACATCCTAAGTCCCATGATGCCCACCAAGAACTACAGGCTGAGTGGGGCCTGATAGATGTTTTAAGACGTGATAATACCTTGGGTATGGATTACTCCTACTTCTCGGCTTCTCATGGGGTCCATAGTCATATTGATTATTGGTTAGCCAACAATGCAGCTTCTGGTGTTCTCTCTAACAATACTATAGGTAGTATCATTATCTCAGACCATACACCAGTGTTGACTACCCACACGCCTATGGGGCCCTCACCCACAGGTATGAGGTGGAGGTGTAGCCCCTTTCTGGTCATAGACCCAGAATTTCAACGAACAATTCGGAAGGCTGCTCAGGATTATTTTGCCCTTAACCTGGACTGTGGTGTCCGGGTAAGCACGGTATGGGAGGCATTTAAAGCCACCCTTAGGGGCCACATTATAGCCTTTGCTGCCCACCATAATAAAGCTCTGTAAAAATTTCTGGATAGGCTGCAAGCCAAACTTGCTGACCTGGAGACACACTTTAAGGCCTCCTCCACCGCTGTCAAGGATATGTCTAACAGGCAAAATAGTAGGACTCAAGTATCAGATTAATGCTCTGCTACATAACAAAGCTGAATGGCTCCTACGTAGATCGAAGCACTCTTACTGGGGGAGTAAACTTTCGGCTTACCAGCTGCGGAAGCAGCAGGCCTTGGCTAAAATTCATGCCCTCCGCACAACTTCAGGCTCGATCACCACTGACCCTGTTGGAATTAATGAGACTATGATGTCCTTTTATCAATCTCTGTACAACTCCCAGTCTTCTCTGATGCCAACGCAGTTGTCCCAGGGCATCTCTCAGTTCTGTTAAAACTGCAACTCTCCCACCTTGTCCCCTGAACAGGCCACTCTCTTGGATGCCCCAATCTCAGCCCCTGAGCTTTGCCAGGCTTTGTCTCAGATGGCCAAGGGAAAAGCCCCAGGTCCAGATAGGAAGACTGTCGAATTATACCAAGTTCTGGAACAAGAAATTGCCCAACCACTGCTACTCAAATTGCAGGATGTCTACTCCTCAGGCTTCCTTCCCCACCTCGATGAATGAAGCCCTGATCAGCCTCTTACCCAAGAAATCCAGTGACCCACTTAACTGCGCCAACTTCCATCCCATTTCTTTACTACCCACTGATACCAAGATATTGGCCAAGCTATTGGCTACTAGGATGCACAATTTCCTTGCATCCATACTACATCCCACCCAGTGGGGTTCATGCCAGGGAAGGTGGCCTCTGATAATACCAGATTGTTATTGAATCTAAAATGGGTGGCGGCCAGGTCTAAGATCCCTATGGCTGCTCTAGCCGTGGATTTCGCTAAAGCATTCGATTCTATTGAATGGAACTATTTACACAAAGTTCTTCCTCGGTATGGATTCGGACCTCAATTCCGTTGCTGGGTGGCAACCCTGTATAACTTTCCCAGGGCCAGTATTTTAACGAACTCAGATATTTCTCCCCTTCTCTTTCCACTTCATAGGGGCACACGACAAGGTTGCCCTTTATCTCCCCTCCTCTTTCTGATTGCCCTGGACCCCCTGATCAGGACCTTAGATAGAGCTGAAGGCCTCACCGATATCCCAGTCCATGGTACTTCTTACGTTGTGGCGGCATACGCTGACGACCTTTTGCTCACCTTATCCCGTCCCCACCAGTCCCTCCCAATAGCGCTGTCAGTTCTCCGAGAGTTTGCTGCACTCTCTGGCCTGCAGATTAATCAGAGGAAAACCACTATGGCTCCCCTTAACCCTTTCTGTACACAGGAGTGTCTCTGTGGCACTGAACTAAGCTGGGCAGCTCAGGGCTTCACCTGCCTTGGGATTTAAATCCCCACTGGGTGGGCGGACCTTGAATCCTCCAGTTTTACCGCTCTCTTAAAGCAGCTGATCACAGAAATATACCGCTGGCGTAGGCTGCACTTATCCCTGCTAGGTAAGGTGGCAGCCGTACGTATGCTTCTCCTCCCCAGAGTCGCATACTTGATTAATAATCTCCCGAGCCACCTCTCTCCCAAACTTGTCTCCACGCTTGAGAAGCTAGTAGCTTCCTTTATATGGGAAGGCAAGACGCATAGATGGGGGAAACAAAAGTTATGAGAACATTGGTCCAAGGGTGGTTTGGGGGGGTTCCCTGGTTCTAGGGTTACCATCTGGCGAGCATCTCTGCGCAAGCCACAAAATGGTTTACTCTTATGGACGCATCTACCCCACTGTGGTTCAGCCTGGAATCTAGTATGATGGCACCCACTCCACTACGTTCCTTGCCAGGACTGCCCCCCCCTTCTGTCCACAAGCTTTCCCCGACTATCTGCGAGACTCGCCATGCCTGGTGTCACTGTATGACCATTTTGCACACCCCTAAAGCAGCCTAGAGTCCCCTTTTGCACTATGCTGTTCTATGGCGAACCAACTTCATTACCATTGGGGGGGACCCATTAATTGGTCCAAATGGGAAGCCAGTGGAATTCGTTGTGTGCTTGACCTTTTGTTTCCTGACTCAAATTGTATGTTATCTTTCAATCAACTCCAGCAGAAATTTAATCTCCCCACAACTGACTTTTGGAAATTTCTCAAATGCGTAGCATCCTCACTACTCTTCTCTCCCAGACAAGACCGGATAAGAAGTGTTAATGGTTTGCATCCCTACATATATCCTCCTCCTCTAAGGGTCACATAAGTATGTTCTATGCCACTGTTCGAGACTTTCAAAATGACCCTACTGAACATTGTAGAACCAAATGGGAGATGGATGTGGGTATGGCTATTGCCCCAGCCGTATGGTCTCGTTGTCTTAAGGACTCCATAGGGTGTATAAGGATGCCAAGAGCAGATTTTTACAACTTAAAATGCTCCTGCGTTGGTACAGAACACTAGTTGCCCTTCACTCAGCAGGAATTCTGTCCCAATCTAGATGCTGGAGATGCCAACAGCCTGATGCACATTTGTTCCACGTACTATGGGCTTGCCCTCAGATTACAGCTTTCTGAACGGCTACTGCCCACCAGTGTTCAATGATCCTAGGCAACACGCTGCCATCTTTGGACCCTAAACTGCTCCTCGGTGACTCAACAGGGTTAGCCCCGCTGCCTCAAGCGCACAGAGGATGGTTAGCGTTGCTCGAAGCAAAAAGGCTCCTGTTAATGCACTGGCGGCAGTGTAATAACCCAACTATAAGTCAGTGTCAGGTGGCCATGGCTCGACTGGCTCTTTTAGAGACACTGTCTTACTCTCACCATGGTCAGCTTGAATATTTCCACAAGAAGTGGGGAGGCTTACCTCCACTCACCTCTTTGCAAAGTCCCCCAAAAAAACCTTCCTAGTTAGGATAGCTATAGAATAAGGCCGGTTCCTTTTTCAGTCTCCTGATGTGTGGAAGGATATTATTAGGATTGCTGTGTTATTCCTATTGTAGTATAGCCTGTATGCCACTGTTACAGGAAGTCTACATAATGTTTGCTTACCAAAACTGAGTAATAGCTGTCTGAAATGTACCTCTTGTGAAAAAAGGGAAAAAAGCTTTAAACTACAATAAAATCTTCTATGATAAAAAATAAATACATAAATGAATGTTGATCCCCAGCACCTGAGTCCAGGATAAGGATGGAGCATTGCTGCTCACACCTCCCACTTTATGAATTTCCCAGTCGAGCACCTGAACCTCTGTGTTATGAAAATAGGTTAAACAGGAATAGGCTCCTTTGTGTTGCAATATGTGATATGCTTTTAAATCAAGAGTTTTAAACTGCAAAACTCACTTTTTACCAAAGAGAAATAAGAAAGCTACTTAAACAGCAAAAAAAAAAAAAATTAAAAATATTTGATTTGGGTGGCCCCCAGCTAGCAAACGTTTCTGATGGGTCTTGATGCTGATGGCTTTGAGTTCCAAAGGTGTAGCCCAACTGAAGAGATTCTCTTGAAGATCTGTTGTTGTACTGAGTAACTGTTCTTTGTAGCTGGAGTTCAGAGAGAGGGAGAAGAGTGACCATGTAAGAAAGTGACTGACCCCTGCTACCAGCCAGTTTGTTGTGGAAGTCCCCATGTGGGGTAGAAGAAGAAGAGGAGGAGGAACAGTGTTTCTACCAAAGGGTAAAAAAAAAAAAAAAAGTCACCCTGCAGGATAAAACCATTGGAGAAAATGAGACAGCTCATTGCTGCATACCCCTTGTGCTGCAGAGACCACTGTGACGTTGCTGCACACCTGAGAGACCAGCATTCAGCCTGTGGACATTTTAGGGTTGGAGTTGGGCAGCAAACCATGAGTGCCAGATCAGAGTCTTGGCTATGCAACTGTTTAGCTAGGTAGTTAGATAGGACTGGGGGAGGGGGGAGATTTACAGAAGCCCTGGGCAGGACTGTGCTTCCTTTGGTAATCTCCAGGCAAAAGGCTTGCAGTTAGGTCATTGGGTTTCTTTGTGGATTACATACAATAATTACTTTAAACTGTCTTACTGTGCTGTCTACTGTCTGACATTGGGCCTGCAACGCTATAACAGACTGTGGTACCCAGTAACTTTATATTGGAGCTCCCAAATGGACTTTTGCTGTGAATGATATTGGTGCGTCAGTTTAAGTAAGACGGAGGGTGGGTAGTGAGTCAGAGTGGGGGCATGCCACTGATATCTGCGCACTGCTTTGCATTAACTCTGCTCGATCCAGATCCAGATCTCTGTCCAGCCTTCCCAATAAACATAACCCTTGTTTATATTTTCCTTCAGTGTACTATTGTTTATTTAAAAATGTAAAGATTGTGTGGCTACAAAGAAATATTGTTTATTGGGGGAGGGGTTAATCTCCTGAGAACCAGGTATTTTAAGGGTCTTCCATACAAAAGGGTTGCCCCTACCGTTCTCTCTATATGTTTAGGAAACTACGGAACAAGTCTGCATTATCCCATCCTTTTCTAAATGTGGGGCTGTGGTTCCTTGTCATCATTGCCATTCTGCTATCTGGGGATATAGAGACAAATACTGGGCCACCAGATGCTTATTTCTCAGCAGATGACATACATAGTATGTCCAAACATGGGCTGTTAATTGCACACTTGAATATAAGAAGTTTGATGTGTCACTGTGTGGAACTGGAGTCATAGGTCAAACTGTACAATCCTGATATCCTCTGTCTCACTGAGATCTGGCTAAAACCATCGGTTACTGACACCCTCTGCTCCCTGCCAAATTACTCTATTATTCGAAGGGATAGGATATCGAACAAACGTGGTGGTGGAGTTGCTCTGTACTACAAAAATAATCTGACTGTCTCTCTTCTCGCTATCCCGGATGCTCAATCGGTATGTGAATACTTGCATGCTACCCTTGCTTTGGGAGCCAAGAAACTGCATGTTATATGTGCGTATAACCCCCCAGCGGGAGGGATTGTGGGTCTAGAGTACCTGTTGCAAAATACCTCTCAGAATTTTAATCACAATGAGGTTGTCATCTTAGGGGACCTAAACTTAAACTGGCTTGGGGCAGCTCTCAGTTCTCTTCAATCTCTGACTCATAGCTACAACCTGCATCAGATGGTAACAGTGCCAACTAGAAGTTTGTCTTCATCACCACTAGGCACACTATTGGATTGGGTGCTGGTAAACCGGATCGAACACATCTCAGCCGCTAGTACTCTTGCTGATGCCTTAACTGACCATTCTCCTACTTTCTGCATCCTGTCCTTGGGGGCACATCCATCTCCTCCACCACATCTCATCACTCTCACAAACTTTGCTCACCTAGACCAAGAGGTGTTTCTGTATGATGTCTCCAGAATTGATTGGTCGGAGATCTATCTATCACACTGTTCTCGGGATGCTCTTAACCTCTTCATCACTAAATTCCTTACGGTTCAATGTAAACATGCCCCAGAGATCACCCGGAGAGTGAGGGTAAACAAACAAGATGGCTAAACAAAGACTTGCTCAAAAGTTTGCTTTAGAGATAAACTCTGGGCGCTACAAAACATCAGGCCAGCAAACAGATTTCAACGCTACCGTGACGCTCACGGAATTTATGTAAAACAAGTTAGAGCTGCTAAGAGCAAGTACTGTAAAGACCTACTGATTAATTTGCAATGATCCCAGAAAATTCTGGTCACACATCAAATCCTTCCTAGGATCCTCACAGTCAATTACCCTGGTGATATGCTGATAAATGATGTGCATTGCAATGACTCAAAACCATAGCTAATTCTTTCAACCTGCATTTCTCTGATCTCTCCCAATATACCTCTTCCTTCAATCCCGCTGCAGTGTCCTCCCACTCCTCATCAGAAACCTGTCTGGATAAGTTGGAAGTGTTGTCCCCTGTGCCTCCTTATACTCCTCCATTCTGTTTTAAGGCTGTGTCTAGAAAGGAAGTCCTGAAGCTCCTGAGGTCCATCTCTGATCATACCAGCTCTGGCTCAGACTCCCTTGAACCCCACCTCTTGAAACTTGCAGCTCCCCTCATTGCATTACCGCTGGCCAAAATGTATACATAATCACTTTCAGGTGGAGTGGTCCCTGACCTCTGGAAAGCTGCTCGGATCACACCTGTACTTAAAAAAGGGGATCCTAAGGTTGTCATGAACTACAGACCAATTGCCATACTTTCAGTACTGAGCAAAATTCTGGAGAAAATTGTCGCAACTCAGACAACTGACTATCTACTTAAGCACAGCCTGCTCTCGGATACCCAGCATGGCTTCAGGAAAGGACTTAGCACGACGACTGCACTCCTTAAATTCACCACTGACACTCTTTCAAAAATGGATACTGGCAATCTGACTGGGGCTGTCTCTTATTGACCTCACAAAGGCTTTTGACCTTGTTGATCACACTTTGCTTCTCTCTCTCGCTCAACACCTGCATTTCTCCTCCTCTGTTGTTGACTGGTATGAAAGCTACCTGACAAATAGAACTCAAGTGGTGAAATTTAATTCCTCTCTATCAAACAGTACCACCATTAACATTGGTGTACCTCAGGGCTCCATCCTAGGGCCTCTCCTATTCTCTCTTTATATAAATAACATTGGAGCTGCTCTAAAATCCTGCTCTGCTATTCTATATGCTGATGATCTTGTCATCTATACAAGTTCTACTAATACAGACACTATCAACACAACCCTGTCCTCTGACTTTAACAATATCCAAAACTAGTTATATGACCACAAACTGGCTGTCAACACTAGCAAAACTAAAGCCATGCTGCTTGGATCGGCCCCAAAGCTCCGGGCTTGCTCAGCAGCACTGACGGTGCAGGACTTAGAAGGTCAATTACTGGAATGTGTGACCTCTTTCAAGTACCTGAGCATCCTGCTAGATCAATCTCTTGATCTTAATCTTCATGTACAATCTGTTTGCAGAGCTGTCAACTCCAAACTGGGTGTTGCATATAAGACTAGTTATATGCTCATGCCATCAGCTAAAATGGCCATTGCGAGGGGGATTCTGCTCCCCACCCTAACCTATGGGGCTTCCTTATTTGGGGCTGCTCATAAAACTGACCTACTCAGATGGGATATTACGCATAACAACATATCTCGCTATGCCTCTTCTGCTCCTCGGCTTAAACACCACTGTCAGCTTTATAATGATCTTGGTTGGCTGTCTCCGTTAGCTAGTAGGAAATACTACTTTGGCTCTCTTATTGATTCGATAATTCGAAATCAAACCCCTAGGTGTCTTGCAGCTATGCTTGTTCCTCAGGACACACTCCATGGTCTACGATCAGCTGACAGATCCTTTCTGAATTTGCCGAGGTGCCGCACGAGGAAAGGAACTGTTGCATTCGAACATGCGGCTTCACAGCTATGGAATTCCCTTCCCCTCAACATTAGACTTTCTAGCTCCCACACATGCTTTAAGAGAAAACTGCGCTCGAATCTACTGATTGCTGATACCTGTTCCTGCTTTCACCGTACTTAATGACTGATGTCTCTGGCCATACAATAGTATTTCCTCACCTCTATATAACCCTCTTACTGCCTCAGCCTGTCCCGGCTCCCTTTCCCTGTCCATATACAATCTTGCACTGCAGGCATCTCCCTTACACTTACACACACTCATATAATCTAATTTCATGGCTTGCTCCCCTCTTCCTCACTTACCGACCTTTTCCTTAATGACAGCCCCTGCTCTCAATGGTTATTTCTTCCTTTTGTATTACCTGTTTTTGTGTACCTTGTTTCTGTTCGTATAATGTGCCACCTGAAAATTTATTGTCCAAGGTCCTCTCTATTCATTGCATAGATAGGCACCTATGAACTTATGAATGGTCTACTCTGTATGTCTCTGATATATTGTATCCACTTTAACTCATTGTATGTAAAGCGCTTTACTTTGTATGTTCAGATATATTGTATCCTCTCTAACTCATTGTATGTAAAGCACTTATAATTTGTTATCCTGTTAAGTTTCTGCATGTCTGTACTCTCCCGGGGTCGTGCCTGAAAATAGTCATTTTATGGCTAGTGCACTTACCCGGTTAACAAAAGCTAAATAAAATAAATAGGTGGTGGCACTGGGTCACTAAATTATTTTCCCAGTGCTAAAACCTTAACCCAGGCAGGTACCTCAACCAAGTTGGGGAGATTCCCCATGAAAGGGCCAAGGAATAAGGAAAAATGGTAATGGTAGTTTGAGAAGTGATAACAGAAAGGTTATTAGCAAGAGACAGTGGTGTTAAAACATAATCAGTAAGGGCCTTAAATAGTGGAAATGTCTTTATGCTAGGAGTCTGAAAAGCAAGGTTGGGGGGAACCAAAAGGATTAGCCAGCACAGATAAAACAAACTTAATAGGCATCTCAGAAACACGGTAGAAAGACGGCAATGGATAGACACCAACATTAGAGGGGTATTTAATTGCCAGAGAGAGGCAGAGGTGCAATGTACTGTAGAACAATAAGGGAGGGCATAATTAAAGCAACCAACCTCTGTATGAAGTGAGTAAAAGCAAAAGGAAAAAGAGACCATTATGGTTCCGTCGATCTTGTACAGCATTTCAAATATATGGGCATTACTATTGACTCCAGCCTGTCATATGCCACACACATTGCCAATACTGCTAAACCGATTAATGTGAAAACAGGCATGCTCTTTCAGCATAAACACTGCCTTACACAGGATGCCCTGAGTACACAGCTCAGTATTTGCCCTCATTGACTATGGTCTGGTTGTGAATGGGTCAGCCACCGACACGGCCCTTCGCCACATTTCAGTGGCCTTGAACAAGGCATGTTGACTTCTCACAGGTGCTGTACGTCTAACACACACCTGTAATCCTTACACTCAGGCAAACTACCTTCAGCTAAAGAACAGAATCCACTACCAAACCTGCTTGATAGCGAAGAAGATCTGTCTCGATATGCTGCTCATGGAGGTCCGGAACCTTCTCAGCCCTCATCAGCCCACTAGAAGCACCAGAAGCTCCAACAATCAAGTTTTCAGTGTCCTTAGGTGCCTCATGGCCCTAGCACAATGTGACTTTGCCCATTGAGCTCCGCTTTGGGTGAACTCATGCCAGCCTGAAATAAGTTCTACCACCACAACAGGCCCCTTCAAGTGCAAACTACAATATCAACTTCTTACAAGCACTACCTGTGATTGCTACCGCTAAGCCCTCTGTGGCACACAGTCAACCTGCACTTAGCCTGCACCCTCTGCTATCATCTGACCCTATAGGCCACTTTTAACATTTACCTCCTCCTGCCCTTCTACCTCCTACCCCCTATTCCTCCCGCTTACCCCCCCCTCCTTCACTACCTGCAACCCCCTTCTACTACCTTGGTAAGATTGGACACACCAGTTCCCTTCACCATCTGCCTCCGCTGGCACACCTCTGTCACTCACTGCTATCTGACAAGGGTATTCCTTTACCCACCTGATGACTGCTATGTACCATTTGTTATCCCTGTATTTTATTCTCTGGAAACTACTTGTTTAATTTACCTGTAACAATGATTTGTCTGTATGCACTGTACTTGTAACGTTCTGTTTGTGCTGTACTTGTCCTTGATGCTGAACCTATGTAAAGAGCTGCTCAAAGATATGAATCCTAGCTTGCAATAAAATTAAGAAAAATGGTTCCCTAAGAAAGTGACAAAGGTGGTGAAGGAAAAAAGTTTGGTATTCAGGAGGTATAAGGAAACACAGAGGGAGGTGTACCATGTAAAGCAGAAGGAAGCAGGCAAGGCGGTGAGGGGAACAAAGGTCCAGAAAGTGAAAGGATTGCTAGAGGGGCCACTAAAGGCGATAAGACTTTTTTCAGATACTTAAGTGAGAAGAGGAAAGCAAGGGGAAAGATGGTGAGGATTAGAAGGGTGGGGTGGGAGTGGGGGCTGCACTGAAGAGAACCAAAAAAAAGCTGACATCGTAAACAGGTATTTCTCAAGCTTCACAGTGGGGGGGGGGACTAACATGGAGTAGCAGGAATTGGGGGGGGGCACAAGTCCATTTTCAGAGGAAAGAGTCTGAAATGGACTTGCAGCACTGAAGACAGACAAAGCTATGGGACCAGATGGGATACTGTCAGGATTACTAAAAGAACTCAGGAAGGTGCTAGCTGTCCCACTGACAAGCTTGTCCGACAGCTCACTAGAAACCGGTGTGGTTCTGGAGGACTGAAGAAGAGATGATGCAGTCCCTCTACATAAATGCAGCAGCAGTGATGAGGCTAGCAATTACATGCTTGTCAGTCATGCTTCACTGGTGGGGAAATCAGTGGAAAACCTACTGAAGGAGAGACTGATAGAGTATCTTGAATCTGGTGGGTTGCAAGACCACAGGTAGCACATATTTATGGGGGGAAGGTCATGGCAAATGAATCTATTGGACTTCTTTAACTGGGTGACCAGGAAAATAGATTGGGGCGGGCAGCGGGCATGGCCTGTCTAGACTTTAGCAAGGCCTTCAACACTGTGCTGCACAGGAGTCTTATAAAGACATTGAGCAGCCTAGGAGTGGGATAATCCAAAGTGGTGAAATGAGTTAGAAACTGTTTAATGGATAGGAGACAGAGGGTGTTGGTTAATAACACTTGCAATGGAGAGTGACCAGCAGGTTACCACAGGGCTCAGTACTGGGACCAGTCTTCTTCAATGTCTTCATGGCGGGAATAAGCAGCAGATAAATCCCTCTAGACAAACCAGCCTCACATGTAATTTTACATTCAACAACTCTTCATGCTTTTATTTTCTCATTACACTCAGTATGCGCTCCACCAAAACCCAATGTTTTGCCCTTGTTGGGCTTCTTCGGGGAAGAGGGTTTCTAATTAAAAACATACAGTTCACATAATCAGTAATTTATTCATATTTTCTATAAATCAAGTTAATCACACCCTTCAGTGCTTCATGCTTTTAGTGGAATACCATGTACCAAGCAATGCATTATCAATCTATATCTAAAGTAATTGCCATGCTATTAGAATAACATATTCCATATTAAGACTTTCTCAGTGCTTTTAACACCATATGTGTACTCTGTTAAAATGTTATTCATATCTTATACTTTTCCTTATTCTAGTTATTATCAACATGCGACTCTGTGCTATCAGAGTTCCAGACCAGTTGTCACACCTAGTCATCTAATTACAAATTCAAATTACCCTGACTTTCCAATTGTTATTACCAATCCTGAAATAACTACACATTTTTTTTTCATTTGGCATACGTATAGGCCCTTAGATTAAATTAGTTACTTTCTGGTCAATATCTGTGATTGTTTTTTGTTGTTTTCTTTATAAATTCACATGATTATGTATCTCATGAAGTCTATCTAAAAAAGATACATGAAAGTGTTTGTAGGACATCTGATCTTTATCCAATTGTTTATTCATTATTTATGTCTGCATATTCAAATTCACTTTTTTGTTAACTTTATAACACTAGTTCTAATAAGCCTTTAAATCTCTTTTTATACCACCTGGTAATTGACCTATGAAATTTGAATAATACATTTTAGATATGAACATATGAAAATACCAGCAGAAATAGGCCTCACGGTCTGTCGAGTCTGCTCGATTGTGCAGCTAGCCCCTCATCTCGCAACTGCCCCTCCCACTCCTCCCCTATGTAGATTTACCTTCCCCCTCACCCTGTCCCATCCCCTCTTGAAACTGCCCACCAACTTACAGGTCACCACCTCCTGTGGTAGAATGTTCCACTTGCCCACCACCCTTTCCGTGAAGAACTGTCTCCTTACCTCCCTCCTGAATCTTCCCCCCTCCAGTATGAGACTGTGCCCTCTCGTATCCCTTCCTCTTCTTAATTGGAAGATCCCCTCTGTTTGAGTCTTGTTTATCCCTTTCAAGTACAGTACTTAAAGGTCTCAATCATGTCCCCCCATCCCTCCTGTCCTCCAAGGAATACATATCTAGCTCGCTCAGCCTTTCCTCGTAGGGCTTGCCCTCCAATCCCTGGATTATCTTTGTCACTCAACACTGCACCCCCCTCCAACAATCTGACATCCTTCTTCAGGTATGGGCGCCAGAACTGCATGCAGTACTCCAGGTGCAGCCTGACAAGTGACCTGTACAGGGGGAGGACTACCTCCCTACTTCTGGAGGAGATTCCCCTCGCTATGCACCCCAGCATCTTGTTGGCCTTCGCTGCCGCCTTCCTACACTGAGCAGAGTTGTTCATGCTCCCCGTTATAAGTACCCCTAGGTCCTTTTCCTCCACTGTACTACCCAACTGTACCCCTCCCAGATGATAGTCTCTCCCATGGTTCTTTGCTCCGACGTGCATTACCTTGCACTTCTTGGCCTTGAACCCCAGCTGCCATGCTTCTGACCATTTATGCAGTTTAGATAGGTCATCCTATAGCCCCTTCCATCCCTCAATGTCATCAACCACTGTCCCCATTTTGGTGTCGTCTGCAAACAGACTGATCTTACTTTGGATCCCATGTGAGATATCAGCTATGAATAACCTGAATAACACCGGCCCCGGCACAGATCCCTGTGGCACCCCACTTGTCACTGCCCTCTGTGCTGAGAGTTCCCCTTCCACTACCACCCTCTGCTGCCTACCTCTTTGCCAATTCGTTATCCAGTTCACCATCTTCACTCCCACCCCCACAGCTTCCAGTTTTCCCCCAGCCTCCCGTGCGGCACAGAGTCAAAGGCCTTGCTGAAATCCAAATACAGGACATCCACTGCATGGTCCTTGTCTAGTTCTCTTGTCACCCAATCGTAGTACTCAATGAGGTTGGTCTGGCAGGATCTGCCTGAGACAAATCCGTGCTGATGCCCATCCTGGAGTTCATTGTCCTCCAAAAAGGTCACCAGCCTCTTTTTCAGGATTGTCTCCATGAGCTTCCCCATGATTGATGTGAGGCTCACTGGCATGCAGCTTCCTGGTTCATCCTTTGGTTCACCTTTGTGGATGGGCACCAGAGGGGCCATCATCCAGTCCTGTGGTACACATCCCATGTTTAGGGAGGTATTGAACAGGTCATCCAGTGGCCCTGCCAAAACCTCAGCCAGCTCCTTGAGTACCCTAGGGTGAATGCTGTCTGGCCCAGGTGCCTTGTCCACCCTCAGTGCCTGTAGTCCTTCTAGTACCCTGTCCTCAGTAATCCTCACATCTGTCACCTCCCCCCCCGCCTACTCTACCACTCCCCTGTGGTACCTGCCCGCTTTCTCTTGTGTGAATACAGAACAGAAGTATTAATTTAATTCCTCTGCCTAATCCTCCCCTCTCTCCATCCACCTCCTTCCTTTTGTAGCCTCACTATTTGGGACTTGTTGTTCCTTCTTTCCCTTATGTATCTGAAGAAATCCTTTTCTCTGTTTTTTAGTACCCTGTGCCAGCCTCAGCTCCCTGGAAGCCTTGGCTGCTCTGACTAGTTTGGTGGCCTCTCTGGATTTCTTCATGCACATCTCCTTGTCTTCTCCCCTCCCTGACTTTTTGAACCTCCAGAATGCCTCTCTCTTGGCCCTCACCCCCTCCCTGACCTCCTGAGTCATCCAACTGGGCTTCTTTGCCCTCCCTTTCTTGCTCTGTGTTCTAGTATATGCCCCCGTAGCCTCCATTAGCCTTTTTTTATGACATCCCACTTCTGACTTGTGTCCCAGCCTGGTTGAATCTCCTCCAGGTGCCCCGCCAGAATTTCCCCATGTTTTTAAAGTCTGCCCACCCAAAGTCAATCACCTTGGTACCTGTTCCCCCAGCTTCCCTCCCCATGTTGAGTGTGAACCACACCAAGTAGTGATCGCTTCCCGCCAGTGGGTCCTCCACCCCTAGATCACTTACCATCTCCCCATTGGACAGTACAAGGTCCAGAGTATTTCCTATCCGAGTTGGCCCATGGTCCAACTGCATCAAGAAGCAGTCCTGAAATGCCTCTAACAGGGTTTGCTGCCTTACACTTGTGGTGGTTGGGGTACTCCAATCCACCCAAGGTAGGTTAAAGTCCCTCACCACCATCATGTTACCCTTCCTGCAGACCCTTCATATTTGCTCAGCTAACTCCCTGTCCAGGTCCTTCAGTTGAGCTGGTGGTCTATAAACTACCCCCATCCTCAGTGTACTGCCTTTTGAGTCCTGAAAATGCATCCATAGGACCTCTGTCCTGCCCTCCTCCACCTCATCCCTTGAACACCTTATCCCCTCCCGTACATAGATCACCACACCACCACCCCCTCCTCTTGGTCCTATCCTTTCTGAATATCCTATACCCTGGGACCATCATCTCCCAGTCCTGGTACTGGGTGGCCGACGTTTCCGTGATGGCTGCACTGTCCGTCCTCCCCTCTGCCAATAGGGCCTGAAACTCAGCTGACTTGTTTCTGAGGCTCCTCGCGTTCAGTGAGACCACTCTCCAATCGACTCCCTTCCCCTTCCTAACCCTTCTCCCTCCTTCCCCCCATGTCCCCTCCCCTTTGCCTTCCCCATTAACTAGGGGGGTAAGCTTGTCAGGCCCCCTACTCCATGACCCCTGTCTACCAGCTGACCACTCACCACCCCCCCTTCTAGTTTAAATTCATCTTTGTTTCTGTGTACTCCTCTATCTTCTGCTTCAGTACTGCTTTCCCCTCCTTGCTCAGGTCTAGTCTGTCTCCAGCGTACAGGTCATTCCTATCCCAGGTTCTACCCCAGCCACCCACCAAGCCGTACCCCCTTGAGCGACATCATTCCCCCAGCCAAGTAGATCACAAGTTGGATACACATTTCCTTTATATTATGCTATTTAATCTGTACAGTTAATTCTCCTGTCTACTTATTTCATACCACTGTGTTATTTTCCTTTTTGTTTCCAGACATATGTTTGCTTTCAAAGCACATTGTATCCTAAAAGCGAACATTGAAATTGTCAATACAGAGAAAAGCTTTTGTTCTAAGACTCTGGTAGCACACATATTACTGTTTGGCTATTCCTTAGTCACCCCTGCCGTGCAAGTTGAATGGTTGTGAACACTGGCAGCATCTCTAGTATATTGCACCGAGTGCTGCATTTCTGAGGCTTTTTGTAGCCCTGGCCTGAGAGAGACAATGGCTGTACCAATTAACGTGGAGGAACGCCCTACATCACAACTCAGTGACATCATCCCATGCCACGCTTGCCCCCATTAGTGCAGCTGACCATTGCTATTTAACAGCTCTGCATCGTTCTAAGACAGTGGCAGGAGGACCAGTTCTACTCCACAGCCCTGTGTGGACATGCTACTCACCCCAATGCCAGGAGGGTTTAACTAAAAGTAGCTGTCATTCTTGTTGTTAGCCCTGGATGCCAGCCTATTGGACAAACACTAGATCACTTAATTTCGTAATTGTTAAATTTAGATAATACAGTGAGTCTCAAAATCCTTTAACCTGATTGGCTGACTGTCACTTTTTCCCCATTGTAAATCCTGGCATGACCAACGGCAAAAAGTGCCAGTCAACCACATCTAGAAAGCCCCATTTGAAATCAGTCTAACCCCCCTAACATCAGAGCCAAAACTCTGTCATATTGTTTCCCTGCTTAGCCTTCAGATAAACCGTGCTTGGCTGATTAACCGTGATGCTAAACTACGTCACTGAAACATGGAATGCTGTTTTTAATTAATAGTCCTGCTTTGTTCCCTATAACCGACTCCTGTTTTAAAAAAAAAAAAAAAATACCGCAAGTTTTCATCCTGTTAAGGAACACTGCCTGCGTCTCACTTGCACCCTTTCACCTCCGCTTCCGTGACCGCTAACCAGAGCCAGTGAAAGACACTCTCTCCTTAATTTCAATACAATCTAGCCTGTTTAACTGCAGGATTTATGCAGCATTTCCACAGACTGCTACATCCACAGTAGCCAGGGAGGCGGTAAAGCAACATGAAAACTGTCTGTGCTTGCTTTGAAGTACGTGGCAGTTGCTGTCACTGTTCTCACTGCATACTCAGAGCTGTCTGGCTGTCATTGCATACTCGGAGCTGTCAGGCTGTCGGACTGCTGAAAAAGGAAAAGAAACAAAAACAGACAGAAGCTCAGCTTTCAGAGTCCCCAGGTCTCCTGCAAGTGTGTGTTTGTGTGTGTGTCTGGTATGGAGGGGATTGCCATCACAGCTTGCACTGCATACTTGCAGCTGTTAGGTTGTCAGACTGGTTAAAAAGAAAAAAAAACACAGAAGCTGGACTTCTACAATCCCCCAGATCTCCTGCATGTGTAAGTGTGTGTGAGTGTGATGGGAGTTAGGTGTAGGGGTCGACTTTCACTGGCAAGCCAGCTGCCCTTAGCAACAAGGAAATATTTATTCTGGCATAGAAGTAAAATAAATAAAAATAATTTAAAATATTAAAAGTCTTTTTCTTTTTTTTCTTTTCACGCCAAAGAAGTGGGACATTGTACAATGGCAATAGACCACTCCAGGCATTGCTGCTCTTTTTACAAGTCTTTGCCTCGTTAATATCCTGCTTCTCACAGAATGTTCTTGTCAGTTTACAGAATGTTCTTGTCAGTTTCGATGCTGGTGCAGCAAAAAGAACATAGTGACCCGGAACTAACCTCTTGTTTACAGCTCTGCAAAAGGCTTAAAAACTGCATCTCAGGTTAACCCCCTGAGTTCCAAATAGCTTTACAATCATGTCAACAGTATAACTAAATACATTTTAAACAAAGAATCCCGGTATCACATACAGTTTTCCTCAGAGATTCACATATATTTTTTATACCCACAGATATGCAAGGGGGAAGAAAAGACAGAACAGCAAGGGAAGGCAGAGAGATAGGGAGAGGCAGAGAATTGCAAAACCGTCAGAGTGATCAGTTCCTAGGTCTCACAAGAAAATTTGGTTGCACAGCCAGACAGACAAAAGACAGAAAATGAGAGCCTAGAACAGATCCTTGTGTTAAAACTCTTTCTGCATAACAAAGGGGCAGGTCCTTATTCAACCCTGTCACATACCCCCCTCTTTAACAGGGAACCTGTTTTATAAAAACAGTTTTCCAAGTTTATAACCTTTACAGTTCAGTGCAAATGCAGCATAGCAAACAGAGAAATTTCAACTGACATTTTTTCATCCTTCATAATTCTCAATTCCTGATCCATATCTTGACAGAAAATTAGCATTAATATTCTCTTTCCCAGATTTGTGCATTACTTTAAATTTAAATGGCTGTAGTGTCAGGTACCACCATGTGATTCTAGAATTTGTATCCTTCATTTGGTTAAGCCAGCAGAGAGGATTGTGATCTGTTACAAGTCAAAGTCAGTTCTTAGTAAGTAAAACTTAAACAGACCCCATGACCCACTTTTCCACAAGGCATTCCTTTTTAATGGTGGAGTACCTTTTCTCTCTGTCTTAGAATTTCCTACTTATGTATAGAATAGGAAGTTCTTTCCCATCTATGTGCTGACTCAGAACTGCACCTAGGCCTACCTCTGATGCATCAGTCTGTAACAGAA
This sequence comes from Neoceratodus forsteri, assembly GCA_016271365.2. NCBI lineage: Eukaryota > Metazoa > Chordata > Ceratodontiformes > Ceratodontidae > Neoceratodus > Neoceratodus forsteri. Next base: position 887,598,028 of record CM028135.1, on the reverse strand, counting down.
ATTGTTTCTCAAAGTCTGGGCTTCTTGAAACATGGACTGAACATAATGCAGCCTTAATGGCTCAAAGCACATCGTCATACTCTGGGGTCCACTTTAAATTACTGTATTCGGGAACCGTTTCTTTGTGTGTTCAGTGAGGGGAGTAGCTAACTTGGCAAAGCTGGGAACAAATCTCTGATACTAACCGGCTAGCCCTAAAAATGACCTGACATGTTTCTTGGTTTTGGGGACAGGGCTTTTAGCTACAGCTTCTATCCTGAAAATCTCTGGCTTGACGTCTCCATTTCCCAAAACGTAGCCCAAATATCTGGTTTCCCGTATGCCCAATACACACTTGGTATGGTTAATTGTCTGACCTGTCTTTTTGACTGATAACTGCTCATAGGTGTTCCAGGTGGCTTATCCAGTCTGGACTGTACAATACAACATCATCCAGGTATGCAGCACAATAACCAATGTGAGGGGATAAAAGTAAGATGCCAAACACTTTTTAAAGTTTAGACTGCAGCCTTGTGCCTCCCCCTTAGTAAATGGTGCATGGCTTAGTCGCTGAGTAGTTCACCCTCAGCCTGCCCTGAACCAGTTCTCCCTCTTCCCCCATTTCATACTATAAATCAAGTCTGAGTCCCCATTTCAGCAATAATTTTAAAAAGTTAACAATAACTGAAAACTCCCCCAGTGAACAGTCATATGCTGCACTAGCATCTCCTACCTGATACAGTCACTGGCTTGCCGTTCCGGTCCTGCAGTGAAGGCAGAAAGATGCCAAACACTGTATTAAAGTTAAGACTACGGCCACGTGCCTTCTACCTCAGCAAATGGCACCATGTGCGGTTGCCAAGTAGCCTGCTCTCAACCAGTCCTCCCTCTTTCCCCCAACCCTGTCCCACACTGTAAATGAAGCCCAAGTCACCGTGTCAATAATAATCAGTTAAGAAAAATCAGCACTAATGAAAACTCCCACAGTGAACAGTCAATATGCTGCACTAGCAGCTCCTACATGATTCATCTGTCGGCTTGCTGTTCTATCCCTGGAGTGAATTGGAAGACATTAGACAAGATGGGAGCAAATCAGAATCACTGTGGGTTTAGAATGACAGCAAAGAAAAACTGCTGTTAAGGGTCCGCAATAGATCACCTGATCAGGGGCAGAGGGCTGATACAGACAGTGGGACTATGGAAGGAAATAAGAAGTGCAGCAAGTAAGGAGTGTCTTGTTTTTTTTCTGTCATGGGGAGTTTAAATTTATTTGAAATTGAGTGGGATATTTTATTTATTTATTTATTTAGTTTTTTTCACCGGGTAAGTGCACTAGACAAATCCTGCCTATTTTCAGGCACGACCCGGGGGAGGGGGATACAGATGAATGCCAACTGATCTTGAACCAGATTAAGCTGTTGGTGGTATTTTTAGTGAATGAGGGAAATTTGGCCAGGACACCAGGGAAATTCCCCTACTCTGTGTAGGCGGAGCCTTTGCGCTGGCTGCAAGATGGCCAGTTTGCATGATCCCCTGGAGGAGATGGACGCTGCTAGCTCAGGGGAGTCGGCCTCCTCCTCTGTGCTACCTTCCTTAGAGGCCCCAGAAGAACGTCTTGCTATAGCTGCTACTAGCAGCACGACTATATTGGAAATGGACTCCGTTTTCTCTGCTATGCCTAATGAAGTTATTCCTGCTGTACCTGGTGTGAATGGAGTTCCTCACTCGCTTCCAGCCTTCAGGAACAACGCGAGGCACTAGTCCTGCGATTGCAGATTTGGACTCGGCACTGCTGGCTTCTGCGCGAGCGCCGCCTCGAGCGACTATTCCTTGCTCTCCTTCCTGCGGACGTCAACACTGGAAAGCCCCAGTCGACGCCTTACCGGTGGATTCGCTTCTGTCGCCTGCTGCTGGTTCCTCCTCAGCTCCCTGATGCGACAATCTTCGGACTGCCTCTACTGATAATATTCAGCAATCGATGCCGGAAACACAAGAAACTGCAATGACTGAAGTTGCTCGCCTCAGTAAGTGACTCTAGCGCTACAATTGACACTGTTTCTGTTCCTGAGCAACCTTCTGTTTTTTTTTTCTCTGCCACACAAGAACCTGGTTGGTCCAAACGTGGGGGTTCATTCCTCCATAAAAAAGTCAAACCTAACCAGGATACCCATTCAGACTGGTCGCCAGAGACAGCTTTAAAAAATGCTGGTTGGGAAAGGAATATTGGAGGGACTTGGACCCCTGATTCCCAGGATCCTGTATATCTTAATATGCTCAAGAAATCCTCTGAGACAAAATGTATGAGCTCCAACGAACCTCGGGGTGTGTCCTTTCCTTTATCTATTGCTAGTTCTACTGTTGTTAGTGCTACAACCACTATCCCTAAACCTACTTCTGCTTTGCAAGGGACTAAAACTGTTTTTTCAGGACCTACTTTGTTAGCTACTGCCACAGCACCTCAAGGTTCAAAATTTAAACTTGCTGATTTATTTTCCTCCAAAGGCTAGCCTGCACCAAGGAGGAACGCTGTTAGATTACTTTACAAGGGTGGTCTAGAACTTCCCCCTGATCGTTTATATGTAGCTAAAACTCTTCTTAAAGGATCAATGAAGTTTTTTTCCTCTGAGATTTTTGTACTGATTAATATAGGTAACTCCAACTTTGATATTAGTTTTAAACAAATGTCTGGGCTCGATAGGTTTTGGGCTCAATATGACAAATTTCAGTCCACACCAGTTTGGTCCCCTTTCCAGGCCATTCCTCTCACTAAACCTGCAATTCGTAACATTACTGTTGTTTTTAAGAATGAGGGAGTTCACATTGAGAATATTCTATTCTGGTTAAATAAACGTTGGAAGTTTTGAATAGGCTACCCCAATCTAGACTCTGAACAAATCTGGGATGGCAGTTGGAAGGTACATGTTAGCTTTTTCCACTAACACTGGCCCAAAACATCTGCCTAATTTTTTCTTTTTAGGCAAGGACAAGGGCTTCATTTTTATGCTGGGCAACCAAGTCTTGTTTTAAGTGTGGAAGTACGTATCATTTAAGTTCTGCTTGTGACACTCTTAAATGTAGCCACTGTTTTGAATATGGTCATATTGCAGCTAAATGTGTTAACTCATTTAAATGTAACTTATGTGAGGGAACTGGCCATGCTTATGGCAGGTGCCCCTGGGCCTCTCATAACAGAGACGACTGCCCCTCTCATGATGGCATCATCACTGTTGCTCAACAGTTGCTTGCCCACAATTTAGCCTCCTCTACCTCAGAGGTTACCCCCCCTTCGGTGGCTGGAGATGATCCCTCTGTAACCTCTGCTCCAGTTTCTCAGTCCCCCTTTTCTGCTGTACCCCTTCCTGCTTCTACTGTGGCTTCCCCCGCTATTACTCCCATTGTTCAAGACACTGTTATGCCTCCCCCTCATCCCATGAGTTTGGAGGGAGACAACCCTAGTTTCACCACTGTTACCCACAAACGAACCAGGAAAGGCCTAGCTGTTGCTAGTCATAGCAAGGAAACTCCTTCACGTAGTTGGCAAACCCCTAACAAATTTGCGGTTCTAGCCACAGATCTTTCGGATAAAGACTCTGGGGGTGAGGATACCGATTCCTCCTCCCTTCTTTCTTTCCCTGATGGGGTCGATGGGGCTGATACAGACCCAATAGCAAAACGCACTAGGCAACGACGGAGGGGCAAGTCCCCACCCATTACTTAAATCATGTCTTCTCTAAATATATGTTCTCTGAATGTGAACAGTATTAAAGGGAAGAAGAAGCTGGGTGGGATATTTTTAACCCTTTCTGACCTGAACTGTGACATAATCTGCCTTGTCGATACCAGATTGAAGACCCACGGGAACTATTTCAGGCCTCAAAGGCATGGATTGCAGGTCCCTCTTTTGGTCTATTGGACCAGACACTTGTGATGGTGTTGGGATTATTCTCCAGCCCTGATTTTAGAGTATCCAGATTAGTAGACATTTTCCCTGGTAGGGCCTTGTTATTGGATTTTCATATAAATCTGAGAGTTTCGGATGATTGGGACTTACGCCCCTCAAACCAAGGCACAGAGTTTCCTTTTCATCAAATTAAGCCCTATCTTTTACGTCCAGATTACTTTTATGGGTTGGAGACTTTAATTGCGCCTACATCAAACAGATCGAGGCCTACAAACTTCCAAGCTATTTTGTGACTCTGTGGCTTTAAATAATATAATTTCCATGGCTAAGCTTGTGGCTGTCTATAGATATTTCCACAAATCGGTGGGTCCACTTTTTAAGGGGTCCCTACACCAGGATAGATTTTCTTTTTTTATCTAAGGTTTTGATTTTACTTTCTTGTACGACTGTGGCTACTGAATTTTCGGATCATGTTGCTTTATGTGCCTCCTTCTCTTGGGCCTCAGCCCTGAGATGTAAGAAAGCCAGCTGGCATCTTAATGATTCCCTACTCAGTGACTCTCTTTTTCTCAAACTTTGGCACAAAGAGTTTTTAGCTCGTTTGTCTGTAGTTGACTTCTATGATACTGGGATAGACTGGTGGGAGGCCTCCAAGCTAAGTTGGAAACAGTTTTTTCAGAAGACAGCTGCTAAACAACAAAATACTAAATACTTGTCCTATTTAACCTTAAGGCATCAGTTACAGCATTTATTTTCTTTAGCCAGCTCCACTAATTATGATTTTAGTTCTCAGATTAGTGAAATCAGTACTCAAATGAGGTTATCTCAGTATAATCGAGCTGATTCATTAGGTCAGGAAGCTGCTGGCACCCATATTACTAAGGGTTGTTTAGATCCCTTCAAGGCCTGTAAAGATAGAATCGACTACTAAATTAATCACCTCTCTATTATCTCAGTCAGAGAATTACTCAAGAAACCTGAAGACTTGCTTCACTGTGTTGAAAATCACGTTCTCAGCATGTTCGGTACTAAACTGATCTTGCCAATGCAGATCACTTTCTTCACTCATTGTCCTTACCTCAACTTTGGGACTCTGATCAAGACAAGCTTTCTTCTGCTATTACTGAAAATGAAGTATTAGCTGCTATTACTAGTCTGAATCCACATTCTGCCCCAGGGTCAGATGGTCTGACCCCACATTTTTATAAGACCGTCTCTGCTGATCTTGTTCCTGTGTTAAATATCATTTATAATGAGATGTTACATTATGATGCTTTAACTGCTTCCATGAAAGAAGCATTGTTGATTCTACTGTTTAAGAAGAAGGGGGATCCTTCTGATATAAATAATTGGAGACCAATTAGTTTGCTTAATGTTGACTATAAGATCCTTGCCAAAATTCTCCTATCCAGAATGATTACTTTGCATCACATATGATTAGTCCGACTCAAACTTGTGGTATCCCAGGCAGACACCTTTCTGATAATCTGATTTTATTGAGAGAATTGTTCACTCTAGGGGAACATAATGCTGTCACTGGGTGGATTATAAGTCTGGACCAAGAAAAGGCTTTTGATAAAGTCTCCCATGAGTTTTTATTTCTAGTTCTGGCGGCTTTTGGGTTTCCAGTGCTTTCTTTCCTGGCTTGTTATTATATAGAGACGTGAGTGATACGCCCTAATGTTAATGGCTGATAGCCGTTCCTATTTTTCTAGCTCATGGGGTCCGCTCAGGGATGCCCGCTTAGTCCCTATTATATAATTTTTATATAGATACCCTTTTGAGAGCTATTTTTCTTTGCCCACAGATTATTGGATTGCTTTGTACTCCTTCCTCTTTACCCGTTAAAACATTAGCTTATGCTGATGATTTAATTTTGGCTGTGGACTCTTCCACAAAGCAAGAAGCCATTGTTCAGGTTCTACAGACTTTTTCTTTAGTTTCAGGCTCTAAAATAAATTTTACAAAAAGTATTCATGCGTACCACTTGGGCATACCTCCTTCCCAGTGCAGGCCTCTATGCCGGAGTTTCTGTATCTACTGCAGCTTTTTCATATTTAGGCATTTTCTTTGGTTGTGATAACATGCAAACATATAATTGGAATCTTGCCTTACAAAAGCAGATAATGTGATTAATGGGTGGAAAGACATTTAATTGGGAAGAAAAAAGGGTTGTGCTTCTTAAAACTCTGGTCATACCGATTTTTTACATCTCTGTTATGTGTTCCCACCACCTATTTCTTTGTTTACCAGACTAACTGGGATTTTTTCAAGGGTTGTGGGATCAAGGTTAAACCCCATTAAGAGGAATTTCACATACAGGCCGCTCAAGGAAGGTGGAATCAGCATGATCCACCCTGTTGTCTTTTTTTACAGCCTTTTTTTCAACTATAATTATGGGAAGGCTCTGAAACCTGGGGATGTTTTTTGGAAACCCTACTTTTTAGCATGGTTTTCCCTCTGCCTTGATAATTGGCATGCTCGTTATAAAGGGGTTATTTCTAAATCCCACTTAATCCCTAATTATGGAAAAGAGAGTTTTAAGATGGCCTTAACCTGGTGTCCCCATCTACAGGACTTCTGTATATTATCTAGACCCAAGTTATATGAAAAACTTTGGAGGTTGGAGGCTCAGGAGGAGATTGTTTTTCCATTTTGTCCCCCTGGACGTTTCCCCTGGGTACTCCATCAACTTCAAAATCGACGGTTACTACCGTATTTATGGGATATGATTTGGCTGAGTAACTATGATAGATTAGGGGCTAATAACAATCATAAGCACAAAGCCCTGTCTTTGAGGTATTGTCCTAGAACCTCTTGCCTTAATATTTTGAAACTCAGCAACATTTATTTTGTGAATGTCCTTTTCTTTGGAAGTTTGGTCTACTTTAGCTACTAATTGGTCAGAGCCTCTGTTGTCCTCACTTTCTTATGAACATGTCATGTTTTGCACTAATGACCTGCTTAATAGAAAATATCATATTGATAGTTTGTATATAATTTTTGCTATTATTCGTTATTATTTATGGCAAGCAAGATGTTTGTTAGTGTTACACCAAAAAAAATTTCGATCAATGAAGTTCTTTGTAATATTCATGCAGCCTTGTGTTCTGTCAAAAAAAATGATTTTTTACTTCCTTCTACCTCTCAAACTGTATTGTTGTGGAAAAATTGTGATAACTTTTTCTGTTAACTGGACTTGATCTGTTTTTTTGATTATTACCGTTTGTTGTGTTATTTTTTGTAAAGAAGCCCACTTTATTACCAATAAAATTCCCCTGCTCTTTTCGATAAGTGCCATGGGACCTTTAACATCCACCTGAACTACCATCAGAACAGGCAGATGGGACCTCGGTTTAACGTCTCATCCGAAAGGCGGCACCTCAGAAGTGCAGCACCCCTCTCATGCTGCACTACAGTGTCAGTATTGGGATATTAACCCAAGTGCCAGATGTGGGAACTGAACCTACAGCCCTCTGATCTCCCGGCCTCAGAGGCGAGTGTGCTGCCTACTGAGCCACTGACACTGGCTCACTGACATATACATCAGCCAGGCAATACAAGAGCAGGGGCAGACTTCCTGGACACAGTGAATGACTGTTCTGTAATGCAGTCAGTGAGAGGGGGACAAGGAAATAAGTTAGAAGGTTGGTTTCTGAAGTAGAAGTAAGGGAAAACCTAGGAAACTGCGACCACTACAGAGTATATGATTAGATTTCAAATTAAAGGACTTGGAGAGGAAAGAAAATGGTTACACAGACACTGCAATTCCATAGGGCCAGCTTTTAACAAAATGAGGGAAATAGCTGGAATGGAACTAAGACAATCAGGCAGAAATGAGGGGTTGAGGAGATGTAGGCTAAAATCAGTCCTAAAAAAGGTTGTGAAAGAATGTTTCCCTGGAAGGAACAAGACCAAGAGAACCAGAAGGAGCCCTCCATGGATGAGCCCAGCAGTGAGCTAAAACATCACAAGAATGGGAAAGCCTTAAAAGCAGTGAGAGATGTCATCAAACAGCACCAGGGCAGAGTATATGATCCTACAGAGAGAGTCTAAGAAGGTGATTAGGTAGGCAAAACAGGAATAGGAGTGTAATACTGCCAGGGATATAGTAAGGAATTCTAATGTAACCCCTAGACGGCGCTATCCCAGGGGCTACTACCCCTGCCTGATTTGCCACTAACAGGTTGAGGGGCCTGGATCCAATGGCGGGTGCCTCCACCCAGAGGTCAGGGTTTGCAATAGTTAAACTAACTTGGTCACAGCCCTCTGGGACACTGCAACCCCCCTTTCTTTCCACTAGTGGCCCACACAATATATCAGAATTACCTTCACAGTATACACTTACCCCCAGGTCTGGTTCCGCACTGGGACCTCCTGTGAAATGAGATACAGTGCAACAATCACAGTACAGTACTTTAACATAGACAATACCTCAGGCAGTATAACTTTGCTGAAACAAGCAGCTCTGATTTATTTAGGGGATATAACAAGGACAGGGGAATCAGGTTAATTAGCTTATCACTCTAATAATCTACCTTATGGCTCTGTGCACAGGCCTGTCCCTATCAGTTACTGTCCCTGGGTACCCAAGCCCTAGTGGCTAGTCCAAACCGTGGCAGCTGGTAGGGCCCTTTCACACAGAGAAAAGGAGAATTAAACAGTCAGCAGTACAGTAATTCCATTTGGATTTAATGTGGCAATTCAACAGGGAGCGACCCTGAATTAGTACTCACGACCTCCAAATAAGATAGGGTCCTTCAATGTCAGCAGGGCTCACTTGAGGTACACAAACCTCTTCACACATCCATATAAAAGAAAGCACTATACCAGGCAGGCTGCATCTGTATCCCGATCGCAATTACTGCACAATACCCGGGAGAACACACAGCAGATTCAGTTCCTGACAGACCAAATGCAATTTTCAGCAATTCCTCCAGTCTTCTATAGGGTGAGCCTGGTTTCTACTCTTCAGAGATCCTTTGATTCTTTTCACAGGACTGATTCAGTCCTAACAAGCTGTTACACAAGCTGCAGACCGGAACTCTGGGCTTACACATGCTTTTTGACTAAAACTGCACACTGAAAAAGCACAGGGCTCCTTTCTTCTTTACTGCCAAAGCTCAACTGAAACTCCAACCGACAAAACCGGGCACTTCCTTTGAGTTCCTCCCAGTTCTTGACTGGATTGGCTGTCACTCACAATAGACTGCTGCTGTTGGTCCAAAAAGGCACTGAAGTCTAAACTACATCTCCCAGAGTCACTGCCCATACAATCCTCTTGTGGCTGGCTCAGACTATGAGTCCAAGTTCTGACTCGTCCAAGGCACCACTTCAGAGCTAGCCTACCCCACACTGATTGGTCCAGTTCAGCAGTTCAAAACTAGAATGGGGAACTAGCAGACACAGTTCTGACTGCAAAGAAAGCAGGTTAGACAAACTGTAATTTCATCACTACTCTAAATAATCTCTGGCAAACAGTTACATCTTTCAGATAGGTTCCCTTTGCACTCCTAGTGACTGCAAAAATGAAGTGAATTGGCAGCAGCTCGAGTGGTACTCAGAGAAGCACACAGTCCCCCCATACAAACTAATTATGTCTGCAAGCAGACAGCTCTTAAAGAGACAGTACCAGAGGCTCTAAAAACACTCACTGATAAATGGCTTAAATGCCAAACACCATTCAGGCTTGGAGCATTCAAGCAAGCTCCTGGAAGTCTTTTGGGAACCCCCATTTGCAGGGGGGTTACACTAACATTTTTTTTGCTATGTTAAACATTAAAAGGGTGCAAAAGAGAGATATGTCCCATAACATGATGGAGTGCAGTAGCTTGTTAACTGGGGAAAAAGTCTGCAGAGGAGCTTATTGCTTATTTTACACAAGTCTTTCCTGAGGAACCCGTGGTGTAGATTGCCAGTACTAGAGGGTCAGTTAGAAGGGGGAGACCAAAACATGTAATCAAGCGGCATTTAGAACAAGGCTGGTGTCAGTAAGGTAAGGTAGATGCAAGTAAGACACCTGGCTCTAATGTGATACACCCCAGCCTACTAAAGGAACTCAAGGAGACATTGACACAGCCAGTTGCATAGCATTTTAGAAAATCCTCGGAAACAGCCAGTTCAGGGGAGTTGGAGGACAGCACATGATTCCCGTGTTCCAAAAGGAATCACGGGGAGATCCGGGAAGTAGAGGTCAGTTAGTTTGACTTCAGTTGTAGGTGAAATGTTAGGGTTAATAACAATTAAGGCTGTCTTCGTAGCAGATCTGGTTGAGCACAGGGTCATAACTGATAGCCAGCGTGGTTTTGTATGGGGTAGTCTTGTCAAGCCAATTTAAAGGGGAACTGTCAGCAGTAAGAGCCTCACATCCAATTGTGAGGCAGATTCCAGTTTGCACTTTGTGTAGAAAAACATTATTTTTTTTTACTGCAGTATAGTAGAATGTATTAGGCTAATTTTGCTGATTTCTAAGATTCCATTTCCTGTAACCAGAAATCCCAGAATCCCCTGTAACTGACATCAGAGGAGGACTGCAGAGCTGGGAGATTCAATAGCCTGCAGTATACATGTTAAATATTTTGTAAGCTAAAATCAGATGTTTGCTGGTCTGGCTGGTCCTGCTTTGCTCACGGAGCTTAGTTGTCTGTGATCATAAAGCCCCAGAAAAACAGCAGACCAGCAAACAGAAGATTACATCTTATAAAAAACTCTGACATTCCCTGTAGGCTATTGAATCTCTCACTGCTGCAGTCCTCCTCTGATGTCAACTGGCAGGGAGTCTGGCATTTCTGGTTACAGGAGATGTCAGTTTACAAGTCAATGAAATTAGCCTGATACAATCTACTACACAGCAGTAATCAGGTTAAAAAAAATATTTTTTGCACACAAAGGGCTGATCGGGGTCAGCCTCACAGGTTGTTGTGAGGCTCTTACTGCTGACAGTTCCCCTTTAATTATGTTTCTTTTGATGAGTTGACCAGAAGGATTTATGGGGTGGGACCTCTAGACTTAGTATATTTGGACTTTAGTAAAGCCATTGACAAGGTCCCCCATGGGAGGGTGTTGCACAAAAGTAGAAAGAAGGGAGAGGGAGGTGAACTCTTAATATGAATTTGAATTCAGTTGAGACAGGAGGCAGAGAGTGGTGGTGCAGGGACAAGTATCAGACTGGAAGATGGCGACTGGTGGAGTTCCTTATGAGTCAGTTCTGGAATTGCTTCTGTTTAATTTGTTCATTAATCATTTAGAAATGGAGACTAGCAGCTATTAAGTCAAGTCTGCAGATTATACAAACTAGCAAGAGTGGTCAACAGTGAGGAAAAGTGTGAAATTACATCAGCAACTAAATAAACTACTTGAAGCTGTTTGTCAGACATAGCTGGACAAGAGAAGTTCAATGCGGGGGAAATGCAAATTACTGTAAAGTACCTAAAGGATAGAAACAGAAAATGGACTTAAATGAAATGATACAGTTTCTAATGCGGCAAAGCAGGATAAGAACTTGGAAATGTTATCAACTCATCTTTGAAAATGTCAAAACTGTTCAGCAGCCAGCAGAACCAAGAGAATGTTAGGTTCCATTAAAAGGGTTGTAAGGGTTTACTGTGATAACTGCGCGGCCAGAATAGTGCAGCACAAAACCACCAGGGACAATAGCACTGGCAACATCTGTAAGAAAAAGTAATTTTCTGCTGGGGGGCCTATGCTCCCTGCAGTACGCCTGCACTCCCCTCCTATAATATAATCACCTCTTGGGGAGGTACATGTGGGGAAATGGGTATAATTCCAGTGGGTGGACAGAGTCACTGGAGGAACTCTGTGGTACACTCCACTTGGGTTAGGGGGAGAAAGAGGACAGGGGCAAGTTGGGGAGATAGCTTGGCGAAGGGGATATAGTCCACCACATGTGGGAGGAAAGGCAAAGGGGGGGCTGCACAGCAACTGAGGAAACCAAAAAAAAAAAGTGTGGTGAGGTGGGAGCTAAACCTGGGACGGCCGTAGGCACCCCGCCATCCACAGCCTCTTGCTCTATCCACACAGCCACGGTGAGAGCATGCTTCCAAGCTGTCATTTGGTAGGTGAAAACAGCCACAGGAATACAGTTGTTATGTCTGCACTATACGCTCCCTGTGGCTATTTTCACAGTTGCTATTTTCACTGCACAGTATTGTACCCTACAGTAAACTCCACACTATCTTCACCGGATACTGGTCATAAGTAGTAGAGAAATAGCCGTGATAATGGCAGTATACAAGATGTTACATGGCAATGGATTGTGATCAACCAATCAGCGAGCGGAACGGCTGTACTTCTTACCATCTCCTCGTAATGCACATTAGATGTGCTCCCTCTCAACTTTGCGGTCGCCTACATACCAGCACCCCTGAACTATCTTTATTTGCAGACCCCAAAATGTTCTGCATCTTTCCACCAAGTTTTTACTTTTTTTCTGTCTTTTTCAAAGCATCCTGCGGCCTCCACAATACCTCCCTCCTCAGTACCCCACCAAAGAGAAACTCCTACGACCTCCTCACCACCGTGCTAAACCCAAATGGATGCCACTTGGTCGTCTGTATCCACAGTAGACTCAGCTTTGCTTTGTGGTCCTGCCACCCAACCAGCATAAGATACCCTTGTGAAACTATAAGAGTCCACCCTTCAACACCCATATACATACACTGCAAACAAATAAAATCAGCATTTGTATTTCAATAGTGCCTTTCATGCAGGGATCTTAGAATGCCTTACAGTAAACACAGTACTCACATGAAACAGTCACATAGAAACACAGAAACGTAGAAACATAGAATTTGATGGCAGATAAGGACTGCTTGACCCACCTAGTCTGCCCATTTCCCTACCTAACGGATAAGCTGCAGATCCTAGTTAACCAACAGCCTACTTCCTCCTACCCCCAACTAGAATTGTCTTATGTCTGTCCCATACATTTGTAACCCCCCTACAAATGGGGGTTCCTAAAAGCTTCCCCCGGAACTCGTTTAAATGCTCCAAGCCTGGCTGGTGTTCGGCGTTTAAGCCGTTTTAAATGGGTAGCCAGTGAGCGCCTTTAACGCTTCAGTATACTGTCTCTTTAAGGGCTGCTTGTTCATGATCAGCTTTAGCTAAACTAAGGGGGGCTGTGTGGTTGTATGCCCAAGTCCCGCCTGGGGCTGCTGAGTAGGCGTTCCATTCTGCCATCGCTAGTTGTGCAGAGGAAGCTCTCTGAAAAGATGCGACTGGTTATTAATAATAGCCTAGAGTACTACTGATAATGTGTTTGTTCTAACCTGCTTTCCTTGCAGTAAAGACTATTCTATCTCCTCCATTTTGGTCCAGAACTGCCGAATTGGACCAATCAGTACCTCGGGACTCTGTGGAGCCGTCTGACCAATAGAGACACTGCTTGTAATTTGGGAAAGGCATTATGGGCTATGGTGCTTCTTTGCACCATTGAGAGCAGGAGTAAATGACTGGCAGGTGTTGCCAACCAATGGAATCGGGTATGCCTGAACTGAAAGGAGTGCCCCAGGCTCTAAGAGGCAGAATCGTTGCGACTGAGAAAGGAAAGGAGCTCTGAGCTTCTGCGCCGCGCTGGTGCTTTCCTTGAGGAAGGCATGAAAGCCTGAGGCGGCCGTTTTGAATTAGCGGCTAAGTGGACTAAATCCATCGTGGGCGGTCAGAGGAGGCTGTGTGCCAGCACAGCTACCTACCAGGCTCGACCTGTGGAGGACTGGAGAATCTGCTGAATCACGCTCGGTCCATCGGAAAGTCGAAGCTGCCGTTGTCGCACCTGAATCTGCTGTGAGTTCGTGTGGGTCTTGGAAGCAGCTGCCTGGTATGGTACCCCTCTGTTGCTTGCCATATAAATGTGTGAGGAGGTTTTCGAAGCTCAGGCCCAGCCCTGCAAGTGATGAAGGAGTGGTTATCTGCTGGAGGTGTGAGTACTGGGTCAGGGTAGCTCCCTGGTAATCTTTCAGACAAGGGCAAGACAGACCAAATCATTTCAGTATACTGCTGCCTGCACTAAGTGAGCCTCCTGCTCATTCTGATCTGTTCGGAACAGTAAGGTTCATTTGTGTCAGGGCCCCAACCAGCTGCTACGAGGGACTAGCCATTAGGGCTTGGGTACCCAGGGACAGTAATTACTAGGTTTAGGCCTGTGCACAGAGCCCTAGGTAGATAAGTACAGTGATAAGCCAATCACCTTGATTCCCCCCCAGTCCTTGTTATTTCCCCCTTAAATAAATCAGATTGTTTTGTTTTGCAACTACACCCTGGCTGGATTGTGCTTTACTGAGGATATACTGTGCAGTGAAAGTGTAATAATGGTATCTTACTTTCCAGGGGGTCCCCGGAGTAAGCGGAGAGATACGGGCCGGGGGGTAAGTGCACCGGGGAAAGGTATTGTCACTACTTCGTGTGAGCCACTAGTGGACCAAAAGGGGGGTTGCAGTGACCCAGAGGGCTGTGACCGAGTCAATCTTGACTGTCTTGCCCCTGACCTCTGGGTGGAGGCACCCGTCAACGGATCTGGGCCCCTCACCCTGTCACAGTTGAGGCAGGCAGGGGTAGTAGCCCTAAGGGTAGTGCCCCCTAGGGGTTACACATTCTTGAATTCCCCCACTGTTTTGACTCTACGACCTCCTCAGGAAGGCCGTTCCATGCATCTACAACCCTCTCTGTGAGAAATACTTCCTCACATTACCTCTGAGCTGTCCCCTCATCTTCAGATTGTGCCCCCTCTTTCTTGCACCTCTTTTTCTGAAAGATGCTACCCTCTTGGACTTTGTTGATTCCCTTGAGGTATTTGAAAGTTTCTATCGTGTCCCCCCTCTCCCTCCTTTCCTTGAGGCTATACATCTTAAGCTCCTTTAGTCTTTCTTCATATGTCTTCTGGTGCAGATCCTGCACCATTTTGGTTGCCCTATTCTGGACAGCCTCCACCCTGTCTATGTCTTTGCGGAGATGGGGTCTCCAGAACTGTACACAGTACTCCAGATGTGGTCTTATTAACTGTCTGTACAGAGGGCCAACAACTTCCTGTTTTCTACTGGTGATGCCTCTCCCTATGCATCCCAGTATCCCCCAACCCTTCTTACTGCCTTCTGACATTGCTGGCCCACCTTTGGGTCGTCTGATATGACTACCTCCAGGTCCCTTTCCATTTTTGTTGTTGTCAGTATCTCACCCCCCATTGTGTACTCTTCCCCTGGGTCTTTGTTTCCCAGATGCATTACTTTGCACTTCTTTGCATTGAATCTAAGCTGCCATACATTTGACCATTCCTCCAACCTTGCCAAGTCCCTTTTCATCCTTTCCACCCTACCTTGCGTATCAACCCTGTTGCAGATCTTTGTGTCATCTGCAAAGAGACATACTTTCCCTTCCAGTCCTTCTGCAATGTCACTTACAAAGACATTAAAAAGGACTGGCCCCAGTACTGAACCCTGTGGTACCCCACTAGTAACCCCCCTTTCTTCATTGTGGACTCCATTTACTATTACCTGCTGTGCCCTGTTGTCTAGCCAGTGTTTTACCCAGGCTACCACCCTGGGACTCACTCCCAGGATGGTTAATTTGTTTATTAATCTTTTGAGCGGGACTGTGTCAAATGCCTTGCTGAAGTTTAGGTAGGCCATGTCCACAGCCTTTCCCTGGTCTACTTTGGTCACCCAGTCAAAGAAATCAATTAGATTCATCTGACATGACCTTCCTGCTGTGAATCCATGCTGCCTTGGGTCCTGTGCCCCACTGGCCTCTAGGTACTCAACAATTCTTTCCTTCAGAAGTGATTCCATCATTTTCCCTGCCACTGAAGTCAAACTGACAGGTTTGTAGTTTCCTGCCTCTGTCTTGCTCCCACTTTTGTGAAGGGGAATCACATCCGCCCTCCTCCAGTCCTCAGGTACCACACCATCCTTCCATGATTTATTAAAAAGGGTAGTCAGTGGTGTTACTAGTTCTTCCCTTAGTTCTTTGAGAATTCTGGGGTGAATCCCATCAGGCCCCATTGCTTTATCCACCTTCAGTTTTAAGAGTTCTTTCAGAATCCTTTCTTCTGTGAAAGGGTTAATATCAACCCCTATCCAGAGTGCTTCTATTGACTGGATTAGGTATCTCCCCCTGCTTTTCCATTGTGAATACTGAGCAGAAGTATTCGTTCAGTATTCCTGCTTTTTCACTGTCGCTCTCTGCCCAACCACCTTCCTCTTTATTCAGCCTCAGTATCCCTGCCTTAGTCTTTCTTTGCTCCCTAATGTGCCTATAAAATGTTTTATCCCCCTTCTTAACCAAGTTGGCTGTCTTTTCCTTGGTTTGGGCCTTTGCTATTCTGACTGCCTTTCCCGCTTCCTTCTGCTTTAACTGGTACAGTTCTCTGTCCTGCTTCTTCTGTGTTTCCTTATACTTCCTGAATGCTATCTTTTTCCCTTACCTTCCCTGCCACTTCTTTTGAGAACCATAGTGTTTTTTTTCATTTTGATTTATTTGCTTCACACAAAGGCTTATTGCCTCTGTGATGGCAGTTTTGATGTTTCCCATTGTTGCTCCACCTCCTTCTTGCCTGTTTGCTAGTGCTTTTCTGAAGCACTCTCCCATTTTGACAAAATCAGCCCTCCTGAAGTCCAGTACCTTCACTTTTGTATGGCTTGACTCCACAGCTAAGTTTATCATGAACCACACTGTTTGGTGGTCGCTTGTTCCCAGATGGCTACCCACTTCAACATCGGAGATCCTCTCTCTGTCCCCATTTGAGAGTACCAGGCCTAAGATTGCTTTCTCCCGAGTGGGTTCCAAAACTAGCCGTCTGAGGCATGCCCCCTGTAAGGCATCGAGAATGGCCCTGCTCTTGGATGTGGCTGCAGCAAAGGTGCTCCAGTTAACATCTGGCATATTCAGGTCCCCATCAGCAATATATCCCCTTTCTCTGCAGTCCCAAGGATGCCTTCTATCATTTCCTTGTCCATTTCCTCCTCCTGAGACAGGGGTCTGTATACAACCCCTGTGCAGATTGTAGAGCCATTTCCAGTATCCAGGGTGACCCACAGTGCCTCCTCTCCTCCCTGTTCACCCTTTAGTTATGTTGCTTTGATCCCTTCCCTTACATAGAGAGCTACTCCTCCTCCTCCTCCTCCTCCTCTTCTTCTTCTTCTTCTTCTTCTTCCCTCCCTGTCCCTCCTGTAGATTGTGTACCCTGGTATGTTGACATCCCAGTCATGGTTCTCTGTGTACCATGTTTCTGTGGCTGCCACGATATCCAGGCATCCCTCTTCCAGCAAGGCCACCATTTCGGGGAGCTTTTTACCTAGACTGTGGTCACAGAAGTGCATCGACCATTGGAGTGGAATGCAGCAGCCAGTTTGCTCCATTATACTACACAAAAGCTCTCCCAAGTCTCCATGCCCAGATGCAAGTCAGTAGATACTGAGCCATGTAGATTTGTTGGTGGATTAGTAAATGGGGGAAATTTTGTAAGGACAGCAAGAAGATTCCCCTAAACATTTTAAAAAGGGCAGTGAGATCTTTAACATCCACCTGTACAACCTCCAGACCAGGCAGAGGGGACCTTGGTTTAACGTTTTATCCAAAAGACAGCACTTCATTACAGCACAGTGTTCTGCAACCCTCCCCCCCTCCAGCAGCCTGCTAGGGCATTTGCATGGGTACTTATAATTAAGGATCACCCACTGCAAAATTACCAACACCACTTCCTGCAGCCCCCCCCCCCCAGCAGCCTGCTAGGGCATTTGCATGGGTACTTTTAATCAAGGATTACCCACTACAGAATTACCAACACCACTTCCTGCAGCACGTGGTGTTCAGTGGAGGTCTCCCACCCAACTGCTGAACGGGCCTTACTGCTTAGCTTTGAGGAGCTGACAGGATCAGACACCAAGGGGGTATGGCTGCAGGCTTTGGGGTATTGTGTTCAATTCTGGTCACTGCATTGCAGAAAGGCCATAAAGAGCTGGAAAAGGAAAAGTATAGAGCGACAAAGATGATTTTTTTAATGGGGTGGGGACATGCTGTAGGAGGAAATGCTGGAGAACATGGAGTTCTAGAGCTGTGGATATGATGCACTATCCACACTTCTGGCAATGTTCCTTTCCCTTTAAGGCTTGCCAGAATGTCTTCAAGCTGGCTCCTTCCACCCACCTGAGTGGTAACTCCCACAGCACCACCCCGTGATGTCTGATCTTCCTTTCTGCTAGAAGAAGGCGGTTCCCTCCTTACCACTCTCTGCGCTGAGTAGGCCCTTTGCTTCAAACTTTTGCAGTTTGTAAAATTTTTCGTCTTTAGGCAGTTTCTTCATAATCTCCATTATGGATGACTCGAAGTCAGCAATGGGATTCAAGATATGCGAGTGTGGGCAGAAGCTGTCCTGAACGGATCCACACACCATGTGCGTCTACTGCCTTTTCCATGAACACAATCCCCAGGTGTGTGGCCTGTGTTGCAATCTGCATCCTTCAACTCTGGAAGACCGGCATGCTCGGCTTCACGTAGGGTGCCTACCTGAACATGATCCCCCTGTTAAATTGAAAAACGCCCGTCAGGTGGTCTCTGTGGCTGCGGGGTTTGCTGAACAACTTGAGGCTTTTAAAGAGGCTGTGGCTCAGGTTGTGGAGCATGCCTCTTTGGCTTCGGCCTTTGTGCCGCTTTCCTTTGGCACCACCTTCACGGGGGCATTTAGGAATTTGTGCTAGTCCCTTCCCACCTTTGGGCAGGGCCCTTCTAAGGGCACAAAATCCAAATCTTCAAAGGAGGAGACTAAAGTGAAGTCTTGCCATCAATCGTGGGATTGCAAGCGCTCCCGGGCCTTGGATTCCCTCACTTCATGGTTTCAACTATGGTCGATCCTTCATCCCAGACCACTGGCTCCATGGTCTCCCCATCAGGTTAGTTGGTTGAGATGCCCGTCGACCAACCTGTCGAGATTTTTCTCAACCCAGTCGACGTGTTGTCACCAGATGAGGCCAGTAACCCACTCTCTAGGACTCCAGTCCTGTCTGTCACTTTTCGGGGTGGGTTGGACCAGCCTGCTGATCCAGTCCATACTCCTCAGGATCCAGTAATCCTGGAGGATCCTCAGCTTTCGCTGGTTCCCTCTGAGACCCACCCTCAGCATTCCTGATGGTCGAGGTCTCGATCCTGAAGTCCCAAGTTGAGCAGCCCACGTCAGCATGGGTGTTCCCGAGCTTGGCATTTGGGCAAGTGGCGTTGCCGCTCCTCTTCCTCTTCTTTCTCCTTGGATGAGGTGAGGCTCCACCGCAGAATGTGTTGGCACTACGAGGAGCTCATGTGGCATCAGCTCATGTTTACTGGGGTTAAGCTGCTCGGGGCTCCCACCCCAGCTATCACGTGGCTCCCGCCACCAAAGCTTCAGCCTGCTCTGGCTTGGCCAGTCCAGGCTTAGTCTATGCTGGCCTCTCCACCCATCCAGGTAGATTTCCGCCTAAGCAGCCGAAGGAGGGTCCCCCTCCTAAGGATGCCTGTACCACTTCCGGGCTACCTCATCAGCTGTCTGTCACCTTTACTCCTTCTTTTGCAGACCTGCTCCACTTAATCTCAGAATCTATGGGGCTCCAGATGGAGCCCGTCCAGAAACAGGCTAAGTACCCTTTGAACGAGATTCTTGCCTGGGGAGACTCCCCTGGGGAGGCGTTCCCAGTTGCCAAGGCCATTCTTGGCCCTGCTCTGGAAATGTGGCAGCACCCAGTCTCTTGCCCTGCACCGTCGGCATGGATGGCTCGCAAGTATGCAGTCCCTACCAGTTACCTATCAGGCTTCACTTAACATCCCTCAGCCGAGGATCTGATGGCCGACTCGGCCTTTCGGCGTGGATAACCAGCAATGTCGGGGATGTGGATAAGCCTCCTGACAAGGAATCCAAGAAATTAGATCATATGGCCAAGAAGGTCTATGCGGCCTCTCACGTTGGCCTTTGACAAGCGAGTTTGACCCTTTTAATGGCCCACTTTGCTCATGCCCTCTTAGGCACCCTTGATGAGGTGCTCCCTCAGCTCCCTGCTGACTTACAGACCACTGTCAAGCAGATCTGGGACCACGGCCAAGCGGTGGCTGAGCAGCAGCTCCAGATGGCCATGGACATCGGTGACTCTTGTGCTCAGACTGTGGCTGCTGCAGTGGCCATGTGCCGCAGGGCTTGGCTGAGGATCTCCACCTTCACAGCAGATACCCAGCACAAGTTGGCAGATGTTCCCTTCTTGAGCAGTGACTTGTTCGGGCCGCGGGTGGAAGGACACCTAACTCACATTGAGAAGTCCAGTACCACCTTGGACTCTGTCACTTCCACCCAGAAGGATCTCAAGTACTCCAAGCTTCAAAGGAAAAAAACGCTTTTGGCTCATCTCTGCCCCTGTAGCCAAGCCATCCCAGCCCCTAGCTGGGCAGCAAGTCCAGGCTTGGTGTCCTCAACCGAAGTCAGTTGATTTGGTCGTCCGGAAACCAAGTGGTTGAGGTTTTGCTGCTTCCAAAGCTGGTCCCTCCTCTGCCTCCAAGCCTTCCCAGTGACTGGATTGGGGGGGGTGCCTTCCCCATGCCCATCCTGCCTGCTCTGGATCCTCCCATGCGGGGCTGGCTCCACCACTTTCTTTCCGCCTGGTCCACTGTCAACATGGACAGGTGGGTCCTCGAGGTGGTCGGTCAGGGTCTTCCTCTAGAGTTCAAGGTTTACCCACCTTGCCGAGCCTGTGCCCCACAGGAGGACATGGTGTAAGCCTACATGCTGTCAGCCCTTTGGGAAGACATTGCCCAACTCCTCCAAACAGAGGTAGTGGCTCCTGTCTTGGACCCTCCAGTATACCCAGGATTTGTCTTCAGGTACTTCCTGGTGCCAAAACGGATGGGTGGCTGGCACCCCATCTTAGATCTGCATGATCTAAACATGTTTCTTCGGTCGCGTACTTTCAGGACGTTCACTCTGCCTCAAATCATACCATCTCTGGAGCAGAGTATGTGGTTTTGCTCTTTCGATCTTCAGGATGCGTTTTTCCATATCCCAATCCGTCTGTCCCACCACCTGTTCTTCAGGTTCTGTGTGAAAGGGGAATCTCTACGAGTTCCAGGCCATGCCCTTCGGCCTACCCTTGGCTCCCAAGGTCTTCACCAAATGCATTGCAGTGGCCGCAGCCTACCTAAGGAGCTGAGGGGTCTGGCTGTACCCCTACCAGGACAGCTGGCTTATAGTGGGTCTCTCCAGGGAGGAGGTGGAGCGGTCCAGGGACCTGGCCCTCCAGACTTGCTTGTCTGTTGACCTCCTGTTCAACCAGACCAAGTCAGAACTCGTACCCTCGTAGGTGATGCACTTCATTGGGGCAGAACTCGACTCTTGCAGAGACAGGGCTTGGCTTCTGACAGACAGGGCAGAGGCTGTCTCCTCCTCCTCTTCCTGATCATTTCGGGTTGGGCAGCTGCGCCCTGCTTGTGACTTCCTGTGCTACCTGGGATACTTGGCAGCATGCACTAGTGTGGTCCGTTGGGCCTGGTGGAGCTTGCCCACCAGTGGTCTCAGTGCCAGGGCCACTTCGACCAGCTGGTCACTGTGATCCTGCCGATGTGGGATGCCCTCCAGTGGTGGTTAGTCTTGGAACATCTGGAGGAAGGAATCTCATTTGTCTGCACAGAGCCGATGGCCTTCATCATGACCGATGCCTCCCTGATGTGCTGGGGTGCCCACCTGGGGGACCACAGAGCCCATGGATTCTGGACCCTTGAGGATTCCTGATTCCATATCAACCTGCTGGAGCTTCGGGCAGTTTGGCTGGCACTGACAACCTTTGCTCCGCACGTTCAGGGTCAGGTCGTTCTGGTCCAGACGGACAATACCACGACCATGTACTACTTCAACAAACAGAGCGGGATGCACTCCCTTCCTCTGTACAGGGAAGCTCTCTGCATCTGGATGCTCATGCTCAGCGTGGAGGTTGATCTCATGGCCATCCATGTGGCTGGCATCTCCAACCAGTTGGTGGACGACCTCAGCCGTGTGGGTGAGGCATCTCACGAGTGGTCTCTCCTTCCGGAGGTAGTACGCAGTCTGTTCTCTTGGTGGGACATCCATCTGGTGGACCTGTTTGCCTCCAGTGAGAACCCAAATCTGAGGCTGTATTTTGCCTGCCTCTCTCAGCAGAGAACCCTGCGGGGGGAGGCCTTCTCGAGGCCCTGTATCCCGGGTCTCCTCTATGCCTTCCCTTCCTTTCCACTGATTCACAAAGTGCTTATCAAAGCCAGGAGGGACAAGGCATGGATGATCCTGCTGGCTCTGGACTGGCCCTGCCAGTTCTGGTACCGCAGTCTCCTCAGCTTCAGCATCAGGCTCCCATGGCATCTTCTTCTTCTCTGCCCGAACCAGCTCTCTTACAATTGGGGGAAGGTACTCCATCTGGACCTTCAGTCCCTGCACCTGACAGCCTGGTTCCTGCGCAGCTAGAGTTCCATCCAGGCTTTGGGTCTCTCTGAAGATGTCCTCACTGTGGTTGAGGCTTCTCAGAAGGGGTATCCAGTAAACAGGGAGACTGATATTGAGTGACTGCAAAAACGGCGACTCAATCTCAGTGCCTGTGTTCTGAGCTACCCTGAAAGGGTAGCGACGGGTGAGAAGGGAGGCAACCAGAACCCACTGCAGGGGACGGAAACAGAGGGAGGGTATGTGGGAGGCAGTGCAGTGGAAGGCTGCCGAGCTGGCCTTGTGGTGTGGTGGTGAGGGAGGCTGGCTATGTTGGGGAGGGTGCAGGGGTCGGGTCTGGGGTGGTGTGACAATTTTTTGAGGTTGCGCCTTCCATTTATTTTTTTTCACAAGTTTCAACCCTAACCCCCCCCCCCCGACATGCACACCCCTGAGTTGAGAATCTTTAGTTGGGGTGCGAGGGCACAGCCCCCACAAAACAAGTCAATCCTGTTGCCACGTTGTTATCGCCGTGAGTGTACATCGCTTTTTTCTGGCGATGTACACTCACCCCACCCCCTCGACATGCACCCCTGGAGTTGAAAATCTTAGTTAGGGGTGCAGGGCACAGCCCCACAAAACAAGTCGATCCTGTTGCCAATGCTGTTATCGCCGTGTTTTTTGTTTTGGCGATGTACACTCGCCCTAATGGCATTTGGGGATCACCGTTATCGCATAGAACCCTCAGAAGGAGTCAACCCAAAAACGCTATGCCTTCAAATGGAAGACATTCTCCATTTGGTATCACAGTAAGGGGCTTGACCCCCTTATCTTGCCCAGTGGTTAGCATTCTCAACTACCTTTGGTCCCTCTCTGTTGGGCTTTCGGTCAGTGACCCTTAAGCTGCACCTGGCAGCCACCTCTGCATACCAAACATGTTCTGGAATGCCGTTGGCACAGAAGAAGGTGGTCTGGTGCTTTTTCAAAGGCCTTGACCAATTTCCCCTCTGATGCGTGAACCACCACCACGTTGGGACTTAATGCTGATGTTGGCAAAGCTCACGGGAAAGCCATTTGAACCGATGCACAATTGTGAAATGTCTCGCCTGTCGTGGAAAACTGCCTTCCTGGTGGCTATCATGTTAGCCAGAAGGATCAGTGAGCTCCAGGTGCTCTCGGTTGAGTCTTCTTACCTGGTCTTCCACAGGGACAAGGTTTTCCTTCGCCCCAAACCGAAGTTCCTCCTGAAGGTTGTGTCTGAGTTTCACCTTAACCAGGTGAGTAATCTCCCAGTGTCCTTCACCAACCACACCTCGGAGGCCGAGCACAGGCTCCATACTTTGGACATGTGGCGTGTGCTGGACTATTACAAGGAGCACACAGCTGGAGTTCAGGGAGAGGTTCACCAGCTCATTGTCACCCACAGTGAAGCCGTGCCTGGCAGACTGGCATCTAAGTGGATGCTTGGCAGATGGATTGTATCCTGCATTGACCTCTGCTGTAGGTTGGCAGGTAAGGAGCCTCCCGTAGGGCTAAGGGCTTATTCCATCCGTCATACCACTGCCTCGGTGGCTGCTTCCAGGGATGTCCCTATCCAGGAAATTTGCAGGGCTGCTACCTGGAAGTTAGCACGCACCTTCATTTCCCACTACCACATCGACCTTGAGTCATGCCGCGATGGTGGTTTTGGGGCCACAGTTCTCTAATCTCTATTCCTTAAATAGGGGGTGTGCACCTTGCCTCCTCCTCCTCCTGGAGAACTGCTAGGAGTCTGACAGAAGTGTGGCTAGTACAGCATACTCACATCCCTAGAAAAACAGGTTACTCACCTGTAACAGTAGTATATGATGTACATCCACACTGACCCACCTGACCTCCCCTGGCAAGTGGCTCACTGGTCTTGCTTCCAGCGGGTGAGATTTGACATCATGGGGCGATGCCGAAGGGGTTACCTCCCAGGTGGGTGGGAGGAGCCAGCTAGAAGACGTTGCAGCAAGCATTAAAGGGAAAGGAACACTGCCAAAAGTGTGGATGTACATCATATACCACTCCTAGAACAACTGTTACAGGTGAGTAACCTGTGTTTGTTCTCCCTAGAAAAAAGGAGACCCGGGGCCAAATTATTGAGGTATTTAAAATCATGAACAATTATACAAAAACAGAGCAGAACAGACTGTTCAACAGGATTTAGGATAGCAGACCCAGGGGCATAATTTCAAGTGAATCCACCCTCTTTTCCTAATTTTAAATTGATGCTCAGATCATATTTGGTAACCAGTAATGTGTGTAAATTGTATATGATGTATGTTATGTTCCTGTTTTATGATTGAAGTTTGTTTGTTCCTCGTCACCCTTTAAAAGGGGCTGTATTAGCTCATGGACTCGGGTTATCAAAAATAAACCAAATTAAATCGGTGTTAAGTGGGCAGTCTTGAGGGGATGTACAGAAACATTTTGCCACTCACTGTGTTGTGGGACATTTTACCAGAGGAGGTGATAAGTGAAGATTTAATTTATTTTGAAATTTGATTACCGAGTAGAAGCAACTTGATCAAGGGTAATTTTTCAGGCTCAACCCAGGCCAAAATTGACAAGCTTAAATACAAAGGGTAACACAAAATGAATGCAAGCAATTCAAACAAATCCTGCACAGTTACAAAATATTTTGCGTCACCAAGTGTTGCTGCCAATGTTTCTTAAACATTTCCAATGACATGACTCACAAAGCAGATTTGTCAACTTATTCCAATAAATAGGAGCAGCCATTGGAAAAGCACATGATCCCACCTTAGTTTTAGAAAGTCAGGTTTGCAAAGAATATTGTTTTTGATTAATGTAAATTGCTAGTGGGATAATTTAAAGACATCAGATCAGCAAGGGCAAAGTCTCAGATGACAAAATGGCCTTATAAAAACATTCCAACCAAAGAAATATTTCAGTGGGTCACGGTTGAGAGACCAACTAAATCAGTGTACCCGCGTGGAATGACTGGTACAGGCTGGGGCAAGATGAACAAAACAACAAATGTTATTATAAGCAACTGTTAGATACTGCAACTCATTCATATTCAGATCACAAAAAAGATGCGCTACCTAGTGGAAAAGTGGTAATAGTGATCCAGTTGCAATAGACTTTTTTCAGTTTGTAAATGACACCCAGTTTTTGATTAATATTTTTGCAGACCGACTGCATATGTCTAGAAGAGGAAAACATGGAATTTGACAAACTACCCAAATATTTAAACTGCTCCATTTACTGGATGACATTTCTCACAGAATTATATAGCAGTAAGGGAGGATTACTATACAGTAATGTTTTAGATCCAAGAAGCATGTTTTTTTTTGGTTTTGTTTTTCTCTTTGAGAACCAAAGAATTTTGAATAAACCAGTTACATACATCAAGGAAGTCTTTAGCTAAATGACAAGAAATTCCATCCATATCCTCCAAACTACATTCTAGTTAGTACTTTTTTTTTTTTTTTTTTACCTGTGTGGCCCGTCGGTCTGCATGTTTTCACGTCCCTGTATCCGTCTGTCTCCGGCCACCGTCCGGTCCTGCCCCGGACCGCCATCTACCCCCGCAGCTTGCTGCCCACAGCGGGGCAGCAGGGAGTCCTCCTCACTCCCCACTGACACAGGATCCAGTATTGGGTGGTGGCGCCCCCAAGGCCAGGTATTCCCTCAGATGGCTATTAAGCCACCGCGACCGAGCGCCATGCTTTTCCCTTTTCGGCTTGATGTGGGCTGGGGCGTACGATGACGCCTGTGTGTGGAGGGGTCACACGCTGCCTGCACACACTCCCTCTGGTGCTGTGCCCAAGTTCACCCCTACCATGTAGTGCCAGCGCACCACCCCCAGCCTCCACCAGAGGTCATTAGTGTGTCAAAGGCTGGGAGTCCCCCCTCCCCCAGAGAGGGAGAGCAGTCCACGGACACTCAGTCCCTCTCCACCCCTGCTGACCCCTGGAGAGCCCCGAGTCCATTCCCGAACCCGGGTCACCAGCACCAGCATTTAGCGAGGTTTGGCATCCAGAGCCTCAACCCTCAGTGCCACCAGGCCATCCAAACTACATTCTAGTTATTAAATCATCCATATATGAGTGCATTACAGGTTGTACAGGTGTTGAGAATATTTATTTATTGAAAGAAATCAGAATTACAATCCTTTGAGTCATGGACTCCTTTGCAAAGGCTCCACGTCAATAAGAAAATCTACAGAGTGTCACAAACTTAAGCATTTGGTACAAAACTTAAACCTTTTGCACAGTACAAAACGTAAACATTTTGGCACAGTAAAATAGAACAGATAGTGTCCAGAGTTTCAAGACTAAGCTCAATAGCCACCTGAAAGGGCAGGATATTTTAGGTTATACGAACATACATGGTTCTCTGATGAACCCGACCTGCCAGACTACCACCCGCAGTCCAGGTCTGAAGCCACCAGCCCCTCACAGAAACGCAGGTAGTCTGAGAACCACAGCCGTGGTTCTCTGACGAACCCGACCTGCCAGACTGCCACCCGCAGTCCAGGTCTGAAGCCATCAGCCCCTCACAGAAATGCAAGTAGTCTGAGAGCCACAGCCATGGTTCTTTGACGAACCAGACCTGCCAGACTGCCACCCGCAGTCCAGATCTGAAGCCACCAGCCCCTCACAGAAACGCAGATACGGACTTGCCCTCAGGGACTGATTACCTCCAGGAAGGGAGCCCTAGCTGCCAATTTTTGCTTTCTTTACATGAGGAGAGTTGTCTCTGGGTTTAAATCCAGAGTCTTTTACTGCTGTGGCCCACTGGCTGCAGTCAGCTCCAGGAGCACTCCGATTGGCTCCATATAGCTCTGCACTGTTAATGTTTGATTATATTGTGCTAGATTATGTTTTCTGTTAAAACTGTCGTGTTTGTATTTTATAGCTTAAGTTTTCTGATTTAATGTAAATTGCCTGTATTGTGTTCCTCATAAGACCAGTAGTGATCTCAGCTCAGGCCTTTGAACCCCTCCCTTCACCTTTTTACGCTAGTATTGTGTTTTAAATAGCCCTGTTATTGCTCAATCAGACTTGGAGGCACCTTGCGTAACATCTTGGTCTGCAACACACACCCCCGTTTAAGCCAGTCTGCATTTCTTTTTAGCTCCATGAGCAGCCCCACCCCCTCTGACTTTCTTATTTAATTCTCCTCTGCCTTCTCCTTCCAGGTAGTCTGAGAGCCACAGCCGTGGTTCTCTGATGAACCCGACCTGCCAGACTGCCACCCGCAGTCCAGGTCTGAAGCCACCAGCCCCTCACAGAAACACAGGTATGGACTTGCCCTCAGGGACTGATTACCTCCAGGAAGGGTGCCCTAGCTGCCAATTTTTTCGCCCACCCACCCCCCCAGTCCTGATTAAATACACATAAACCCCGCCCCGGCTTTCTAGCTCACTCCTCTCTAGCTCCCCTCCCCATCCTTATTCCACTATGTGTGTCAAATCGTGGATCCTGTTCTGGTCCTTCTTCTGTCTCATATCGCGTGCCCAATATATGCCACCTCAAGCCTTTATTACTGTGGGTACTAATCTGATCTGCTCTGTAACTAGTTCCTGTCCCTACGTGGATATATGCCTTTTCAACTCCCCAGTTCTTCAACACTATTTTCATATTACCTTTAACGCTGGTACACGAAATGAATTACCACCTCAGCTTATGACTTCCGCCAACATCATAGAGGCGTCACCTCTACAGATAGCAGTCAGAGTACTCATCTGTGCCACCCTTAGTGGGAAGGGCAAAAACTGTTGGGGGGCGCGCTTCCCCAGGATGATGGCCCACAACGACGTAGGGTTACCAGTACTGTAAGCTTACTATTGCCACTCTAAGAAAACTTTTACTCCTTCTTCTCCTGTGCTCAGGAAATGTGGAGCTCAATCTGGGGCCACCAGTGGCAATCACATCGCCCTCTGACCTTGCCACACTAAAAAGCATGAGTTTCCTCCGTATTCATGTATGCAGTCTGTTAAAAAAGTTCTCCATGATCCTGGCCTGGGTCCTCCATACTCAACCAGACATCCTAGTGGTTTCAGAAACCTGGCTTAGACCTGCCACCTCCGACAGGGAAGTCAGTAACCCTAACTATTTACTATTTGGAGCAGACAGACACTCCAGGGGTGGAGGGGTTGCCATCTATGTCAAGGGTAGGCATACGGCATCCTGTCTGAGTGCTTTATCTGCTGCAAATGCTTATGAATGTCTGTCTCTTCAAGTTACCATCTCGCACACTTCAACATTATGTATCATAGGGTGCTGTAGACCTCCTTCTGCCGATCTACAATTGTTACCTCATCTGAGTAATATCATTGAACAACAATCCTCAGAAATAATTATTCTTGGGGATCTTAATTTAGACTGGCTATCTAAAACCGCCACTCCTCTTGTAGCTTTCTGTGACACCTATGAACTATCGCAACTCATTGTCGAACCAACACGAGTAAATAAAAAGAACGTGGATAACAGCTCCCTGCTAGATGTTATCCTAGTGAACAGACCACATCTCTTCTCCTTTGCCGGCACCTTCTTCGGTGATATCAATGATCACTCATTTATTGCTTGCATAAGATCAGGCAACAAACCTACTACTTCGCCAAAGTTTGCTGCCAAGAGATCTAGATGGAACTTTGATCTCACTGCCTACATAAATGAAGTGAAACACTCCTTGTATTAGCAAGAGTTCTATTTGGCAAAAAACACACAATCAGCATTCGACATATTCAGCAAAATTATCCTAGATGCCCTAAATAAATATGCCCCTATAGTTAAGGTGCGAATAGCAAAAAATGCATGTAGATGGTTCACACAATTATTAAAATCTGCATTGACTGAAAGAGATAACCTATGGAAAAAAGCACGTAAAACCCAGTCTGCTGCGGACTGGTGCAAGTTCAAAAGGGCACGAAACTCATGTACTAGAATGGTTAGAGATACAAAAGCTGCATACTATCATTCTGAATTTCTCTCTGCCTCCAAAAATCCTACAAAATTTTGGAAAACCGTCAAGGACTTGTCTGGTCACACGTCCGGTGGCTCACTACCTGATGAAATCTCCTTAAGCAATAACACCATTAGTGACAGACTGGAAGTTCTGGATGCCTTCAATAATCACTGCGACTGGGAGGCTTAGCCTCGACAATTCCCCTGCAATTTGGATACGCTGTCAGGTGGATAATCAAGGTGCAGATCCTAGCGTCACTTGATTCAGTCTTCTCCTTTACTCGTACTACTCTGAAAGAAGTTGAAGACCTATTGCTAAAACTGGATGTAAATAAAATTGCTGGTTCGGATACCCTCGACCCATATTTTTTGAAGGTGGTCATCCATGTGTTAGCCGTGCCCATAACCCATTTATTTAACCTATCTTTAACTCAAGGATCCATTCCTTCAGTATGGAAAACAGCGCACATCATACCCCTGTTCAAGTCCGGAAATCCCTGTGATCTAAATAATTATAGACCAATTTCGATTCTCCCGGCCTTGTCAAAATTACTGGAAAAGGTTGTAAGTAAATAGCTGAGGCAGTATCTAGACGCTAATAACCTGCCTAATCCAGTCTAATCAGGGTTTAGAGCTAAACATAGCACCATCACTGCACTTGAAAAAGTGACTAATGACTAGCAAAGAGAGCTAGACAACAGATTACACCTGCGCCGTATTCTTGGACCTGAGCAAGGCCTTCGACACTGTCGACCATTCTCTGCTACTCTCTTCCCTGACCTCACTAGGTGCTGACCCATTATCTTTACAGTCGTTCAACAACTACCTCTCTGATCGTTTCCAGCAGGTGAAAGCGGAAGGAGATCTCTCAACTCTCAAACCTTTCCTAAGAGGTGTTCCCCAGGGTTCTATCTTAGGATCGATCTTATTAGCAATATACATCAACAATATTGATGAAAGCATAATTAAGGCCAACATTCATCTGTTTGCAGATGACACAGTTCTTTACATAAGCCGCCCATCATTGCAATCTGCATGTAATGACCTTCAATCTGAGTTCAACCTGCTGCAACACCAACTCCTACACAAAAAACTATTACTTAACACCAAGAAAACAAAAGCAGTGCTCTTTTCTCCCTCTGCCCAAATGGTAAATTCAGCCCTATCAGATCCTGTGCCGCAGATTACTACAATTCTTGGCGAGAAGTTGGAATTTGTCCCTAAATTCAAATACCTGGGAGTATGGCTGGACCATAGGCTCTCCTTTATAGAGCACATTGAAGAATTACTCAAAAAATTACAACAGAGACTTAGCCTGTTCTTTAGGATAGCCAGCTTCTTAACTAGAGATGCCAAACTACAGCTAGCACAATCAACCTTATATCCAAGATATATTATGCTGACATCCTCTACAGTCACTGTCCCATTTCCTACCTCACCAAACTTGACACATTATATCATAGAGCTTTAAGGTTCATCACAGGCCTGCCTTATTCCACTCACCACTGCTCCCTATATCAATCAGTGGGGTGGAGTTCTCTTCAATTCAGGCGTGATAGAAATGCAGCCTTATGGACCCTGAGAGCCATCTCCAAAAAACTGCCCCAATACATTACAGACTGTCTTCCTATAAAACCAATAGGCAATTACGCCCTGAGAAGTTGCAAATCTCTCCTACTGATGGTTCCCAAAGTTAACTCTCGCTTTGGCAGGGCTGCTATAAGCTTTACACCGTCCTCCTTGTGGAATAAGTTGCAAAAAAAACTGAAACTGAGGTCACACATCGGCATCTCATCTTTCAAGCTCTTATATTCACATCTCAGAAATGATCAGTGCAATTGTTTCCCATGACCATGAATTGTCATCATGCTAACCTGTACCATTTAACCATAAACAAATTACTTCTATAGCTTGTCTCCTCCTTGGCCCTGGTCTGTCATCATGCTTTCATGTAACACCTTGATGCCTCTGTCCTCCCTTTGATACTGGTCTATCTTCCCGATTTCTCCAGCCTTCTTTTCACAACTCTATACTGCACTCATCCACAATCTACACGCAATCATACTATAAAAGTCCTAACTCCCCTTTCCCTCTCCCCATAGGCCCCCACCACCGCATCAGTTCTACTGACCTATCCTTGGGACTTCACTTCTCACAATGTTTATCCTTCACTTACATATTACATACCTCTCCTGGTACCCCATCTGCCATTAGTTGGTGGTTCTCCAAAGCCATTTTCATGGCTAGTACTAGTGACTGCCCCTGGTAAATGAACTAACTGGTACTTCTATACAGAGAACATGGTTTATATACAGTTGCATGGTTCAATGGTGGACCTGCCCTTGTATTTGAATCGTCCTCTGTTATGGCTTGCCTTGTCTTCCTTTTATCATTTGACTCCCCTATTACTGCACCATTGTGTTTGTGTTTATATACTTATTTACATGTATTTATATGTTTTTATGATGAATGTTACCCGACCCTGTTCTAACCAGGTCCATCTTGTAAAAGAGCTCTGCTCAATGATGTTCGCCTGGATAAATAAAGATTTTGATTGATTTGATTGATTGATTGAAAAGGCCATCCTGGTCTATCTAGGCTGCTCCAGATTGCAGCTCGCTCCCTACTCAGCAGCTGCCCCACCCACCTTCCCTCCCTTTACCCTCCCCTTTGCCCTGTCCCACCCCCTTCTTGAAGCATTCCACTGTGTTACATGCCGCCACCTCAGCTGGTAGTGCGTTCCACTTTGCCACCACCCTTTCCGTAAAGAAATGCCTTCTCAGCTCCCTCCTGAATCTACCCCCCTCCAATCTCATGTCATAGCCCATAGTGTCTGTCCCCACTCTCCTCCTGAATAGACTCTCTGTGTCTGTTTTGATTATCCTCTTCATGTATTTGAGGGACTCAAACATGTCCCCCCCGTCCCTCCTCTCCTCCAGTGTGTATATGTTTAACCCTCTTAGTCTGACCTCATATGGAAATTCCCCCAGGCCCTGAATCATCTTCGTTGCTCTACTCTCCACCCCCTCCAGTAGCCTAATGTCCATTTGTAGGTATGGGCACCAGTAATGCATGCAGTATTCCAGGTACGGTCTAACCAACGATCTGTATAACGGTAGAATAACCTCTTCTTCTCAAGGTAATGCCCCTTGCAATGCACCCCAGCATTTTGTTGGCCATTGCTGCTGCCTTTCTGCATTGCATGGAATTGTTCATTGCTCCCGTGATGAGCACCCCCAGATACTTCTCCTCTTCTGTTACCTCTAGCCGCACCCCCCTCCCCCAGATGGTAGCTTCTCCTTTGGAATTTTGTTCCAAAGTGCAGTACCTGGCATTTTTTTGCATTGAAACCCAGCTGCCATCTGTCAGACCATGCCTCTAGCCTTGCCAAATCCTTCTATATTCCCCGCCACCCAACCTGGTCATCCACCACCGCTCCCGTCTTGGTGTCATCCGCAAATAGGCTGATTTTTGCTGTTGATGCCCTCCGAGATGTCTGCAATAAATATGCCAAACAGCACTGGGCTCAACACCGACCCCTCTGGAACACCACTTGTCACAGGCTTAGGGGATGAGTACTCCCCATCTACCACCAGCCTCTGCTGCCTATCTTTTAGTTAGTTCTCCACCCACTCTACCAGTTTTGCTCCTGCCCCTGTGCCCCATAGCTTGTTTCCAAGTCTCCTATGCGGTACTAAATCAAAGGCCTTACTGAATTCTAGGTACAGGACATCCACTGCATGGCCCCTGTCAATTTGCCTAGTCACCCAGTCATAGTATTCCGCCAGGTTGGTTTGGCATGGCCTGCCCCTGATGAAACCATGCTGCCTCCTGTCCTGCACCCCTTTCACCTCCAGTAGTGCCAGTAGCCTCTCCTTTAGGATGGTCTCCATTAGCTTCCCCATTATGGATGTTAGACTTACTGGCCTATAGTTCCCTGGTTCATCCTTTGGTCCACTGCTGTGGAGGGGAATCACGAGAGCCAGTCTCCAGTCATGGGATACGCATCCTGTGTATAGAGATGAGTTAAATAATTTTGTCAAGGGTACTGCCAGGACCTCTGCCAACTCCTTCAGCGCTCTTGGAGGTACTCCATCTGGTCCTGGTGCCTTGTCCACCTTCAACGCCCTCAACCCCTCCAGCACCCTCCCCACTGTGATTTCTCAATCTGTCATCCCCCCCATCTGTTTCTATCCTCCATCCTACTATGGGTGGCTCCCGCTCCCTTCCTTTCTAAAAGACTGAACAGAAGTAGTCGCTGAGCACTTCTGCCTTTTCACCCCCCTTCCACCCATTCCCCTCCTTCTTAATTCTTACAATTTGATCCTTACAGCTTCTTTTCTCCCTGATGTACCTAAAGAATTATTTGTCCCCTTTTTTCATACCCTGCGACAGCCTGAGTTCTCTTGCCACCTTGGCTGCCCTTAACCCCCTCCCCCGTCACTTCCTTTGCTTCTTGCAGATATTCCTCCCTATCCTCCTCTCTCCCCGATTTTCTGTATCTCCTGTAAGCTGCCCTTTTCCTCCTCACCCTAACAGCCCTTTGCTTATCCAGCTGGGTTTCTTTCCCCTAGCCTTCTTAGTTTGGGCCCTACAGCAAGTTTCTGTTGCCTCCACTATCCCCTGTCTTATCCGTTCCCACCTTTGTTGTGTGTCCATACCCAATTGAATTTTGCACAGGAACTCCTGTACCACTTCCCTCATCATCTTAAAGTTGGCATTCCTGAAATCCAGCACCCTTATGCCAGATGGCCCCCTCTCTTTAGCCATCTGTAACTGGAACCATACTGTCCGGTGGTCTCTCCCCAAAGTGGTTCCTCCACCCTCACCCACTCCCCGTTCATACGTACGAGGTCAAGGGTGTTCCTTTCTCTAGTTGGTTCCTTGACCAACTCTACTAGAAAGCTTTCCTGGAAGGCATACAGCATTATTGCCGTTAGCAAAACGGAGGTCAACTAGATTAGATGCATGGCCTTTACTCATCTCACAAAACATATGTGTATTAATCTATGGGGCAATGGCCAGCACAGACTAAATATTTATTTATTTATTTACAGTTTTGCTTACTGGAACTACACTGTGGGATCATCATCTCATTTTGATGTAGTAGCAATAATTTAATTCATTTTTGCCTTGGTGGACATTTTGTATCAAAGTTGAGCAATGGAAAGCTCGAACTTCTAAAAGCACTTCAGGTAGTTGGGACTTAAGGCTGGAAGGGAATCTTGGCACGTCTGGTCCACCCCCCCCCCACCTTTGTAGGCAGGGATGAATAACTATGCTGTGCAAACATGTAATCAGTTCTAGGAATTCCATACCCACGTCTACCACTCTGAGTACCTTGTGATTCCCTTATTCACTGCTGTGCCAATGACTGTTAAGGACTCCCCTGCAAAATATTTTTTGGGGCCCTACCTCCCTGCCAATAAGTGAACAAGAATCATTAGTGCATATAAAATATTTATAGCATATGTTCTTTTACATCAGTCCTGCTTTGTATGCATATTATGCCCATGCTACCCTCCATCCCCCTTGCTAGCACCATGATCAATGAACAGAACAATGTACTTTGTCCCTGCTCCTCCTGGGGAGAGTAGCACCAAGATGAGATATTTTGAGTAACGGGCCCTATTGCTTCTTTATTCTGAACTCTCCACACCTCATGAAACTAGAACGTGAATCTGTATTACTGACCCCATTGCTGCCAGTCCCAGTTTCAAATGGATAAGCAACATACAAATAGAAAGCTGCAAGTTCACCTGTGACAATAAAAGTTTTCTTAATACCGTCATCTGACACAGTGAACCCCAGACAGTGAGGGCCCTACTGCAACTGCATCTCTTGCATGCCCCGGTCATGGCCCTGTCCTTAGTAAGCAGGAATTCCTGTAGGCTTACCACGAAGGCCTGTACTGTCTTTGTGACCACTGTCTCTGCTAGTGGGCTGATCCATAGGTTGCCTACTGTCTGGGAAAGGAAGTGCCTCGTAACTTAAAAAGACAACAAAGATGGTTGCTCTGGGACCAGTGGAGCTAACCCTGAACACATAGAGCCAAGAGAGCATCATACTTCCCTATGGACAAAGGTAATTAAAAATGGATGTAGCAGTGCAAAAATGATTGTTTTTTTGCTGCTTACCAATGTGCAGGGAATATAGCCTAGGAGGCAACCCCACAGGCTGACAAATGCACCCAATGCCATTTCGTGAACAGTGGGCCTCCTTACTTACCCCTGTATCGCTCCATGTTGTCAATAGGGAATTAATACATATAGGTAATGTGCACCCCTACCAGGGGATAATGTGTAAGGTGTAGACTCTTGGACTGTTCTAACAGTACTGGTACCCTGAGCCAATGAATAATTCATTTAGCCAATCTAAAGTACCACTTTGAAGGATGAGGCAGCATTCTGAATAGATCTCTTTTAATTATTTTAAAAAGATTAGTGTAACTTTAGAGCAGGTTGGAGCTACATGGTACCAAACAGCATCCTGACATTTCTAAAATCTGTGCCTGTTAAGTTTTAAAGTACAAATAGAGTAACATGCAGTAACCCTCATCTCTGCCTCGAGAGCCTGGATGAGGACCATTGGCACCGGTAGGGGAGTGTATAAAAATTTGATTTGTTGGGGGGTTTTGGTGTTGCAGGACTGCTAGTGTTAGCCTGGTGCCTCAGGTAAGGGATGAACTTTATTTTATTTAGCATTGTTTTTACTTATAGCTTTGCACCTACAGTCAGTAAAAATATATGTGAATCATTAGGTGGAAATGTAACTAATACTGGGATCCCTTTGTTTAGAAATGTATATAGTTTTACTGTTGAACTGATTGCAAAAAGCTGTTTGGAACTCAGTGGTTAACCTGTTTGCAAACTCTCTGAGAAGCTGTAAGCAAGAGGTCAGTTCTGGGTCACAGTCTTCTTTTTGCTGCACTTGTTGAAACTTACAAGAACACTGTGTGAGAAGCATGCTGTTTTCTTAATGAGCGGGGGTTGCAAAGATTTATAAAAACAGAGCTGCAACTTCTTGCAAGAGAAACACAGAGACTGAGATTGGAAATTGAGAAGAAACCCAGATGGATTTTCCCTGTTTATACTGCCTTTGTAAATAGTTATACTGAACAATTAAATTTTTTTTTATTTTACTGTTAATAATAAATCACTTGTTCGAATTTTACAACTGCTCCTAGTTTTCCTATGCTTCCTGACTTGTGCCTCGTCGACAAAAGGTGTCAGCCTAAGTGGGATTTACACTGTACATGCTCTAAGCTAGGAGTTTTGTGCATGGGTACTAGACTTGGTACCAGGAAGGCATAGAAGAAAGATATGGATTCTGCAGCAGCAAGTCCAGGAGTGGTTACCAGGAGAATGGCAGCCAAACTAACAAAGACAGAAGTCCAAGCTGAGATTGTACAGCTAGCACCAGTTATAGAAAAAGAACAGGCAGTGACAGAACCTGAAAGCCTGACTGCCTTTTTCAAATGGTGGACTATACAACAAAAAGAGATGGAGAAGCAGAGAGAAAAAGAGATTCAACATTTAGAAACACAGAGAAAACAAGACATGCAACAACTTGAACAGCAGAGAAAAGAAGAGATACAGTGACAGGAGCAGCAAAGAAGAGAATAGATGCAGTGATGGATGGATGGATGCCTTGCAAGTTATCAAAGCTGGAGGATCTGGCACTGGTCTAGCACAGCAGCAAGACACTAACAACTTAAAATACATTAAACTTACAAAGTTGTGTCCCTCAGATGATATCGAAGCATACCTGACAACATTAGAAAAGGTTGCCGCAGCCTGCCAGTGGCCAAAGCAGCAATGGGCAATCAGGCTGGTACCTTACCTGACAGGTAAAGCCAGACTTGCCTACAGCAATATCGACACTGCAGTCAGAAAATTATGATCTAGTGAAAAGTGAAATCCTGAAAAGGTATGACATCTCGGGAGAGAAATACAGGCATAGTTCCTGAAGTGTAACCCAGTCGACAATCCTCGAGAAGCCTTCACTCGACTCGGAGAACTCCTGATAAACTGGCTCCAACCAGAGGGCAAAACAATCCCACAGATCATCGACACATTTGCAATGTGGCAATTCATCAACATCCTGCCTACAGATGTGCAGCTTTGGGTAAAGGAACACTGACCAGAAAGCGGGGAAAAGGCTGTTTCTTTGGCCGAAGACTACCAAATGGCCAGACAAACCGCGCAGCAGCAAGGTTAACAGCCATTCTTTTTCCCATTTAAACTCCAAGTCTGATAAGAACTCTGGTGGGGGTAACAAATCTGTGCCCAGAGACTTTATTTGCTATAACTGTAATGAGCCAGGTCATATTGCAAGAAATTGCCGTAGTAAGAAGTGCGACACGGAAGCAGATTTGTCCTTACCAAATTGGGGCAATCACTTAACAGATGTGAAGGTTGGAGATAAGACTGTGAAGGGACTTGTAGATTCGGGAAGCAGACAGACCCTAGTGCATATTGAAGTGCTGGGAAAACAGTGTCCAAAAGGACCAGGTTCTGGTGTCATCTGCATCCACAGGGACACTATACTCAACACTCTGTTTATACTGCCTTGATGATGATGAAAACTTTATTTTTATACAGGAAATTCTAATCATGAGGATTATACAATCCTGTTCTCAAGATAGTCCTGTTTATATTTCACTTAGTTACATCTAAACATATAACATTAATCAAATAAATACAAAATATACACAATACACAACATTTCAATATCCAACAATACATTAAAACACTAATACAAAACAAAAATACAAAATTTCACAATAAGGATTTCCATACATAATCATATACAACTACATTCTATTTTATAGAGTTTCAGAATTTCGTTTTAAAAATCGTGTGGTCTTCTAGAGATCTAATTGGAAGGGGTAAAATATTCCATACTTTAGCTGCCTGACATGAAATGGAACCATTTCCATATTTATTATGAATTTTATGGGACAAACTCTATGTCTATGCACAGATCTTAGAAACTCATGCCTACCTTTACTAACTTTAGGAAAAAGTATTTGTGTGATATAATGTTCAGGGTAAGATATCTTACATTTATGTATCAGTATTAACCAGTTTTTTTGAGAAATCATTTCTAAAGACTGCCAGTTCAACTTTATGAACATATTACAATGAAGAGTTTGATAGGAACACTGCAAAACATATCTAGCTATTCTATGTTACACCCTATCCAATCTAATCAACTGATGTTTACTCGCTGTTCTATAAATTAAATCCCCATACGTCAGGGTTGGCATAATCAGCTGTTCGGGCCACTTTTTTCCTATCCTTAATTTGTAAACATTTAGTAGTTCGTCTCAAAGCTCCTAATTTCTTGGTCACCTTTTTTATATTATTATTTATGTGGGTATCAAAGGTCAACAAATAATCAAAAGTCACCCCCAAATAACAATAACTATCCACCTGTTCTATAAGTTTATTTGTATGTGTTACAATATGAATCTGTGGTTTAGACTTCTTATTTGAAAAATAAACTAATTTTGTTTTTTTAACATTCATCAAAAGCCTCGACCTGGTGAGCCACTCCCCTACCCCCGGCAAAATCTGTTTGAAGCTTTAGTTGAAGATCCAAAACAGAACTTCCGGTGGTGACGATCGCTATGTCATCAGCATAAAGCCTCACGGCTGAATGCCTCACCACTTGGGGTAGATCATTATTAAACAAGAGGAATAACAAGGGCCCTAAAATGGACCCCTGTGGAACTCCTCTACTAACATTTCTAAAGGTGGACGATGTCTGTGAGACCTCTACCCTCTGGGTACGTCCTGTTAAATAAGATTTTATCCAATTTCTGGGCCCATCAACTATGCCTGTATCTTTCAATTTGTCCAGTAGAAGGGAGTGGCTCACCAGGTCAAAGGCCTTAGACAAATCCACAAATACAACAGCAGTTTCCAAACCCAAATTTAAAGAAGTACAGACCAGATTTTTAAACTCTAACAATGCCGTAGTTGTAGAGTAACCCTTTCTGAACCCTGATTGGTGGGGTGTCAACAATCCATATTTGTCCAAGTGTTCGGAAATCTGCCTATTAACACATTTTTCCAGACACTTGGACAATATGGAAAGTAGAGCTATAGGCCGATAATTATTCAATTCTGCAGTATCACCCCCTTTATGAATGGGAATGATCTTACTTTCTCTCCAAGATATAGGAAAGCATTCAGACTGTAAGCTCCAATTAAAGATGTAAGTTACAATTGGAGCTATATAGTCTGCCGCTAACTTAAGAAATCTACCCTCAATTTCATCTGGCCCTGCTGATTTATAGGCATTTATTGACCTCAAATTCCTTTCTAGATAGTTATACAGAACAATTTTAATTTTTTTTATTTTACTGTTAATCACTTGTTCAAATTTTACAACTGCTCCTGGTTTTCCTATGCTTCCTGACCTGTGCCTCGTTGACAGTAATCAACGGGGTAGACTTGATGGGCCATCAGTCTCCTTCTGCTATCAGATTCTATGTTTCTGTGTAGTAAGGATATATGATACTCTCATCTTGCATTACTAGGTATGAGGGGGTAATCCGTGGTATATTAAATGAAACATCATTATAACATATGGCTAATTGCAGTCAACACTTTATACAGAATTACAAATAAATAAAATTAATATAATCAGTCTTATAGGCCATTATGGATAAACATCATGACAGCCTTTCATAATGTCTTTAAAGCTCTTGCTTAGCCCACATTAGATATCTGGGCATATACAGTACTGTAATACACAGCTGTCTTTTTTTTTTTAAGCAGTTAGCCTGACTGGGAGTTGCAATACCGTTGTCCTGCATCAGGAATCCATAATACTATCGACCTGATGTAAAAATGATGGTATTAAAGAATGGAACAGCAAAGCCGCTTGCGGGCAGCTGTTGTCAGTGCTTTCTCCTCTCATGGCTTCCAGTCTTCACATTGAAAGTGACAGGGGTGCCTCTGACAGCTGAGATGGTGTGAGTTATGTTAACGGCTACCAGTGAAGACAGGCTACAATTTGTGGCTGACCAAGAAAGCAGAAATAGTATTCATAATACAAATTTTGACTTTAAATTGTTGACAAGTTGCTTGGAGGGTGAGGGAGAGTCATGGCCCATTCACACAATAGAACTGAAAGAGCTCGACACTGATCTGGTTAATTTCGTTTTCTCCCTAAAACAGAAAAACAAACCAAAAACAGCAATGGCACAGATTACAAACCTGAGGAAGTGTGTGGCATATTGAGTAGTGTAGATAGATTTCTGCAAAAAAAAAATCACTACCCACTTGCAGTCTACATAAGTGGTACTGGGGTATTTAAACAGACAATAGCTACAATGGCCACAATGCAGAAATATGTTTTAAAAAATTGAACAAGAGTAGTCATCCATTTGAGGTAGAGGCACTGACTGACAGAGAAACAGACTTGCTGAAACGGTACTGGTATCTCTCTTCTCACTCGGATATTTCTGCTGGGGTGGTGTGGGTGACCTCTTGGTGCATCTCTCCCCCCCCCCCCACTACCCTGGACTTGCTTGCTGTTGAAACGAAGTCGCCACGAGGTTGAGGCGCCGGCTGTCTGCGTAGCACCGGACGGACCTCCCTCATTCAAATCACCGCTTGTAGCTTGGAACTCGCTGCTGCTACTGTGGGCTAAGGCTGCATTGGAGCTGCTGTGGACTAACTGACTTTCTTGGGCAAAATTTCTTACTGAGGGCTGTGTTTTATTTGACTCGTTCCTGGCTCTCTCCTGTTCGGGGGCTGTATCTGTGCTGGTCGGCTGGGGCACGAATTTCAAAAGACAACACTCACTCCTGATTCATCCCCCTGCAGCAGCGACACATGGCTCAGCCCATTCTTAAGGCTGGAAGCGAGCCCCCGCGGGCCCAGGCATCTTTCTTCTCACTCGGATATTTCTGCTGGAGTGGTGTGGGTGACCTCTTGGCACACACCCCCCCCCACCCTGGACTTGCCGTTGAAGCAGACTGCCCTTGTGATTGAGGCGCCAGCTGTCTGCATAACTTGTCAGGCGGACCTCCCTCATACAAATCACTGCTTGTAGCTTGGAACTTGCTGCAGCTACTGTGGGCTAAGGCTGCATCGGAGCTGCTGTGGACTAACTGACTTTCTTGGGCAAAGTTTTCCTGCCTACCCACCCTGTTCCCTCCTCCCGTTAAATGCGCCCCAAATCCCACCCTCTTCCCTGGGGTGACCTACCAGCTGAGCCAATCCTACTCTCCAGTGAAGGGTCTCACCTGCGCTCCTCCCACTCAAACTCTTAGACTGCTGCTGGCTACAATGTACTGCTTGTTCTACTAACCTCTTGGCTTACTGTTAGTACTAAGTTTGTTTATTTGTTTATTGCATATATTCGGGATTACAAACCTTTGAGTCACAGATTCATTTGCAAAGGCTCCACGTCGGTTACAGGGGTGGAGGGGAGACGGAGTACAAGGATACATACATAGTAAGGCAGTATACAGGAGAACATACACACTCAAATATTACACAAACAGTTCTGAACAGTGCAGTCCAGGCTTTATCTTAGTTCAGCAGAGACAGTAGAAGGCAACATTCAGGGTATCATTTGTTAGAGTAGGGGGGAGGCGTATTCGTGGGGTCCATGGAGACCCTGTGTCAATTTTTAATGGGGTTAGGTAGCATACTTAGGTGGACAGAGCTAGCCACAGGCACAGGTAGCGGACTCAGTTAGGTGGGCTTTGAGGCCTGCTTTGAATAGGGAGATGCGGTGTGTCTGAGTGAGCCGAGGAGGTAGTGCATTAAGCCAAAGAGGAGCACGGTACCGAAACGATCTTTGACCCATTGATGTCCTACAGTGGGGGACCTGGAATGAGAGATTAGTAGCTAGTCGGGTATTGCGCCTGAAGGGGTCTGGTCTGATTATTGGGAGAAGGCCAAGTGGGGTGGTCTGAAGTTATATTTTTTTTGCCAGGATACAGGTGTGGTACTGTAGTCTTTGTTGGAAGTTTAGCCAGCCCGTCAGGGCATGTAGGTCACATGTATGAGTTAGACGGTCGCTGCCGGTGACTAGTCGGCAAGCTTTATTCAGGGCAGTGTTAATAATGTGTAGTGCCGTGGGTTCTGCCGATCCATATATCGATATCCCATAATTGATTAGGGAGAGGATTGAGGCGGAGACTGCCAGATGCAAGGCCTGTGGGGGTAAACAGTGTTTAACTCGATAGAGGATTCCCACTCTTGTGTTAACAGTGGTGGAAAGAAGTTGAATGTGTCTATGGTAGGAGAGGGAGGTATCTAATGCAATAGTCCTCAGACTTTGTCACAGTGAGCCTCCCCAAATCCATGGAAAAGATTTTGAGCCTCCCCCAAAAAGTGAAATAATCTTGGGCCTCCCCAAAGAAAAATAACATACTGTACTTTGCGCAGAACACCATGAATAAACTGAAACCCCTTTGAGTACTTGGCTCACATTCAGTTCTTTGTCTTATACTGACATGGAACCTTTGAAAAGAGCTCGTGCTCAAAGGTGTTATCTGAATAACAATTAAATAAAATAAATATTATTATTCAGCTTATTGTAACTCCCACCCTCAATAGACCAGTCTACTTGCTCCTCTATTTTCATTCTTGAAACCATTGGTACCTATGTTGCACTGCCTTCATGAGTCAGACTACTTTCTCTGTTTCCTCTCTATAGTAAAATAACCTTTCTACATACTTTGCCTCTCCCCTTCTCTGCTCCTAAGCAACTGGGATTACTTGCTCTTTCCTGCTGTTGCTCTTAGTACTTCTATGCTCAACCCTTTATTTGGGCTGTTCTGCCATCAGTCTACAAATTGATCAATTACCACCATCATTATTAGTTTATTGTTCATATTTGTTTGCACTATTGTTCATTGTTGTTTCTTGATTGTTTTGCAGTTCCTTTTGAAATGTATTCACTCTCTACCCTTCCCAGGTACACCTGAAATGAGCCTTGGCCTGTTCACTTTCCATGTCACCTATTAGTAAATAAATACATAAAATTCACCTACCACTATCCTCTTTCAGTTTGCTTTGTCTCTTCACACAAAATATATAAAACTCAAAATTTAAATACAGTACCTTTTCAGACTTGCTTGAGCCTCCCCTGGAACAGGTTGGGGCCTCCCCAAGGAGGCTGGCCTCACCATTTGAGAACCCCTGATCTAATGTGATACCCAGGTATTTGAAGTTAGTAACGTGTTCAAGGGGGGTGCCTTGCTTGTTTTTAATTAGTAGAGCCGATTGGCTGTGTGGGCTTTGTCGGTGCGCAAATATCATGGATTTAGTTTTTTTATAGTTGATGATCAGGCGGTGCTCATCGAACCAAGATTCTAGCTCCCCAAAGAAACCCTGTAGGGCTTGCTGCAGGGTGCTAGGTCGAGGGTGTTTCCAGAATAGTACCGTATCATCCGCCTAGAGAAGCATATTTCCACTGCATGCCTTGGGAAGTGAGTTAAAAGAGGAAAAGAGAGGGCCAAGGATAGACCCCTGAGGGACCCCAGAGCACACTGCTTTAGCGAGGAGATGGTGGTATTTAACCTGACTTGCTGAGATCCGCCTGATAGGTAGTCCTTGAACCAGGCAGTCGCCTCAGAGACCACATTTAGCTGTGGCATAACATGAAGCAAAGATCATGACTGACTGTGTCAAATGCTTTGGTAAGGTCCACGTAAGATTGCACCTGCATAGCTCCTTGATCTAGGGCCTCGTGGATGAACGAGGTGAGCTCGGACAGTGCTATCACAGTGCTATGGCCTGTCCGGAAGCCGTGCTGTGCATGGCTAAGGAGGTTGTATCTAGTTAGGTGTTCTGTAAACTGGTCAGCGACTATTTTTTCCAGCGCTTTAGAGAGCGGAGGAAGTATGGAGATAGGTCTACAGTTGCTTGGTAAAGTGGGGTCTCCACTCTTCAGAATGGGAGTGATTAATGCACTCTTCCAGGTTGAGGGGAACTGAC
The DNA here is from genome assembly GCA_016271365.2 of Neoceratodus forsteri. Lineage (NCBI taxonomy): Eukaryota > Metazoa > Chordata > Ceratodontiformes > Ceratodontidae > Neoceratodus > Neoceratodus forsteri. The sequence continues at coordinate 887,553,808 of CM028135.1, read as the reverse complement.
CAAGGCAGAGAGAGAGAGAGATTGAGAATTTTAGTGAGGTGGGGAAGTGTGACGTCCAGTGTCAGCCGAATGAGCTTTAGATCGAGTGAATCATTGCTGTACCGGAATTGGAAATTGCATTGAAATGTAATGTTTTGCTTCCCGCTGGAGATGACTCTCAGCCTGAATGGTAGTGAATCCGAGTTAGTGGGAGTGTCGGGAGGACTGGGGTGAGAGAATTTAGGGGAGGATACTGAGAGGTCCCGAGAAGGTGGAGTTAAGGGCTTCTGCTACTACGGAGGGGTCTTTTTGTATCTTCTCCGCTTACAGAGAGTAGGAGGGGATGGGGAGAGAATTCTATTTAGTTCTTTTAGTTGCTCCAGAATTTCTTCCCGCCTCCCCATGTGGAGGTAAGGGTTTGCTGGTAGTAGGAAGCCTTTGCCTGTCGATGGGCCCATGTACATTTATTACGGGCTGCTCGGTATAGTAGTCTATCATGTGTGTTTTGCGATTCAAGGGCCTTATGCCAAAGGTTATCCCGCCATTGGAGCAGGTTAAGTAGTGAGGGTGTGAACCAAGGGGTGGATCTGGTTTTCAGTACTTGTTTGGTGAGGGGGGCCAAAATGTCGCAGGCCTTGTTAAAGGTGGATATAAAGTGAGTGAGAGCAAGGTCTGCCGACTGCGAGGTGTAAATGGGGAGCCAATCGCAAGTAGCTAGATAGGCTATGAGTTTACGTAGGCCTCCTCTTTTTAGCCGTCTCTGCATGAAGATTAGCGGGGGGGTAGCGGTCAGTTTGCCAGACCACCAGCTGGTCACTGGGGAGTGGTCACTAATTGAATCTGGAAGCACCGAGGCTTGGGAGAGGTTCCGTGGCCTATTTGTGAAGATAAGGTCTAAAAGGGTGGAGGCCCCGGTTCTGTAGTCCCTTCTGGTAGGAGAGGTGACTATTTGGGTTAGGTCATATGCTAGAGCAATATGCTAATTACTGTGCATAATGTCATAACCATATGCCTGATTATGCTAACTTGCTGCTGACTCACTCTCAGCTGTCATTAGAACTGCTCAGTAATATATCTAGGGCATCTGATTCCTGAACATCTAACTAAGAATTAATATGCCTGTGTTGAGAGCTATATTTACCGTAGCTGCGTACCCCCCCCCCGGTGACTCTCCCTTGGCTGTCACAAAACTGCTAAGTAATTTTATCTAGGGCATCTGATACCTGCACTTTAGATAAGTAACCATCTATGGGAGGAGCACTAGTATAGCGTAGTTGTGTATCTGCTGTACTGTACCAGGCCCCTCTGTACTAATTGCCCCCTCCCTCCTGCCTGGACTTGATCATTGCCTAATCCTATGGATCCCCCTTCCCCCATCGTCATGCATCCCTCTTGCCCCCCTGGTACAACGCTAAGAGCCTAAAATTGCTTGCGTCAACGTCCGTAGCCTTCTAACTAACCTTCCAGAGCTGACGGCCTAGATTGCTCACTGCAATCCGGACATCCTGGGGGTCTCTGAAATGTGGCTCAAGCCCACCTCCCCAGACTCTGTCTACACCCTACCTTGCTACTATGCTGTCAGGCAGGATAGAGAGGGGAAAAAGCATGGGGGTGGATTACTGATTTACTACAAAACCCACCTACAGGTGACTGTCATACCCCACCCCCCCCTCCTGTGAGTTCCTATATGCCCTTCTTCTGTTGGGCAGTGCAAGAATGCTCCACCTAGCCTGCATGTATAACCCTCTGAAAGGGGGTGCTGGTGGCCTCTCCTATCTCCTTGACTGCCTCGGTCCTCAGGTGGTCACCAACGAACTCCTAGTGTTTGGTGATGTCAACCTAAACTGGCTGAGTGGCAATGCTAAACTATACGAACTCCCTACTGTCCGGCCTTGCCTTGGCCAACTCATCACCGAACCTACCAGACCTTCCTCCTCTGGGGGAACAGGCACCCTCATTGACTGGATGCTGAGCAATAGGCCGGACCTTATTACTGCCTCTGGCCTCTTCCCAGATTCCATCTCGGACCACTCCCCTACCTATTGTGTTTGGAAAGTCCTCACCCCTAGGATACCCCAAAAAGTTATTCAGATGAGGGACTACTTGAAATTCAACATTAATGACTTCCTTGCTGACCTCTGCCAGACCGACTGGTCCCAGGTCACTGCTGACAGTGACCCCTCTGCTGCCCTTGACTGCTTTCTATCCATATTCGCCCCTCTATAGGATAGGCATGCCCGTCTGATAAAAAGGAGGGTGAGGGGCACTGTCACAAAATGGCTGCACGGTGGTCTGTTCACCCTTATGAAGCTCAGGGATAAATGCTGGCAAAAATTCAAGCTCACCAGTGATAATTCGGACCTCACCGAATACAGGCGGCTCAGGAACTCCTGTAAGAAGGCCATCCACTCCTCAAAGAGCAAATTTTGTAAATCCTCTCTCAAAGCGTCGGCCAATAATCCTAGGAGTTTCTGGCACACCATCAAAAATACAGTTTGCGGTCCTGCCACCCCTCAGGTCTCCGACATGCAAATCGGCGGAGTCAGCTGCAACAATCATCTGACTATAGCCAATGCCTTTAATGCCCAGTTCTCTGACCTGTCCAACTATATCTCCCCATCTCCTGTGTCCAGTGAACTGGGTCCCTCTGGCGATGCTTGGCCCTCTCACCCCCCCTTCTACTTCAAGTCTGTCTCCTGCAGAGAGACACGGAAGCTCCTCACTGGTCTCTCTCCACACACTGGAGCCGGGTATGACAATCTTGAGCCTGAGTTGCTCTGCCTGGGGGCCTCCTATCTGGCCCGGCCCATCTGCCACATCCTCAATTCCTCACTCATATCTGGAACAATCCCTGATATATGAAAGGTGGCACGTGTGGTCCCAGTCCTTAAATGTAGTGACCCCAAAATTCTCAAAAACTATCGCCCCATAGTGATCTTATCTGCTGTAAATAAGGTGCTCGAAAAGGTGGTTGCCTCCCAGCTTGCACTCTTCCTCCATACCCATGTTGTCTTCTCTTCTGCGCGTAGCATGGGTCCCATAAATGGCACAGCACTTCCTCTGCACTTGCACATGTCACCTCGGAAATCAGAACTGCAACTGATTAAGGAAACCACATGGGCACCATCTTCATAGACCTCTCTAAGGTCTTCGAGTTGGTGGATCACACACTCCTGGGTGCTGCTCTTCGGTCCCTTGGTCTATCCCCTCCAGTCCTAGCTTGGTTTGCCAACTACTTTTCAGGCAGGCTGCAGTACACCAAGTTCCAAAAAGCCCTCTCTGGGCTTACACCTGTTACCTCGGGGGTGCCCCGTGGTCCATCCTTGGACTCTTATTGTTCTCCCTCTTCCCGCTTCGTCAACCAGCTGCCCTCAGTCCCTTCCTCTGGGCGTGCCACTCTGTTTGCTGATGACCTCGTGCTTCTAACCAGTTCACAGGACATCAACGTCATCAATTCCAGACTCAACTCTGATTTTGACCTCATCCAATCCTGGCTCAAGTCCCATAAGCTTGTCATCAAACTTCAGAAGACACAGGCTATGCTATTTGGGTCCCTTGCCAAGACTAGGGCATGCCCTGCTCCTCTTAGAGTAGTTGAAGTGGATAGCTCCCCCGTGCAGTGGGTTGACTCTTTCAAGTACCTGGGAGTAACCCTGGATCCTCAGCTCGACCTATCCCTGCACATACGCAACTCCTGCAAGACCACAAACTGTAAGTTGGGACTGGCGTACAGGACCAAAAGTTGCCTCACCCCAGCTGCTTGTCTTGCCCTTGCAGAAAGGGTTCTTCTCCCCACACTCAGCTATGGGCTTACCTCCTTCATGAACGCTCCAAAAACCTGGCTCCCAAAATGGGATACAGCGTATAACAACGTATGTCGTTTCGCCCTGTCTGTCCCCTGCCTTACCCACCACTGTCAACTCTACTCAAGGCTAAGGTGGCTCTCTCCCAACAACCCCCGATACTTCGTCTTGGGAAACTTCAGAGACAACATCATCAGAATGTCCACCCCTCCGGCACTTGCCAGACTTCTCAAGCCTGCCCTTCCTGCTTACCAGTTGAGGTCCAGTGACACACAGGACCTTAAGGTCCCCAAAACCCACTCCCTCACATGGTATCGTGCCTTCGCGGTCCCCGCTCCCAGAGACTGGAACCTACTCCCTGCACATGTACGGTCTGTCCCCACCCACTCCTGCTTCAGGTCCTCCCTCTGGGGCCTCTTACAGCAAGCGTCCTCCTACCGGTGTTCCTAGCTGCCCCACCTTGTATGGTGGGCCTAGAGTCTATTGAACGTGGTGTGGCTGCTGCTCATAGCTTATGATTGCTCTGAAACTGCCTTGCTGACAAGTGCTTGCTTGTTCTGATTGCTTCTTCTTGTTGCCATGTATTGACTCTGCACTTACCATTATGTTGTTACTGCTTGTACCTGTTGACTGCTGTACCTTGACACTGTTCTGTCTGCCCGTACCATGTAATTCTTTGATTGCTGTACCTAGACGCTGTATTGTCTTTGCCTGTACCTGTAATTCTCCTGGGTCGCACCTGAAAATAGGCACTCGACTGTCTAGCATGCTCACCTGGTTAACAAAAGCTAAATGACACGCAGAATCCTGCATGGGATTTTTTTTGTTTGTTTTAACATCGGGCTGTGCTTTGCCCTTCAGATAGTTGAATAATACAGTCTGAGTTGGGGGCACATGGTGCTCTGCAAGGATTCAAATGGTGCCCAGTACCTCCGGTATAATGAGAGTCAGACTAAGACACAGACTTGCACTAGCATCTGAGTTGTGAGACCTGTAAAACCAGAAATGTACAAAAACACTGAGAATCCAGAGATGTCCGATGGCAGCCTATGTGAAGTACACTTCCCACAGACTCAGATACTTCATACAGAAGTGCCTTTTTATGTTGTCCCCAATATACATTATAAGCCTGGCATATCCCTGTGTTACACATCCATGACTATAGGAGAAAATAAAATAGGGACTATAATGGAGCTGTTAAAAGTAGGAGCTGGTTTGTCTTCAGAGACAAGGATAACAAATCACTCTACACGAAAAACCATCCAGAAACTGACAGTGATGTACTCCACACTGAAGTGTCATACATTTCAGGCCACGAGAATATGCAGTCTGCTGACAGTTATTCTTGTTTGTCAGAAAATAAACAGAAAATAATCTCATCAGTTATTTCCACCTCCTTCAGCAGCTCGAGTACTGCTCTACTCCTTCATATGTCTCATCCTGTGTCATCTACCAGCAGCGCCGTGTTCGAAACTGTGTACAGCACAGATTCATACTCGGTACTATAGAAACATAGAACATAGAAACATAGAAACATAGAATTTGACGGCAGATAAGGGCCGCTTGGCCCACCCAGTCTGCCCATTTCCCTACCTACTGGATAAGCTGCAGATCCTAGTTAACCAGCAGCCTACTTCTTCTTACCTCCACACCCTAGAATTGCCTTATGACTGTCCCATGCATGCTTGAATTCCACCACTGATTTTGACTCCACAACCTCCTCCGGAAGGCCGTTCCATGCATCCACAACCCTCTCTGTGAAAAAATACTTCCTTAAATTACCTCTGAGCCGCCCCCTCTATCTTCAAATTGTGCCCTCTTGTTCTTGCACACCTCTTTTTGAAAGATGCTACCCTCTTGGACTTTGTTGATTCCCTTGAGGTACTTGAAAGTTTCTATCATGTCCCCCCTCTCCCTCCTTTCCTCGAGGCTATACATATTAAGCTCCTTAAGTCTCTCTTCATATGTCTTCCAGTGCAGACCTTGCACCATTTTAGTTGCCCTCCTCTGGACAGCTTCCATCCTGTCTATGTCTTTGCGGAGATTGGGTCTCCAGAACTGCACACAGTACTCCAGATGGGGTCTCACCAGCTGTCTAAAGCTAAAGGAGGAACTAGCAGAGCCATTAGCAGAATTGTTTAGTGAGTCTCTGAGCACAGGAGAGGTCCCAGAAGACTGGAGAAGGGCTCATGTGATCCTGCTCCACAAGAGTGGTAGCAGGGAGGAGGCGGGGAACTACAGACCGGTCAGTCTTACCTCAGTAGCGGGCAAGATTATGGAGGCACTCCTTAAGGAAAGGATAGTGCAACACCTGGAATCCATAGGGGCACAGGATCCAAGACAGCATGGGTTTACAAAAGGAAGGTCCTGTCAAACTAATCTCATAGATTTCTTTGACTGGGTAACCAGAGTGGTGGACCAAGGGGGAGCAGTTGATGTCGCCTACCTTGACTTCAGCAAAGCTTTTGACACTGTTCCACATAGAAGATTGATAAATAAGCTGGGTAGGCTGGGGTGGGTCAGAAGTTGGTCAACTGGGTGGCAAACTGGTTGACTGGCAGAAAACAGAGAGTGGTGGTAAATGGTATACAGTCAGAAGAGATGCAAGTCACAAGTGGGGTACTCAGGGATCAGTCCTGGGGCCAGTCCTATTCAACATCTTCATTAGTGACCTTGCAGATGGACTAGAGGGTAAAGCTTGTCTGTTTGCAGATGACACAAGATCTGCAACAGAGTAGATGAGCCAGATGGGGTGGGCAGAATGAGAAGAGATCTGGATAAACTAGCAGAATGGTCAGAAGAGTGGCAACTGGAATTTAATGCAAAAGAAGTGCAAAATCATGCACATAGGGAAGAGAAACAGTGAAGCCACTTATAGGCTGGGAGGGAGTTGCTTGCAGTCACAAAGGAAGAAAGAGACTTGGGCATCATCATCACTGATGACCTAAAATCATCAAGCAGACCTCTAAAGCAGTAGGTAAGGCTAGGGGGTGTTAGGGTGTATTAGTAGGGTATCACAAGTCGTAGAGGGAGGTAATAATCCTCTGTACAAGACATTAGTTGAGGCCCATCTGGAGTACCGTGCAGTATTGAGGCCACACCTTCACAAGGACATTAACCAAATTGAGGCAGTCCAGAGAAGGGCAGCCAAATGGTGCAGGGACTGCATCAGAAGACATATGAGGACAGATTAACGGAGCTCAATATGTATACCCTTGAGCAAAGGAGGAGAGAGGTGATATGATCGAGGCATTCAAACACCTTAAGGGCATAAACAAGGTGAAAGAGTCTAACATGTTTAAATATAAGAAAAATAGCAGGACAAGAGGACACAGCATGAGATTAGAGGGAGGCCGATTAAGGGGGAATGTGAGGAAATTCTTTTTCACAGAAAGGGTGGTGGATGCATGGAATGGCTTACCACAAGAAGTGGTGGCTATGAATACAGTGCAGGGCTTCAAACAGGCATGGGATAGGCATAAGGGAGCAGTACAAATGACTATGAATAGATAGGTCACTGACAGAGCAAAGGCCGATGGCACATTTATAAGGTAGAAAAAGAAATGGGCAGACTGGATGGGCCTTGCGGTCCTTATCTGCCGTCAACTTCTATGTTTCTATGTCTGTACAGAGGATAATAACTTCCTGTTTTCTACTGGTGATGCCTCTCCCTATGCATCCCAGTACCCCCCAGCCCTCCTTGCTGCCCTCTCACATTGCTTGCCCACCTTTAGGTCATCTGATATGACTACCCCCAGGTCCCTTTCCATTTTTGTTGTTGTTAGTATCTCACCCCCCATTGTGTACTCTTCCCCTGGGTTTTTGTTTCCCAGGTGCGTTACCTTGCACTTCTTAGCATTGAATCTAAGCTGCCATACATTTGACCATTCCTCTAACCTTGCCAAGTCCCTTCTCATCCTTTCCACCCCACCTGTGCATCAACTCTGTTGCAGATCTTAGTGTCATCTGCAAAGAGACATACTTTCCTTCCAGTCCTTCCAGTGTAAAGCATAAAAGACGTTGAAGAGGACCGTCCTAATACTGAACCCTGAGTTACCCCACTAGTAACCCTCCTTTCTTCTGAGTGGACTCCATTTACTATTACTCTCTGTGTCCTATTCTCCAGCCAATTCTTTACCCAGGCTGTCATCTTGGGACCCACTCCCAGGCTTGCTAACTTGTATATTATCTTTTGTGTGGGACTGTGTCAAATGCCTTGCTAAAGTCTAGGTAGGCCATGTCCACAGCCCCTCCCTGATCTACTACTTTGGTCACCCAGTCAAAGAAATCTATCAGATTTGTCTGGCATGAGCTTCCCGCTGTGAATCCATGCTGCGGGTCCTGTGCCCTCTGGCCTCTAGATACTCGACAATTCTTTTCCTTCAGAAGTGATTCCATCATTTTCCCTATCACTGAGGTTAAACTAACAGATCTGTAGTTTCCTGCTTCTGCCTTGCTCCCACTTTTGCGAAGGGAATCACATCTGCCCTCCTCCAGTTCTCGGTACCACCCCATCCTCCCATGATTTGTTAAAAGGGTAGTCAGTGGTGTCACTAGTTCTACCCTTAGTTCTTTTAGAATTCTGGGATGAATCCATCAGGCCCCATTGCTTTGTCCACCTTCAGTTTTAAGAGTTCTTTCAGAACCCTTTCTTCTATAAATGGGCTGGTATCAACTTCTGTATCCAGAGTGTTACTACTGTTTGTTTTATGTACCTCCCTCTTCATTTGTAAATAGTGAGCAAAATATTTGTTTAGTATCTCTGCCTTTTTCACAGTCTCCTCTGCCCACCCTCCCTCCCTCCCTTTATTAAGCCTCACTATCCCTCCCTTGGTCTTCCTTTGCTCCCTGATGCACCTATAAAAGGTTTTATCCCCCTTCTTAACTGAGTTGGCTATCTTTTCCTCGGTTTGGGCCTTTGCTGTTCTGACTGCCTTCCCAGCCTCCTTTTGCTTTAACTGATACAGTTCTCTGTCCTGCTCCTTCTATGATTCCTTGTACTTCCTGAATGCTTTCTTTTCTCTTGAACCTTCACTGCCACTTCCTTTGAGAACCATAGTGGTTTCTTACATCGCCTTGTTTTGTTTATTTGCTTCACAAAGGCTCTTACCTCTGTGATGGCAGTTTTATTATTCCCCATTGTTCTTCCACCCCTCCTTCCTGCCCATTTGCTAGTGCATTCCTTAGGCACTCACCATTTTGGCAAAGTCAGCCCTCCTAAAGTCCAGTACTTTTGTCTTTGTATGGCTTGACTCTGTTGCTGTGTTTATTGTGAACCATACTGTTCGATGGTCGCTAGTTCCCAGATGGCTACCCACTTCTACATCTGTAATCCTCTTTCCATCTCCATTTGAGAGAATCAAGTCTAATATTGCTCCCTCTAAGTGGCTCCACTACTAGTTGTCTAAGGCATGCCTGTAGGGCATCTAGAATAACTGCACTCTTCGAAGTGGCAGCTGCAACTGCACTCCAGTTAACATCTGGCATATTCAGATCACCCATCAGCAATATCTCCCCTTTTTCTGCCATTCTAAGTATACTTTCTATCATTTCCCTGTCCATTTCCTTCCCCTGAGAAGGGGGTCTGTATACAACCCCTGTGCGTATTGTGGTGCTATTGCCTGTCTCCAAATTTACCCACAGTGCTTCTTCTCCTCCCTGTTTACCCTTTTGTTCTATACTATACTCGGTTTAAAAGATAGACAGAAGACTTTGTAGCCTATTATGTCTGACTCACCTTAGACAAGGGGGCTTAATGCCCTACCATTGAGAGTAAATAATTTTAACCTGTTCAGAGCATCTGGACGTCTTAGTGCACTGCTTGGGGCCAATTCTGTTTTCAGCAGCAACATCCATTTTCATTTCAGTGCAGCACCTATCAAGCAAAAAAAAAGATGTCTCCTCCAGGTTCTGTCGTCTGACTCAGATTCACAGTAAAGGAAAAAAAAAAAAAGAAAACAACTGAAACAAGTTCTGGGACTTTAACCATTATTGGCATTTTATTTCCTACCTTTTTTCCCTTCTCTCTTATTAAATGAATTTCATTTTAAATGAAAATTACTTGTCTGTCAGTTGTCTGTCTGGATGGTGGGTTGGAGGGGAGATGACACATTTCAAACTAGTTCTGTTTCCTGAATGTCTGTAGCGGTGACAAGAGACTGGAATTCTTGAGGACATAGCGATTTCGGTAAGTTATGTGTTATCTAGTTAACAGCTAAAAACTGAGGGCAGAAAAAAATGCCAACCGTACATTATGTTACAAAAAAAACAGATGGGCATCCATCTTTTACAGCTGTTAAATCCAGCACGAGATCCCTATGACTGCTTAAACTTATCAAGCTGCGCTTTCGAGGTTTATGATGTCATAGGAATCCCTCGATGGATTTACAGCACTGTATCACATGGATGCCCAGCTGTTACTTTGTATCACGACATAGGACACTGATGTAGCAGGGAAGTTAAAAGCCATGAAGATGGGACTTTGAATGTGTCATGCAGGTGCCTCTGCGTTGCCCTTGGTACCTGCTTTTTTTTTTTTTGTAATAAATATAGCTTTATTGAATTTTTCCTTATTTTTTAAAATACGCATGGTACACATCCATTCCAGTTATACTGGTACAATAAAACATCCGGGCCGGGGAACTTACCCTTGGGGAGCCCATGGTACCTGCTTAAAGGGAAACCCCCACCCTTGAGTCACCAACCCCCAATATCCATGATCCCCATTTTGTTTTTTAAAGCCGTACCAGAAATTGGACCATTCACTTAAAAATCACAACAGTGAGTTTAGTTTTCAAATCAGCCTCGTAGTTTGGAACATCGTAAGTGCCTGACCCAGTAAATGAACAAAATGCACACTCTCAAAATAATAGCAAGCAGAGGGACTTGGTATCTTATTATCTCCTGGTCAGGGATGATAAGAATCTGGCCACATGAAGCCACCATTGTTGCCTTCCCTCTACTTGTTTCTGAAAAGAAAAGATCAGAATAAACAGAATGGTGCACACCATTTAAATATCGTGCTGCGTCACTCTAGAAAGTTAGAATTTCAACATTGAAATTAAATAGCCCTCAACAGAGGATCTCATTTCAAGATCTAAGAGAAAACTCATCAGTGATGTAGTATTAAAGTAGGCACCCCTGTAAGCATTTCTCAGAGCTTTAGATTGTATTCCTCAAATCCCCCATCCAGTCCCTTTTCAGGAAATTAAAAAGTTAGTCTCAGATTATCATCCTCTCAGGAGGTAGCTGAACAAAACCAATAAGAAAATAAAGTCTCCAAGTGATCCCTGGCCTTTGGAAATAAAGTCCCTGAGCAATCCTTGTCCTGTACCAGAATAACCCCCATAAGGAGTGTGAAAGTTGGTGATCACGTCTTACTGTATGTCCAGGGATGCCCACCTTGTAGCTCTGCATCAGTCCCAGTATCTACAAATGAACCGCAGTACAGTTCTCTCCAGTATCATCTTTCTGTATTCCAGTAATTACCCTTGTCAGCCTCACCCTATCTTCAGTCTTCTTCCTCATCCACCTGTTCTGCTTGGTTGATTTGGTTATGATTTTCCCCCAATTTAGCCACACACTTCCCAGCCTCCTGAGGGTCTGAATAAATGTATGACTTCCTTTTTTTTTTATCTCAGCTTTATTGCAAAAAGATATGTCGTTACAGGTCATAACATCACATTATCACCCAAATAGCATTGTTCTGCATTGAGATATCTGCAGTTACGAACATGTAAGAGTCCTCTTAACTCACCTAGGCTGCACCAGGGCCCTCAGGGTAATTCAGAACTCACCTCCGAGGGGGCTGGCCTGGGTTCCACAGTGGTTGCAAATGTGGCTCAGTGCCTCCACCTGGGGGAATGGCAGGGAACTCCTGTGGATAAAGAACAGGTTACCACCCCCAGGAAATAAGTAAGCTGCCCCCTGTAATAATTTTCCCCACACAATAACAGTTTCCCACACAGTAGCCACCCACTCCCCCAGCAGCACTCTTTCAGTAACACAGTGACAGTGGACAAAATGCAGACAGTAAACTTATTTATCTGGGAGGGGGGAACCAAGGAGGAGAATGTCAGCCACCATTTACTTTAGTCAAACAGTAACTTTCCTCATAACAACCCCTCCTCCACCCCTGGGTGCACCCAGAATGTCCCTGTATGGTGAGTACCTCACCGTCTGGTGATGCAGGCCTGGGCTCTTTCATTGGGGCCCAAATAAACACTGAACACACTTTCAAACTTGAAGTCCTGGTCTTGCTGAACTTGGAGGTTACTCAAAATCCTGTCTAGAAATTACCCGTAGAATCCTAACTGGCTAACTAACTAATAGACCCCCCCAGAGCCACAGCTTGGGGTGCTCACAGTTTTTTTCAGTTCACACAGAGGGCTCACAGCTGGATGAGTTGCATGGTACTGTGGAGGGTCTCCGTTGGCGGTGCACCACAGGTGGAAAACCGTGAAATAGGACAAACCTGCGGTGTGATGATATTTGCCTGCTTGGCCTTGCCAACTTGCAAACCTGGCTGAAGGAGGACATCTCCCCCAATGAAATCCTCCTTGACGGTTACTCAGTCTTTAGAAAAGACAGGGTGGGGAAGCGTGGGGGAGGCTGCCTCATCTGGGTTGCCGATAACCTCCTTGCCACCGAATTCGACCCCCCACTACCCACCTCCTCCCTCAAGACCATGTCAGTTGTGGTCACAGTCAGTGTGGTGTACCTGCCACCACCCTCCTCACCCCGTGATCTCAGCCTCTTCCTTGATATCAAGACCTCCCTCCCCCAAGGGAGGGATTGGATCATCCTTGGGGATTTCAACCGAAACTGGCTGTCCCCTCACTGTGACTCCACCAAGGAATCCATACTTGATCTTGGCCTACACCATCTCATCACTGAATCTACCAGAACCAACTACAAACTGGATCTCAGTCCCTCATTGATTGGGTCCTGGTCTCACACCCCTCCGGAGTTCTTCCCGACTCAGTGACCACTGTGCTGTCATCTGCCAGTGGTCCAGAAAAACACCCCCCCGCCCATACAGATTCATCCAAACCAGGCAGTTGAAGAAGCTGGATGCCTCTGACTGGATGCCAAGACTGGTCCTTCACTGAAAATATTTCTGACATTTGCAAAGTGCTTGAAGCCTTTAGCAATACGTTCCTTGCCCTCTGCGACTGTTTCATCCTGCTTAAAATAATCTGGGTTAAGGGTTCTAGCCAAGAATGGGTCACCCCGAGCTTTGCAAACTAATGAGGAATAGGGACTGAGCCTGGAAGTTATACAGAAAACACAAAACCCCCCAACTCCTCCAAGACTTCAGAACCCTCAGGAACAGGTGCAAATCTTCCACAAGATCTGCTAAATCCTTCTTCACCCTGAAAAAACAACATGCTGCCCAGGGGAACCCTAGGAGGACCCGGAACATTCTTAATAACCTTATTAGTAGGGGAAATTCTGAAGATATTCGTCTTACCTCCAAAGGGACAACCTCCACTGAGTCAAGCAAAATAGCCTCCCTTTTCAATAAATACTTTGGTGACCTCGACCAGTACAAGCCCAGCTCCACTCCTACCTCGTTTACCCCCGCACCCCTCCCAGTCTCCCACCCTAAGTTCCATTTCAGGTACCTAACCCCTGGCGAAGCGGTCAAGTTAATCAAAACAAATGACCCAAGACCATCCAAGGGCACCAACAACATTGACTTCAGAGTTCTCCGTCTTGTCTGTGACTCCCTGGCCATCCCTCTTACTAACATCCTCAACCCCTCCCTCTGCATTGAGTCCTTCCCAAAAGCTTGGAAGTGCACCATTATTAAACCTCTTCACAAATCTGGTTCCAAGGATCTAGTATCCAACTACCATCCCATCTCCCTCCTTGCCCCCTCTCCAAAATTTTAGAGAAAGTGGTCCACTGGCAAACCTTGGAATTCCTCTCCAAATACAACCTGCTCACAGAAGCCCAGCATGGGATCCATGCGTGACACAATACCGAAGCTGCCCTCATCAAGTTCACTCACTCCATAGACAAAGCTAACAATTAAGGCCTCTACACTGGTGCTGCATTCATAGACCTCACCAAAGCCTTCGACCTCGCTGATCATGATGTCCTCCTTCTCTGTGCCCTGACTGGCCTCCATTTCTCACCTGAGTTCTGCCTCTGGATTACCTAATGGGAAGATCCCATCGCACCATTATTGGCGGTGTCCTCTCTGAATCCTGCACCATCAAATATGGCGTCCCCCAAGGGTCCATCCTGGGCCCTCTTCTTTTCTCTTCTCTGCTCTTCTCTTCTCTTTGGTTGTTAACTCCCTGCCTGACATTTACATCACCTCAGAACTCATTCTCTGTTCTGATGATGAAGCCCTTTTCTGTCAGGACAAAAACCCCAATGCTCTCATTAACAAACTCCAATTTGATTTCAGCAGACTTCACACCTGGTTCACGTCCAAAGGTTTTGTACCCTGTGGTGTTATAGGAATTTAACATACTTATTAGACAGTCCCTAAGGTAAATGTAAGAAGCTGATGATTTGTAGACAGCTCCTAGAGTGTGGGGTGTTATGGGAAGTTTGCTTGGCTGGAGCAGTGTGTTTAAGATGGCTGCACAATAAAGATGAGTAAAAACTCATGCTGGTTTCATGATTATTAACAAGCAAAACATGATGTCAGAAACGGATATCAAAACCTGAAAAGACAGGAAAGAACATAAAAAAGAACCCTAGAAGAAGACGGTCTGGTGAAAAAACCGAGAGAAAAAAAAGATGGATAAACTAAATCCTCCATCAGGTATGCAATTGTCTGGAAATGTAGCTGAAAACTGGAAGAGATTTAAACAAAGGTTTAATATTTATTTAACTGCAAGTGGCGCTGAAAGCGAAGATGGCAAAACAAAAGGCCTTGATCTTTCTACATGTAGTTGGGGAAGATGTGTTCGACATTTATAACGGTTTCCAATTCAGTGAGGGTGAAAACATGGATCTTGATATAATTATGAAAAAATTTGTACCGAAACAAAACGTAACCTACGAGAGATACAAGTTTTTCACATGCGACAAGAAAAAGGGTGATAGCTTTGATCAGTATTTAAGAGTTACGTTCGCTCTGCAAAACGTGTGAGTTTGGAGATCTGCAAGAATCATTGATTAAGGATAGAATTATGTGTGGAATCACAGACAATGGGCCCAGAGAAAGACTGCTTAGAGAGCAAGATTTAACTTTGGACAAAGCTATAAATATGTGTAGAGCTGCTGAAACTGCCAAATCACAGGCTAAAGAGCTGAACAAAGAAAACGAGGGTGCTGTGCACGCACTAAAGAAGCTTGAGATAAACAAGAAATATTTTTTGAAAACAAAGCAGCAGAAGGAGCAGCAGCCTAATCAGAAAACATGTGGTAGATGTGGAAATAACCATAAACCTAAAGCTTGTCCTGCCTATGGGAAGTCCTGCATGGTCACGGCAAAAATAACCATTTTGCTAAATGCTGCAAAACGAAAAGTGAACAAAATAAAGTTCACACTGTCAAAGAAGATGAGCCGGAAGAGTTCTTTGTAGATTCCATAGAGCTGTGTGTTTCTGAAAAAAAGGAATGGCTTGTACCTTTAACTGTGAATGAGACTATCATACCATTCAAGCTTGACACAGGAGCACAGGTGAACCTGATTTCATTGCAAGACTATGAAACTCTGCATGTAAAATCTAAAATTCACCCAGCCAAGATAAAAGTAACTGGTTATACAGGAGAAAATATTCCAGTAAAAGGGAGCTGCATGGTAGCTCTGAAGCACAAAGGCCAGCAGTTCAAGGTGTCTCTGTTAATTGTAGAGAAGGTTGTGCAACCAATTCTAGGCATAAGTGCCTGTGAGAAACTCAATTTAGTGAGAAGAGTTATTGTTGTGACATCACAAGCTGAAGCTAAATGTGAATCATTATTTACAGAGTACAGCGATGTGTTCAAAGGTCTAGGATGTTTGCCGGGGAAGCACAAAATAAACATAGATGACCAAGTGCCACCCGTAATACACCCCTGCAGGAAAGTGCCATTCGCACTGAGGGACAAACTGAAAGAAGAGCTGAACCGGATGGAAGCCACAGGTGTAATCAAGAGAACTGATGAACCTACAGACTGGGTGAGTTCTTTAGTCATAGTTGAGAAGAAAAATGGCCAGCTCAGAATATGTCTTGACCCCAGAGACTTAAACAGAGCTTTAAAAAGGGAGCATTTCAAGTTACCTAGCAGAGGAGAGATAATGTCACAGTTTGCTGGTGCTAAATGGTTTAGCAAACTGGATGCTTCTTCTGGATTTTGGCAAATGAAGCTAGATAAGGCTAGTTCAAAGTTATGCACGTTTAATACTCCAGAAGGAAGATACAGGTTTCTTCATCTGCCGTATGGGATACTGTCCGCTCCAGAAGTTTACCATAAAAGAATTCATATAATTTTTGAGTACATTCCAGGTGTTGAAACCATGATGGATGACATCATTGTGTGGGATTCCACAATAGAAGAACATGACTTCAGATTGAGACAAGTGCTGGATCTGACAAGAAAAGCAAATCTTAAACTCAAGAAAGAAAGATGTGAGTTTTGTGTAAAAGCACTGACCTTTGTGGGTGATATTGTTACAGATCAGGACATTAAACCTGACCCTAAGAAGACATCTGCGATAGTGAATATGCAAAAGACCAGCTGCAGAGATGATGTCAGGAGGTTCTCAGGGATGATTAACTACCTAGGGAAGTTTATCCCTCAACTTTCAGCACGATCAGCCCCACTCAGATGGCTGTTGGAGCAGAAAAATGAATGGATGTGGTCACATGAACAGGAGCAAAGCTGGAAAGATCTGAAGAAGGCTATTACAGAAGAACCAGTGTTAAGATTCTATGATCCTGCTAAAGAAACAAGAATATCAGCTGATGCTTCACAGTTTGGCTTGGGCCCAGTACTTCTGCAAAATTATGAAGGAATCTGGCAACCTGTAGCATACACTTCCAGGGCCTTGATGAGCGCTGAGACAAGGTATACCCAAATAGAAAAAGAGTTACTAGCAATAACTTACGCTTGTGAGTGATTTCATCAGTATGTGTATGGTCAAGCCTTCACAGTGGAAACAGACCACAAGTCTCTAGTAGCTATAATGGCCAAGTCTCTAAATGACTGTCCAATGAGAGTACAGAGAATACTAATTAGATTACAAAAGTACAATGTTGAGTTGATCTATAGCCCTGGAAAGTACATGTACGCTGCCGACACACTTTCTCGTGCTGTAGACAAGAATGAAAGCCCGGAAAGTCAAACAGACAGAGAAATAAAGGCATATGTTGACATGATCGTGACCTCTCTTCCTGTGTCCAACGAGAGACAAGAGCAGATCAGAAGAGAAACAGAGGCAGATGAAACAATGAGAATCCTGAGAAATACCATATTAAAAGGTTGGCCGAAGGAGAAAAGTGCCTGTCCGGTGTCTGTTCATGATTTCTGGACGTGTAGAAGTGACCTATATGTTGTCAATGACATTATTTTCAAAGGCAACAAATTTGTTATGCCAGGAAAACTTCGCAAAGAAATGCTACACAAAATACATGAAGGGCACTTAGGAGAAGAAAAATGCAAGCGAAGAGCCAGAAAAGTAATGTATTGGCTGACAATGAATCAAGATATTGCCCAGGTAACTGCAACCTGTGAATTGTGTCTCACCTACAGACCAAAGCAGCTAAGCCAGCTGTTATATCCTCATCCAGTGCAGGCAGACCATATCAGAAAGTAGGTGCCGACTTGTTTGATTGTAATGGGAAAACCCATATAGTTGTAACAGATTGTTGCTCAAATTATCCAGAGGTAGCAACACTGCCTACAACTACCAGTAAAGCTATAATCACCTGCATGAAGTCAATCTTTGCAAGACATGGTGTTCCAAACGAAGTATTCACTGATAACGGTCCACAATTTTCCAGTGCTGAGTTTAAACAGTTCATCTATGAATGGGAATTCATACACAGTACTTCGTCTCAATTTTCCAAGATCAAATGGAATGGCAGAGAGCTCAGTAAAAACTGTGAAAAGTCTGATGAAGAAAACACATGGTGGAAAAGAAGATTTTTACAAAAGCCTACTGATCTACAGAAGTGCACCATTACAGAATGGGCTTTCTCCAGCACAAATGCTTATGGGAAGGAGGATCAGGATAAATCTGCCAATACATGAAGAGCTTCTTAAGACTCAGGACTCACAACAGGTGAAACAAAGCAAAGAAAAACAAAAGGAAACGCTAAAACAGTTACATGACAGGAGAGCAAGAAACTTACCTGATTTAAGGCCTGGAGATCAAGTGCGCTTTAGAGACTACAACAAAGGAATGTGGCTGCAAAGGGGCACTGTACAAGCACAAATTGCACCAAGGTTGTACCAGATTGAAACAGAAAGAGGAGCGGAGGTGAGAAGGAATCGTGTGGATCTAAGACTTCTGCCAAAGGTTGAAGATGCCAGTTTGACTGAAGTTGACTTACCAACTTTCACAGCAGTCAGTCAAGACAACACCAAAGAGACTGATAGCAAGGAAGATTCGGAGCAGTGTGCATCCACTGAAAAGTCACCAGAGAAGGAAGCGAGACTCAAAAGAGAAATTCGACGTCCAGAGAGACTGATTGAAACTTGTTAGATAAGTACAGTGGAGTGAGTGGTAAAGACTCAGTAGAGAGTGAAGTACTAGTGACCTCTCGTCTCAAGATTAGGTTTAGTTTAATTTGAAACCTCAGTTTGTAAGAAGTTAATAATAATAATTCAGCCAAGTTACTGTAAGCCAATAATTCAGTTTGAAAATAAAATAGAACTTTTCTTTAAGTGAGGAAGATGTGATGTTATAGGAATTTGACATACTTATTAGATGGTCCCTAAGGTAAATGTAAGAAGCTGATGATTTGTAGACAGCCCATAGAGTGTGGGGTGTTTTGGGAAGTTTGCTTGGCTGGAGCAGTGTGTTTAAGATGGCTTCACAATAAAGATGAGTAAAAACTCATGCTGGTATAATGATTACTAACAAGCAAAATATACCCAACTCCAAGAAAACTTAAGTTCATGGTTTTCTCCAGCCCTCACAAACCCCTTGGCTTTGACCTCTTCCTCTATGATAGCCTTGGTAACACCATTGAAAGAGTCAGTGAATTCAAATACCTTGGCTTACTCCTGGATTGCCACCTCAGTTTCGATGCTCACACTAGCCTCACAATCAAAAAAGCCCACCAATGACTCAGTATCCTCCACAGAACCAAGCATCTCCTTAACAGGGAATCCAAATCCCTCTTAGTCTCCAGCTTCCTCCTTCCTCTCTTTGACTGTGGTTCACTTGTCACTCTCCCCCGCCTCTCCACCAAACATTTCTCCAGACTTCGAAGCTCCTACCACAACGCGATCTTCTTTGCCTCTGGTCTCCCTAAACTCACACACCACCGTGACCTTTATAAGCTCACCAGTCGGCCCTCCCTTGAGGCCCGTCTCAACTGCAAGATGGTCACCTTCTTCTTCAAACTCTCCCATGGACTGCTCCCTGATTGCCTCACTTCTCTCTTCCAGACTGCCGCCACCACCAGGACCACTAGACTGTCCTCCACTCTCTCTTTCACTGTTCCTTTCTGCCGGACCACTAGAGGCCAGAAAACACTCTTGTTTATGGGAACCAAGCTCTTCAACTCTCTCCCTCCAGAACTAAAACTCTGTCTCTCCACAAATGCCTTCAAACACAATATCAGGAGACATTTCTCTCCCACCTGCACCTGCTCAAAGCCCTAATCTGGCTCCCATTCTGCACTTTTTTCCCCTCATTCTCTGGTTATCCACCTCAGGCACTTACCCTCTCTTTCTAGCACTTGCAGTATTGTTAATCCACCTAGGCTGGTTTTTAGATTTCACTTAAATTTTTTTGTTTCCCACTGTTATATGATATTATTGTTAAACCCTCACTGAATGCTTAGTGTCACCTTGTATTTGTTAATTCACCAAGGCTAGTTCATGGTTTGCCCTTTAGTCTGTATTATCCTAAATGTATGTACCATTTTATTAACCCTCGTTGTTAGTTAAATGTTTAAGCCTCTGTCATGTCTCATGATTGTTGTATATAACTGGACGCTTGAGTAAACAGGCAGCAATGCCCACATGCCTTTCCAGTATAACCAATAAAAATGAAATAAAATGAAATGAATGAACTTCGCCTATGGGCCTTTTATGGACAGACTTCACTCAGGCAGGTCTGTTCCATCCTTCTACACCGGGTTGGGGTGGCGGTCGTCGTCTTCGGTCTGGGGAACAAGGATTGATGAGGTTCCCCAAACCCCTCTGTTGCACTTCTAGTCACCCTGCAGGACCGGCACAGGGCAGTGGGGCTTCCAAAGTCTCTCACCTCACCACCCCTATCTCATGAGATGCCTCCACAAGCAGTCCGGAGTCCGTCGCAGGGGTTTCCCTCAACATTTGCAGTCTCCCCTGGCCGAATGCTCCCTTCTCCAAACAGTGTCTCCACCAAGGAGATCAGTGGTGCACTCAGCATCAGCAGCCCAACTCTTTTTCTAGTTCAGAATGCTGACCAAACTACTGGGGCTGATAGAGAACAATTGTTGTCCTGCTTCAAACAAACGAACAATTGCTATTCCTCCTGCACCCAGCCTAATAGTTCTGTGTAGAGTCAGGAAGTAGAAGCAGCAAGGCAAAACTTCAGTGACCTTGGCTCAGGAGCCCACACAGTCTTTCTCCTCACAGCCACACTGCAGCTCCTCTCGACAACCACCTCCTTTCTTTTTTAAAATCATAATTTTATTAAATTTTTAGCACACAAAATAATAAACACACATACATTGTTATTACAGGATTCCATCTCACTGAATTATGATTTACATTGATTCCCCAACATCACCATTTGGAATACGCTTTAAAATGAATTAACAAAACAATTTAAGCAAGAATACCATGACTCAGCACACTTGTCCGGGAAGTAACCCAGGGATACGCACTAAGTCTAAAAGTCAGTGCTGGTTGGGATCAAAGACCCTATAGAGAGAGATGAGACCGCTTTCGAGACCTTAGGATAAACGAGTCTCACAAAACATTCACAAAAGAAAATGAACATAAGTACATGACAGTACAGTACATCCCAGTGCAATAGGCGGGAAAGGCGTGTCAATTGTCTTAAACATAATTATTTAACAACTATTTTTAATATCTGTGATGGGGATGGTACCAGCCACCTCCTCACTGGTGGCAAAACAGTCTTATATCTCCCCCTAGCAGCCTCTCTGTGATTGGCTGCATCTTACCAGGTGATCTCAAGGCTGGCTTTGTGTTGTACCCAGCAGCCCCATTCTGTAGTTTTTTTTATGAGGGCTGCCATTTATTCTCTCTGAAGGGCTCTCTGCAGTCCAGCCCTGATTTATTCAGTCTAGCCCTCTAACAAGGCTGAAGCTAACGGCTTCATGGCTGAGCTGAAATTGGAGTGCAGCTCCTATAAATTTTAGCTCTGATGGCCAAGCATGTTCAGAGGGAGCACAGCTGCCATCTTATTTATTTACTTTGTGGTCCTGGATTTTCAAAACACCGGGACTGCAAGTTATTTTTTTCTTTTAGCGTCCACAGGCGCAAAACCCATGTTCCGACCCTCATCCCCTTTGTGCAGCGATTCCCTTGGGGGCTGAGGACAGTGAATGGCATTGGTGGCCACAGCTGTGAGGTGATGGGGGGTGCCAGGGTCCAGATCCCACCCAGGACCCCTAGGAGCGGCATCAGCACTGGGTCGGGGCTGGAACTCCCAAGGTAAGCCCAATTTGGGGGGGCTTACACACTCTCCTGGCTGAACGCTTGGTGCCCTGACAAGCCATTTACATGCAATAAACATCTCAACATGCACTTTTCTGACTAGACACCCAATTTCTAGCTAGTACCAACAATAATCACATTTCAATCACATCGACCATCCCAAAGATAGTGCCTGTGTAGACATCAAATGTTAACAATGCACAGGGAACTACAGGTATGCACATACACCTTCCCACACCATCCATTGGGCAACACATTGGGGGATAAATGACAGGGACCACAGGCTTATGAATGACATGGAGGGGAAGATCGGAAGAGGAACCCAGGGTATCATATGTGAGTGTAACAGTTGGCCTGGGCTGTCTTGCTGACCTCCTAGGCAAGGCCATGTCAGGTATAGGAATCTCCCTAGGAATAAAGGACACCCCTGCTTGGCTAGGCTCTACAGTCAACCCAGGGACATGGTCAGGTAAAGCTACACTGCCTTGAATCTGCTCAGGGACTGGAACAATGGCAGGGCAAGGGGTGGCCGGTGCATCAACCACAGCTTCAGTGGGGCCCAAATCATTTTCAGTGTCCATTTCAATGTCCATTTCGGGTCCAGGGATAGGGATAACAGGCCTCTTCTCAGGAATGAAAAGCATTGCATTTGGGTTCAATGAAAACACAGAGTCTGGAGGGTTGGTACTAGTGGAAGGAGGCGAGTTTTGACAGTACCATTGCCACTGAGACTGGGTTTCTCAGGATGGGACTCACAAGGACAAAGTTTAAAATCATCAGCCTTGCTTTCATCAGAAAAACTGCTGGCAGGCCACTCAGGAGGCTCAGTTGGACCAGTGCTCAGGTTCAGTGTGGTCCTCTCCGGGCGAGGGGGGCATATCAACTGCAGTATCACTTCTGTGGGGCCTCTCAGAAAGTGCAGTTGGACCAGTATCCAGGTTCAGTGTGTTCTTTTCGGGAGGCATGGATGAGCTGGGGCTTTGGTGTCTCTTCTGAGCAGCTTGGCTACGTGTTGTGAACCTTTTTGCAACTGGAGTTTCAGGATCAGGATCAGGGTCTGGGTCTGGTGAGATCTCACCAATGGGAAATAAGTGGTTTTGGTGAACAGTCTTTCCTAGACCCTGGCCTTGCTCTTGTTTGATTTGGTACACTGGCCATTGAGATTGGGTTAGTTCAGGATTGGGCTCACAAGGACACAGTTCAAAATCCTCAGTCTCCCTTTCTTCAGAAAAACTGCTGACAGGCCACTCAGGAGGCTCAGTTGGACCAGTGCTCAGGTTCAGTGTGGTCCTCTCGGGGCATATCAACAGCAATATGACTTCTGTGGGGCTTCTCAGAAAGCACAGTCGGACCATTATTCAGGTTCATTGTGTTCTTTTTGGGAGGCATGGATGAGCTTGGGCTTTGGTGTCTCTTCTGAGCAGCTTGGCTACATGTCGGGAGCTTTCTTGCAACTGGAGTTTCAGGACCAGGGTCTGGGTGTGGCATGATCTCGCCAACGGGAAGTAAATGGTTTCGGTGAACAGTCTTTCCTAGACCCTGGCCTTGTTCTTGTTTGATTAGGTACACTAGCAGTTCTGGCAATTTCTCAACCACCATGTAACTTTCTGGGCCCCATCAATCTTGAAGCTTGTGTTTGCCTTGCAACCCCAAGTTTTGGAGCAGAACACGATCCCCTACTTGCAACTCTTGATGACAGACTCGGTTATCACACCCCTGCTTGTTACTCTGGTTACTGCGGGCTGCTGCTTCAGATGCCAGCTGGTATGCCTTTTCAAGTTGCTCTTTCAGCTGATGGGTATACTCGAGGTAGGTACTATGGGACATGCCATCAGAGGACATACCAAAACAAAGATCAGCTGGCAGCTGGGCTTCACGACCAAACATGACATAGAAAGGGGAGCGTTGGGTGGCATCATTCTTGGTGCAATTGTGTGTGTGCACCAGATAGCTTACGTCTTACTCCAGTTTGCTTTGTCAGCTGAGTCCAGGGTACCCGATATGTTCAGCAGAGTGCGACTGAAGCGCTCTGGTTTAGGGTCTCCCTAGGGATGGTACGGTATGGTGTGAGATTTCTTTATACCATACGTGGCCAAAAACTCTTTCGCCAGTCAACTTTCAGAATCTTGGCCTGGTCAGAATGGACTCTCTTGGGAATGCCATAGTGTTGTACAAACAGTTGCAAGACCTTGACCACAGTGCTGGCCTTTCGATCTTTGATGGGGAATGCCTGGGCATTTCTGGTATAGTGGTCAGTGATAACCAGAATATTAGATGTGTTCTTTTGATCGGGCTAGAGGGACAAAAAATCTATGCAGACTAAGTCAAGGAGCCCAGTGGTACTAATGTTGACTGGGGGGCAGCTCGCCTTGGTAAGGTTTTTCTCTGTATGCACCGTAGGCAGCTTTTGCAATGTTTCTCAACATCAGTTTTCATCCTGGGCCAGTAAAACCTTGCTCTACACAGATCTAGGATGCGATTATAGCCCAAGTGACCCATGTTGTCATGTAGGGATTTTGAGGACAGCATCACGGTACCCCTGTGGCAGTACCAGCTGGAGCTTGGCACATTTTGGGATGTCCTCGTCATGCACTTTTCATAGTAACAGTCCAGTCCATCTAGTAGAACTAGCTTTCCCCATTCTCTCAGCAGGTGTTTGGTGTCAGGGTGATGGCTACGCACTTGGTTGGCTGACTGACTGTCTTTTCTCAAGGGCCCAAATTAGGTCTTGGATGGCTGGGTCATCTCTCTCTCTGCCCACTGTAGTTCAGGCTTACTGAGTTGGGGCAGCAAAGAAATGTCCAGCCCTTTGAAATTCAAATATGCAGGTGGGATAGATTCGGGAGAGGACCCCAGCATATCTGTTGCTCTGGTAGGGTTCATAACGGGATCATCAGTGGGCAAAGCAGACTTAGAACACAGCACTTGAACAAGGGCATTCTCTGTTTGAACTGGGGGATTAGAGGTATCAACATGCGGTTTTCTACATTAGTTCGCCCGCTTTGATATTCAAGACTGAAATTGTAGGCGGAAAGAGCAGATAGCCATCAGTGCCCTGCAGCATCCGGTTTAGCTGTGGTGGTAACATAAGTCAGTGGGTTGTTATCGGTTCTGACCATAAAAGGGACCCCATACAGGTATTCATGGAACTTATCTGTAACATTCCACTTTAATGCCAAAAATTCCAGTTCATGCAGTGTAGTTTTTCCCTCAGATGATGTCAGGCTATGGCTAGTGAATGCCACTGACCTATGCCCCTCAGGATACTCCTGGTAAAGCACGGCTCCCAAACCATTCAAACTGGCATCAGTGTGGAGGACATAGGGCTTGTTGGGGTCAGCAAAAGCCAGAAGTGGGACCTCACTTAGTCTCTGGATAATCTCCCGGAAAGCAGCTTCACACTTTGGGGTCCACCGGTCCCCAAAAGAGTCGCCAACTTGTAAATACTCTTTTGGAGGGTTGGTCCCTAATTGCTGGGCTCTCTCCTTCCTGTTTGTTGGAGGATAGCCTTGCATCAAGTTATTAAGCGGGCGTACCACCATCGAGTAGTCCTTCACAAATTGGTGGTAGTTGCCGCAAAACCCCAAAAAGGATTGCAGGGCTTTTAGGTTGGGGGCTCTGGGCTGGGTGGTGAGGGCCTCCACTTTAGCTGGGTCAGTTTGAACGTCTTCTGCTGAGACGATACGCTCCACATACTTTACAGCAGGCTGGCAGAACTGGCACTTGTCAATTGAAACCTTTAGGCCAAACTCTTCCAGTCAATCTAGGACCTTCATCAACCGAGTCTCGTGTTCTTCCAGGGTGCGACCAAATATGATCAAGTCATCTAGGTAGATGATAATTTCGAGCAAGTTCATATCCTCCACAGCCTTCTCCATTAAGTGCTGGAAGGTGGCCGGTGCTGCGGATATTCCCTGCGGCATGCACTCGAACTGGTAGAATCCCAGTGGGCAAATAAAGGTGGTCTTTTCTTTGTCCTCCTCTGCCATGGGGATTTGGTAATAGCCACTGTGGAGATGCAACACAGAGAACCACTGGCTGCCAGACAGGCTGTCCAGAGTGTCTTCTACCCGGGGCACAGTGTACTGATCCAGAACTGTCTTCCTATTGAGTGTGCAACAGTCTATGCACATCCTCACAGCTCCGCTCTTTTTCTGGGCCACTATAATGGGGAGGCATAATAGCTCAGAGACTCGGTAATAATGCCGGCATCCAATAACTCCTGCAGGTGTTGCCAGACATCCTCAGTGTCACCAGGAGCCAGCCTACAAGACCTGCTCTGAATGGGCGATTGTCCTTCAGATGGATCCAATGCTTTTCACCTTCCACACACCCCATGTCTCACTCATGGAGCGAGAAGACCTTTCGGTGGTTTGCCAACTTCTAACTTAAGCTCCATCGGTAACTGGCAGGTATAGGGGAATCGCCAAACTCTAACAAAGTCGAATCTTTATCTTTCTCTGTGGCTGCCATCTGGTACATTGCAATAACACTGTCATACCTGTAGATACTTGCCAGCACTTGCCCCTTTCAGATGACTGTGGGTTTCTTGGATTTATTCCGGACCCTCACTGTAATCTGCCTGATCCAGGATGTATCTGGAAGTGGCAGCACTCCTCTTTGCACCAGTAGTCCTTCCAGTAAACTGTCAGGTGGTGGGGCATCAATGATGAAGGCAGGTCCTTGGGATGGCTGAGCAAACTGAGCAATTCCCACAACTCGGCACTCTGAACATGGGGGCAGGATCAACTCTTTCTCATCCACTCAGCACACTACACTGACACACTCCTCCACCACTTCAGTTCTCGCACTTCCCAAAGTCAAGCCAACCCTCTATACCACAGCTTTTACCTGGGGGTTCACCAGGTCATCAGCTCCGCCTCTTTTGGTACACATCTTCATCAGTCACCCGAACATATCAACATTTGTTCTAGTTAGCATGGGTGTGTCCATCATCCCTGTTGGCTCTGAGCATATTAAGGCCAAAGTCTCAATGGTGGGATGTTTTTCGGGTCCCTTCGTGATGAACGTTATTTGTACTAGGCAATAACTGTCATAGGGGTAGTCCAAACTACCTATTCCCCACAGTGACAGACCGGACAGTGGTAAGAGGGGCAAATGCTGCAAAAGTCTGTCATAGAAAGTCTGGTGTATGATGGTGACTTGTGACCCACTATCCAGTAGGGCAAAATAAGGCACTCCTTCTAGCAAGACTTCAGCATCAGGCCCGGGGGCCAATCAGGCCAGGTGGCGCCTGGCTGGTGGGGGGAATTTGGGGGTCAGTCCACTTCGTGAAGCAATACAGTGGCTGGGGCCCAGGTAGCTCCATTACTGGTCCTCATTGGCATTTCCCTGGTCCATCTGCCTTTGTTTCTCTGCTACAAGCTGGGGATTTTCTGCACTGATGCAACCCCATCTTGTATGACCATCTTGTCCACATTTGAAACAGAACCAGCCTTCTCAAGGCCCGAGGGATATTCAGGGCCTAGGCCTGGGGGCAGCGTATTGAGCTGACTCCCGCATATGCTTAGACAGAACAGCACTCTGAAAGGGCTGGGACTCCAACGCCAGCTGCAAAGCCTTCACACAGTCTTTTATTTCTTGGAACTTGGCCATAGATGGGGTGGGGGGCATTTCTCTCATTCCCTTAAAGTCCTGCATACAATCTCTCAGCTCTTTCAGTACATTTTCCAACTCCAAGGAACAAGGCGGTTCTGCAGGGTTCGTGGCTTGAGGTCGCAGGGCGGCAGTGGTGGCTGCAGGCATCTGCAGCGAGTCACTGACGTTTCCCTGGGCCTTTTCCTCCTTCACCTCATCCGATAACTGCTTAAAGGATGGGGGGGTTGGTCTTTCGGTCCCGAAACCTGAGGGAGATTAGAATCAATCAGGATTGCACAGCCCCCCTAAGGATCTGGTCGAGCCTCATCTTGGCAGCTTACTCTGGGGAATCTTCACCAGCCTAGGCAATCTCGCGCATCCACCATGATAATGCACTGTGACAATTTTTCTCTGTGCTGCTGCATGGCACCCCACAGTTGAAACAGGACAGCCTCCCTCTTCTCAACAGCCCCAAAGGTGCTTTTCAGAATTGCCACATGGTTATTTGCAGTACAGGTAGGCTGGCTGGCCCGTAGAGGCCGAATCACATCCAGAGCCATACCCCTCAAGCTCTCAGGAACCTTCTTGCATTTCTGCTCATTGGAACACCTCCAGACTTGGACCATTTGGGTGGCCTGACTTATCCAGGATTTAAAGTCATCTTCCCCAGCTGGCGTGGGGATTGCCCCTGAGAAGGTGTGCAGCTGCTTGTACTGTTCGTACGGTGCCACCACATAGGGGGCACCCCACTGGGCAGCACTATAGGAGAAGGCTTCCCTCCCAGGAACATAGCCTGAAGGTCTTTCATGGACTTCCCTTCACTAGCAAGCAGAGACGCCAGTTTAGCCTTAAAATTCCCTTTGTCACTGGGCAGGGGGGTATCGGGGGGGGGTGGATTAGCAGGTCATGGACTGGTCAGGCTCCCTCTCTTTAGCATCACCCAGGTCTGTTGGAACCCTTCTAGCGTCATAGTAGGGGGTGCATCAACAGGATCTAAGTCCTTATCTGTTTCTATGATTAGATCCCTAAGCTCAATGCTGGGGTCCTTGGTTACCCTTTGAATTTTCATCTTCCCACATTCTGTCAGGGTCCATCTAGTACTCCCAGGATAAACTCTTCAGTCCACCCGACGGTCACATTTCTTATCAGAAGCACATTCTGGGGGTCAAGGGCCTCAAACGCACACCAGTCCTCTACTTCTTGGAAGGCCATTATCGTTTATTCCAACCAAAGGGGATACCAAATTTCCAAACTGCAATTTTGGGGGTAACCATTAGGGGGGCATCAAATTCCAGCTGTGCCCCCTCTTGTAACAGCCCTCTTGACTCACCTAGGCTGCACCGGGGTCCTCAGGGTAATTCAGCACACACCTCTGAGGGGACTGGCCTGGGTTCCACAGTGGTAGCAAATGTGTCGCGGTGCCTCCACCTGGGGGAATGGCAGGGAACTCCTGTGGATAAAGAACAGGTTTCCATCCCCCCAGGAAATAAGTAAGCTGCTCCCTGTAATAATTTTCCCCACACAATAACAGTTTTCCCACACAGTAGCCATCCACATCCCCCAGCAGCACTCTTTCAGTAACACAGTGACAGTGGATAAAATGCAAACAGTAAACTTATTTAATTGGGAGGGGGGAACCAAGGAGGAGAATGTCAACCACCATTTACTTTAGTTAAACAATAGCTTTCCCTGTAACAACCCCTCCTCCACCCCTGGGTGCACCCAGAATGTCCCTGTACGGTGGGTACCTCACCACCTGGTGATGCAGACCTGGTGTCTTACGTCGGTGCCCAAATAAACACTGAACACACTTTTAAACTTGAAATCCTGGTCTTGCTGAACTTGGATGTTACTCAGAATCCTGTCCAAAAATTACTCCTAGAATTCTAACTGGCTAACTAACTAGTAGACTCCCCAGAGCCGCAGCTTGGGGTACTCACAGTTGTTTTTCAGTTCACACAGGGGGCTCACAGTTGGATGAGTTGCACGGTACCGTGGAGGGTCTCCGTTGGTGGTGCACCACAGGTGGAAAACCTTGAAATGGGACAAACTCGCAGTATGATGATCTTTGCCTGCCTGGCAAACTTAACCTAAGGGTCTTTATAGACAGACTTCACTCAAGGCAGACCTGTTCTGTCCTTCTACACCAGAGCGGGGAGGGTGTCATCATCTTCGGTCCAGTGAGCAAGGATAGATGAGGTTCCCCAAACTCTTCTGTTGCACTCCTAGTCACCCTTCAGGATCTGTGCAGGGCAGCGGGGCTTCCGCAGTCTCTCACCTCACCGCTCCAATCTCATGAGATGCCTCCACAAGCAGTGCGGAGTCCTGTCGCAGGGGCTTGCCTCAACACTTGTAGTCTCTCCCCTGGCCGAATGTTTCCTTCTCCAAACAATTTCTCTGCCAGGGGGATCAATGGCTCACGCAGCATCAGCAATCTGACTCTTTTTCCAGTTCAGAATGCTGGCTGAACTACAGGGGCTGATAGAGAACAGTTGTTGTTCTGCTTCAATCAAACAAACAACTGCTGTTCCTCCAGTTCTGTGTAGAGTCGGGAGGTAGAAGCAGCAAGGTAAAACTTCAGTGACCTTGGCCTAGGAGCCCACACAGTCTGTCTCCTCACAGCCATACTGCAGCTCCTCTCGACAACCACCTCCTTTCTGGTGGCAAAACAATCTTATATCTCTCTCTTGCAGCCTCCCTGTGATTGGCTGCAGCTTACCAGGTGATCTCAAAGCTGGCTCTGTATTTTACTCAGCAGCCTCATTCTGTAGTTTTTTTTATTGGGCTGCCATTTTGTCTCCCTGAAGGGCTTTCTGCAGTTCAGCCCTGATTTATTCGATCCAGCCCTCTAACAGGGCTACAGCTAAGCCCCCCCTCTGTACCGGAGGCTTTCCGATCACTGTTGCTGTCGATCTCCGGCTCCTCTGCTCATCCTAGAGCCGAGGATATATATTTTTCTAACAACTGCATGGCTGAGCTGAAATTGGAGTGCAGCTCCTTTAAATTTTATCTCTGATGGCCACACATGCTCTGAGGGAGCGCAGCCACCATCTTATTTATTTACTTTGTGGTCCCGTCTTTCCGAAACACCAGGACTGCAAGTTATTTTTTCTTTTCGCGCCCGCAGGTGCAAAATCCATGTTCTGACCCTCGACCCCTTTGTGCAGAGATCCTGCAGAGCTGAGGATGGTGAATGGCGTTGGTGGCCACAGACACAAGGTGCTGAGAGGCTTCAGGGTCCGGATCCCGCCCGGGACCACTGGGAGCGGCATCAGCACCGGGTTGGGGCCAGAGTACCCAAGGTAAGCCCAATTTGGGGGCGCTTACAAACAATAAAGCTATTTTTCACTTTATTAAATGTCTTACATAGACAGTATTGGCCACTAGCGTGTGATTTTGCATCTTACTTTCTGTCTTCAATAAATGTATTACTTCTCCATCTTGATGTAAAGCCTCATGAGGAACTAAAGGTTGAGGGGTCCTTCTACCTACTTATGATGCTATAAAAATGTTTCCTTCTACACCAGGTCATACACAACAAATCCAGAAATGTAAGGACCTTATTTACGTCATAAATCAGTTGTTCAGTGAGTCAAGTGGCCCAGAGTATTTGCTTCCATATAGCAGCTAAGCTGCAGATCCGAGTTGACCAACAGCCTACTTCTTCCTACCCCACCACTATAATTGCCTGATGTCTGTCCCATGCATTCTTGAATTCCCCCACTGTTTTTGACCTCATGACCTCCTCAGGAAGGCCGTTCTATGTGTCCACCACCCTCTCTGTGAAAAAAATACTTCCTCACGTTGCCCCTGAACCGTCCCCCCTCTATCTTCAAACTGTGCCCCCTTGTTCTTGCACATCTCTTTTTCTGAAAGATGCTACCCTCTTGGACTGTTGATTCCATGAGGTGCTTGGAAAGTTTCTGTCATATTCCTCCCTCCCTCCCTCCTTTCCTCGAGGGTATACATAATAAGCTTCTTTAGTCTCTTTTCATATGGTTTCTGGTGCAGACCCTGCACCATTTTAGTTGCCTTCCTCAGGACTGCCTCCATCTATCTATGCCCTTGTGGAGATGGGATCTCCAGAACTGCACGCAGTACTCCAGATGGGGTCTCACCAACTGTCTGTACAGAGGGATAATAACTTCCTGTTCTCTACTGTTGATGCCTGTCCCTATACATCCCAGTATCCCCCCAGCCCTCCTTACTGCCTTCTCATATTGTCTGTCTGCCTACCTTTAGGTCATCTGATATGACTACCCACGGGTCCCTTTCCATTTTTGTTGTTGTTAGTACCTCCCCCCATTGTACACTCTTCCCCTGGGGTTTTCTTTCCCAGGTAATGCAATTGAACACAAGATAACCTTTGTGGCGTGCATTACAGCAGTCAAGCCTACAGGAGACAAAGGCCTGAATGAGGGTGCAGAGGTCACCGGCATCGAGAAACAGCATTACCCCAAGACATGTTGCTTGTCTTGGGGTAATGTGGTAGGCCTTGAGGGCAATCACTGCATCATCCCCCCTAGCACCTCTTTAATCCATTCATGCAGGAAATTTAATGGAGACTCACCCTCTGATCCCTCTGGTATGCCCATTAGCTTGATGTTAGCTGCCCTCACAGAGTTTTAAAGCTGCTTAAGTCTCACCTTCATGAGAATCTGTTCCTTAACTGCGGCTGCTTTGCCTGAGACAGTCTCCGTTTCCTTGATCACGCCAGCCTGTCTGTCCACTGTGTTTTCAACAGCTAAGGGCTGCTTTTATCATCTTAAAAATGTTGCCAGAGTGCATCATTTTCTTGATGCCAGTGACCTCTGCACCCTCACACAGGCCTTTGTCTCCTGTAGGCTTGACTGCTGTAATGCGCTTCATAAAGGTTGTCTTGTGCTCAGCTGCATTAAATGCAGATCATTCTGAATGCATCAGTGAGGCTGCTGGTGTCAGGAAAATAGATAATATAACTCGATCACTCTAGGCTTTGGGCTGTCGGTCTGTAAAGAGGCACGTTGATTACAGGATCCAGATATTGCTTTACAAGCCTCTAGTACCTCAACAAGCTCCTATCTCCTCACACTGTGGACCAGGGTTTATTAATGAACCAGTGCAATGATTTTTTTTTTCCAAACGATAGTTTCAGATACAGTTAACAATATCAGCATACTTGTCAAATCCACTTATCTACATACCTCCTAGGCTGCACACCATGAGTTTTTTTTTAATTTTCTCAGCCCTAACCCTTGCCAGGTCTACAATGCTATTTCTAAGCTAAATGTGGTGGCTATCTTTTTTTCTTGAGAAAAAACTAACTTAAAGCACTTATAAAATACTCAAATAATGGAACTAGAACATTTTTCCACCAAATAAAACGTAATGTTTTATAATGAAAAAAGTAGGGTTAAATATTTTTGCTCAGTTTTGTTCAACTTCAACGTTTTATTGGATAACAAATTGAGATAACAATATCTCATTTTCAATTGCATCCAATACTTAAAAAACATTTTACATACAACAAACAAACAACTAGCAGTTACACATAATAATAAACTGTTACATAAATCATCATTATAGTGTAGAACTTAAGTCAAGTTTTTAAATTATCCATAACAATTACAGTGTTTATTATAAAGACCAGCTAAATACAACCTAAAGCGTGCCAATGGTATTAATTCCTATACGTTCAATTTCTTGGATATATAATTCCATGTCCTGGACACCGATGAGGACAATGTTTTTTCACCAAATCCTGAACTACATCTTGGAACATAAAAGGTGATCCAAGATGTAGATCTAAGAGAATAATTTGGATCTAACCTAATTTTCATTAAATCCAGTAAGAATACTGGTAATGAACGTGGAACAAATTTATATACAAAAAGATTCCAATGGGTATCACGATGATCCTGCAAGGGTGTAAATCCTAATTCCTTACACAGGATACAGCTGTGTGTTCTATATGGTAAATCTGTAATGAACCTAAATGCACTTTTATAGAGCAGTTCTAATGATCCGAATACTGATTTCCTAGCATTTTTATAAATGCAATCCAATCTCCATAATCCCAAACTGACAAAAATAAAAAAGTAACCATCAATTTCCTTAGTTTATATGTAAACATAGTTTTATTCCTGTAAAAAAATCCAAGCAGCTTTTTTAACTTATATGAAATATTAATTATATGCAGATCAAAAGTCAAATGACAATCAAACGTCAGTCCTAGGTACCTGTAAGAGGTAACCTGTCCCAACACAACACTAGATAGTGTATGGATATTCCCATTGGAAATCTTTTTGCTGTTCTTTTTTTTTTAAAATATCATCCAGAGTGACTTCTTATCATTCAGTAAAAGCCTCAAGTCTTGAAGCATTCCCTGAACTTTTAAGAAGTCTCTCTGTAACACCTCAATTGCTTTATCCATATCTCTCCTTACAGTGTACATAATGGTGTCATTAGCATAAAGATACATGCTGGTGTCAGGTGAACAACATTCAGGAAGATTGTTCATGTACATCAGAAATAATAAGGGACCCTGGACAGAGCCTTGTGGTACCCCTGTTCTTATACCAATAAGTTCCAAACAAATGCTGTTCACTCTGACACACTGCTGTCTGTTATGCAAATATGAATAAAACCAGCTCAGGGCAGGTTTGCCCAAACCAGCTGATTTTAAACAATTTAACAAGATTATATGATGAACTGTGTTGAATGCCTTCGACAGATCCAGAAACAGCTGGTACACTGTAATTTCTGTTGAAGGCATTCGTCACATCATCAACTACCTTTGCTATCACATTACTTGTATTATGTCCCTTCCTAAACCCTGCTTGTACCCGAGTCATCATGTTGTACTTAAGCAAATAGTGACTTAACTGACAATGCACCAGTTTTTCAAGGATCTTGTCACAACTAGGCGAAGGGAAATTGGCCTGTAGGAACTAGGGTCAGAAGGACATCCCTCCCCCCTCCTTAAAGACAGGAACAATAAATGCAGTTTTCCAGTCCTGAGGAATTTCAGAACAGGAAAAGGAAAAATTAAACAAATAAGCCAAAGGTTGTGATAAAATAACTGATGCTGTCTTGAAGAAGAAAGGAGGGACTCCATCACACCCTGGTCCCTTACTAGTATCCAACCCTTGAAGCTGCACTGCTGCTTTAAGATTTTCACCTTCCAAGCTCAAGTCTGCAGAATATTTGTCTCTATGGTTATAGGCCCAGTCGTTTGGAACACTCTCCCTAGTGACGTTGCCAGCTCTAGATCCTTGAACGCTGTTAAAATTAAGTTGAAAAGTTTTTATTCGAGCGAGCGTTTTCCAGTGGTACTTAACTTTTATTTTTAGCTTTTCTACTGTCTTGTTTGAAACACTGCTATTTTTGTGTTATGTGAGGAGCTTTTAACCAAAGAACGGCATTAGGAGGCAGTATGGCGCAGTGGTTTAAGGCTCTGAGCTGCAAATCTGGAGACCTGGGTTTGAATCCCACAGCCCCCACTTGCATACTGTGTGACCCTAAGCAATCCACTTAACTTCCTCGAGCTCCCCGGTTGCACCTGCAAACAAGCTTTCAGCTTAGTGTGTCTCACCTGGTAAAATAACTGGTAAAAAAAAATATGTATATATAAAATAAACATCTACCTGTTATGCATCAGCATTTGTGGATTACTGCATTACAGGTTGCCATCATGAAATTTTCTGACTCCATTTTAACACAAAATCACAGAAGCTGTCAGCAGAAAAGGACCTTTTGTCCCACCTAGTCTGCCCTCAGGTCCCTATCTACCGTGCTACCATAAACCCTAATTGATCTCCGGGCTTCCCCCCAACCCTGTTACTAAGGTCCCCCTGTGTCTATCCCATGCATGTTTTAAACCTGTTACCATTTCATTACCCACTACCTCTGCTGGGAGTGTGTTCCAGACGTCCACCACCTTTTCCTTAAAGAAATATTTCTTCACATCCCCTCCAAGTCTCCCCTTTCCAGCTTCATATCATACCCCTCATCCTTCAGCATCTCTTTCTACGCAATATGCCACCCTCCTGTACCTTATTGATACCTTTGAGGTATCTGAATGTTTCTATCATGTCTTCCCTTTCTCTCCTTTCCTTTAGGGAGTACATTTTAACTCCTGGAGTCTTTCCTCATAGGGCTTCTGATGCAGGCCCCGAGACAGAGACATTGACTGCTTTTCTTATTATATCTAACAGATTTCAGCCTCTTGAGAGAAGAAAAAAGTTAAAATACTGCTTGCTAGCCAGTCTGCTGGTGCAGCGTTAGCACTGCTTCTTGCGGAGCCAATGTCCTGGCTTAATGAGTAAGCCTAAAGCGTTGAAGTGTTGGCTGGGGGAGGAGGATGAATTGTCCAGCAGACAGCTGTTCCCCCTCAGGGGAGGAAGGGATGAAGTGTCCGGCAATAGCCTGACTCTTAATGTTGGCTGGTAGTTGGTGAGCCAGAACCACTGCAGTGCAAGGAATGGTGTAGCGGCAGACATTAGCACGTCAGGCACAGTAGTGTACCTGATGTCACCTGGGCATCATTTCATGTCCGCTTTACCAGGGGCAAATAAAACTGGTGGAAAATGGTGTTGCCCGGGGGGATAAAGCCCTGCCTGCTCCCTACATCCACTTCAGGCACCCTATGCCAGTTCCTGGCAACACTCCCAGTCTTCGTCTCCATAGTGGACGACTGGATGGAGTGGGGAGGAATGCCAGGGCGGGGGCAAAGCAGTAGTGTGTCAAGGATGGTTTGCGAAGTCCTGGGAAACCAGGTTAGTTGTGCCTTAAGTGACTTGCAGTGAGCACTGGGAGTGGTGGAAGGAGGCCCTAACCAGTGGCTCGGGGCAAAAATAGAGTTAAAAAAAGAGACAATACTGCTTGCTGCTCCAGGAAAATGGCCAGAAAAATCTGAGGATCAATATATTTATTTTTCCTGATATGATAGCAGTTCTTTTCTACTCCCCTTCTGCAAAGGCAGGTTTACATTTGTACGGCTGCAGGGTGGAGCTCTGCAAGCCATCTTGCTATCACTTGGGGGGAGGGGGGGGCTCATCAGACTAGAACTAAGCACACATTTTGGAGTTGAACTCCGCTCTGCTACGTTAAGCACTCTTCGTCACTAAAGAAAACCCACACTGAGCTCTGACACTAGGTGTGCGTGTACACAGCTCAGAGCAGTCTACATTGAAGTCCTGAGTCTCTGGTCACCCTCTAAAACTGCCTGCATACCCCCACACTTTAAACATTTCACCTCAGTCTCTGCCTCAAGGTGGGCTGGGGAATGTCCCTCTGCTACACTGAATTACTGGATGGCAGGCATCTATAAATGAAATCAAGCTTAGCTTGATTCAGCCCCTGTGGTTTGCTGTTCACGCAGTACAACAATTTTCTAGATCTCGTCAAGGACCCAGCACTGTTGTGGAGGAAGGGGGAGCTAGGGTTGCTACGGGATGCTGTGCCAGAAAAGCTAGAATCTGAGGCTTAATAAAGGGGAGGGAATGTGGGCAGAGGGTGGCAGTGAAAAAACAGGGATACTGAGCAAATACTTCTGCTCAGTATTCACAAAAGATGAGGAGGGGGAGGTACCTAAACCAAACAATAGATTGGATTTCTGCTTGTGATGCAGCGACCGGGTTCGATAGTGGACTCGGGTCGCTGGAGCTTTGACGCCGAGGGAGCAGGCTGAGTATCCCTTGACTGCTCGCCCAGAGGGTTGAGTAGCTCGGCATTTGGCCGATTTCTACGGAGGCTGGGGCTGCAGCAATATGCCGGGATGCACTCTGTGTCAGATTGGTCCTCGGGCGGAGGTCTGGGGCTCACTGACATTGGTAGGCAAAAGGGGAAGGCGTTGCAGATGTCGGTGGTCACGCCTTGACATCAGGGCTAGAGCAACGCCTGCTATGAAAAGCGGAAAATAGCCTGCCATCGCCGGGAAGACGGAGAGCCGGAGATGTGCCCTCAATGTGCCCTCGCCCGCCTGATGTCTCCAGGACCGATACAGTGTAAGTTTCTGGGTGCTCTGGGCCCCACCTCGTCCCCGCTCGGGGGGTAAGCCATGACTCCATGGGGTTCCAGGAGCACATCCAGGTAGGGCGAGAAGCAGAGGGATGTCTGCTAGACCCTCCCGATGGGTTGATAATGGCAGGCTGGGGAGAGGATAAATAGAAGGGAGAAAAAAACATACAAACAATAGAAACATTCTAGATGAGGGGGGTCGATACCAGTCCATTCACAGAAGAAAGGATTCTGAAAGAAATCTTAAAACTGAAGGTGGACAAAGCAATGGGGCCTGATGGGATTAACCCAAGAATTCTAAAAGAACTTAAGGGTACAGTAGAACCAGTGACACCACTGACTAACCTCTTTAACAAATCATGGGAGGATGGGGTGGTACCTGAGGACTGGCGGAGGGTGGATGTGATTCTACTTCACAAAAGTGGGAGCAAGGCAGAAGCAGGAAACTACAGACCTGTTAGTTTGACCTCAGTGGTAGGGAAAATGATGAAATCACTTCTGATAGAAAGAATTGTTAAGTACCTAGAGGCCAGTGGGGCACAGGACCCAAGGCAGCATGGATTCACAGTGGGAAGGTCATGTCCGATGAATCTAATAGATTTCTTTGACTGGGTGACCAAAGTAGTATACCAGGGAGGGGCTGTGGACATGGCCTACCCCGACTTTAGCAAGGCATCTGACACAGTCCTACACAAAAGATTAATATACAAGTTAGCCAGCCTTGGAGTCGGTCCCAAGGTGGTAGCCTGGGTAAAAAACTGGCTGGACAACAGGACACAGAGGGTAATAATAAACGGAGTCCACTCTGTAGAAAGGGAGGTTACTAACAGGGTATCACAGCATTCAGTACTGGGACCGGTCCTCTTTAATGTCTTTATAAGTGACATTGCGGAGGGACTGGAAGGAAAAGTATGTCTCTTTGCAGACGACACAAAGATCTGCAACAGGGTTGATACACAAGGTGGGGTGAAAAGGGTGAGAAGGGACTTGGCAAGGTTGGCGGAGTGGTCAAATATATGGCAGCTTAGATTCAACGCAAAGAAGTGCAAAGTAATGCACCTGGGAAACAGAAACCCAGGGGAAGAGTACACAATGGGGGGTGAGATACTAACAATAACAAAAATGGAAAGGGACCTGGGGTAGTCATATCAATCAATCAGTCAAATCTTTATTTATCCAGGCAAACACCATTGAACATAGCTCATTTACAAGATGGACCTGGTTGGCACAGGAACACAGGATATACAATATATGAATAGTCACAACATAACACCTCAGTAATATTGTACAATACAGAGATACAATAGTTAAATGTAGTTGTAAGTGGAGAACAGTTTGGAAACAGTGGTTCAATTCCTTTGTGGTGTATAATGAGTCTAGTAACAGTAGCTGGAAGTACTAATGAGGACAATTGTTAGGTAATAGTATATTACATACAATGCTATACCAGTGGCTTAGTAGGTAGCACACTTGCCTCTGAGGCTGGGAGATCAGAGGGCTGTGGATTCAGTTCCCACATCTGGCATTTGGGTTAATATCCTAGTACTGACACTGTAGTGCAGCATGAGAGGGGTGCTGCACTTCTGAGGTGCCGTCTTTCGGATGAGACGTTAAACCGAGGTCCCATCTGCCTGGATTGGTGGTAGTTCAGGTGGATGTTAAAGATCCCGGGCAGTTATCGAAAAGAGTAGGGGAATTTCCCTGATGTCCTGGCCAAATTTCCCTCATTCACTAAAAATACCACCAACAGCTTCATCTGGTTCAAGGTCCGTTGGCATTCATCTGTATCCCCCTCCCCCGGGTCGTGCCTGAAAATAGGCAAGATTTGTCTAGTGCACTTACCCGGTCAACAAAAACTAAATAAATAAGAAACAAGACAGACAATGACTTAAAAAAAGAGAAAAAAAAACAGTGTAACAGGGTGGGGGGGTGGTAGGCGAGGCGAAATAGGGTACATGCAGGATGGTAGGGGATAGACGAGGGACAGATGAAGCCTCGGGGAGGACACAGGACAGGAGGGTGGGAGGCACAATAGGTATTAGAGAAATGTGAAGGAGAGGTCACAAGTTCAGGCATAGTGGAGAGGACAAAGCCATCATGGTACGCTATAGGTGCAGGGAAGTTTAGGATCGGGGGACGCAGTTGCAAATTTCCTTGACCGAATGGTCATATAGTGTATATCAGATGACCTAAAGGTGGGCAAGCAATGTGAGAAGGAAGTAAGGAGGGCTGGGGGGATACTGGGATGCATAGGGAGAGGCATCACCAGTAAAAAACAGGAAGTTGTCATCCCTCTGTACAGACATTTGGTGACACCCCATCTGGAGTACTGCGTGCAGCTCTGGAGACCTCATCTCTGCAAGGACATAGACAGGATGGAGGCAGTCCAGAGGAGGGCAACTAAAATGGTGCAGGGTCTATACCAGAAGCCATATGAAGTGAGACTAAAGGAGCTTAATATGTATACCCTCAAGGAAAGGAGGGAGAGGGGGGACATGATAGGAACTTTCAAGTACCTCACGGGAATGAACAAAGTCCAAGAGGGTAGCATCTTTCAGAAGAAGAGATGTGCAAGAACAAGGGGCACAATTTGAAGATAGAGGGGGGGATGGTTGAGAGGTAATGTGAGGAAGTATTTTTTCATAGAGAGGGTTGTAGATACATGGAATGGCCTTCCTGAGGAGGTCGTGGAATCAATAATAGTGGGGGAATTCATGAATGCATGGGACAGACAAAAGACAATTCTAGTCGGGGGTAGGAGGAAGTAGGCTGTTGGTTAACTAGGATCTGCAGCTTATCCATTAGATAGGGAAATGGGCAGACTAGGTGGGCCAAG
The DNA here is from genome assembly GCA_016271365.2 of Neoceratodus forsteri. Lineage (NCBI taxonomy): Eukaryota > Metazoa > Chordata > Ceratodontiformes > Ceratodontidae > Neoceratodus > Neoceratodus forsteri. The sequence goes on along the minus strand of CM028135.1, from coordinate 887,513,800 downwards.
CAGTCCTCGCCTGTCATCAAATTCTATGTTTCTGTGTTTCTATGATTCATAGGGATAAAAGCATAGCATCTCTATGGGCTAAACTGGGCAGTTTGGGAACAGGGATCATGCGAGAACGTGCACGGCATCGGTCTATTTTCTGATGGCAGTTCAGAGCCTTGACACCTGGGAACTGTGCGCGATATTGCTTCTGAGGACTGGAGCCTTAACGAGGAGCGCGCAGATTAGTAGTTTGGAACCCTGAGGTAGTGATGGCGTGTGATAGGAGCCACGGCAGAGGGCATGCAAACAGTGGATTAGAGCTGTAATGGGATGGTCAGAGTCTTGGCTGAGACTGTGCACGTGGACGATGGTTTGGAATAGTCGCTCGACTCTTGGAGACGTCTAGGGGAGTGATGGGCTGGACATGGATCACTGTTCCTGGCCTGGAGCTACTTGAGATGCAGGAAGTTTCAGCCCTACTCCAACATCTATGCTCAGGTGTTAGCAAGGTTGAGTGACAGAGGGAGGGAGGGAGGGAGGGAGGGTGCTGCATCTGTTCACATCTGACCACAACAGTCATGTTTTGGTTACTCCTACTGCGTCCTGACCCGAGTACGAGAAAATAATTGCAGTAGCAGCCATTGTGGCTATACCCAGAGTTTGTTAATATTAGGAATTCCCAGGGTGGGACAAATCAGTTTGTAAGCTGGTGGTCGATTTGGCCACTAGCTTTCAAAATCTGGTAGTCAAACCAATATTTGTAGTGGCCATCCTTTTTAAGGGCTCAAATATCTCTTTGTAGTCAGGTAGCCAAGTTGGCCAATAACTTTCAAAATCTGGTAGCCAAATCAATTTTTAAGTAGCCAGTGGCCACCTGGCTACCCGATTTGTTCCACCCTGGGGATTCCCTATTATACTCCTCATTCTAGCAGAATTTCCTGACTGCAGCTACTGGCATTAACAGTACCAGTCACTATAAGGTATGCGTGTTAAAACCTTATCTGTTCCTGTATAGTGTGCATGTTAAAACATTGACTGTCCCTTTAAGGTGTGCGTTTTAAAACCTTGACCTTAATTTTCTTAAGATTGTAAGCAGTGATTGAAGTTAGAGAAGGTTTCTCATAATATAATGCCTGCTGAAGATTATAAGCAGTGATTGAAGTTAGAGAAGGTTTCTCATTATATAATGCCTGCTGTTTTAGTGCAGCATGTGACCCACAGATGAGGGAGCTTAATGAATACTGACAGTATTATCTGATGAAGAATGCCACTCCATATTGAAGGGTTGCAGTAAGAAACCATAAAGCTTTTAAGACAATTTTCCTTTTACCGTTTATATAAAAAAAGAGACAAAGAAACATTGCTTCAACCATTGTTCTGTTAACAGCAGCTGGAACGACATTTCTCAGTCTGCTGATTCTGTTGTGATTTGCAGTCTGTTAATGGAACATTCTGATTGGCTGTTTGCCAACTGGAGGGTTATAAGGATGGAATAATCCACGGCTGGGTGTGTGGCAGTATTGTAATAGCCAAACAACCTGGGTGGCCTTCAACCACCCAGGAAGTGAGGTAAATAACAACACTGATGCACACCCTGAGTGGATTATTGCAGTTACAGCATTCGTAAAATGGTCAAAAGTGTTCTAAATGGCAATAACTATTATGTGGCATTCTTAACTGTTGCTCCCAATAATGCTCATCTACCCATCACCACAGCGTTAAAAGACTTTGAGACCACACTGGGAGTAATAGTATTGAATAGTAACATTTGAGTCTGCTTAGGCAAGGTCAGTGCTGAAAGACCAGTGTGATTGTGACTGTTCCCAGCAAATCTGACAGAGGACAAAGAGCTTCGATGTGTTACACTATGTCACAATTCTTAAAGTAGGACTCGCTAGTTTTAAAAAGACAAATAAAATCCCAAAGTAGAAGAAACCAGGTTTCTCTAACTGCTTGAGGACCAAATGAGAGAATTTTTCCTAGACTTTTGTGAAGGAAACTTGCACTTGTATTGTTTTCTATGGTTTCGTGTAAAATGTTCTGATTCTTGGGCTTGCTAGCACCGTAGGCATCAGAGGGGTTTAAGCTGCTCCTACAAGCATTTCAACCAGGTAGTCTGAATTACAAGTTAAGAATGCACTGAACAGTATTGAGCAGTCCAAACTACTGTAGTAAAAATGCTTTGCCAGACGGGGCCCCACAACCAAATGATAGACACCACATCAGTATTTTTGGTTATAAACGGCTGCAGCTGTACGAAGACTTTACATATTCAGTACACAACATACAGCAAGGACCCCGGGGCAGCAAATTCATGTATGACACAGTTAGCTTGATGCTTAGCCATGCGTTGAAGAAACTCTGTTCCGAGGTCCAACAAACCTGCTCGGGGCTGTGTCTTTCCTCTGGACTGCCCCTTCCCCTTCTGGATTTTGGTAGTTTCACAACCTTCATTGAGAAGCATGCCAATTCAGGGCCACACTCCTCAACTACCAGTTGTGGCTGCTCTGTGTTCTGGTCCATGCCCCAGTCCACGTGATTACTCCCTTTACCAGAATATGCTTCATTGATGTACTTTACAGTCAGCTGCAACAGCAGAAGTGGCTACTTGCTATGGTCTATGAAAAAAAAGGGGTGCGGTGGGACACGCCACCTCTGTTGTTCAGGGTGAAAGAGGGCTTGTCCCAGTGAGACAGCTCCTTTTATTATGGCCAAAGTCATCCCCCCAGGTGAGTCTTCAGGCTGGCACCCTCGGGCACATTCCATGCATGATTGGGCCAGCCTGGAATGCATCTGGCCAGAAGGCCAGCTGTCCCATTCATTGGGGCACCATGGGCAGTGCCCTCCCCCCCCATGAGAGGCCAGGGGGGACAGGTCGTTGCTCAAATGGATCGCCACAACCAGATGCTAGACACCACACCAAACTTTTGGAGTATAAAATGCTGCAGCTTTACTCAAAACTAAAATTAACTGCAGAGTGCATATCCAGCACACAGGGACCCCTGGGTCAGGAAATTCATGTATGACACAGTCGGCTTGACCCTTTGCCACACATGGAAGGAAGTCTGTCCCCTGAGGTCCAACAGATCTTCCCAGGGCCATGTCTTTCCCCTGGGCAGTTCCTTCCCCCTCCGGATTTTGGTATATCTCACTTTGAGGGGGCTCTTGTAGCAGGGAAGCAGGCAGGTGCCAGGACCCACCCACGGAAAACTTCCAGCTAGCAGAATATAGGGGGGGATCGCCCTCTGATGTCGACTCACCCCTGACATCCACCTTTGGTATAAAGGGGGTGGTCCCCAAGCACCACTTAAGTTCTTTTCCTGCTGTCAACCTGCGTAAGACAGACCTTCATGGATGCCTTCTGCTTTAGTAGATCGCCATTTTCTTCCCATTACCAGCACTTTATTTTCTTATTTTTCTTCAATACAGCAGCAATTTGTGCATGTCTTCTTCTCCCTCCTCATCTGTTGAGTGGCGGTGAACGAAGTGCAGTTCTGGAAAGCAACTTCCCGATAAGGATGGCCATTCTTTGTGCCTGCTTTGCCTAGACCTGGACCACGACACTGAGACCTGCCAGCACTGCCAGGATTTTAACCAGCACACCCGGCTTCACCGTCAGAAGACCCTGGAAGCCTTTCTGCTGCAGCAAAAACTCTAAGCGATGGAGAAGGAGCTTTGCCAGAGTATCTTCTCTTCCCCAGGCTCTGGGGCCTCTTCTTCATCAGCCAAGGACAAGAAGAAGTGTTTAGGAAAGCACAAACACTGGGTGAAGCATAAGGAGAAATCCTGGTCAGCTTCCTGCTGCAGATACCCACGTAAATCGGGCTCTGATCATGGGTCTTCCTTCCGCAGGAGATCTGCTCCTTCCACTCCATCAGCCCTTTCTCCCTCCAGGTGGCCAGTGGTCATACCATCTGCTCTTCTAACTTTTTTGGGCTGTGGTTCTTTGGGGCTGAGGACTTAGTCCCCAGCCTCTCAGCTGCTGAAGTTCAGGCCCATCCAACAAAAGAGTCCTCATCCAGATGGCTCAACCGGATCCTCTTTGAGCTGCGGGTCCTTGCCAGTCGCTGTCCCGGTCAGGGTGTCTGCAAAGTCAGTTCCAACGTCAGGGACTGATGCTGCGTCATGACGCCATGGGCATGCAGTCTCCCCCCGGCAAGTGTGACGTCTGTGCCCCACTTGGGAGTCAGCTCCCCTATAGGAGCTTCTCCCTGCAGGCTGGCACCGGCTGCTTCACCAGACTGGTGCTAGCCTGCACCCATCCCGTTGACATTGGCCTCTCCAGCGCCGACCCCGACACCTCAACTGTCGTCCCCAAATCCTCCACAGTTGCTGGACCCATTGTCACACAGCTGACACCAGGATATTTCAGGGATAAGGAGGCTCTGAAGAAGCCCCCAGCTCTAAGGGACCCTCCTCCCATTCCTTCTAAGGACCAGGTTCCTCCTAGGAAGACAACACCGTCAACTCCTAGGGAGCCTACACCACAACCAGCAGGGGCTGGCAGCAGTCATTCCAAGACCCATCGGTATTAGCCTCGGCACTCCCCCTTCCCTTTCCAGATTACAGGGAGTCAGAGGGATATTCCTCCTTCGATGATCCTGGAGATATGGATCTGCCATCAGAGCTGAAGGAGCCCAAGGACATCCCGCGGTCTCCTCCAGATAGTCTATCTTTCATGGATGTGATGTAGCACATCCAGGCCCTTATGTGCAGGGATAAAGAGGAAGTGGACCCTGAGAAATGTCGGCTAGCCTTCTACGGAGAGGGATGGCATAGAATAACTTTGGATCATTGGGTTCTGCAGTTAGTGGAACAGAGGCATACCCTAGAATTTGTGGAGATTCCCTCGGACAACCCTCCGGGCTCCTCCCATTAACCTCAGGCCCATATTTCCTTGATTCAAGGAGAGATCCAAGCAGTCCTGCGAGAACAGGCCATCAAACCTGTTCCACAAGTGCAGCGAGGGACAGGATTGTACTGGCATTTCTTCCTAGTTCCAAAGAAAACAGGATCTGCGTCCCTGTCTGGACCTCAGCCACCTGATCAAGTTAATAGAGTACAAAAGGTTCAGGATGGTCACTCTTCTTGGCCTTCTTCTCTTACTTCATCAAAGGGATTGTCTCTGCTCCCTGGACATACAGGACACTTACCTTCACATTCTGATGTTCCCACCCCACAGAAGGTTTCTTATCTTCCTCTTCCAAGGAAGCCACTATCAGTTTGGGGCCCTACCATTCGGTCTGCCCTCAGCCCCTTGAGTCTTTACAAAGTGCCTCGCAGTAGTGGTAGCAGCCGTAAGGAGTGGAGGCCATTATGTCTTCCCTTACCTAGACTGGCTTCTGACAGCTCTTACCAAGGAGCAGTGGTTCAGAACCATGGAGGCCATTTTCTCCCTGTTTCAGGACCTAGGAATAACTCTCAACCTCCTCAAATCTTCCATTTGGCGAAACTAAATACTCCAATACATAGGGGCGATTTTGGACACTGAGCAAGGCAAAGCCTTTCTTCCTCCAGACAAGGCAGAACGCCTTCAGTCTGAGGCCAAACTGGTCTCATAGTCTCATCAAGTCACAGCCAGAACAGTTCTCAGACTGATGGTTCATAGGACAACGGCTATTGCAACAGTGCCCCTAGCTTGCTTGTACATGAAGGTAACTCAATGGAACCTTCGGGTCCAATGGGATCAGCACATAGACAACTTGGATCTTTCATCAATATCCTCTTCGGTGCGACAGGCCATGAGGTGGTGGCTGGACTCCAACCTCTCTCAAGGAATCTGCTTCCAGTTGGAGCCACCTCGACAGATCCCGACCATGGACACATTGGGCCAGGGCTGGGGAACTCATCTGGCAGACCGTCAGACTCTAGGAACTTGGTCCTCAGTGGAGCAGCATCTCCACATCAATGTTTTAGAGGTGCATGCAATCCTGTATCTTTTTCAAGCCTTCCAGACAAATTTACTTCCATGTCCTCTCTTGATTCAGATGGACAGTGTGTCCGTAGTCTTTTATATAAACAAGCAGGGAGGAACGCATTCTTATCCCCTCTGCAGAGAGGCAATGAGAGTTTGGTATTGGGCCGTAGAGCATCACTTGAATCTGACTGCTGTGCGTGTCCCAGGATTCCAAAACACCTTAGCCAGTCTAAGCCATTCCCAGTCCAAGGCTCATGAATGGGAACTGCTTCCTTAACTGATCGAAGATCTCTCTGACAGGTGGGGCCGCCCAGAGCTGGACCTATTCATGTTCCCATCCAATTCAAAACTGCCCAGTTTCTGCTCACTACATCCAGGGCCTGGTGTTTTCTGGTGAGACGCATTATCCCTCTCTTGGAGAGGGAAGTTCCTGTATGACTTCCCTTCCTATCCATTGCTGCAGAGTTCTGCTCAAGTTGCAGTCAGAAGGGGCAGAGATGATCCGGATAGCCCCTTACTGGCTATGCCAGCTTTATTTTCCACTTCTCCAGCAACTTGCAGTGGAATCCCCAATTCCATCTACCTCTGTGCTCCAATCTGCTCTCACAGGAGCAGGGTACCCTTGTCCATCCAAACCTAAAGTCACTGCACCTTCATGCATGACTCCTGCAGATTTAGCAGTTTCCCGCTTTGGGGTTTCTCCCCGGGGCAGATGTCCTATTGGCAGCCAGAAAACCCACCACCAGTTCTACTTAAGCTACGAAGTGGAAGTGGTTCTGCTTATGGGCCACCACTCATCAACCGGATCCCTTTACTTGTCTGGAGAATCTTGTTCTAGAGTATCTCCTTTCCTTATCTAACTCAGGCTTGAGTTACTCATCGGTTAAGGTGCACCTTTCAGCCATCTCTGTGTGCCATGCACCTATCAAAGGCAAGACTCTTGCCCAACTTGATCTATCCCACACTTACTTGTGGGGCATTCTGCATCTGAAACTTCCCATAAGGGACGCTGTTCCCCCTTTGGATTTGTTGTTCATTTTAGAAAAGCTTACGTTGCCTCCCTTTGAGCCAACCGTGTGCTGTGAGCTAGACTTTCTGTCGTGGAAAGCATTATTTTTAGTTGCTATTACTTCTGCTCGAAGGGTTTCCAAGCTCCAGGTTCTGATGTCTAAAGAGCCTTATTTAGTTTTTCACAAGGACAGGGTGTCCTTGAGAACCAGTCCTAAGTTTCTTCCTAAGGTGGTGTCTGAGTTTGCCCTGAATCAAGACAACCAACTTTCTGTGTATTACTCAGAGTATCCAAATCCAGGGATGCCTTACTACATATGCCCGATGTCCTCTGGGTGCTTCATTATTATTTGGACCGCACCTGAGCCATCAGAAACATGGATCAGTTTGTTTCCTTCACCCCGAGAATTGAAGTGGCTTTAGTTTCTAAAGTGTTTGTTCAAATGGTTGGTTAATTACATTGTTTATTGCTACCACAAATATGACAAGCCTTTACCGGGCCCAGTTATAGGCCATTCTTTTGCAAGGTATAGCTTCTGTTACTGCTTTATTTTTCTCTGTAGCAAAGTGTTTCTTACAGGGTATATCTTCTGTGAAATTATTACAGGTGGTGCTTTACAGGTTTTACAGTTTTATCTAGCATTAGGATAAGCTTTCAGGGCTACTGCATTTGTTATTAGTTGATCGTTTCTGCACTAACCTCCGTGTTTCTTTCGTCCGTGGTTCTTCTTTTTCGGGGGGGGAAGGGTCCAAGCCACCCACCCCCATCTCCAACAACCCCACAGTACACTCCTTGTATAGGGTAACCCAGTCGTGACATTTCCTGTAGCAAAGCAGGAAGGGCAGATCAGAGGGGTATCCACACTGTGACCTCATTTACAGGGGCTCAGGTAATTTAACTTGTTATAACAAGTTATACAAAAACAAACAAACAGAACACATAATCAAATGTTTGCTTTCATTTTCCTCCTTCTAATTACTCTGACCAGGTTATAAACCCAGCAATTTATCTGGAATGGATATTATTAACTGCAGGTACTGTGGTACACTTTTCAAAAGGGCAGTTATACAGGATTTATTTATTTATTTATTTATTTATTTATTTAAGTTTTGTTAACCGGGTAGGCCCACTGAGCCCCAAAGGTCCCTTTTCAGAGGTGACCCAGAATTAGTTACAGAAGGATACAAGTACAATAATGGAAACAAGGTCACAGTGCAGAGTAACATAAGAGAAAAATCAAGTACATAGACAAACAGTGCTGGCAGGTTGTGGAGACCAAGGAACACCTGACCAGGCTGGGTGATGAACTATCATCCATTTCGTCCAGCATCTCCTTCTCTGAGATCCTGCCTGTCTGGGGAGAGGGGGGCAGGTGGATGGAAGGTCAGAGAAGGGGAGATTAAACATGTGGCTCAAGGGCTGGTGCCAGGAAAAAGGACACAGATTTGTAGGTAACTGGCAACAGTTTTGGGAGCAAAAGTTCTTTAAATTCGATGGATTTAGGACACTGTCCTACATGCAGGGGCTATTGGAGATCTAAGAGCTCAGCTCCAGGCAGCATGGGCAGAGATTGTGCACCTCAAATCGCATATTCAGGAGGAAATATATGATAAGAACTGCCCACCATTTCCCCAACATCCAGCAGAAGCACCTTGACCACAGAGGGTAGTTGGTCCAGGAGATTGGCAGGTGGTTAGGAGGGGCAAATTGGGTGCCCCAGCACTCGGTGCTCTCCAACGTATCACCTCCACAAACCATATAAAAACTACAAACAGGTATCTGCTTCTATCTCCAAAATCAAACAAAGCGGCATAGGACACTGCAGCTTGGGAGCTAGCACAACCAAACTTGCCCAAAACAGGAACTAAAACAAAAAAAGCAAAAAGGAAATCCAAAACACTTCAGATCGTAGGAGACTCCATGATTCGGGGAGTCGATACGTATCTCCAGCCAGGAGTAACGGTCAGATGTCTCCCAGGTACATCAGCATATATAGAAACATAGAATTTGATGACAGATAAGGACCGCTTGGCCCACCCAGTCTGTCCATTTCCCTACCTACTGGATGAGCTGCAGATCCTAGTTAACCAGCAGCCTACTTCTTCCTACCCCCACCTCCTAGAATGGTCTTATGACTGTCCCATGCATGCTTGAATTCCACCACTGTTTTTGACTCCACAACCTCCTCTGGAAGGCCGTTCCATGCATCCACAACCCTCTCTGTGAAAAAATACTTCCTTAAATTACCTCTGAGCCCCCCCCCACAATCTTCAAATTGTGCCCTCTTGTTCTTGCACACCTCTTTTTTTGAAAGATGCTACCCTCTTGGACTTTGTTGATTCCCTTGAGGTACTTGAATGTTTCTATCATGTCCCCCCTCTCCCTCCTTTCCTCGAGGCTATACATATTAAGCTCCTTTCATCTCTCTTCATATATCTTCCGTTGCAGACCCTGCACCATTTTAGTTGCCCTCCTCTGGACAGCTTCCATCCTGTCTATGTCTTTGCGGAGATTGGGTCTCCAGAACTGCACGCAGTATTCCAGATGGGGTCTCACCAGCTGTCTGTACAGAGGATAATAACTTCCTGTTTTCTACTGGTGATGCCTCTCCTATGCATCCAGTATCCCCAGCCCTCCTTGCTGCCCTCTCACATTGCTTGCCCACCTTTAGGTCATCTGATATGACTACCCCCAGGTCCCTTTCCATTTTGTTGTTGTTAGTATCTCACCCCATTGTGCACTCTTCCTTGGGTTTTGTTTCCCAGGTGCATTACCTTGCACTTCTTAGCATTAAATCTAAGCTGCCATACATTTGACCATTCCTCTAACCTTGCCAAGTCCTTCTCATCCTTTCCACCCCACCTTGTGCATCAACTCTGTTGCAGATCTTTGTGTCATCTGCAAAGACGACACTTTTCCTTCAGTCCCTCTGCAACGTAAGCTTATAAAGACATTGAAGAGGACGGTCCCAATACTGAACCCTGCGGTGCCCTACTAATAACCCCTTCTTCTGAGTGGACTCCATTTACTACTCTCTGTGTCCTATTCTCGAGCCAATTCTTTACCCAGGCTGTCATCTGGGACCCACTCCCAGGCTGGCCAACTTGTATATTAATCTTTTGTGTGGGACTGTGTCAGATGCCTTGCTAAAGTCTAGGTAGGCCATGTCCACAGCCCCTCCCTGATCTACTACTTTGGTCACTCAGTGAAAGAAATCTATCAGATTCATCTGGCATGACCTTCCTGCTGTGAACCCATGCTGCCTAGGGTCCTGTGCCCCTCTGGCCTCTAGATACTTGACAGTTCTTTCCTTCAGAAGTGATTCCATAATTTTCCCTACCACTGAGGTTAAACAAGTCTGTAGTTTCCTGCTTCTGCCTTGCTCCCACTTTTGTGAAGGGGCATCACATCTGCCCTTCTCCAGTCCTCGGGTACCACCCCATCCTCCAATGATTTGTTAAAAGAGTAGTCAGTGGTGTCACTAGTTCTACCCTTAGTTCTTTTAGAATTCTGGGATGAATCCCATCGGGCCCCATTGCTTTGTCCACCTTCAGTTTTAAGAGTTCTTTCAGAACCCTTTCTTCTGTAAATGGGCTGGTATCAACTTCTGTATCCAGAGTGTTTCTATTGTTTGTTTTAGGTACCTCCCCTCTTCATTTGTAAATACTGAGCAAAATATTTGTTTAGTATCTCTGCCTTTTCACAGTCTCCCTCTGCCCACCCTCCCTCCCTTTATTAAGCCTCCTATCCCTCCTTGGTCTTCCTTCACTCCTAATATACCTATAAAAGGTTTTATCCCCTTCTTAACTGGTTGGCTATCTTTTCCTCTGTTTGGGCCTTTGCTATTCTGACTGCCTTCCCAGCCTCCTTTTGCTTTAACTGATACAGTTCTCTGTCCTGCTCCTTCTGCGATTCCTTGTACTTCTTGAATGCTTTCTTTTTCTCTTGCACCTTCACTGCCACTTCCTTTGAGAACCATAGTAGTTTCTTACATCATTTTGTTTTGTTTATTTGCTTCACACAAAGGCTCATTACCTCTGTGATGGCAGTTTTTATTATTCCCCATTGTTCTTCCACCCCTCCTTCCTGCCCATTTGCTGGTGCATTCCTTAGGCACTCACCCATTTTGGCAAAGTCAGCCCTCCTAAAGTCCAGTACTTTTGCCTTTGTATGGCGTGACTCTATTGCTGTGTTTATTGTGAACCATACTGTTCGATGGTCGCTAGTTCCCAGATGGCTACTCACTTCTACATCTGTGATCCTCTCTCCATCTCCATTTGAGAGCATGGAGAGACACTGAGCGCATTGCTAAAATTGTGCATGAAGCAGGAGAAAACATAGACATCCTGGTACACATAGGGACTAACAATCTCGCCAGCCGGTCAGTTGTGGAGACTTAGGAACACCTGACCAGGCTTGGTTACGAAGTATCATCCATTTCATCTGGCATCTCCTTCTCTGAGATCCTGCCAGTCTGGAAAAGGGGGGCAGGTTGACAGAAAGTCAGAGAAGGGGAGATAGGGGAACTAAACATTTGGCTCAAGGGCTGGTGTCAGGAAAGAGGACACAAATTTGTAGGTAACTGGTAACAGTTTTGAGAGCGAAAGTTCTTTAAATTCGATTTACTGCATTTGACTAAGGAGGGAGTCAGTGCATTGGGGCAGAAGTTTGACGTCGTTGCAGAATATTTAAACTAGCAAATGGGGAGAGGGGTGCAGCACCCGATGCATCGAATGGGAAGAACACCCCTCCCCCCTCAGCTAGTGATCAAACAGGAGTTCAGCATGTTTGTAGTGCATTTGCATCAGGTAAGGAAAAAGTTCAGGCTCCCAATATGATGCATGGGGAAATGCCAGATCTCGCCCAACAACGAACACACCCATACGATGCACAGGGGAAATGCCAGACCTCGCCCAACAACTTACACACCAAAATCTGCCCAATGGAAAATCATGTACACAAATGCTTGTAGTCTGGTAAACAAGATCCTAGACCTGCAGGCAACAATGACAGAGGCTAAACTGGACATAGTAGCCATTAGCGAGACGTGGTTCACCAGTGATCACACTTGGGAGACTTCAGTACCTGGCTATGTACTGTTTAGAAGAGACCAAGGTGCAAACGGGGTGGGGGGGTGGAGTGGCCCTTTGTGTTAATGAAAATATCAAAGCTACAGAAATTCAGAATACATATAAGGAGCCAGAAGAACTGTGGGTCACCCTGGAAACAGGAAATGGGACAGCCATACAAACTATGGTTGTCTACAGGCCTCCAGACCAGGGGGAGGACATAGACACATTACTGTTAGAAGATATACAAAACATGACAGCTAATGGGGAGGTTCTGATAATGGGAGACTTCAACATGCCAGATACAGATTAGTCAATACCAGCAGAAACATCTGCTAGAACTAGACACATAGTGGATTCCCTGCATTGGAAGGGTCTCAAACAACTGGTACAACAACCCACAAGAGACAGGGCTATCCTAGATCTAGTACTGACTAACAGGGAAAGGATCACAGATCTCCAGGTGGAAGGTCACCTGGGGGCCAGTGGCCATCACATGGTATGGTTCAGTTTGGCCACTAGAACTATATCATCCCATTCCAAGGCAAAAATATGGGGCGTTAGATGAGCTGACTTTGATAAGATGGCCAACAAAGTTAAGCTAGCCCTGGCAAGAAGAAATACAGGTGAGGGGGTACAGGCAAAGTGGGCAAGCATTAATGATGCAATACTTGAAGCAACATCCCACTGTGTTAGAGAGAGGGAAGTGCAAAAGAAGAAGGAAACCACTTTGGTTCTCAAAAACAGTAGCAGAAAATGTTAGAGCCAAAAGGTTGGACTTCAGGAAATATAAGGGAACGCAGCGGGATGAAGGTAGGGAGGCATACCAAATTTCTGTGAAGAGAAGCAGGGAAGGCAGTAAGGCAGGCAAAGGCCCAAACTGAGGAAACACCAGCATGGACAGTAAAAGAAGTGGACAAGACTTTCTATAGATACGTTAGTGAAAGGAGAAAGTCTGGAGGGGGTATTGCTAAGATCAAAGGAGATAAGGAGGAGTGTGAGGAGGAGGAGGAGGATCATGGAAAGACAGCTATCCTAAATAGATACTTCTGCTCAGTTATTTACTGAGGAGAAGGTGGGGCAGGGCCCACAGCTCGGCACCATGAACACGGGGGGGGGGGGTGTGCACTAGTCCCTTCACAAAAGAAAGAGTCTTATAAGAGCTCAATAAGCGCAGGGTGGACAAAGTAATGGGACCTGATGGCATATACATACCAGGGTACTAAAGGAGCCAAGGGTAGAACTAGCAGAGCCATTATCAGAATTGTTTAGTGAGTCTCTGACCACAGGAAAGGTCCCAGAAGACTGGAGAAGGGCTCATGTGATCCCGCTCCAAAAGAGTGGTTACAGGGAGGAGGCAGGGAACTACGGACCAGTCAGTCTTACCTCAGTAGTGGGCATGATTATGGAGGAACTCCTTAAGGAAAGGATAGTGCAACATCTGGAATCCGTAGGAGCACAGGATCCAAGACTGCATGGGTTTACAAGAGGAAGGTCCTGTCAAACTAATCTCATAGATTTCTTTGAGTGGGTAACCAGAGTGGGTGGACCAAGGGGGAGCAGTTGATGTCGCCTACCTTGACTTCAGCAAAGCTTTTGATACTGTTCCACACAGAAGATTGATTAACAGGCTGGGTTGGCTCGGGGTGGGTCAGAAGTTGGTCATCTGGGTGGCAAACTAGTTGACAGGCAGAAAACAGAGAGTGGTGGTAAACGGTATTCAGTCAGAAGAGATGCAAGTCACAAGTGTGGGGTACCTCAGGGATCAGTCCTGGGGCCTGTCCTCTTCAGTATCTTCATAAGTGACATTGCAGATGGACTGGAGGGTAAGGTTTGTCTGTTTGCAGAAGACACCAAGATCTGCAGCAGAGTAGACTATCCAGATGGGGTGGGCAGAATGAGAAGAGATCTGGATAAACTGGCAAAATGGTCGGAAGAGTGGCAACTGGAGTTTAACACAAAGAAGTGCAAGATCATGCACATAGGAAAGAGAAACCCTGAAGCCACCTATAGGTTGGGAGGGGAGTTGCTGGCAGTCACAAGGGAAGAAAGAGACTTGGGCATCATCATGACAGATGACCTGAAATCATCCAAGCAGAGCACTAAAGCAGTAGGTAAGGCTAGGGGGATGTTGGGGTGTATTAGTAGGGGTATCACAAATCGGAAGAGGGAGGTAATAATCCCTCTTTATAAGACACTGGTTAGGTCCCATCTGGAGTACTGCATACAGTACTGGAGGCCACACCTTCACAAGGACATTAACAAAATGGAGGCAGTCAGAGAAGGGCAACCAAAATGGCGCAGCACTGCATGAGAAAACATATGAGGACAGATTAACGGAGCTCAATATGTATACCCTAGAGCAAAGGAGGGAGAGAGGTGATATGATTGAAACATTCAAACACCTTAAGGGCATTAACAAGGTGAAATAATCTTAACATGTTTCAGAATAAGAAAAATAGCACAACAAGAGGACACAGTGTGAGATTAGAGTTAGGCTGATTAAGGAGTAATGTGAGGACGTTCTTTTTCACAGAAATGGTGGTGAATGCATGGAATGGCCTACCTCAGGAAATGGTGGATATGAATACAGTGCAGGGCTTCAAACAGGCATGGGAAAGGCATAAGGGTGCAATACAGATGAGTATGTACAGATAGGTCACTGACAGAGTAAAGGCCTATGGCACATTCATAAGGTAGAAAAGAAATGGGCAGACTAGATGGACCTTGTGGTCCTTATCTGCCATCAACTTCTATGTTTCAATATTCTACAAGGGGTGTTGCTGCTTCATTCACATCTTTCAGAAATGTGTCCATTGCTGACATCTGTACAGCAGCCACTTGGAGTTCTGTCCACACTTTCATCCGGCACTACAATCTGGACATTGCATCTAGGTGCAGGGCAGGTTTTGGACTAGCTGTCTTACAGAGCCTGCTCTCTTGAGAGCCTTACACTGATCTCCACCTCCTCTCAGCTGACCAGGGTCAGTCCTTGCCATCAAACCCATACCACTTACACAGCACGGGAAGGGATTCTACACGCATTTCTTCCTGGTTCCAAAGAAAACAGAAGATCTGTGTCACATTCTAGACCTCAGCCAACTGAACAAGTTTTATAGAGTACAAAATATTCAGGATGGTCACTCTTCACGACCTTCTCCCCTTACTTCATCAAGGGGATTGGCTGTGCTCCCTGGACATGTAGGATGCTTAGCGTCACTTCTTGGTGTTTCCACCTCCCACCTCACAGAAGGTTCCTTCACTTCTTCCAAGGAAACCTCTACCAGTTTCAGGCCCTACCGTTCGGACTGTCCTCAGCCCCACAAGTCTATACAAAGTGCCTCGCAGTAGTGGCAGCGGCCTTAAGGAGGGAAGGCCTTTATGTCTTCCCTTACCTAGACTACTGGTTTCTGACAGCCCTTACCAAGGAGCAACTGCTCAGAACCATGGAGGCCACTTTTTCTGTTTCAAGATCTGGGGATAACGCTCAGACTCCCAAAATCCTTCCCTTGGCCAAGTCAGAGACTCCAATACATAGGGGCGATTTTAGACACCGAGCAAGGCAAGGCCTTTTTTCCTCCAGACAGAGCAGAATGCCTTCAGACTCAGGCTCAGCTTGCCTCATCGTCTCAGCAAGTGCCAGCCAGAACAGTTCTCAGGTTGCTGGCACATATGGCAGCAGCCATTGGGCTGTAATCCCAGCTCACCTGCACATGAGGGTGGTCCAGTGGAACCTTTGGATCCAATAGGACCAGTGTTCTAATGACTTGGACCTTCCTGTGTCAATATCCAACTCAGTGCAACAGACCTTGATGTGGTGGCTGGACCTCTCCAACCTCTCCAAGGGGGTTCACGTCTGGTCAGAGTCACATTGGCAAATTCTGAGCATGGACACATTGGACCAAGGCTGGTGCGCCCATCTGGCAGGCCATCAGACTCTGGGGACTTGGTCCCCATCAGAGCACCATCTCCACATCAGCGTTTTAGTGATGCACAATACTGTATGCTCCAAGCCTTTCAGACAGTCCTACTCCTGGATCCTCTCTTGGTTTAGATGGACAATATGTCTGTAGTCTTTTACATAAACAAGCAAGGGGGCATGCATTCTTACCCATTCTGCAGAGAGGCCATGATAGTGTCTTATTGGGCTATAGAGCGTCACCTAAGCCTGACTGCTGTGCATGTTCCAGGTGTTCAAAACACCTTGGCTGACAGTCAAAGCCATTCCCAGTCCAAGGTTTATGAGTGGGAACTTCTTCCCACAGTGGTCGAAGATCTCTTCAACAGATGGGGCCGCCCAGAGCTGGACCTATTTGCGTCCCCATCCAATGCAAAACTGCCCTGTTTCTGCTCGCTAGATCCAGGGCCTGGTGTTTTCTGGTGAGATGCGTTGCCCTTCTCTTTGACAAAGAGGTTTCTGTATGCCTTCCCTTCCTGTCCATTGCTGCAGAGTTCTGCTCAAGTTGCAGTCAGAAGGGACAGGGATGATCCTGATACCCCCTTACTGGCCACCCCAGATATGGTTTCTACTTCTCCAGCAACTAGTAGTAGAGCCTCTGATTCCCCTACCTCTGTGCTCTGATCTGCTCTTACAGGAGCAGAGTACCCTTGTCCATCCGGACCTAAAGTCACTGCACCTTCATGCATGGCTCCTGCAGACCTAGCTATTGCACGCTTTGAGGTTCCCTCCAGGTATCAGAGATCCTAGAGGCTGCCAGAAAGCTCTCCACTAAGTCTACTTATGCTATGAAGTGGAAGTGGTTCTGTATATGGGCCACCGCTCGTCAACTGGATCCCTTCACTTGTCCGGAAAAACTTATTCTGGAATATCTCCTTTCCTTATCTAACTCAGGCCTGAGATATTCATTCATTAAGGTGCACCTTTCAGCCATCTCTGTGTACCATGCACCTATTGAGGGCAAGACCTTTGCCTAACTTGATCTATCCTGCACATTCTTGTGGGGTATTCTGCATCTGAAACCTCCTATAAGGGACCTCATACCCCCTTGGGATCTGTTGTTTATCTTAGAGAAACTTACATTGCCTCCCTTTGAGCCTGCCACAAGTTGTGATCTTTACTTTCTGTTGTGGAAAGTGTTATTTTTAGTTGCTATTACTTTTGCTTGAAGGATTTCTGAGCTCCAGGCTCTGATGTATAAAGAGCCTTATTTAGTTTTTCCACAAGGCCAGAGTGTCTTTGAGATCCAGTCCTAAGTTCCTTCCTAAAGTGGTGTCTGAGTGTACTCTGAATCAAGAGATCCACCTTCCTGAATATTACCCAGAGTATTCCAGCTCAGGGGAGGCCTTAACTACATACTTTGGATGTCCACGGGTTCTTCGTTATTATTTGGACTGCACCAAAACCATCAGAAAAATTGATCAGTTGTTTGTTTCCTTCAATCCGAGAAAAGAAGAGGCTTCAGTTTCTAAACAGTGTTTGTCCAACTGGTTAGTTAATTGCATTGTTTATTGCTATCGTAAATATGACAGGCCTTTACTGGGCCCAGTTAAAGGCCATTCTACCAGGGGTGTAGCTGCTTCATTTGCGTCTTTCAGAAATGTGTCCATTGTTGACATCTGTACAGCAGCCACTTGGAGTTCTGTCCACACTTTCATCTGGCATTACAGTCTGGACATTACCTCTCAGTGTAGCGCAGATTTTGGACTGGCTGTCCTGCAGGGCCTACTCTCTTGAGAGCTTTACTCTGCCCTCTACCTCCTCCCAGCTGACCGGCATAAGTCCTCTCATTGCTTGGAACTCTGTCCTTTTGGTGTAACCTGCTGCAAGAGCCCCCTGGACGTGAGATAGTACAGTTACATAAGAACTTATTGTAACAAGAGAAGCTCTTACAGCAGGTGCTGCTTTCCCTCCCTCCATCCCCTGGTGACTGCTTCTCCATCCTTTTTCTATTTCCTCAGTTTCAGAGGAACCCCTCAGTTCCCCATTTACTGTGCTTGCCGGGATCTCCGGTGGGAGAACTGAGGTGGCGCTGAGGGGCTGCTTCTTTTACACCATAACCAGACGTCGGGGGTGGGCTGACATCATGGGGCGGTCCCCTGCTATAGACTGCTAGCTAGAAGTTTTCCATGGGGTACTGATGCCTGCTGGTTTCAGTCCTTATGGTGTTGCCTGCTGCAAGAGCTCCTCACAAAGATCTGCTGTTATGGTAAGTTCTTATGTAATTGTACTTTCCAGATGGTGACTCTGCCAGGCCAAATGTCCCACCTCAAGGTTGGGGACTGGCTCTGTTCACTGGACATGTAGGATGCCTACCTGCACATCTCGGTCTTTCCTCTGTATAGGACGTTTCTCCGTTTTGCCTTTCAGAGCATATTACCAGTTCAGAATGCTGCCCTTTGGCTTACCTTTTGCACCATGAGTCTTTACCAAATGCTTGGCAGTGGTCACAGTAGCTCTCGAAAGAGATTGACTCCATGTCTTCCCTTACCTGGACGATTGGCTTCTAAAGGCCCCATCCAGGGAACAGCTGTTGCAGACTCTGAAGCACACTCTCCAGCTCTTCTACTCCTTAAGCATTACCATCAGCCTGCCCAAGTCAGTTCTTGTACTGTCCCAAAGGCTCCAGTAAATAGGGGTGGTTCTGGAATTGGCACAAGGGAAGGCCTTCCTGCCCCAGAACAGGGCAGAGTGCCTCATAGCTCAAGCTCAGGAAGTCGCTTGGAGTTGGTACATTCCTGTCGGAGTGTACCTCAGATTGTTGGGCCTAATGGCAGCAGCCATACCCATCATTCTGCTGGCCAGGCTTCATATGCATACCCTTCAGTAGACCCTCAGGGTACAGTGGGACCAGTGCATGATCAAGTTGGACCATCCAGTTCTGGTCTCTTCCCCAGTACACAAGGTACTGCAGTGGTGGATGGACCCCTTGAATCTGCTTCAAGGCGTTCCATTTTAGATCTCTTCCCAGTATCAAATTCCAACCACAGATGCATCAGGTGTGGGCTGAGGAGCACACCTGGGTCCCTTCCAAACCCAGGGCTCATGGTCCCAGTGGGAAGCCTCCCTGCATATCAGTGCCCTGGAGATGAGAGCGGTGCTCTTTGCCATGCAGGCTTTTCAGGAGCATTTTGCTAGTGGTTAGCTGCTGGGGCGGTTGGACAGTTTGAGTGTAGTGTACTACATTAACAAGCAGGGTGGAACTCATTCATACCCTCTTTGCCGGGAGGCCCTGAGAGTGTAGTACTGGGTGCTGGATCACAGTCTGACACTCTCTGCGGTCCATGTGCCAGGCGTCCTAAACACCCTGATGGACAGTGGCAGCAAGACTCAGTGCAGCATGCATGAATGGGAGCTTCTCTCATCCATCGAAGAAGACTTGTTCGACAGATGGGGTCACCCAGACCTGGACCTTTTTGAGTCCCCACTCAGTGTAAAACTGCCCAATTTTTGCTCGCTAGATTCAGGGTCTGGTGTTTTCTGGTCAGATGTGTTGTCCCTCTCTTGGAGCAGGAAGTTTCTTTACGCATTCCCTCAGTTTCCTCTGACACAGAGGGTGCTAATCAAGTTGCAGATGGAGGGGCCCAGCATGATTCTAGTGGCTCCATTCTGGCCTCACAAGATATGGTTCCCTCTACTTCAGCAGCTGGTGGAGGAGCCTCCGATCCCTCTTCCTCTTCACAGGAATCTGCTGACCCAGGCTCAGGGGAGTCTGGTCTATCCCAACCTTGGTCCCTTCATCTGCATGCCTGGCTTCTGAGAACGTAGCCATCACTAGGTTTGGGGTCTCTAACTGGGTGGCGGACGTCCTGGTGGCCATCCAGAAGCCTTCCACTCAGGCCGTATATGCCTTCTACTCGGGCCATGTGTGCCATGATGTGGAAGTAGTTTGCTATCTGGGCTGCCAAACATGACCTAGACCATTTCACCTGTTCAGTGAATCATATCTTGGACTAACTGATCTCACAGTCTGACACAGGCCTACAGTATTCTTCCCTCAAGGTCCACCTTTCGGCTATTTCTGCTTTTCATAAGCTCATGGGTGACTGCACAGTTTCTCAGCTGGATGTCTCCTGTACATTTCTTATGGGCATCCCGCATCTGAAACCGCCAATCCATATTCCTGTCCTGGCTTGGAACTTGAATTTTATTTTGGAAAAGTTGACCCTGTCTCATTTTGAGTCAATCGCGACTTGTGAGTTGTGCTTTCTCTCTTGGAAAGCACTGTTTTTAATTGCAGTTACTTCTGCTAGAAGACTCTCAGAGTCTCAGGCCCTCTGGTGCAAGGAGCCTTATTTGATTATCCACAAAGACACAGTGTGTCTTTGCACATAAATCCTAAGTTTCTGCTTAAGGTGGTATCTGAGTTCACACTTAACCGCTCTATCCATCTTCCTTTTTATTTTCCTGAGTGTGCCAATCCAGGGGAAACACTGCTCCATACTTTAGATGTGCGCAGAACCTTGAAGTACTACCTGCTTAGGACTAAGTAGTCCAGGAAGTCAAAGCAGTTATTTCTTTTGCGCCAGGTAGAGTGGGCGCTTTAGTTACTAAGCAATGTTTATCCAAATGTTTGGCTAATTACATAGAAACATAGATGTTGACGACAGATAAGAACCGCAAGGCCCATCCAGTATGCCCATTTTTTCTGTCTTATGAATGTGTCATAGGCCTTTACTCTGTCAATGGCCTATCTATTCATACTCATCTGTATCATACTCAGTTTCATTGTGTTCTGCTACAAGTATGGCAAAGAATTGCCTGGTGCTGTCAAAGCTCATTCCACCAAAGGGATGGCCACCTTGGTGGCTTGTTTCAAAGGGGTCTCAGCTGCTGACATTTGTGCAGCTGCCACCTGGAGTACAGTCCATGCTTTCACTAAACACTACAGTTAGGACATCGCCTCAAGAGCCCATGCAGGATTTAGCAGGGCTGTATTACAGGGACTCCAGTCTTAAGTTTATGGAGGGCCCTCCTCCCAGACTGTCTGTTTACACTTGTCACTGCGTGGTACTCGTCTCTGGTTGTTATCTGATGACTAAGATACCCCCGAAGAAGATAGAACAGTTACATAAGAACTTACCATAACAGTAGATCTTCACGGGGATCTCAGTCATCAGGTATATTTTTCCTCCCATCATCCCCCTTCTTGGGGTTCCTGTCTAGGAACTGGCTATCTGGTGTATCCAGCTTTTTTCCTTAGGTCTGGGTATCTCTCTCTCTCCTTGGTTTCCTGGGGCAAGGGCCTAGTTCCCTTAGTCTTGGGGGGGGGGGGACTGAGGAGGGAGCAGGGCTGCTCATGTCTATATGGGGTTGGTGACATTGGCCGACAGCGTGGGTGGTCCAAGTTGTACTGCTGAAAATCTTCTATGTGTTTTCCCCTCCACTGACTGCAAAAGGTTCCTCCGGTAATACCTAATGACTGAGATCCCCTTGAAGATCTACTGTTATGGTAAGTTCTTACCTAACTGTTATTTCTCCATGCAACAACTAAAACACCCATTCAAAAGAACCACACACACAGGTAAACCTCACAAACTCCTAATGACCCCTCGACAGTACAAAAAAACAAAGGAACATCATACACCCAAACCAAAACTCATGCACACCAAACACCACTACAACACTCTACAACACCAGGTATCCCACACAGACCACACTGGACTGAAACCACCGACCCTAGACTAACAAACCTACATAATGTAGCCCACAACACACCCTAACCTACTATGCCATAAAGCCAGCACAGCTCCTGACCAAACAAACTGCATTCTTTACACCCAAAATATGCCAATACCAACTGGAAATTATACACCCATAACATGCCATTGCCATCGAATTATTATGTGGAGGGCTTTGACCCCCCCATGCCCCCAGTGCCCCTATGGAGAATTAAGTTACCTGGCCCACCATCCAGGGTTGCTGCGGTGGAAGAATGCACTGCCCCCCCCCCATGCTGGTACATGCTGTAGTGGATGCCTCCCCTAGCTGGATTCCTGATTGGCAGCTTCCTGGGTCCACTTCCAAACATGGAGGTGGGTGAGGATATAGCATGCACCAAGCAGCAAAAGGACTTTGGGGTTATCATCTCTGATTACCTCAAGGTAGGAAAACAGTGCAACAGGGCAGCAGGTAAAGCAAATAGGATGCTGGGATGTGTGACAGGGTTGAATCAGGCCCTGTCCCATTTGTTTTGCAGAAAGAGTTAAATGCAAGGCTTTGTTCTATCTTCTCCTTTTCTGTCCCTTCTCTGTCTGGTTGTGCAACCAGATTTTCTTGTGAGACCTAGGAACTGATCATTCCAACGGTTTCGCAGTTCCCCAGCTCTTGCTATCTCTCTGCCTCCCCTTGCTATTTCTGTCTTTTCTTCCCCCTTGCATATCTGTGGGTATACAAATATACGTGAATCTTTATGTGGAAATGTCACTGATACTGGGACCCCTTTGTTTAAAACTGTATGTAGTTTTACTGTTGAAATGATTGCAAAAAGCTGTTTTTAACTCAAGGGGTTACTCTGAGAAGCTAGTTTGTAAACCCTCTGAGATGCTGTAAACAAGAGGCCAGTTCTGGGTCATTATGTTCTTTTTGCTGCACCTGCAAGAACATTGGAAACTTACAAGAACATTGTGTGACAAGCATGCTGTTTTCTTAACAAGTTTCCCAGTCACAGACTTATGAAAAGTGCAACAATGCTTGTGCAAGAGAGAGACAGAGACTGCAACTTGGAATTAAGAGATGCCTGCAGAAGAACTTAGTTTTTCCTGTTTGTACTGCCATTGTAAATAGTTATACTGAACAATTATTATTTTTTTTATTTTGCTGTTAATAATAAAACGCTATTAGCGAATGTTGAAACTGCTCCTGGTTTTCCTATGCTTCCTGACCTGTGCCTTGATGACTAGATGTACAGGCAGGGGCATCACCAGCAGGAAAAGGGAGGTCATAATTCCAGTATACAAGATACTAGTGAGGCCCCATCTGTAGTACTGTGTCCAGTTCTGGAGACCTTACCTATGTAAGAACATAGGGTGGAAAAGGTTCAGAGGAGGGCACAAAGATAGTACAGGGATTGCATCACAGGTCCTATGAGGACAGACTGAAGGACTTGAATATGCACTCCTTGGAGGAGAGAAGGGAGAGAGGGGCTATGATAGAGACATACAAGTACCTTATGGGAAGGAACAGGGTGCAGGAAAACACTATTTTCCAGTGAAAAAGATGTTCCAGGACTAGAGGGTATGGGATGAAGTTAGAGGGAGGACAATTCAGAGGAAATGTGAGGAAGAATTTCTTCACAGAAAGGGTGGTGGATAAGTGGAACATCCTGCCTGAGGAAGTGGTGAGGGCTGAAACAATCACGGGATTTAGGAATACATGGGATAGACATAAGAGAATCTTGGAGGTCAGGGCTAAGAGGCAACAGACTTCTAGAAAAACTTAGTGATCTTAAGAGCTCAAATGGGCAGACTGGGTGGGCCCTAGGCCCTTATCTGCTGACAGTATCTATGGATCACTGGCACAGAAAAGCAGCACTGCTGCTGGCAATCAGACAGCATCACACAACGGCCTTTAATCACGTATTCCCAAGGTGTGGTGTTTCTTGCCTTCACTGGTTGGATTTAAACAGTGCGAAGTCCTTGCCATTCCCAGTTCTAAAAAAATTTAATTCTGTCAGGTCCAAAATGTGGGTCCGTGCATATAGGTTGTGGGGCACAAGGTCATAATGTCGATGGCAATAACAGCATGGTCAAAAGCCACAAAGCCAAAATGCCGACAGCAAATATAGTGCTCAACAAAACAGTGGAGTGCTACTTTGTCGAATTCAACAAATAACACTTTTTTTCCTGTTAAAGGAGGCAGCACCCCCATACCCCCCCCCCCACACTTTATTATAACTAACTCTGTGGGGCTACTCGGGGATGGGGAGAAATCTAGCGGTGGGGATTGTTGAGGAGGGGAATGGAAAAAAGATGACAAAAAAAATTAAAAATGTTAAATGTCCTGGGGCGAGGAACCCCGGGACATCGGCACTCCACTGCTCACCTTGTCTGTAGGTCTACCCTGTGAGCCATGCACGCTGCTTGACAGCACACTGCCAAGTACACGCCTTAACATGTTTGTCCAAAAGCAATATAGATACAGGGATAGCTGCTTTGACCATTTGCAGTAGTATCCCTGTAGCTATTTTGCCTTTAACTGTTTTCACTTCACGGTTTTGCCTGAGCTGAATTCCCTGAAACATTTTGACCTGGTACGAGTTGTAGTCTGTCTGTTTTAACTCCTAGTTAAAAATAATTCTTTACATTTTCTTTTCCGGTTTGTTGAGATATTTTGAGTCCTATTTGACATACTCCCTTTTTGTTTTGAATTATGAAGCTGATGGCATCTGATGAAATATGTTGTATGTCCATCTGCTTCAATGGTGTTTTCTCACTACTAGCTAACCACATTATGTAGTTGTGCAGCCGAGAGGTCCAGACATAATTTTGCAAATATGGAGGGACCAGCCCTTCTTTTTCTTTAACATTAGTATGTAATGCCTTTTGCCTGCCCGTGGTTATCTCTTGAGATTGCTATTCCCTGAGGCCTAATAAACCTCTGAGGAAGATGTGTCATTACCTTCTGAAGGAGTATTCGAAAATGATGAAGCACAAATAGTTTTTGATGGATTAAATTTTTTTTTTTGAAATACCAATTGGTAACAAATTCTGTATTTTAAAATCATGTTTCATTGTCTCTAATAAATTACATTACCAGTTTTTCCAACATTGTGTTCCTTTTTTTATAGTATCTATACTGGCAGTGGAAGAGTATGAGGAACTACAGGATTACCTTGACTTGGAAAAAGATCTCCGGAAGAAGGCTGAAACCTTTGCACATGAGGTAGGTGTGCTTTAACACATTTCAGTACTTTTTTTTTTTTTTTGTCAACTCCTTTTCCCGCTGGTCATGGCCCAGATGTCCTCTCTCAGGCATCCTGTCCTGATCCTGCCCACCTTAGGATCCTGAACTGTGCCTCCTCTCTCCTTCCTCACAGATACCAGCACTCCCGGGTAATCTTATCCGGGGTGAGTCGCCCCCCTCCTTCTTGGGCGCTCTTAGTAAGGCAGACTCTGGCATCGGATGAGGAGTGGCTGGGGAAATGAAGGCCAGTCAAAGAAGCCCAGCGTGGGGCATGGGGGATAGATGCCTTCGCCTGATCCTCAGCACCGGGTTTTTCCTTTGTTCTGGTTACCCCCTCCCCCCCGACATGAGACGTGCAGTGCCACAAAGCTGTGATGTAGGTGCTCCCACCCACATCTGGCGGCAGCTGCCCGATGTCGTCCCTAACTTTGCGAGCCCGAGTGCATAGCAGTGCTGCTGGTCTCCACCGGGGGTCGCTGCTGGACCAGGCTACCCCTGGTTCCCTCCCCAAGAGAGGAGAGCAGTTCATCAGACGTTCGATCCTCTCTGTCCCCAGCCGACCCCCGGTGGTCTGGGCTCGTTTCCGAACCCGGGTCGCTGGCGTGATGCAAGGTGTGGTGTCCAGCGCCTCAACCCTCAGTGCCACTGGGCCGACTCAGTATTTAAAGACAATATGAGACATGGAATGCTTTATTAAATCTTTGTTTATGTTTTTTTTTATGCTTTATTTACCCAGGATAGCCTAGCTGAGATGCAACATCTCATTTCCAGTCCAGTGGGGTCCTGTTTCTACCCATTTCCACATTTGGATGGAGTGGAGCACTGGGAGGCTAAGGGACTTGCCCCAAGTCACAGAGCAAGTATTTGGCTCCAGTGGAGTTTGAACCTGGGACCTCGTGGCTCCCAAGCTGATACTCTAACCACTAGACCATGCTGCTTCCTAAATTAAATCCATTAATTTTCTGATTTAGGAAGAAGTTTTCTAATATTGTGTATGTAGATATGGTCCCACTATCAGAACTCTTCCTCTTAAGTAACATCTGTTGCGTAAGTGCTAAATCCAGAATTGTACATAGGATACCAGTTGACATTTACAGGAAGTACATTATTACCGAGCACAAAAGGGTTTTGCTGACTTTGCCCACCAGAGGATAATTTGTAATATCTCAAAATAAGTAGTGATACTATAAGCTACTGTAAAGAGGGATGTCTATATCCACTCAAAGCCTTCATGACCCTATTATTGTTTTTATTTTTTTATTTTAGTCTTTGATAACCAGGTAAGCCCACTAGGAACAAGTGTCTGTTTTCAGTGCTGACCTGGAAGCACAGGGCGGTTAAGTGACTTGCTCAGAGTTACACAGTATGTAAGTGAAGGTTGTGGGAATCAAACCCAGGTCTGGTCTGCTGGATGTACCAAGCTCGTTCACAGCTCATTACTCTAACCTCTAGGCTGTACTGCCAGACCATTATTAATATGGAGCATATTTCATGTCAGAAAATGGGATGTAAAAATCAAGTAACCTGGTTGATCGAGACTGACACCACATGACTCTGTATTATTTTTAATGACCGCACAACTTCACTGAACTACATGCATGAAGACCTCATCACCAACATGGAATCTCCCACTCTGCCCAAAATGTTCGTCATTCGATTATCAGCTATTTTTTCCACCACTCTGTGCAGCACCTTTCCCAATAAATTAACCAAGACAGTATATTCCCCCTACTCCAGTAGTGTTGCTTTTCTCCCTAGCCCACCATCGTGTCACAAGGTGAAAAATAACAGAAAACTATCCCTCCACTAACCACACAGAAGCCACAATCCCTGCCTCCTAACACAGTTCCCTCCTTTGGTTTATTAATTTAAGAAATTGCCCTGCCCCCATCTCCAAGCTGTAAAGCTGTTGATAAGGTGCAGCAAAATCATCCAACCACTAAACTGCCAAAATGTCTCCCTTAGCCTTGGGAACTACCTGTAAACTGACCTCTTGGCCATCAACTCAGATGTCTTTTAAGTATGAGTTGATGAATGAGGATTGCTGACTGAGTGTGCAAGCATTTCTACAGCAACACTTATTACAAAAATTATGAGCTGGCCCAGTGGCGTGGAGAGCTGAGGCTTCATGCCTTACCTCCTGCCATGCCAGCGACCTGTGTTCATGGTGCAAGCAGGTCGCTGTGGGTCAGCCAAAGAGGAAGAGACACTTGGCAGTACTGCCTCATGACTGCCCCCAGGTGGAGGTCTGAGGGTAGGATGGGACAGGAATACCAGTGAACGGTGGGTTCTGTGGGACCCTGCAGTGTGTGCACACCTCCATGTATGCTCGCTGACGTGTCGCAGCCCAGCAACAGGCAAAAATGAATGAAAATACCCTTGCAGCAGCAGGATGATGAGCGACCCCCCCCCCGCAGGCTCTGTACCAGTGGCGGGGCAGGCTGGTCCTGTGGCCAGGACACCGAATGAGATAGGATCCTGGAGGAGCCAGGTGACTGGACTGGGGTGGGTCGATAGGATGGGGGGGGCCACCAAGAGGAGATGGAGGATAAAGCATAGATAAAAAAATTATGAAGATTTAAACAAACATTAAAAGAATACCAGGTTTGCCTGTAATTGTTATTGGTGTCCTGCCTAGTTACTCAGTGTTAGTAAAAATATATGAAAAAAAATGGCAATGTTAACTTTATTTTTTTGCAATTTGTGATGTACACTTTTACTACTGCTACCATTGTCCATCTTGGCAGTCCTATCTATAAGAAGCACTAATTGATGAGGCAGGGGCCATAGTGAAAGGCCCTCAGTCCGCTGCACCAGCCTGAAAGCACAGCTGTGCAGATTATACTGCTGCACCTGTGTAAATGAGGAATCCATCTGCCTACTGGGTACAGCAGTATATTCAGAGGTTTCAGCAATGTTAAACAGTCTCTATCACAGTGCTGTATTTTTCTTTTGTGTAATCTATTTTTCCGCCCCCATGCTCACTGGTCCACATTCCTTTGGGCTCTACCAAGTTCCCACCCAGCCCCTACTGTCCTTACCCAACCCTTCTCTGATCCTCATATTGCAGCCGACCCCCAGGATATCCCGGTGTATCCCTTTGCCGGGTGAGTCCCCCTCCTCTGAAGGGGAAGGCACCAGGGGGAGAGACGTGACCCCAGCACATACTTCTAGGGCCTGGGGATGTTGCTGAGGCACTGGAGGCCCTCATGGAACAGAGAGCCATCATCCCGGTGGCCAGCGAGTGATTTTCCTGGCTTTCTTAAGGAGCGTGACATCCGGACGTCAAGTCAAGAGCCGACGTCTGTCACGCACCACCCCAAATGACCCTGACATGTTGCTCTACCCCTGGCCTCCACCAGTGGTCGCTTCAACACCTGGTCGCAGCATCTTACCTCCCTGAAGACAGTGAGCAGTCGTGGGACGCTCAAGCTGCCTCCCTCCAGCCGGCCCGCCAGCGACCCGCGTCGCAATCAGAAATCCAACCGCTGCGCCAACGGGCTGGCTCACAGTGCTGTTTAATGCTGTGGCAATCCTGCCTTTAACACCACACAGATGTTCCCATCCTGTCATTCACAAGCACTCCCTGGTAGTCAGGTGTACCCCCCAACCTCTTATTGCTGGTGCTGTAATCAGCTTCAATCCCTGGTAGTTTAGTTCTCCCTACAATCCCCCATCCCGATTACAGTATGGTTGCGATCTCTCACTGACAGGCAGATGGTTAAGGTGGTGAGCAGACAGCTGTGCCAGTTGCCATCTCAAATGCTGTATTTCAGCAATTGTGTGTGGGCTGGAGGGTCTGGAGTGGGCGGGTCAGGAGAGGGGATTGATCCAGGTGCATATTCTTTGGGGTCCATCAGACTACCAGGCAATGGAAACTGATTACAGGACCAGATATCTGGAGGTGAGGGAACCAGTAGATTACTCAGGAATAAAAAGTAATTACAGGACTGGCGATTGGGGTGTGTGTGGATCCACTAAACTACCTGGCCTTTTTCAATATATGGCAGGGTCCACTAGATCACCAGGGCCTTTTGAATACATGACAGGTCGGGTGCACAGGGTGGGGGCATCCAGTGCATGCATGCATGCTAATGTGCCTGTAATGGACATGTAAATGGTCCATAGCACATTGATGCCCAGTGGGCTTATTAGAATGTTAGGACTGAATATGGCCCACAGAAGCCCTGGCACTGTCCCATTTGTTCCGTGCTATCTCCTTTGAGTCATGTTTGGTCAGGTTCTGTGTCAGGAGGCACATAGTCACTATGCACTGTGCTGACAAAGAATCATATTCAGACAGCACACTCTGGTCAGAGTGCAGTAACTGTCTGAGTATTGCCCCCTAGTCTGCCATACATTATTTGCCACACAGTGCTCCTGTTAGCACAGTGCACATGGCCAGCTCTAAATCTTGGGTCATATATATCATCAAAATATGGTCATGGGGCACACAGTGACCACCATCTTGTCACCTACAGTTATTTCCCAAGTTCCAACAGCTTTTTTTTTTTTTTTACTTTATCTTTTTATTCAAACATTTTAGGAATACAAACAGACTTCCTAATACAGATATACTGGTATGAATGTATACAAGGCACAGCAAGTATATTAAATGACAAAGCCTTATAAACAATAAGGTTATATTCTTTTTAGCTAAATCTGGTTGAAGAAAAACTATCAGTTATATTTCTCTCAGCTAAAAAGTAATAAACTTCAGTAAGTTTCTGTAACTGTGTTGTGATAAGAGAAAGTTATGGAGTATGAGCATATTGCTGAGTAAGGCTTAGGGAAGTATCACTTACATTTCTACAAAAAAATAACAATTATATAAAGACATGAACAGTGTCTAAAAAGAAATAAAAAGTTTCTAAATAAAGAGAGACAGCATTAGCTCTCTCTAAGGAGAGGTCATAACATAGAGACTGTTATAAGTATCAGAAGGTGTTTCTTTAAATGTCCGTTAGTTATTTGCATTGTGAAGGTAGTTAAGATGGTCCTGCCAACATTTACCATATTCTTTAAGTCGATTATAGGCAGCGTAGGTAATACGTTCCAGAGAGGCATATTGGGAAAGATTTTTAAGGATATCAGAAAAAGTGGGGATGTTTGTTGTTCTCCAAGACATTAATATGAGTCATTTAACTTGCAAGGAAAGTAAGTTAAGCCATTTATATTGAGTTTGAGAGAGAGAGAGACATTAGAGAAAGAGGGAATTCCAAGTAGGGAACATTTGGGGTCAAAAGTGACATTATGGCCCATCACTTTAGATGCAAATTGTTGAACTTTGGACCAAAGTTTGAGAATGGGGTCACAGTACCATAATATATGAAGTAAATTCCCATTAGGTTTGTTGCAACACCAGTAGTTGTTGGAGTTAATTAAGCCTATACAGTATAGAGCAGAAGGTGTTTGGTGCCAGAGGTGAAGGATTTTTGTCTGGATTAGAGAACTACGAGTATGCATGAATGTTTTGTGGATAAGGAACTAGCACTTATGCCATTGGGAGTCTGATATATCATAGTACAGAAGTTGGCTCCTCTTAGTTTTAGCTTTTAGGGATTGGTCTGACAATGTATTTCTGATGTCCTTATATATGATACTGGTCAAATTAGAGGTAGAACTGATCCACGAGGTAATATGTTGATTGTGAATATCATGTGTATTAAGTGTTGAAAAAAGGTGTTGCATGCAATGCGGAGTTGAAGATATTTCCAAAAGTCTTGCTTAGGGAGTTCCCATTGAATGCACAGTTAATTGAACGGTTTTAGGATGAGAGTGTTTTTTATTAGGATATCCCCTAAGAAGGATACACCCTTATTATGCCATGAGCGACAATAGATGGGATATTTCTCGAGGGCAATATTTAGATTGCCCCAAATAGGAGCATAAACGAGAGGAGTTGGGTTAGATTTTAGCTGTTTATGGATTTGTTTCCAATAGTAAACAGAAGACAAAATTGTGGGATGAAATCTTAGCGTAGGAGGAAGGGCATTATAGACAAAGGTTGTAGGGCATTTACTTACGCTGAGTGAGGTTTCCATTTCCACCCATAGTGGTGTATGGAGTGTGGGCTTGCTGAACCATTTAATGGTTTGAGTGGTGCGGAAGACCCATAGGTAAGCGTTAAACTAGGGCAATCCAAAGCCCTCTTTAGACCAGTGCAGACGCAGCTTAGTGTGACTAAACTACGGAGGTTTCCCCTGCCATATAAAATTACCAGTAAGTTTTTTTTTTAAGAAACTGATAGGAAGAAATAAGGGGATATTAGTGGAAAGATAAAATATGTTAGATGCAGTGGTCATTTTAATAGCTGCTATCTTTCCTATGAAAAATAAGTTGAGTAGTTCCACTGATTTAAAATGGTTCTAATATTGGATAAAAGAGGAGTAAAATTAGCTTCCCATGTTTTCTCTAAGTTCAGGATGATTTTAATTCCAAGATATGTTAGTCCCTGGGGAGCCCATCGAAAGTCCAAAGAGTTATTCATATACGGTTTACAAAGAGAGTTTAAGGGTAATGTATCAGTTTTGCTGAAGTTTAATGCCAGGCCCGAGATTGTGGTGAATTCATTAAGTAGGTTTACCAGCAGATGCCCTGCTCCTTTGAGATTTTCTAGAAGAATTAAGAGATCATCTGCATACGATAGAGAGATATAACGAAGATTACCAATGGGAATCCCTTTAATATTGCTAGATAAGCGAAGGTGGGCAGATAGAGGTTCCATCGCTAGGATAAAAAGGGAGGGTGGTAACGGGAAACCTTACCTGGTACCTCTGGCCAGAGGGAAGGAGGAAGAAAGAGTGGAGTTGGTTAGTACTCTAGCGGAGGGGGGATGCATATAATAATTTAATCCAGGAGCAAAACATATTGGAAAAAACAAAAAAATGTGAAGTCTGGTATAAGTAGTTCCAACTTACAGAATCAAAGGCCTTTTCAAAGTCGATCGCTATAGCAGCAGCAGGTGTTTTTAGAGATTTAGTCTTATATATTAAATTAAATAATGAGCGTAGGTGATTGGAGCCATTTCTTCCCTTAATAAAGCCTGCTTGGGACTTGAGAGCCAATTTAGAGATAAATGGTTCCAGCCAGGAGTTTAAAAGTTTTGCAAACATTTTTCCATCCATTTTTAAGAGAGATATTGGTCTGTAACTAGAGAGGAGAGAAAGATCTTTATTTTTTTTGTATTACTGTTATAATGGCTTCTGACATCGAAGTGAGGGTGGGGGTCTACGGTTTGATTAGCTTCCTAGAAGACCTTAAAGATTAAGGGACATAAAATATTAGAAAGTGCTTTTTATAAAAGTCAACAGGGAAGCCATATCCGTCTGGAGCGTTGCCAGATTTTAGGGACAAAAGGGCATTTCGGACTTCTTGCAAAGTGAAAAGGGAGTCTAAGTCTTTTTTGTTTTGATCAGAAAGATGGGGGAACATGTATTCTATTTAGAAAATGTTGAATGTGGGGATTAGGGACAGAGTTAGGCTGAGTATATAATCATTTGTAAAAGGACATCATGTTCTGATTAATAGAAGTAGGATCGACTATTGGTTTGCATCTCATTCTATTGTAGATAAAGTAACCAGTTAACCAGTGTCAGTATGGAGCTGACCTGATTGGTCTTTAATGCCCACTATATGCCTTTCTGTCTGTTGATTTTTAAGTTGGTAAGCTAATAGTTTGCCACATTTATCACCTTTGTTACAGTATTTGTGTTTAAGTTTGAATAATGCCAATTTGTTTTTTCGAGTTACAAGCTCATTCATTTTTATTCTAAGATCTAAAATTTCCAAGTGGAGGGGTGAATTAGGATCAGGTTTTGGAGATATGAAATAAAGGGATTCTTTTTCTTTAAGTTGTTTCTCTATGGTAGTTAGTTGTTGTTCTCTCACTTTTTTACGATGAGCTGCAAAACTTATAATTTTTCCTCGAATGGTAACTTTTAAGGCTTCCCATAATGTGCTCATAGAAGTATTTGAGGGTTTGTTAAAAGAGAGAAATTCCTGGATTTGAATTTTAACCCATGAGATAAATTCTGGGTCTTTAATTAATAGGGGAGCCAGACACCATATGGGTGTTTTAGCTAATGGTGGGCCCCAGAGTAAGTGAATACAAACTGGAGAGTGGTCTGATATGACCATTGGGAGAATTGAGGTTTCAATTATTTTATCTACAATAGAATGAGATGCAAACCAGTAGTCGATCCTACTGTAAGACTTATGAAGTGGAGAATAGAAGGTATATTCCCTTTCTCTGGGATGAAAAAGTCTCCAGAGCTCTTTCGTGAGTAAAGATAGGGCATCAATACTTATAGGGTGGGCATCCAACCAAGTGTTGCTTCTGTCTAAATGTGCATTTAGTGCAAGGTTTGGATCCCACCCATCAGTATAGGAGCATTATCCATATTGTTAGACAAAATTTGTTGTGCCAAATTATTAAAACATTCTGGTGAGTCAGAATTGGGGGCATACATGTTAACCAGTGTTAAAGGGCCAGAAGGTGTATTAAATTTAACAATTACCCATCTGCCTTCAGTATCAGTTATTGTTTTTAAATGGGACTATTTAAGATTTTTATGAATCAGAATTGCTATGTCTCATTTTTTAGAAGTGTAAGAAGAAGCAAATATATGACTGCCCCAATCCCATTTTAGCCTATCATGTCCTTCACCAGAAGCTTAGTTTCCTGTAAGAATGCAATCCTTGTCTTTTGTATTTAAGGTGGGATAGAATTTGTTTGCGTTTACAGGGAGAGTTAAGTCCATTAACATTCCAGGAGTGTAGTAATAGATCAGCCATATTTAGTGTAAAAGTTAAGGTACAGATTGTCTGGTAAAAGGGACTCAAAAAAGATTATGGCGAGGGACACTGAGAGGCCAACAGGATAAGATAGTTTATGAAACACAAAGAAATGAGTATGGGAATGTGTGTAGGACCAAAAGAGTATTGCGAGTTGCAGGAGTATGGTTTTACAACAGTTATAATTGATGCGTCTCTTTAACAAGTGATAAAAGACCAAGAATTGTAAACAAATTAGCCAACACTTAAATATGAACACTCTCTCTCTCTATATATATATATATATATAACAGTTAAACATTCTGTATTGCGGTATGAGATATGAGTCAGTACAGAGGTATGCAGACTCTCTCATATAGCAATTGGGCGTGCAGTTGCTAACCAGCACTAAATCCAGGTGGAGATACCACTGATGTGTATGAAGTTAAATCAGACAGTTAATAACATGAAGATTATAGATGTAGTGAAACTGTTTCAAACTTAGTCAAGATAAAAACACAAACATGATTCCCAAGGGGAAACCAGCATAACAGCTTCATGAAAAAAGAAATTCAATGTAATTATATCAAGGAAGAAGTAAAATATTTTAGTAGCAGCAACAAACAGGACATTGTATAACAAAACAGTTGAGTGGAAAAAGAAAGTCAACAGTGCTGGATTGCTCTCTTAAACAAGCATTTGTCAATGCCAAATGTTTGCTTGCTGGCATTGGCAGTGGTAGTGTAGAAGTTACAGAGCTGCATAATAGGAATGGCAGTGAAGTATTGAACTGAAGTCAACCCCACCACCACCCTGCAGAGAGTGACAGGCATCGGGGTGTGCGTTTGGGTTGTCAGGCATAACGGCCACGCCATTTCACCACACCCCACCCTGCAGACACTGACAAGTGTCAAGGTGTTCCTTGGGGTATTTGGCCCTTATGTGCAGCCCATTTCATTAGGAAATATGGTGAGATGGGTGCAATATAGGAGAATGGGGTGAAGTTTGGAGCCGAAGAGTCCAAGGCATACCTTGATGCCTCTCACTGACTGCAGGGTGTGGAATAGTATGAGCATCACAGGCAAGAATCTCAAGTCACACCCCTGATGCCTGTCATTCTCTACAGGGTTGGGCGTTATGGTTGGAAACCCTAATATCTCAGGCATTCGTTGGTATTTTCACTCCAAATTTTCAACATGTTTTTTTTGTGACCCCACCTCATGAACAGGGGGAATATCAGTTTGTTGCGAAGCTGCTTATACACAGTGACTCGGCATTTAGCACCACAGGTGCAAAAACATTCGAACAGGATGTAAAAATGACAGCTGTACTGTTCATGGGAGGTGTAAAAATGGTAATGTTGCAAATCTGTAGTAAAATATTTAAAAATGGTGAAGTCACGGCGTACATAGAAACTGTGCAATGCACACCTGTAATATAATTAGGTTGGGGATTTTTACAGCAGATTGTCAACTCAGGCATTTTGGTGCCTCCGATCATGAACAGTGTCACTGTGATTTTCTTTATCTTGCTAGAACAATGATTTCCCACAGCTACCACACATCTCTGCCTGAAAGTGTGAAAACACACTTCAGCCATGTAGTGAAAAATGACAGCTGTACTGTTCATAAGGAAGTGTGGAAAAATGGCACTGGTGAAAATCTGGATTGAAAATATTACAAAGTCATGAACTAACGAGGGTGCATGGAAACTGGGCAATGCTCACTTGTAACACAGTCATTTTATGGACTTTTGTCACCAAATTTTCAACATAGCCATTTTAAGACCTCTGCTCATGAACAGTGTAACTGTCATTTTCTTAATCTGTCCTAAACATTGCTTTCATACACCAACAGTACCATTAGTGCTACATATGCGAAAACACATTTGGGCAACATATGAAAAATTGCAGCTGTACTGTTCATAGGAAGTAGTAATAAAATAGGCAATGTTGAAAATCTAGAGTGAAAATATTAAATTTGCAAACTTACGAGCATGCATAGGAACTGTACAGCACGCGCTCGTAACACAGTCATTTTAGGAATTTTCACCAAATTTTCAACATAGCCATTTTAGACCTCTGCTCATGAACAGTGTCACTGTGATTTTCTTAATTTATCCGTGCATTGATTTCGCACACGATTGCATGCATTGGCTGCTACATGAAGTGAAACACGTTTTTGGGTGAAGGATACTTGAAAAATGACAGCTGTACTTCTCATAAGAAGGCGTGGCAAAATGGCAATGTTGGAAATCTGGAGTGAAAATATTGAAAATTCGCGAACTTACGAGCCTGCATAGGAACTGTACAACGCACGCTCGTAAAGCAGTCATTTTTTGGAATTTTTTCACCAAATTTTCAACATAGCCATTTTAACACTTCAGCTCATGAGCAGTGTCACTGTGATTTTCTTAATTTGCCCCGTACATTGATCTTGCACACCGACTGTGCCATTGTGCGCTACATGGGTGGAAACACGTTTTGGGTGAGATGTGAAAAATGGCAGCTGTACTACTCATAAGAAGGTGTGATAAAATGGCAATGTTGAAAATCTGAGTGAAATATTGAAAATTCACGACCTTACGAAGCGTCTTGTCAGGGAACTCTCGCAATGCTGCGCTCGTAAAAAGTCATTTTATAGAATTTTTCACCAAATTTTCAACATAGCCATTTTAAGACCTCTGCTCATGAACAGTGTCACTGTGATTTTCTTAATTTGTCCCGTACATTGATTTTGCACACTGACTCGCCATTATGCGCTACATAGCGAGAAACACATTTTTGGGTCAGATGTGAAAAATGACAGCTGTACTACTCATAAGAAGAGTGTGGTAAAATGGCAATGTTGAAAATCTGGTGAAAATATTGAAATTAGCATGAACTTCACGAGCCTGCGTAGGAACTGCATAGCACACTCGTAAAACAGTAATTTTTGGAATTTTGGCGCAAATTTTCAACATGAGGTTTTGGGACCCTTCATGAATGATGTCACTGTCATGGCGTTGTTCCAGGCCGAAGAGTGATTTCGGCGCAGTGACTGCGAAATCACCCTTCAGAGCCGAATAACACCATGACAAGTGACATCATTCATGAGAAGGGGCCCCAAAAACCCCAGGTTGAAAATGTGGTGCAAAAATGCTCAAAAATGCCTGAGATATGCAACAAAGTTGAAACCCCCCTATCTAGCCCATTATACAGCTTACCGGCATTTCCTCAGTTCGTGGTCGGCTTTGAAGAGTGCAGACGTGTTCCTGGTCCACCGAAGATCGTCGTGCCAAGATCCGGAGGTAAGTATGGGGTGGAGGTGTGTGGGGAGCAGGTGCACAGTGGGTGGGTGCAGGTTGTGGGAGGGCCAGGGAGACTCGGTGGGACAATTTTTTCTTTACAGGGTAAAAAAAAAAAATGGCAGGGCGTTAGCCACGCTGGGGTGGGCTCCCAAGCGTGGCACAAAGAAAATTTGAGGCGCCGTTCAGCCGGCGCGGGGATTAGGCACCCCGCCGGCTATCGACTACGCCACGCTGGGGTGGGCTCCCAGCTGGCACTTAGTACTGGGGTGATGGACAGTGGACCCGCCGGGTTAGATCATGATGCCACGCTGGGGTGGGCACCCAGCGTGGCATTTGAAGACTTTGGGGGAGGCAGGGGCTGCAGCACAGCCCGACGGGGATTGGGCACTCCCGTCGGCTATTCAGTGTGTGGTGGTGGGGGGGCGCGCACGTCTGCGTGGCGTGTGTGTGTGTGTGGGGGAGCTGCGTATGAGCAGGCGATATCTTATTGCTGCTCACTCAAGCGTAGCTCCCCCTTTGAACTGTATGCCACTGCATTTTGGAGCTTATCATAGACAGCTCCAGCATGCATTGGCTTACAGGGGCCGCGCCTGCCAACACACTGACTGAATTGGAGGAGGAGGTGACACACCTCGGAAATCTCCGATGATGGCACTATGTTTCTTGCACATGCGTGCAAGCAAACATAAAAAGGTTAAGCCTATTTAAATGTGTGTGTGTATATATATATATATATATATATATATATGATATATATATATATATATATATATATATATATATATACACACACAGAAACATTATTGTTGTAGCTAAGCAAGCAAATCAGGATGGTAACTAAGTCAAGAGAGTATACATTAAAGATAGGTAAAAGCGAGATGGGGGCAGCAGGGCACTCTTAATAAAGTTATAACCCACATTTGCAATCAATTGAAGCAGTAGTACGAACACGGGAGATTTTCCATAAGCATATAGGGTAGATGGTTGTCTGTGAAAGTAGTACACAGGCTTTGAGAATTTTGGTGCCATATAAGAGAAAGTTCAGTACCCCATGGGGTTTAAAGAAGCTGTCCATATGCCCGAAAAGAGCCACCTTTAGTGAATCTTGAGGGGGACTGACTGATTCTAGAGATTAGGCTCAGTGACTCACCCCAAAAAGGGAGAGTGCAGTTTCGTTAAGAGCAATTGCATCCGGCTTCAAGCATATGCCTTGGCTTTGCAATAAAAAGCTCCATGAGGGTACAATGCCTGAGTTTATGTGATAAAATGTAATGGGACCATGGGTCTCGAAAATGGCCTGCCAGAGGTAGTGAGGCTACCTTAATAGAGGAACACAGACAATAAAGAAGGGGAAAGCTAGACAGAAGAGATTGCGGGGGTAGTAAGGTAATAAGTGGGGTTAAGCAACAAAAAGGATTTTATGGGCTAGTAGGTCAAATCAAATGAAAAGGGAAACATAAAGTACACTTAGGAGCCTTAAGAGTGCCTGTTGCAACAGCAGAGAATTATTCATAACAGGAGGTTGGTCAGACAAGTGTTAGTAATCATTAACAAAAAAGGTGTAATGTTACCTTTAACCCAATTAGCATCCCGCTTGCATTACTTGTGCTGTGAAGTCTAAAGAGCGCTAAAGTTGGAAGCTGGTCTTGGGAAGGAGAGCGCTCGGTTGTATAAATATGCTAACCATGATGTATGGCTTTAGCAGTTAAGTACCTGCTGCGAGTGAAAGCAGGTCTGCCGCAAGAAGCCGCACCAGTATTCAGGCAGATCCCTGAAAGTTATTATATGAAGCCTGAATAGCAAGGAGGTTGCACAGGCAACGATTTAGGATATGGCAGATATTAATAAAACGTCACCGATCATGTTCCACTTGCCTTATGGGATTTGGAAGTCAGAGGAAGGGATTTGCAGTTACTCTTGCGTTTTCTTTTTTCTTTGGTGGTTTGCATGGCTTAAGAGGGGAACTAGAGGCAATTTCTGCCGAGGAGGGGTCAGTGGAGATTGGTCTAGCTTCCGGGATGTTAAGGACATTCTGCAAAGTCTCTGCATCTACCTGGGACAAATCCCCTTGCGATGACATAACTGTGTCCTGTAGAGGAGCGAATATATTATTCAGAGGAAGTGGTGAGGACAGGTGGGAGCCCCTTTTGGAAGCTGCAGTGCTTTTGTTTGTGGTCCGATCTTCACAGCAGGCAATTCTGGCAGATTTGGTGTTGGTACTTTTTTTCTCTCGAATATGGGCTGACTGCCTGGGGAGTGAGCTATCCGGGCAAGGTGTTTCTGTGTCTGCACGAGTAGGGAATGAGCCTCTGTTGTCCTGAGCAGCTCCAAACTCGCAAAAAGTTAAATCAGCCAAGAGTCCTGAGTGTAACAGTTCAGGAGTGTGAGGAACACTATTTTGAGCTGGTAAAGTTTCAATGAAAGCAGGCAGGGTTTCTGGGATGTTAAAATCTTTAAATGTATTACAAAAATAAAGTTTCATCACTGCAGGGTACCGGAGAGCAAACCTTATCCCTTTTTGGTGTAATACTTATTTGATTGGGTTGAAAGCACACCTTTTAGCAGACAATTCTTTAGAGTAGTCCCTGTATATGTAAATTCTAGATTCTTGCCACATCAAAATTCCGGTTTCTCTTGCTTTCTGCAGTATAATTTCGGTTTGAGCATAATTAAAAAACTGTGCGATTAGTGGCCTCAGTTTTTGGGCTGGACTTGGCCTAGGGCCCAGTGAGCAGTGGGAGCGCTCTATGATTAAGTTGAGGTTGGGTGGAAGACGCAGCATACCAGGCAAAACATGCAGAAGTATGACAGTCGTGTCTCCAAGTTCAGAACCCTCAGGGAAACCAAAGAATCTTAAGTTATTTCTACGGCATCTATTTTCAATGTCCTCTATTTTAGTTTGGAGTGTTTTGATGGTTCTGTCCTGTTCCCTTATGGTAGCTTTGAGATCTTGGACTGAGGATTAATTTTGTTTAGTTTTAAATTTTTAATTTCAGATATTAATTTCTGAAACATAGTTTCCACTCTGGAGCGTGAGGAAAGGTGGATTTCTTGCTCAGCCATGCTAGTAGGCCCAGGCAAATTGACAAGATTGGTGGGTAGAAAAAAGACCAAATCTTAAAGCAATTGTGAAAATAACCCACCAAAGCTGTAGATATGAACTTTATCTTGCTGGGTGTTGCTGTTGACTTACATTATTGTCCTGGATGGCTGTAGATCAGGGGTTCTCAAATGGTGAGGCCAGCCTCCCTTGGGAGGCCCCAGCCTATTCCAGGGGAGGCTCAAGCAAGTCTGAAAAGTACTGTATTTAAAATTTGGGTTTTATATATTTTGTGTGAAGAGATGAAGCAAACTGAAAGAGGATAATAACAGTAGGTGAATTTTATGCATTTATTTACTAATAGGTGACAAGGGAAGGTGAATGAGCCAAGGCTCAGTTTCAGGTATACCTGGGAAAGGGTAGAGAGTGAATACATTTCAAAGGTAACTGCAAAACAGTCAAGAAATATACAGTGAGCAATACTGCAAATAAATATGAACAATAAATTAATAAGTGGTGGTAATTGATCAATTTGTAAATTGATGGCAGAACAGCCAAATGCAAGGGTTGAGCACAGAAGTACTAGAGCAATAGCAGGAAGGAGCAGAGTAATCCCTGAGAAGTTGCTTAGGAGCAGGGAAGGAGTGGGAGAGGCAAAGTATGTAGGAAGGTTATTTCATAGAGAGGAAACAGAGAAAGTAGTCTGACCTATGAAGGTACTGCAACAAGGGGTAACGATGGTTCAAAATGAAAATAGCAGAGCAAGTAGGTTGGCCTGTGTGTCTGTGGGGGAGGGAGTTACAATAAGCTGAATAATAATATTTGTTTGTTTTATTTATTTGTTCAGAAAACACCTTTGAGCACAGGAGCTCTTTTCAAAAGTTCCAAGTCAGTATAAGACAAAGAATTGAATATGAGCCAAGTACTCAAAGGGGTTTCAATTTATTCATGGTGTACTGCGCAAAGTACAGTACGTTATATTTCTTTGGGGAGGCCCAAGATGATTTCAGTGTTTGGGGGGAGGCTCAAAATCTTTTCCATGGATTTGGGGAGGCTCACTGTGACAAAGTCTGAGAACTATTGCTGTAGATGAAGACAGATAGCTGGATGTCCTTGGAGATCTGAGAAATTAAGCTGTCATCTTGAACTGAGCCGGGCCATGCCCCCATTTCCAACAGTTTTATTCCCTTGCAGCAAAGTTACTCCTGCAGGTAGTTATAGCCACCCCCAAATGCAACAGAAAGAAGTGCTAATGTGTCTTCTGTTTAGCAAAATGGAGCATTTCGAGGGAAGTACTTTATGTGGAATATATTGTCCCTGATATCGTGGTCCTTTGGCACCGAGCTACTGGACATTTGGACAGTGGTGTGGCTGGGGGGGGGGGGGCAAGCTGCCCCTTCAGAGACATCCTCTTCAAGAATGTGACCAGACAGTGGAAGATTTACACACTTTCCCCCTATCTGCAGTTCACAACTCAAAGTACTGTAATGTCCTAAATTTGAGGCATTTACTTCCGCTTTTATTTCTGTTAATACTGAGTGTCCTTGATCCCTGAATTGAACGTGGTGGTTGTGGAGTTTACAAAACTGTTTCTCTCCGCCTGCTGTAAATTGGTATCTTTTAAGGTAATAAAACAAAGGAAACAGCGTGCCCCGCGGGTAACAGAAAAAATAAAAAAAGATAAGAATTAAGCAAAGACCATGGATAAAAAGCAAACAAAACACTTAATCCAGATGACTGGAACAAATTTAAGGAGGTACATAATAAGTTAAATCAGCAAATAGACAAAAAGAAAAACAAGGATTTTACAGAAAAAAAAGATTAATTTAAATCAAGACCCCATAAAATATTGATAGTAAAATTCCTTTGAAAACCCAGTGAAAAGAACGCAGCAACATAGAAGCTGTCGGCAGAAAAGAACCCTTCTGGCCCACCTAGTCTGCCCTAACATCCCCACCTACTGTGCTGCTGTAGATCCTAATTGATCTCTGGCCTTACCCCTTGCTCTGTTTCTAAGGTCCCCCTGTGTCTATCCCATGCACGTTTGAAACATGTTGCTGTTTCGGTGCCCAGCATCTCTGCTAGGAGGCTGTTTCAGGCGTCTACCACCCTTTCCATGTAGAAATATTTCCTCACATCCCCTCTGAGTCTCCCCCTTTCCAGCTTCTATCATGCCCCCCTCGTCCTTGAGCATCCCTTTCTGTGCAATATGCCACCCTCCTGTATGTTATTTGATATCCTTGAGATATTTTAATGTTTCTATCATGTCACCCCTTTCTTTCCTTTCCTCCAGTGAGTACATATGTCATTCCCTGAGTCTTTCCTCGTAGGGCTTCTGATGCAGGCCATGCACCATTTTGGTTGCCCTTCTCTGTACCACCCCAACCTGGTCTATGTCCTTCCTGAGATAGGGCATTGGACACAGTACTCCAGGTGTGGCCTCACCATTGATCTGTACAGTGGTAACACAACCTCCCTTTTCCTGCTGGTGATACCCCTCCCTATACACCCCAGCATCCTACTAGCCTTTCCTACTGCCTTATCACAATGCTTTGCTACCTTCAGGTCATCAGATGTGATGACCCCCAGATCTCTTTTCTGTTTTTTTGTTGTTAACACCCCCATAAATTATATGTTGCTCTTGGGTTTCTGTGCTCCATGTGCATCATTTTACATTTTCTTGGTGTTAAAACCCAGTTGCCAAACCCTTGACCAGTCTTCCAGTTTTTAGATCTTCCTTCACCCTCCCCCATGTGTCCACTCTGTTGCAGATTTTTATGTCATCCATCCACGAAAAAAGACACTGAAGACATATAAGGTATTGAAGAGGACTCGTCCCAGTACTGACCCCTGCGGAAGCCTGCTAGATACCTGACCTCCTTCCGAGTGAACTCCATTTACCACCACCCTCTGAGTTCTGTTACTTAGCCAACTTTGTACCCATTTTACTGTCTTTGGACCCACTCCCATGCTGCCCAAAATCATAATCCAATTCCAGTTAAAACTGAAGAATGAGGCATACTTCCAAATGCCACAAATTCAGCAAATTCAAATAATAATTATTTCATTCATTTAACAGATGTACATGTTCCCAGTAGAAGAGTAAGCTAAAATCAGGAAAAGGCTGAAAAGTGGACAAAAGGCAGAGATGAAACTAGGGAAAACATTGTGAAATTCAGATTCAAAATTTTTCGAAAAAGGTAGACATATAAAATCATAAGGAAATTAAAGTCCAGTAAGGCATATGGCCCAGATAATGTAGAAATAAGATTTCTTAAAGACGCTGTAG
The DNA here is from genome assembly GCA_016271365.2 of Neoceratodus forsteri. Classification (NCBI taxonomy): domain Eukaryota; kingdom Metazoa; phylum Chordata; order Ceratodontiformes; family Ceratodontidae; genus Neoceratodus; species Neoceratodus forsteri. Next base: position 887,470,569 of record CM028135.1, on the reverse strand, counting down.
ATACAGTAATACTGATTTTGACAAAACAATTTAACTGGAATTTGGAACAAAGTAAAAATCCCCTGCACCATGGAAGACAGCTAATGTGGTGCCACTTATTAAAGGGGAAGTCTCCGTGTCCCCTCAGACTATCATCTCATAGCCTTACTATCATTTTTATCCAAAATATTGGAAAGGGTGGTCTGCTGTCAGTTCTTGAGACATCATGAATAACCTGCCGGTGTTTCCTGTCTCCATATTGTACCTTTCAGTGTCTTTATCGTACCGCCTTCTGCTTCCTCTAAAACAAACAAAACAAAAAAGTCTCAGATGTTCCAGTCATTATTCATACCAAAACACCACAGATCCTTTAGCTGTTTGATCTCTTTGATCTTCCTGATTGCCTAATGCTGTACCTTCTCCAGTTCTCAGTTCTTTTTAGAATGTGGTATCTGACACTGAACACATTATTCTAAATCCAGTCCAACAAAAAGTCTTGTATAGTGGCAGTATCACTTCCCTTGCCTTCTCTTCTGTTTATCTCATAATGCCGTATCTTGTTAGCTTGCTGCTGTGCACTGCTTGTTTTTGTTCTTTTTCAGGGTCCTGTGCACTATAAGCCCAAGATAATTCTTCTGATCTGATGCAGTAATCTCCTAATCATTTGGCACATACTTCCTAGACTTATTTCATTCCTCCTGATGCATTGCACCTAAACTTGTCACCCACTCCTTGACTCTCTCAGTTGTGTGTCTATCACACCCTTGCCAAAAAAAAAAAACTTTCCTAAACCCTTCTGGTCTTTCAAGCTGACATTCTTGGAAAAATCTGTGCGAAGATGGCCTTCTGTCTCCTTCCTGACCACCCCACTCATAACTGTAATATTATTGGTCAGTTTCAGTCTGGTCGGCCATGCATTAAAAAATGTAGCATGGCTTTTTGTCTGATGTACACTATATGTGTGCCTCAGTAGCCTGGACAGATTAGGAATTTGTGAGACTGCTCACTGCATCACCAAATTGTTCAGTTCAAAGGCAATTGGATCTGCAGAAAATGAAATTACTTGTACTAATATTTTGCTCGGCACTGAATTTTTTTGAACAATAATCTGTTTGAACTGCATTGCTGAATTGAAAAGACCCACACGTACACTCACACATGTTGATTAGCCCAATTACAGCATTTGCATATTGGCTTAGAAAACGTGTTTGATTGCTTTTAGTTTACTAAAATATATCCTACAAAATTAGCCATGCGTGGTTTTAGCACTTCAGTGCTAAAAAGTAGTAAACTGAACTCTTATTATTCTTCTGCAAAAGGGAGCCCTTTCAGAAAATACTACTGAGTTCAAAGGCTGTTGTAAATTTCAGCTGGCATTAGTTGTTTGTAATACTCAAAACCTTACATACTGCGCAGAAAGTTCATGACCAAGCCGTTGCACTATATATCATGCTAGGCCTTTATAAGACCTTTCCATAGATATCTATGTATGAAAGTAATCATGCTATATAATACACCTTATTAAGGGTATTGATGTTTTTGAGGTTATTATTTATAATTATTAGTCTTAAAAAGAGTTAGCTTAGAAGGACAGTAGATTTTCTACAGCTTCATTAGGTATTCATTTGATTATGCCATGGATGCCATGTGTGAATATAATCATTCTAAGCATAGGAACATAGAAGTTGATAGCATATAAGGAACGCTTGGCCCACCTAGTCTGCCCATATTCCCTACCTACTATAATACCACAGACCCTAGTTGGTCTCCGGCTTTACCCTCCCTTTCCCAAGCAGTAAGGTTTCCATATGCCTATCCCATGCATTTTTGAATCCTCTTACATGTTTTTCCCCAACCACCTCTGCTGGGATGCTGTTCCGGGCATCCACCGCTCTTTCAGTGAAGAAGTACTTCCACTCATTTCCCCTGAATCTACCCCCTCCCGCAGCTTCATAGCATGACCCCTTATTCTTAAGCATCTTTTTTTCTGAAAAATGCTTCCCTCTTGTCTTGTATTTATACCACTGAGGTATTTACAAGTCTCTGTCATATATCCCATCTCCTTCCTTTCCTCCAGAGTATACATACTGCGGTACTTTAGCCTTTCCTCATAGGGCTTTTAATGTAGGCTCTGTACCATTGTAGTTGCCTTCCTCTGGACTGCCTCTACTCTGTCTATGTCCTTCCAGATACGTGGTCTCCAGAACTAGACACAATACTCTAGGTGAGGTCTCACCAATGATTTACACAGCGGTATCACCACCTCTCTCTTTCTGCTGGTGATACCCCTCCCTATGCACCCCAGCATCCCACTAGCTCTCCTCACCACCTTGTCACACTGTTTGGCTACCTTTAGGTAATAAGATATTTCATTTTTTTATTCTTGTAAGCAAGATGGGCAAATAGCCCGTTTTCACAAGCGACAAATTTTAAATAAAGAAAAACACACATCATATACGTATAAAAACACAATACAAAACACACTTAAATAACATTAACCATTACATAGCACAAGCTACTCAATCATACCATTAATGAAAGCAATTACACTCTGATCTAGCAGCTAGCCATTGTACCAACCAATTGCTAAATGTCCTCACGTTCCTAGAATTGGTTAAGGTTGAGGGAATACTATTTATTTATTTATTTGAAATATCGGATTTTGCAACCTTTGAGCCAACAGCTCGTTTACAAAGGTACCTCATCACATGGAGGACAGAAAACAGAGTACATGATACAGGAAATGCCATCATGTAGTGATTACAGACATTGTTTACATTCTTATTTACAATTTTTTTGATACAGACATTTACATAATTAAGCACAAGAAACATTGTTACCATACGAAAGCATCAGTTGCTGTATTTTCCTTATTACTCATGAGAAGGAGAACCCCAGTACACAGGGTTTCATGAGATTAGGGACCAGGGGATGGGGGAGGGCAGTCAGTTGGACATTGTCACATTATTAAAAACATAATAGCCCTATATATCACTGATTTGTTGACCTATTACTTTCTTATATAAAGGAATACTAACCAATTTTGGTACTGCCTCCCAACCCCCACACATACACCATACTCGGCAAAGCCCTCTGAGGTGCTCCCCGTCACAGCCCCCTTCACTATCCCCCCACCTCTCGTTCTCTGCGGTTGGTTTCAAACCCAATCCCCCTTGTTTCACTGTCACCCAGCCTCTCGCCATCTGGGATAGCGTTAAACCCTATGCAGTTACTCTGCCATAGTCTGTCAACGGATTTGGAGGTTTCCAGGGGTGTGCTACCTAGGGCAACCGATTAGAAATAGCTTAGTATTCAATTACAACTGCTCAGTTTTTTTCTCCTATTTGTCTAATTGTCATGTAATCACTCTTTAATGCCTAATGATCAGGCCTCTGTAACCACTGAATATGTGTATTGTCTTGTTGTCCACCCTGACGTGGAACCTTTGTAAAAGAGCTCACGCTCAAACGTCTTTCCGAAATACTAATTAAACAATTTAAACAATTAATTAAACAATTCCTTGGACTGATACCTGGTGTTTTTTAGGCCCATAGAACCAGAGAAAAGATTAAGAATAGAGGGGGCCAATAGACCAAGGGTAACCTTAAATACTAAGATTCCCAATTTGATTTTAATTCTGTCCAAAAATAGGGGACAGTTTGCTTCCTTAGCCAATACACAGTGATGTGTATTATATGGCAGACCAGTCATAAACCTAAGATACCATAATATGTAGAGCTAAGTTTCTGTAACATTCTTTCATTTGTACCAGAATAGATCAACAGTCCGTAATCCAACAAATTTAATAGTAGGCTATGTGTCACTAACTTTTTAGATTCTGGAACAAGAAAAGATCTTATCCTAAAAAGCATTCCCAACCTCTGATGGATTTTCTTAACTAGTTTATTAACATGATCTACAAAAGAAAATTGAGAATCCAAAGTAATGCCTAAATAATTAAATTTATCAAGAAGTTGAATGACATTACCTTGTAAATCTAAGATGGGAACAGAAATAACTTTCAATTTCTTGGGACAAGAAAAAAACATAATCTTGGTCTTCGATGAATTTAAAATTAAACTATGAGAACATACCCAATTCTGAAATCTATCAAAATCACGATGGACAGTAACCAAGACCTTATCAGGATCGGGGCCTTCTGCAAATATTACTGTGCCATCCGCATATAAGATGATTCTGGAATCCACACAAGACAGGAGGGCAGCATTCATAAAAAGGAAAAAAGTAAGGGACCTAATATTGAGCCCTGTGGCAACCCATGGTAGATTGAAAAAGACTGGGAGCAAACATTGGAGATAATTGTCTTGTGTTCCCTTTTATGTAAATAGTAAAATAACCATAATCTCACATCATATGAAACTCTGACCTCCCTCAGGGACTCCAAAAGTAGGGAATGATCAACAAGATCAAAGGCCTTGGTGAGGTCCACAAACAACGCAGCAATGGAGCGACCTGACTCTAGGGCACTCTCTACACTGCTTGAGAACCCCAACAAGGCTGTTTCGGTATTACAACCCCTTCTAAAACCATGCTAAGATTCAGACAACAAATCATATTTAAACAAAAACTCCTGAAATTGATCAAAGACGATTCTTTCAAGAATCTTAGATAAAGGTGACAACAGTGAGATGGGATGGTAATTTGAAACCATCTTCCTACAGCCTGCCTTGAAGATCTAAAAGTGGGTAGCCATCTGGGAACAAGTGACCACCAAACAGTGTGGTTTATGATAAACATAGCTGTAGAGTCAAGCTATACAAAAGTGAAGGTACTGGACTTCAGGAGGGCTGATTTGGTCAAAATGGGAGAGTGCCTCAGAAAAGCACTAGCAAACAAGCAAGAAGGTGGGTTGGAGCAACAATGGGGAAACATCAAAACTGCCATCACAGAGGCAACAAGCGTTTGTGTGAAGCAAATAAATCAAAACGAAAGAGAAAAACACTATGGTTCTCAAAAGAAGTGGCAGGGAAGGTTAGGGAGAAAAATATAGCATTCAGGAAGTATAAGGAAACACAGAAGGAGCAGGACAGAGAACTGTACCAGTTAAAGCAGAAGGAAGTGGGTAAGGCAGTCAGAATAGCAAAGGGTCAAACCGAGGAAAAGATAGCCAACTCAGTTAAGAAGGGGGATAAAACCTTTTATAGGTACATTAGGGAGTAAAGAAAGACTAGGGCAAGGATACTGAGGCTGAATAAAGAGAAAAGTGGTTGGGCAGAGAGCGATAGTGAAAAAGAACGGATACTGAACGAATACTTCTGCTCAGCATTCACAATGGAAGAGCAGGGGGAGATACCTAATCCAGTCAATAGAAGCACTATGGATTGAGGTGGTTGATATTAGCCCTTTCACAGAAGAAAGGGTTCTGAAAGAACTCCTAAAACTAAAGGTGGATAAAGCAGTGGGGCCTGATGGGATTCACCCCAGAATTCTGAAAGAACTAAGGGAAGAACTAGTAACACCACTGACTACCCTTTTTAATAAATCGTGGGAGGATGGTGTGGTACCCAAGAAATGGAGGAGGGCAGATGTGATTCCCCTTCACAAAACTGGAAGAAAGACAGAGGCAGGAAACTACAGACCTGTCAGTTTGACCTCAGTGGTAGGGAAAATGATGGAATCACTTCTGAAGGAAAGAACTGTTGACTACCTAGACGACAGTGGGGCACAGGACCCAAGGCAGCATGGATTCACAGTGGGAAGGTCATGTCAGACGAATCTAATTGATTTCTTTGACAGGGTGACCAAAGTAGTCGACCAGGGAGGGGCTGTGGACATGGCCTACCTAGACATTAGCAAGGCATTTGATGCAGTCCCGTACAAAAGATTAATAAACAAATTAGCCATCCTGGAAGTGGGTCCCAGGGTGGTAGCCTGGGTAAAACACTGGCTGGACAACAGGACACGGAGGGTAATAGTAAATGGAGTCCACAGTGAAGAAAGGGGGGTTACTAGTGGGGTACTGCAGAGTTCAGTACTGGGGCCAGTCCTTTTTAATGTCTTTATAAGTGACATTGCAGAGGGACTGGAAGGAAAAGTATGTCTCTTTGCAGATGACACAAAGATCTGCAACAGGGTTGATACGCAAGGTGGGGTGGAAAGCATGAAAAGAGACTTGGCAAGGTTGGAGGAATGATCAGATGTATGGCAGCTTAGATTCAATGCAATGAAGTGCAAAGTAATGCACCTGGGAAACAAAAACTCAGGGGAAGAGTACACGGGCGTGAGATACTGACAACAACAAAAATGGAAAGGGACCTGGGGGTAGTCATATCCGATGCCCTACAGGTGGGCCAGCAATGTGAGAAGGCAGTAAGGAGGGCTGGGGGGATACTGGAATGCATAGGGAGAGGCATCACCAGTAGAAAACAGGAAGTTGTTGTCCCTCTGTACAGACAGTTGGTAAGACCACATCTGGAGTACTGTCTACAGTTCTGGAGACCCCATCTCTGCAAAGACATAGACAGGGTGGAGGCTGTCCAGAGGAGGGCAACCAAAATGGTGCAGGGTCTGCACCAGAAGACACATGAAGAAAAGCTAAAGGAGCTTAAGATGTATAGCCTTGAGGAAAGGATGGAGAGGGGGGACATGATAGAAACTTTCAAATACTTCAAGGGAATCAACAAAGTTCAAGAGGGTAGCATCTTTCAGAAAAAGAGATGTGCAAGAACAAGGAGGCACAATTTGAAGATAGAGGGTGGGGGCGGCTCAGAGGTAATGTGAGGAAGTATTTCTTCACAGAGAGGATTGTAGATGCACGGAACAGCTTTCCTGAGGAGGTCGTAGAGTCAAAAACAGTGGTGGAATTCAAGAATGCAGGGGACAGACATAAGGCAATTCTAGTGGGGGGGTAGGAGGAAGTGGGCTGTTGGTTAGCTAGGATCTGCAGCTTATCCTGTAGATAGGGAAATGGGCAGACTAGGTGGGCCAAGTGGTCCTCAACTGCCGTCAGATTCTCTGTTTCTATGTTCTATGCCTTGAAAATAGGCTTAACAATAGCCGATTTCCAAACTCCCGGAAAAACATTATTACATAATATGAAATTAAAAATAGCTGACAACGGGGTGGCCAAAACATATTTGATTACCCCAGGTCTGTTTTCCTGCTTGGTGGTCACCAGTACCATTCTCTCCTCCTATCTTGTACTCCGCCCTGGGGTTTTGTGTCCCAAGGGCATGATTTTGCACTTCTTGATATTGAATCTTAGTTGCCACACTTCTGACCACTTATCAAGCTTTGCCCCTCTGTAATGTCGCTAACAGAGACATTGAAGAGGACCGGTGCCAGTACTGATGCTTAATAATTGTTGGGTAATGGCAAATAAATCACTCAAAGTACAAAAATCATAGAGTTAGAATTGTACTTTAATGAGGCTTAAAATGTAACGTCTGGAGCTTACTCTCTTTTTTGACATCTATCCTTCAACAAAGTTAAAAGAAAAGTACAAAAGACAGTGTTAGTGTGGCTCAGTTAAGCGATAAGGCATGACAAGGTGTGTGTTATTGTGTAATAATGTCACTCCTGGGGTGAGTTGTAGCACGAGATGAAGCCAAGTGCTTCCGCCACCCCAGGAGTGACGTTATTACATGATAACACACACCATACAGGTGCCTTATTACAATTACACAATGGCTCAATATTATACAAAACAAAAATAAAAATAAAAATGTTTTTAGTAGATTTTTAGTGAGGCAGTGTATCTTTGTTTCTGAAAAAAAAAATGCATAGCCTCCCAAAAAATCAACACAGTGATGATATTGTGTAATATCACTGTCTCGGGCACACACTGACCAATCAGAGTCCAGGAAATTTTCTTGCCATTGTATAATTAAGCAATAAGGCATGACAGGGTGTGGTATATCATGGGCTATCGTCACGTCTCGGGTGGTTGCAGCCGAGTGCGTCCAGCGACCCAAGAAGTGACGATATCCCATGATATACCCATCCTGAGAGTGCCTTATTGATTATGAACAGGAGTAATGGTTTATAAATAAAACATAAAAACCACCCTTTAAACCTGTTAAAAAAGCTTTTTGGTAGTATAGGAATACATTTAAAAATAGTTCTAGAAGACAGCAGGTGGCGCTGTTGTAGTTGGACTGACAGAAAAGGTAATAGTATTGTGATGGTATGACCTGTGAACTCTGCAACAACATCTTTGTCTGCCCCCACAGTAGATGATCGTGCTTGAGATTCTAAAGAGAAAGTGAAACCAATGACCAATATCAGTGGATTAGGAAGCAGCGGGATTGAGAGGACAAGTGTGTCTAGCGAAGCTGTTTTGAATATGCGTTTGCCTACGAGACATGGGAATGGTCGTCTGCTCAGTGTTGCCTGCGAGGGGCAGCAAGTTGGTTTTATGTGTTCCACAATGTCTTTTATGTTGTCCATCTGAATGTTGTGGGCCCTGGAGAGAGCAGACAATATCATTGATTCGGTGTAAACAGAGTTCTTTTTTTTTTTTTAATTGCGGCCGAGTACAAGTCTGACTCACTCTGGACCGCAGGAGATTGAGAACAGTGCGCGTCAGTGAGGAGGCTGGTGACTGGAGGTTTTCTGAAGCCGTGACGATGTAGCCCGATATCATCACGGCTTCAAAAACCTCTCAGCCAATCAGATTCCTCTATTTACGACCCTCAGCTCATAATTTGTAATATTACCCATTTGGAACCTAAGGTCTGTGGGTTGAAGAGTCTGTTATGGAATCTGAGACCCGTGTTAGTCGAGTGGAGACTCTGATTTTCAACAGAAGTCACTATGAGGTAAAAAATAAAATAAAAAAAAATTAAAAAATCACAACTTGCCATTAAACACCAGAGTTTAGGAGCAGAGGAAGAATTAGGAAAAGGAAGGCACTGGGGTGCTGACTCCATAATACAATCCTTTCCCTTCCTTTAGTGGCAGTACTGATACAGAGGCCGGGGGGAAGGAGTCTGATACCCATCGGGCATCACAGACCAGCAATGGAAAGGATAGAAATAGTCCCAGAGGGAGAAGGGGAAACATAAATGTTAAGCAGATGGGGGAGATGCAGCATATTGCAGACATGAAGGAGGAGAGCATGACTGGAGAGAAACTGGGAGACAAGGAGGCAGGGGAAGGGACCCCCTTCTGCAGGGGAGTCTGTACCAAGGATGGGGCCTTAGGTAAAGGGGACCCACAGAGGGCCTCTGGAGGTAGGGGTACTATTATAAGGGGCGAGGATGGCGGCGTGGGGGAAGGGGAAACTGTCAGGGCCAGGATAAATGGTTCGGATAAGAGAGGGTTAAAGAGGACACCTATTAAGGGGGGGTCTGAGTTAAGAGGGCAAAATAACAAGGGAAGCAGAAAGGGGAGGGTGACAAGGGGGTCTCTAATAAGGCAGGAAGACTCCCATGGAATTGAGATCACGAATAAAGGGGGGGATGGGGATTGAGAGCGCATAGTGGAGGTAACCATAAGGATGATGGCAGTGTTAAGGTTCTGTTATTGGGAGACTCGATGATTAGGGGTATCCAGTGGGAGGGACAGGGGGGTGGATGCCATAGCCAGGTGAAGGTAGTGAGTATCTCTGGGCTGACAGTGCACAGAGCAAAGTTCATGGTGTACGAACTGGTTAGGGATTGTGGAGGGAAACTGGGTTTCCTGGTGCATTTGGAACTAACGATCTAGAGGGAAATAGCATTTTTGGAAATCCAAGCAAGGGTCCATGAACTTGCCAGAGTCTGTCGGGATAATGGATGCAACATTTCCTTTTCGGAGATATTGCCAGTGCCAAAGGCCTCAGTGGAGAAAAAAATGAAGATCACAGAGGTTAATGACTGGCTCAGGAAGTGGGGTGAAGAGAGTGGGTTGGGGGTGTTAGGGAACTGGAAAGGAGTTGGGAGGATAAGGGACTGTATGCCAAGGACAGGCTTCATCTTGCCTCGTTAGAGAAGGAAGTCCTTAAACAGGGGGTGGCTGACTACATTCAAAAAAGGTGGGATTTAAACTTGTGGGGGGAGGAATAAGGGAGGGGCTGACCAGATGTCTTCTCCTCTAGATGAGGGGAATAGCCTTCAAACCCAAGGGGGGAAACAGACTGGGTGAGGAGGTTTCAGGAGGAGCAGAGGGAGGATGAAAGTATAAGGAACCTGGGTGGGGTTGTCAAAGATCAGGGATAAGGGGTGGGGTGGTGTTTGTAAATGTCAGGAGCTTGGGAAACAAGTTGCCAGAGTTCCAGGCCATGCTGTTTGTGGGGAGGAGGTGGATGTGGCAGTGGTCACGAAAATGTGGGCCAACAAAAACCATGACTGGGACCTAAACGTGCGGGGGTACAATATGCTTAGGAAGGATAGAAAGGAGGGCAGAGGGGGTGAAGTGGCTATGTTCATTAGAGATGACATAGAAATTGCTAGGGTAGAAGAGACAGAGGAAAACGTGGAGGCCTTATGGGTCACCTTACGAACCCCAGCAGGAGGTAAGGTCAAACTGGGTGTAGTATATAGGTCCCCTGGGATGGGTGATGTTCTGGAGGATGGTTTGCTGGACAACATCATTGCCTAGTGTGGACCAAAAGGGGAAAGTGTTGATGGGGGACCTTAATATGCCAGGTACAAACTGGGGAACCATGTCCTCTAAGGTGGCCAAGGCAGAAAGCTGCTGGATGGCTTCCAGGATGTGTTCTTAACACAGCATGTGATGGAGCCCACAAAGGAGGGGCATGTCCTGGACGTGGTTCTGGCAGATGGGGATCTGGTAAGGGACCTGGTTGTAGAGGATCCCCTGACTGGGAGCAACCACAATACTGTCTGGTTTCAAATAAGCATGGGGGGAGGGAGAGATCTAGGACACTGTCAGTGGACTTTAGGGGGGCAAACTTTGTGGGCATGGGAAATATTCTCAAGGATCACTTGAAGGGGATTACATCAATGACAAATGTGAAAAAGAGATGGGAGGTCATAAAACGGGGAATTCATGAGGCAGTCAGGACCTGTGCTAAGGTGAAACGTAAGGGAGCAAGGTCACATAAACCATGCTGGTGTTCCAGTGAGGTTCAGGTAGCGGCCAGAGAAAAGAAGGCGGCCTACAAAAAATATAAAACAACAAGAGGGGATAGGGAAAAGGAAATGTACCATCTTGCATCTAGAAAAGTCACCGGATGGTGAGGGGCAAAGTCAATAAAAGCAGTGGCTGGCACAGGGATGCATAGAGGGAAAAGGTTCTTCGGTACATTGGGGCGGAGAAAAACTAAGGAGCCATCTCGGCAGATTGAGATCAGAAGGAGGGTGGGTGGAAGAGGCGAGAGACCAGGCAGAGGTATGAAGCAGTACTTCGCCTCTGTGTTCACTAGGGAGGGGATGGGATATCTACAAAGCAAGGCACGATGGGGATAGAAGTGGTAGTGGTGACATCAGGGGAGCAACAGAAATGGAGCAAGAGGAGGAGGGAGGGAGAGGTACCCCAGGGGTGTCACATCAGGATAAGGATAAAAGGCCAGTAAGATGGAGGGACAGATGATGCTATCTCCACGAAGGGTGTGGTTAGCCCTCAAGGCCCTAAAGAAAGATAAATCTCCTGGGCCGGATGGCATTCATCAAGAGTACTATGGGAATTGGCGGACATACTGGCTGCACCCCTGGCGGAGCTCTTCAACAGGTCGCTTGAGACAGGGAGGGTACCTAGGGATTGGCGAGAGGCACATGTGGTGCCAATCCATAAAGGGGGGTCGAGGGAAGTACCAGGTAACTATAGACCCATCAGTTTGACCTCGGTGGTGGGAAAATTAATGGAGAGTATACTAAAGGAACGATTAGGGGTGTACTTGGAGGAGGTGGGAGGTCTGGATAGTCGGCAACATGGGTTTGTGTCAGGTAGATCATGTCAAACCTATCTTGTGGAGTTCTACGAATGAGTAACATCAGAACTGGACAGGGAAAAGCCTGTGGATGTATTATTCTTGGACTTCAGCAAGGCGTTTGACTCTGTCCCCCACAGTGGTCTGGTGGAGAAAGTGACGGGGTTGGGAAAGCTGGGCTCACACATGGAAATTAAATTTCAATATCACCAAGTGCAAGGTGTTACATCTTGGGCAGGGAAACCCTAAACGCAGGTATACCCTGGGAGGGGAGGCACTGGATGCCTCAACGGGAAAAATACCTAGGGGTCATGGTGGATGCATGTATGAATAACTCTCAGCAGTGCAGGAGAGCGGCTAGCAAGGCAAACAGGAAGTTGGGATGCATCATAAGGGAGATCACCTGTAGGAGCAGGGAAGTGATTCTGCCGCTGTACAGTGGACTGGTTAGACCACACCTTGAGTACTGTGTACAGTACTGGAGACCACACTTGAAGAGGGACATACAGCTCCTGGAGAGGGTACAGAGGAGGGCAACTAAAATGAAAGGAGGACTAGGGGATTTGACGTGTGAGGACAGACTTGAGGAGCTCTGCCTATTTTCATTGGAGGAGAGGAGAGACAGGGGGGACATGATTGAGGTCTTCAAGTACCTGAAGGGAATAAATAGGGTAAACATGGAGGGGATCTTTAGACTAAAGCGGGGAGGTATCACCAGTGGGCATGGTTTGAAGTTGGAAAGTGGAAGGGTGAAGGGGGAAAAAAGGAGGAGGTTTTTCACTGAGAGGGTGGTGGACCCTTGGAATGCACTGCCTGGCGGACTGGTTCAGAGATCCACAGTGGAGGGCTTCAAGAGAGGGTGGGACAGACACAGAAAGCGGATGTATCAGATGATGGCCTGGCCCAGGGGGGTGGGGATGGATGATAGGGGTTTCTGGAACACAAGGAGGGAGGGGCCTCGGCGCCCAACTAGAGATCTGAGGTTCGAGCAGACTCGATAGACCGTAAAGCCTAATCTGCTGGCAATTAGTATGTTAGTACTAAAAATTATGACATTAAATAGAGCTGCCTTATTGGGAGATGAGGCATTTTATGTTGATAGGGAGAACTTCTATATGTGTGCATGTCTGGTATGTAAGCAATAAGATACGACAGGGTGTGCATGGAACATATTGTACCACACGGCTAGAGGCGTAATAAGGCACGAGGCCTTGGCGAGTGTCTTTAACCTGGCATGCAGTAAAATATGTTTTCCATGCACCCTGGGCTCTTCTTGGAGTGTCTACTGCATTATAAAATGGGGCGTTTTTTTTTTTTTTTTTTTTACTTTTAGCAGTCAGAAAACAGTGTTTAGGTGTAGAAAAACACATGAGCTCATTCAGATTATCATAAAATAGTCCTTTTGCCTGCTAAACAGTGAGGTCATTATGCATGTGCAGCCTGATGGTGGAGCACTACCCTCCCACCCCGTATTTGTATCATGTACTTAGCGCTGATGGCATGGAAGCAGGACAGCAGCTGTTGGAGTTTTATTTTCATTGCAACGTGATTTAGGAGCACCCCTCCTACCCCATTGCTGTAGAGTGTTTTTTTTTTTTTTATTGTAGGGAGCTCCAGACAGACAGGAATGAGAGAGAGAGCAAGAGGACAGTGATTTCTCTTTTTTGACCGAGGTCACTGATTATAGAGAAGCAGAGCAGGAGCTGGCAAGAAGAGGACCTTGAGCGGACAGTATGCTTGGAGAAGCGGCATCGATGTTATGAGAAATATGATTACTTAGAGTAGTTACAGTACAACACACCGAGCTGTTTTCCCACAAACCAACTACTACTATTTTTTCATCATTGTGATCACTCTCCTCCCGTGTAAGGTAAATGAACTGTAACTAAACTAATTAAATATATTTCTGATTACATTGATGCCGCTTCTCCAAGCGTACCGTCTACCCAAGGTCCTCTTCTTGCCAGTTCTTGCTCTGCTTCTGTATAATCAGTGGCCTTGGTGCAATGAAACAAAAGAAGTGAGCAACACCACAGCTTCATTCATCACCCGCAAGATCGGGATGAGCTGCATTAGCGAGGAAACAACAATAGTGGCAATTTAAAATGCCAGTGTTCTAAGGCTTACTGATTTTTGCCTCATTACTGCCAGCTTTTTTTTTTTTTACCCATGCATGGAACATATTTCATGCATGGTTAAGTAGCTAATCAGACTGTTGGATTTAGCCTATCCATTTTATAATCTTAATTTAAAAGTCATACCCAGGTTTCCTTGAGTATACTGTAAAGATCAGCAGACCTCAGGCAGTTTGGGGACAATAGCATGTTGTCATGTGATCACCTTCAGTGGGTAAAATGAAGCTAAATGGAGCCTCAGACAGATTAGTGGACTATACTGATCCAGAGATAGTATGCTACACTAAGAAGGGAAGTCAGAGAAGGAAAACTGGAAGTGAATGATAAAAGTTTTCCAATTTAGAACAGAACTATAAGAATGTAGAATTCAGGTGACAGGAAAAAGACCTAGTGGTCTAATGTATCCGTCCCAAGTGGTTCATCTGATCTGTCCCAAGTTGTTCATCCAGTCTGTCCCAAGTGATCCTTCTGATCCATAGTGCACATCCACCACAACTGTCTTCTTCCTGCCCCCAGGCTAGTTCACAGTCCACCTTGTGTATGCCTTGTGTACAGCACTGGTGTACTTTTACCTAGAAGCTTGTCAAGTGCTACTGTGTCAAAGGCCTTGCTAATGTCCAGATAGGTTATATCTACTGCCCTGCTCATGACCTTCTCCCTGGTCACCCCCTCAATAAAAAAAGATCAGGTTAGTTTGGCATGATCTGCTCCTCATAAAGCCATGGGGAGAGGAAATCAGAACCTTTACCTGAACCATGTGCTCCTTTATTGTGTCCATGGTAACGGCTTTCAGGAGCTTGCCCAGCGCAGATGGCAGGCTGACTGGATTGTAGTTACCATGGTCTGACCTTGTCACCTTTTTAATAATGGGGACCACTTTGGCCACTTTCCAGTTTTCTGACACCACACCACTTTGGACAGCCTCATGAAGGATTACTGTAGTATGCCCCACCAATTGTTCTGTTAGCTCCACTATGAGCCTGGGACATATCCCATCTGCTTCTTAGGACTTAGTGGCTTAATCTTTACCAGGTAGTTCATCACCAGGCTGGATGGGGTCTGTAGGCTACTCCTGATGGGCCATTCTAGTGAACAATCTCCTTCTCCAGGTGCTCTTGGTAAACACTGAAGCAAAGTATCTGTTCAACGTCTCTGCCATTGCCCAGGGCTCTCTCACAGGTACTTCCCTCATTCCCTTATTTTCAGAGGCCCAGAGTGCTGTTTTATCTTGCTCCTTTCATACATGTTTTGGAAGAAGACTTTCCATGACCTTTAGCTTGCTTCTTGCTGCCAGAGGTCATTGAAATCATTTTCTGGCACTGAGAGAAAGTAAGTTGACAGATGGTGACAGAGTGGTGGAGGAGGACAGGCAGAAGGCCACTGCTCTGAACAACTTTTGTTTGCTCAGTGTTCACTGAGAAACACAAAGACCCAGTACCAGACAGTGGCATCAAGGCTGCTGACAAAGTTGTTCCACAAATGGAAGCATCATCGGTCACCAACAGTAGGGTTAGAGAGGTCCTGGATCAACTCGGGGGAAGACAAGTCGCCAGGACCTGATGGAATATACCCAAGGGTGCTAAAAGAGTTAGCAAGTGAATTGGCAGTTTCCTTGGCACATTTATTCAGCAGATCACTTCAGACGGCAGTAGTGCAGGGAGACTGGAGAACAGTTGATATGGTACCCCTCCACAAGGGAGGAAGCAGACAACTACCGACCGGTCAGTCTTACGTCGATAGTGAGGATACTGATGGAAACCTTAATAAAACAAGACTTGGTAGAGTACCTAGATAAGAACGGTCCGCAGGATGGCAGGCAACATGGGTTCATGGCAGAAAGGTTGTGCCGAACAAACCTAATCACATTTTTTGACTGGGTCACTGGGGAACTAAACAGAGGCCACCCAGTAGACCTCCTCTACTTCCATTTCAGTAAGGCCTTTGATTTGGTGCCGCACAACTGCCTGCTGAAAAAGTTGGAGTACCTGGGTGCAGCCAAGTGCATAGTTAGTTGGGTAGATAATTGGCTTAGGGACAGAAAACAGAGAGTAGTGGTCAATGGGGTGAGGTCTGATGAAGGCGCAATCACTAGTGGTGTGCCCCAAGGCTCAGTGTTGGGGCCAGTCCTGTTTAATGCCTTTATCAGTGACATAAGCATAGGTGTTCAGGACAAAATTGCCCTATTTGTGGATGATACCAGGCTAGGAAGAAAGGGTTGACAGCGAGGAGGCGATTAAGAACCTACAAAAAGACCTACAGGGGCTGGAAAGATGGTCCAACGTCTGGCAGCTGGCGAAAAATGTAAGGTGATGCTTTTAGGCAAAGGAAACCCAAGAACAGAGTACCACCTCAACGGAATTCAGTTCAGCGCCACGCAGAAAGAATGAGACCTAGGTTTCATTATAAGCAGCACCCTTAAACAGACAAGCCATTGCAACAAAGCTTATAGCAAGGCCAACAAAATGCCGGGGTACATAGGGAAGGGATTCAACAGCAGGAGGAAGGAGGTAATACTGCCACCCTGCAGATCCCTGATAAGGTCCCATCTGGAGTACCGTGTCTAGTTTTGGAGTCCACATCTGAAAAGGAATATAAACAGATTGGAGGCTGTGCAGAGAAGAGTGACCAAAATGATCCAGGGCCTTCAAGGGCACTTGTACAAGGAGTGTCTGGAAGCATTAAATATGTTCTTACTGGAGACAAGGAGGGAGAGGGAAGACATGATTGAAACATACAAGTACCTGAAAGGAATAAATAACGGGACATCCTCAGACCTGTTCAACAGAGTCTCCGACTCTAACAGTAGAAGGCACAAGTGTAAGCTAAGGGGGGAGCTTCAAGAGGGAGCTAGGAAACACTATTTTACAGAAAGAGCCATGGAATAAACTGCCAGCTGAGGTAGTGGAAGCAAAGTCTGTGACATCATTCAGGCTGGGGTGGGACAAAGCTAAAGTGCGATCAAAAGCAACAGGAGCAGTAGGAGGCATTAGGCAGGAGGGTTAGACCCTGGGATCTGAAAAGGTCCAAGAAACACACTGCCAGACTAGATAGACCCTTGGTCTCCTTCTGCCATCTTTTTTTGTATGTTTCTAAGTTTGAGCAGAACCAGCGATGAATGCTGTCAGAGTAATACTGCAGAGTCATTCCAACTCAGGAGTCATTGCTTTGGAGGCATAAATTACTGTGTAATCCATGTATATGTGTATATCCACAGAGACACAGAATGAGGGGAGGTTGTTGACAACAGGATGGGGCCCTGGAAGGAGCCCTGAGGACTCCTGAAGTAATGGGGAGGTGAGAAGAGAGGGCATTACTTACTTGGACTGACTAGTACCTATCAGAAAGGGGGTGTGGAACCAGCTGGCAAACAGATCAGAAAGGTAAGTAGTAGGGGATTGGAAACTGTCTAAAGCCTTTTGTAATGTCAACAGAGATTGCATCACTGAGCAACTCATGGTTCACCCCTTCAAGATGGAGTCAGTGATGCAGAGTAGGTGAAAAATGTCAGAACTAGTTTTACGAAACTCAGACTAGAAAGGACAACGAAAGGAAAGGTACTAGCAGAGAATTAGCATGTCCTGTGCTTTTGCAAGAGCAGGCAGAAGGGCCATGAGGCAGCTGTTGCCAGTGGAGGTGGGGCCACCAAGGAGAAGACTTAGGCACACTTCCAGACCCCAACCATTGTAGCAAGATGGAAAGAGGTTTGGCAGAGAGGAGATGGGACTGGCAATAGCAAGAGCAGAGATGTGAAGACATTTCAGGTCGAGATGGTCTGGCTACTGCCCATGGAAATATTAAGGGTGAGCTGAACAGATATTGTGGCAGCTGGGGAACTGTACAAGAAAGAGAAAGGGGGTGGAAATAAGATGGAGTAAAGGTGTGAAGAAAAGAGGAAGGGAAAAGAGACAGGCCAGAAGAATGGAAGGTTGGGAAAGGGCGGTAGGGGTTGGGGGAATGGCTCAGAGGGAGAGGGAGGCAAAAGGGAGAATGTACAGGAGGTGATGGATGAGTTAAAAGTGGAGGGGCTAACAAGAGTGTCAGAGATGTGTGAGTCCTCTGATATGAGGACCATTGGAGGACAGACTGCTGCTTCACAGGACTCACGTAGGGAGCCTGTTTCCATCTGTGTGTGTGTATGTGTGTGTGTCTCTCTCTCTCCTGCCTTCATGCTCTTGCTGGTCTTTGGAACCCTGGACTGCTGTGCCGCTTGCTGATGGCTGTTCACAAGTCTGGTGGATTTGTGGGCGGGTCCAGTGCTGAATAGCACAGTTTTTTTAAAGAGTGCCTGTATCTTCCAGGTTTGCACTGTTACCTGAAGATGGACTGCTGCTTCACAAGGATCATGGGGGGAGCCTGTTTCCATCTTTGTCTCCCTCCACCCTGTCTTCAGGCTCCTGCTGATCTTAGGAGCCGTGGACTGCTGTGCTGCTTGCAGCTGTCTGTCCACCAATCAGGTGGATTCGTGGGTGGGACTTTCCTCCTCTTCACTATTTGACTAAGATATTGTATGTGGCCCTTCCACGTAGCAGCCATTTTGCGCAAAGGACTGTGCACTGAGGACATCAAGAACTCTGCCCGGAGTCAGCCTGGGGTCAGCAGTTGGCCACCCATGCAGCCTCCCTGATTTCTCACCCATTTTCTCTCTTCACACTGTACCTGGATGACTGTAACTATTTGGATGACTGTCTTAAGGTGACTGCGTTTTTCTTGTTGATGCCTATTATGCATCCTCAGCCGTACCCTTCCTAGTTCACGCATTGTACATGCTCAGTGCTCCTCATGTTTCATTTTGTTTGCTTGTTTTGCTGTCTGCTTTTGGTTGCAATATACAGCCATTACTTTATTACCACATTTGTACTGCACAACCAGGCTGAAGTCCTTGCTTGATCTTCACTCCAACTGCTTCACAACTTCATATAGTGTGCTGCCCTTTCATTTTAGTCACTATGTTGCTGCACCTCGAAATTCCTGTCTGGGTGCTCCCACTTCTGCATTTTTTTCTGTCCTCCTAATTTAATTAGTGGAGTTTCTGCACTGTATTTAACAGTTTGCTTAGGTTTTGTTTAGGTAATTGCCAAGTACTCTGTGGAATACATCTGTGCTATAGCCTCATCGGCTTATTGCTTGCTTATTTAGTAATTCAACTTTGTCTGTTACCAGGTGTTAGCTATTGTTGTTACTTGTGCAGCTAATTGTAACATCACTGCAAAGCTGTTAATTGCTTGCACCTGTGTACTGTTAACTGCTGTGTTTTGTTTTGCTTTTGTGCACTGTTATTATAATTGTGGATACTGTTTTGCCATTTTACCTCGCCTCTCTACTCCTGCCACAGTGTTCTGTGCTGTTCTCTTCCTGTTTCATTTCCCTTTTTTCCTTCTCCCCCACCTCCTAGCCAATTCTCCTTTCCTCTCTTCATCCTCCTTTCCGCCCACCATCCCCTGTCCCTACTCTTCTCACCTTCTCCCTACCTATCCACTCTGGTCTCCTGCCTTCCCCTTCCATCAGCCTAGAGTTTCTCCACCATGCATTCCTTTCCCCTCTCTTTTCCTCTTCACCCTGCTCTTCAACCAAGTCAAAGGGTAGGAAGCCCCACTTCATCCTTCTACTGCTTCTTCTACTCCTCCTCCTGTCTGGCAACATGGAGCCCAATCCAGGTCCCCCTCTACTTCCTCCTCCACTGCCAAGGGTCTTAGCATCTTCCATCTAAATGCCAGGAGCCTTTTACCTAAGCTAGACCTCCTTTCCGTTTGGTTTCACTCATATTCTCCTGATGTCCTCTGTATTACTGAGTCCTGGCTTTCCTCCAAAACTCCAGACACTATATCCTGTCCCATCCTGAATACCTTCTTTTTAGGTGGGACGGGAAAACATGGCAGAGGGGTTGCCATTTACGTTTGCCTGAGTCTTTCATGTACTGTGGCCAATAGGGAGGCCTCATCCTCCTCCCATGAATTTCTAATAGTCAAACTCTCAGTCCCCTCCTCATCACCTATTTTCATTGGGGTTTTCTATGCCTCTCCTAAGGTCTCACAGTCATCCCTGGTCGACGCCATTTCCACCATCACTTGTTTTTCCTCTGTTGGCGAACTCATCCTCCTTGGGGATTTCAATGTAAATTGGCTCTCTTCATCCTCCAAATCTACTATCCAGAGGACTGAGTGCCTTAATATGTCTCAGGTTATATCGGAACCCACCCAGCTCAGTCCACACTCCACAGATCATACCTTCCAGGACTGAGTTCAAAACTCTCACCCCATCACATTGTTGCAGCAGGTATCTTGCCTGACTGTGAACACTGCATGATGTTCTGTGTCAGAAAAATTGGGCAACCTCCCTCATCTCCAAAATACGTCTGGACTAGGTCTCTTTAGTGATGCTCTACTGAGCGGCCTCACTGCAACAGACTGGTCAGCCATCCTGACAGCCTTGGATATTGACGTGGCTCTTGCACTGTTCCACTCTAAATGTTCCTCTGTCTGGGACAAGCACTTCCTCTCTTAGGAAATCCGGTGTAAAAACCTCCCACCACCCCTGGATTACCACTGATACACTGGACTTGTGCAAGTCCTGGAACCTTGCATGAGCTATTATAAGCTGTCCCACTCTGCTTCTAACCTCATCTCTTACAGGGCACTGAGAAATAAATGTACAAAGGCTGTCTGGGCTGCAAAATCACATTATTTCAATGCCAGCCTTCGCTCTAACTGTAATTCATCAGCCAAATACTGGAAGGTTATCCACTCTCTCCTTGAACCCCCCCGGCCTATCTGCTCCCCTCAGTTCTTGTGGTAGATAGTTCACCTGTGTCTGACCCCTCTTCTGTTGCTGCTGTCTTCAATGAGTTCTTCACAAACTGTGCCCTTCCTTCCTCTCCCCCTCCTGGCTTCTCTCTTTTCTCTCCTCTATCCCCACCCATCCCTCTCCAGGTTACCACTTCCCCCCATCACCATCCAGAAAACCTTGCTCTCCCTGTCCTTTCTCAGCCTGCCTAGCTTCCCTTACTCACCTGCTTAACCTCTCCTTCACCCTCTGTACTGTTCCTCAATCCTGGAAGTTGGCTTAAGTTATTCCACTTCATAAAGGTGGTGACCCCTCCTTCCCTGGCAAATTCTGCCCCATCTCCCTCCTCCCTTCCCCCTCAATGCTACAAAAGAAACTGGTTCACTCAAGGCTCCATGCCTTTCTCTCATCTTCCAATTTTCTCTCATTTTTCCAAACTGGTTTCCAGAAGCACCATCCCACTGTCTCTTCACTGTTGCATGTTGCTATTACTATCTTCTTTTAGATGGATCAGGGGCTCATCACAGCTGCTGTATTCATCGATCTGGCCAACGCCTTTGACTCAGTGTCCCATCCACTCCTCCTGAACAAACTAAGTTCTCCTGGCCTCTCTACCTCTGCTGTTGCTTGGTTCCATTCATACCTAAAAGGCTGACAACAGTTGATTCAGGTTGGTTGTGACCTGTCTCCTCTCCCTCCTATCCAAACTGGGGTCCCTCCGGACTCCATCCTAAGCCTCATTCTTTGCTCCATCTTCCTCAGTGACCTCCACACTGCCTGTGCCAACTCGCATATCCACATATATGCAGAAGGCACAGTCATCTTCACCTTTGGTCCCTCTGCTGAAGCTGTGGTACACCTACTCCAGCAGGATTTCGCAACGTTCTGCACCGGTTTCAATCTAATCAACTCCGAGTCAACACTAAAAAGACAGTGTCCATGACCATTGGTTCCAGTCAGAAACTGGCCATATTCACTGCCCCCCTGGTTCTCACCACTCTGGATGGCACCTCCCCCCTTGAAGCAGTTCAGTCCTTCAAGTACCTGGGAGTGTGACTCGACAGTAAGCTTGACTTCTCAGCCCACATTGATGCCATCCATGCAAGGCTCTATCCCAAGCTCGGTGCCCTATATTGTAACAAAGACTGCTTATCTCCACAGGTCTGCAGGTCGCTTATTACCAAAATGGTGCTGTCTGTCTTCGACAACGCAGATGTGGTCTGTGGTACTGCCTCTTCCAGTTCCCTTGCCAGATTGGACACCCTCTACAACAACTTCTGCCATTTTGCTACTAACCCTCCCCCCCTCCACACACATATACTCACACATACATACACACCACTGCTCACTGTATTCATCCCTAGACATTCTTCCCCTACCCTCTCGGCATCAGGCTAACTGTGCCTCCTTCATTTCCAAACACTGGTTTGGCTCCCTTCCTTCTTACCTATCCTATTTTATATCCCAGCATCCTCTTGCTTCATGCACCCTCTATTCCAGGGACCACTGCACTTTTGCCACTCTTCACCCCTGCTCCTCTGCTGGGCAGTCTGCTATCTCCTGTCAACTTCCCGCACTCTGGAACAAATTCCCTTCCTCATTCCGTTACTCCTCATCACCTGGTACCTTCAGGTGCCAGCTGAAACTTCAGCCCCTTCCCACCTGTTCCTATTTCCTTTCTTCCTGATACTTTGATGGCTGAACCTTTTTCCATCCAGGTTATTGTTCTTAAATCTGTTATTGTTGCCAATTGTTATGCACTGCTGTACATTCTCTGCACTTTATTTCTATGCATGCAAATTTGTTCATTGTTTATTCTAATCTTTGTATAATATTGTTGAGCTAATGTTTTGATACTTGTGTTGTCTGCTGCTTGTTTCACCTTTTTCTTCCCCCGGGTAGCACCTGGAAATGAGTCTTGGCTACCAATTTTCAAATAAATTAATAGTAATAAACCGGGGGTTATCCGTGAGGTGGGTGCATGGGGAAGGGTGCTGTCCATAACGGAGACTCCTTCCCTGTGCAATCTCTCACGGCAACGGGAGGGTAGGGCGACTGGATGAGGGGGTTGGGGAACTGGGTGACAGGATGTTGCTATGTGTACGCGTGTGCAGGGTGGAGCAAGCACAGTGAGTGTGGGCTGGGAGGGGGAGGAGGAGCTGTAGTGGATGGCACTGCGGTGGCTTGCCGAGCTGCGTCGTGATGTTGGGGGTTGGCTGAGTGGTTAGGGGTGGGTGAGTGCGGGTTGGGTCGGGTGCTGAGTACGATTTTATTGCTCTCGTCCGAGCCTTTATTTTTAATGCTTATACCCCCACCGACATCCCCCCCAGGAGTTGAGAATCCTTTAGTAGGGTGGAGCAGGGGGTGAAGCCCACACAGAAGCATTAAAATACATGTCCTGGCGCTATTGTCCTATATGGTGGGGTTGTTAGAGTGCTTAAATGTTTTCGGCATTCTGACTGTGCGATAACAGTGATTGCCTTTAGGCGTTCGCCATTATCACATAGAACCAGGAGGGGGGAATAAAACACAGTATGGGTGACCATCCAGAAATTTCAAGAGACTTGAGATTAGTTGGAAGGTAGTTGCAAAGTTGTCTTCCTAATGGCCTTGGTACTGTCATTGTGGAGATGCTTGTACCACAATAAGTCTCCTGGGGAAGCCAAAAGTCTTAGCTTATGTTGGTACCAATAAAGTCTGCCGAGATTTATGGAATGTCAGAGCCTCGAACACACAACTCCAGAAGAGGGAGTGCTTGCACCAGATGAAAGTCAGTTTAGAGCAGAAGAGGTAGAGGGCTACATCTGTTGTCCATGGACATAGAGATAGGAAACTAGTGAACGGCTGGCCGCTTCTGTTATTATAATACCTTCTCATCTGTGAGTTACATTCTTGTTTTAAGTTGCCCATGTGATTTTTCAGGATGTTGCTCTGTTGTTGAACAATGTTGCCCTTAAACTAGCTTTCCCAATATACTTGTGGTGTAAGCTGACCTATTCATTCAAAGTATGTTATGTACAGAAGCATGGTACATGTTACTCCTTTTATTTTCCCTGTACCCATCATGAGTAACTGCTTCTCTGATTTCAGTTTTCTGACCATGCCATCCTTGTTGCAAAGAATTTGGTCAAATGTTGTTGATTTCTAGTGGTTCCCATGACTCAGTGCATCCGGTAATACTCTACAGTATGATCCATAAATTGCATACTACACCCATAATTGGCTGCTCTCTCATCCCGATCTATCTCTGGGTAGCTGAAGTTTTGCATTAACAGCATGCTGTACTACTGTGTACTATGCTGCCCTAATCTCTTCATATTGTTGTAGGTCCTCATTTTCCATCTAAATTAGTGGTTTGTAGCACTAACCAATCATAACTGTGCCTCCCTTTTTATTTGAGACTCTTAGCCTGAACATATCAGTTCCTTATGAGTTGAGGTCAGTTATTTTAAGCACCTGTGGTAGACGTCTGATGTACAGCATCATGCTAATTCCCCTTTCTTTTGCTGTCCCTGTTGTGCATAAGAACATAAGACATTCTCTCAACAGGAGAAACTGATCATTACCTCTGATTTCCTATTTTCTACCATATCCATTTATCCCTTGTTTCAGAAGCCACATATCTAGCTTTCTTCTAAATCTGCATACATATGTAGCTCGGTGGTATTCACTGACAACATACTCATATATGGATTTAACTGTATGTATAAAAGTTTGGTCTGAAGTCCTTATTTATGTTATGTGATTTTTTTTTTTTATATTTCGCCTGGGCAAATAACTTCCAGATCAACTTCATCAGGTCTTCTGATAATATTAACTACTTCAGTGAAGTGACCTCAAAGCCTTCTTTTCTCCTGACAGAAGTCTTAACATCATATAACATCATAACTTATGTAACCACCCAGTCCCCTGTGGTTACTAGAATCCTATCAGAGTTAGTGTTAAGCAGGTAGTAGGCAGCTGGTAAGGAGCTCATTAGAGACTTCTTACACAGTGACATTGTTTACTCAGCTAGCCTGAGGGAAGAATGGTTATGTCATTTGGAATTATCGCAGCAAGATAGCCCTTGTCTGACACAGCTGCTCTGGGGAGCCTTAGAATGTTGAGTTAGTTTTGCAGTTGGTCTGAGTTGGAGGTGAGAGTGGTGGGAGGAAGTCTGCCAGTGGGCTCTGAGTTGAGGACCCAGGATTTCTCACCCTAGTGTGGATTATAATTTCCAGCTTCCAGTGAAGTGGTGGAGACCTTTCTACAGCAGGATTTCCTGATTTCTGCTCCAAGTGAAGTGGAAGGAACTGCTATCTCAGTGTGTCCAAGGGGCAGTCCCCTGAAGATACTTTTATGTTTTCAGTTGACTTTGGAAACGACTTGTGTAGAGACTGTTTCTGACATGCTACCCAGTAAAAGGTGCCTTTTAGTTGTTCCATGCCCAGTGGAAGGAATAACTGATCAGTAAATACTGTTTTAAGAGACACATTCTTCAACATTAGGGATTTGTGTCTGGAGTGTGTTTGTGCCCATAGAGAACGCTAGATCACACCCGTCAGTGCCCCCTTTATTCACCCAAGTGTGTGAAAAGAAATTCAGTGTTCACCCAAGTGTGTGAAAAGAAATTAATTGTTCACCCAAGTGAGAGAAAGAAATGCCTAGTTCACCCAAGTGTGTGAAGGAAATGTTCAATATTCACCCCAGTGAGTGAAGGACATGTTCAGTATTCACCCAAGTGAGTGGCTTAGAGTTCCACATATGTGCAGTCATGGAAAGAAGATGTGTGGCTAGATCCATGTATGTGTACCATTGGGAATAGGAAAGAAGTTTGTGTTTTCAAACTGTACTGCATGCAAGGAGAGTTTGTGAAAGTTGTACCTGTTTTGCCTTGACCAATCCACATGGGGGTCCACTACCTGCTTTAGTTTGCCATCTGTTAAGTAAAGTCATACTGCACAATCACCAGTTCCTGTTCTGGACAGTCTGATTCTTGCCTCTGGTGTGGAATTACAGGGGCCCCCCTCAGCAGTTTAGATCTAGCATATGCCTAGCAGCCTCTACCCTGGAACTGGTTGTAATTTACAAAGGTTCATGTGCTTTGTTCTTGTACCTTCACCCCTCTTCCTCTAGAAATGAGCTTGATGTACATCCTAATGCCAAGGGTGGTACCAATACTAGTACCAGATTTTATGGGGGTGTCCAGCTTGCTGTAAGTGGCACGGGGGTTACACTTAGATTTCTGAAGCATAGGATTGTCTAGGTTGCCATATCTGCACATTCTGATGAGGAGTAATGTAACTTCTGTAGAATGGTGAGTGGAGGTCCTCACCAGGGCCATATACATTATCACCATTTTTGATTTGTGTGGTATCCCCAACTAGTGCATCCAAGTACCCACTTACCTTTTTAATTATGTCAAATCATTGGACTCCTGGCTTCAGTGTTCTTTGCCATTACAAACTCCAAAGCCTGCTGCTGATCTCTCGGTTACAAGGCAGTTCCATTTAACATACACTCCCAACTGTGATTCTTTGCCCCATCATTATTATTGTTTTGGTGGAGGCACAGGTGTGATGTCAATTTACTTGATTAATATTTCTTTTGGAGTTGAGACTGTTCCTTTCTAATTTACTCACTCCGTTCTTCTCAGGACACTAGACACAAATACTCATTCCAATTCAGTCATAAGGCTTTTCTTTAGGAAACTAGCAGAGTCAGCACAATGAGCTCACGTTACACAAAAAAAACAGGTTTACAGTGAGGTTCCTGCTGTCTAAAATGGCCAGAGTCTGCCTCCCTTCTCCTATATGCTTCTCTGCAGTAACTGTCTGAACTTTCCTAAGTGCTTGCTGCCATGCAGATCCCTTGTTTCAAAGATGTAAAAAACTTATTATGTTAATGTGTCATTTTACAGACATCTGCAGTATTCTCATCAGTTATTTGACAATTTTTGCCACCCAAGTATCACCAGATATTTTGAATAAACATATTGATGACTTCAGTGTCAATCTATGTCCGGAGGGGGGTGAAGTGGGGGGTTCCAGCCCTCCAGCATTGTCGTCTGGTGCTTTGGCCTGTAGATCAAGCTTACAGCACCACCTCGAAGTTTGGATGCTTACCTGGAATGTGCTTGTTATGACCTCTTCCAAGGTGTTGCAGGTTATTTTCTTTAATCTTATAATGGGGAGGCTAGAGTGGTACAGGATGACAACCATTAATAGTGGAGGGATGTTCTGAGTGGAGTACCCTTAGGGATTGGTGCTGGGTTTGCTGCTCTTTTACATGTTTAGAAATGTCTTGGAGGAGCAGGTCAAGAGCAGGCTGCTGCAGTTAGCTGATGACACTAAATCAGCACTGGAAGAGGGATACACTACAAGGGGTCTGCACACAGTAGGAACATGGGCAGAGAAATGGGACATTAGTTTAAATGTACAGTAGTGAAGTGCAAGGTACCTACATCTAGGATGAAGGAAGGGATCTGGGTCACACAGACAGCCTGTATTGTGCAACAGTGGACAGCGCAACCAAAGAAAAGAGTGCATTGTGGCCAGTATGCTGATGCCAGACAGACTGTGTGCTGCTGCATTCAAGAAAGTAAATGGAGTGCTAGGACACATTAGGAGGTGGTAGGAATAAGTCAGTGTAGGTGCCCCCCCTGTACAAGGCCTTGGTTTGACCATACCTGGAGTACTGTCCCCAGTTCTGGTCACTGCCGTACAGAAAGAACATTAACGAGATCAAGAGGCTTCAGCATAGGGCCACCAAGCTGGTTAGTGGCTTAAGAGGTAGAAGCTACGAGGAGAGATTGGGCACACTCAGACAGGGTATAGTATGCACAGATGTGTAAAACGGAAAGTGCAAGCATATCTAGAGGGCAAGCCATCAACCTGAGCAATGCATAGCCACAAACGGGGTAGAATAGGGGAAACATTATTTAATTCAGAGGGGGAATAACATGGAATAACCTACCCAGTGAGATTGTGCATCAAATTGGGTTTATAAAATGTGTCAAGATAGCCAGCACAAATAAATAAACATTGCTTGAACCAGATTACCTACTTTGCCTATATGTACCGCAAAAACACAAGGTGCTGCATTTTCTAAGCACACACGTTTACTACTAGGCCATTTTATAAGTGGGCAGTAACACATGACAGGGTGTGTGCTTGTTTGGCAACACAATATAGGCAACATGGGGCTCTCTGTCTGTGGCCTTGTGCCTCAGCACACACCTATATTTCCCAGTGAATGCACACCCTGTTGTGAGTTACTGCACACACAGTCACTGCCCTGTAGCAGGAGAGGTGGAGAAGATGAACCCTTAATCTTGTTTATCATCACAACACCATGTTACTACAATAAGCAGCAAGCCAGTAAAATTTGCAGCAGTAGAGCATCCAGTTTGAAGACAGCTGAATTTCTAGTTAATAAGGAGAAATAGTTGCAGATTGGACTGGGCACTAATCAAAAATGTATAGATTGTAAATGGCTGCAGTGCAGTATTAAGAAGATGCATTGGTGAACGGAGTCTCTTCTAAACTGTTTAACAAGAGTTGGCTTGTGCCAACAAGGCTGGTATTGTGAAGGAAATGTGTATGTATATAGCGCTTCATAAATACACCAACTAGATCTGTTATTGCAATGGTTCGGGAGCCATTGTGGCAATAAATGAGACAAAATGTAAACAAACGATTTACTTTCACTTTGGCTCATTTATTTTCTTTACATGGATTTGTCACCAATCTCATGAGCTGTCAGTCTGGATGATTGATGGCCGAAACAGACTAATTCCCTGCTAAATACAAGTGTAACCCCCCTGCAAATGGGGGTTCCCAGAAGTCTTCCCAAAGCTTGCCTAATTGCTTACAGCCTCGGTGGTGTTCGGCGCTAAAACCGTTTTAATGTTGTTGCCAGTGAGTGCTTTTAAAGCCTCCATGTACTCTCTCTTTAAGTGCTGCCTGCTTGCAGTCCTAATTAAACTGAATGGGGGATCTGTGTGTTCCCCTGCACAAGTCCCGCTCGAGCTGCTGTCTAAGCGCTCCGTTTCTGCCGTCGCTAAGTGCGCAGAGGGAGCTCTTCTAAAAGATGTGACTAATTGCTGGAAATTATGCAGAGTGGTGGTGAAAATGTAGTTGCTAGGGACATGGATATGTTGTTCATCCACACTTATTGGCAGGTTCCTTGCCGCTTTAAATCTTGCCGGAAGATCTTCAAGCTGGCTCCTCCCACCCACCCAGGTGGTAAAACTCTCGGCTCCGCCCCATGACGCCAGATCTTCCTTACCGCTTGGAAGCTCAGGTTCCCTCCTTAACGCATTGCGCTTAAGACTGGTTCCTAATTCTTCGAAAAGTTCGAAATTGAAAAGTTTTTGCAAAAGACTTCGGTCTTCTTCTCCTCGCGGCTGCGATGGACCGTCGACTCCCGGTTCGGAGGTGCCCTTGCGGGCGAAGATGTCTGGGGCGGATCCGCATTCCACGTCGTCTGCCTGGGCCTTGAGCCGCGACCGCCCAGGCCTGCGACTTGTGCTCTTCCTTTTCCGACCTCGTCCTTGAAGACCGTGCTGCCCGATTACAGCTAGAGCCCGAGAAAAGAATTCCACTGGTGAAATCTAAAGAGGCCCAATTGGCAATGTCAGCGGTAATGGGCAGCGGATCGCTTGAGCAGATGGCGCCCTCGAAGAGGAGGCGGGCGCGGGCGCTTCTACCTCGGCTGCGGCATTTGTCCGCTCTCTCTCGGTGCCTCTTATTGACTTCTTTTAAGGAGCTTTGTCTGACCCTCTCGACCAAAGGTGAGGGTCCAACTTCTTCGGGACCTTTTTCCAGGTCCAAAAAGAGCAAAAGTAAGTCTCTCCGTCGACGCTCTTGGGAGCGGGAAAGATCCCCCTCCCCTTGTCAACAGTCGACTTCGGTTGACCCCTCAGCTTCCGCCACTGGCTACACAGTGTCCCCGTCAGGCCAGTTGGCCGAGACTCCCGTCGACGTGGTCAAGATTTTTCTCGACCCGCTGGACGGGTTGTTGGCTGGAGAAGCTGAAAATCCCCTCTCCCCGGTTCCCCTGGTGGGAGTTGAGGATCCCGTCGGCTCGTCTGTGCCTCCGGTTCCGGAGCCTTCGGTGGGATCGTCTGAGCTGAGGGGAGTGCCGATTTCCGACACTTCTCCTCGCCTTCCTCGGCCTAGTCGAGCCTCTCGGTCTCGGTCTCGGACATCCTCGCGGTCCAACCCGATCCGCCGTCATAAGGCGGTCTCAGTCTCGGCTGCCGCGACGGCGCGCCCACTCTCTTCCTCTCCTGACGAGGGAGGCTTCGGCGCAAGTTGCGTCGGAGGTACGAGGAACTTATGTGGCAACAGCTCCTTTTGACCGGGAATAAGCCGACCCAGTCATCTTCCCCGGCCATTAAGTGGCTGTCACCGGAGCAGCCGAAACAACCCCTTGTTGTAGTCGAGGAGCCTGTTCTCAGGCCGGTTGTTCGGTCAATTCCAGCTGCCCCACCGATTCTGGTGGAACCTCCGCCCACAGCCATTAGTTGGGGCTCCGACCAAAAATTCTCGGTCGGCTTTGGGTTTGCCCCATAGGCTGTCGGTCACCCTCACTCCGATAAACCTCGGCAGGTGGAGGGTGGCTCAGGCCGAGGCAGCTCTTGAGGACTCTTCTGAGTCCGATGATGGTTCCTCCCTCTTCTCCAAAGCGCATAGACTTGGAGTCCTCGAGAGGACAGTCAATGGACGATAGCCCTTCGTCCTTCTTAGGGTTGCTTGACTCATCTCTGAGTCCACGGATGAAGCTCGAACCCGTTTCTATGGGCCAGGTATCCTCCACGGAGATTCTGGACCGAGGGAATCTCGGAGGCCTTTCGGTGGCGAAGCCATAGTGGGTCGGCCTTGGAACTTTGGCAGCGTCCTGCTCCTGCCCGCGCCTCAGCCAGGTTGGCCAGGAAGTATGCGGTCCCTACCGGTTCCCTGTCCGGTTTTTCGGAACACCCCTCGGCCGAGGGGTTGGTTACCGACAGTGTTTTCCGGCGTGCCAGGCACGCCAGGGATGTGGACAAACCTCCCGACAAGGAATCCAAGAAATTGGATTATGCCGGGTGAAAAGTCTATGCTGCGTCCTCTCTCGGCCTTCGTCAGGCCAGTTCGGCCGTCCTCATGGCACATTTTTCTCACGACCTGTTGGGCTCCCTGGATGAGGTTGTCCCTCATCTTCCCGCAGATCTGCAGACTACCGTCAGGCAGGTGCGGAACCAGGGCAGGGCAGTGGCTAAACAGCAGCTCCAGACTGCGTTAGACATTGGGGTCTCATGTGCCAGGTCTGTGGTGGCCGCAGTGGCCATGCGTCGTTGGGCTTGGCTGAGGATATCCACCTTTACTTCGGATACCCAGCACCAGTTGGCAGATGTTCCCTTTTTGGGGACTGACCTCTTCGGCCCTGGGGTGGAAGGTCACCTGCAGAGGATCGAGAAGTCCAATGCTACCTTGGACTCGGTCTCTTCCGCTCAGAAGGACAAAGGCCGCAAGCCATAGCCTAAGCCCTTTCGTCCTTCTGCACCCATGGCGCGCCCGGCCCAGCAACGTCAGGGCCAGCAGGCTCGACCTTGGTATCCCAAGCCCAAGCCGCCTGCTTCCTCCAACAGGAAGCAGGAGGAAGGCCCAGGAGGTTCCTCGGCGGTCCCTCCTCCAAGCCTGCCCAGTGACGGGCTGAAGGGTGTCACCCCCATCCCTGTCACCCCACCCCTGGTTCCCCCCCTTGGGGGGATGGCTCAGACACTTCCTTTCCGCCTGGTCCACTGTTACCACGGACAGGTGGGTACTGGAGGTGGGGGGAAAAGGCCTACCTCTGGAATTAGAGCAGGCCCCGCCCTTCAGAGCCGTCGCACCTCGGGGGGCCTCGGGGTCCGCAGCCTCACTGGCGGCTTGCCGAGCCAACATCACTCTCCTCCTCCAAAAGGAGGTGATCACGGAGGTGGAGGACCCCCCTTCAGACCCGGGGTTCGTGTCCAGGTATTTCCTGGTTCCGAAACGGACGGGGGGCTGGCGCCCCATTCTCGACCTACACGACCTGAACAAGTTCCTAAGGTCTCGAACCTTCAGAATGGTCACTCTGGCGCAGAATAATACCATCTCTGGAACACGGCGTGTGGTTCTGCTCTCTGGACCTACAGGGCGCGTTCTTTCCGTCCCTATCCGTCCGTACATCGGAGATTCCTCCACTTTAGAGCAGAGATCCTCTTCGAGTTCGAGCCATGCCCCTCGACTTATCTCCAGCTCCCAGGGTCTTCACCAAATGCATGGCAGTGGTGACAGCATTCCTGAGCGCGAGGGTCGGGTGTACCTTTACCTGGACGATTGGCTGATAGCAGCCTCCTCCAGACAGGGAGGTGGAGCGGTCCAGAGATCTGGCCCTCAGGTTTGCTCTCGAGTTGGCCTTCTCATCAACGAGGCCAAGTCGGAACTCGAGCCAAAGCAGGTGATCCTGTTCATCGGGGCAGAGCTAGACTCTCTTTGAGCCAGAGCACGACTCCCGGCGGACAGGGCCGAGGTTCTTACCTCCTTTGCCCAGTCATTTCTGGTTGGGCAATCGCGCCCTGCCCAGGACTTCCTGCGCCTTCTGGGTCTCATGGTGGCCTGTACCAGCGTGGTCCGTTGGGCCCGCTGGCACATGCGCCCCCTTCAGTGGGGACTGGCCAGCCAGTGGTCACAACGCTGCGATCCTTTGGACCAGCTAGTGATAGTGACCCAGGAGATGTGGAACGCTCTCCAGTGGTGGACCATTCCATTCCATTTGCAGGAGGGCATCCCGTTTGTCCGCCCCGAGCCGACGGTCTCTCTATCGACCGATGCCTCTCTGATGGGTTGGGGTGCCCATCTGGGGGAACACCGAGTGCACGGCCTCTGGTCCCCGCGGGAGTCCCGATGCCACATCAACCTGCTGGAGCTCCGAGCGGTCCGCCTAGCTCTCACCGCCTTTGCTCCGTTTCTCCGGGGTCAAGTGGTCCGAGTCCAGACGGACAATACCACGACCATGTACTACCTGAACCACCAGGGCGGGACGCGCTCCATGCTTCTATGCAAGGAAGCTCTCCGCATTTGGTCACTCATGCACAGCCTGGAGGCGGATCTCCTAGCCATTCATGTGGCAGGAGCCTCCAACACCCTGGCCGATGCCCTGAGCCGGATAGGGGCTGCATCTCACGAATGGTCTCTCCTGCCGGAGGTAGTACAAGATCTGTTCTCCCACTGGGGCACACCTCAGGTGGACCTGTTTGCCTCAGGAGAGCAGAAGCTGAGCTGTTTCATGCCCGCCCCTCAGCAGGGCTCGCTGCAGGGGGATGCCTTCTCGAGGCTGTGGACCCCGGGCCTCTTCTACGCCTTTCCCCCATTTCCCTTGATTCACAAGGTGCTTCTCAAAGCAAGGAGGGACAAGGCGTAGGTGATCCTGATAGCCCCAGACTGGCCCCGCCAGTTCTGGTACCCAGATCTCCTCAGCCTCAGCTCCAGGCTCCCGAGGCAGCTTCCAGCTCGCCCGGACCTGCTTTCAGTCAATCAGGGGAAGGTGTTCCATCCGGACCTTCAATCCCTGCACCTGACGGCCTGGTTCCTGAGCGGCTAGAGTTCCAGGCCTTGGGTCTTTCCGACGAGGTCCTCAATGTTGTTGAGGCGTCCCGTAAGGAGTCGACCAGAAAATGCTACGCCTTCAAATGGAAGAGATTCTCCATTTGGTGTCAGGGCAAGGGCTTGGACCCTTCCTCCTGTTCTGTGGCAAGCATTTTGGACTATTTATGGTCCCTTTCTAGTCAAGGGCTTAGGTCGACGACCCTAAAGGTGCACCTGGCAGCCATCTCTGCTTACCGGGCGCGGGCCGGGAAGCAGTCGGTGGTGCAGGAAAAGGTGGTCGGGTGCTTTTTCAAAGGCCTTGATCACATTTCCCCTCTGGTGCGAGAACCTCCACTTCCGTGGGATTTACTGCTGGTACTGGCAAAGCTCATGGGCAAGCCATTAGACAATGCACAGGTGTGATCTCTCTCACCTGTGTGGAAGGCCTTCTTGGTGGCTATCCGTCAGCCAGAAGGATGGAGAGCTCCAGGCGCTTTGCATCAAGTCTCTTTACCTGGTCTTCCACAGGGACAAGGTTGTCCTCGCCCACGAAATTCCTTCCGAGGGTGGTGTCGAGTTTCACCTTAACCAGGTGCTGACTCTGCCGGTGTTCTACCCCAATCACACCTCGGAGGCCGAATATAGGCTCCATACTCTGGACCCTAGAAGGGCGCTCGCTTATTGTAAGGAGCGCACGGCTAAAATTCGGGGAGAGGTTCGTCAGCTGTTTGTCACCTACGCTGAAGCCGCACCTGGCAGACCTGCAGCCAAGCGGACGATAGGCAGGTGGGTCACCTCCTGCATAGATCGCTGCTATAAGTTTGCGGCATGGAGCCTCCCAGAGGGATAAGAGCTCATTCTACCCGTCATACTGCTGCATCGGTGGCTGCTTCCAGGGACGTCCCTATCCAGGAAATTTGCAGGGCTGCTACCTGGAAGTCAGCACACACCTTTATTACCCATTACCACATCGACCTTGAGTCACGCCGGGATGCTGGTTTTGGGGCCTCGGTTCTCCAGTCCTTATTTCCCAAGTAAGTATTGGGGTGTGCGCCTTGCCTCGCTCCTCCCGGAGAACTGCTAGGAGTCTGCCAATAAGTGTGGATGAACAACATATCCATGTCCCTAGAATACAGGTTACTCACCTGTAACAGGAGTTCTAGGAATGGTATATGTTGTTCATCCCTACATTCTCACTCCTCGGCGTCGGCCAGCACAACCCTGAGCTTCCAGCGGGCCAGATCTGGCATCATGGGGCGGAGCCGAGGTTTTACCACCGGGTGGGTGGGAGAAGCCAACTTGAAGACCTTCCGGCAAGATTTAAGCGGCAGGAACCTGCCAATAAGTGTGGATGAACAACATATACCATTCCTAGAACTCCTGTTACAGGTGAGTAACCTGTATTTGTCTAACCTGCCTTTCTTGCAGCATGGACTGTTTCTGTTTGCGCCACCATTTTGGTCCCGAACTGCCGAATTGGACCAATCGGGTGGTGAGAACTCTAACATGGAGCCTATCAGAATGGAACTAATGGTGCCAGACTCTGGGAAATGTAGTTGTGGACCATTGGCACCTTTTTTGCACCAACAGGGGGAGTATGTTGTGACTGACAGTGGAACCGACCAATTGGACCGCTGAGATTCTGGGGAAATGCCTCGAGCTGTCTGCTGGCAAGCCAGATCTGTTTGGGAAGTAGACAGAGAAGGAGCTCTCTGTGTGTTAGAGTGGCTGTTGCAGTGTAGTTCGTGCGGGAGAACCGTAGAAGGCCTGATTCCTGGCCTACTAACCTGCTATCTGCCCTGAGAGGGAGAAGAGGACTTTTTCGGACTGAATCTGAATTTGTAGAGAATGAAGCAAGCTGCTGATTTATAGCCAGGCTCACTCTATAGAAGACCGAAGATTTTGCTGAAAGCGATCGGCCTGTCAGGAACTTTAGCTACTATAGTGCTCCCGGGTTTAGCAGTGATTTTGCAATCGGGACTGAGGAGTCGCCTGCCTGGTACAGTAAACTTTCTTTACATATGAATGTGCTATGTGCTGGAAGGGGATCGCGATCGGATCCCCCTTGCTGTAAACTGTGTGCTAAATGCTGTAAGTGCTCACAGCTGCATCGGACTGAATCCGCTTGCCTTCGCACATTGTTGGGCCCTGCCATGAGGGTCTTGTCTCACTACCGTGCTGCACAGAGAAAAGATCCATCGATGAGGGACCAGCCAGGGGATCAGCCCCTTACACCTTGCTCGAACAAGAGCAGAGCCACAGCAACTCATGTGGGCCCTGCTTCCTCTGGCAATCCAGAAAGTTCATCCATCAGCCCTCCTGTGTTTAGTCTGGGTACTGTCAGTAATTATCAGGGTAGCTCCCTGCAACTTCTCTTAAATCAAAGTGTGTCATCTGATTGCTTTGTGTTTCTTTTTACGAACTGAGCCCTCTGGCTCCAGATTACAAATTGTGTGTGCATGTTCATTCTCCATCACAGGGCCCCAACCAGCTGCATCGCTGGCCTACCCCGGGCATCGATCCTGGCTAGCCTTTTCCCCCATGCTGGGTACCCAGAGAGTGTGACTGAGTTGGACTCTTAAGTGCATGCACAGTAGTGTGATTATTAATGTGTTCAAGCTAATTAAACTGATTATTCCCTCTCCTTGTTACAGACCCCTGAAAAATCAGATCTGTTTGTTTCTGCAATTTACATTGACTGTGGTGTCAGTTTATGCTGAAGGTATTGCATTGTTGCCGTTGTACTGCATCACCTTATTTTACAGGGGTCCCCAGAGTCAAGCTGAAGGAACCAGTCCTGGGGGTAAGTGCCAAGTGCAGGTGTATATGGTTTGCATATCTGGGGTATTGGGGAAAGTCACTGTTGTGTACAGTGTAGGCCACTAGTGGGAGATAAGGGGGGGGTCACAGTGTCCCAGAGGGCTGTGGCCTGGTTAGCGTAACCCAAACCAACCTTGACCTTTGAGTGGAGGCACCTGTTTCAGAACTCAGGCCCCTTAACATGTTAGTATCCAAGCAGGCAGGGGTAGTAGCCCAAGGGATAGCGCCACCTAGGGGTTACATCTTGGAAGCACTGCTGGGATTAGCATCCTCTAGTGGCCACGTGGGGAAATTACCCCGATATGTTCAGTTTGGGAGAGAAAATGGAGGAGCTTAATATGCCTAAGCTAAAAATTGCCCCCCATAAACTGATAGTTCACCGAATGATGGGGTGGAGTGAAGCTGAGAGTATGGACCCCCAAAAGGCTATTCTGTTAGTGGATGTCCCATTAGGGACCAGTAATGCTGATATTGTATCCACTGTGGAGCCGGTTAGGGGCATGGGCAAGGTTGAAGTAAGGGGCCGAGATGCAGATTTGTTTGAACAAACTATGATAGTACTGCTCTCGTGTAGCTCCCAAATAGATCCTGAGAAGGTAGCCCCTGTTATTTTGCCCGAAGGTACCAAGAAGGGGTGGAGGGTCATTCATTTGCATACTGGTTCGGCTATCCCGGGTGGGGCCCCCAGTTTAGATGGGTTTAAAGAAAAGCTGCTTAATCTGTTAGGATCTGAAGGGAGAACTGCTCAAGAGCTTGTAAAGGTGCTAGACTTGTCAGAGGATCACATGCCCCTGCATTCCCTGGCCACATCCCCAGTGTCCCCCAAGAGCTCCCCAGTAGCTGTATCCCCATCATAATTCCCCCGATACAACTGGACTCCTATCAAAAGCTCAGACTTTTCTCAGGCACTGTCCCAGTGCCCTTGGGGGAGGATGATCTAGAGACATCGATGGACTATGCTACCCCTTTAGAGCAGGAATGGCAGTGCTCGGAGGGGGAAAAGAGGAAACGACTAATGGAGAGCTTGAGAGGCCCTGCACTAGAGGCCATCCATTTCTTATGAGCAACTAGTTCAGAAGCTGCTGCAGCTGAATACCTCTCGGCACTGGAAGGTGTGTTTGGCAATACTGAATCGGGGGACGACTTGTTATGGAAGTTCAAGTCAGCTCAGCAGTGGAAAAATGAGAAGTTGTCTGCTTTTGTTACCAGGATTGAGAGGGCTCTGCAGGGGACCTATAGGAAAGGAGGAGTGCCTGCAAAAGAGCTGAACTGGGTCAGACTGGATCACATCCTAAAGTCAGCAAGACTTTTGTAGTGTAATGATATTGAAGCTGAAGTTGCAAGATCGGAGGGCAAACCCTCCTGAATACTGCCAACTGATGAAAGAAATTTGTGCGATTGAGACCGATGAGGAGGGCTGGGAGCCCTGTGCTGGGGTTGTGAACACTTGCCAGACTCTGGAGAGGAGTGTTTCAGATGAGGCCCAGCAGCTGAGAGAATTGATTAAAGAGTTGACTGAGGTAGCCAGAGAACCTGATCTGTATCAGGCCCCAGAGACTAAAAGTGGAGTGGGAGTGCATGTTGTCTCCCTGGAACCCTGGACTGAGGGGGGTTTACTGGAAGAAGTGTGGGAATTGAAAGCCATAGTGGGGGACTTACTGCGAAATCCACCCAGTCTCCACCCTGGTGGAGGCCCAGAGGATCAAGGACGAGGAGCCCCAGCCCAAGATCAGACGCCAAATGCTCCTATGGTACCCAAACCGAGAGATGGCCCACGTACCCCCAAAGATTCTAGAGAGCCTATTTTTACTACCAGTGTGGAAGGATGGACATATCCAAGTTTCCTGCTGGTCACAGGAAAATTTGAGAAGACTTACTGCTCGGCTGTTGGCTAAGGTTCGACGGAACAACGATTGGCCACTGGGGGAGCTGCTCGAAAAAGTTATGCCACCAACGCTAATGCCAGATCGACACCTAGGTCAGTGCCAGCGGAGTGGTCCGAAGTGGTGGGTCCTTCCATGGAAATGACAGTGAAAGTAAATGGAGTGTCTACTAACTAGATCTATGCTGGAGAGTGGCTCCGAAGTCATATTCCAAGACTGGTACAAGAAGCATTTGCCTGATGTGCCCTTACAGCCTTTGGAAGGACTGCATGTCTGGGGGGTTAAGTGAAAAGGCGTACCCCTATTCTGGATACATTCGAATTTGGTTGTCTTTCCCCACCGCGGTGGCTGGAGTGGCTGAGCAAGTGGAGACCATGGCCTTAGTGTGTCCCCGTACTGGATTGTACGATGGGGTTCCGTTACTAATTGGGACAAATGCTCATATGTTCGGGAGGTTGGTCCAACTTGGATGCAACTCGCAATTGCCTCCATTTTGGTTGCACTTGTGTCCATTTTTGGATGCTGCCAGGCCATGTAATAGGTGGTCTAGCAGGTTTGGACACATTTCAGCTTTGAAAATAGGGTCAGATGCATCTTGGATAGTAGATCCTTCTGAAAATCCTGCCCAAACCTCTCCATGTGTCCCTGCCATTCATTCCATCCATTATAGCTCCATCCGAAGTAAAAATGACTATTATGAGCACACAGTACACTACAATGCGGCTTACACTTTCTGGTACAACCCAGCAGCTGAGTTCACATTCAGTCCAATGCACATATAGCTACAGAAAATCAGCAGTCACACCTTGCTCACTTGTAGCTTCGAATCCGTGTAAAAAAAACAAGAAAAGAATGTGTTTATTCTTAGACAGAACAGTCACTAGTATCATCCTTTCAAAAGATAGTCTTTTATTTTTTAATCTTATTTTTATTGATTCATAAGAGGGCACAATGCAGGAGTCAACAGTAAACAAATCACCATGGATACACTGTTCAAGAATTCAAATCTTATATCCATACGGTATCTGTGTGGGTCCCTTCACTGGATAAATCCCTTTGGGGGTTGTTATCCCCCATATTATGCCTGTGCTTAGTGGTTTTCTTTGCTGCATGAGCCACTAGCCATACTACTGACAATATTAGGGCTGAAGCTTTCTCGAAGATAAATAACAAACGAGACATTTTTGTACTGGAAAGTGACTCAACTGGAGTCAACAAATTAAAATTGGAGAGACCATGCTGTTGTTCAGTGTGTATCCCTGGAGGCTATCTCTATCATCAGTGAGGTGGGGGATCATGTCCCAATGAGGAGTCTGCCCTTGTGGTGCATCCCCACCTACCCTTCTGACCCCCTTCGGTCCTCTAAGTCCATACTCTGGTTCTGAGTCTATACCGAATCCCTCTTTGCCTACAGCTCACTCTGTTTCTCTGTGGTAAGCCTGAGTTTAACTGTCAATTCTTCCATTCTTTTTATATTTTCCACCTTGGCTCTCCACACATCAAATGAAGGGGAAGAGGCCTTCAGCCAGTTTACCGTTACTTCCTTCTGTGCTGCCAGGCACAGGGTCCTGAAAAAGCCCTGTTGTCTGTTGTTCCCCACCTCTGGTGTTTTGAAACCGAGGATCAGTATGTTGTAATTAAATGGGATCCACACTCCCCACATTTGAATGAAGTATTGGTGGACTGTGGTCCAGAAGGTCACTACCACGGGGCAGGACCAAAAAATGTGAGCATGGGTGCCCACCTGACCACAGCCTCTCCAACAGGACTTGGAGTTGGTGCTGCTGATGTGTCTGGTGATTGAGAGGTGTAGAAGAACCGAGACAGGCATTTCCAGCGGAACTCTCTCCATCCAGGTGATGCAGTAGTTCTCTAACTCCTCTCCCAGGCCAGCCTCCATCGTTCCTCTGGGATTGGGGATCCCACCTATTCTTCCCACTTCACACAGAAGGATTTGAAGTTGGTATTTATCTCATCTTGGAGGGCTCTGAATGCTCCAGAGATCAGATTGCCTTTCCCCACAAGTCATACAAACCAGTAAAAAGAAGTTCTCCAGTGCAGACAGCTCTCTGCAGCTCCTGGGGATGAAGTGGTTCGATGTCAGGTAATGTCGTACCTATAGAAATCTATAGAAGTCTGCCTGGTTTAAGGCGTATTTCCTCTGGAGTGTTGCAAATGAGGCCACCGCATCCCCTTGAATCATATTCTGGAATCACACCGTGGAGAGTGTATTCCACCTCAAGAATCTCAAATCAGTTCTCGTAGGGGTGAAGTGGGGATCACTAATGATGGCCATTAGTGGGCCCACTCCCTCCACTGTTCGCATTTGTCTCCTTGCCTCAACCAGTGACTTCAGTGTGTATGGAGTCCATGGGTTCTTCAAGCCCCCTCCAGACCTCTGCTGTGAGAGGTGCATGTGGGAGTGAGGAGAAGGGGATCAGCTGGGTTTGGTGGGCCTTAATATCCTGCAATCCCATGTCCTTCCTCTGCATTACCCATGAAACTACCCAGTACCAACTGCGTGGCCATATGGTATAACCTGAGGTTGGGTAGACACCCCCCCCCGGCTCCTCGGTTGGGCGAGTATCTTACAGATGATTCTTTTTCTTCCTCCCCTGCCATTTAAATACAAAAAGGGCAGTGTTCACCCTCTTCCAGAGGGAGTCTGGAAATGCCACAGTTAGGGCCTGGAAAAGAAACAGAAAGCAGGGGAGGACGTTCATTTTAATTGTGTCAGTCCTCCTGCCCAGGGAGAGAAGGAGCAGATCCCACCAAGCAAAATCTGCCCAAATCTCTGACCACAGTTTTTCGTAATTGATTCTAAAAAGGGCTGATACGTGTGGGGAAATTTTTACTCCCAAGTATCTCACTGTGTTGGCAGTGGCCCACTTGAAGGGAAAATCCATCATTGTCTCCCAAGGTAGGGTGCTCCTAAACTTAATTGCTTCTGATTTCTCAGGATACACCTTGTAACCCAAGACCCAGTTATATATCTCCAGCTCCCCGCACAAGGCTAGCAGAGATGTCTTTGGGGAGGTCAGGAAGAACTGGGAGTCATCCGCATACAAGGAGCTCTTATGTGACCTGTTGCCTGCCTTTATGCCTTGTATTTCGTTATTCTCCCGAACTGCCACTGCAAGAGGCTCAATATAGAGCGCTAACAATAATGGAGGTAGCGGACTCCCCTATCTCATTCCTCTGGCCAGCTAGAATCTGTCTGTTGTGATTCCATTAACCCTCACTATTGCTTGGGGGGAGGCATACAGGGTTTTCACACTCTCTCTGACTTTGGGACCCAGTCCCATTTCCTTCAAGGTCCTGTGCAGGAACCTGCAGTCCACCCGGTCAAAAGTCTTTTCGGCATCCATAAAAATCGTTAACATAGGTTCACAAGAGGCCTGTTGACACGTAATAAGGTTCAAGAGGTATCTTGTGTTATCATTAATTAACCGTCCGTTTATAAATCCTGTTTGATCTGGGTGGACTAGACTCCTAATACAGCTCTGTAGTCTGTGTGCCAGAGTCGAGGTATATACCTTCTAATCCACATTAAGCAGAGAGATTGGCTGGTATGAACCACAGACCGTGGGATCCTTCCCTGCTTTGTGGAAGATGGAGATCCATGCATGCTGCCAGCTAGGTGGCTCCCCCTCTCCTTCCTGAACCCCCCCCCCCACACACCTGACACAGCAACGGGGAGAGGTCCTCCCTCATGATCTTGTAGAGTTCAGAAGCTCGTCCATCAGGGCCCTGGTGCCTTCCCTGATTTTAAACCCATGATGGTGATTTTAATCTCCATATCCGTGATCGTGGTGTCCAGGCTCTACATCTGCTATTGCATGAGTTGGTAGAGTCTGACCTTCATGAAGAACTCGTCAAGCTTTCTGTGGTGGTCCTCAACTGGATCCTGCAGGTAGAGGTTCTTACAGAACTCCTGAATTTGTTGGGCTATTTTTTGTAGGCCATTTCTTTAAGGAGCTGCCATGCCAGAAGTCAGCCTGCTCTGTTTCCCGCTTCATTGAACCTTTGACGAGAATATCTCAGCTGGCCTTCGATCTTCTCATCTAAGAGTTTGTTCAGTTTCTTTCTGGTTTCCTCCAACCTGGCTTTTACCGTCATATCCAGGACAATTTTGTGCTCTGCCTCCAAGTCAAAGAGTTTAGTCTCCAGTCTGTAATTTTTCTTTGATTTATTCTTTTGCGATTGGTGGCATAACTGATGGTCTTGCCAGTGAGTACTGCCTTCAACCCATCCCACCACATCACTATGGAGGTATCTTGGAGGGGGTTTTTCGCTGAGTATTCCCTTACTGTATCTTTCACCAGATCTTTATATTCCTCCTTGTTCAGGGATACATTGAGTCTCCACAAGGA
Source organism: Neoceratodus forsteri (assembly GCA_016271365.2). Classification (NCBI taxonomy): domain Eukaryota; kingdom Metazoa; phylum Chordata; order Ceratodontiformes; family Ceratodontidae; genus Neoceratodus; species Neoceratodus forsteri. The sequence goes on along the minus strand of CM028135.1, from coordinate 887,428,194 downwards.
GATTTTAACCTTAGGTGATGGCCAGATTTTCATTGTTACCATGCCATGGTCAGATAGGGTTCTGGGAAGTATTCTGACCATCTCCACTCTGTGCAGCCAGTCTGAGGACACCCATAGTAGGTCTAGTCTCGAGTAAGCTTGGAATAGTGTAGACCAGCAGGTGTAGTCTCTCCCTTTGGGTGAAAGTAACGTCAAATCTTCACCAGGACCATCTCTTGAGATATCTTACCCAAAGTTTTCGCTGCTCTTGACAGAGTGCCGGACATGTTTCCCAACTTATCTAAAGCTGGGATGAGTACCGTGTTGAAGTCCTCTCCCACCACAAAGAGATCCCAGTGGTGTTGCTGCTTTCAGCAGGACATCCCAAAGGAATTGACTGTTCTCTAAGTCCTGGTTGGGGGCATATCTGTGTTTAGGAGTGTACTCTGTCTTTCCCTATACTTCCCCCTGAGCAGCAAGAATCTCGCCTCGACACCCTGCTGCATGTCAGAGAGTTCGAAAGGGCAATCCCTGTGGATCAAGGTGGCTACTCCCTCCTATGAGGGTGCACTGTGTAAGAGGCATAGTATGCTTGTCCCACCCAGGCTCTTTTCAGTTTCGCACTCTCCACTAGGTTTAAATCGGTTTCTGGTAGGAATGCAATTTTCATCTGAAGCTTTTTCAGGTCATTAAGAAAATTCACCGGACTACGCAGACCTCTCACATTGTATGTGGTTATGTTTCCTTCAGCCATTTTCCAGGTCCACCCCTCTCTGCATGTCCATCAAGCAACAACATGTTCTCCCACTCACTATATATCATAATTGAACAGGCATAACATCAATTATATTCTGTACATTACATTTGGACTTCCAATGCTGAAGAAGGAAACCACTTTGGTTCTCAAAAACAGTAGCAGAAATAGCCAGAGTCAAAAGGCTGGCCTTCAGGAAATATAAGGGTACGCAGCAGGCTGAAGATAGGGAGGCATACCAAACTTCCCTAAGGGAAGCAGGGAAGGCAGTAACGCAGGCAAAGACCCAAACAGAGGAAACACTAGCACAAACAGTAAAAGAAGGTGACAAGACTTTTTCTATAGATACATTAGTGAATGGAGAAAGTCCAGAGGGGGTATTGCTAAGATCAGTGGGAATAAAGGGGCATGTGAGGTGGAGGAGGACCATGTAAAAGCATCTATCCTAAATATATACTTCTGCTCAGTATTCACTGAAGAGAAGGAAGGGCAGGGCCCACAGCTCGGCACCATGGACACAGGGGGGAGGGAGGTGTGCACTAGTCCCTTAACAAAAGAAAGGGTCCTACAAGAGCTCGATAAGCTCAGGGTGGACAAGGCAATGGGACCTGATGCCATACATCCCAGGGTACTAAAGGAGCTAAGGGTGGAACTAGCAGAGCCATTATCAGAACTTTTTAGCCAGTCTCTGAGCACAGGAGAGGTCCCAGAAGACTGGAGAAGGGCTCATGTGATCCCGCTCCAGAACAGTGGCAGCAGGGAGGAGGCAGGGAACTACAGACCAGTCAGTCTTATCTCAGTAGTTGGCAAGATTATTGAGGCACTCCTTAAGGAAAGGATAGTACAGCACTTGGAATCCATAGGAGCACAGGATCCAAGACAGAATGGGTTTACAAAAGGGAGGACCCGTCAGACTAAACTCATAGATTTCTTTGACTGGGTAACCAGAGTGTTGGACCAAGGGGGAGCAGTTGATGTAGCCTAATTGACTTCAGCAAAGCTTTCTATACTGTTCCACTAGAAGATTGATTAATAAGCTGGGTAGTCTCGGGGTGGGTCAGAAGTTGATCAACTAGGTGGCAAACTGGTTGAGGGGCAGAAAACAGAGAGTGGTGGTAAACGGTATACAGTCAGAAGAGATGTAAATCACAAGTGGGGTACCTTAGGGATCAGTCCTGGGGCCAGTCCTCTTCAATATCTTCATCAGTGACATTACAGATGGACTGGAGGGTTAGGTTTGTCTGTTTGCAGATCACACCAAGATCTGCAACAGAGTAGATGATCCAGATGGGGTGGGCAGAAAGAGATGAGATCTGGATAAACTAGTAAAATAGTCGGAAGAGTGGCAATTGGGGTTTAACGCAAAGAGGTGCAAGATAATGCACATAGGGAAGATAAACCCTGAAACCACCTGTAGGCTGGGAGGGGAGTTGCTGGCAGTCACAAGGGAAGAAAGAGACTTGGGCATCATCTTCACAGATGACCTGAAATCATCCAAGCAGACCACTAAAGCAGTAGGTAAGGCTAGGGGGATGCTAGGGTGTATTAGTAGGGGTATCACAAGTCTGAAGAGGGAGGTAATAATCCCTCTTTACAGGACACTGGTTTGGCCCCATTTGGAGTACTGTGTGCAGTACTGGAGGCCGCACCTTCACAAGGACATTAACCAAATTGAGGCAGTCCAGAGAAGGGCAACCAAAAGTGCAGGGACTGCATGAGAAAACATATGAGAACAGATTAACGGAGCTCAATATGTATACCCTAGAGCAAAGGAGGGAGAGAGGTGATATGATCGAAACATTCAAACACCTTAAGGGCATTAACAAGATGAAAGAGTCTAACATGTTTCAATGTAAGAAAAATAGCCGGACAAGAGGACACAGCATGAGATTAGAGTTAGGCCGATTAAGGGGTAATGTAAGAAAGTTCTTTTTCACAGAAAGGGTGGTGGATGCATGGAACGGCCTACCTCAGGAAATGGTGGATATGAATACAGTGCAGGGCTTCAAACAGGCATGGAATAGGCATAAGGGAGCAATACAGATGAGTATGAATAGATAGGCCATTGACAGAGCAAAGGCCGATGGTACATTCATAAGGTAGAAAAAGAAATGGGCAGACTGGATGGGCCTTGCGGTCCTTATCTGCCATCAACTTCTATGTTTCTATAGCACACACTGTCTGCTAGCTGGGCCATGAGCAGACAGGGTGAGGCCGCCTAGCCAAGGGGCCCTGCGCCAAACCTGTGCTTTGGAATCGCCCAGCACCCTGTGCTGTTTTCAGCAATTCTTACCATAATTGCCACCCTCTTGTGTGTGTCCCTGCAATGTGTTTAGAAATATCCTAATACAGGTAATGGTGGTACCCAAGGATGCTCCTCCCCCTTCCCTCCGGTGATAATTAATGGTTGGGAGGTTCGGGTGTCAAGACTGGTCCATTGCCAGTGTCCTTAATCTCCCCTGAATGGGATGTCTGGGTAACGTCCCAATGATCCATGAAATGGACCCCCCACTGTTCTTTTGTTCGCCCCCACCTTGGGCTAACCTACCATGTGCAGTTTCCCTTCAGGTTCTGGGCATGGGTCTCCCCCCTTTCTAACTCTTATAGATACATATTGGTACAAACCCCGAGTATCCAGTCAGTGTCGGAATGTTTTGCTTTAATTTTGGACTTCGTCGTGGCACTCTTGCGTGAGATCTCCTGTGGTCCCAGACGTCACAGACCACCATTACCTCATCAGTGTGTTGTCGCTGCATTTGTTTACTACTACCTTTTGGACCCTTATTTGCATTGGGCATCAGGGTCTTTGCATTAATGTTTATACACCACAGGGTCACAGTGTCACAGTTCCCCATAACAAGGCAATTTCTTACCAACTAATCTAAAATGGGATACGCCAGACAGATGTATAGCCTTCGTTTATTTCCACCCCTCTGGCAACCACCCATCACCATGCCCTCTATGTGTCATGTTCCCCTTCATAAGAGTCCTCTCACAGTCTCCTTGTGAAGCCAATGCCTGTAACTGCTCCTTCAATAGTTCCCCCCCATGCCCCTCATTTGGAGGGCATCCTCCGCAAAGCCCACTGTAATTCATGTTGCTTCCCTGAGAGAGAGAGAGAGAGAGGCACCCCAGAAACCCCTCTTTAATATAAAACATTCATGGTGCTCTGCCTCAGGGCCACTACCTATTCCACCCGAGCTCTGGACCTGACCAACTGCCATCTAATCCTGCATCTGCCCCCCGATATGGGGTAGACCCACCATAGCCTCATGGGGCCGATCACAAGTGTTCCCTGATTGGTGGAGGAATCCTGTAGAGACAATCTCAGTGTGTGGTGCCATGAACCCCTCCCTCCCCCTCCCTGTGGAGCCTGTTCCTTAGCCCCCTGATTGGAGGCCTGCCATTTCCACCTGGAGCCAGGGGGACTTCCCTCAGTTTATTATTCCCTCACTGGTCAGTGTCCTGAGGATTCCCCTGCCAGACCCCTCCCGTGCTGTAATTGGGCTCTCCCTGAGTCCCCACCTCACCACCATTACTTTCCTGTTTTCCCTCTGGTGTCACTCCCGTCCCCCTTTGTGGCAAGATCAGGGCCAAGGAGACACACCTTGGAGGAAACAGGGGTGCCAGGGTTGAGCACGTGGACCAGGGAAGAGCATACTCCACTCCTCACTCCCCGAGAGTGCCCTACTCCCCATGGGACCCACCCTGGTCTGCCGAGGCCCAAGGACTGCCATGCCTCCTGCGCAGAGATCTGCTGATGTGGATACCTTGAGCCCCTTAGGTTGTCCCCAAGTTCCAGACCTCTCTGCATGCAGTCCACTGACCGGGGTTCTGTGTACTAATGCTTCTGTTCATCCGCAGGATGTCTTCCTGTCCCAACCAGCACCATGCTCCAGGGACTAAGCCCAGCTACTAGGCTGCACCACCTTCAGGTTCAAACCTCTGTTTCGTCACCCTGGGGCCTAGGGGTAGGCTGAGTGGCTCACTGGGGCTGCTGCCAGTCGATCATCTCTCCTCCCCCCACCCCCACCCCCGCCTAACCAGAATCAGCTTAACTCCTCCCTCGGCCCCATTGCCTCAAATCTCCAGCTGTCTTTCCCCATCATCTTACCCTCCTTTCCAGACCTCCAGCACAATTAGCAGGCTGGAACCTGGCTCTTACCTCCATGTAGCGCTGTGGTCCTGAGGCTTTGGCTGCACCGGATATCCACTGAGGTCCTGGGGGTCCAGTTTGGGGGGGCAGCTGGTCCTTTCGGCAGCGAGGGGTGAGAGTACCTCGGGAGTATCAGTCATCCTCAGGCCTACCAATCCTCTTTTCACCAAACACTTCTAGGGGGTTCCTGATCCTCCATGCCAGAGGGGAGACCACCAAACCATTCTCTGAAGCCCAGGAATTATGTGGGACTAGAGAAGACACAGAAGAAAGACACATTTGAACATCAATCACCCCATAGACAACATTAAATTGAGGAGGTATGCTCAACCCCCACGCCAGCTCTGTACAATTTGATCCCATCCCAATCCCATCACCCCTCCGCCAATACCATTATTCAGTGTGACAGTCTTGATCAATTATTTGTCAGAGCCCACACTATATAAGTGGGGGCCCAGATCATCATATCAGTTCATATTTTTTGCCAAAGTCTGCTGCGTAGATGCCGTCATCCATGTCCACGTGGATTAGGCCGCCAAAGAGGCCCATCATCTTCTCTAGCCTCGATCATGACGCAAGAGTACCCTCAGGTGTTGGAGCCATTGGTGGATTGCTGGAGATGTGAAAAAAAGCGGACCCTCCAACAAGAACACTTTGAGTCGGGCAGGAGCTGGTAGGTGCGTCTTTATGTTGGAGGATGCCAGATATTTCTTCATGTCCAGGAGCACCCGCCTTTTCTGTTGAGTAATAGGAGTAAAATCGTGGTCAAGCATTTGTCACCAAAAGTGATAGCTTTCTTAGCCCATGCAGACCGCAGTACCTTGGCTTTCATTTGGTAATCCAAACATTTCATGACAGTCGATCTCGGGGTGACATTGGGCCCTGTTGGCTTTTTGGCTAGTGCTCTGTGCACCCACACGATGCCCAGGGGTTGGTCAGTTGGGAGGCCTAATATTTCTTGTAGGAATAATTCTTCAAAGTTTTCCATCTGCCCCTTCTCCGTATCTTCTGGTACTCTATACATCCTCAGATTGTCCCTTCTGGAGCAGCGCTCCAGGTCATCCAGTTTCGCTGACAGTTCTTTTTTCCTTCTCCGCAAATAGAGCAAAGCACTGTCATGTCTTTCCACCATGGTGTCTGTTTCAGTGAGACCCGACTTGAGGCCCACCGTGTGTCACTTCACCTTGGCCAGGCCCATAGTGGTCTCTGACACCATTTTTTCAGTCTTTGTCATAGTGTCGTTTATTTTGCTTAACTCCTGGAAGAGTCAGCGTGACGTTATAGTGAACTCTTTCTCCATTTCTTCATCACCAATTTCGTTAGGAAGAGACTGATGGGATGTGGCCTTGCCTGTGCCATGAGCCCTCGTGTCTCGTGGTTCTGTCATTACTGTTGGCTTAACAAATTCAAGTAACATTTTTGTTGGTCTTGCTTTTGGAGGCATATCCTTGCTTCGAAACTCCTTAGTAGTTAATACAATGGCTGGAGGTGATCTAGGAGATCTGAAGAAGGGAATATTAGTGATTTTGTTTTCCCGGGGTTTGAAGCAACAAAAAATCACCGTCTCATGTCTCTGAGGCGGAACCGGAAGTCCCCAAATAGTCTTTTATAATGCTTGAAATAAAATTTTGAAAACAGTAACATTTGAACATTTAATTATAGAATTTTGTTTTTTAAATAAATTCTTGGAGTCCAATAAACATGTGTAAATCCTAATGATGCAGTTCTTCTGTGTTGCTTTACGTCTGTACATACTGTATCAGTATAATATGTTGTTAAAAATATGCCCAGTGGGATTCAAGGGTGCATAGGAATGGGTATTAACAGCAGAGGGAGGAAGGTTGTGTTCCACTGTAGAGATTGTTGGTGAGACCCCACCTAGAGTACTGTGTACAGCTCTGGAGACCACATCTCAGGGAGGACGTAGACAGGGTAGAGGCTGTCAGCAAGAGGGCAACTAAAATGGTGCAGGAGCTGCATCGGAGCCCTATGAGAAGAGAGATGGGGTGACCTCAATATGGAGGAGAGGAGGGAGAGGGTAGACATGATAGAGACCTATAAATACCTCATGGGGGGTGAATAAGGTTCAGGAGGAGAGTATTTTTCAGAGGAAAAGATGAATGAGAAGTGGATATGCAATGAAGCTGGAAGGGGGAAATTTAGAAGAGATGCAAGGAAGTGCTGTGAAGAAATGTTGAATTTTTTTCAGTATTTACACATAACTTTGCAGTGTGTGTAGATTTTGACCCCAGTTTTCAACATAGTCCTCGTGTTACCCCACTTCATGAACACGACAGGTGACATTTTTCAGACCTCCTCCAAAGTATGTTTTTGCATTTGCTCTGTGAAATCACTTTTCAAACGGGATTGAAAAAATTCTACCTGCCATAGTCACAAGGTGGGATGGGATCATAAAAGGACAGTGTTGAAAATTTGGGGTTAAAATGTAAAAAAAAAGGTTATGAGTAAATGATTAATTTTTTTTCAACTTTTACTCATAACTTTGTGAGTTTTGCAGATTTGGGCCTGAAATGTGCACATAACCCTTTTGTTACATGATGAACGACAGGTGTTGTTTTTGCAGCGCGTGTTTGAAGCCACCTTTTGAACAGCATTTAAAAAAATCTGCTTGTCTTGATCATAACATAGGGTTATAAAAAGACAATTACTGAAAATCTGGGGTCAGAATGTGAAAAAAACTAAGTTATGAGGAAACACTGAATTGTTCCAATATTTACTCATGACTTTATTTTTGCAGATTTTGGCCACAGTGTGTAACATATCCACTGTGTTACCCCAACTCCTGAACATGACAAGTGCCATTTTTTAAATCCCCTCTGAAACATGTTTTCACAGTCAAAAGGTCTATGTTGAATATTTGGAGTCAGAATGTGGGAGTCCACTGAAAATTAAATGTTGCTTCTCAGCTGGCCTGTCCTTGGTAAATGCAGTCTAAAAATGTATAATAGCAGGACACTACTGAAAATGAGATATTGCATCTCATCTGGTCTATCCTGGGTAAAAATTTAGCAAAAATGTGTAAAAGCAGGACCCCAGTACAGAGGAGCGCCCACTGAGCTGTGCATCTGTGTTGCCCTGTCATGAGAAAAATACATTGTAAAAGCTGGAACCCCACAGAAATGTTACTTTTCTTTCAGCTGGTCTATCCCGGGTAACAATACATTATAAAAATGGGTAAAAGCAGGACCCCATCGAAAACTAGATATTGCATCTCGGCTGTGCCATCCTTGGTAAATACTGTGTAAAACTTGGAAAACACAGGATCCCACTGAAAACAAGATAGCGTTTGAGTTGTGCCATCCTGGGCAAGTACAGTACAAACATTTGTCTAAGCAGGACCCCATTGAAAATGAGATATTGTATCTCAGCTGGGTTATCATGGGTAAATATATTTCAAAACTCTGTAATAACAGGACCCTATAGTAGAACCCCAGTGAAAAGGAGATTTTGCATCTGAGATGATCTAACCTCGAAAAATATGTTCTTAAAGCAGGACCACACTAAAAAAGAAATCTCATATCTAACCTCTGCTGTCCTAGGTAAATGCAGTATAGTAACTGTGTAAAGTCAATGCCCCTTTGCATATGACATTAAATCTCTTCTGGTCTATCTTGAGTAAATATATAGTAAAAATGTGTGCAAGCAGGACCCAGTACAACAACATGCAAGCAAACATTCGACGTGGAAAAATGCTTGATTTTCTTCAGGGTATCTCAGTCATCAGATCACACTGTAGGAACTTCACCATCAGTGAAGCAGGATCCACACAGAAGATTTTCCAGCAGTACCACTGTGGCTGCCCATGCTGACGTCACCTGCTGATGTCACCAACTCTATAAAGATGTGAATGGCCCACTTCCCCTTCAGTTCTTTCCTGCCATCGACTCTGTTCGCATTGGTCTCCACAGAAGCTCTGATGCAGTTTCGGATACAATTTTTTTTTACTTAGTATTTTAGAATCTCTTTTAAATAAGAGATTCCTTTATCTTGTTTATGTTGAGAGTTACTCCCTCCACTTCTCTCTGCCATCGCTGCAGAAAGAAAATTGCTTCTTCGGACAACCATATTCTCTGTGTCTGTTGTCTTGGGGCCTGACCATGATGTCTGCAGCTGTGAACTCTGCCAAAAGTTTAACCAAACCACCCTTAGGCAACGCAGAAAGGCTGTCAAACAATTCTTCATGGAACAACAGGTAGCCAGTTCTGGGCAGGAGTCCTCTGGGGTCCCTCCTTCCTAGTCGCCGGCAGGTTCGTTGAGCTCCCAGGCCTCAAAGGTGTGAGACAAGTCCTTAGAGAAAAGTCACAAAAAAGACTGTGAATGGGACCACTTCTCCTGGCAGTGCTCCTGGTCCCCGATGGCCTGTTCATCTTCCGGGGGTACTCCATCAGCTGCACTGACATCCACTGCTGTCCAGGCCTCGGCTCCTGCCAGGCCCATACCGACGGCACCGCCTCTCACTTCTCAGACAGGCCAGCTGTCATCCCTCGGATCTTTGGCCCCCAGTTCCTTGACCCTCGATCAACAACAGACCCTGTGTTGTGTGCTTCCCCAGGCTACAGCCGTCGGGCTCTTTAGACTCCCTGGCCCCAACAGACAGTTGGCTGCGCCTTGTGCAGATGACCCCATCTTCGTCAATGCACCAGTCTCCTGCTGTTGACCGCAATAGTATTTTGGCCCAGTTCTCTTCAGTCCTGATTCACCAGTTGGGCTCCTATAGACCCGAGTCCTCTGCACTGTCAATGGCCCTGTCATCGTCAATGCCACTTTGGCCTCCTCGGGCTGTGCCCCGAGGGCTGATGGTGGTCCATCGGTCGTCAGACCTTGAGTTGGAACAGGTCGACATCGAGGAGGAGTATCATCCAGATCTCATTCTTCCTAAGAAAGACGAGGAAGAACCTCCTTCCTCTGATAGGCCTACAGCCTCTTCAATGAGCGAGGACTCTGTTAAGCATACTCCCAGGTCCCCTCCTGACGACCCTACCTTCTTTAATGTTATGAGGCAGCTGTCCACAGCAATGGGCTCCCATCCAGAGGAGGAGGATACCACCAGGAAAGAGCTGGTGGACTTTCTGGAAATCTCAGAATCTCCTCCTAAAGTAATTTCTCCCATCCTGCCAGCCTTGAGGAATGCCACCACTGCAGCCTGACATATGCCTGACATGGTTCATCCATGCCCAAGTCACCTCCCGCCGTTGCTTTCGCCCAGGGGGCCTTAGTAAACGGAGGCAGCACCTATCCCAAACAGACTGGACCCCAATCTCTCTCACGACCGACATAGACACCGCACTAGCCTACCTCACCAGTGCTTTCTGCAAGGACTGTGACCTCTTTGCCCCCTTTACCAGCACCCTCCCCAGAAGACAAAATGCCCCCTGGATCTCCCTCTCCCTTATTCAACAACTGAGACAGAGAGACAATCTATGGCATATCACAGTGGAGTTGGGCAGGCCTGCGGACAGACAGGCCTATAATGGTGCTCGTAACCAGTGCACCTGGGCCATATGGCAAGCAAAGTCCAAACACTGTCACCCTGGCCTCCTCCTGGGTCACTGCACATGCTCTCTGGGACAATATTAAGGAGCTCAATGGAAAAAACTGCTCCCCTCCATCCCAGATAGTGATCAAAGGCATTAGCGTCACTGACCCCCTACATATTGCTGAATGCTTCAACACAACCTTCTCTGACCTCAGCTCAGTCCTTCCTGCACACTTCTTTAACCCGGTCACTACCTCAACCCCTTCCACCCTGGATCACCCCCCATTTCTCCTCCGCACCATATTCCCCATGAAGCCAAACCTATCCTGCTAAAAGCCCTCTCCAGCCACAATCCCAAGTACGACCTGATCGACTCCAGGATTCTTTGGCTAGCTCTAGATGTCATGCTAACCTCCCTCACTGATCTGCTAAACCGGTCCCTTTGTCTTGGTCAGTTCCCAAGCATCTGGAAATCAGCTGAAATTACCCCAATTCATAAGAATGGAGGTCGCACAATACCAAATAACTACAGGCCAATCTCCATCCTCCCTCCACTCTCTAAAGCCCTGGAAAAAATTGTCTCCACCCAACTCTTGGAATACCTTACCAAATACAACATACTGTGTCCTGAGCAGCATGGCTTCTGCCCAGGACACAACACAACATCAGCCCTACTGGAGTTCTCACAGCACATACACTCTGCACTTGACTCTGGCGGCGTTACTGGGTCAGTGTTCATTGACCTATTTAAGGCCTTTGACACTGTGTGCCACCCCCTCCTGCTTGATTCCCTCCACCAACTGGGTTTCTCATCCATCCCCCTTGCTTGGTTCTTTAGTTACCTCCATGACAGATCCCAACGGGTCAAGATAAACGGTACCCTATCAACCGTGCTACCTGTCTGCTCCGGTGTCCCCCAGGGGTCCATCCTGGGCCCTACACTGTTCAGTCTCCTTCTCAACACCCTTCCTAGCTCCTGCAAGGCAGAATGCTCCTATATGCCGATGACGCAGTCCTGTTCGCCTCCCACCCAACCCCACCACCCTCCAGGGCTCCTTTCGGCTCTTCTTCAGCCATGCTGAAAAATGGTTCCTCGACCACTGTCTGGTCTTGAACCACAAAAAGACAAAATCCATGCTCTTTACCCACCATCAGAGCAACACCAGTAATGCCCCCCTTCTCATCACCCAACACCCTATTGAACAGGTAACAGCATACAAATACCTGGGCGTCACCTTCAGTTCAGCACTCACCTTCCACGCCCACCTCAAAACCCTGTCTACTGCATTAAACACCCGGATTGGACTCCTCTACTGCCACAGAGACTGTCTCCCTCAGAATGCCCTCTGGCTGGCTATCACCTCCTCTATCCTGTCTTTGGCTGACCACGGCCTTCCTATCTATGCTGCAGCCAACACCACCGCTCTCACCAAAGTCCAGATTTCTATAAACAAGGCCTGCAGGCTCCTGACAGGAGCCCCTAGCAGAACACACACATGCCAGCTCTACTCCTCCTCTAATCTACTCACTTTTGATGAGCGGCTGCGCTACCACACCTGTATACTGGCCAAAAAAATCACTACTTGGGCTCTCCCTTCCTGGGGTTACCACTTCCCTAAAACCAGCCGCCTAGTTGGTTGCCACCTAAAGTGCAGCCAAGGCCACCTTCCAGGTTCCAAGAACCAGGACCTCACTTGCCCAAAGGTCCTTCTACTACAGAGCACCCTCCTGGTACAACTCCCTTCCCCTTCATATCACTAGCATCCCCCAAATCGGCCCTTTTAAAATCACCCTCCGTAACCACCTCATGGACACTTGGATCTGTAAGTGCCCCTGACTGCCCCAGAGCCTGTACTCATCCGGCACTCTGTATCAGACAACGTCCTCTAGGACCGCTTCTCCCCCTTCCCCCAGAGCCCACGGTCCTCACTCTCCCCAGGTACTCGCTCCATAGACCCACTATGAATTTTGGTAGAATCTGTAATTAATTGCAAGCATATTTTCTTTTCTATGTATTATTTGAATTGCTGTGTATTTTCTCTTTGTTGTACCTCACCTGTATCATCGTCCATTGTTGTATTTTACCATCACTTGTTGTCTACCCTCCCTGTGACGAGGTGCCTTTGTAAATGAATCTATGACTCTTAAGGTTGCAAATCCGATTTATGAAATAAATAAATAAAATTAAAATGCCATGCTGGGCAGGTAAGCTGTATCATGCCTCTCGGGGCCTGTCTTACTATGCTGCCCAACCCGAGACCGATTCAGTGGTCATTAAAGCAGCCCATGACAGGTCCAAGGTACCCAAGCACCTTAGCTCCCTCCCCACTGACAGAGAATCTAGGCGAGTTGACCTTTGGGGCAACAGGGTACACGTCTCCTCTGCCTTGGGGCTTCAGATTGCTAACTATCTTTATCATATGATTAAATGCCAAAATACCATCTGGAAAATGGGCTAGACAGCTGCCCAGGCTGTCCTAGAGTGCTCCCAGAAACAGGAGGTTCTCAAATGCTTTCCAAATGCTGAGGATATGAGCAAGCATATCCTCAAGGCCTTGTATAGTATGTCTGACACTGGTGCCAGGGGTGCTGCCACGGGCATCTGCTTTCATTGGCAGTCCTAGCTGAAGGTCTCGGGGTTTGCTGCAGATGTCTAGCAGAAGGTGCTTAGTGCCACTTTCAATGGCTCGAAATTGTTTTGACCTGACGTACAGGACATCATTAATGACCTACATGCATCTGTCTGAGTTATCAAGTCTGTCCACTCCCTGTCATATGCAACCTCGGAGCAGACATGTGCCTTCATTTTGCAAGGTGTCCCGCGAGTCTGGAGCAGCCTGCCGTCCACAGGATAAGAGAGAGGCCTCCTCCACCTTACCTACTCCCTTCCCCTTCTTCTCCGGTGCTGTAGCAAAGCACCCTAGGTGTGACGGATCAGCCCCAGTGGCTGGATCTGCCTCTGACTCCTTGCCAGACCCCTCTCTTCTGGTCCCCAACGAAGAGGTGGTGGTCAGAGGTCAGTTCTCCCTCCATCTCAATCAGTGGAAAACCATCACTTCAGATGCCTAGATTCTTCAGATAATAGAGAGAGCACACACTCTTGAACTTTTAGAGACGCCTTCAGAGACTCCTCCTGTACCCTCCACCTGCCCCCCCAGCCCATCTAACAGTTCTCCGGGCGGAGGTACAGTCCCTTCTGTGGAAAAGCCATTAAGCCAATGCCACACAGGTACGAATGGACAGCGCTTCTCCAGGTTTTTCCTGGTCCACAAAAGAACCAGGAATTTGAGGGCTATTCTGGATCTCAAGGACCTCAATCTTTATATTCAGTACAAGAAATTCCACATTGTCATTCTGCCTGGCCTTCTGCCCCTACTCAAGCAGGACAACTGGCTGTGCTCCCTGGACATACAGGAGATTTTTCCATTTTCTTTTTCAGGGTGAGCACTACCAATTCAAGATATTGCCCTTTGGCTTATACTCTGTGCTGCGGATCTTTACTAAGTGCTTAGCAGTGGTAGGACTACGTTTTCTCCTACCTGAACAACTAGCTTCTAAAGGTCCCGTCCAGAGAACAGCTCCTCTGGGCCCTGGAGAGAACTTTTCAGCTGTTACTCTCCCTGGGCATCACTGTCAATCTGCCCAAGTCCATCCTGATTCTGTCCCAGAGGTTGCAGTATATGGGGTGGTCCTGCATTCGGCTCAGGGCAAAGCCTTTCTGCCTCTCAACAGGGCAGAGTGCCTTATTGGCCAGGCTCAGGAAGATGTTCCTGCCATGGTGGACCTGAGGCTATTGAGTCTTATTTCCATGGCAATTGCCATGGTTCCCTTGGCCAGACTGCACATGCGAGTCCTCTAATGAACACTCAGAGTGCAACAGAACCAAAGCATGGATGACTTGGATCAGTTAGTGCTGATCTCCTCACCGGTGTGCAAGCTGCTTCAGTGATGGATGGATTTCCAGAATCTGTTACAAGGGGTCCCATTCCAGATCTCCTCCCCTTAACAAATCCTCACCACAGATGTCTCCGGGTCAGGCTGGGGAGGGCATCTGGGCCCCTTTCAGACTCAGGTAACGTGGTCCCAGACTGAAACCTCCCTGCCTGTCAGTGCCTTGGAGATGCGAGCGGTCCTGTATGCCACGCAGGCTTTTCAGAACCATCTCCTTCCAGATCAGCTATTGATCCAGTCCAGCAGTCTAGTGTTGTCTACTGTATCAACAAGCAGGGGGGAAAACACTTGTACCCCCTGTTCAGGGAGGCCATGAGAGTATGGTACTGGGCACTAGACCACAGTCTGGTTCTTTTGGCAGTCCACATCCCAGGCATACTAAACACCCTGGCAGACAGCCTAAACAGGATGCAGTCCAACATGCATGAATGAGAAATTCTTTCATCCGTCGCAGATTAGTTCGCCAGATGGGGTTGTCCAAGGTTGGCTACTTTTGCATTCTCACTCATTGCAAAACTGCCTAGTTTCTGCTGACTAGATCCAGAGCCTGTATTTTTCTGGCAAGACACGTTGTCCCTCTCCTGAGTGGGAAGTTCCTTTATGCCTTCCCTCCATTTCCTCTAATTCAGAGGGTGCCAATCAAGCTGCAAATGGAGGCTGCCAGCATGATCATGGTCGCACCCTTCTGGCCATAGCAGATACTGTATGGTTTCCATTACTGCAACAGTTAGCTGAGGAACCCCCAGTTCCTTGGCCCCTCTGCAGGGATGGACTGTTGCAGGCTCAGGGGACCCTGGTCCATCCCAACCTCAAGTCACAGAAACATAACATGGATCGTAAAAGATGATGGCAGATAAGGAACATGTGGCCTACCTAGTCTGCCCCTTTCCCTACCTAATGCAATACCGTAGACCCTAGTTGATCTGTGGCTTTCCCTCTCTTCCCTATTGCGAGAGTACTGTTATGTCTATCCCATGCATTCTTGAATTCCCCTACCATTATTGCCCCCACCACCACTATAGGGAGGAAGTTACAAGCATCCACTACTCTTTCTACCTTTTTTTACCACCTTTCTGTGAAAAAGTACTTCCTCACATTGCCCCTGAGCCTACCCCAGTCTAGCATCATATTATGCCCCCCTTGTTCTTGTATACTGTACCTTGTTTATACCCCCCTCCGAGGTACTTGAATATCTTTTTAGCATTCCCCCTCTCTCTCTCTCTTCTCATCCAGGGAATACATATTGCGGTCCTCTAGTATTGAATTTTGGTGCAGTTCTTGCACCATTTTTGTTGCCTTTCTCTGGATTACCTCTATTTTGTCTATGTCCTTCTGGAGATGTGGCCTCCAGAACTGGACACAGTACTCCAGAGGTCTAACTAGTGATCTGTACAGTGGCATAACCACCTACTTTTTTCTGCTGGTGATACCTCTCCTTATGCATCTTAGCATCCCACTGGCTCTCCCAATAGCCTTCTCACATTCTTTGGTTACCTTTAGGTCATCAGATATGATTACCCTCAGGACCCTTTATTGATTGGTGGCCGTCCATACCCCCCCCCCATCTTGTACTTCTCCCTTGGATTTCTATGCCCCAGATGCATGATTTTGTATTTCTTTGCATTGAATCTTACCTGTACACTCTTAACCACTCCTCAAGCATGTTTAGGTCCTTTCTCATTTTTTCCAGCCCCCGAGTGCCGACTCTGTTGCAGATCTTACTGTCATCTGCAAAGAGGCATACCTTCCCGTCCAGCCCTTCTGCGATATCGCCTGTGAATACATTAAAGATGACTAGCCCCAGCATGGATCCCACTGGTCACCCCCCTCTAGTCGGGTTGAATGCCACTTAACCATCACCCTCTGTGTCCTGTCACTCAACCAGTTTCTGACCCAGTTTACCACCTTGGGGCCCACTCCCAGGCTGCTCGACTTATTTACCAACCTCCTATATGGAACGGTGTTGAAGGCCTTGCTCAAACCTAGGTAGGCCACATCTACTGCCCCTCCTTGATCTGCTTCCCTGGTTACCCAGTCAAAGAAATCGATCAGATTTGTTTGACAAGACCTTCCTGCTGTGAGTCCATGCTGCCTTGGATCCTGTGCTCTGCCGGATTCAATAAATATCACAATCTTTTCCTTTAGTAGTGACTCCATTAATTTCCCCACCACCAAGGTCAGGTTGACTGGCCTATAGTTGCCAGCCTCCTCCCTGTTTCCACTTTTGTGGAGAGGGTCTACATTTGCCCTCTTCCAGTCTCCTGGAACCACCCCTGTCTCTATCGTTTTGTGAACAGGGCCAAGAGTGGTGCTGCCAGCACCTCTCTAAGTTCTTTTAATATTCTGGGATGTATCCAATGTCCTGCCCCATAGCCTTGTCCTCTTTCAGATTCTCGAGTTCCTTTAGGACTCTTTCCTCCGTAATTGGGCTGGTGTCCATCTCTCTCCCATTTGTGTCCCTATCGCCCAGTAGTGATCCATCTCCTTCCCCTTCTTCTATGAATACTGAACAAAAATATTTGTTCAGGGTTGTTGCTTTTTCCGGGTCCCCCCTCTGCACACACACCCCTCTCTTTTTAACCTTAAAATCCCACCCCTGGTCTTCTCTTTTTCACTAATGTATCTGAAAAAGTTATTGTCTGCTTTCTTAATTGCCTGGACTATTTCTTCCTCCATTTAGCACCTCTGCACTTCTGACTGCTTTCCCCATATCCCTCTGTTTTTCCAGATACAGTTCCCTGTCTTCCCCACTGTGTGTTTCCTTGTACCTCCTGAAAGCTAGCCTTTTCTCTCTCTTACCTTCCCAGACACTGTGTTTGTATGCCTGACTCCTGAGGGTTTGGGGTATCTCACAGGGTGGTGGGTGGCCCCATGGTGGCTTGGAAGCCCTTCACCAGGGTTACTTATGCCATGAAGTGGAAGAGGTTTGCCATCTGGGCTGCTAAGCATCATCTGGACCCTTTTACCTGTCTGGTGAGCCAGATTCTGGACTACCTGATTTCACTGTCAGACTTGGGTCTCTAGTATTCATCCTTCAAGTTCTACCTTTCAGCTATTTCTGCCTTTCACAAGCCCATGTGCAGTTGTACCCTGACTCAGCTGGATGTGTCCCATACATTTCACGGGGGCATCCTGCATCTGAAATCTCCAATCTGTTCCCCTGTCCCAGCTTGGGATTTAAATTTAGTTTTGGAGAAGTTGACCCTATCTCTGTTTGAACCAGCCGCAACTTTTTTCTGTCTTGGAAAGCATTATTTTTGGTTGCCATTTCTTCTGTTCAAAGGATTTCTGAGCTTCATGCTCTCTAGTGTGAGGATCCTTATTTGATTTTTCACAAAAACAAGGTGTCTTTGTGCATGAATCCTAAGTTTCTCCCCAAGGTGGTATCTGAGTTTACCCTGAACCAGTCTTTCCATCTTCCTGTATTTTTACCTGAGCGTGCCAATCCAGGGGCAGCACTGCTCCATACGTTAGATATGCACAGAATTTTGAAATATTATCAAAGCAGATTTTCGTTTCTTTCACCCCAGGAAGAGAGGGCTTTCAGGTTTCTAAACAATGTTTGTCTAAATGGTTGACACGTTGTATTGTGTTCTGCTACAACAAGCATGACGAAGAGTTGCAAGGAGTATTGGAAGCCCATTTCACAAGGGTTATGGCTACCTCTGTGCCTAGCTTCAAAGGAGTCTCAGCTGCTGACATCTGCGTGGCTGCCAGCTGGAGTACCATCCATATTTTTATCAAGCACTTCAGGGTGAACATTGCTTCTGGAGCCCGAGCAGGTTTCGGCTGGGCTGTCCTTCAAGACCTTCTGTCTTAGACCTCTGTGTGCCTACCACCCAGCCTGTTCTGCTGCACTTGTAACTGCTTGGGACTCATTCCTATGGTGTGACCTGATGACTGAGATACCCTCGAAGAAGATAGAGCACTAACGTAAGAACTTATTTTTTATGGGATTCTCTTCTCAGAACTAGGTAACTGGTGTATCTAGACTTTTATTTTGGCCTGGGCACCTCTCTCTCTCTCTCTCTCTCTCTCTCTCTCCCTCCTCATTTCCCCATGACATGACTCGAGTCCTTAGTTTAGGAAAAAGAATTGAGGAGGCTTGAGAACCCTCACGCCTTTGTAGGGTTGGCGACATCAACAGGTGACATTGGCATGGGCAGCCCCAGTGGTACTGCTGGAAAATATCCCATGTAGATCCTGCTTCACTGATGGTGAAGTTCCTGTGGTGTGACTGGATGACTGAGATCCCCTCAAAGATCTACTGTTATGGTAAATTCTTAGCAGGAGGTTGAGGAAGGCACCACAGAACAAGAGTTGGGGGACCAGAAGGGAAGGGGGAAATACATGGTACAAGGTGAGAGGGAACACCGTGGGGTGAAAGTGGGGAGTGGTAGAGAAGCAGATCCAGTTGGCACGAACACACTAAATAAAAGGGGAGGAAGGCCAAAACATGTTGGGAGGGGCGAGGGGGGGTCAAAATGCAAGAGACAGTGGGAGGAGGTACACGTAGTGGAGGGGGAGGGTTGTGGAAGAGAGTGAGCACAGAAGGGACAGAAGAGGAGGAGGAGAGCAGGTGGAGCTGCAGTTGAAGGAGAAAGGAGGGGGAAAGAGCAGTGAATGGAAGGAGAGGACACTAAGAAAAAGGGGCTCATAGGAGGGCAAACCATGGGGGAAGTACAAGGGATGGGGAGCGAGTACTTGTATTAGGGGATTCTGTGCTCGGGGTGAGATGGGGAAGTAAGAGCTGAACCTGGGTGGAGTGTATGCCAGGCATGACAGCTGGGAGAGTAGGGCAGTGCATTCAGAAATGTGTGAAGAAGGTAGGAGGGAAGCATCATATCATTGTACACCTAGGAGCAAATGATCTAGAGGGCAGTACAGTGGAAGATGTACAGGAGCGGTTCAGAGAAGTGGGGGGTATCTGCAGTCGGATGGGAAGCTCAGTGACGTTCTCCGAGGTACTCCCAGTACCTAGGACAAGCGCAGTGAGGAAGCTAAGAATACAGGAGTTTAATGGGTGGCTGGAAGGGGTGGTGTGCAGAAATGGGGTATGGGGTAGTAGGGGAGTGGGGAGACATGGAACAATAAGGGCTTTATGCCAAGGATAGGCTGCATCTCAGCATCTAGGGTACAATGGCATTGGGTCAGGGACTGAGAAGCACATTAAAAACAAATATAGATTTAAATTGGGGCTGGAGTCGGTTAAGAGGAGGAGGCACCTTCCAGGGGAGACCGGAAGGCCTCACCCCTAGAAAAGAAGGAGGAGAATGAGGGAAAGTTACCAAGACAAAAGTGAAAGAGGGAGAGACATTGGGGGGGGGGAGCACAAGCTGGACTGTAGTATCCTTGAATGCAAGGAGCTTAGCAAACAGGGTGGCAGAGTTCCAGGCAATGATGGTAGAGGGAGAGGTAGGTATTGCTGCCATCTCAGATACTTGGGTCACCCATTACTATGGCTGGGATCTTACAATCCCAGTTTACAAGGTGTTTCTCAGGGACCGGGAAGGGGAAGGGCTGGAGAGGTGGCTGTTTATATCAGGGAGGGGATACTGTGTCCCAGGGAGGAGGGGGATTAGGGGAGGCCATAAGCCATAGGGATATTGCTGCAAAGCCCTGAAGATAAGAAGCACGGGATGAGGGTGGTGTACAGGCCACCCTCACAAAGCAAGGAGGTGGATAAGGAGCAAATCAGGAATGTCAGTGGCAAGGGAAATACAGTTATAGTGGGAGACTTCAACCTGCCTGGGGTTGACTGGCAGACAGTAACTACAGCACATGCCAAAGAACAGATGCTGCTGGAGCTTATCCAAAACAGCTACCAAGTGCAAGGGGTGATGGAACCTACTAGAGAGGGGAACATACTGGATTTGATGCTAACAAATGGTGATCAAGTTCAGGATGTGGTAGTACAGGACCCTCTAGCAGGAAGCGACCACCGCTCAGTGTGGTTCCTCCTTAACACAGGGAAGGAGTCAGCTAAGACCAGGACAAGAGTGTTGGACTTCAGGAAGGCAGATTTTGCCAGAATGGGCAGCATCCTAGAGGGGTATTTAGCTGAATTTAACCCAGTGATGGATGTGGAACAGAAGTGGTCAGGCACTAGGAAGGGGCTGAATGCAGCCACAAACGTGTACCAAATCTCAGAGTAAGCAGTCCAGGTCCAAAAAACCTAGCTGGCTCAGCAAGGAAGTGGAATGGAAGGTGAGGGAAAAAAGATTGGCCTTCATTAAGTTCAAAAAAATCAGGGCATTAGGAGGATAGAGAGGGGTTCACAAAGGCATCTAGGGAGGTGACCAGGTCAGTCAGGGCAGCCAAGGCAGCAAAGGAGCTGAAGTTGGCTTGGAATCAGAGAGGGGGAAAGGGGGTTCTTTAAATACATAAGGGAGAAGAGGAGTTGTAGAGATGACATTGTTAGAATCAAGAGGGATGAAGGATGGGTGGAACAAGGAGAAGAACAGGCAGAGGCACTCAATGAGTACCTCTGCTCAGTGTTCATAAAAGAAAGGGGTGGCCCAATGCCGCAGGGGAAAGGGGGCATGGATGAAGGGGGGGGGGCAGAGGTAACAGATGGGGTCATCCAAGAGGATAGAGTTCTGAAGGGCCTTAAAGCATTGCAGGTGGACAAGGCACCAGGACCAGATGGTGTACACCCAAGGGTCCTGAAGGAACTGGCGGAGGTGTTGGCAGGCCCTCTGATGGACCTCTTCAACACCTCTTTGGAGATGGGGAAGTTATCCAGGGACTGGAGGGTGGCTAACATGGTGCCCCTTCACAAGAGTGGACACAAGGACCAACCGGGCAACTACAGACTGGTAAGCTTGACTTCCATAGTGGGGAATTTGATGGAGACCATTCTAAAGGAGAGGTTGATAACCTTTCTCGGTAGTAATGGTCTACAGGATGAGAGACAGCATGGGTTTGTCTCGGGAAGATCATGCCAAACTAACCTGATCGACTTCTTCGACTGGGTTACTCGGACTGTTGACAAAGGCCATTCTGTGGATGTCCTGTACTTGGACTTCAGCAAGGCTTTCGACTTGGTGGCCCATGGGAGGTTAATGAGCAAGTTGAGGGACATTGGGGTGGGGGAAACCTTGTGGGGTGGGTTGAGAGCTGGTTGCAGGGCAGACAGAGAGTAGTTGTAAGGGGGGAGACATCCAAGCCAAGGCCCGTAACAAGTGGGGTACCATGGGGTTCAGTGCTGGGCCTTGTTTTGTTCAATGTCTTCAATGGAGACATTGCAGAGGGGGTCAAGAGTAAGATCATCCTGTTCACAGATGACACTAAGATTTGTGCAAAAGTGGACAATGAGGAAGGGAGGCAAGCACTTAGGGAGGATCTAGCCAAACTCAAACACTGGTCTAGGGAGTGGCAGTTGGGGTTTAACGCTAAGAAGTGCAAGGTCATGCATCTTGGAGCAAGAAATCCCAACACCAGCTACTGGCTGGGAGGAGTGCAGGTAACAACCTCAGAGGAGGAAAGGGACCTCTGGGTAATAGTCACAGGGGACATGAATGTATTAGCACAGTGTAGGAGGATAGTAGCAAGGGCAAATAAGATGCTGGGGTGCATTGCCAGAGGATAACTGCTAGAAAGGAGGAGGTCATCCAGCCCTTAAATGGATCACTGGTAAGGCCACACTTGGAGTACTGTATGCAGTGCTAGTGCCCATACCTCAAAAAGGATGTGAGATTACTGGAGGGGGTGCAGTGCAGGGCTACGAAAACGATCATGGGACTGGGGAAGTTGCCATATGAAGAAAGATTGAGGGAGCTCAACATGTATTCGCTGGAAGAGAGAAGGGAAAGAGGGGACATGATAGAGACCTTTAAGTATTTGAAAGGCATAAACAAAGTCAGACAGGGAGGATTGTTCTTCTTAAAAGGGGGAAGGGTCACTAGGGGGCTCAGTCTGAAGTTGGAAGGGGGGAGGTTCAGGAGGGAGATGAGGAGGCACTACTTTACAGAGAGAGTGCTGGCATGATGGAACGCACTGCCGGAGGAGTTAATCGAACTGAGGACAGTGGATAGCTTTAAGCAAGGTTGGGATAGAGTCAAGGGTAGGATTAGTACAGACAAGAACACAAAGGTGGGAAAGACCAGGAAAGGGAGGAAGGAGGGTTTGGGTGGGGCTGGGCAGCTGTAGTAATATGAAACTAAGAGCTGCACAATCGGCCAGCAATTTCATATGTTCATAACTGTTCTTTTGTATAGATACATAAAATTACATGACTTCAAAAATATATATAAAAGTTCAACTTTTCAGAATTGTTGATATACTACACATTATTTCATTAGTAACTGTGTAGTTTTCAACTTAATTTTCTTTGATCGTGACGCCACTTGTGTTGCAAACATTTCAGCTGCCCCCCCCCCCCCACACACACACACACAAGTACCAAAACCTTTTGCTTTTATATAAGTATCAGAAGATAATAAACATGTTATCAGTGTCACCTCTAACCCTGCAAAGCAACAGTATCTTCTTGTTTGTCCTGGTTTGAACCTGCAGCGCTGTGTTGTTATCACTAGATAACCTTCTTGAAGACGGGGCAATACTGGACCATCACAGCAGTAACTAGACTTCTGGTACTGTTTGTAATTGTAAGCCTTTTTGATAATTTATATTTCTAGGGACATGGATATGTTGTTCATCCACACTATCTGGCAGGTTCCTTGCCGCTTTAAATCTTGCCGGAAGGTCTTCAGGCTGTCTTCTCCACCCACCCGGGTGGTAAAACTCTCGGCTCCACCCCATGACTGCAGATCTTCCTTACCGCTTGGAAGCTCAGGTTCCCTCCTTAGCACTCTGCGTTTTTGACTGGTTCCTGATTTTTCGCTTTCTCCGAATTCAGTTTGAAAGTTTTCTAAAACGTTGTTCTTCTTCATTTGCTGCTGCGATGGATATTTTGTTTCCCGGCTCTCGGAGGCGCCCGGGGAATACCTCCAGGATGGACCAGCACTCCATGTGTGTTTACTGCCTCGACTTGGACCATGATCCGCAAGTTTGCGATTTTTGCTGTGCCCTTTCGACCAGCGTCCTGGAGGATCAGGCGGCCCGTTTGGGGCTTGGGCAACCTGGAAATTTTTCAGCGCCAGAAAAATCTTTAGAGGCTCGTCGGGTGGTGTCCGTGTCGGCTGTCCCGGCTGAGCAGCTCGATCTCTCTTCCTCCATGGAGGAGGCGGCGGCCAAGGCTTTCCCCCCCTCCTCCTCGGTCGCGGCACTTATCCCGCTCTCTTTGAGTTCCTCTCATTCAGCTTCATTCAAGGAGCTTCGTCAGTCCCTTTCCTCGAAGGGAGAGGGGCCTTCGGGTCCTGCCTCTCAGCCCTGGTCAAGGGAGTTGCAGGGTAAGTCCCATCGTCGGCGCTTCCGGGAGCGGGAGAGGTCCCCTTCCCCTGTCTGCCGACTTTCGACTTCAGTCGAGGTTGCGGCTCAGGCCGCTGGCTTCACGGGTCCCCGTCAGGCCAGCCGGCCATGACTCATGTCGATGTTGTCGAGTCTTCTCTCAACCCGTCACCTGGGCGGTCTTCTCCAGGAGCCGTCAACCCTTCACCGGTTTCTCCGGTGGGGGCCGAGGTTCTGCCTGCACCTCCGGGGCGACAGGCCTCAGGCTCTTTGTCCAAGCCGAGGGAAGAGCGGGTGTTCCCCGCTCCTTCCCGGATCCACCCTCAGTTTCGCCGAGGATCGGGGTCTTGGTCTCGGTCCTCTTCTGATCAGCGCCGCCTCCCGACTTCGGCGGTCTCGGATGGGCACTGAGTTAAATAGCATACTGTTTCTCCTCGTCTCCCTCCTCGGATGAGGAGTGGCTTCGATGCAGATGGCGTCGACGTTACGAGGAGTTCATGTGGCAGCAGTTGGCATTGTCCGGGAATCAATCGACTCCAATTCATTCCCCATCCAACATGCAGCTGCCGCCCGAACGGCCGACGCAACTGCTCGCTGCAGTCGAGGTGCCCACTTCAGGGCCAGTTGTTCGTCCGAATCTTGCTGCCCCACCGATTTCGGTGGAACCTCGGTCGGGTCACGACCTGTCCCGCAGGTTGTCTGTCACCCTCACTCCCGCCTGCCCTCGGCGGGTGAAGAGTGGCTCAGGCCTGAGGCAGCTCTTTCCAGACCCTTCAGAGTTCGACGATGACTGCTTCATGTTCCCCAGTAGGGAGGGCCCGGGGTCCTTCCCGGACCGCTCTGTGGACGACAGCCCATCGTCCTTTCCGGGTCTGCTTCAGCTCATCTTGGGAGTTCACCGGATGCAGCTTGAACCCATGTCCAAACGGGTCTCTTATCCCCTGACGGAGATTCTAGACCGAGGGGGTTCACCCTCGGAGGCCTTCCCGGTGGCCGAGGCCATCGTCGGCCCGGCCTTGGAGCTTTGGCAGTGGCCTACTTCCTGTCCTGCGCCCTCAGCCAGGATGGCCAGGAAGTACTCTGTCCCTGTTGGTTCTTTGCCCAGTTTTTCGGAGCACCCCTCCGCTGAGGGGTTAGTTACCGATAATGTCTTCCAGTGTTCTGTGAATGCTCGGGATGTGGATAGGCCCCCCGATAAAGAGTCCAAAAGGATGGACTATGTCGGGTGCAAGGTTTACGCCGCATCCTCCCTAGGCCTCCGACAGGCCAGCTCGGCTGCACTGTTGGCACATTTTTTCCATGCCCTTTTGGGCTCCCTGGATGAGGTGCTCCCTCATCTCCTGGCTGACCTGCAGACCACGGTCTGGCTGGGTGCGGGACCAGGGTAGGGCAGTGGTGAAGCAGCAGCTTCAGACTGCTCTGGACTTAGGTGATTACTGTGCCAGGTCAGTAGCGGCCGCGGTGGCCATGCGCCGCAGGGCATGGCTGAGGTTATCCACTTTCTCAATGGATACCCAGCACAAGTGGGCGGACATCCCCTTCTTGGGGACTGACCTCTTCGGCCCTGGAGTGGAGGGACACCTCCAGGGGACCGAGAAGTCCATTGCCCCTCTGGACATGGTCACCCCTGCCCAGAGGGACAAGGGCCGCCAGCAACCTTTGCGTAAGCCTCTTTGTCCCTCGGCCCCTGCGGCTCGACCGGCCCATCAACACCAGCGTGAGGGCCAGCAGGCTTGTGCTGGGCATCCTGACCCCAAGCCAGTGGCTTCCTCCAAAGGGAAGCAGGGAGGTAAAGGCTCAGAAGCTCCCTCGGCCAGTCCCTCCTCAAAGCCTGCTCAGTGACGGGCTGATGGGCGCCATCCCCGGCCTCGTCACCCCTACCCCGAGTCCCCCCGTTGGGAGACGGCTCCACCCTTCCCCCGCCTGGTCAGCTTTCATGGACCGCTGGGCGTCAGAGGTGCTAGGGGAAGGTCCTGCCTCTGGATTTTGAGCAGGCCCCACCCTTTCGAGCCATTGCCCCTCGGGGGGGCCATGGGGTCCGCAGCCTTGCTGTCGGCCTGCCAGACCAATTTGCCCTGCCCTTCGAGTTAGAGGTGATCAGGAAGGTGGTGGATCCTCCTCTAGACCCGGGGTTTGTGTCCAGGTACTCCTGGTCCCCAAACGGACAGGGGGTTTGCGCCCCATCCTTGACCCGCACGACGGGATGGTCACTCTGACTCAGATATCCTATCCTCGAACAAGGCGTGTGGCTTTATTTCCTGGACCTCCAGGACGCTTTTACACCTCGATCCGTCTGCTTCCTGGGAGACTCCTCCGCTTCTTAGCGAGGGACTCTTTACGAGTTCCAGGCCATACTCTTCGTCTCTTCTCAGCAGCAGTCCTGCGGCACCGAAGGGTCCGGGGGTTACCTCACCCGGATGGCGGCCTGACTGCAACCCCTCCAGCGGAGGGGGACTGTCCGGAGTTCTGGCCCTTCTAGGTTGCTCTCAGGCCGGTCTCCTCTCTATTGGAGCCATGTTGGAACTCGTGTCTAAGCGGGTGATCCTTTCTTTGGGACGGAGCTTGACTCTTGAGTCAGAGCTCGGCTCCCGGTGGACAGGGCCGAGGTTCTTCCTCTTTTACCTAGTCATGTCTGACTGGACAATTGCGCCCTGCCTGGGACTTCCTGCACCTCCTGGGCCTTGCGGCGGCCTGCATCAGCGTGGTCTGTTTAGACCCGCCGGTCCATGCGTCCCCTTAATGGGGTTAGCCAGCCAGCGGTCACAATGCTGTGATCCTTTGGACCAGTCTGTGACAGCAGCCCAGGGGTTGGGGAATGCTCTCCTTCAGACCATTCCAGCTCATCTGCTGGAGGATATCCCGTTTGTCCGCCCCGAGTCAACGGTCTTCTCCGACCGATGCATCTCTGATGGGTGGGGGTGCCCATCAAGGGGAACACAGAGTGCACCACTTCTGGTCCTCTCGGGAGTCCCGATGTCATTCCAACCTGCTGGAGCTCCAGATGGTCTGCTTAGCTCGCACCGTTTTGCTCCATTTGTGCGGGGGTCCAGTGGTTTAGGTCCAGGCGGGCTATACCACGACCATGTGCTACCTACCTCGCCAGGGTCGGACGAGCCCCTTGCCATAGCATAAGGAGGTTCTCCGCGTTGGGTCTTACATGCAGGCGGTTTCCTAGCCATTTTGATGGCAGGAACCTTCAGCACCCTGGCTGATGCCCTAAGCCGGATAAGGGCTGCGCCTCACGAGTGGTCTTGCCTGCCGGAGGCACCACAAGATCTTTCTCTCTCTAGGTCACGCCTCGGGCTGACCCTTTTTCCCTCCAGGGAGAATACGAGGCCGAGACTGTCTCATGCCCGCCCTCAGTGCAAGGTTCACTGTAGGATGCCTTTGAGGCCGCGAACCCCGGGTCTCTTCTACATCTCTCCCCCATTTCCCTTGACCCACGGGCAAGGCGAGGAAGGACTAGGCGCAGGTGATTCTGGTAGCCCCAGACTGGTTTTCCAGCTCTGGTATCCAGCTCTCCTCAGTCTCAGCCCCAGACTCCGAGGCGGCTTCCAGCCCGCCCAGTCCTGATCTCTGTTTTCAGGAAAGTATTCCATCCGGACCTTTAATCCCTGCACCTGGCCTGGTCCTCGCGTAGTGGCCAGGCCTTGGGTCTTCCGGCGAGGTCCTCGGCGTTGTTGGAGGCCCTGCCAGGAGTTTCCACTAGATATGCTACGCCTCAAATGGAAGAGTTCTCCATTTGGTGTTAGGATAGGGCCTGGTCCCCTCTCCTGTTCCTCAGCGAGCATTCTGGACTACCTGTGGTCCGTTCTTCCTCTTTAGAAAGGGCTTTGGTCGACGACCCTTAAGGTGTTCCTGGCAGCCACCCCTGTCTTCCGGGCGCGGGCCGGAAGGTAGTCGGTGGCGCAGGAAAGGTGGTCTGGCGCTTTCCAAGGCCTTGATCACACTTCCCTTCCGGGGAGAGTATCCCCGCCTCTGTGGGATCTTACGCTGGTATGGGCTTAGCTCACGGGCAAGCCGTTTGAACCTATGCACAGGTGCGATTCCCCACCTGTTGTGGAAGAACAACTTCTTGGAGGCTACCACGCAAGCCAGAAGGCTGGGAGAGCTCCAGGCGCTCCTTTGGGTCTCCCTATCCGGTCTTCCACAGGGACAAGGTTGTCCTGCGCCCCACCTGAAATTCCTTCCGTAGGTGGTGGCGGAGCTTTTCCCTTACTGGGTATTGTCTCTGCCGGGGTTCAATCCCATTCACACCTCGGAGGCCACATATAGGATCCATTGGGACCCTGATTTAGGGCTCGCCTTCCCAGGGAGCGTAGGGCTGAAGTTCGGGAGAGGTTCGCCAGCTGTTTGTCATCTACGCTGAAGCCGCACCTGGCAGACCTGCAGCCAAGCGGACGATGAGCGGGTGGGTCACCTCCTGCGTAGATCTCCGCTATAGGTGAGTGGGCATGGAGCCTCCCAGAGGGATAAGTGCTCATTTTACCCACCCTTCCGCTGCATCGGTGGCTGCTTCCCAGGATACCCCTGTCCAGGATATCTGAAGGGCTCCTACCTGGAAGCTGGCATATACCGTTTTTACCCCTACCACATCGACCTTGGGTCACGCCGGGATGTTAGTCGGGGCCTCGGTTCTCCAGTCTTTATTCCCTAAGTAGGGGTGTGTGCCTTGCCTTCCTCCTCCCGGAGAACTGCTAGGAGTCTGCCAGATAGTGTGGATATACAACATATCCATGTCCCTAGAAATACAGGTTACTCACCTGTAACAGGAGTTCTAGGAATGGTATATGTTGTTCATCCACACAACCTACCTGGCCTCCCCGGCTCCGACGCACAACCTAGCTTCCAGCGGGCTAGATCTGGTGTCCTGGGGTGGAGCCGAGAGTTTTACCACCCGGGTGGGTGGGAGGAGCCAGCTTGAAGACCTTCCGGCAAGATTTAAAATGGCAAGGAACCTGCCAGATAGTGTGGATGAACAACATATACCATTCCTAGAACTCCTGTTACAGGTGAGTAACCTGTATACACTGAACATACAGTTAACCTGCTTCAGATGCACAGTTTATTTCTATTTGTGAGGGTGTGGGACTTTCACAACACACAAGTGACTGCCACAGAGTTATGGTCCTGCCCGTAAGTCATAGCAACAAATTGCATATTTGAAATAGGGTTGTTGAATATCTACTATATATTGTATGGGGTAGAGGGCAATGCTCTCATCTTAATGATAACTGTTGACCACAGCAATTATCCTCCTGATTGTAGTGTAGCACCCACTGTGTATTTCAGGCAATCTTCAGAATGCAGTCTATTTTGCCACGTGTGAACTCTGTGCAGGTCACTGAAATAAGAAAAGGGCTTGCAGTGCAGCAATTGTATTTTGTTGAGCTCAGAATCCATGTGAGAGAAACACCTGCTTCAGGTATTGATTTTAACATTTAATTTTTCAAGCTGGGGAATAGGGTAGATTGCCCTCTGGCTTGTACAGTGACCCTGTACTTGTCCATGTTGACTAGTGTGCAGAATTAAACTGAACTCACTGCTTTTCTCTCCGTACCTGACCACGTAGATAAAAGAGAAGACTGCAGGCTTCAGTGCTGTCATTACCTCAGCTTTCTCCAGTACTGAATCCATCACAGTGTGGGGCAGCGTGTACTGTGCCTGCCCACATTGTACGTGGTCAGCGAACAGAGATTTTTCAGATTAAGTGCTATCAGTCTCTCACCTTATACCAGCACCAATTTTATTAGTGTAAAGAAGCCTGTAGTGTACCTGCTGCTCTGTACATGGAGCTTGTCAGACTACAGTGCTGTCAGTCCTTCATTTTTCACCAGCATAAATTTCATTATAGTGGGGGAAAGCCTTCAGTGTACCAGCCCAGGTCTTGTCCGTACACCCCTGTGGTGCCTCAAGATGCTGTTCAAACCTAGCAGTGTACCTCTTAAGTGTGTCAGTCAACCTCCAGTGAGCACAGGTGTGCTCCCTCCCACTCTCTGTATGCAAGATGGTGTACATTTATTTATTTATTTCATTTTGGTAACCGGGTAGGCCCACTGAGACCAGTAATAGTCCCTTTTTCAGGGGCGACCCGGGATTAATTACACATACAGCAACAAGATATATAATTTACAGTAGAAAAGTTCAACATACAGTTATTTTCATTTCACGAGAGGTGGAGAACATTTTTTGAACATGTGACACAAAGTGATTACTGTTAGTTTACATATATACATTAATTAAGATCATCTATCTCATACAGAAATCATGGAAACAACAGGATCATAGTTGAATATCACTGGTTTCAAGTTCATTGGTTTAACTCCAGCAAGTGTGATTTAAGCCGCTTTTTGAAGCCCTCTAGTGATTTACATTCTTGGAGATTTAATGGAAGCGTGTTCCAGATGGGAGGAATGAGGGATGAGAAGGTCCTAGACCCTTGGGAGGACTTCATCCAGGGAACCATGAGGAGCTGTCTGCTTGAAGATCTTAGCATCCTGTTGTTTGTTTTAGTTTGTAGTAACTCTGCCAGACTAGGCGGAGCAGTAGCCAGCCTGAGTTTATGGGCTAGGCATAATGATGATGTATATTGTACAGCTCTGGCAGCACAGAAACTGTGTTTCCCTTTCTGTGTCTGACATGCTAGCCTGCACCCCTCCCTGTGCCCCCCAGCTGCCATCCTATACCTGACCTGTGGATAGACTCCATTACTGCCAGCCTCTTTTCTTTCATCATCGTTGAATCTATCAAAGTACAGGGAAGCTGGCACTGTCTTTGCTCTGCACTGTACCTGGTTCTGTGTTTAAAAAGACTTAATATTCCAGTACTGTCAGTCCCTTGCCTTTCAGCAGTGTTAGGGTTGCTAGCAGTAAAGAGAATCCAGAAATGTTCTTTAGTGTTACTTGGAATTGATCAGACAGAATCGGATGGGTCAGACATCAGGGTTTTTTTGTTTGTTATTTTGTCATTCAAGCCCAAAATCCAAATGTGTGTGGGGGCTGCAGCACAGACAGGATCAGAATCTGATTGTGCATCTGACTGTAGTAATCACAACTAAACACCCCCACCGGGGACAAAGTCCTCCCTCCTTTCCCCAACCCTCCTTGCACCTATGTATTATTTTTTATTTCCAACAAGAGTGCATTCTGTCACTCACTAATAAGTATAAAATTACACATATTCCCCCAATGCAGAGCGCTGTGGGAAGGATATGCAAATTATGTGAAAGAGCTTAGACTGGTTCCCCTTTAAAGGGACACTGTCAACCCCGATTGTGGTTATTTTGGAACAAATGTGTTTTGTTACAAATTCTGGTTTGTCTGATCATAAGAATTACTTGTATCATTTAAATTTTTTAAAATGAAGCTCATGAATTGTTTTAGCAATATTTTTTATTTGCTCCGCCATACCAGTGTTACCGCCATACCTCTCAACTGTCCCTGATTTTACCTCAAAATTTTCCTCTCTCCCTCGTAAAATTTCTGTTTTTGTGACTGAACAGTGGGGATTGTAAGCATAAAATAATGTTAAACATTAAAATTACAGACTAGTTCTTCATCAGAAAATGCTTCTTACACTAATTCCCTTATTCCTAACAGTTTTCTGAGTGAGTATTACCAATTTTTAAGATGTGTCCCTGATTTGGGGTCTCTGTCCCTGATTTTTTTAAACCTTGTTCCTGATTTATGAGGCAAGAGGTTGAGAGGTATGGTTACCGCACCAGTATCTTTGGGTTGTTTATGTTATGCCATCCTGTGGATAGGTAACATGCATCAGTCTTGCTGAATGTGCTCACTCCTGATCCTGGCATTTCCATTCTGTTAGTCACAGAAGCAGTGCTTATAGGAGACTGTCAGAGGTAAAGACAGTGAAAACAGCAGTTTAGTGCCATAGAAACATTGGCGGGCATAGTTGTAATCTAATGTTTGTTTTCTATAGTTTATTGGTTGTCAGGACTCAAAATTCATTTTTGAATCAAAGTGTGCCATTACTCCTGGCGACTGCCAACTGTTCATTCTGATCCACCTATTCACTCCAGTTCTGTCTCTGTTTAGGATGTTGAAGTTATCACAGTCCGAAAATAACATACAGTAGTGACACAAGATGCTGTTAGAGTTCATTAGATTTAAATTAAATCTAGTGAAATGTATATGTTTGACAAGCTGTTATTTAAAAAAAAAAATCGGGATTTATTTGTAATGGTGGGGCATGAGAGCATGAAGTTGCGTGGCTGCTTCTTACCAAATGCCGGTATTGCAAAATATAAACTTTGTTGTTTTATACTGTTTTGCAGTCTAAATATGTTATTAGTTTTCACATATTTATGGGAACTTGAGTAGTATGCTGAGAAACAGCAGTCAGATGGATAATATCTTTGATAAATGGTTTCCATTCTTTACTGCTTATTTATATATGTATGTATTTGTTATAAGGTATTGTAATCCTAGACCTAATAAATAAAATAAATAAATAAATAAATATTCTACTCACTTGACTCTGATTTGGCCCATTTATCAAAGATGTTATCCAGCTGACTACCGTTTCTCAGCACACTACTCAACAAGTTCACATAAATCTGATAACTTCTATCACATTTAGATTGCAAAACAGTATAAAACAACAAAGTTTATATTTTGTAATACTGGAATATGGGAAGAATCAGTCATGCAGCCTCACACTCTTGCACCCCTCCCCCAGCATCAAATAAATCCTGATTTTATTTTTAATAACAGCTTGCCTAACATATACATTTCAGTAGATTTTGTCTAAATCTAATGAAATATTACAGCATATGATTTCTGGACTGTGAGCAGGGGTGTCACAAAGGGTGGACATTCGGGATTGCAGCTCTGAATCTTTCAGCTGCAGCCGCAAATGATTTATGAGACACTTGTTTTTTTTTTCTGTTGTGCATTGAAGAAGCCAAGCCACGCCTCACCCCCAGCTCTGATCAGCTATGTGGCTTGTTGGCAGCACTGTAAAGTCTGTAGTGTAGCGCACTATAGGCACTTTTACATGGCGCCCCACTGCACCATAATGGTTTTGTTGTGCCCTCTCCACATTCTTGCTCCTGTAAATGGTGTGCTTTTACACACCACAGTTGAAATCAATCCTGGAGAGACTCTTGCTTGACCCTCTAGGACCCCCGTTGCCTGTCAGTGCTGCACTGCCTTGTGGTGGGTCCCGATGCTCGTGCGAGCAGTATTGTGCCAGAGTTCAGCTACATATATTTTCTGATAGTAGAAAGACAGCTGAACTCAGGCAAGTAGGCAGTTTTTAGAAACAGGGAGGCTAAAAAATGCTTTGAAATCACTTGGAAAGTGGGGTGTGATACTGGGCATGTGCCTATTATCAGACAGACAAGAGGGCTTTCCTGTGTTGCAAGAGTGTCTCTCACAAGAAAATATACTAGCCCCCCCCCCCCCCCGGGGAGGAGGGGGAGGCCCATCCACACAGTGCAGCACAGAGTATTACACAGCAACTTGAACAAAATTCCAGAGCTGAAGGCTCAGTACACCTGCAGTACATGTTTAAGTCTGAGAACGTTGATAATGACACTGGTGCTAATGAGAACAATCGCAGGCAGTACTCTGATTTTTTTCAAGCCTAAAATTGAGTCAGGTAGGCACAGAAATGCTGTTCGCCTAAGATGCAAAGGTGGATTAGAAGATTTACCTGATAGAGTTTTTATAGCAAGGAAGTTGTTAAACAGAGGATACATGGTTCCATTCTACTGAAATCTATGCACTTGTACATGCTTCTGGAGAATGTATTTTGATATTAGCATCAAGAAACAGGTTTTTGAATCCTTTCGAATTTAGTGTCACGCTCTTAAAGCAACCCTTCTATGGTCCCCATTCACGGCTAGTCTCTTAACCAAGCCAGAATTTAAAACTAT
Source organism: Neoceratodus forsteri (assembly GCA_016271365.2). Taxonomy (NCBI): domain Eukaryota; kingdom Metazoa; phylum Chordata; order Ceratodontiformes; family Ceratodontidae; genus Neoceratodus; species Neoceratodus forsteri. The sequence goes on along the minus strand of CM028135.1, from coordinate 887,394,608 downwards.
AAATGTTTTATTTAAAAATGTAGGAGTTAGTGTAGCAGATATTTTGTACTGGTTAAAGCAAAAATATGATGTTTTGGGAAACTCAGAACCTATTCTGGATTCAGAGGTCATTTAGATGGGGGGGGGGTGGAGATTTAGAGTACACTTATTGCAGACTTGACTCTGGATTGTGGCATTTGCCTAATAGTTTTTATCTAGGGAAAGACAGAAGCATTATATTTTACCAAGGTCAGCTGAAGGCCTGCTATTGATGTAGCTCTAAAACACGTGTCAGTAATGCCTGTGATACATTCGCTGTGGTCTCTTTTCAGACTTGGGTCATTCTAATGCCCAGTGCCCAAATCCTATTAAATGTAATCTTTGTGAAGAGCAGGGACACCCGTACAGAGATTGCCAATGGGCAGTACATAATAAGGATGACCCTTTCGATCCGGCTGAACAAGAATTCTATATTAACAATAACAGAGCACAATGCATGGGCTCAAGGCGAGACTTTAGTAGATCATGTAGACCCCCCACAGCCCAGACCCACTAAGTCCTCTACTGCACAGAAGAACACCTCAGAAACTCAGTCTGGAGAAAACACACAGGAGGCAGAAATAGAAATGGAGGAGACTAGAACAGAGGCTCCTGCAGATTCTGAGGGTATGCCTGTGGGGTGAGACAGGTCCAATGTTACCACACCGCCAGGTCCCTCTAATGTGTAACCACTGTCAGATTTAGTAATTCAAGAAGACATGGAGGATACCACCAGAGTAACCAAACCTGATAGTTCAGAGGTAATACCCCAAGATCAGCAGTTGCTCCCCCCCCCACTACCCTTGAGACAGAAACTTTTCAGAGAATGACTTGCAGTACTAGGCTAAAAAATCAGTCAACATCAAAGTTACTTAAAGAGCTGCTGATATGATCTGGGCAGGCAACTCATTCCAGGAAGTTGCCTACCCGATTAGCTAAATGAACTAGTTTTAAAACTTCTTGCCAATGTTAAATACTTAAATTTTATCTTAGAATGCCCAGCTCATACCTTCCATGTATGAGTCAAGCAGCCGTCCGAGCGCTGCAGCTCTGCCCCAAAAAACAGCTCTTTGATGACATGAGGTATGGGACCAGGCTGCAGGTGCTCGATGTACGGAGTAATAGGCTGGAAACAGGATTGGGGGAAGGAGGCTGTCTGACTGTACTAACACTGTTGTTGCTGGCAGTTCTACATGTATGGGGCTAATATATCACATATTTCTAGGGACATGGATATGTTGTTCATCCACACTTATTGGCAGGTTCCTTGCCACTTTAAATCTTGCCGGAAGGTCTTCAAGCTAGCTCCTCCCACCCACTCGGGTGGTAAAACTCTTGGCTGCGCCCCATGACGCCAGATCTTCCTTACCGCTTGGAAGCTCAGGTTCCCTCCTTAGCGCTCTGCGTTTTCGACTGGTTCCTGAAAATTTTCAGTCTTCAAAATCAATTGGAAGTTTTGCTGTAACTTCAATCCTTTCTTCTTCGCTGCGGTGATGGCTTATTCTTTTTCCGGCCCCGAGAGGTGTCCGGTTAATACCTCCAGGAGAGACCTGCACTCCACGTGCGTTTACTGCCTTGACCTGGATCATGATCCTCAGCTTTGCGAGTTTTGTTGTGCCGTTTCGGCCAGCTCTCTGGAGGACCGCGCGGCCCATTCGGGGCTCGGGCACCTGGTAGTTTTTCCCGCTCCGGAGAATCCCTCGGATCGTCGGGCAGCGTCCGCTTTGGCTGTTTCTGAGCAGCTCGATCTTCCTCCCGCCGGGGAAGGGACGGCTTCACCTCCCTCTTCCTCAGTTGCGGCGCTTATCCTGCTGTTCTTGGGCTCTACTCTTGCAGCTTCCTTCAAGGAACTTCGTCAGTCCCTTTCCTCAAAGGGAGAGGGACCCTGTGGATCTGCCCATCGCCCAAGGTGCCGCAGGGGTCCCTTCTCGCTGGCCCGCGGGAGTGGGAAAAGTCCCTTCCCTGCCGGCCGACGTCGGCTTCGATCGAGATGCGGCTTCGGCCACTGGCCTCACGGTGTCCCTGTCAGGTCAGCTGGCCAGGACCCTCATCGACGTGGCCGAGCCTCTCGGCCCGTCATCTGGGCTGTCCCCTGTTAGTGCCGCAATCTCTTCGCTGGTTCCCCCGGCGGGGGCTGAGGTTCTGCCGGTACCTTCAGGTCGACAGTCCTCGGCCATTTTCTCCGAGCCGAAGGAGGAGCGGGCGTGCTCCGCTTCCTCCCAGGCCCGCCCTCGGTTCCCCCAAGGATTCGGGTCTCGTCTCGGTCCTCCTCTCGGTCGGCACCAAGTCAAGTGGCATTGCCGTTCTTCCTTGTCCCCCTCCTCGGATGAGGAGTGACTTCGATGCTGTTGGCGTCGACGTTACGAGGAATTTATGTGGCAGCAGCTGTTATTGTCTGGGAAACAATCGACCCCGGTTCATTCTCTGGCTAGTAAGCAGCCGCAACCCGGTCGGCCGATGCAACCGCTCGAGGCAGTCGAGGAGCCCTCTCCAGGGCCGGTTGCTCGTCCGATCCTCACTTCCCCGGCGTCCTTGGCGGAACCCGTGCCGGGCCTTGACCTGTCCCGCAGGTTACTCGATCCCCTCACTCCCGCCCGCCCTCGGTGGACGAAGAGTGTCTCAGGCCTGCAGCAGCTTTTTGCAGACCCCTCAGAGCCTGAAGTCAGCTCTGTTATGTTTCCTGGCAGGGAGGACCCATGGTCTTCCCCGGAACATTCCGTGGACGATAGCCCATCATCCTTTATGGGTCTGCTCCAGCTCATCTCGGAATTCACTGGGATGCAGCTCGAGTCTGTTTCCAAACGGGCACCTTACCCCCTTACGGAGATTCTGGACTGAGGGGGTTCTCCCTCGGCGGCCTTCCCGGTGGCTGAGGCAATCGTGGGCCCAGCCTTGGAGCTCTGGCGGCAGCCTACTTCCTGCCCTGCGCCTTCGGCCGGGGTAGCCAGGAAGTACCCTGTCCCTGTCGGTTCTCTGCCTGGTTTCTTGGAGCACCCCTCGGCTGAAGGGGTAGTCACCGACAATGTTTTCCAATGTTTTGGAAACACTAAGGATGTGGATAGGCCCCCTGACTAAGAGTCCAAAAGGATGGACTATGTTAGGCGCAAGGTTTACGCCGCGTCCTCCCTAGGCCTCCGTCAGGCCAGCTCGGCGGCACTGATGGCACACTGTTCCCACGCCCTTTTGGGCTCCCTGGACAAGGTCCTCCCTCATCTCCCAGCTGACCTGCGGACCACGATCCGGCGGGTGCGGGACCAGGGTAGGGCGGTGGCAAAACAGCAGCTCCAGATGGCTCTGGATCTGGGCGACTCCTGTGCCAGAGCAGTGGCGGCCGCAGTGGCCATGCGCAGCAGGGCATGGCTGAGGTTATCCTCCTTCTCCTTGGAAACCCAGCACAAGTTGGTGGACATCCCCTTCTTGGGGACTGACCTTTTTGGTCCTGGAGTGGAGGGACATATCCAGGGGCGCGAGAAGTCCGATGCCACTCCGGACTCTGTCACTCCCGCCCGGAGGGTCAAGGGCAGCTGTCAGCCTTTGTGTATGCCCCTTTGGCCCCTGGCCCCTGCAGCTTGACCGGCCCAGCAGGCATGCGCTGGAGCAGCCTGTTGCCAGACCAGCGTCTTCCTCCAAAAGGAAGCAGGGAGGTAGGGATCCGAGAGCCCCCTCGGCCTCTTCCTCCGCCAAGCCTGCTCAGTGACGGGCTAAGGGGCGCTGTCCCCGGCCCCATCGCCCCTGCCCGGGTTTCCCCGTGGGGGGACGGCGCTGCACCTCTTCCTCTTGGGTGGTGCTAAGGGTAAGTTCTGTCGCGGGTTGCGAGCAGGTTTCCCCTTTTGAGCCGTTGCCCCACGAGGATCTTGGGTCCACAGACTCTCCGTCGGACTACTGAGCTGACTTGCCTGGCCCTCTAATTAGAGGTGATCAGGTAGGTGGTGAGCCCTCCTTCTGACCCTGGGTTCGTGTCCAGGTATTCCTGGTCCGAAACGGACGGGGGGCTTGTGCCCATCCTTCTGCACGCCCGGATGGTCCCTCTGCAGATATCCCATCCTCAGATCGAGGCATGCGGCTTCTTCCTGGGCCTGCAGGACGTACTTACTCCTCGTTCCATCCGTTTCTTGGGAGACCCCTTCCTTTCCTAAGCAAGAGATCTCCTTACGAGTTCCTGGCCAGGCCCTTCGTTCTGTGCTCTGTAGTTTCTGCGGCATTGAGGGGTCCGGGCGTAACCCCACCTGGATGGCGACCTGATTAAAAGCCCTTCCAGGCACAGACTGGTCTCCCTTTACCCGAGCCACGTTGGAACTCGTGCCTTAGCGAGTGAGGCTTCTTCGGGACTAAGCTCGACTCTTGAGTCCGAGCTCGGCTCCGGGCGGACAGGGCTGAGGTTCTTCCTCCCTTACCCAGTCAGGTTTGGCCGGGTAATTGTGCCCTGCCGGGACCTCCTGGGCCTCACGGCAGCTGAGTTCCCCTAGTGGGACGGGCCAGCCAGCGGTCACAGTGCTGCGTTCCTCGGACCAGTTCGTGACTACAGCCCAGGAGTTAGGGGAACGCTCCCCATCGGACCGTTCCAACTCCTGCAGGAGAACATCCTGTTCGTCCCCCCTGAGTCAACGGTCTTTTCCAACCGATGCGTCTCGGATGGGTTGGGGCGCCCATCTAGGGGAATACAGAGTGCTTCGCCTCTGGTCCTCTCGGGAGTCCCGATGCCCTACCTACCCGCTGGAGCTCCAGGCGGTCCGCTTAGCTTGCACCGCCGCGTCCTTTAAGCGGGTCTAGTGGTTTAAGTCCATGCGGACAGCACCACAACCATGTGCTACCTACCCTGCCAGGTTCGGTCGAACCCCTTGCCTCGGCGTAAGGAGGTTCTCCACATTGGGTTTTTTGAGCAGTCGGAGGCAGGTTCCCAGCCATTTGATGGCAGGAGCCTCCAACTCCCTGGCTGCTGCCCTAAGCCAGACATAAGCTGTGCCTCACGAGTGGTCTTCCCTGCCGGAGGTAGCACAGGATTTTTTCCCTCCTCCCTCTAGGGAGAATACAAGGCTGAGACTGTCTCATGCCCGCCCCCTCAGCAGGGTTTGCTGTAGGGGATGCCGTCGAGGTCGCGGACCCCGGGCCTCTTCTTCGCCTCTCCCCCATTTCTCTTGACCCGCAGGCAAGGCAAGGAGGGACTAGGCACAGGTGATGCTGGTAGCCCAGTCTGGGTTTCCAGCTCTGGTATCCAGCTCTCCTCAGTCTCAGCCCCAGGCTCCTGAGGCGGCTTCCAGTCCGCCTGGTCCTGATCTCTGTTTTCAGGGGAAGGTTTTCCATCTGGACCTTCAATCCCTGCACCTGAAGGCCTGGTACCTGTGCGGCTAGGGGCCAGGCCTTGGGTCCTTCGGCAAGGTCCTCGACATTTCAAGGCATCCTGCTAGAGGTCAGCCAAACATGCTCGCCTTCAATGGGTAGAGTTCTCCATTTGATGAGGGGATAGGGCCTGGCCCTCTCCTGTCCCCGGGTGAGCATTCCGGACCATCTGTGGTCCGTTCTTTGAACTAGGGCTTTGGTCGACGACCCTCTAGGTGCTTCTGTTGATCACCCCTGTCTTCCGGGCGCGGGCCGGAAGGCAGTCGGTGGCGCAGATAAAGTGGTCTGGCCCCTTCCAGGCCTCGATCACACCTCCCCCTTTGGGGAGAGTATCCCCATTCTGTGGGACCTGCGCTGGTATGGGTTTAGCTCACGGGCAAGCCATTCAAACCGTTGCACAGGTGCGAGTTCCCCCACCTGTTGTGGAAGATCACCTTCTTGGGGCTACTCTGCCATTCAGAAGGAGGGGAGGGTTCCAGGCACTCCTTTGAATCTCCCTGTCTGGTCTTCCACAGGGACAAGGTTGTCCTGCGCACCGCCCGAAGTTCCTTCGAGGCGTTGAGTCTTCCTAACCGGGTATTGTCTCTGCGGGGTTCATCTCCATTCACCTCGGAGGCCGTCTATAGGTTCCATGGGACCCTATTTATCGCTTACCTACTCAGGGAGTGTATGGCTGAAGTTCGGGAAAGGTTCGCCAGCTGTTTGTCATCTACGCTGGAGCCACACCTGGCAGACCTGCAGCCTAGCGGGCGACGAGCGGGTGAGTCGCCTCATGCATAGGTCTCCGCTTTAGGTGGGTGGGCATGGAGCCTCCCAGAGTGATAAGTGCTCATTTTACCTACCCTTCCACTGCACCGGTGGCTGTTTCCGAGGATACTCCAGCCCAGGATATCTGCGGGGCTTCTGCCCGGAAGCAGGCTTACCGTCTCCCCTTACACATCGACCTTGGGTCATACCGGGACGTTGGTCGGGGCCTCGGTTCTCCAGTCTTTCTCTCTAAGAAGGGGGTGTGCGCCTTGCCTCCCTCCTCCCGGAGAACTAATAGGAGTCTGCCAATAAGTGTGGATGAACAACATATCCATGTCCCTAGAAATACAGGTTACTGACCTGTAACAGGAGTTCTAGGAATGGTATATGTTGTTCATCCACACTACCCACCCGGCATCCCTTGCTTCGACGCACAACCTGGCTTCCAGCGGGCTAGATCTGACGTCATGGGATGGAGTCAGGAGTTTTACCACCCGGGTGGGTGGGAGGAGCCAGCTTGAAGACCTTCCGGCAAGATTTAAAGTGGCAAGGAACCTGCCAATAAGTGTGGATGAACAACATATACCATTCCTAGAACTCCTGTTACAGGTGAGTAACCTGTTTATCATAGCCCCATACAAGTAGAACTGCCAGCAACAGTAGTGTTAGTACAGTTAGACAGCCCCCTGCCCTGATCCTATTCCCATCCTATTACTCCCTACACAGAGAGCCTGCAGCCCTGTCCTACACCTCACGTCATCAAAGGGTTGTTTTTCGTCGGTAGGGCTGCAGCGCTTGGACAGCTGCTCGGCTCGTACATGGAAGGTATGAGCCGGGCATTCTAAGGTAAAATTGGCAGTATTTAACATTGGGGGAAAAAGTTTTAAAACTAGTTTATTTAGCTAATTGGGCAGGCAACTTACCGGAATGAGTTGCGTGCCCAACATGTAAAATCGTGCCGGCAGCTCTTTAAACATGAAGTAGTTTCTGTTCAGCATCACTAGTCAGCATTTCAGAAGCTAAAGATTGGGAAGACAGAGAGGAGGATTCTGATGGTTCCTCAGTTACATCTTCTCAGCTAGGTTTATCTTCAGGAACAGAAGGGGTGAACTAACACACTAGCATTACAAAAAAAGGAAACTTAGATTTTGGGGAGGAATGAAAACCAGTAAAAGATGAAAGAGTTTTTTTTCTGTTTATTTTATTGCTTATGTGGTATGGGTTAAGCTGCAACTTGTCCTTTGCCTCCTTGAATGTAAATAGTATTTTAAGCCCAAGAAAAAAACAAAACTGTCTATATTCAACTTTATAAGAAATATGGAATATTATATTTACTTCTTACAAGACACTAGATACAAAACATGGCTTGTTATTAAAAGGGCTTAAAGGGATATGGCTGGAGAGCTCATCATTCTGGTCTATATGGGTGGAGAGGTTTTCAGGTATACTGTAGGTATCCTATTTAATTCAATTACCTATATCATCTCAGGTCCTTGGGTAACAAGGAGATAGAACACTTGGGCAGACTCAGTGGGCCTAGAGGTCCTTATCTGTTGACAATTTCTATGTTTATATGTTTTTATTAAAATTTAAAGTTGGAAAACCTGTAGATTTGCTACCTGGAAGAGCCCTCTTATATTGTTAGACGTCTGTTATCAGAGTTTACTTCTAAGGCAGATTAATATCTGTGTGCCCCAGTCTAAGGCAGAAAGGATGGAATTATTTAGGAAAATTCAACCATACTTGTATAGCACAAAAGGTATTTCATGGGGTGGGGACTTTAATTGTGGCTTGACCAATACAGATAGCAGAGCACGTACTGAATATATCTTCTGTGATATATCCTGTTTAAAACAAATTTTACATCAAGCAAATTTAATAGATGCTGTAGTCAAAAATCAGGTTACTGAATGTACCTTTTATAAGGGTTCTCTATCCATGAGAATTTATTTCTGGTTTATATCCCATTGGTAAGAAGTAGACATATCTGTTACAGTACATGTGGAAATGATGGATCGTAAATTAATGATCATTAAATTAGAAACTGCTAAACCTCCAGTGGGCCCTGGGTTATGGCGTCTTAACACTTCTATCCTTAAGAACCCAGAAGCTGGCATGACATTAAAGACAGGTCTATATATTCTCACTTCACTATCTTTTTAGTTTTTGGGTTCCCCTAATTCATAACCTCTTTCTCAAAATGTCTGTCACTCCATGGCTTTATTGGTGTGCTCACATTGATCCTTACCCTAGAAGCACATTCTGCTGTGTTAACCACTTGTAAGTCCTTTTTACCCGATACTTGGCTGCTTCATTTTTGTTTACTGCCATACTCTGTCTGCTTAACATCACCTCATTTAGTGATGTCACATTTATCTCACTGGTTACTATCTCTGTTCTCTGCTGTAGGGTAAAAATGACACTGAAGACACCCACACTGCAGTACCCTATTCTACTATGGGTATTTCTGGTCCTTGCTATTTTTCTCTCCAAATTTATTCTTCCAGCCAGAGTGTCACCCACTCTTCAGCTCAGCGTATCATCCCCCTCAGCCTTGCACAGTACCACTGGCACCAATACCTTTCTCCTTGGAGTACACTGTCTTCTAGATTGCCAAATCCTCCTTGAGTATTCCATTCTGTGTGGTCCCCTATGCAGCCGGCATCTCCTGCCTGTATAACCCCAGTTGCTCGTTCTCCATCCATAAAAGGACGCAGTGTCTCACGAAAAAAGCACTACTCAGCAGACTCAGAAAGTTAGTACTCCTACTGCTCTTCTGCTCTGGGAATGTAGAACTTAACCCTGGCCCTCCTGCTCAGATCGGTGCCCCCTCTGACCTACTAAATCTAAAAGGGCTAAGCTTCCTCCATGTAAACACCTGTAGCTTGCTAAAACAATATGTTTACATTCAGGCCTGGGTGAGTCTCACCAAACCTGATGTATTCATGATTACTGAATCCTGACTGAAAACAGCCATGCCTGATCTAGCAATTACAATCCCCTCTTATAGTGTTTACAGAACCAATAGACAAGCAAGGGGAAGGGGAGTCACCATATAAGTTGCAGACAAATTTGCTGCCTCTGTTGTGGATTCCACAGCAGTCCCCAAAGAATTTGAAAGCTTGACCTTAAAGATCTCTTTGCCATCTGACGAGCCCATTATAATCACCGGCTGCTATAAACCCCCTTCAGGAGGTCTCCAGTTATTGGAACACTTGAGCAAGTTGCTGGAAGCTTCTAACCATGAAGCAATTAGCCTGGGTGACCTTAACCTGGACTGATACCTCCCTTGCTCCAAGCCACTCAAAGATTGGTGTGATATCTATGGCCTCTCTCAACTAATCCTGGAATTCACTTGCCCTAACCTAAAAGCACCGGACAACAGTACCCTACTGGCTGTAATATTGGTCAATAAACCACATAAATTTGTGCATGTTGGAGTCTTCCACAATGACTTAAGTGACCATAAGGTCATCACATGCATGCGGACCACTGTCAGGCCTCCACCCCCTCCCTTCCCGCTCTCAAAGAAACCTGTGTAACTTCAATCACTTGGCCTTCCTCTCCAACCTAGCATCAATCATATGGCAAGACTTCTACATTGCACCTACCATCCCCGAAGCTTACAATATTTTCCTTAAGTTGGTTATGAGGTGATAAATGTGCATGTTCCCCCCTAGGGAAGCAGAGAACAAGGAAATGTTCCTGCCCCTGGTTCACCGATTCCCTCAAGAAAGAACTGTGCAAGAGAGACGCTGTATGGAAAAGGGCGCGCAAGACCAAGTTGCCGGCCGATTGGGTCACGTCTAGAACTGCAAGAACCCACTGTATGAAGCTGATTAGAACCATTAAAGCAGATTACTTCAGTGTTGCCCTGGATTCCACAATGCAGCAAATTTCTGGCAAATCCTAAAATACACTGAGGGACATAACCATGGAATATTCCTACCCTCTAAAATCATAAATGGTAATTCTATCTTTTCCGCCAAGCAGGATAGTTTATCTGAATTAAACAATCATTTTGCATCAGTAGGGCTTGCATTCAGTGCTTCTCCTGTGAATAACTTGCAGGATCAGCTTTGGGACCACCCAGCCACCACTTCCCTGCCCTCCTCCTTCACTAAGGCTACATCCATATTTTCCTTCAGCACCATCTAATACGAGCAGGTTGAAGACCTCCTCCTGACCTTGAATACCAAAAAAAGCACAGGAGCAGACCTTTTTGAACCTCTGTTCTTAAAATTGGAGTACCACAGCTTGGTTGCTCCTATTACCTACCTCTTTAACTTATCCCTCTCAAGGATTGTTACCTGGCCAATGGAAAGTAGCCCATGTCATCCCACTTTTTAAATCAGGTGACCCTTGCGATCTCAACAGCTACCGCTCTATTTCATTATTACCCACACTGTCTAAGCTTCTTGAAAAACTTGTCGATAGTCATCTGAGAGTCTTTCTAGAAATGCATGATCTGCTCAACCCTCTCCAATCAGGCTTTCAGCCTAAGCATAGTACCATCTCTGTATTGGCAAAGGTGATCAATGATTGGAAAGTTGCCCTAGACTCCAAAAACTATGCCAGTGTCATGTTCCTGGACCTAAGTAAGGCCTTTGACACAGTGGATCACAGCATACTCTTAACCACACTTTCCAATCTCGGGCTTGACCGCACTGCTCTAAAATGGTTTAGTAGCTACCTCATGGACAGGAAACAACAAGTAAAAAGTTCAAGGCGACATCTCCCCCCTAAAACCCTGCTAAGAGGTGTCCCAGAAGGATCTGTCCTTGGGCCCCTACTCTTCGCCATCTATATCAACAACATAAATGCTAATATTAATGTGGCCAGTGTGCATCTCTTTGCAGATGGCACTGTGCTGTACACAGCCAGAACCTCACTTGCAATTGCTTGCTCTGATTTGCAACAAGACTTCAACGTACTCCAGCGTAATCTCTTACAGCTGAAATTATTACTTAATGCGAAAAAGACTAAAACAATGTTCTTCTCCCCATTCTCTCAACCAGTAACTGTACCACTGTAGTTTATAAAACTCTAATCCTGATACTGCTTGGGGAATCACTTTAGACTGTTCATAAGTTTAAATACTTTGGCCTTTGGATAGACACCAAGGTTTCTTTTTCATTACATTTGGACAAACTTGCCAAAAAATTAAAGCAAAGGCTAGGAATCTTCTGCCGTGTAAAGCACCTTCTTACCCAAGAAGCCAAAGTATGGTTCTCCTCCTGCTGGATTATGCAGACTACAGCTACAGCTCCCCTGTCCTCTCTCTCAAAACTTGATACCCTGTACCATAGGGCTATCAGATGTATTACTGGTGCCCCCTTTAACACACTCCATTGCATCTTTTATGACCTAGTCGGCTGGCAGTCCTTGAAAACTAGAAGAACCAAAAATGCTTTCCTTTGGATCTTTAGGGCCCTCACCAACAGGTTACCCAAATATATCTCCAATCTCTTCACCGTGACCAAGGGTGCTTACTCCTTAGAAAATATGTCTATATCATGCTTGAAACCCCTAGAGGTAGGACACATGTTGGTGCTTCCTCCATTACCTATGCTCTCACTACCCTTTGGAACACTACACAAAAAACACTAAAACTTCACAAATCTAGTTGAGTTGTTTTTCTTCAAGAAACAATTAAGTCACTCCCTTCAGGAGACGTGCCGCTGCAATGTTTAATTCTTGCATCCCACCCAACCTGCGCCAAATCGCTCTCCTCCTGCACTTATCCCGGCTGCCCAGCTAGCATCATCCCTCCCACTCCCTATAAACTCCCTCCTTCCTTCTGTTCTCTCGCTGTAACCCGTTGTCCTACCCACCCCCTCCGCCCCATCTACCCCTACCTACCCCGGCCCACCTTGCCCTCTATTGATGCCTCTGCCTCCCCCACCACTGTATCTGCCTTGGTACGTGTCTCTGCTCATGTAGCATTTTCTCCCTTCTCATCTCCTCCCTGTTTCCCTCCCTTCATCTAACCCTTTTTTCCTTCCTAATTCCCCTCTTACCAGCCTCTTCCCATATGTCCAGTGTACACCCTTCTGGCTATCTCTACTATTTGCTCTCTCCTCTACACCTATCCTCCCCATCTACCCTTTTCCTCATTAGCACTATGTATATATTGTACAAAATGTTTGCACTGTATCACCTATGTCTACACTGTACTTAATGTCCACACTGTATATACCAATGATTGCATACCTATGGTTGCACTGTACATATTGAACCCTTTGTGCTCTCACATATTGGCAGTGTCAGTGGCTCAGTAGGTAGCACACTCGCCTCTGAGGGCGGGAGATCAGAAGGCTATGGGTTCAATTCCCACATCTGGCACTTGGGTTAATATCCCAGTATTGACACTGTAGTGCAACATGACAGGGGTACTGCACTTCTGAGGTGCTGACTTTTGGATGAGACGTTAAACTGAGGTCCCATCTGCCTGGGTTGGTGGTAATTCAGGTAGATGCTAAAGATCCCATGGCACTTATCGAAAAGAGTAAGGGAATTTCCCTGGTGTCCTGGCCAAATTTCCCTCATTCGCTAAACAAAAATACCACCAACAGCTTAATCTGGTTCAAGGTCAGTTGGCATTCATCTGTATCCCCCTTCCCCAGGTTGTGCCTGAAAATAGGCAGGATTTGTCTGGTGCACTTACCCGGTCAACAAAAACTAAATAAAAATAAATAAATATTGTACCTATGTCTGTGTATCATGTCTTATTCCCTAAAAATAAGTACGTTCTGTATGTAGTGTTCACCCAGGACCACTTTGTAAATGAGTTTTTCTGAGCTGTGTTCTTGTGGTAAAATAAAGATTGATTATAGAAGCACAGAAATCAGTGATGATAATATTTGATACACCACAAGAGTGGTGGATTAATTTTAAAATGGAGTTGCATCATTTTTTTTTATTTCATTCTAAAAAGCTTTAAAATGCTCAATATGTGCATTACTTAACTTTAAGAAAGCAGCTTCACGTATTGTTATCTTTATCACAGACTACCAAATGAGAATCCTCCTCCCATATCCAAAAACAGAAATGGTTAACATTCAGTATAACCGCATGCTTAGTTTAACTCGAGAAGTTTTGGACCCAAGGAAAACAGTCCCAGACAAATCGATGTATAGACTGTAAACACAGAGTGGAAAATAACATTTTCTCAGAGTTACAGACACAGGATGGCACCCAGATTTCAGATCAAAATGATATTTTAAAATTTGTGTCAGACCATGTAAATGATTTTTTGGGGTCTCCTGCCCCACAAATAGAAAATTAAGAACTTTTTTTTTTTTTAGAAAATTTAGATATACTCCCATTGCCAAACAGGGAGATTACGTTATTGCAAGATATAAAGCAGTAAGAAGTAATGGGAAGCCATTGACTCTTTATCTCCAGACACTGCCCGGGGTGAGGATGGACTTCCAGGAGAACTATTTAAATAGTTGGGACATTCTATTGCCACCTTCTTAGTTGACCTTTATAACTCTTAAATATTATCCGGGGAGAAATAGATAAAGCCGGAAATTCTTGGGTACTGATTTATTTACATAAAAAGGGAAACAGAAGTGATACTGCTAACTGGATACAAATTAGTCTTCATAATTCAGATCTAAAAATATTATCAAAAACATTAGTAGCTAGAATGGCCACAGCAACATCTCTTGTAATTTTAACCTCACAGGCTTGCTCAGTGATAGGTAGGAAAATACAAGATCATCTTATCATGCTTAGAGAGAGATGATAAAATAATCACATCTAGCCCTTCTGCAGGATTCATTTTGTCTTTGGATGGAGACATTTGATGCTGGTTCTCATGGCTTTGTTTGACATTTTGGTAGATATGGGTTACCTCCTTCCTTTGTTGTTTGGATTGAATGCGTATATAACTCTGCATTGGTTAAACCATGAGTAAATGGAAGATTGGGGACAGTGTGCCGGGTCCATAGGAGGTATGTCAATGCTGACCTTTGAGCCCTATTCTGTACACTTTCTTTTTAGACCCAGTGTTGCATAAATTAAATGCAGATCTAAGGGTTCTTCTAGTCCAGACAAGGGAGGGACCGGCTCCCACTACAGTCCTGGCATACGCAGATGATGTGTGCCTAATGGTTTCAAATGTGGAGTCTGGAGAAGCAGCAGTACATGTTTTTCAGAATTTCTTAGCAGCTTCTGTCTGGTTCAAGCTTAAATGTACACAAAAGGGGTCCCTGGCAGGTGGGGCTCAAAAGGTAGAAATTATCCAGATTTTTCCTGACCATTGTCGCTTCCTCCACTTCCACTTTCAGGGGGCCTATTTTCAATTCCTAGCCCTTCCTTTTGGCCTTTCTTTTTCCCCCAGGGTCTTTATCAAGTGCCTGGTAGTGGTGGCAGCTGCCCTGGGGAGACAGGGCTTCTATATGTTCCCCTACCTGGATGATTGGCTTGGTAACGAAGGGTATCAGCTGTCCTGCTGCAAGATGGCGGCCACGCTGGGCCAGTCATGAATTTCAGCTCTGCAAACTTTGTTTTTATTTTATTTTCATTTGTTTATTTGCTGAGCTTTATGCCTGTTAGTTAAGTTCGTAGTGCCGTTATTTTGCGGTCTGTGTTCAGTCAGTTGAGATTTGGGAACATGAAACTTTGGAGCAGTGCTTTACAAGACTATTGGAGTTTCCCGTTGCGATGGGAGAATGCGCTGAAGTGTTTGGGGAAAAGTGCTTAGGAGCAGTTTTTGTATCTGCTCCTGTTTATTTGCCAGTATTAGCACTGACTTTCTTAGCCACTACTTTTTTGGAGTCCTGGATGCTGTTACAGAGGATTACACTTGTTTGCTGGAACTAGCCAGAAGAACGATTAACTTGAGGATTTTGACTTGTTTTGATTTGGTGTTGCGTTGCAGTTGAAGAAAGGAAGAAGAAGAGAATGAGGACGAGCGGTTCTTTCAGCCCGGCCAACCTAGAGGTGGATGTTGGGTGGGGTAGCTGTTTTTCCTCGGGAGGGTCGGGAGTGCTTACTGGAAGGTTGGTACTCATAGAGCTTGCAGGGTTGTGGAGGTTGCTTGGTGGAGACTGGGCTTTCCATGGTGATCCAGGTTGGGGGGGGGGGCAGTTGCATATACATGAACCTTCCCTGGGTTGGTTTGGTTTTTTGGTCTCTTTTGAACCAAGAAGATCCTGTCACCATCATTTTATAAATGTGACTGTCTGTTTGCTGACTGTCGTGCAGTTTTACCTGGCTTTTATTTAAGCTTACGAATTCTAACTCGCTTGGGGAGGCAGTGAGAGGGCCTCTCTTTGGAGATTTTATTTTATTTGACTGAACTCTGTCTATGGAAGGATGTATCTTGTTGGATTAATTTCAATGAAGTGGTGGTGAGAGTCCTCCTCTTCATTAGCAAATCCTCTGTGGCATTTGTGGTACTGGTTAATTTGCCTTTTTGTGGCCATCTGTGACTTTAATGAATCCGAGGTGGTGAGAGCCCTGCTTTTCTGCAAATCCTTTGGAAACTGTATTACAGGCAAGTTCTTTCCTTTAGTGATCTTAATGTTCTGGACTATATCTGGTCTACCATTGTTGTTCGAGATTTTGGTGACCAGTTTGACAGTTTAAACTTGATGTGTCTATTTCTAATTTTTATTTTATATTATATTACAGTATATTGTAGTTTTGGTAGGGGTAGGTGGGTAGAGTTATTTATATATTAGTTTGATTTAGCTTAATTGCTGGATACTCCACCCTCTCGGTGAGAGACAGAGAGAGGAGGAGTTTTCCGAAGGGGGGGGTAAAGTATCTGTATTTTGTTGGCCTGCCTTAGGCTATGAGAGGGTCGGCGGGGGCTGATGATGTTTGTTGTTTTGAATTGAATTTATATTTGGGGTGTGTGTAAATAGATTGTTTTAATATGTGTAGGGAGGGTCAAATGACGGTCGGGCAGTATTCTACCACCAAGCTCGGGAAAACTGCTCCACTTTGACTGCCCTTCTTTATCAATAGAGACCTAGAAATGTTGTCAATCCATCAAGTTTGCTAGGAAGTGCAGAAAGGGGGGTAAGGCTGGGCCTAGTGGGGAAATGGAAATGGAAAGGGGGGGTCGTATTGGGGTGGTGGGGACCAGGCAATGCCCTGGGGTGAAATGGTGTCAGGACAGGGGTAGTCCCTGTCTTATCCCCATACCCAAAGAACCAGAAATTGAAGCTGGTCAGGCGTCGAGGTCTCCCCCAGCATCTCATCCAACCCAGGCAGTGTTATGTAACGCTAGGTCCATCAAAAACAAGACAGCTATTATAGCTGATCTTGTTGAAACGGCGGACCTGACATGCATCACCGAGACCTGGCTGGACAAAAATGCAGGCCCAGTATTGGCCTCTGCAGTTCCAGCTGGGTTTTTGGTGACTCACTGCCCAAGGTTGGATCGTAGGGGTAGGGAATGTAGCCATCTTTTGTAAGACCGAACTAGGCCTTGTGGTTGTTCCAGTGGGGACCACCAGATCCTTTGAGTGCGTTATGGGTGAGGGTGTAGGCTGCAGGATACTCCTCATTTACTGTCCACCAGGTGATGGAGGTGTATTCCTGCAGGAGATTGTGGACTTCGTCGTCGACATGATGTTGGAGTCTCCTAGATTGATAATTCTAGGGGATTTCAATGCCTAGGTCAACAACGAACTCTCGCAGTTTGGTCAAAATCTCCTTCAGTTAATGACAACACTGGGCGTTACACAGGTAGTTACCTCCTATACCCATATAGGAGGTCATTCATTGGATCTGCTGTTCCTCCTGGGGCTGGAGATCACCGATCTGAGGGTGGAACCAGTCGGTTGGTCTGACCATCACACCATAGGGTTTAGTTTTGGGGCCCCCCCAAATGGATTTACCTCTGTGGAGATGGTACAGTACTGCCGTTTAAGAGGAGTTACCTTAGATGGTCTGTCAGCAGTACTGGACCTGTCGGGATTGCTAGGTGAAAACATGAGCCCAGGAGATCTTGTGCTAGCCTATAATAAGGCAGTGAGAGAGGTCTTGGACTTAATTGCTCCTGTTTGTGTTCGACCACTCACTCTTTGCCCAAGGTCCCCTTGGTTTGATGAGTCCTTGAAGGAGTAGAGGCGGGTTGGTCGAAGGCTGAAGAGAGCATGGCGGGAGTCCGACCTGGATACTGATAGGCTTAGATTGATGGAACATTATAAGGGCTATCAATCAGAAATCACCCATAAGAAGGCAGAGTTCCTGTCCAGGGAAATTTCTGCTGTACAGAACCAACCAGCTCAACTTTTTCAAACTATTGACAGATTGTGTAATCCAATCTGTCTCCAGTTCAGAAGAGTTTTTTCACAAATTGAGTGTGACGAGCTAGCTCGTTTTATTGCAGATAAGGTTGCAGATAAGGTTGCCAGCATCAGGTCCAGTATCGGCCCGGCTCTCTCTATGAGGGGTTCTGAAAGTTGATGGGAGGTGGTGAACACCCGGTCTGTCTGGACGGATTTCAGCCGACTGGAAATCATGGACATTTTGAAGATTGTCCAGACCTTGTGCCCAACCTGTTGTAGTTTGGATCTGTGCACTACCCTCCACATTGGGTTGTGTAGATGTCATCTGCCCTATCCTAGCTGAAATTGTATGAAGATCCTTGGAGAGAGAAATCTTTCCAGATACCCTAAAGGAGGTGGTCATTTGACCACTCCTTAAAAAACCTACCTTGGGCCCCGTCGATCCAGCTAACTACTGACCTGTCTCTAACCTTCCCTTTGTCGGGAAGGTTTTTGAGAAGGTGGTTGTGCTACAACTGGATGATCATTTGGTAACTCATAATGTCTATGAAGCTCTCCAGTCTGGTTTCAGGAAGAGGCATAGCACTGAGACTGCCCTTGTTCGGGTATTAAATGACCTTCTGATGGCTAGAAATCGAAAGTCTTGTACCATCTTGGTCCTTCTCGATCTCTCAGCAGCTTTCAATACTGTGGACCACGAGGTGCTTTTGGAAACCCTGTGGTTCCTCTGTGGACTGTCTGGTACAGTCCTCAAATGGTTTTGATCCTTCTTTTTTTTTTTTTTTATATACAGGGCTCCTACCACCAGGTTTCCACCCTGGTCATGGCCCCTGGTCTTCCACCTACTGTCTGCCATGATCCTCCGGTGACCCCTGGCTTTCCTCCCAGAGGGTGGGACCGTGGAACTGGCTCCCCTTATCCAGCTCACAGAACCATTATCTGGTCGGGGGATCCAGCGACAGAGGCCAGTTGAAGCCCGGGGAGGGCTTCACAGAGGTGGATGTTCCCCTGATTTTCTTGTGTCTTTTGCCCACTGGAGAGCCAGACGTGCAGTGATGTCATTGCACCTATGTGCAGACGTCTGCAGGCTCTCCCCCCCCAATTAGCTGCACCCTCTACTGTCAGACACCCAGCCTCCGCTGGGTGTCACTGTAGCGCGGCGCATGTCCCACACCCACCCCGAAGGAAGGAGAGCTGTCATGGGACACTCAGTCCTTCCTTCCTTCCCTGCCAGCCCAGCGGCCAGCTCTGTTCCGAACCTGGGTCACCAGGTGTAGGCGAGTGTGGCGTCCAGCGCCTCAGCCCTCAGCGCCACCGGGCGGCTAGTTTCGATCCTTCTTCTGAGAGGTGGGTCTCAGAGGGTGGTCACCAGAATTTATTCCTCTGACTCCCTCTCCCTGGCCTGCGGGGTCCAGCAGGGTTCCATATTGGCGCCTATGTTGTTCGCAGTGTGCATGCTGTCATTATCATCAGGAAATATGGCTTAAGTTTTCACTGCTACGCAGATGATACTCAGCTGTATATGTCCTTTGTGCCCAGACAGGTTAATGCGATCTCTTTGCTAAATACCTGCCTCTCTGAGATCAATGACTGCATGAGCTCGAGTTGGTTGAGATTAAATCCGGATAAGATTGAGGTGATGGTTGTGGACCTGGGTCACCAGAGGGCAGATTTTGGAGCTGGGCTCATGTCAGTCCTGTGGCTCGATGGTGTCCAGCTCATTACCTCAGATCGGGTGCGTAACCTGGGCGTTATTTTTGATGATGGCTTGACCCTTAAGTCTCAGGTGTCAGCTGTGGTCAAATCCTCATTTTACCATCTGAGGAATAGCGCCTGGGTGAAACACTTGATTCCACTGGGTGACCTTCCAATATTGGTCCATGCCTTCATTACCACCCGTCTTGACTGCTGCAATGCCCTCTACCTAGGGCTGCCTGGGGTTGACATCTGCCGCTTGCAGCTAGTGCAGAATGCTGCGGCCAGGCTGTTGACTGGTACCTTTAGGACCAGTCATATTATGCCTGTGTTACATGAACTGCATTGGCTGCCAGTTCAGTGGCAGATCACCTATAAGGCAGGTTTGTTTACCTTCAAAGCCCTACATGAACAGAGACCTGACTACCTGAAAGATCTCCTGACTCCCTACTCCAGTTGCCCTCTCCGATCCACCAATGAGGGATTGCTAGAGACTCCCAAGATTTGTCTTAAAACATCAGGAGCTCATGCTTTTTCATTTGCAATACCAACCTTGTGGAATTCTCTACCTCATTGGTTAAGAGAATGCCTGACCGTCAGCAGTTTTAAATCTTTGCCGAAAACTTTTTTACGTTGGCATTCCCTCACTCATTGTTGAATGATTTTTTAAAATGTTTATGATTTATGTTGTCATTTATATTATGTACAGTGCCTTGGTTATGAAAGGCGCTATATAAATAAAGTTTGCCTTGCTTTGCTAACAGCCCCCTTCAGGGACCGTCTGGTCCAGAATTTGTGATACATCTTCCATCTGTTTTGGGCCTTGGGGGTTTATCATCGGTCTGCCAAAGTCCTGCGTCTGTCCTTGCCAGCACCTCCACTACATAGGGGTGGTTCTGGATACTGCCCAGGGCATGGCCTTTTTACCCATGGACAGGGTGGAACGACTGATGGAGCAGGCTCGTCTGGTTTCCTCAAGTCACCAGGTTCCTTCCAGGGTATTACTGTGCTTCCTAAGCCACTAGGCAGCAGCCATTGCCATGGGTCCCCTCACCTACCTACACATGTGGGTTCCTCAGTGGATCTTTCAGGGTCCAATGGGACCAAAGTATGGATGACTTGAACCAGTTGGTCATGGTCTTCGACTCATCAGTAATCATCAGACTCTGGGCACCTGGACAGAATTGGAACAGGGTCTCCATATCAGTGTCCTGGAGATGCAAACAGTTCTTTACGCCCAGAAGCCTTTCAGACTCCTCTCTTCCCCCATCCACTGCTGATGCAGACAGACACCATGTGTGTGGTGTTACATAAACAAACGGGGGCGGGATGGCTCTTACCTCCTGTGTCAGGAGGTGATAAGAGTTTGATACTTGACCATCAAGCATGATCTAAAGCTCTCAGCTGTACATGTTCCAGGCATCCAAAATGTCCTGGCAGACAGTCTCCACAGCTTCCGCTCCCAGTCACGGGCTCATGGGTCAGAGCTTCTAACCCCGGTAGTCTTAGATCTCTTTGACAGGTGAGGTCGTCCAGAGTTGGACCTTTTTGCATCTCCACTCAGTGCAAGACTGCCACTTTTCTGCTCGCTCGATCCTGGGCCTAGAGTTTTCTGTTGAGATGCATTGTCCCTCTTCTGGAAGGGGAGGTTTCTGTATGCCTTTCCTCCCTTCCCACTCCTGCAGAGTTGATACTCATAGCTCCCTTCTGGTCATGTCAGATTTGATTCCTCTTGCTGCAACAACTGGCAATGAAACCTCCAGTGCCCATGTGCACCGTCTTGCTCTACCAGGACTGGGTCACCCTGGTCCATCCAGATCACAAGTCTCTGGATGTCCATGTGTGGTTCCTGTGGACCTATCGTCCATTTGAGGGTGTCCTCTAAGGTTGCCAATGTCCTGGTGGCTGCTAGGAAACCCTCCACCAGGCCCACTTACACTATGAAATGGAAGTGTTTCATCCTTTGGGCTGCTTCACACCAACTGGACCCCTTCACCTGTCTGGTGAAACTGGTGTTGGAGTACCTTATTTCCCTTTCAGACTCGGGCTTGGGATACTCCTTGCTCAAGGTGCATCTTTCTGCTATCTCTGCAAACCATGTGCCTATCAAGGGCAGGGCTGTGACTCAGCTTGAGGTGTCCCACACCTTTCTATGGGGCGTTCTGCATCTGAAACTTCCCATTTGGGACCCTGTCCCTCCATGGGACCTCAATTTTTTGTTAGAGAAACTCATGTTACCTCCCATTGAACTGGCTGCGAGTTGCAAACTGCACTTTCTGTCATGGAAAGTGCTCTTTTTAGTTGCTGTTACCTCTGCTCAAATAATTTCCGAGCTTCAGGCTGTCATGTGTAAAGAATCTTATTTGTGTTTTTATGGCTGTGGGTGGAGCCTGCTGCCATTTTGGCATGTCTTGCCTTAAAACGGCTGATTGTGACGCTTTCCATTATCTTTTGGAAGTAGCCTTCTGAAAGTCCAAAGAGCTTGAAACACTCCGCCACAATTGACGCTATGGAGTAACAGCCACACTATTTTGGCTGTTACTTCCACATTCCGGGGCAAGAACTGCACATGCGCAGTTTTACTGGCAATGCCATATTGTGAATGGCAGAATGCCATTCACCACAACTATACATACGTGAGTACTGTGCATGCATAGTTGCATCGCTACCATCTTTCAGATGGCACTCCTCCCGCACCCTCCCATTGCTCCTGTCCTCTCTGCTCCCTACCTTCCTGCACTGGCAGCAAAGAAAACCCACCCTCTCCTTCCCACTGTTGCTGTCCTTCCTGCTCCCTCCATTCCCTGTCCCCGCACCAACATCAGACTGCCAATCCTTCTGTTGGCATCATGTACCCCCAACTCGTGGCACATTGGGAACCCACCCCAATGTGCCCAGATTTATGTTTTTTTACTTTTTTCCCCTGCGCCAACATCAGGGTGCCCAATCCCTGTGTTGGCATCATGTACCTCCTCCCCACTCATGTTGCACACTGGGAGCCCACCCTAGTGTGTCCAAATTTAGGCTTTTTTTTCCTGTAAATAACGAAGACCATCCCTCAACGTCTTTGTCTTTTTTTTATCTGTAAAAAAAAAAAAAAGTCCATCGGCACCCCAGCCCCCCTTCCCCCATCCCCACCCTTCCACTGAGCACCCACCTCCCCGCACCCACCTTACCCCATACATACCTCCAGAGGTTGGCGCTGTCATCTTTTCTGGGCTGGGACACATCTGCACTCTACAAGCCGTACCACAAACTGAATGATCAAAGGTAAGCATGGTATAATGGCAGTCAGTGGGGTTTTCAACTTATGTTGATATAGCAGCCATTTTTAGGACTTTTGTCCCAAAATTTTCAACATGGGGTTCTTGGAACCCCATCTCATCAACACTTTCACTGTCATTTCATTACTCGATCCTGAAAGGTGATTTCACAATCACTGCACGGAATCACCTTTTGGGACCAAGTAACGAAACGACAGTGCCACTGTTCATGAGGAGGGGTCCAAAAAAGCCCAGGTTGCAACTTTAGTGAAAAAATCCAAAAATAACTACATCAATGTAAAGGCTGTACAGTTTCTATGCACACTCCTAATTTCGCCAATTTTTAATATTTTCACTCCAGATTTTCAACATTACCATTTTTGTAAACCTCCTTGTTAACAGTGCAGCTGTCATTTTTCACATCCTGCCCAAAACGTGTTTTTGCACCTGTAGCACAGAATGGCACAGTTGCTGTGCGAAATCCCCTTTCAGGAAAAGTAAATGTAATGGCAGTGGTACTCTTCATGAGGTAGGGTCCCAAAAAGGCCATATTGACAATTTGGTGAAACAGCTCCAAAAAATAGCCGAGTTACACCTGGGCGTTCAAAATTTTATATGCACACATGTAACTTTGGTCATTTGGCAGCTTGCCACTGCCGTATCAGCTCTGGCTAGAACTTGTTTCAGAAAGACAGGGTCTCATTGCATACTAATCCTAAATTTCTTCCCAAGGTGGTGTTGGAGTTTACTTTGAACGAATCCATTCACCTTCCGGTTTATTATCCTGAGTACTCGAATCAGGAGGAGGCTTTGCTCCATTCTTTGGATGTACGTAGGATCTTGCGGAACTATATACACTGCACCAAGGCTTCAAGGAAGTCTGACCAGTTGATTTATTTATTGTCTTGGAAAACAACCTTAGAGGAGCTTGGAGCTCATTTACAGAGGTTCCAAAACTAAAGTTGTCAGGTGGTTTGGGAACTACCTATCTGAAAGGTCTCAAATTGTGAAATGCGACTCTACCCTCTCGGACAAAACCACCATAAACATTGGGGTGCCGCAAGACTCCATCCTTGGGCCCCTGCTTTTCTCTCTTTTCATAAATAACATCTCCACTGACCTCCATAGGACAGCTTCCCTGCTATTTGCTGATGATACTGTGCTGTATGTTAGTGCTAAAAGCCTTGACAACATAAACAACTTACCTCTTTTGACTTCCAGCTAATACAGGAGTGGCTATTTACTCTCAAACTTGTACTGAATGAGAGTAAAACCCAAGCTATGCTCTTTGGATCTAATGTGAAGCTCAAACATGCCTGCCCCAAATTTAGAGTCACCTCCTTAAATGGCTCAGTAGTTGAGATAGTAAATTCATTTAAATATCTGGGCGTCACACTTGATCCATCACTAAATTTCGACTTACACATCAATCAGACCTGCAAACTGGTAAACTCCAAACTTGGAGTTGCCTACCGAACCAGCTATGTGCTCACACCCTCAGCAAGGCTTGCCATTGCCCATGGCATACTCCTGCCATCACTTACCTATGGTGCAGCAACATATGCCTCTGCGTGCAAATCAGTCCTTTGGAAATGGGATGTCTCATATAACAACATCTGTCACTATGTGTCCTCCTCACACTGGCTAAAACACCACTGTCTCCTATATTCTGACCGGGGATGGCTTCCTCCTACTGAACTAAGGCTTCATGCTTATGGCACCGTCATTGACAATATGATCCATCTTCAAATACCTAAATCCCTGGCAGGACTCTTGTAAAACCTAATACCTTGCTATGGATTGCGATCTACTGACCAGGCCCCTGTTTTCATCCCCAGACACAGTAACAAAAAAGGGGGCTAGTGCTTTTGCCTGCCATGCCCCCAAGTACTGGAACTCTTTCCACTAGCTCTGCGCCAGTCACCATCTCATGCATCTTTTAAAAAAGGGTTGCATAATTATCTTGATACTTCCCACAAGTGCTCCTGTTTGAAACCTCCCTAGTACTTTCCATACCAGCCTCATCTCTCTTGACTTTACTGATCTGCCCCTTTATATGCAATGTTCCTTTCCTCTACATATCTGCCCCACGTACCACTTTACTTCTCTTTCATCCCTTTCTTGTGTCTCTTACTACTATCACTTACTATGATCCCTCCCCTAAGTTTACTATTCAATCACTCATTAGCACTAAAATGCTCACTCTATCATGTTTATTTTTTTCTTCTTCTTCTTCTAAGCAAAGTGTGGTGTAATTTTAGATATTGTACAGCTCCTGTTTTATCTTTTCCCACCCTGTTATTGCAACCTCCTTGTTTTTTAGCTTCTTTTTTGCAATCTGCTTGTATGCTGTGGTCAATGATTCTTTGTACTTGTATTGGAATGTCTTCCTTGTATTGTTGTACTGTACCCTTCCGGGTCGTGCCTGAAAATAGTCATTGTTATGGCTAGTGCACTTACCCGGTAAACAAAAACGAAATAAAATAAAAATAAAAAATGTCAGGGAAGAAGAGTCTTCACCAATGTACAGAGCATGGGCCATATACATAAGGGATATACAGTGGAGAGCTGTCAGATAAATGATTTATCTACACAATTGCAGTTTGACCTCTGGTAGCCTCAAGAGTGGCATGTGCCACGAGTGAGGTATCTGAGGTCAAACAGCACAAGTGTAGATAAATCATTTATCTGACAGCTCACCATTGTATATTTCTTTTATGCAATAGGGATACTTTCTGTCAGTGCAGAGACATTTGTTTTTGATTGCTTATCTTTATTTTGGATACGTTTGTCAAAAAATTGAACAAAAATTGCATTTTCTGCTAATTATAAAAAAAAAAATCTATAAGGTACCTATAAATGAAACACCACTCATTTTGTAGATGATTTTGTGCTGAACAACTTTCATGCTCACAGTACCATGCTATCTTTTTTCGTTTTAAAGCTTTATGCATTTGAATATGGGTAGTACTGTTACTGAGGGTGAACATTCTAAATGAGTTCTGGAGTGATTGTGACATTGCTACTATATGGATAAATGTTATTTATTCAATGGCTGTGAAGATAAATGGATTTATTCAATGAGTTTTGAGCCCACTCCTGTTGCATAAAGAGGGAATACATAATTGTTAGTAAAAATAAATACAGAAAAATCACAATCACAGGAGAGCTTAAATATGCAAATTCATTTTTTTCAACAATGCATAGGGAGAAAAAATATCAAGAGGCAAAGAGGTGAAGTTTGGAGGGAAGCCAGGAGTTAGCTTTGTCATGAAGCAGCAGGGAGTAAGGGAATAGAGTGAGTGTAGTGGGGGGAGGGGTGGGTGTGGGAAGAAGCTGAAGGGGATAGTAGAGGTAGGTTGATAGCATGGAGGAATAAACCAGGATAGGGGAGAGTGGGTGAGGAGGACAGAAAGGATGGCAGGGTTGGGGGGCTGGGGGGGGCTGATTGAATGAGGAGGGCGGGAGGAGAGTGGCGATGGGTAGGAATGGGGTAGAGTAATAGGGATTAGCCCTTGCAGTCACATACACATTGGGTAGTCAGATGTTTTTTTAGCTCTTTTTTCAATGGCCCAGCTTTGTAGTGCTGGTTATGTCAGTTGGGAGCTCACGGAGCCATAGTTAAGCCTTATAGGCGAAAGACCATTGAGCTAGTTCTGTGTGACAAAAAGGAATGTGCAGGGCATATCTAACCTTTCCTCTGTTCAGACGTGAGTTTAAGGCAGGTTTGAAGAGTTTTTGTAATGCTGTTGGTGTTAGGCCTTGAAGGCTTTTTTGTTTGTTTGTTTTGTTTTACCTAGGAGGCAGACCTAGAACTTTATCCTACCCTGGAGGTTAAGCCAGGTATGTGTGATTGCCTGCACCTAGAACCAGCCTGCAAGTCTTGTTAAGGGCTATTCTAACTTGTTTCCGGGCAGTATCAGTATCAGTGCTGTACACCACTAGGATATGGTCTACTGTATGATTGATAGTACAGAGCTGTTGACTGCTAGTGACAGTGCTTCAACTGTCATGTAGTGCCTATAATGTAAGCCAGTTCTGGGGTTAACTGGTTTTTTTTTTTTTGTTTTTTTTTTGTATTTTACCGTTTTTCCCCCCATTTTTCTCCCTACTGTCCTGGGACCCCAGCACATGTGTGTATGTGGAGGCATATGCATGCACTCCTTGTTGCCAGTTCTGGACCCTTCTGCCGCTCCCCTGGCAATCACCAGACTCCCCATAGTCTGGCAGTACCATCTGTGCTCCACCTGATGGCTGCCAAGGTCTCAGAAAACCCCTCATCCCTCCTCAGGAGAGGAGAGCAGCCTTGCGTCGGCTCAGTCTTGCTCCTTGCCAGCCCCCAGCAACCCATGCTCGTTCCCGAACCTGGGTCGCTGGCATGGCGCAAGGTGTAGCATCCAGCGCCTCAAACCTCAGTTCCACTGAGCTAGTTGTGTTAACTGTTTTTACTACCTGATCTGTATGGTGGGAGTAGGACAGGAAGCTGTAAAGGGGTTAGTTTAATTTATTTAAAGAGCTGCTAACACCTCAAAGAAAACTTTGAAAAACATAGACGATTGTCTATGGGGAGTCATTCACAACAAGGATATTCTCAGTCGAGAGTTCTCCTTGGCAAAGCTAGACCTCGAGAGCGAAGCTCGAGAGGTTGTCCGTTGCCAAAGAGAACTCGAGATTAGAGAAGATCATTGTTTGTGAATGACTCCCCATAGACAATCTTTTATAGTGTATGGGGAGTCTATTCAACATAAAAAACAGTGAATGGACGTAGAATGTAACTGTAACATTTTTAAAACAAGCCTTACTTGGCTTCCGTGTAGCTGCTCATTCCAGCGCCACTTGCTTCCTCTCTGCCATGGCTGCTACATTGCACACGCGCGAATGCGTTCTATCTTGTTGTGCTGCACTGGTGACATACTGAGCGCAGCACAACAAGATTGTGACGCACTGAGGGCAGCACAACAAAGATATTCCAAGCATGGATTTCCATGCACAATAACGTTCCCCCATACACTATATAATATTTAGGTATAATTCAGCTTGTATTCCATATATATCCTATATATCTCTCTCCTCAACATTATTTATTACTGAGGAAATTTGCATGAATACATGATCTTTATACCTCAAAGTTCATCTGCCTCTGTAGTTTACGCCCTACTTCAAGTCATAATCCTCTGTTGTGACATCACAATCTGTTGCCATGGGACTAACTGTGATGTCATAAGCAGCGCATTCTGGCTTCAGGTAGGGAGAAAGCAACAGGAATAGATGAACTCTTCAGTAGCAAAAATCCTGTTTTCATGCAGATTACATAAGTAAATAGTGGAGTGGAGGAATACAGGACTAATGTGAAATACAAGTCGTACTGTGTCTAAATGTTATGTTTTGTTAAAGTTGTCCTGAAGGCGTCAGCTGCTCTTTAAGGCTGTAATCCTTGAGCAAAAAGCTCATTCACAATGGTGACCTAATAGTACAATACAAATGAAAATACATATAACAAACAAACACTGTATCCATAGTAACTTTCATAATTTACAGTTAACTAAAACAAGTGCAGGCCTGTTGAGAAGATATTAGACAATGTTTTAACACTGAAACCGATTAAGCAGTAAGGCATGACCAGGGGTTAGATTAACAGTCTGTTAATCACCCCCTAGGGGTGTAATGTGGCACGAGGCGCAGCCGAGTGCCATATTGCCCCTAGGGGGTGATTAACTGACTGTTAATCTAACTCCCGGGAGTGCCTTATTGCTATTATAAAAAATGGTTCCAAAAGAAATGTGTTAAAAGTATACTTTTTGAATGTTTTCCTCATTTAGAGGGAGATTTTTAATAAAATAGTTCTTCCACCAACAGTTTAAGAATGCTGGTTCAAAATCAGAATGCATCATTCCACACATTCAGCAGTGCTAGAGGATGGAATGCTGACATGAAGAATCCATGTGCCATGGTGATCAGGCTGTACATGACAGTATAACATGGATTAATGTAAGGCTGTTGGAATCCTAACAGCCAATCAGATTGCAGCATTTCTGAGAGCCTTTTTATAATAAAGGTTTTACATGTAGTTTTCTCAATTCAGAAGGAAATTTGTTCCAATAAGTGGGAACAAACTGACTAAAAAAAGTACAAAGATCTTTTAGTTTTGGTACATGAGGCCAGTAATTCCGGTGCATTAGAATGTATCAAGGATGGACAGTTTTTTCAAAAAAAGAACCTATTACTTAAAAAATCTGGAACAAGTCCCTGTCCACTTTTGTAGACAAAAAGAGATGTATGTAATTCCCACCTATTTGTTAAAGAAATCCAACCAAGGGTAAAGCCTAGATACTTGAATGTGTTTACTTGGCCAAGTGGTTCATGATTGCTGTTTAAGATTGTCAATTGGCTGGACTTGTTTTTGTTTTGTGGATTGGAGAAAAGCATTGTTTCAGTTTTTTTACAGTTCACTAGGAGTTTGTTATGATTGAACCTTTGCTCAATAATGGTGAAACTCTCTTGAAGATTTTTATTGAGGAGATTTAGACGTGGGATACTAGTGATATCTGCATATAGAAGTATTTTGGCCGGGAAGACACCAGGCAGAGAGTTGAGGAACAGGCTAAATAGGAGGAGTCTCAGGATGGCATCTTGGGGAATGCCTAGGGACACCTTTCTACTATCCAAGAGTGTGTTATTTATTTTTACCTGTTGTGTTCTATGGGCTAGAGAGCTCGTAAACCAGAGTGGTATCTGGTGAGAGCCCAAGAGCAAGTCATTTTTTAAGAAGAGTATGGTGATTAACGGTGTCAAATGCTTTTGTGGCATCAGTATATATAGATCCCACTAGGTGGCCAGTATCTAACGCTTTGTGGATATGGTCCATGTATTCACGTAGTGCAGTAGTGGTACTATGTGCCTTGCGGTAACCGAGTTTTTGAGGACACTGAATGTCGTACTTCTTAAGGTAGTCCACCAGTTGATCTGCGACAATTCGCTCAAGTGCTTTTGATAGTGGGGGCAGGATGTGGGCCTATAGTTAGAGTGGATCACACAATCACCACTTTTGTGTACTGGTGTGACTGCTGCAGATTTTCACATCTTGGGGAATTGTGCTTTTTCTGAAGGATAAGTTTAAAATTTTAGTGATAGGAAGGACAGCTTCATCAAGTGTGGGGGCAATCATTTTCAAATCTAGGGTGTCACTACTGTTTTGAGTTTTACTCATGGTGCATTGAAGATATTTTTTGGCTTCAGTAGGGGTGATCTGCTTGAAGTAAAAGGGGGGTACTGGGTGTGCGCTGATTATGGTCAGTCAGGGTATAGGTGTCTGACTTGTCACCTAAGAAGTGGGGGGGGGGAGAATGGTGCTTAGATCGGAGAAGGCAGTGTTGAAGGTATCAGCAATGGTTCTGGGGTCTTGGATGATATTCCCTTCTACTAGGAGCACTGTGGGGGAAGATTTGCTGTCTTTTCCAGTGAGGTCTTTAAGGTTGCTCCAGAATTTTTTCCCATCCCCCCAGGATTTAGTGAGGCAATCTTTGTAGAACTGTGCTTTAGCTAGCCTGATTTTCCATGTGCAGTTATTCCTCATGGCCCTATACATCTGGATGTCTACTAGCTTGCCAGTGGCCTTAGCTCTGTGCCAAAGATGATTCCTATTACTTATTAGACCTAGGAGTGCTGGGGTAATCCAGCCATTGTTGGGACTCTTTCTGCTTTTTTACTGGAGCATAGATGTTGCAGACCTCATTGAATGTGTTGATAAAGTGGTCTAAGGCCTGGTCTGCATCCTGTAGTGCATCAAGTGAGGACCGGTCGAGCAGCTTGAGATGGGCCTTGGAGGAGCTTAGCTTTCCATTGCTAAGAACCCTACTTCCGGTTATGATAGGGGAAGGTTTTAGAGTTTTATTGGACCAAAGGCAAGTGACCAGGAAGTGGTCACTAAGTGAGTCAGGGAGGACTGAGACATCGGTGATTCTGACTTAGCAGTTAGTAAGGACCCAGTCGACCAGGGTTTTTGTCCCTGTTTGGTAGTTTTGTTTAATTTTTTTTTATTTTATTGAACTCTAGGATTACAAATAACTTTGAGCAGGAACTGCTCATTTACAAAGGTTCCACGTCAAAGGAAGTAGGGTAACATATATGCAAAGGTCAACAATGGTTACAGTCTTAAAAACACAAAGCTGTCTAAGCATTTATTATACAGCCAAAAATGGAGAGAGACAATATAAGCTAGTGTCAGACAAGTTTCAGGGTGAGCTGTATATAGTTAGTATAGGGTAGGAGAGAGTCAGGAAAAAGTAGGCAGGCTAAAGTACCATTGTCGGTGGGTAGAGGTGGGTGGCAAAAGTGTGAGGTGGATGGGCTGGAGGGCCTCATATCTGAAAGTGCCATTAGAGAGGGGAAGGGGTGGGTGAGGCAGTGTGGTGAAGGGGTGGGGAGTAAGGGGTGAGAGTGGGGCAAACTGGTGCCAAAAAAGTGGAGCTCTAAGGGAGGTTACAGGTCACCTTCTACTAGGGTAAAATGAAGAGGCAGTTATTTAGGAGAGGCAGTCTCATTGAGTGGCAGAGGTGAGGAATAGTCAGAGCTGCCTTTTAAAGGGACCAAGCATCGCAGTTGTAAGTGCTTCTTTGTTAAGGGTATTGTACCACTGAGGAGCCCTGTGCGTGAACAACCTCTGACCCATTGTGGTCCAGCATCTGGGGACCTAGAAGGATTGATATAGAGCACTGCATGTAAGCTGGGTACTGCTGTTGGCAGTAAGCAGCTTTGCCACTCCTGATGGCATGAGCCCGAGGAGAACTCTTTTGATTAACGAGCAGGTCTGGTATTGTATTCTACCAAGAAGTGGTAGCCATCCAGCCTGGGTGTACAGGTCACAGGTATGTGTTAGGCAGGTGGCACCCATTAGGAGCCTAGAGGCCTTGTTGAGTGTCACCGATATCCTCTGGAGGGCAGTAGGGGAAGTAGAGCCATAGATGACTAGACCGTAGTCAATGATGGAGGTGACGGAGCTGTGGATGGCCAGTCTAAGGGCATCAGTGGTCATGCAGTGTTTGTGCCGATCCGTATGCTGGCGGCCTTAGCTACATTGCCAGTGTGCCACATGTAAGAAAGGGAACTATCCAAGGTGATGCCAAGATATTTAAATTCAGGAATATGTTCAAGTGAAGTCCCCACGTGGTTCTTGATGGTGAGGGATAGAGGTTTATACTTGCTCCATGGGTTGCAGAATGTCATTACCTTAGTTTTGCTGTAGTTTAGGACGAGTTTATGTGAGCTAAACCACTCTTCAACATGCCTGCAATCACACTGCAACTGACTCTCAAGTTGTTTAGCGTCTTGGTTGCTAATAAACAGTACTGCATCATCCGCATAGAGTAATATTCTCTGTTGGCAGATGCTAGGGAGACTGTTCAGGAAGAGAGAAAACAGTAATGTCCCCAATATAAACCACTGCTGGACACCTGAGAGGACTGGTTTTTCATTAGAGGTGATGCCAGCAATCCTAACACGTTGGACCCTTCCCCGAGGTAGCTAGCAAACCAGGGCAGTGCATCCTTGGAGATCCTGAGAGTGGTCAGTTGCCTAAGTAGGAGTGGGTGGTTGACAGTATCAAAGGCCTTTGTCAGGTCAATGAATACTGCCCCCCCCCCAACACAGATTCCTTGGTCGAGGGTGTCATGGATGGATCCAGTAAATTCCAACAGTGCCATGCTGGTACTATGCCCTTTTCAGAGGCCATGCTGTACTGGGCACTGAATTTCACTTTTGTCCAGGAACTCGACAAGCTGGTCCGAGACTATTCATTCCAGAGCTTTAGATACGGGGGGTAGGATGGAGATGGGCCTGTAGTTGGTGTGTGGTGACTTCTCTCCACTTTTGTGTACAGGTGTGATAGTCGCCTACTTCCAGAGTGATGGGAATTGACCCAATCTTAGGGAAAGGTTGAATATCTTTGTCAGGGGTTCAAGGATTTCATCTAGGACTAGTACAAGCAACTTCAGATCGAGTGAGTCACCACTGTAGCCAGTTTTGTGGATGGACTTGCATATACAGGTTCTGGCTAAGTGCATTGGGATCTGTTTGAAAAAGAACTGTGGAGTTGTGTGTACTTGGCATGAAAAGGGGGAATTGGTGGTGGGGGCATTGAAAAAGTCAAGTGGAAGGACACTGCCAAGGTTGGAGAACACATTGTTGAACGTAATGGAGATGGTACCCCATCAATGTTGAGCATGGTGGGTGGTGCCTTAGTATCCTTACCTGTAAGGTCCTTCAAGTTATTCCATAATGTTTTCCCATCACCCCAGGAGTTGGAAAGTGCCTTCCTAAAATATTTGCTTTTAGCCTTCCGTATAGCTTGGGTATAGCCATTTTTTGCAGATTTGTATTTTTGAATGTCCCCTTGTGCTGATGTGGCTTGAGCACAATGCCAGAGGTAGTCCCTTTGTTTGAGCCGTGCTACAAGCTCGGAGTTTATCTATGGGTTAGACCTGCCTTTAATCTTCATCTTTTTAAGTGGTGCATGGATATCATAGGCCACCGTAAAGCGGCTGATGAACAGTTCCAAGGCTTTCTTTGTATCTTTGAATGAGTCAGTAATCGACCAGTCCAGCCTGCTTAGATGTGATTTTAACAGCTGAAAGTGCCCCTGCTTGAGTACCCTGGTGTGTATTATTGTAGGAGGAGGCTTGGTGAATTTGTTAGCCCAAGAGCAGATAACAGGTGAGTGGTCACTTAAAGTATCAGGGAGTATAGACACCTTAAAGATTCTTTCGGGGTTGTTTGGCAGTATCCAATCAAGTAGACTGTAGGTCCCCATCCTATTGTTGCACCTAATGGGGGTGGGGACAAGCTGTGTGAAGTGTTGTGCCGTGACAGCATCTTTGTAGGTGCAGGCCTCAGGTGAAAGCCAGTTTATGTTAAAATCACCCAGAATTATGGTCTCCGAATTATGGTGTAGTTCCCATGAGGAATTCCATGATGCTGTTGAAACCACTGGCCTGGTCCTTTGGGGGTATGTATACAGAGGCTATAGTAAGATTTTTATTATGATTTATTATCCTTGTCAGACCCTCCACCATCTGAGAGAGGCAAATAATGGATAAGGTATAGGGGGTTGCATTTTGGGATAACCAATTAATATTAAAATCACAAGGATTACAACCTCCCAGTTACGGTTTAGGTTATTTATACAGTTGAAGATCTTGTTGAAGCCATGGATTTGTTCTCTTGGGGGTGGGATTATGCAAACCATGAGAACCGAAGCAATTTGTTTTGGTTGCCTACCAATATCTTAATGGCTAGGACCTATGCCTCTTTACTTGTGTCATAAGGTTGGAGGGCATGCCTCAGAGGGTGTCCCTTAAATAGACGAGAAAGCCCGCACCTCTTTTACCTATTTTGTCCTGCCTGAAGAAAGTGTAACCATTTAGAGCTAAAGCCAAGTCTGGGATTTTGGGGCTGAGCCATGTTTCAGAGATAGAGGGTAGATTGTGGTTATGTAGACAGACCCAAGCTTGCTTGTTTGTTTCATTCGCCCCTAAGAGAGAGGGCAGTCCGGTTTCCATTGTTTATTTAAGTGGATAGCCAATTACATTGTTTATTGTTACCGTAAGTACAACAAGGACCTTCCAGGAGTGGTTAAGGGCCATTCCACCCAGGGTATGGCCACCTCCACGGCCTGTTTCAGAAATGTGTTTGCTGCAGATATTTGTGCAGCTGCCACCCAGAGTTCTGTCCACACCTTCACCAAACATTACAGTCTGGAGATCGCCTTTCAGCTCAGGGCCAGTTTCAGCCTAACAGTACTTTAGGGCCTTCTCTCCTGAGCTCTTTGCTGCTGAACTGAACTCCTTCCGGTGCTGTTTTCTTGGTCATGCTTGGAACTGTGTGGGACTCAGTCCTACTGGTGTTGGCCTGCTGCTAGAGCCTTCCTCGAAGTAAGATAGTGCAGTTATGTAAGAACTTATATAACAGTAGATCTTTGAGAGGAGCTCTTGCAGCAGGCCCTGCTTTCCCTCCCTCCTTCCCCATGCGGTTTCTTTGTTCCACTCGTACTACTTCTGTCTTTCCTTCTTTGGCTCTTGGGAATCTCCTCAGTTCTCCATTCGCTGCCTGCTCCAGGTCTCCGGCAGGAGGACTGAGGTGAGTGTGGGGGACCGCCCACCTTTATAGAATAGGCTAATGTTAGAGGCTGACGACACTGGTGGGTGGTCCCCTATGGTAGACTGCTAGCTAGAAAGTTTTCTGTGTGATCCCGATGCCTGGCGGCTAAGTCCGACTGGTGTTGGCCTGCTGCAAAGCTTCTCTTAAAGATCTACTGTTATAGTAAATTCTTATGGGACTGTACATTCCAAGGTGTCGTACTTCTGTTTTTTGGTTTCTCATGCCATTGATGACCCAAAGAAGCTCTACAGCACCTTTGATTCCTTTTTTAACCATAAAACTGGTGTATCTTCTCTTCTTAATTCCCTTCTTACCACTGATGGTTTGGCCTTGTTTGTTATCAGTAAAATTTCAGATATTCAAATATCTGTTGTTGTTACCTCTGGTTCTCTATCTCGGTGTAATTTGTGAATGATTTCCCTATCAGGTGTTTTGTTTTCATGTTTTTTCCCTTTTTGATTAAGATTTTGTGGCTAACTTGATAAATTCTGTGAATGTTACTACCTTTCTACTTGGTCCCTTACTTTCAAAACTTCTGAATATTTTTATCCCTGTTATTCTATTACTACACAGATTATTAATTCATCACTTAGCACTGATGTTTTTCCTGATGATTCTAAATGACAATGATTTCCCCCTTTTTGTGAAGGTCCTCCCTTGACTGTATGACTTTTTCAAGTTTCTGCCCAATTTCAATGTTACCATTAATTTCCAAGCTCTTGGAGCGAGTTGTTGCCACCCAATTTCTTGAATCTTTGGAATTTCAATCACTAAATGAACCCCTTAAGAAGGCACATTCTTCTGAAATTTATCCATGCTAGAAGCCAGATCGTTTCACTATTCTGATTTTTCTGGACATTGTGTCTGCATTCGACACCGTTAGCTATCAGGTTTTACATGATTCGTGGACTTTTGCAGTTGAGTAGCTGATGCCGCTTAACCAGAATTAATTATGTTTGTCAAATAGGTCTCTTCAAGTTTCTTTTGGCTCACTTTTTTTTTTGTTTATAGGTTTCATAGTCTTCCCCCTGCTTTCTCCCCAGGGATCTACCCTGTTGAGGTGATTCCGCTGTCCTTTGGATAGCAGGATTTTTTTCCTTCCCAGTTTTCTTACTGAATCCCTCCATCCAACCCATTGTGTAAGCAGTGCCTCCTTGGCCTTGCATGCAGACAATGCTTCTGTGGTGAGAGAAAGTTCCCTAGCCCAGCTGCAGCAGTTGCTGTGACGTCAAAACCCAGCAGCAGTTCTCCCTGACTGAGGCACACTGCCTCGCGACAGCTGCCACATTATGGCCTGCCTCCAGACACAGTGACGCAAGCACGTTTCCGAACTCTGGCTGCCCGCATGGCAACACAACACGCTGCTGCTAGGCCATCAGAGTGGTCTACTCTTTTGGGGCATTGTTATCTAGGTCACATTCACTTTAGCCCGATGTCCCTCAGGGGTCCGTTCTTGGGCCTCCTGCCTTTTTGATTAGATATTGCTCATTAGATAGTTTGATCAGATCTTCTTCATTTTTCCCGACATTATGCGGAAAACCCCACACACCAAGGTGTATATTCCCTTTCCACATTCTTCTGCCGCCATCATTCAGAGTCCTGATAAGTGTTTAAGTGCAATTTAACTTTGGTGCTTCCAAAATTAATGCAAATAAAACTGAAGTCTTGCTTATTCCTCCTATTTGGCCGCCACATCAGACTCCCAGTTAACCATGTGTATAGATCTTAAACAAAAAAGTGGTTTCCTCTAAGCTTCCATTTGAATACCGTTAAGAACCTAGGGATCTAGATGGAGTCTGATTTTTTTCCTTACAGTTCATAGATTTCTGCCATTTCTAAATCCTGCTGGTTTTATTTAACTAATATCTTGCATATTAGGAAATATTTTACTCCAAAGCCTACCAAAATTATTGTGCATACCCTGGGTATCATCAGGGTTGATTACTGTAACATTCTGTTAGTTGCCCCTTTCACGGCGCATTTATCAATTTATTTATTTATTGCTCATTATGCACCATAGGATAGCCTTATTTAATTGATATATCCAATTTCTGAGAGGGTCCTGCGGAACATTACAGCAGCAGGGTGTCGATTTATAGCATTCAGACACAGAATTATCATATACAGACCAATACACACTAAATAGATAAGCCAGGCATGGCAAGGCAATTTTATTTTTATGGCACCCAATCCCAGGGGCTCTGAGCACCTCACAAAATACAAGTAGAATCAATAAAGTTAATTAAAATTAATGAATAACACAGAATATAAAATCTCAACAAAACTTGCATAGCAGCACCAGGCCCAAAACTCAAAGTAAAAAAAAAAGAATTTTCAAAGACGTTTTAGATATGGCCAGTAAAGGAGCACATCTCACTTCCAGGAGAAGATGTTCCAAAGAGTCGGAGCTTCCACTCTGAACATCCTATCAACTAAGAATTTCAAGTGAGATCTTGGCACAGACAAGAGGTCTGTCTCCACCGACTGGAGGGAGCGGCCAAGAGCATAAGGTATCAGGAGAACTTTCAGTTAGCCCAGACCCAGATCGTGCAGGGCTTTGTAAGTTAACAAGCACACCTTGAGGTTGATGCACTCCTCACTGGAAACCAGTGAAGAGCATGGAGAACTGGTGTGATATGCTGGAACTGAGAGGTCCCAGCAACCAGATGGGTTGCTGCATTCTGGACTAGTTGCAAATGAAATAGCAACCTCGTGGATAACCCAAGGTATTAATCAAGGTCAGTCTGTTCAAGATAGGGCTTAATCCCAGAGTTGTTTTGAAGATGGTGAAAGCCACTGCGGATAACTGCTGACCCCTTATATTCTCAAGTCAGCGTAGAGTCCATAATAACCCCCAGATTTCTCACCCTGTCTGCAGCTCCAAGTGTCACGCCATCCAGCAAATGTCAAATGGCACAACTACTCATCACTGCTGAACCCAGCTAACTTGGCTTTCCTAGTAATACCTCCATCTTCATTGGGTTTAATCTAAGCCAGCTGACCTAAGGCACTCATTCAGTTCCAAAAGAAATGCACCATCATCAGGGCACAAGACACATACAGCTGAGTGTCATTGGCATAGTAATGCAAAACCAGGCCATAGTGTCTACTGATCTCCCTCAACAGCAACATATACATGGCAAACAGCAAAGTAGCTAAAATCAACCCCTGAGGCACACCACAGAAAAGTGCATCTGCTAAATGTAAAAGAGCCAAGTGACATCTGCTGCACCATGCCAGATATGTAGGACTCAAACCAGCATAACATCATCCTTGCGAGCCCCACATAGTGCCTCAGACGAGCCAGCAGCAGTCTATGATCCACAGTGTCAAAGGTCGAAGAAAGGTTAAGTAGGACAAGGATGGAATAATGCCCACTATTCCCTTGCAAAAAGGAAATCATAGTGTACCATGACTAGAGTGGTCTCCATACTACGTTGAGGCCAGAAATTGGACTGGAAAGGCTTATAGATGTCATATTTCTCCAGGTGCTGTTCCAACTGCATTGCCACCACCTTCTTGATCAACTTAACCAAAAAAGGAAGATTCGAGACAGGCCTGTAGTTTGAGAGAATGTCAGGGTCCCTAAACAACAACTTAAGAAATTATTTACACAAACATTTTACATCACAGATTATAAGGCATGATGACTCTCCTAGAAACATAGAAACATAGACTTTGACAGCAGATAAGGACCGCTTGGCCCATCTAGTCTGCCCATTTCCCTACCTACAGGATAGGCCATAGATCCTAGTTAACCAACAGCCTATTTCTTCCTACCCCCCACAAGAATTGCCTTATGTCTGTGTCATGCATTCTTGAATTCTCCCACAGTTTTAGACCCCACAACCTCCTCAGGAAGGCTGTTCCATGCATCCACTACCCTCTCTGTGAAATAATACTTCCTCACATTGCCCCGAACCGCCCTCCTTCTATCTTTAAATTGTGTCCCCTTGTTCTTGCAAGTCTCTTTTTCTGAAAGATGCTACCCTCTTGGACTTTGTTGATTCCACTGAGGTACTTAAAAGTTTCTATTCTGTCCCCCCTCTCCCTTCTTTCCTCAAGGGTATACATATTAAGCTCCTTTAGCCTCTCCTCATACGGCTTCTCTTGCAGACTCTGCACCATTTTAGTTGCCCTCCTCTGGACTACCTCTATCCTGTCTATGTCCTTGTGGAGATGGGGTCTCCAGAACTGGACACAGTACTCCAGATGGGGTCTTACCAACTGTCTGTACAGAGGGATAACAACTTCCTGTTTTCTGGTGCTGATGCCTCTCCCTGTACATCCCAGTGTACCCCCAGCCCTCCCTACTGCCTTCTCACATTGCTTGCTAACCTTAAGGTCATCTGATATGATTACTCCCAGGTCCCTTTCCTTTTTTGTTGTTGTTACTACCTCCCCACCCATTGTGTATTCTTCCCCTGGGTTCTTGTTTCCCAGGTGCATTATTTTGCACTTCTTTGCATTGAATCCTAGCTGCCATACTTCTGACCATTCTTCCAACCTTGCCAAGTCCCTTTTCATCCTTTCCACGCCTCCTTGTGTATCAACCCTGTTGCAGATCTTTGTGTCATCTGCGAAAAGGCATACTTTTCCTTCCAGTCCCTCTGCAATGTCACTGATGAACACATTAAAAAGGACTAGACCCAATACTGAACCCTGCAGTACCCCACTAGTAACCTCTTTTTCTTCAGAGTGGACTCCATTTACAATTACCTTCTGTGTCCTGCTGTGCAGCCAATGTTTACCAGGCTACCACCCTGGGACCTACCCAGACTGGTTAATTTGACTATTAATCTTTTGTGTGGACTGTGTCAAATGTCTTGCTAAAGTCTAGGTAGGCCATGTCCATAACCCTCCCTGGTCTACTACTGGTCACCCAGTCAAAGAAATCTATTAGATTCATCTGACATGACCTTCCCTCTGTGAATCCATGCTGCCTTGGGTCCTGTGCTCCACTGGCCTCTAGGTACTCAACTATTCTTTCCTTCAGAAGTGACTCCATCACTTTCCCTACCACAGAGGTCAAACTGACAGGTCTGTAGTTTCCTGCCTCAGTCTTGGTCCCACTTTTGTGAAGAGAAATCACATCTGCCTTCCTCCAGTCCTCGGGTACCACACCATCCTCCCATGATTTATTAAAAAGAGTAGCCAGTGGTTTCACTAGTTCCCCCCTTAATTCTTTTAGAATTCTGGGGTGAATTCCATCAGGACCCATTGCTTTGTCCACCTTCAGTTTTAGGAGTTCTTGCAGAACCCTTTCTTCTGTGAAAGGACTGGGATCGACCCCCCTATCAAGAGTGCTTCTGTTAATTGGATTAGGCACTTCCCCCTCCTCTTTTGTGAATACTGAGCAGAAATATTCATTCAGTATCCCTGCTTTTTCACTGTCCCCCTCTGCCCACCCACCGTTCATTCTGTTCAGCCTCACTATCCCTCCCTTTGTCTTTCTACGCTCGCTGATGTACCTATAAAAGGTTTTATCCCCCTTCTTAACTGAGTTGGCTATCTTTTCCTCAGTTTGGGCCTTTGCTATTCTGACTTCCCTCCCTGCTTCCTTCTGCCTTAACTGGTACAGCTCTCTGTCCTGCTCCTTCTGTGTTTCCTTATACTTCCGGAATGCTGTCTTTTTCTTCCTGACTTTCACAGCCACCTCTTTTGAGAACCATAGTGGCTTTTTCTTTCATTTTGATTTGTTTATTTGCTTCACACAAAGGCTTGTTGCCTCTGTGATGGCAGTTTTGATGATTCCCCATTGTTGCTCCACCTCCTTCTAGCCTGTTTGCTAGTGCTTTTCTGAGGCATTCTCCTTCTCAAAGTCAGCCCTCCTAAAGTCCAGTACCCTCACTTTTGTATGGCTTGACTCTGTAGCTGAGTTTAACGTGAACCACACTGTTTGATGGTCACTTGTCCCCAGATGGCAACCCACTTCTAGATCTGAGATCCTCTCACTGCCCCCGTTTGAGAGTATGAGGTCTAAGATTGCTCCCTCACGAGTGGGTTCCGAAACTAGCTGTCTAATGCCTGCCACCTGCAGGGCATCAAGAATGGCCCTGCTCTTGGATGTGGATGCAGCAAATGTGCTCCAGTTAACATCTGGCATATTCAGGTCTCCCATCAACAGTATCTCCCCTTTCTCTGCCATTCTAAGAATGCCTTCCATCATATCCTTGTCCATTCCCTCCCCTTGACATGGGGTTCTGTACACAACCCCTGTGCGGATTGTGGTGCCCTTTCCAGTCTCCAAGGTGACCCACAGTGCCTCCTCTCCTCCTGTTTACTCTTTTGTTCAGTTGCTTTTATCCCTTCCTTTACATAGAGCTACTCCTCCCTCTTCTCCCTGCCTGTTTCTCCTGTAGGGTTATGTACCCTGGTATGTTAACATCCCAGTCATGGTTCTCTGTGTACGTGTTTCTGTGACTGCTACCATATCCAGGCATCCCTCTTCCATCAAGGCCACCAGCTCAGGGAGCTTGTTGCCCAGACTACTGAGCATTGGTACTCATTACCCTCCATTTCCTGATGGCCTTACTCCTTTTTGCCCCATCTCTGTCCTTCTTGCCTTTGTCACTTTCTCCATTTACCCCTGCCCTTCTCCCTATCGACACCTCTATGTTAGTGTTTGCCGCACTTACTACCATGATTATTTGTGGGGGGCTAGGATTTCCCTGCTCCTTTCCAGTGCCTCCCCCCTTGGCTAGTTTAAAAGCTTGCCTATATTAGGATTGAGTAGGCAGTTTAATGTTAAACCCCAAATTTTGCACCTCAATAGCGCAGCTGATCATGGTCAGGATAGCCTGAAATTTGACATGTGTGGAGTCAGTGCTAGATCTCCAGATTCTATAAATTCAGTTATGGTTGGGTTCATGGTTCAAAAGTTCAAGAAGGTTTAAACCTATAACTATATGGAAATCAAAACCTTTTTTGCTCATCAAGAAAATTGGTTAGGAGTGGAATCCTGACACTTTAAGGTCCATTAGAGTTTGGCCCAAATGTGATCCTTTAATAGGTGAATTTACTGGAGAATGTGCAATTTTTAAATTAGTAAGAAAATAAAGTGCCATTTTTGCATTTACACAGAACATATTTTCAGTGTTCTAAGGATAACCGGATTTCTTGCAAATCTTCTCCATTTTTATAGCTCGAAACTGCCATTTGCATGCAGTTTCCTGTCTCTTCCTTAAATTTCCAGTGATCAGGTGCTGATTCCCACCTCCAGCACCAGACACCCTCCCCCAAGTTTGTCCAGTGGTTGGGAGCCCAAACCCGCCACAGGCTTCTTGTGCCTGCATGCCAGAGCTGTAAAAGAACTAGCAGTGAGTGCCTAACACCACTGCTGGTACCCCTCCCGTCCACATCCTCAATGTCCCATGGCACAGTCTTCAGCTCTTCTCAGTGCGCTCCTCTTCTTTAAGGTAAGAAAAACAGAAAGGGAAAAATTAAGGTCCCAAAACTGGGACTTGTTTTTATAAGGGGCCAAAAAAGAAGGGTGTGGGGGAGTTTGTTAGAAAACAAACCTGGGAGTAATTTAAAATTGGCAATTGGGTGTTTGTGGGGGGTTGGGGAGGTAAAACTTGCAACCATCATATTTAGTAAACAAACAAACAAAATATATATAGATATATAAAACACAAAAATCAAAGTTAGCTGGCCCAGTGGTGCAGTGGGCTGAGGAGCTAGTCACCTTACTGCCTGCCACTGCGATGACCCACATTTGGGAACAGACCAGGGTTGTAGGGGACTGGCCGGGGGAAGGAGGATTGAGCATCCACAGACAAGTCTTCTGCTATGGGGAGGTGGGACAGTATGCACCATCGCTTAAAAGACACAGCGGCTAGATGGCATAGCAGTGGCCAACTCATTTCGATGACTGGGCACAGACATCGATGTGTACAGCATCTTCATACTGGACAGGTGTGCCGTGGCATGTGTGCCGGCCCCAGACAGAAATGGAAGGAGAAAGCTTCTCTGGTGGCTGGATGACCCCGGTAACCCTTCAGGCTCTGCACCACCCACTGGGCATCCCTCACCCAACAAGGGTCAAGAAGCTGTGTAAATCACAGTGACGGTGGGTGACAGTGCAGAGGTCATTGGTAGAACGGGGCCACTGGAAAGGGACAGGAAGAGAAGTGCTTATATAAAGTGTTAAAAAAAAGAATATATGTATATAGCTGGGTTTCCCCTAAAGCATCTAAGCAATTATTTTGAGGCCCTTTCCTTTTGTGACACATCCATCCTTTCCTCATGTTTAAAGCAGGTCACTGGACCCCAATGCTTTTACAATTACTGTAGCTGAGTGACTTCAGAGAATTATACAGTGAAGGAAAGGTGATCTGGGGCTACAAAGAAACATGTAGAAAGAAAAAAAGCATAAGGACTCAGAAAAAGGGGGAAATAAATCAAGGAACAAAGAAGGAGCTCGCATAAATCGTGGTTTGTTTCTCAACAAATGCCCCCATCCTTTCCATTTTTTTCTGGAGGAAATATTGATATAGAATGTTAGAAAAAAATTACCCCAAAAAAAAAAAAGCCCTATGAAATGTGCACTGTGGTGCTCAGGGACATAATTTTTTTTTCTTTTTTTTTTTTCATGACTTTCTATTTTTTTTTACCAAATTTGAGGGATGCCAACCCTGCATCACATGACTGTACAACTGTCAAGGAATGCCACATTACAGGGGCCGCCTGATGGCTCAGTGGAAATGCTTTGCACTTCCATATCGGTGACCCAGGTTCAGAAGCAAGCCCGGGTCCACACAGGTTGGGTAAGCTGAGAGTGCTCCCAAAGGGACCACAAGCCAACTGGGGAGAGAGACGGACCCAGTTCTGGCGCAGCAGTGGCCCCTTGCAATGAGCCAGGGAGCTTGCTTCTTTGCATGGGATGCCACATGGCCAGAGTGTGCTTCTGTGTCAGAGGCCGACAGAGGCTACGCTGGTCATCAGGGGGTGGAGAAAGAGACCAAAGGGGAGAAACTGGAAAAACAAATGTGCCATGGCTGCTGAGTGTGAAGGTCCCAGCGGTCCTTCGCACCGTGTGGATCACTGCTGGCTACAACAATGGGGAGAGCAGCATTTGGGGCTGGGGACTGGCAGGGGACCGAAAGAAAGGAGCATATTGGCGGTCTGGTCCAAATGGCTTTTCTGGGGAAAAACAGGAACACCACACCACTGATTTGCCAAGGATCCTGAAACTTTGAACCGTGTTTTCATTTCTCTACTTGCATTGCATTTCAACCCTAATAGATGCAATATTGTAGGTTTTTTTGTGACTAATATAAACATAAAAATACATAACGCATTTTATCATGCACATATTAATCCCATTTTTTAATCCTATTTTTAAATCTTCGCACTGGCTTCCACTTAATCCAAGGGTTTAATTTAAAATTCTTGTCTTAGTATTTATTTATTTTAATTTAGTTTTTGTTGACCGGGTAAGTGCACTAGACAAATCCTGCCTATTTTCAGGCACGACCTGGGGGAAGGGGATACAGATGAATGCCAACTGACCTTGAACCAGATTAAGCTGTTGGTGATATTTTTTTTAGTTAATGGAGGAAATTTGGCCATTGCACCGGGGAAATTCCCCTGCTCTTTTCGAGAAATGCCATGGGATCTTTAACATCCACCTAAACTACCACGAGAACAGGCAGATGGGACCTCGGTTTAACGTCTCATCCGGAAGACGGCACCTCAGAAGTGCAGCACCCTTCTCATGCTGCACTACAGTGTCAGTACTGGGATATTAACCCAAGTGCCAGATGTGGGAACTGAACCCACAGCCCTCTGATCTCCTGGCCTCAGAGGTGAGTGTGCTACCTACTAAGCCACTGACACTGCTGTGTTGGGCAGACAGCTTACCTGCCTTCCTGCTATCATTGGTAGGAATCCTCCTGTCCGCTTTGTTCTTGTGATGCAAGTTTATTACTATTCCAGAAATCAAATTTAGGGTTACTTCAGAACTACGCTTTTTTAATTTTTTGGAACAAGTCCTTGGAATTCACAACCTTTCCATGTTTGTAAATCTCCCAGTGTTTGAG
Organism: Neoceratodus forsteri; assembly: GCA_016271365.2. Taxonomy (NCBI): domain Eukaryota; kingdom Metazoa; phylum Chordata; order Ceratodontiformes; family Ceratodontidae; genus Neoceratodus; species Neoceratodus forsteri. Next base: position 887,350,100 of record CM028135.1, on the reverse strand, counting down.
CTTGCACTGTGCTCTTATAAATTGTTTTAATTGTTATTAATTTGTAGTGTCTTTATTCTTATTTTGGAATTTTTTTACTTCTGTTGTTGATTTTGTATTTTGGTGATATACTGCACATTGATACTTTTGTGAATCGTGCTGAATAATAATTATCATCATAAAAATAGCCTTTGGCCAACTCCCACTCCACCTGTAGCACCCCTCCCTTACCTGTCCTACCTCTCCTCCCTCTTACCCCAACCTTACCCACTCCTCTGTCCCTGCCACCCCCACTTCTCTGCTCTGCCCTATTTGACTATACCATGACAAAGCCTTCTCTGGCTGCTCCTGACCCCCTTCACCTCACTCTGAGGCGTCCTCCTACCTTTAATACCTGCCACTTATACAAGGGCTGTACCACACCACTTAAGTGTTGATTACTGCTGCATTCCACAAGCTGTAGCTCTGCATCCTTTGAAATTGTGGAATATTTTCGTTCTTTGTCAACAACTGTATTCCTGCAGTCTTTAGTTATTTGATGGTTATCCACCTTGATGTGTTACCTATGTATTGTACTATCTTGTACTGTCTTTCTCTGACTTGGAACCTTTGTAAATGAGCCCCTGGCTCAAAGGTATTAATCTGAATCTGAAATAAATAAATAGACACACCACACTTAAATGAGTGACTGAACACTAATATGTTCTAAAACATCAATGAAGTGTAAAAAAATTGAAGACATTCATAAAGATAAATGGCTGAGGGAGGCGCAGTGTGTTTCAGCATATAGTGCCTGTTACAAGAGCTTTCTGAACACTGTATGCTAACCAAAACAGTACTAAAACTATGAATGTGTGAACTATGAATTACTGCTATGACCGATTTGTCCGTAAAAAAGATTTCATATTCTTTTTGCTTTAGCAGAACTGAATCCAATTGCTCATTAAATGCAGGCTGTTTTTTGGCATTGTTGTTCCTTACCCAAGTTAAAATTAGTGATGCTGGAAAGTTTATGTCACAAGTGTTTCTGTATGATGAATGCTATTCATATCCTGTGAGGTTTTATCATCCCTGTAAGTCACAGCTGATTAATCTTAAGGCACTCGTCTTACGTGAAGCACAACTTATGTGTTTTCAGGGCAAAGAATGTTTTTTGAAAGGGTAAGCATTACTTAAGCAAAACTTTTATTTAACCCAAAACAGAATTGTCATTCCACTTAGCATTTTTATCATATGATAATGTGTGTTGGGCTGGCAGTAATAATATCTTTTATCTTGGCAGATGCTGGTTGAACAGAAGAAACTAAAAAGACAAAGCCATATTCTGCTGGAGAATGTAGCACCGAATCAGCAGCTCCAGAAAGCTTTAGATGAGGTTGCTAAACTGACGCAGACACTGGAAGAAGATCGACTTCAGCATCAGCACAAAGTAAGGACATTAGTTTTTGTGTTGGAATCATTGCCTTCATTTGCTTAGTTGCTAATCTAATGCATTGAGCAGCTATACACGTCAGTATGTACTTTTGCAAACACTCTTCCACTGCTATCATTCACTAAAGAATGCACTGAAGTCTAGATTCCAGTTCCACCCCCTCTAGGATTTACGGGATGCTGTATATTTGTCTGTGTAGTCATGAAATCTGAGTAGAGGTTGGGTCAAAAGATGTAGGATAAAAACTTTTACAGTGCCAGTTTCAGAAGGGATTGTCCTCAGGTGTTTTTCCTCCCTTCGCATTCAACTGTATTAGAGGATCAATATTTCTTATATTGAACAACAGTTCATATTAAAATTTGTTTTTATATTATGCACGTCTTTGCAGCTACCAGTGCTAAGCCCACACCATATGGTGTCCCACTTTTTTTAGGTTCACCATCTCAGGGCTTATGTTTTGTCAACTGGAGTTAGTCCTAATGATGTCCCCCAGAGTCTTGCAAGTTCAGGACGCAGTATCTGTTATATGCTTGTTCATCATTATGGCAATACAAGTGATGTTAAACTATGTGGGTTAAAAAGTGCAGCTGAGAATATTGATAGAAACCTTGAGGCAGCCATATATTATGATGCTCAGCAGTAATTATTTCAAATGCAAAACGGTGCAAGCACTGTCTCAAAATTGCGGTGGGGTGGGGTAACATTTTAAAGATACAGGAAAGCATACTTTAAAATGGAAGAAAATTTAGAGGTACAAAATGTTCAATCTGACAGGAACTGCTACTTCAGGTTTTTTTTGGGAGGATACTGAGCTACTGGTTTCAACCCTAAAAGTTTTTTTTTTTTAATGGTCTTGTGGTGAGTGGGTTTATGCCATCATTGAGCTTTCCAGGACAGTTGTTGTGATGTCAGAGGCACAGTAATTATAAAATTATCTGTTGACAATCGTGTGTTGTTTGAGGAATGCATGGAGGAAGGAATGGCAATTTCTAAGGGTATGGATACAGTTCACTATCCATACTATGGCTGTTCCACTGGAACAGGCTGATTACGAACATGCGAAATTTGCCAGCAGATAAAGGCCTAGAGGTCTATCAAGTCTGCTCGAATGTGCAGCTAGCACCCCTTATTCTGCAGCTGCCCCTCCCTTCCACCCTTCCCCTTCATTGACCCTACCCCTTGTCCTGTCCCATCCCCTTTTGAAGCTGTCCACTGTTCTACTGGATACCACTTCTGCAGGTAACGCATTCCACCCAGCCACCACCCTCTCTGTAAAAAAGTGTCTCCTCATCTCCCTCCTGAACCTTCCTCCCTTCAGTCTCATATCATGGCCCTTGGTGTCCCTCCCCTCCCTTACTTTGAACAGCCCCCTGTACCTGTCTTGTTTATTCCTTTCATGTACTTAAAGGTTTCAATCATGTCCCCCCCATCCCTCCTCTCCTCCAGTGAGTGCGTGTTCAACTCCCTCAGCCTCCTCTCATATGATAAGTACCCCAGCCCCTTGATCATCTTTGTCACCCTGCGCTGCACCCCCTCCAGTAACTTAATGTCCCTCTTCAGATACAGGCGCCAGTACTGCATGCAGTACTCCAGGTGCGGTCTAACTAATGACCTATACAGTGGCAGAATCACCTCCTCCCTCCTCGAGGATATACCCCTTGCAATACAAACCAGCATTTTGTTGGCCTTTGCAACTGCCTTCCACATTGTGCCGAGTTGTTCATTGACCCTGTAATGAGCACCCCCAGATCCTTCTCCTCCTCTGTCTGGGCTAGCTGCACTCCCCCCCGAGCTGGTAACGCCTTCTTGGGTTCTTCATCCCAAAATGCAGCACCTTGCACTTTTTGGCATTAAACCCCAATTGCCAAGTGTCTGACAAGGTTTCAAGCTTTGCCAGATCATCCTGCAACATCTGCCAACCCCCTAGGTCATCCACCACCGCTCCTACCTTGGTATCATCAGCAAATACACTGATCTTGCTCTTGATGTCCAATGATATGTCTGCAATGAATATCCCAAATGACACTGGTCCCAATACTGAGCCCTGTGGAACACCGCTCGTCACTACCCTTGGGTGTGAGAGCTCCCCACCCACCACCACCCTCTGTTGCCTTCCCTGAAGCCAGTTCCCTACCCATCTCACCAGCTTTGCACCTACCAGCTGTCCATTAACTCATTTCCCCAGCCTTCCATGGGCACCGAGTCGAATGCCTTACTGAAGTCCAGATACAGGACATCCACTGCATGGCCCCTGTCCAGTTTTCTAGTTACCCAGTCATAGAACTCCACCAGGTTGGTTTGGCAGGATCTGCCCCATATAAAGCCATGCTGTCTGCTGTCCTCTAGTCCTTGGCCTCTAGGAGGGCCACAAGCCTCTCCTTCAGGATAGTCTCCATTAGCTTACCCATGATGGATGTGAGGCTCACTGGTCTGTAATTTCCCAGTTCATCCTTGGGGCCACTCTTGTGGAGGGGCACACATGAGCCATCCTCCAGTCCTGAAGTACACACCCCGAATGTAGTGAGGCATTAAATTGGTCTGCCAAAGGTCCTGTAGGGATCTCTGCCAGCTCCTTCAGTACCCTAGGGTGGATGCCATCTGGGCCTGGCACCTTATCCACCTCAGTGCCTTCAAACCCTCCCGAACTCTGCCCTCCATGATTTCCCCATCTATCACCCCCTCCCCAGTTTCTGCCATTTCTCCCCTTGGGTGTCACCCCCCTCTTCTCTTTAGTAAATACTGAGCAGAGTACTCATTTAGTGCTTCTGCCTTATCGCACCCTGCTTCCACCAACCCCCTCCTTCCTAATCCTTAATATGTGGTCCTTACAGCTCCTTTTCTGCCTGCTATACCTAAGAAGTCCTTCAAACAACATGAAGTCTTGCTGTATTCTGACTATTGCAGTTAGGTCCTGCCTTTCAACTGCCCCAGAGAACAAAGAGTTAACTTTCCATGGCCAGCATGGAACGTTCAGCGCAAGCTCGGTTGAAGCCCCTGTCTGCTGTTGTTTAAACTCCAACCGTCAGATTCTTTACTCCGCCTCACGGAACAGTCGCTCCGGAGATTTCTCCTTTGCTCGGTTTAAAAAAGTCGGTTAAAGTGTCATTTTTCACTCGGTTTCTACTGAATTTCTGCTGCTGAATCTGTCGGTTTAAGTCTCTGTCTGTGGTACCGTGAGTACTAGATAGGTTTTACATTTAGTTTCTGTGTGGAACTTGTAAATTTCGGATCGGTTCGGCTGAACCGATCAGTTTAGTTTTAAAAAGTTTGTGAATTTACTTAGAGTGTGGTAACTGGTCCGTATCAGTTCTAAAAAAACTGGATTTTATTGCGTTTTTTTCCAAGACCCGTAACACGGTCAGGAACCGATAGGGGAGTCTTGCCTGGCGGATTGTCGAAAAAGGTAAGTTTTGAATAGGATTGGCCATGTCTGAGAAACCCAAGAAAAAAATGGGCCCCTGGATTTCAACACTGCAGTGTGTGTGGAAACCTTTGCTAAGGCTGATCCCCACACCACCTGTGTTTGTGTCTGGAGTTTGACCACCTCGATTCAGGCGGCCAAATTGTCAAATTTTCCCAAAGCTACCTTGGATAAGAGAGTAGGTAGACTGAGGAAAGGAGGCGAGAAGTCCGCTGACCAAATGGCCAACCGGTTCGGTTCCGACCGAACCAGAAGGAATGCCCTCTGACCAGGGCGATACTTCTTTGGGCAAAAGGAGAGCCAATTCTGAGGAGTCAGTTCCAGTTAAAAGGAAGAGAAAAGATAAATCATCTGGTTTGGATCCAGAAATTCATACTCCGAATGCTGATGAGATAGCCAAAGCGATAAGAATAGTGCAATCGCTAATTTCGGTTCCTGCCGAACCAGCACCATCTGGTAGGGGCTCGGTTCGGTCGATTCCCCCGGTTCCAGTTTACACTTCAGAAGAATTTTATGAACCGGAGGAGGAGGAGGGAGTGTATGAGGATGATGATGTTGATTATGAAAGTCTGGATGTGCCTATTGACCCGGACAGCTCCCCAGACAGACCTTCAGGTGTTTCTCCTCCTAGGCTTTCTGAGTCCCCTTCCCACTTTATGTTTTACAAAAAAGTGGCTGAAACCCTCCAGCTTCCAATGGAAGAAGCAGCAGAGGATCAGGAGGAGCCTGATTTTGTTGAAATGATGGACATCCCAGAGTCCAGGAGACTGTCTATTCCCCTCCATAAATCTTTTGGGAAACAGACAAATAAAATTCTTAAGATTTCTAACACCATACCTCCTGTGGACAGATGACTGGACAAGAGGTACACCCTTTCAGGCTCGGACACAGAGTTACTTTCTCAGCAATGCAGCCATGTTGGGGTAGTGCAGGCTGCTGCCTGTGATAAGGCAAATATTCCCTTGGCATCACACCCCCCAGATAAGGACTCCAGGAGGATTGATACCATGGCAAAGAAGCAGTAAATGGCAGCATCTTTGGGACTCAGGCAGGCTAACTATATGGCTTACACAGCTAGATGCCAGAAGTCCAGATGGGACACTGTGCTGGCTCTGGCTAAACAGGCCCCTGACCAGCTTGCCAAGGAGCTGGAGCAAGTGGCTGCAGATGGGATTGAAGCATCCAAGGTGCGGTTTCATGCTGCTGTGGACTCCAATGATGTTTCAAGAGTCATGGCTACATCTGTGGCCCTTTGGAGGATGGCTTGGCTCAGATGTACTAACCTATCACAGGATACCCAGGCTAAGGCCATGGATTTCCCTGTCATTGGTAATTCTCTGTTTGGGGAGCAGACAGAGAACTACATGAAAAAGATGGACAAGTACAGGACCACCTACAGGAGTGCTCAGGCCAAAGAAAGGCAAGCCACTCCTCAAAGGCAGCAGTCCAGGGGCAGGCCTTTTCAAAGGCCTTTTTACCAAGCCCAGGCCTCCTCTTCTTCTTATGCTTAGAGGGGGTTCTTCAGAGGGAGAGGCAGACGGGGAATGAGCAGGCCTGCTTCAACCCCTCAGCCTAAAGCCCCTGCCAAGCAGACACCCTGATGGATCTGCCCGGGCCAATTCTCCAATACCTGTAGGGGGCAGGCTGGCTTACTTTGTCCAGGACTGGAAGTCTCTGACATCAGACAAGTGGGTCCTGGAAGTAGTAAGCCAGGGACTGGTTCTCAGCTGCAAAAAATTTCCCAAGATGAGAACCAGATCCTTTCCACCTGAAAATCCATCAGAGACCCTTGCCCTAGAGGCAGAGGTTTCTTCCCTCCTGGCTCTCAGAGCCATAGAGAGGGTTCCTACCCTACACAAGGGCAAAGGATTGTACTCTAGGTTCTTCCTAACCCTCAAAAAGACAGGAGAATGGCAGCCCATCCTGGATCCAAGATATCTGAACAAGCACCTTTTAAAACCAAAGTTCAAAATGGTGACTCTGGGAATAATTCTGCCCTGTCTAAGGCCAAGGGACTGGCTAGCCTCCCTGGACCTGAAAGGTACCTATTTTCACATTCCCATCAGGTGCTCCCACAGAAAGTACCTCAGGTTCGAATTGCCCTCAGGCCACTATCAGTTCAGAGCAATGCCCTTTGGCCTAACATCAGCCCCAAGGGTGTTCACAAAGTGCCTGGCAGTAGTGGTTGCTTTCCTAAGGAGAAAAAGATCTCCATCTTTCCATACTTGGACGACTGGCTCATAGTGGGTCAGTCTCAGACCAGAATCAAGTCACATCTGCAAATAACTCAGCAAGTGCTCACTTCCTTAGGATTCCTCCTCAACCTTCCAAAGTCAGTTCTTGAGCCAGTACAGCTCCTCGCCTTCATATGTGCGGAGCTGGATACAATAAGAGCAAGAGCCTTCCTTCCCCTGGACAGGGTAAGGACCCTTATGGAACTGGCCTCTTCATTCACCCTTCAGGTGTCTCGACCAGCAAGGAATTTCCTGCAGCTTCTGGGCCACATGACAGCCTCTACTGCAGTGGTCCAGGGAGCAAGATTTCAAATGAGGGACATTCAATTCCACTTAAGAGCCTTCTGGTCCCAAAGAAAGGATTCCCTTCCCAAACTAGTCCCAGTGACGCGAACCCTGATCTAGGCTTTGCAGTGGTGGCAGGATCAGTGACAATTTGAGACAAGGAGTTCCCTTTGTCACTCAGTCTCCTTCAGTGATACTCACCACAGATACCTCCCTGCTGGGCTGGGGTGCCCACCTGGGGGATCTTACCACCCAAGGGCAGTGGTCACCTCAAGAATCTCTGCTTCACATCAATCTCTTGGAACCCAGAGCGGTGTTTCTGGCACTGCAAGTCTTTTCCAAATCTGTACAGAACAAGGTAGTCCAGATCAGAACAGACAATACCACCACGATGTGGTACATCAACAAGCAAGGAGGCACCCGATCTTTGGCCTTGTGCACAGAAGCAATGAAGTTGTGGTCCCTGGCCTATTCCCTGCAAACCACTCTGACAGCAGTTCACCTCCCAGGGAAAGACAATGTCCTGGCAGATGCTCTCAGCAGGATATCCCAGGGCCATCACGAATGGACCCTAGATCCCATAGTTTTGAAAGTGATTTTCTCGAGATGGTGCACTCCACAGACAGATCTTTTTGCAGCCCCAGACAATCACCAACGTCCTCTCTTTTGTTGCAGACCCCCAGTCTTGGGCTCAGTCCCCCTGGATGCTCTGATCCTGAATTGGGAAGGGAAATTTCTGTATGCTTTTCCCTCCTTCCCTCTCCTGTTCAAGGTGTTGGTCAAGATCAGGTCACAACCATGCAAAGTGATTCTGATTGCTCCAGACTGGGCCAGACTGCCCTGGTACCCCCTGTTGCTGTCCTTAGCAGTCCAACTTCCCCTGTCTCTTCCCAGGAATTGCAACCTGTTGACATCCTCTCAGGGGAGGATTTGGTATCCGAACCTCAAGTCTCTCAATCTCAAGGCATGGCTCTTGAAGAGTTAGAGTTTGCTGATCTGCACCTTTCTCAAGGGGTTCTGGATATCTTTAAGGCTTCTCAAAAGCCTTCCACCAGAAAGACTTACAACTGCAAATGGAAAAGATTCACTATTTGGTGCTCTAATAAGCATATTTGTCCAGAATTTGCTGGGTTGCCTACAGTTCTGGACTATGTGGTCCATCTTAATGGCTTAGGACTTAGGCCAGCTACACTTAAAGTGCATTTGGCAGCTGTTTCTGCCTTACATAGATACATAGACAGTGTCGGCAGATAAGGGCCTATGGCCCACCCAGTCTGCCCATTTGAGCTTGTAAGTTCAGTTTGTTTTCCTAGAAGTCTGTTGCACCTTACCCTTGACCTCCAGAATTCCTTTATGTCTATCCCATGCATTCTTAAATCCCGTGATTGTTTCAGCCCCACCACTTCCTCTGGCGGAGGTGTTCCACTTGTCCACCACCCGTTCTGTGAAGAAATTCTTTCTCATGTTTCCTCTGAATCGTCCTCCCTCAACTTCATCCCATGCTCTCTAGTCCTGGAACATCTTTTACAGCTTAAAAATAGTGTATTCCTGCACCCTGTTCCTCCTGTAAGATACTTGTATGTCTCTATCATATCCCTCTCTCCCTCCTCTCCTCCAGGGGTACATGTTCAGTTCCTTTAACCTGTCTTCATAGGACTTGTGATGCAATCCATGCACCATCTTTGTCAGCCTCCTCTGAACCTTCTCTACCCTGTCTATGTCCTTACGTAGGTATGGTCTCCAGAACTGTACACTGTACTCCAGGTGGGGCCTCACTAGTGTCTTGTATAGCGGAATTATGACTCTCCTTTTCCTGCTGGTAATGCCCCTGCCTATACATCCCAGCATCCTATTTGCTTTACCTTCTGCCTTGTCACACTGTTTCCCTACCTTGAGGTCATCGGAGATGATAACCCCAAGATCCTTTTCCTGCTTGGTGCATGCTATATCCTCACCCCCAACTGATATATTGTGCCAGGTTTTGTGCCCCATATGCATTATCTTGCACTTCTTTGCATTGAATTTCAACTGCCAAACCCCTGACCATTCTTCAAGTTTCTGCAGGTCGCTTCTCATTCTGTCTACACCCTCTGGTGTGTCTACTCTGTTACAGAGCTTTGTGTCATCAGCGAACAGTGAAATTCTGCCTTCTAGGTCCTGCGCCATGTCACTGATGAAGATGTTGAATAGGACCGGTCCCAGCACTGATCCCTGTGGTACCCCACTGGTCACTCTTCCCTCTGTGGAGTGACAGCCATTTACCACCACCCTCTGTGTCCTGCCACCCAGCCAGTTACCTACCCACCACACTACTGGCCTTCTTGTCAGTAGGCAAGCCCTCTCCTCTGTCAGACCATCCTGTGTTTTGTAAGTTCTTCAAGGGATTGCTGCACACCAATCCCCTCTTTAGGGACCCTGCTCCTACTTGGGACCTTAATGTTTGCATTGCTCAGCTTATGCAACCACCCTTTGAGCCTTTGTCCTCTGCAGAGCTTAAGTACTTGACTTGGAAAACTGTGTTTTTGGTAGCCATTACCTCTGCCAGGCGTATCAGTGAATTGCAAGCCCTGTCAGTGGAGCCTGATTTCATCTCTTTCCATAGAGATAAAGTGGTCCTAAGAACTAACAGGAAGTTTTGCCTAAGGTGGTTTCAGATTTCCACCTTAACCAGTCTATGTCTCTCCCTGTTTTCTTCACTGCCATTCCTCCTCTGGAGAGAGGAGGCTGCACAGCTTGGATGTTAAAAGGGCCCTCAGTTACTACATAGAGCGCACCAGTGGTCACAGGTTTGAGTCCCTCCAGTTGTTCCTCACATATGGAGAGGTTAGTAAGGGCAAACCTGCCACTAAGAGATCTATTGCCAGGTGGATTGTCTCTTGTATACAATTCTGCTATGAAAAACTTGGTAGAACTCCACCCTCAGGCCCGAAGGCTCACTCTACTAGAGGTATAGCTGCTTCCCTGGCTGCTGCCAGGGATATTCCTATCTTAGAAATTTGTCAAGCAGCCACCTGGAAAACAGTCCATACATTCACCAAGCATTACTCTCTGGATATCCAGGCTAGGAGTGATGCTCGATTTGGCACAGCAGTACTTCAGAGCCTATTCCCAAAGTAGGTGCTGTCCCTCCTCCATGGAGGTACTGCTTGGTAGTCTGCAATAGTCAGAATACAGCAAGACTTCATGTTGTTTGAAGAAAAAATGACTCACCTTATTAATGTTGTTTCTTCTAATGGAGTCTTGCTATATTCTGACCTCCCCTCTCAGAACCTGGTTTTTGGGATGTGGGTGGGCAGGAGCAGTGTTGGCACCCTAGGGGTGCCCCTTTTTCACCCTCCTTTACTTTGGGTGTGTGTTGTGTTTTGTTTTTTGGGTTTCCTGACTTGAGGCTTTGCTTTGAAACCAAAAAACCCTTTTTAATAAATTTAGTTGCCAGTTGGCTAGTGTGAGTTTTACAAGTTTCCACACAAAACTTCTAGTGAGTATTGCTCGTAAAGCTCTGACTGTTGGAGTTTAAACAGCAGTAGACAGGGGCTTCAATCGAGCTCGCGATGAACATTCCATGCTGGCCATGGAAAGTTAACTCTTTGTTCTCCGGGGCAGATGAAAGGCAGGACCTAACTGCAATAGTCAGAATACAGCAAGACTCCATTAGAAGAAAAAACATTACTAAGGTGAGCAATCTTTTCTTCTCTCCCTTCTTAATGCCTTGTGCCAGTCTGAGTTCCGTAGATGCCTTTGCTCCCCTTACTGCCCTTGTCACCTCCTTCGATTCCGTCAAGTACTCCTCCCTGTCCTCCCCTCTCCCTGTTTTCTTGTACTTCCTAAAGGCAGCTCTTTTCCTCCTTACCTTTTCCATGACCTCCTTGCTCAACCAGCTCGGTTTCTTAGCCCTAGCCTTCTTGCTCTGGGCCTTGCAGCAGGTTTTGGTTGCCTCCACTATCCCCAGCTTTATGAGCTCCCACCTGTAGTTAGTGTCCATACTAGATTGAATTCTGGCCAGGTACCTGTTTACCACTTCCACATTCCTCCCAAAGTCGGCCCTCCTGAAGTCCAGCACTCTTGTGCTAGATTCCACTCCTTCCTTGCGCATATCCAGTGTGAGCCATACTGAGTGGTGGCCACTCCCTGACAGCGGTTCCTCCACTGTAAGTTCTCTCACAAAGTCCCCATTTGCCAGCACAAGGTCAAGGGTATTCCCTAACCTGGTTGGTTCACTGACTATTTGCAGCAGGAAGCTGTCCTGGAAGGCATCCAGCAGTACCTGCTCGCTTCTTTTCCCGGTTGTTGGGGTACTGCAGTCCACTCCTGGCATGTTGAAGTCCCCCACAATCACCACACTACCCTTCTCGCAGGTCCTCCTGATCTGTCCCACTAGTTCCCTGTCTAACTCCTCCGTCTGAGATGGCGGCCTGTACACCACTCCCATTCTAAGAATCCTGTTCTTGGAAACCTGGATTTGCATCCAAAGTGATTCTGTACGACCCTCCTCCCCTTCCTCCCTTACACACTTCAGTCCTTCCTTCACATATAGTGCCACACCCCCTCCTTTCCCAATCACCCTGTCCCTACAAAATAACCTGTACCCTGGTACAGACAGGTCCCAGTCATTGTATTGGGTGGCCCATGTTTCTGTGATGGCTGCAATGTCCACCTCTCCCTCTGCCATGAGCATCTGTAACTGCAGTTTTCCTCCCAAGACTCCTAGCATTAAGGGTAACCACCTTCCACCCTCCCCCCCCATCCTGCCCTCCTTTACTGGCATCACCAGTAGTACTTGCCATTTGTCCTTTGTCAGTGTTATGGGGGGTAAACTCATATGGTTTCCCAACCTGTGGTCTCTCCATGTCTCTTGCCCAATTGCCATCCCCTGCTCCTAGTTTAAATTCCCTACTTCCTCTATGTACTCCTCCATCCTCTGTTTCAATACTTTCTTTCCCTCCTCACTCAAGTGTAGTCTGTCCTTGGCATAGAGACTACTGTCCTCCCAGGTCCCCCCCCAACAGCCCATACCCTTTAGCGCAATACCAGGTTCTTAGCCATCCATTAAATTCCTCTGTTCTCAGCTTTCTTGTTGTGCTTACCTTGGGCACTGGAAGTATCTCCGGAAAATTTACTGATCTTCCTGCCCCCTCACATAATTGTCCTAGTTCCTCAAACCTCCTCTGGACTCTATGTGCTGTCTTGTCAGCCAGGTCGTTTGTCCCAAGATGTATAATTAAATGAGGCTTGTCCTTACCCCTTCTAGCATATTTCAGAAAAGACTGTTCCACCCTTTCCGCTGACATTCCTGGCATAGTCTCCACCAAAATGCGACTGTGCCTCTCCCCCTTTCCACCCCACCTGACTCCTCTTAGTATTGAGTCCCCCAGCACTAAGATTCCACCACTCTTTCTCCCTGCTTGCTTCCATTCATCTCCCTCTCTCATTTCCGGCTCCTCTTCTTCCTCCTGCACATTATTTCCTCCTTTTGCTCCTATTGCAGTTCTCCCAGCAGAACTTCACCCCACTCCGGTTTGGTCCAGGCATTTATCAATTACTCCTAATTTCATCATTTCCCCTCCTCCACCTTCTTCCTCTGTAGCAGTGCAAAACTATTTTCTGAAGACCCTTCACAAATGCCCGCTCTCTCTCTCTTCATAGTAACCTGTTCTCTCCTTTCCATTCCATGACTTTTGCCACTTCTTCACCTCCCCTCACAAGTCCCTATTTCCTCCTTCCATTTGTCTTTTGTCTCCTGACCTGGTTTCCCCGGCAATCGTTCTTCCTGTCCAGGGCTCCCTTGTCCCTGCTTCCCTTCTTCTGACCCTCTTCTCGCCACTGTTGGCTTAAATCGCCCTCCCTCATCTCCCATTCTTCCTCCCTCCAGTATTGGGCTAAACCCACCCCAGTCTGTCTTTAATTCTTCCTGCAGACCCTCAATCTCCTTTCAAAGTTTCTCTATGTGGTTGCACACTAAACATCCTCCCACACTCCAGGCAATTTTTAGAAAGATTGGTGCACCGCAGTTGTTGCAGCCTACCTTCCTACCCATTGCTGTCATTGCCCACCAGTGACCCCCCACCCTTCCAGATGCAGGATACAAAACACTCCCCAAGTCTCCCCTATCTCTCCTATATCAGTACAAAACATTCTTTTCTTAATTTCCCTTACCCCCTTTGTTGTACACGTTTAGATAGATTGAGCAACTGCTTTTTATATTACTAACCTTCCTATCCACACTCAGAAAGAGACTTTAAGTAGCTATTGCACAACCTTCTTCAAACTCCTACTCCTTCTTTCCACAATGCAATAGCAATGCAAAGAAGTAACAATGAAAGCTCCTAGATTTGCAGTAACTTCCCTTCCACTGAGATAGCAGTCACCTCTTCACTCGCTACTGTTCCTTTCCTGGATGTCTGCTTCTGCTATGACAGGTGCGTATCCTTTGCCCATTTGAGGAAGTGATGTCAGAACCCCTGGTATAAAGGAAATCACGGACCAGGAGTGGGTGAGACCAACCCAAGTCTTCCAGAAAGAATCAGGTAGCTGAGGCCCCTGGTCAGACCATTAGCACCCTTCCCCCACTATGCACTAACCTTTGCAGCTAGTGAAGCCAGCAAAAATGAATCACAATTCTACTCAAAGCCCCCAAAATAGGTTTGCTACCAAAAAGAAACAGGTCTCCAATTCAAACAGCTTCACCAACAGCTCTTCAAAATAGGCTTGAAATTAGACGATATAGGTCTCTGATTCAAAGAAATAGCCCCAGTTAAATCACACCAATAGGTTTTAAATCAGAAGAAATAGGCCTCTACAAATGCAACCTGTTACACAGTGAAACATCAAACAAATGAGCCTACTTATAGCTACCAAAACAGTTTTCAAAATTCCAACAGCCTCAAAACAATATCCTGCTAGCCCCTTAGAAGTTGTAAGAAAGAAAAGAAATAACCTTCTACCAAGTAAAATCCACAAGAAACAATGTAAAAACAACAAGAAGCTACTGTACTGTAACCGATCTGATCCTTTCCCTTCTAGTTCCTTCTGAGAAGCCAAAGCAACTGACACCACACCTCTCTTTGATATCAGTCCCACTAGCTCAGTGGTGGAGGTCAAAAACGCTGCTCACATTCTCAGTTTCTCTCAGTCAGGAGGTGCTGCTGTCAATGCTTCTTGTCCTCCTCGTTCTTGGGCATTGAGAGGCACTGCAGCAAGATGCGCCTTCGCTGTGAGGAGCTCCTGTGGCAGCAGTGGACCATTGTGGGCCAGGGTAGGGATCTACTATCTGCACCTTCAACCACTTTATGACTAACAGCTATGGCCACATTGGTCTGCCCATGGTTGATGACACCAAAGTCTGCCTGTCCACCCCTGAGAGTGGAACTGTCTCCACGGCAGCCCTTAATGGGAGCTCTGAAGAAGTCTCCCATGCCGCTACCAGCTTACCAGGTCAGCTGTGAGTGGAAATCACCCAGTCCAAGGACAGTTAGTTCATTGCCACAGATGGTTGAGTGCCATTTTCGAATAGTCCTTGGAGGACACTGAGGGGCCATCCATGCTGTCATCCAGGACCTACACTTTCGACTTAGGGTTAGCTGATGATGCGTCCACTGACCATGGAATGTTGCCATTCAGGGATTTACTCTACCTCATGTCAGAGTCCTTAAATGTGGTCTTGGAACCAGTGCAGAAGAGGGCTAAATATCCCTTCACTGACTGTCTGGACAGGGCCAAATTGCTGAGGGTTGCCTTTCCTATGGGACCAGTCCTGCAGCTTTGGCAGCATCCAGCAACCTGACTGGTACCCTGTACCGATATGGTCTATAAATATGTGGTCCCTACTGGTCAATTTTAGGGTTCTCTGATTACCCTTCAGCTGAAGGGCTGGCTTCAGATTTAGCCTTTGGAGAGTCTGGTGGCCAAGGATACATGGATAAACTTCCAGATAATGTGTCTAAGAGGCTTGCCCACACGACAAAGAGGATCTGTGCCGCTTCTTCTCCCGCTCTCCACCAATCTTGCTATGCCATCATGATAGCCAGTTTTTGTCACTTCCAGTTGGTAGTGCTTGGTGATGTCCTCCCTCACCGTCCTGCTGGCCGGCAGCTAGAGGGGAAGTTGGTCAGAGGCCAGGGCAGTTGCTAGCTAAACACCAGCTTTGGACATGGACTACTCTTGTGTCTTTGCCATGGCATCAGCTGTCATGGTGCTTCGCAGGGCCTGGCTGCAGCTTTCCATCTTAATGGTAGATACCAAGCATAGACAGTCTGATTTCCCGTTCCCGGGCACTCACCCATTTGCACTGGGATAGAGGGACATCTCACTAGAATAGAGAAGTCCAGTGCCATTCTAGATTATCTAGCATTGTTCAAGAAGGGCCATAAGGCCCAGACACTTAAGAAGAAGACCTTTCAGTATTAGTCTTTTCAGCCACTGCAGTCTCAGGAAGGGCAATACCAAGTCTTGCACTCGAAGCCCAAGTTCTTGGACCGGGGCTGAAAAGAGGAGTGGTAGGGGAAATAATGCCTCTCCAGCACCAGCAGCCAGTGCCCCCTTCAAAGCTGCCTAGTAATGGGCCAGGTGTGTCATCCTCTTGCCTGTCTAGTCCCTGACCCACATTCCAGTGGCGTGGGGGCCAACCATGCAACTTCTGGACACTTTGGTCGTCATTACTAGGGTCAAGTGGATACTAGAGGTGGTAGGCAGAGGGTTGCCTTTAGACTTTGAGGCTCTCCTGCTTTACGGACTTCATGCTCTTCAGTGATCCACGGTGTCACAGGACGTGCTGTCCACCCTCAGGGAGGACGTTGCACAGTTCTTCGAAAAAAGGAGCCATAGCCTGTGTCCCTGACACCCTGGCAAGTCAGGGTTATGTGTCCAGGTACTTCATGGTCCCAAAACGGATTGGGGACTGGCACTCCTATACTGGATCTGCACAACCTGAACAAATTCATGCAGAAACACAAGTTCCTGGTGGTCACCGTGTGTCAGATCATACTATCCCTTGAGCAGGGCAGATTGTTCTGCTCCCTGGATCTTTAGGATGTGATCTTCCACATCCCAGTACAGCCATCCCACTGGCAGTACCTACGGTTGTGCACAGAGGGAGTTCTCAGTCAGTTCCAGGTCACATCCATCTGCCTCTTGTCCATGCTCTGGGTCTTCACAAAGTGCATGGCAGTGGTGGCAGCATTCCTGTGGTGCAGGAGCATTAGGGTATATCCCCTACCTGGATGAATGACTGATAACCAGGCTGTCCAAGGAGGCCATAGAGCGGTCCAGAGATCTGGCCTCACAGACCTACACATACTTGGGCCTCTTGGTCAACCTGGATAAGTCCAAACATATCCTCTTGCAGGTGATCAAGTTCATTGGGGCAGGACTAAACTTCTTGCGGGCCAAGGCCTGTCTCCTTGCAGACTGGGCTCAGGACCTTGCCTCCTTTGCCCGATCATTTCAGGTTGATCTATTCAAATTTCAGGTTGGGTGCTCGTGTCTGTGCCTGGGAGCTAGGCCGTCAGTGGTCCCAACATCTAAGTAATTTAGACCAGTCAGTCTTTGTGACCCAGCCAGTGTGGGATACCATCCAGTGATGGCTGGTCCCTCAACATATGGAGGATGGACTCTCTTTTGGCCACCCAGAACCGACTGTTACTCTCGTGATGGATATGTCTCTGGTGGGGTGGCGAGCACACCTGTGAGACCACAGAGCCCATGCGTTCTGGTCATCCCTAGAGTGTCTTCACCACATCAGTCTGCTAGAGCTCTGTGCAGTGCATCTGGCTGTCACAGAATTTGCTGCTCTGATCAGGGGATCAGGACATGCAGGTCGCGACAGACCATACTACGACCTTGTTTTATGTAAACAAGGCCCCAGGCTTCATGTATGCCTTCCCTCCCTCCCATCCCGTTTATCCATGGAGTAGTGGTCAAGGCCTGGAAGAACAAGGCATAGATGATCCTGATAGCCCTAGACTGGCCCAAATAGTTCTGGTACCTGGATATCTTCAGCCTCAGCAGCAGATCTTCTTGGCAGTTGCCTGTCTGAACCTGCTGACTAGACAACAGTGGAAGGTCCTCCATCCAGACCTGCAGTCCCTACACCTCTTGGCCTGGTTCCTGAGCAGCTACATTTCCAGGCCTTGGGTCTCTTGGATGATGTGCTCCATATTGTGGAGGCTTGCCAAAAGGAGCTGACTCACTAATGCTATGAATTTTATTTTGTGTGTTATCTTTTTTCTCTCCATCACGCACTGGGACCTGCTCCTCCTTCAAGCCGTCTAGTACCACGAGTGACCCCCTCTTGCAATTCCCCCAGAGCTGCCGCCTCATATTACAGCCTTCCTTCGGGTTAGCCTGGCATATTCCTTTGCTGGGAGGATCCCCCTCCTTTGAGAGGGAAGGCACCAGCTGTGGGATTCCAGCACACTATTTTCTTTCTTGCCCGGGTGCTGCTGAGGCAGACGTTACTCTGCTGGGATTGCTCGAGGGCATCATCGGGGATGGCTGCTGTCATCCGGCTGATCCCAGTGCAGTTTCCGCTTTTACTGGTGTTATTTTCCCACATGGACGCCCCTCTGCCATTTCCCTGGTCTCCACCGGGGGCTGCTGCAGAGCGATGTGCTGCCCTAACCACCCAGAGAGGAGAGCAGGCCATCGGACACTCAATCCTCTCATTTCCCTGCCAACCCCCAGCGTCCCTGGTCCGGTCCCGAACCCAGGTTGCCAGCGTGGTTTGAGGTAAGCCGCCAGCGCCTCAACCCTCTGCGCCACCCAGCCGGCAGTGCTATGAATTTAAGTGAAAATAGTCCTTGATCTGGTGCCTGGGCAGGAGGTTGATCCCATCGCCTGCTCTGTAGCGAGCATCTTGGAGTTTCTCTGGTCCCTCTCTGAGTCAGGCCTGTAAACAACGACTGTTAAGATGCACCTGTCAGCCATTTCTGCTTACTAGGGGTGTGCTGGTATGCCAACAGTGGAGCAGGAGATGATGGTCTTGCACTTTTTTCAGGGCCTTGACCACTTGTCCCCTTCAGTGTGTGAGCCACTGCCACCTTGGGATCTGCTGCTGGTGCTGGCTACTGTCATGTGCAAGCCATTTGAGCCTATGAAACACCTGTCATGGAAGATGGCCTTCTTGGTGGCCATTATGTCAGCCAAAAGAATCAGAGAACTCCAGACATTCTTGGTGGAGTCTCCATATCTGGTCTTCAACAGGGACAGGCCCCCAAAGTTCTTTCCAAAGGGGCAGGCAGCAAAGTGAACAGTTGTCGTATGAATAACATTCTGCATTGATCTCTGCTATAGGCTGTCTGGTAGGGTGCCTTCTATCTGACTTTGGCTGCACTTCACCAGACATCCCTCTGCCTCGTTGGCTGCATCCACGGACATCTCTTTTTAGGAGATCTGCAGGGTTGCTACCTGGAAGTCAGCACACACCTTCACTTCCCATTAAAGCATTGACCCAAGTTTTATCAGGGTGCTGCATCTAGGACTTTGATTCTCCAATCTCTTTTCACCTAATAAAGGTGCACACCATGCCCCTCCCCCAAAGAACTAGTGGAAGTATACCTATGTGTGGATAGTGAACTAAATCCACACCCTTAGAAAAATAGGTTACTTACCTATAGCCGTAATTCTAGGACTGGTATATATACTGTATTTCATCATTTTATAGCCACTCTTGTTTATTGACCGCCCTCATATTAAAGCCCCTTGTTTTTAAAGCTGTTCTCACGTATAAGCCATTGGAGTCGGCTGCATCATCACACCCACTCAGCACTCGCACTTCCCTCCTTCCAACAGAAGCACTTCTGATTCTGTGACTTAGCCTTAGAGACAAGTACTTAAAAAATTAACAGTTAATGCAGTTGTGGTAAAAAGATAACCTTCATACTTACCGTAATGCAGGCAGCACAGTATTTGCACTTGCTCAGCACTCGCTTGCTCTTCGCCACCTACAAAACACAAGCACACAGGAGACAAGTATTGTGCAGTATCTCAACACTTAACGTTTAATCAAGTCTGGGTAAAAATGTAGCGTTCGATCATTCCAGCATTACACCAAATAAACAACCACGTCATTTAATACAGGTAGCACAGTATTCAATACTAATCCAGTTCATAATCACTGTCTTGCTCGCCATCCTCTGAGCCACTTTCGCTGTCCACTACAAACTGTTCGGTCTGAGAAACTGTACTTTCAGCATTCATTGCTAGCCAGCTCCAAAGCTTCTCACTGTATTCACTTGCCACCCCGTCAAGTTTGAAGCAGTTTATTTTGTCTGGGTTGATCGAAGTAATGCCACAAACTTAGAAGAATTTGGTGATTAAATCTCTGGACACCGCTGCCCAAGCCAGCTTCTCCCACTTCACAATTTTTGGTCTTGCAGGTGTGTGAGGGTTACCAGCAGGTGTGAGTTCCCTTTCTGTATAGGCAAACCATGCATCAAAGCATTCCCTATATCTAGATTTAAAGGGATCGTTGCAAGAAACATAGGCAGGCTGGAGTAATCTAGTACAGCCTTCGGGAATTCCTGCCATAACTATATTTTTGTTTTTTGCAGTGTTCTTAATTTTGGGGCAAATATGACAACGGAAGGTGTCCCATGCAAGTAGCCTTTTAACAAAGGACATACTGCCCCACTCAGTCTGCAGCCTTATGTTTGTAATCTCAGTGTTCCTCCATCCATTGCTGGACATTGCTAAAACTACTACTGTTACCTTAGCCAAATGCTTGGGAACGTGCATTCCCTTTAATACAAGCAAAGGAGGCAGCTTTCTTCCATCTGCCATTGCTGCCAAACAGATTGTAAGTCTCTGCTTTTCGTGCCCTGATTTAAGTAGGGAAACCGACTTAGCTCCGATCTGGTCAGTGGTTCTATCCCCGAGCATGTCAGCCCAGACGGCCATTTCATCCATGTTGCTGTTGCTGGACAGGGATATGTTGTAACACTCAATTTGTTTAGAACAAAAGGCAATGAAGTCAGTCGCTATAGGCACATATTCCTTTTGGTAGCTTTTGACCCACTGTGGTTTTCTGTCTCATGGTAAAACCCCACCTGGAGAGAAATCTGTCAACCCAGCCACAACTGGCTTGAAAATCAGGGTTAATGCTATGGGCATATGCTTTCAGTGCTTTTGTTTTTCTGGTAACATGAAGGTGCCATTCCCTTTGCCGGGCAATCCATGTGTCAAGGTTTGCCTCTTCTGTAGGGAATACGGTGTGCCAACCAGTACCATCTAGATGCTGGAGCCTTCTGTTGGTACTGGAGCACTGCCACTCACGGAGCTTCTCCTCCAGCCTCCCAACACTCTTTCTCCATTCCCGGACTTGCTTTGCATCGATATGGAGAGCAACTGTGACTGGTCTATTCACCTCATTTTCTACTCTTTTTGCGACCTGGACTTTGAACTCCAGGTCGTAGGACTTTCCCTTAGGCATTCTGGACAGCAGAGTGTCGATCAGCTGTTTGGCACATACAGCTGATTGCATTTAAAGCTGCCCTCATTTAGTTGCTGTCCCCAATGTAAGACCGCTGGCTAAAACCAAATTTCCTAATTAAAGCAGCGGGTTTAAAATGGCGAAATATGGTAGTTCACACGCACACCACCCACCCGGCCTCCCCTGCCAAGTCAAACATGGATCCCTGCTTCCAGCGTACAAGAACTGATATCACGGGGTGAAGCTGGAGGATATATTGCCTGAGTGGTGGGAGGAGATTATCTTGAAGACATTCTGATTAAACCGCAATTCCAGTGGAACTGTCTATGTGGATATGAACCATATAGCACTCCTAGAACTACAGTTACAGGTGAGTAACCTATTTTTACTCACCAGAAACCATAGTTATAAGAGTGGTCTACAGTCCACATCCACAGAACCCACCCAGCCTCCCCTGATATGCGACACACGGATCCCTACTTCCAGCATGCAAAGATCTGACATCATGGGGTACAACTGGAGGATCTGCCACCTGGGTGGTGCGAGGAGCTTAGCTTGAAGATATCAGATGAATAAGCCTGTTTCAGTGGAACTGCCAAAGTGTGTATGTGAACTGTATACACTCCTAGAACTATGGTTACAGGTTAGAAACCCATATATACTGTGGAGTCAGCAACAATGAAGCGCAGTAACTTGCAGTAATGACATGTCACAAAATCCTGCATGACAAAAGGGCTTAATTGCTATTATAACGTGGGCAACGATGTTTGTGTGATCTGATTGGCAGAGATTAATCATGTGACTGTTGATTAATCTCTGTTAATCAGTCAGGCTATTTGATTGTGTTAAAAGTCTCCAGCGTATAAACCCAGAGAGCCGCACTTGTTATTTCTGAGGATTTTCATTCCTCACTGGCAGCCATTAAATTGTCTTACTAAGCGAGGAACCCATATAGTTACCCCATGTAACTGCATTCTCCACATAAAATGTTGTACCTGTGGCACAGAAACACAGCCCAGCGCCCTTTCCTGTGGAAGTGCATATTGTGCCTTCCTGTCCCCCGGTGATCCCTCAATCACATTCAGGCAAAGCACTCGTATCAGTGCTGTTATGTAAACTATACTGTGTCATGCCAAATATCTCCACGGAGCACAAGGACAGTTCCTAGCCATCCAGCAAGCAAAACTCAGCTCAACAAAGTTAATTGTGCATAAGTAAAGCACAGCAAGGCATCCTGTGATACAGTTGTACCTGCAGTCCTGAGAATTCCCAACCACCTGGTGGATATAGTAGTATTGGGCCGTCTGTGTAAAATTAGGAGCTATCCTCCCAGACGAAAGCATCTCGTTTCTGCTGTAACGTGCATGAAGTAAAAGCGCCTAAATATCCTGCAGTGTCGCACTCTCCATGTTCCTCAGCCGGCGTGCATACCTCCAATAACCACAGTAGCAACCATGTTGACGAGAGACAGAGAGAGTGACAGGAAACACAAATAATAGTAGTCAGAGCGATCCCAGAAAATGGTACTAACAATTACAGCCTGTGTTTCTCTCTCTCTCTTTCTCTGTGATTATTTGGTAGTTGAGGGAATGGAGGCAAAAGGGATCCACTGTGGAGGAAGAGAGATAGCCAGCAGCAAAAGTTTGCCAGGTGCTTGCTTAATTTTGTAGTTGTTAAGCAAAATGACAGACTGCAGTGTCACCACACAGAGCAATACAGCACCCTGTTATGAGCAAAATAAAAAGTTCTGTTTGCTCCTTTATTCTACTATCTGTGGCTTGTTCACTACAAAGTATTATTTTTTTAAACTATTTTTATTGTGACAGAACACAGAAAACTGTGGTTCCATGGCCAAAAATAGTGGAGGAACACTAAGTAGTTCCCACATGTTTTCTCTGTTATACCAACAGTTTTTGTCCATTTGTCCCCAAATTTGGCCCATGTTATAAGCACAGTAACCCGTTCCAGGGTGTGCGGATATTGGGGATTAATCAACACCCTGGATGCTGTGAAGACACTCGGCCTGCAGACTCGTGCCTCACGGCGCACCTAGGGAGTTGATTAATCCCCCAAAACCGCACACCCTGTCATGGGTTATTGCTTACATATAAAAGTCATATGAATTAGGATTGTCTCAGTTGAGCTACTGCTCATTTACAGTGAGGTCCTAAAAGTTACAAAACAATTAAACAGTGCTCCAATACAAAAAAAGACTTAGGACAATGAATAAATATGTACATTCAGTATACGTTGGTTACATATCATCAGAGATGTACAGACGGTGTAGGGCTCTGGGGATTGTTAGAAATAGGAGGAAGATGAGGGTTGGGCCTGGAGAGGGAATGGAAAGGAGTGGGCGGATAGGGATAGTGGGGACAAGGAGACGCCCTGGGGTGAAAGGGGTCCTCTCTGTCTGGTTCCCATACCTAAGGATTCTGCTTGTAGTCAGCAGGTAGCACGGTCATCCTCGGATGCTCATCCTACTCGGGTGGTGTTATGCAACACCGGGTCTATTAAAAACAAGACCACTATTATAGCGGATTTTGTTGGAACATCTGACCTGGCATGCATCACTGAGACCTGGCTGGATGAGAATACTGGCCCAGTTTTAGCATCAGCAATTCCAGCCGAGTACTCTGTGATACACCGCCCTAGGATGGATCGTAGGGGTGGGGCTGTTGCTATCTGTTTTAGATCGGAACTGGGCCTAGTGGAGGCACCAGTGGGAACTACCAACTCCTTTGAATGTATCATGGACGAGGGTGTGGGATGCAGGATACTTCTCGTTTACCATCCACCAGGTGACGGGAATGTTTTCCAGTGGGAAGTCGCAGGCTTCATTGTCGACCTGACATTGGGATCCCCCAGATGGTTGGTTCTGGGGGATTTCAATGCCTGGGTCGACGATGAACTCTAGCAGTTTGGTCAAGACTTCTGCCAGTTAATGATTTCACTGGGCTTCACACAGATTATTTCCTCCTCAACCCACACTGGTGGTCATTCATTGGATTTGATGTTCCTACTGGGGATGGAGATATCCGATTTGGTGGTGGAACCAGTTGGGTGGTCTAACCATCACTCCATTGGGTTCAGTTTTGAGGCCACCCCTAGTAGGCCAGCCCCTATGGAGATGGTCCAGTACCACCCTTTGAGGGATGTTTCCCCAGGTGGCCTGATGGCAGTACTGGACCTATTGGGTTTACCGAGTGATTGCAAGGACCCAGGGGACTTGGTACTTGCCTATAATAAGGCGGTAGTTGGGGCCCTGGATTCCATTGCTCCTGTTCACGTTCATCCCCTCACTCTTCGCCCCAGGTCTCCTTGGTTTGATGAGACTCTGAGGGAGTTGAGGAGAGTCGGACGAAGGTTAGAGAGGTGCTGGTGGAAATCGGGCCTGGATTGTGGCAAACTTAGTTTGATGGACCATTACATGGTCTGTCAATCAGCAGTCTCTCGTAAGATGGCAGAATTCCTGTCCAGAGAGATTGCTGCTGCACAGAATAAACCAGCTCAGCTTTTCCGGACTGTGGACAGATTGTGCAATCCAATCTGTCTTCAACCCAGAAAAGCCTTTTCTCAAGAATGGTGTGAGGAGTTTGCTCAATTCTTTTCAGATAAGGTTGCCACAATCAGGTCTGATATCTGCTTGACCCTCCCTAATGGGAGCTGTGATGATCGGCAGGAGATGTCAGACACCCAGTTTGTGTGGTGTGACTTCAGCCTTCCCACAATCAGTGACATTGTGATGGTCATTCAGTCATTGTGTCCGACCAACTGTGGTTTGGACCCGGGCCCCATACGTCTCCTAGTGGGATAAAATTGGTCTGGTCCTTGCTGAGATAGTCTGGAGGTCTTTGGAGAGGGGGAATTTTCCAAATCCTCTGAAGGAGGCTGTGGTTCAGCCCCTTCTTAAGAAGTCCTCCTTAGACCCGGATTGTTGCTAACTACAGGCCTGTCTCTAACCTGCCCTTTGTGGGTAAGGTTATTAAGAAGGTGGTCGCGTCGCAGTTGGATGATCATTTAACCAGCCACAATGTCTGTGATTCTCTCCAGTCCGGATTTAGGAAGAGATATAGTACCGAGACAGCTCTTGTCTGGGTACTAAATGATCTCCTAATAGCGATAGAGCGAAGGACTTGTTCTATCTTGGTCCTTCTTGATCTCTCTGCAGCATTTGACACCGTGGACCATGGTGTGCTATTGGAGCGCTTGTGGTTTATCTGTGGGCTGTCTGGTACAGTCCTCAGTTGGGTTTGATCTTTCCTCGAGGGTAGGACTCAGAGGGTGGTGTTTGGGATTTTTTCCTCGGCATCATTCCCCCTATCCTGTGGGGTGCCGCAGGGCTCCATTTTGGTGCCCATGTTGTTTGCGGTGTACATGCTGCCGTTAGGAGCGATTATTAGGTGGTACGGTTTGAGTTTTCACTGCTATACAGATGATACTCAACTGTACATGTCCATTGTGCCCGGCCAAGATGCTGCCTTTTTGGTCTTTAACAACTGTCTGTCCGAAATCCAGGACTGGATGAATGTGAGTCAGCTGCGGTTGAATCCTGAAAAAAGTGAGTTATTGGTTGTGGACCTAGGTTGCTGGGAGGCGGGTTTGTTGGCAGGATCACCCTCAGGTTTATGGCTTGGGGGTGTTCAGCTGACTATCTCAGACCGGATGCGGAACCTGGGTGTTGTGTTTGATGACTGTTTGACACTTAAATCTCAGGCGTCGGCAGTTGTCAAAGCCTCTTTTTACCATCTGAGGAACATCACCCAGGTGAAGCACCTGGTTCCTCATGACGATCTTCCTACTTTGGTCCACGCCTTTGTTACCTCCTGCCTTGACTACTGCAATGCCCTTTATCTTGGGCTACTGGGGGTTGATATTTGCCGCTTGCAGCTGGTTCAGAATGCGGCAGCCAGGCTATTGATTGGTTCCTCTAGGTCCAGTCATATATCGCCTGTGCTCCGCGGACTGCACTGGCTGCCAATATGCTGGCGAGTCACCTTCAAGTCAGTTGCTGACCTGTAAGGCCCTACGATCAGGGACCTGGCTACCTGAAAGTCTCCTTTGTCCCTACTGTCCCTCCCACTCTCTCCGATCCACTGACGAGGGATTGCTAGAGATTCCCAGGGTTCGTTTAAAGACCTCTGGGGCCAGATCTTTTAGTTTTATGGCCCCAACCCTGTGGAATTTCTACCTCGTCAGGTGCGGGATTACCCAACTGTCCAAAGCTTTAAGGGGGCATTAAAAACACATCTTTTTAGCCTTGCATACAATGATTTTTAATTCTAGCTGCCTGAGATTAATTTTAATATTGTTTTAGTTATTTATTTTATTATGTTATGCACAGGTGCCTTGGCTTTGGAAAGGTGCCTTTTATAAATAAAGTTTGATTTGATACATATTACACAGACACTAATACAAACACTCAGAGTTACAAATTAGTTAAGACAAAAAAAAAAACATATAATGAAACAATAATAACATTTCAAGGGGAACAGCATTTTGTAAAAAAGAAATTCCAGCTGTATTGGTCCTTTGAAAATAGGAAATGATGGAAGGTTTAATACCTTTTATTGGACCAACAAGTGCCTTGTACAAAGATGGAATTATACACAAGTTTTCGGGGCCACACAGGTCCCTTCTTCAGGTGACTAGCATAACTGAGCAACATAGGCTGTATATATGTAGATATGTGTGTATATGTATACACACACACACACACACACACACTGTGGAGCAGTTTAAAAAATAGCAGGAAGTGAAGTAGGAAAGAGATAAAAGGGGACTTGAGATAAAAAGTCTATATAAGGTGCAAAGTAAAGAAATGAGTGAGAAATGGGGAGGGGGGAACTGGTCAGTAGGAGGTGAAAGGAAGCTAGAAGGGGAAAACAAAGGACCAGACAGGAACACAGACAAGAAAGATCTGAGATCAGAGGTTGGCTTGTAAGGGTGAAATAGACAGGAGAAGCCTAAGGAATGCATAGAAGTCAATACATTAGAGGAAACAAAAGAACAAAGGCCTAGATAAAACAGAGTGTGAGATAATATATGTCACAAATGCACTGAGCAGGTCAGGCCCTCTGCTCCCACAGTGCCAACCTCCGAGCACAGTAATGTGAACAGATAACAGACAGGGTAACCCTCCTGTCTGCTTGTGGGTCCGAAGCACCTTTAGTCTCAAGTTCTGGGGGGATTCAAACTGTGAACCTTATGCTAGTGTACCCAGTGTACAGGCTCACATATGTAACCTCTTCGGAGATTGCGGTACAGTCTTTCGCCAGGGGCACCAAGCCAGGCTTCCAACTGAATCCTTAAAACTCTGTAAAAGACCTAAGGTATATTCTTACTTTTTCCCAGTTTAGTAATACCATCAAGCTTTTGAACAGTTTTTGTCAGTCTTAACCCTCTATACGTCACATGCAAAAAGAACTGGCAGACACACCCAGGCAGTCTTTTGAATAAAGATTTACTAAAAATGGATAAAAATATGAAAACTGTAAACACAGAACAATATATCAAAGAGCATACAATCACTTAAAAGAAAACAAGGAAAGGTACAAAACAAAAACTCCTACCACAATACATTTTGACTTTTTCTGTCTAATGTATTATCTGTTTAAGTGCTTATCAGAGCTGTCTTTCTACAGTTCCAAGATGGTATATAACTCAAAAACAGTTCAGACACAGTATTAGTTTAAACTGTGTCTCTCCACACCACTTCTATGAGTCATCTAGCTTCTCCTTTTAGAATATAAAAAAAAATACAAACATGATGTCCTATCAGGAAGTATTTTAAATAAGGTTTACTTGGTTTATGGGACAAAAGAAGGCATTTGCCTATAAATATTGTCCTCCACATAAGTGGCTCATTGTAGGTGACCCTATCCGGTCAACCATTTGTCCAGTTTAGATTTAAAAATCGAAAATGAGGGAGAGACTACAATGTCCTGGGGAAGAGTATTCCATAGTCTTGGAGTTCTTATTGAAAAAAATTTTTGTCTGTTATTAGTTTTACATTTAGCAATATTAACCTGTCTATTATTTAGTCTGGGACCAGTTTTCCTATTTGCGAAGGAAATACCACCTTGTTTCATTAAAATAGGATTTTGGATAATCTTGAAAAGTTGAAGTAGGTCACCCCGCGTTCTTCTTAATTTAAGCGAATGCAGACCTGTTTTATGTAGTCTGGTATCATAATCTTCATGAGCTAAGTATGAATGGATTTTGTAACTTTTCTTTGAATCTTCTCCAGCCTGTCCACATCTCCACGAAGATATGGACTCCAGAATGGAGAACCATAATCCATATAGGGTCTAATGTGTGATCTATAAAGTGGGATAATACATTGCTCAGTTCTAGAAATGAAAATATTTTTAATTCTACGAAAAAGTGAATTTGCTTGATTTGCAATTTTGTTACAGTGAGAAACTTGAGTCAACTTGTTATTTACTAAAATCCCCAAATCTTTTTCAAAACAAGAGGTTTTGATAATAGAATTATTCAATGCATATTCTTGTTGGGGGTTGTTTTTACCAAAGTGCAAAACAGCACATTTGGATGTGAGCGCCCACTGCTCAATTATTGAAAGGTCATTGAGTAAGGTTTGTCTGTTTTTAACATTATTAACTGCTCCACCAAGTTTGGTGTCATCAGCAAATTTCATGAGAAGATTAGAAGACTGGATTTCCATATCGCTGATAAAAACATTAAACAAAGTCGGACCCAAGACTGAGCCCTGCGGCACCCCGCTCGTCACATAGCCATGGTCAGACAGAGAGCCATTAACCCGCACCCTCTGGGATCTGCTTATCAGCCAGTTTTTTATCCATAACACAATATTTGCCGGAAAACCTAATTTAAAGAGTTTAGAAATGAGTATATTATGAGACACTTTATCAAAAGCCTTGCTGAAGTCTAACAGAATAACATCAGGAGGGATATTTAAATCAAGGTTGAGACTAATAAAATTGTAGAATGCTAATAAATTAGTAGTACATGAAAACCTGTTCTAAATCCGTGTTGTGTAACATCTGTAAGATTAAGGGATATTATTTCCTTCTCCAATAATGATTTGATTACTCTTTCAAGCAATTTACAGGAATGGAGGTTAAACTTATGGGACGATAATTGTTAACTAAGGAATAGGAACCTTGTTTGTGAATAGGAGTCACTATAGCCTTTCGCCAGTCAGCAGGAATTTCAGATACACATAGAGATTTATTGAAAATGATTGATAAGGGGAGAGTAATTATATCTTTAGTACCTAAAAGGAATTTTGGATGAATACCATCCGGTCCCGGACTAGTAGTTTTCTTAAGAGTTAATAATAGATTATAGATGTCCTTTTGTTGGACAAATTTCTCATTACCAAATGTGGGTGAAATACAGGTTACTCACCTGTAACAGGAGTTCTAGGAATGGTATATGTTGTTCATCCACACTCATTGGCAGGTATCCTTGCCGCTTTAAATCTTGCCGGAAGGTCTTCAAGCTTGCTCCTCCCACCCACCCGGGTGGTATAACTCTCGGCTCCGCCCCATGACGCCAGATCTGGCCCGCTGGAAGCTCAGGTTGTGCGTCGAAGCCGGGGAGGTCGGGTGGGTCGTGTGGATGAACAACATATACCATTCCTAGAACTCCTGTACAGGTGAGTAACCTGTATTTCTAGGGACATGGATATGTTGTTCATCCACACTCATTGGCAGACTCCTAGCAGTTCTCCGGGAGGAGGGCAAACGCAACACCCCAATACTTACTTGGGAAAGAGAGACTGGAGAGCCGAGGCCCCAAAACCAGCATCCGGCGTGACTCAAGGTCGATGTGGTAATGGGTAATGAAGGTGTTTGCTGACTTCCAGGTAGCAGCCCTGCAGAATTTCCTGGATAGGGGCGTCCCTGGAAGCAGCCACCGTTGCAGCAGTATGAAGCGGTGAATGAGCTCTTATCCCTCTGGGAGGCTCCATGCCCGCCAACTTATAGCAGAGATCTATGCGGGAGGTTGCCCACCTGCTTATCGTCCGGCTTGGCTGCAGGTCTGCCAGATGCGGCTTCAGCGTGAGTGACAAACAGCTGGCGAACCTCTCCCAATTTCAGCCGTGCGCTCCTTATAATAAGCGAGCGCCCTTCTAGGGGTCCAGAGTATGGAGCCTATATTCGGCCTCCGAGGTGTGATTGGGGTAGAACACGGCGGGGTCAACACCTGGTTAAGGTGAAACTCCGACACCACCTTGGAAGGAATTTGGTGGGGGCGCAGGACAACCTTCTGTCCTGTGGAAGACCAGGTAAGGAGACTCGATGGAAGCGCCTGGAGCTCTCCCATCCTTCTGGCTGGCGTGATAGCCACCAGAAGGCGGTCTTCCACGACAGGTGAGAGAGCACACCTGTGCATAGGTTGAATAAACGCCCGCCCAAGAGCTTGCCAGTACCAGCAGTAGATCCCACGGAGGTGAGGGTTCCCGCACTGGAGGGGAAATGTGATCAAGGCCTTTGAAAAAGCGCCAGACCACCTTCTCCTGCGCCACCGACTGCTTCCCGGCCCGCGCCCGGTAAGCAGAGATGGCTGCCAGGTGCACCCTTAGGGTCGTCGACCTAAGCCCTTGACTGGAAAGGGACCATAAATAGTCCAAGATGCTTGCCAAGGAACAGGAGGAAGGGTCCAAGCCCTTGCCCTGACACCAAATGGAAAACCTTTTCCATTTGAAGGCATAGCATTTTCTGGTCGACTCACACGGGGCGCCTCAACTACATTGAGGACCTCGTCGGAAAGACCCAAGGCCTGGAACTCTAGCCGCTCAGGAACCAGGCCGTCAGGTGCAGGGATTGAAGGTCGGATGGAACACCTTCCCTGATTGACTGAGCAGGTCGGGCGGAGCTGGAAGCTGCGCGGAATCCTGGAGCTGAGACGAGGAGATCGGGTACCAGAACTGGCGAGGCCAGTCTGGGGCTATCAGAATCACCTGCGCCTTGTCCCTCCTCACCTTGAGAAGCACCTTGTGGATCAAGGGAAATGGAAAGAGGCGTAAAGAGGCCAGGGTCCACTGCCTCGAGGCATCCCCTGCAGCGAGCCCTGCTGAGGCGGGCATGGAACAGACTCAGTTTAGCGTTCTCCTGGGGCAACAGGTCCACCTGAGTGTGCCCCAATGGGAGAACAGATGCTGTCTACCTCCGGCGGGAGAGACCACTCGTGGGATGCAGCCCCTATCCGGCTCAGGGCTCGGCCAGGGTGTTGGAGGCTCCTGCACGTGAATGGCTAGGAGATCCGCCTCCAGGCTACTACGAGTGACCAAATGCGGAGAGCTTCCTTGCATAAGCATGGGCGTCCCGCCCTGGCGGTTTAGATAGTACATGGTCGTGGTATTGTCCGTCTGGACTCGGACCACTTGACCCCGGAGGAACGGAGCAAAGGCGGTGAGAGCTAGGCGGACCGCTCGGAGCTCCAGCAGGTTGATGTGGCATCGGGACTCCCGCAGGGACCAGAGGCCATGAGCCCGGTGTTCCCCCAGATGGGCACCCCAACCCATCAGAGAGGCATCGGTCGATAGAGACCCGTCAGCTCGGGCGACGAACGGATGCCTCCTGCAAATGATCTGGAGCGGTCCACCACTGAGGCGTTCCATCCCCTGTCACCCGACACAAGCTGGTCAAGGATGCATTGTGACCACTGGCTGGCCAGTCCCACTGAAGGGCGCATGTTCCAGCGGGCCAACGGACCACGCTGGTGCACGCCATGAGACCAGGAGGCGCAGGAAGTCCGGGCAGGCGCAGTTGCCCAACCAGAAATGATCGGGCAAAGGAGGAAGAACCTCGGCCCTGTCCGCGGGCAGCGCTCTGGCTCGAAGAAGTCGAGCTGCGCCCGATGAATAGAATCACCTGCTTGGCTCGAGTTCCGACTTGGCCTCGTTGATAAGGAGGCCCAGTTGAGAGCAGACCTGGAGGCCAGATCTCTGGACCACTCCGCCTCCTTCCTGGAGGGAGCTGCTATCAGCCAGTCGTCCAGGTAAGGTACACCGGACCCCTCGGCGCCGCAGAGAATGCTGTCACCACTGCCATGCATTTGGTGAAGACCTGGGAGCTGGAGACAAGCCGAAGGGCATGGCTTGGAACTGAAGAGGATCCTTCCGCTCAGGCGAAGGAATCTCTGGGTAGAGACGGACGGATAGGGACGTGAGCGTCCTGCAAGTCCAGTGAGCAGAACCACGCTTGGCGTTCAAGGATGGTATTATCTCTGAGCCAGGTGACCATCCTGAAGGTTGAGACCTTAGGAACTTGTTTGGAAATTAGGTAATGGAATTAGAATAGAGGCGCCAACCCCGTCCGCTTTCGAACCAGGAAGTACCTGGACACAAACCCTGGGTCTGAGAGGTCACCACCTCTCTTATCACCTCCTTCTGGAGGAGGAGGCGATGTCGGCTCGACGAGCCGCCAGTGAGCTGGGGATCGAAGCCCCGAGGCGGCGGCTCTGAAGAGTGGTGCCTGCTCCAATTCCAGGGCAGGCCTCTTCCACCACCTCCAAGACCCACCTGTCCCGTGGAAACAGCCGGACCAGGCGGAGCAGTGCGGGCCGTCCCCAGGGGGACCAGGGAGTGAGTGGCGGGAATGGGAGCGACACCCTCAGCCCGTCACTGGGCAGGCTTGGAGGAGGACCGGCCAAGGGACCTCCTGAGCCTTTCCTCCCTGCCTCCTGTTAGAGGAAGCGGCGGCTTGGGTTTGGGATGCCAAGGCGAGCCTGCTGGCCTGGCGGTGCTGGGCAGGCGCGGGGGCTGGGGCGCAAAGGGCTTAGGCTGCGGTTCTGGCCTTTGTCCTTCCTGGCCGGAAGGGCCGAGTCAAGGTAGCATTGGACTTCGATCCTCTGCAGGTGACCTTCCACCCCAGGGCCGAAGAGGTCAGTCCCAAGGAACATCCGCCAACTTGTGCTGGGTATCGAAGTAAAGGTGGATATCCTCAGCCAAACCCTTCGGCAGCATAGCCCTGCGGTAGCCACCGATCAGCACATGAGTCCCCTATATCCAAAGCAGTCTGGAGCTGCTGTTTGGCCACTGCCCTGCCCTGGTCACGCACCTGTAACCGTAGTCTGCAGATCGGCCGGGAAGATGAGGATGACCTCATCCAGGAGCCCAACAGGGCATGAGAAAAATGTATGCCATGAGGGCGAACTGGCCTGGCGAGAAGGCCGAGAGAAGGGCATGGCGTGAACTTTCCGCCCGACATAGTCAATTTCTTGGACTCCTTGTCAGGAGGTTTGTCCACATCCTGGGCGTTGCCCGGTACGCAGGAGAAAAGCGGTAACCAACCCCTCAGCAGAGGGTGTTCCGAAAAAACGGACAAGGAACGTTAGGGGCATACTTCCTGGCCATCCTGGCCGAGCGCGGGGCAGGAAGCAGGAGCTACTAAGCTCCAGTGCCCGGACCCACTATGGCCTGCCGCCAGAAGGCCTCCGTGAAGTCCTCGGTCCAGAATCTCCGTGAGGATACCTGGCCCGTTGGAAGCGGGTTGAGAGCTCCATCCGGTGGACTCCGAGATGAGCGAAGTAGTCCCTAGGAAGGACGACGGGCTATCGTCCATTGACTGACCTCCTGAGACTCCAAGTCCAGTGGCTTGGAGAAAAAGGAGGAATCATCTTGGACTCGGAAGGAGTCCTCGAGAAACTGCCTCTGGCCTGAGGCACCCTTCACCTGCCGAGGGTGGGGTCGGGAGTGAGGTAACTGACAGCCGATGGGGTAGACCCTTAGCCGGGCCGAGAATCCTTGGTGAGCCCAGTGGTGGCTGTGGGCGGAGGTTCCACGAATCGGTGGAGCAGCTGGTTTGGCGAACAACCGGCCTGGGTATGAGCTCCTCGGATAAGTCGAGGGGTTGTGTCGGCACGCTCGGTGACAGCCATAATGGCAGGAAAAGGCGGCGGGTCGGCTGCTCGGCCAGGAGAGAGCTTCATTGCAACATAAGATCCTCGTGCCGTTGGCGTAATTGCGAAGCCTCCCCTCATCGAGGAGGATGGCGAGGCCCGGCAGCGACGCCCGCTTACATGATGCCGGACCGAGACCGCCTGGCGGTGGGATCGGCTGGACACGAGAGTCGAGAACGAGACCGAGTCCCGGAATTTCCGAGTCGGTGCGGGGAGGTGTCGGCGGAACCGGCACTCACTCGGCTCGGATGGTGCATCCGAGGCTCCCGAACGGAGGCACAAAGGCGACCACAGGATCCTCAACTCCTCCCGGGGAATCGGGAGAGAATCTCGGCTGCTAAAAGCGACAACCCGTCAATGGGTGAAAAAATCTGACTTCATCGGTGGGAGTCTCGGTCAACTGACCTGGCAGGGACACCGTGAGGCCAGTGGCGGCTTGAGCTGATCGGCAAGCCGACGATCGAGCGGCCCGAGGAGAGGACCTTTCCCGCTCCCAAGAAGGCGTCGAAGGAGGACTTACCCCTGTCCCTCTTTTGGACCAAAGGCTAAGGTCCTGCAAACCAAAGCCCTTCTCCTTTAATGGAGGGCAGACAAAGCTCAACAAAGAAGCCGTATAAGAAGAGCCCAGAAGGCGGGATAAATGCGGCGGCGAGGAAAGGTCTGACCGCGCCTCCTCTTGACGGCGACCATCCGCTCGAGCTGATCCATGAGCCCCGCTGCGGACACAGCCACGGGCCTCCTTGGACTTCACGGAGAAAGCGCTTCGGAGACGGCCAGTTGCAATCGAGACACAGGGTCGTGAGGCGTCGGCGAGAAAAAGATGACACAGATACATAAGCCTGCGGGTCGTGCTCAAGGCCTAACAGTGAACACCGTGGAGTGTGGATCCGTCGAGACATCTTCTGCCGCATGGGCATCTCCAAAATCCGAGTCGATTTGTCCCCGCGCAGCGCGAGGATAGAAGACTGAAGTCTTTTCGCCAAAATTTATTTTAAATCCACAAGCGGAGAAATGAACCAGTCTCAAGCGCGGAAGGCGTTAAGGAGGGAACCTGAGCTTCCAGTGAGGAAGATCTGGCGTCATGGGGCGGAGCCGAGAGTTATACCACCCGGGTGGGTGGGAGGAGCAAGCTTGAAGACCTTCCGGCAAGATTTAAAGCGGCAAGGATACCTGCCAATGAGTGTGGATGAACAACATATCCATGTCCCTAGAAATGATTGTTGTGGATTTTAAGGGATCTTGGGTAAATACTGAGATGAAATAGTTGTTTAATGTAGAGGCTATAACAGAATCAGAATTTATTATTTTATTTTCGAACATAAGGGGGCCAATTTTTATGGTTTCCTTTTTTACTATTTAAGTAGGCATATAAAGATTTGTGCGTGTCTTGTATGTGCCATATGAAATTCTAAATTTCTTTTAGCTGCTACTATTGATTTTTGAGTAATCTTACTGATTCTCTATATTGCAAAGTAACTCATTATTATTACTAGAGAGTAAGCTACTATTTTCAGCTGTGCAAACAGTGTATGCTTCGTCGTATTTGTTTAATAGAGGAATTAAACCATAAATTATTTTTCCTTTGTAGTTGTAAGTACATTTATTAGGGACATATTTCTGCTCAACTGTGAGTATCTGTGATTTTAAAAGTCCCGCCTCAAAGGTATTGAGGGGTGCTAAGGCGATTTTCTAGTCAATATTATCTAAGTAATTATTTATTTTATCAAAATCAGCCCTATCATAATGTTTGATTGTTTTTTGATGGGTGGCGTACGACAAAAACACATATGGAAAGGAATATTGATTTATGATCCACTATTACCCAAGGGATCAGAATAAATATAAATTAGTAACGAAATATCCTGACTGGTTAAGACTAGGTCTAAATGTTGTTGCCCTAAGTGGGTTCTTTGACTAGTTGAAACAAACCCAAATCGATTATAGTAGTAAGGAAATTGTTTTCATTGTTATTGGAGCCCATTAGTGTGTCCCAATTAATATTTGGAAAAATTGAAGTCTCCTAAAGAGAACTGACCCCTTACTAGTGAACAGGTTATGTCTTCTAAGTAATTTTTGTATTCTGTAAACTATCAAGTGAGGCAGCGGTAACAAGTACCCACAAAATTTAGGGGATACCAATGGGTTGGATGTATACCCAAACACTCATGTTATGTTCAATAGGAGATTGGAATGATGGAATATTGTCCTTGACATAGATACTGACTCCACCTCTGACTTGGTGTCTGGCCTATTTTAAATAATGTTTGAACCGGAATCTCAGCAGACCAATTTTTGTAGGAATTACCCCAGGTTTCAGTAACTGCAATTATTGACAGGTCCAAGAGATGTGCTTTGAGTTCCAGTTCAGCTTTTTTGACTGCGTTCAAAGATCGTGCATTAAGGGATAAGATGTTTAAGTGAGTTTTAGTGGTTTAGACCCCTTGTCAAAGGTTTGAGACAATTTTCCAAACTCCCCTTGCCTAACAGTTTAAAATGAGAGTTTATGTATGAGACAGTTTTCTTCCCAAGTATGATACTACCTCTTCTACTGAGGTGAAGACCATCCCAGCAAAGGAAGGGTTATGATGGTAATCCTCCCAATGGGTTAGACATGAAATACCTTGTCTTAGGCACCACTTCCTCAGCCATTCATTTATGGCTTTGATTTTAAGTTAACAAATTCACTAGCTCTTGGGATAGGTAATATTTCTGAAAGACAAATGTCGCAACCCTATCTACCAATAGGTTGCAGAGAAACAAAGTCCTGTTTATATCTTGCAAAGATTTCTTGGTGATATCATTTGTTCCCATGGACTACAACCAAGGTTTTCTCCTGCAGATTTTAGAATAGGTTTAAGCATTGAGGTAATATCGGAGATTCTTGCTCCCCAGTAACCTAGACTTGTCACGATGTTCCTTGTCAGGATTACAAACAGTCGGTCTATGTACTTAGTAATAAGGTCTCCAAGTATGTAAATTTCCTTCTGGTTTTTAATGTGCCTAAAGGAGAAGAATGATGAGGAGTATAGTCTGGCGTCCGGTCGCGGAGTGATGGAAGATTTAAGACCTATTACACTATTCTCGAGTGGTTCTACTAAGTTTCAGGCTAATTTCTATGGAGTCTTCAGTAAGATTGGACAGTAGCTCAAAAGAGTTATGTGTAGGAATATCAAATAAAACCGGAGGGGTTAAGATATTTGTTGCTACATTAAAGTTTAGCTCTGGGTTTTAGACCGAAGATTGATCTTACTAGTTGCAGACTGTTGGTCAGGTAAAATCATAGGAGTTGAAGTGGAGGAGGTTGTCCTCGTATTGATTCATAAGTAGCATTAAATTTGAAACCTCGATCTACAACCTCACCTAATGTTGCAGTAAGTTCAAGAACAACTTCTACATATTTACTGCAAGCAAAGTATTGGCCTCAATTAATAATGACATTTTGGTCAATATAGTCTTCCAGACTTTAATCTCAGGTTTAGCACAATTTGGGTTGGATCTCTAGTTCGTTTTTAACTCATTTTTACTAGAATACTTATGCATTTAAAATCAACTATGTGTTTACCCAAAAGCATACATCTTCCAAATGTACATGTTATTAGCCTTTTACCTTGGTTGCACTATATACTCAATGTAATCCTTTGAACTTTTTAAAAGTTGTATATGTTACCTTAATATCCCCTTGTCCACGATGGACCACGATGAACACCAGCAAGCAGCGCGTGTCTCTGTGCGATGCTCATGGCGTGGCCCTTGCTACGCTCGCTAGGCTGTTTATGAGATGAAACGGAAGTGCTATCACGCCCCTGCTTCGGTTCACTGGAAACACAGCACTGTTTAAAACAGAGAATAAAGCCTTAAAAGGCTATCCAGGGTTTATTTGTAAAGTGCTTGAGTGTGAGTAGCCCAAATGAAAGAAACACACTCGTTTTTAAATGTACTGGGGGTCAGAAGATTAGTACAAGACAGTCCTCCAGCACCCCACAATCCCCTGCAAGCAGTCACTGACACTGCTGCAGAGAGATACCCCTGTAGCTCAGTTGGTAAAACAACAAAAACACAGCAATAAATTCAATAATTTCACAGTTCAGGTATGTAGGTGCATAAATGAGCTTAAAACCTCTCAGAGGTGGCAAGTATTCAACAACTATCTGGGTGCCCGCTCAGCTAAAATAGTATTTATGAGTCCAGGAAACCGGTACTAGCGCCCTGCTTCCGGTTTCACTAAAACCAACACTGTTTAAAACAGAGAATAAAGCCTAAAAAGGCTATCCAGGGTTTATTTGTAAAGTGCTTGAGTGTGTGAGTAGCCCAAATGAAAGAAAACACACTCGTTTTTAAATGTACTGGGGGGTGGAGGTGTACAAGACAGTCCTCCAGCACCCCACAATCCCCTGCAAGCAGTCACTGACACACTGCTGCAAGAGAAGGTACCCCTGTAGCTCAGTTGGTAAACACAACAACACAGCAATAAATTCAATAATTTCACAGTTCAGGTATATAGGTGCATAAGAATGAGCTTAAAACCTCTCTCAGAAGTGAGCAAGTATTTCCAGCAGCTATCTGGGTGCCCTTCAGTAAAGCGTTTGAGGTCGAAACCGGAAGTTAACTATCGCCCTGCTTCGGTTTTCACTAAAAGCCAGCAGTGTTTAAACAGAGAATAAAGCCTTAAAAAAGGCTATCCAGGGTTTATTTGTAAAAGTGCTTGAGTGTGTGAGTAGCCCAAATGAAAAAACACACTCGTTTTTTAAATGTACTGAGGGGGGTCAGAAGGTGTACAAGACAGTCCTCCAGCACCCCACAATCCCCTGCAAGCAGTCACTGACACACTGCTGCAAGAGAAGGTACCCCTGTAGCTCAGTTGGTAAACACAACAAAAACACAGCAATAAACTCAATAATTTCACAGTTCAGATATATAGGTGCATAAGAATGAGCTTAAAACCTCTCTCCAGAGGTAGGCAAGTATTCCAACAGCTATCAGGTGACATCAGCAAAAACTCATTTCCCAAATTATAAGTCTTTGATTTCCCAGTTCCTTCTCCCAAGGCATTTCAAAGGGTTTTATAGCTTTTTAACACCAGTTGATATTAAATGTTCTTCCTCTTAAGACGTCATAAAAGTTTATGATTTTCATCCTTTGGCAGACTCATAAAGTCCCATTTTGTTTCCACTTCAAAAAAGCAGCAGCTGATAAAAAGACCATAAAATGCAATGTCTCAAGGAAGTTAATTACATTATAGAGATCTCCTGGTTTAATATACATCCTGTCATTTCATTGAAACCTGGGGGTGGGGGCTCCCATGGAAGCACTGTGACAATCACACACTACATTTTTATTTAACAAATATCATCCAACAATCATAACCAGCTGGCCAAGTGTCACAATCCTCCCCACCTAGACTGAATTTGGGGGCTCTATCCCCTTCGTGGGATGAGCTTCCCAAGTCAGTTCACTCCTCATACAGACGCGATAAGCCATCTGCGTTCTGATTATTCGCTACAGCCCTATGTAAGATCGACATGTCATACCCTTGCAAGGCAAGACTCCATCTTAATAGTCTACCATTAGTTTTTCCCATTTGTGCCAGCCAAACCGGGGGGTTGGGCTCAGTTTGTACCTTAAAATGCTACCCATATAAGTATGGCCCTGACTTCTTTAGGGCCCACACTATGGCAAGACTCTCTTTTCCACAGTAGAGTAAGCCTGCTCCCTTGGAAGTAACTTTTTACTCAGGTACACTACAGGGTGATCTTTCCCTTGGTGGATGTCTGACTCAGTACTGCCCCAATACCCATGTTTGAGGTGTCTGTCTGCACTATAAAGGGCCTACTATAGTCAGGACTTGTCAATACAGGAGCACTGCACAGTGCCTTCCTCAGTCTGGTAAAGGCTTTTTCACAGGTAATTTTCTTAGGCATCTTTTTCTTTACAAGGTCAGATAGGGGAGCAGTCAGGGCACTGTAATTGGGTACAAATTTCCAATAATACCCTGCTGTCCCTAGAAAACTCCTGACCTGCTTCTGCATTTCTGGTCTGGGCCATGCCTTGATCACCTCTATTTTTACTTGCTTAGAATGGAGCTGTCCCTGGCCTACAACATGCCCGAGGTATGCCACTTCAGCCATGGCAACCTGGCACTTCTCAGCTTTGACAGTGAGCTCAGCCCTCTGTATCCTGCCCATCACTTCCTTAAGGTGGGACAGGTGTTCCTTCCATCTGGCACTAAAGATGGCAGTGTCATCCAGATATGCCACGGTGTACTCCTCAGCACCATTTAACACCTGGTTCACCAAATTTTGGAAAGTGGCCGGGGCGTTCTTCATTCTGAAAGGCATTATTTTAAATTCAGATAAGCCTATTGGAGTGATAAAGGCCGACCTCTCCCTAGCTCTGTCAGTTAACTCTACCTGCCAATACGCCTTTGTCAGGTGAATAGTCGTAAGGTATGTCACCCCTCCCAACTTGTTCAGGAGTTTGTTCATCCAGTGCATAGTATGGGTGTCTGACTTTGTGACTGCATTCAGTCCATGATAGTCCACACGGAAGCAAGTAGAGCCATCTGGCTTGGGCACAAGGACTATGGGTGAAGTCCAGGGACTGTGGGACTCCAAAATCCAGCATTTTCCCCACCTCCCTCATAATGTCCTTTTGACCAGCCTCTGACACCCATTATCCTCTCCGTCATATGGGCATATGTGTCCCTGTCTCCACATTGTACGTAGCTAAGGGAGTTAGTCCAGGCATGGCGCTAAACAGTGGGTCAGAATCTGCTAAAACCTCCCTTACTTCTGAGATCTTGTCAGGGCCAGCTGTGGAGACAATTTAACTGCCTCCACAGAGGACTCCCACTTGCTTTCTTCCAGCAAGTCCAGAAGGGGGTCTCCTTCGTCCGTTCCTTCCCCAGGACTATATACTGCAAACACCTTGTCAGACCTATTAGCATATGACTTCATCATGTTGACATGGTACATTCTTTCTGTATGTCTTCTCTCCAGTAACTCTGTGATAAAGTTCACATCATTTACCTTCCTAATTACTTTGTGCGGTCCTGTCCACTCAGCTTGCAGCTTGTCTTTCCGGACTGTAATAAAGACCATGACTTCCAGACCCACCGTGTATGAGCGAGCTCTGGCTCTGTGGTAGTACCACACTATTTGTTTCTGTTGGGCAGCTCCCAGGTTGCTCTGAGCTGTCCCCATAAGCTCCTTCAGCTTTTCCCTAAGCCTAAGGACATAATCCACTATGGGAGTTCCCTGGGTGGTGTGCTTGCCTTCCCAGTCCTCCCGGATCAAGTCTAGGGGTCCATGTACCCGCCATCCATATAAGAGCTCGAAGGGGGAAAATCCTGTCAACTCTTGGGGCACCTCCCTGTATACAAACAACAGGTAGGAAAGGTACTTCTCCCAGTCCCTCCCATGCTGTTCAGCAAACACTTAGAGCATTGACTTCAGGGTACCGATGAATCTTTCCACAAGCCCACTGGCTTGTGCGTGATAAGGGGTCGTGTGCTTCTGCACCACCCCACACTTCTCCCACAAATATTTCATCAGGTCCAACATGAATGAACCCTCTTGATCAGTTATAACCTCCTGCAGAAACCCAACACGGGAGAAAATCCCAAGTAAGGCATCTGCCACTTTGTCTGTCCTCAGTAAGGATAGAACGACTGCCTCTGGATACCAGGTGGCATAATCCACCACAGTCAGGATGAACCTCTTCCAGGAGGAGCTGGGGGTATTTAAAGGCCCCACAGTATCCATTCCCACCCTCTGGAACGGCTCCTCCACTATGGGCAATGGAATTAGGGCGGCTTGGGTCTTCTTACCTGCCTTCCCTATTTCTTGGCACTGGTGGCAAGACCTGCAATACTACTTCACCTGCTGGGTGAAGTTGGGCCAATAGAAATTCTGGGCCAATCACTACGTAGTGCACGTGATTCCCAGATAACCAGACAAGGGAATATTGTGTGCAATCTTGAGCAATTGCTCATGGTACCCCTGGGGAACGACACGCTGCCTGCCAATCACCCCTCCCTCTGTCTTCACAGCCTGAGTATACATCAGTCCATTCTCCCAATAAACCTTATGTTAACTGTCACCTCCCTGTGCTCCGTCAGAGCCTGCCCAAGCCCTCAGTTTCTCTAGACTAAGGTCACTGTTCTGAGCAGCTGTAAACTCCTTACACATTCCCAAGGCATGTGACAGGTCCCCTTCAGTCTCTAAACTAGGGTTCCCTAGCA
Organism: Neoceratodus forsteri; assembly: GCA_016271365.2. NCBI lineage: Eukaryota > Metazoa > Chordata > Ceratodontiformes > Ceratodontidae > Neoceratodus > Neoceratodus forsteri. The sequence goes on along the minus strand of CM028135.1, from coordinate 887,308,193 downwards.
CTAGCATCAGGGCAGTCAGGATTACTGGCATCCATAACCCTCTGACAATGGGTCACCCCTCCTTCTTCGGAGAAACCCTCTGTAGCTGTGTGGTTAACTGTTCCTGGGGAAATTTCTACCCCATTTTCATTAGTCTCCATATCAGGAGACACAGACTGGGGAACCAGCCTCCCAGTGGTTTCCACAATGGCTTCTTTGGGGTCCAAGGAGCTTCAATTTCCCCGTCCCGCTTGGCTATGGGTAACTGCACACACCATCCCTGTTTGAGATTGTTGCCAAGGATTATGTCAACTGCTAATGTTTTAGCTACAGCCACCTGTTGCACTGTTACCCCTATTTCACCCCAGTCTAGGAGAACACTAGCGAGTGGCAATGTGGTCTCCTCACCAGTGAACCCTTGCACAGTTACAAATTGATTGGGTATCAGCTGACCAGGCTCTACCAGATCCCCTTTTACCAGCACCAGGGATGCCCCTGTGTCCCTTAACCCTTGTGTCTGTACACCATGACTCGGTGCATATGTTCCCTCATGTTCACAGATATGCATCCAAGGACACATAAATAACTCACTTCTTTCTTAGCCCCATGTTGCATATTGCTCGTCCTTTTGGTACACTGTCTGGCAATATGCCCAGTTTCTTTACAAACCCAACATTCGTTTCTTTTCTCAGAAAAATCTTTTCTTTGAAACGTGGGGCTAACTGGTTTTGGTGAAGGCAGTGAGGGTTTTAGCTGCCGTGAAGGCCCGCTTTTCTCTTTCTGTGCTGCCACACCCACCCCATTTGCTCTCAGAGCAGGTCTGCTCTTGGCATAGTGGTCCGCGAGTTCAGCAGCCTCTTGCACTGTTTTTGGATCTCGGTCCTCCAGCCAGGTTTTCAGTTTTGCTGGGCATGCCCAAAAAAACTATTCTTACAAAATAGCATTTTCAATTTTATCTACAGAGTTTGCTTCAATTCCTTCACACCAATGTTTTAAACATTGATGTTTTGTGGCTAGCTTGTTGCAGCTCATGTCAGGACTTCTCCTGAGCTTACGGAATTTAGCTCTATATGCTTCTACAGTTAAATCAAACTTTTTCAAAAGTGCAGCTTTAAATTTGCTGTAATCATTACTGTCCTCATTGTCCATTTGACCCAGTGCATTCCGAGCTTTCCCAGTAAGTAGCGGGGATAGCTGAAAGCTCCAGGACCCTCTAGGAATTTTTGCCTGAATACAAACTTTTTCAAAGGAATTTAAAAAGGCACCCATATCCTCCCCCTCGTTAAAGTCAGCTATCAATTTGGAATTCAGTTTGTAACCCAGTCCTGTAGTTTCAGTTAAACCCAAGCAACTAACCTGCTCTGGTGCTGGTAGTTGGAGTTGTAACTTCTCCAGTTCATGTCACCTCTGACGCTCATGCTCTTTGTGGTCTGCCTCTGCTTCCTCTTCTTCTCTGAGGCTCGCTGGCACTCATGCTCTTCACGGTCAGCTTTTCACTGTTCTCACTTCTCTTCTTTCTGGAACTCCAGCTCCATTCTGCGCAACTCAACCTGCAGCTTGATTGGTTCTGGCTCCAGAATGCTGGTGACCTTCCCCTGCTGCTGTGGCCCTTCACTGGCACTGGCCCTGCTGTCATCCTCACCAGATCTGGACACTGCACTGGCCCCTTCACACCCAAGGTTTGGTCTTTTACAGTCACAGTCTATGACTCGATGCTCTGGGCATTCGCTGCCATCAGGGCATCCATGAGGTTCTGCTTGGTGGCTCTCGCCTTGTGCAGGACTCCTCTGTCCTGGCACAACTGCCTGAGGTATTCTGCAGTGTACCCGATCTATTTGGAAGCCATCTTCTTCCCTTACTATGGCTACTCTAACTTGCACTTTAGAAAAAAAAAACTGGTAGTAACTTGACTGTAAGCAAAATGATATAGTTCTGTTTCCTTTTTTAAAAAAAAATAAATCACTGCCTTATTTTGCAAGTGAGCTGTACTGTATTAAGCTGACACACTGAACAGTTAAAGCTTGTGTTACCAAATTTATCGCACCGCTGCTAACCAAATCTGTCACAAACACACTCGGCAGGTCAGGCCCTTTGCTCCCACAGTGCTAACCTCTGAGCACAGTAATGTGAGCATATAAGACAGGGTAACCCTCCTGTCTGCTTGTGGGTCTGAATCACCTTTAGTCTCAAGTTCTGGGGGGATTCAAACCGTGAACCTTATGCTAGCGTATCCAGTGTGCAGGCTCAGATATGTACCGTCTTCGGGGACTGTGGTACAATCTTTCACCAGGGGCACTAAGCCAAGATTCCAGACTGAACCCTTAAAACTATAAAAGACCTTGGGTATATTCTTACCTTTTCCCAGTTTAGTAACACCATCGAGCTTTTGAACAGTTTTTGTCAGTCTTAACCCTCTATATGTCACATGCAAAAAGTACTGGCAGACACACCCAGGTAGTCTTTTGAATAAAGATTTACTAAAAATGGATAAAAATATGAAACCTGTAAACACAGAACAATATATCAAAGAGCATACAATCACTTAAAAGAAAACAAGGAAAGGTACAAAACAAAAACTCCTACCACAAAACATTTATACTTTTTCTATCTAACGTATTATCTCTTTAAGTGCTTATCAGAGCTGTGTCTTTCTACAGTCCCAAGGTGGTATATAACTCAAAAACAGTTCAGACACAGTATTAGTTTAAACTGTGTCTCTCCACACCCCTTCTATGAATCATCTAGCTCCTCTTTTTAGAGTATAAAAAAATTACAAACATGATATCCTATCAAGAGGTATTTTAAATAAGGTGACATCAGCAAAAACTAATTTCCCAAATTATAAGTCTTTGATTTCCCAGTTCCTTCTCCCAACGCATTTCAAAGGGTTTTATAGCTTTTTAACACTAGTTGATATTAAATGTCCTTCCTCTTAAGATGTCATAAAAGTTTATGATTTTCATCCTCTGACAGACTCATAAAGTCCCATTTTGTTCCCACTTCAAAGAAGCAACAGGTCATAAAAAGGCCATAAAATGCAATGTATCAAGGAAGTTAATTACATTATAGAGATCTCCTGGTTCAATATATCCTGTCATTTCACTGAAACTTGGTCGGGGTGGTGGGCACCCATGGAAGCACTGTGACAATCACACACTATATTTTTATAATACAAATATCATCCAACATTCATAACCAGCTGGCCAAGTGTCACAGTATAAACAATAGGTGTGAAAGCAATCAGGGAGTTGACAGGATAGAGGTGAAGAGAGAAAAAAAAACAGATTAGGCAAGGACTAAGAAAAAAACAATAACGAGAAATGCAGAACCAAAGTGTGATAAATAATGTCATGATTTAGTTCACAATAAAAAGCGAATTACAGTTTACTATAGTGTGTCATGAAACCGATGTCTTGATTCAGTCCAGAAATGTTACATTTAAATTGTTTAATATATTTCAATTCCCATGTCCTTCTGTCCTGTGTGTTTCTGAAGTTGCCTCTTAGTATGAAGACAGATAAATCCAGAAGAGAGTGATCTGTTTGTGAAAAAATGGTTTCCTGCTGGAGTGCTGATAATCTGGTTTACTATTGTGTGACGGTGGTGATTCATCCTGGTTTTCAGTGGTTTACTGGTTTTCCCAATATAGCATCCATTAGTGCACTTCTAGCACTGAATTAGGTACACAACATTGGTGGAAGGGGAACAGCATTGACTGGTACTAATGACAGATTTATTGTCTGCTTTTTCTAAAAAAAAATATAGTTTATAATGCTTAAAATTATGTTTTGAAAGCTGTATCTTGTGAACTGTAAATGAAAGCTTAGAGTCTGATGAACATAAATAATTAGCAAGGGTCAGCAGTAGGTCCAGTCCTTTTCAGTATGATCATCAGTGACAGTGGAGATAAATAAAGGCAAGATGTGTCTCTTTGCAGATAGCAGAAAGCTCAGTGGCAAGTTGGACAGAGTGGAGGGGGATAAGGGAGTTGCAGAGGGACCTGCATAGGTTACAGAGGTGGTCCAAGGTTCGGCAGTTGAAATTCAGCGCCAGCAAAAGCAAGGTGATGTACATAGGGAACAGGAACCCTAGGACGAAATATTGGATGGGAGGGGTTAAACTGTCTGTGACTTCTGAAGAATGAGACCTGGGCATCATCATAAATGACTCCCTGAAACAATCTAGCCAGTCTAACCAGGCCTACAGCAAGGCAACCAGGAAGCTGTGGTGTACTGGGGTGGGTTTCGATAGCAGGATAAAGGAGGTAACACTACATCTCTGTAGATCACTAGTGGGACCCCATGTGGAATACTGTGCCCAGTTCTGGAATCCCCAGCCAAAGAAAGATAGGCTAGAGACAGTGTTGTGTAGGCTAACCAAATGCTTCAGGACCAACAGAGTGAATCCTATGAGGACTGGCTCAGGGCACTGAACATGTACTCCCTGGAGACTAGAAGGGAGAGGTGCGATATGATAGAGACCTTCCAGTTCCTGAAGGGAATTAATAGGTTAATCTATAAGGAACTCTTCAGCAGGAATAGCCCGTCAAAAATCCAGAGACATAAGTAAACATGACGTGGCACATAAATGAAAGACGGCATGGGGGTGTTCAGGGGGGACATGAGTAAGTTTTATTTTATAGAGAGAGTGGCTGAGCCATGGAGCAGCCTGTTGGCAGAGATGGTGAGTGCCAACCCCACTGCTGGTTTCAAGCATGATTGGGAGAGAGGTAAGAGCTTGGAAGGTACTTGGGGTAGCAGTCAGGCAGGGGGCAAGGGAGGGCAAAAATGCCCATCGGCTATAACTGGACAGAAGGGATCGACCAATGGTCTTTTTCTGCCAGCATTGTCCATGTTTCTAACAGATCATAACAGTACAATTCCTATGTGTTGATATATGTCTATACTTATGTTTAAAAAAATAATGGGATTTAAAACATTTTTAAACCATTCTATGTTTTCATATATTGATATAAGGAAGATTTAGCAACACCATTTACAGAATTGATATAGGACCTTAATGGACTCCAAAAAGATGAGTTTTAGCCCTAAGAAATTCCGAAGTTATCCCATTTTAAAGACATTATCTTCTTAATGTTCTAATTTAGGAACCATCAGGGCTAGAAACTTGTTTTTTTCTTCTTTATAGCTTATTGCCTTGTGGCATGCGAGCAGGCTTATCTGTTCCCCCCCACCACCGGGAATGTACCAGACTGAAGTCCCCCCCCCCCAACTTGCCTCCCTATGGCGGGGCTAGGAAAGGGAGGGCTGTCGTCCCACCCCCAGTACATAATTCAGATGGTGATCGTCAGCACCCACGTGATGGTGCTGGACGAGGAGAAGTGTGCAGAGCTTCATGAGCCCGCACTGCCTTTTTTTGGTCCTGCCCATCCCCACCGTGGATAGGCAGTAGTGCCTGCCACGTGGAGGTGCACATGCACTGTGCCAAACTGGCAGCCCCTCCCGTACGTGATGCCCCAGCCTGCACTGCTGCCAAGCCTCCACCTGGTGACAGTTGATGATGGGGCTGACACCCCGGAGAGGAGACCACAGCAGTTCAGCGAATGCTCAGTTCTCTTCCCTCTGGCCAGTCCCCGACAACGAGTTTGTTCTGGAACCTGACCCATGAGCATAACGGGCAGTAGGAACCACCATGTCACTGGGCCGGTCCAGGGCTAGAAACTTTTTAAATGAAAGCTTGGAGTCGGGTCATTATGGAGCTAATAGAACTAGAAATAGCAGAAGAGAAGATGCTACAAATTTTAGGAAGTTGTCAGTCTTAACTTCTTATTTCTGAAGTACAGTTTATACTGTTTATCCAGAAATCCTTGCATATGAAAAAAAAAATTTGTGTATATATATGAGATTTCTGATAACTGAGAGCACGCTTGATAATGCAGCAGTACAATACTCAGGCACTCTCATTAACCACAAACATCTTTATTAGCTACATGTTTAAAATAAATAGGGCTGTTAAAAGCTAAAATAGTCTTGATGCTTTTCTGTTTTTTAGGGCTGTGGACAGAGCCTACAGCACTATTGTGATCGCTCAGTAGCTGTAAAAAACGGCCAATCGTGGAACCTTCCGTTGGACTTTTGGAAGCCAAAATGGAATAACAGCCGCACTATTTTGCTGTTACTTCTGCATTCTGGTGCATGAACTGTGCATGCACAGTTCTGCTAGCGCCATCATCTTGTGAATGGCAAGATGCCATTTATTGCAGCTGTGTATGCGTGAGTGCTGCGCATGCGCAGTTGCGTCGCCAGGGCCAGCTCTGCTGCATTCTGTGCCCCCCCCACAACTCAAGTGGTACATTGGGAACCCAACCATGTGTGCCAAAAGATTTTTCTGTGAACTTACCCAACTCATGAGGTGCACTGGGAGCTCACCCCAGTGTGCCCAAAGATGCTTATTATCTGCCGACATTGGGATGCCCAGTCTCCGTGTTGACATTATGTGCACCCAACTCATGCAGCACATTGGGAGCCCACCCCAGTGTACCTAATTTATTTTTTCTTCCCCTCCACCCCCGCCATCGGGGTACCCAATCCCTGTGTCGGCATCCTGTACAACTCCCCGCCCTAGTTATGTGGCACACTGGGAGCCCACCCCAGTGTGCCCAAATGTATTCTTTTTCCGTTTTCTGTAAAAAAAGAAAACAGTCCCTCATCATCACTGCAATCATTTTTTTTCCCCTTACAAAAAATGAAACAGTCTCTCGTTGTTGTTGCAGTCCCCCATCCCCACCCTCCCGCTGAACACCCACCTCCCCATACACCCCTCTTACCTCATACTTACCTCTGGAGGTTGGCACTGTCTTCTTCTCCAGACCGGGACACGTCTGCACTCTTCAAAGCCAAACCGTGAACTGAAGAATCTAAGGTGTCTGTGCTGTAATGCCATTCAGCAGGGTTTTCAGCTTATGCTGATAAATCAGCAATTTTTTTCAGAATTTTTATGCCAAATTTTCAACATGGGGTTCTTGGGACCCCACCTCGTGAAAACTGTCATTGTCATTTTGTTACTCTGTCACGAAAGGTGATTTCGCAGTCGCTGCACGGAATCACCTTTCAGGACCGATTCATGAAATGACAGTGCCACTGTTCATGAGGTGGGTCCCAAAAAGCCCATATTGCAAACTTGGTGAAAAAGTTCCAAAAAATGACTGCGTTACGAACGTGCATTTTTCAGTTTCTACACACGCTCCTAACTTTGCTAATTTTTTTATTTTTTCACTCCACATTTTCAAAATTGACATGTTTGCACACCTCCTTCAAAACAGTACAGTTGTCATTTTTCACAACCTGCCCAAAACGTGTTTTCGCACCTGTGGCACATAATAGCGCATTTGCTCTGCAAAATCACCTTTTGGGACAAGTGAACAAAATTACACTGGCACTCTTCATGAGGAGGGGTTCCAAAAAGGCCATGTTGAAAATTTGGTGCACCACCTTCAAAAAATGGCCAAGTTACACAGAGGCGTTGAATAATTCTCTGCACATGTGTAACTCTGGTCACTTGGTAGCTGTTCACAGCCCTATCGGCTCTTTTGCTTTTTTTGTTACTGTGACTCACTGCTTTACTTTGTAGCTGCTGTATTAAGAATGTTTGTAGGGGACTGGTTTCTGCCTGATGCTCCAGCCAGTGTAAACACCACTCAAAACTTTCCACAGCTTCACTGTCAGTTGGGATGGCCAAAAGAAATTCTGCTGCTCCCTCGGAATTACGTTCACTCTCCCGCTCATCTGATGGCCTTGAGTTTATGGTGCCCAGGATCTTGGAGATTGTGAGCTCCTTGTGGCCATGGTTGTCAGCAATCATTTTCTCCCACTCAGTCACTTTGTCTTGCACCTGTGCAGTGATTCTGTCCAGTGCTGTCACAGCTTCTGGCATTTGGCTTGATTGCTCGGGTATGGTTTCTTGCAGGTTTCATCTGGGATCTTTAATAGAAGTTGATTTGTCTCGGCATTTTGTGTTGGTTTCCACTCTGATTTCGTGCCAGCTTTTAGCCAGCATGTACACGGCATCTTTAATGGTATGTGATTTTATATTGCACAATGCTGTCTTATTGTTTTTTTCATTAAGAACGTAAGTAAGCAGTTTACTGCAACAAAGCCTCTTCAGTCTGGCCATTGAAACATAACACAGAAACACAGGATTTGATGGCAGATAAGGACTGCTTAGCCCACTTAGTCTGCCCATTGTTCCCTACCTACTGTATTACTGCAGACACTACTTGATCTCCAGCTCTACCACCCCCCTTACCTTACCACTAGGGTTCTCATATGCCTATCCCATGCATTCTTAAACCCAACTACAATTTTTGACACCACCACCTCTGCTGGGAGGCTGTTCCAGGCATCCACCACTCTTTCTGTGAAGAATTACTTCCTCACTTCTCCCCTGAGTCTACCCCCCCCCCTCCCCAGCTTCAAGGCCAGTATGCTGCGATCCATAGGCTGGATCTTGGCAGTGGTGTTCCCTGGCAGGAACTCGCATGTAATGGATCCATCAGTGGTTCTGAGGGTCTCGGTACTCAGATGGGCACCTATGTTATCAGTTAAAAGAACAGCCCACTGTCTAGTGCCCCTAGCTTTTATATGGCTTTTGACTAAACTGATGAAATTAGAAAAAAAAATCCCTGAAAATGTCACAGTTCATCCAGGGACTGCATTGTGCCTGGTAAATCACTGTTCGATTGGTAAGGTTCATGTGCTTAAAGCATATAGGGTTCTGTGACTTACCAATCACCAGCAGTAGTGATTTATGTGAGCAGTTAGCGTTCAAGAAGGCTAGAACTGTCAACTGCGCTTCATTTTTTTTTGTATCCAAGGGCATGAGTCTTGGAGCCAGAAGTTAGTTGTTTTTTTTCTGATGAAGCTTGGTAGTTACCTTGCGAAACATTTTTTCTGGTGTTTGCTGCTGATGGTGATGTAAAGGTATAACCCTGAGCACCTATTCGGTTGAGATCTTTTGCTGCACATTTTAGCAAATACTAAATGGACGTTTAACAAACATTACCATTTTTTGAGTCCTAAGCCTTCATGTTGGTGCTAATTTCTTTATGTGTTTTCTCAGGGAGCAACTTCCAGAAGCTCCCCATCTCATCCACATTGTGCAGTTAATCCTCTTGTCAACCTCTCTGTCTTGCTATGATTGCCAAGAGCTCCTGATGGAACAGTACAGAACTTTCCATTGATGAAGAAAGGCTGTCTCCAGCAATAGAATACTGCTGTATGCCACGCCTGTGTTTAAAGCTCTCGAGCCATCCATCACTCATGGCAGACTGTATGTCTCCATTCAGCTGTTGATGAAATTGGCAAGCTTTCTCTATCAGGATAGTGCCAATATTGGGGTACTCCTGCTCTGCCTCTGTGTGAACCACATGTAGACCACCTTGTCCACTGCATCACCTCTGCACGGGTGCATTTTTTTTCAACTTTCTGCCTTAACCCCAGAATCCATACAAGCGTCAGCATCACAAATCTTATCCATAACCCTTCCAATGTCACACAGGTGCATTCCACATCCTGAAGCAGCATGTCACATTTGCCATTTTCTCACCTGATTCCAGACACTCTGAATGTGACATTTCTGAATTATGTCCAGCACTGAGCCATCTCCAAACACAGCGACTGTAGTAAGTAACCCCCCTCCCCCCCGGAAAAAGCTTTTATTCAAAAACAGTTGACAGGTTGATTAGCTTTTGACTGGGACAAAGAAGCGTTAATGTAGTAACTCCTTACTGCTGGCAGAGTGATAATGTGTATCAGCTTACTTGTGATTACCTCAGGAGGCAACACTCAGTTTTGGATAACAGAGGGTTTCAGATTACTAGGCTTCAGTTAAATAGGGTTATACTGTACTTTTTCTGTTTCCTTTCCTCATTAGAAAGTTTTATGCTGGATGTGTGGAGTAGCACTCTGCTTGGTAGTTGACATATCAGGTTCTACTTCTTCCACTACATCATCAGCCCTGTGACCTCACTGACAGTGACATCACAGGTGACTGACGTGGCAGCTGCTGAGTGGCTCTTCCTGAGCAGCTTTGGTGTCGTACAGTCAGTGAGATTTCACTGCTGCTGATGTAATGGGAGGAACAGAGCTAGATCAGTCAGCAGCCAGGTGGAGTGCTGCTCCACACATCACATCTACTAACATCAGGTAAAATATCTAAGTAACCGAAAGGAAAATAAATAGTACCACAAATATAAAAGGTAATAGTTGACTGTTTTTAAAAATATTAGTTCTAGGGATGTGGATATGTTGTTCTTATCCACACTTGTTGGCATGTCCCTTTCCATTTAAATCTTGCCAGAAGGTCTTCAGGCTGGCTGCTCCCACCCACCTGGGTGGTATAACCCTTGGCTCTGCCCCATAGCTCCAGATCTTTCTTTCCGCTGGAAGATTCTGGTTGCCTCCACTTTGCTAACGCTTTTTGTAGGCCCTGGCTTTAAACCCTTCAGTTATTCTAAAAATTCGGCTCGTTCGAGCTAGCGACTGTGATATTTGTTACTCGGTCATGGAAGATAAATCTTCCCCTGGATTTCGCCGGTACCTGTGAGGCCAAAAAATGTTGCGCACTGATCCGCATATCGTGTGTGTATACTGGCTGGGTGTCGACCATGACACCCAGACTTGCGAGATGTACCTCGCGTTTCATCCGAACGTCATCGACGATCATCTCACATGCCTTAAGTTGGGCAGGCCCAAGAAAAGGAATCCTCCTGTGAAATCCAAAGAGGCCCTGTGGGAGGCCTCTGCAGCGGCGAAGTCCGCCGAGCAATTGGAACCGATGCAGGCCTTCAAAGAAGAAGAAGTGGTGTAGGCCGCAGAATCCTCTTCTCAGTTGATTTTTGTTCCCCTCATCCAGGGTTCCACGTTTTCCGGCTCCTTCTGGGAGCTGTGCCAATCCCTCCCCACTAAGGGCGAGGGACCTGCGGGATCGCATTCCTCCTGGTCCCGTCGGAAGGAAAGGGTCTGAAAAACTCTTTGTCTCAGCCGAGACGGTCTTGGGATTGTGAGCGATCTTGGTCCTAGGAGCCGGCAGTATCACCTTCAGTCGTTATTGCTTCCTCAGCCGCTGGCTTCTCTGCCCTGCTGTCTGGCCAGTCGACCGAGGTCTCGATCGACAAGGTTGAGATCATTCTCGATCCCATTGACCCGTTGTCGCCCGACAAGGCCGACAACTCTTTGACTAGGACTCTGGTCCTGCCTCTTCCTGATGAGGAGATCCAGCCAGCTGGGAATCCTATCGAGGAACCGGTCCCTGATCCGGGTAAATCACCAGTTTCCCCGGTGTCTCCCGAGCGACTGAATCGGCCAGTCTGATCAAGGTCGAGATCTAGGACCCCCTCGACTGACAGGCTGAGGAAGGCGCATAAGCGCCAAAAAGAGGTGATGCCACCGGTCGTCCTCATCCTCCTCGGATGAGGAGCGGCTTCGGCAGAAACTCCATCGACGTTACAAGGATCTAATGTGGCAGCAGGTGATTCTGTCTGGACAGAAGCCTGTCACAGTTTCTACTCCAGCCAGTACTTGGCTTTTGCCTCCTAGGCCGAAGCTGACTCCTTTGGAACTGGTCAAATTGGTTCATCCACCCACGGAACCGGCCAAACCTGTTGCGGTTTAGCCAAAATTGGTCTCTCCTCCGATTGTGGTGGAGCCGCCACCTAAACAGCCTTCGGGAGGGACTCCTACGAAGGATTCTCGGATGTTCCAGGACTCCCACGTAGGTTATTGGTTACTCTTACGCCTGATCACCCCAGGTGTGTACAAGGGGACCTTGGTGGCCGACCGATTTATCCAGATTCTTCAGATACGTATGATATTAACCTACACTGTCACCCTCAGGACAATGAATCTACCGGTAGTCTGTCGACGGAAGAGGGCCCTTCATCATTTCTGGGAATTCTCCGCCTTATCTCCAAATCCACGGGGATGCCCCTGGAGCCTGTCCAGAAAAGGGCAGAGTACCCTCTTACAGATATCCTTAATAGAGGGGATACACCCACGGAAGCCTTTCCTGTGACCGAATACATTGTTGGCCTGGCAGGGTCGGACTGGCCCACCTGGATACCTGGAAATTTCCAGGTGGGACCCCCTCAGTTGGGTATGTGGTTACCTTCTGAACTCTGAAAACTTTGCATTTATCTTCTTTTTTCTAATTAAATGGTGGTATTTGGGACACTGTTGATAAATGTGAGATGCAAACACAGAGCTAGTGTATCAGATTGAAGTGGAATATTGATATGAGTGTGTCAACCTGGGCCCTCCTCTATTGATTTGCCAGGTGGGCCCTTGTATCTTCTTTTCAGGTGGGTCCTCTGTACCACAGTCCGACCCTGTGGCCTGGCCTTGGATCTCTGGCAGCCTCCTGCCCAGCACCATCTGCCCGGATGGCCTGCAAGTATGCGGTGCCCATTGGGTCCCTCTTGGGGTTCACAGAACAGCCTTCAGCCAAGGGGTTGGTGACTGCCTCTGTGTTCAGATGCACAGGCAGCTCTGCTGACATGGATAGACCCCCAGGCAAGGAGTCCAAAAAACTGGACCACATTGCCCAGCTTGTTGAGGTAGTGCGTGGTTGTGGTATTGTCCATCTGGACTTGAAGCACTTGACACTGAATCTGCTGAGCGAGTGCTGACAATGCCAGTCTGACCACTCTGAGCTCCAGCAGGTTGATATGGTATTGGGATTCCTCGGGGGTCCAGAACCCATGGGCCCTGTTGTTCCCCATGTGGGCTACCCAACCCAAGAGAGAGGTATTGGTTGTGAGGACAACCGTCGGCTCGGGGTGGACAAACTGGATCCTTTCCTGCGACTGGTCTAGGACGGTCCACCACTGGAGAGCATCCCACATCTTCAGGGTCACAGTGATCAGCTGGTTGAAGTGACCTAGGTGCTAAGTCCACTGGACAGCCAGTTCCCATTGAAGGGGCCGAATATACCAACAGACCACATTGGTGCAGGCCGCCATGTAGCAGAGAAGGTGCAGAAAGTCCCAGGCAGGATGCAAGTGCCCAACCAAAAGTGACTGGGCAAAGGAGGAGAGAACCTCTGCCCTGTCCGCCAGGAGCCATGCTCTGGCTCAGCAAGAGTCGAGCTCTGCCCCACGAAGCATATCACCTGAGAAAGCACGAGCTCCAATTTGGCCTTGTTGATTAGAAGGCTAAGTTGAGAGCAGGTCTCCAGGGCCAGGTCCCTGGACCTCTCCAACTCTTGCTGGGTGGAACCTGCCAAGAGCCAGTCGTCGAGGTAAGGGCACACTCTGACCCTTCGATGCCTGAGATGGGCTACCACCACTGCAATGCATTTGGTGAAGACCCGTGGGGCCGATGACAGGCCGAATAGCATGGCTCAGAACTCCTATAAGGTTCTCTCTGCTCTGAAGCGGAGGATCCACTGGTGGAACGGATGGATTGGGACGTGAAAGAATGCCTCCTGGAGATCCAGTGAGCAGAACCACATGTTTTGCTCCAGGGATGGTATGATCTGGGACAGAGTTACCATCCAGAAGGTGCGTGGCCTGAGATATTGATTCAGGTTGTATAGATCTAGAATGGGGCACCAGCCCCCTGTCCGCTTCGGGACCAGGAAGTACCTGGAAACGAACCTTGGGTTGACTGGAGGATCTGCCACTCGATCCACTGCCTCCTTGAGGAGGAGCTGGACTATGTCATCTCTCAGAGCCAGCCGAGTGTATGTGCTGATACACTGTCCTCCCGTGGGGTGCGGGCTCGGCTGGGAGGGTACTGCTTGCATTCCAGAGGCAGACCCTGGCGACCACTTCTAAGACCCACCTCTCCGTGGTAGCAGTGGACCAGGTGGAAAGAAAGTGGCGGAGCCTACCCCCCACGGGAGGACACAGAGCTGGCGTGACGGGGATAGGGGTGGCAATCCCAATCCTGTCACTGGGCAGGCTTGGAGGAAGAGGGTCCAGGGCCTGAACCCTGACCTCCTTGTCTGCGGGCTGGTGGAGGCCTGGACTTGGGCTGAGGGTGCCAAGCCTGTGGCTGCTGTTGCTGCCCACCATGAAAGGAGGGCTGCTGGGCTGCAGGAGCAGGGTGCTGAATAGGATTTTTCTTTTTCTGCTGCTTCTTGGCACTAGGAGCACTTTGAGCAGAAGTGGCTGAGTCTAAGGTGGCATTGTACTGCTCAATTCGCTGAAGGTGACCATCCACACCTGGGCTGAAGAGATCGGTGCCCAGGAAAGGAACATCAGTGAGTTTGTGCTGGGTATCCACCGTAAAGGTGGAAAGCCTCAGCCAGGCCTTGCAGCATGAGGCAACCGCAGCTACCACCGAACGGGCACAAGAGTCCCCAAGGTCCAAAGCTGTCTGAAGTTGCTGCTTGGCAATGGCATGGCCCTAGTCCCAGACCTGCTTGACTGTAGTCTGAAGGTCCATGAGGAGGTGCAGGAGAACTTCATCTAAGAAGCCCAACAGGGTATGACAGAAGTGCGCCATGATGATGGCCAAGTTCGCCTGACGGAGGCCTAGAGAGGAGGTATTCCATCTGGCCCTTCAATCCCTGCACCTGACAGCCTGGTACCTGAGTTGCTAGAGTTCCAGGCTTTGGGTCTCTCTGAGGATGTACTCACAGTAGTGGAAGCATCCAGAAAGGAGTCGACCAGAAAATGCTACACCTTCAAATGGAAATGATTTTCCATTTGGTGCCAGGGCTTCGACCCTTTGTCCTGTGTCAAGCATTTTGGACTACCTTTGGTCTCTGTCCAAAGGGGGTCTTCGGTCTTTGACCCTTAAGGTGCACCTGGCAGCCATCTCTGCTTACTGGGCACTGGCCGGTTAGCAGACTGTGGCACAGGAGAAGATGGTCTGGTGCTTTTTCAAAGGTCTTGATCACATATCCTCTCCAGTGTGTGAACCTCCACCTCCATGGGATTTACTGCTGATTTGGGCAAATCTCATGGGCAAGTCATTTGAACCCATGCACAAGTGTGAGATGTCACACCTGTTGTGGAAGATGGCCTTCCTGGTGGCTATCATGTCTGCCAGAAGGACTGGGGAGCTCCTGGCGCTCTCAGTGAAGTCTCCTTATCTGGTCTTCTACAGGGACAAGGTTGTCCTACTCCCCCTCCTGAAATTCCTCCTGAAGGTGGTGTCAGAGTTTCACCTTGATCAGGTGTTGAATCTGCCTGTGTTCTACCTGAACTATACCTCGGACTCTGAGTACAGGTTTCATACTTTGGACCTGAGACGTGCTCTGTCATACTATAAGGTAAGGACGGCATAAGTTCGGGGAGAGGTTCACCAGCTGTTTGTCACGTACATTGAAGCTGCACCTGCAGGCCTGCAGTAAAGCAGATGATTGGCAGATGGATTACATCATGCATTGATCTCTGCTGTAGGTTGGCGTGCGGGGAGCCTCCTGTAGGGCTAAGGGCTGATTCCACCTACCATACCGCTGCGTTGGCAGCTGCTTCCAGAGACATCTCTATTCAGGAAATCTGCAGGGCTGCTACCTAGAAGACAGCAAACACCTTCCTCATCCATTACCATATCCATACCTCTCAACTGTCACACATTATGAGGTACGTCACTCATTTTACCTCTCAGAAACCCTTTGTCCATCATGGGGAAGGTAATATTACACATTCCCCACTGAGACTTTAAAACAGAAATTCATAATAATCTATTATGCTTAGTTATACAAAAACATTATGAACATTAGTGCACTGATAACTATAGTGTTCTGAGCTTCCTGTGCCATGTTAGACGATATGTCACACATTTTGCTCATTTGACACACATCATGTCACACATTTTGGTGGAGAAAGGTTTAGAGGTATGACCACATCGACATTGTGTCACACTGGGATGCTGGTTTTGAGGCCTCAGTTCTCCAGTCTCTTTTCCCAAAGTAGGGGGTATGCGCCTTGCCTCCCTCCTCCTGGAGAACTGCAAGGAGTCTGCCAACAAGTATCCACATCCCTAGAAAAACAGGTTACTCACCTGTAACAGTAGTTCTAGGAGTAGTATATGTTGTTCATCCACACTGACCCACCCGACCTCCCTGACTGTGACGCACAACCTGGCTTCCAGTGGGCTAAGATCTGGCATCATGGGGCAGAGCTGAGGGTTATACCAATCCGGGTTGGTGGGAGGAGCCAGCTTGAAGACCTTCGGGCAAGATTTAAAGGGGAAAGGGACATGCCAACCAGTGTGGATGAATAACATATACCACTCCTAGAACTCCTGTTACAGATGAGTAACCTGTTTTTTCAGGTAGTACACTAGATCTTTTTTTTTTCCTCCCTCCCAGGGCCACGGTGTACACATGCATGTGCACATGTGGAGGCGCTTGCCAACATCAGGATGTGGTGGCCCCTTCTGCCCCACCCCAGACTAGCGTTGCTGCCTCCTGCCTACACGTCCCACCGGGCCACCACCCAATGGCAGTGGGACTATGGAGGAGCAGGCGTCCATCCCTGGAGGGAAAAGTCAAGGCTTAATCCTGCTCGAACTCTCCCCCTCCCCCGAGCCGGCTGCCTGGCGATCCAAGGTCGTTCCCAAACCCGGGTCACCAACGTGGCACCAGGTAAGGCACCAGCACCTCAGCCCTCAGTGCCACCAGGACAGCTCAGTACACTAGATCTTTGAGGGTATGTCCTATTGAAAAAGTTATTTTGTGTCGCTACTAGTTTATAAGTATGGATACTGTTTGAAACAACTTTTTGAATGTATTATAGATATGTGTTTTTAGTTGCGACAGCCAAAAAATAGGCAAAGGCAAGTTTTATTTTAAGATGCCCAATCCCTTGGGCTCTGGGTGCCGTAGACAAGAAATATAATCAAAGAATAAATAAAAAACAACACATTAATAAATAGAAATAGTATTAAATAAAGAATCATGATGGAATAAAATCTGAAAAATAAATAAATAAATAGGTAGCCTGGGACAGAAACTGATACACAGTAAGTCAATACCAAGGCAGTATTTAAAAGACAGGATTCGGGAAGGCTTGATTAAACAAAAAGGCCTTGAGGTGGGCCTTGAATACATCTACTGAAGGGGCCTCCCTTACAGCTGGAGGTAGCGAATTCCACAGGACGGGGTCGGTGACACTAAAAGCTCTGTCACCATCCATTTTTAACATCATCTTGGGACTCACAAGGAGGCCCCTAGAGGAGGAAATGGATGGAGCAGACTGAGGTAGCAGGTGTAAGAAGGTCCACCAGGTAACCAGGGCCCAGGCCATGTAAGGTCTTGAAGATGAGTAAGCCCACCTTAAAGAGGACCCTCCACCTGACTGGCAGCCAGTGCAGTTCACGCAGCACCGGGCTTATGTGGCAGTACATAGACTGCCCAGTCAACAACCTGGCAGCTGCATTCTGCACCAGCTGTAGCCGGTGGAGGGTACTTCCCGAGACCCCGAGGTTGAGCGCATTATAGTAGTCAAGCCTCAGTGTCATGAAGGCATGCGCCAAAGTAGGGAAGTCCAGGGGCTGAACTAGAGGCTTGATCCTGGCGATATTCCTCAGATGATAGAAACTAGTACGGACAATGGACGACACCTGGGATTCAAATGTCAGTCCACTGTCTAGGATAACGCCAAGGTCACGCACCATAGAGGAGGCCTTCAATGGAGCAGAACCCAGGAAAAATCCTGTCTCTGTGCCAACACATTGTACCGATGCTATTTTTTTAATTGACAAATAAAATTACATGCCTTTTTTTTATTGTGTTTGTTTGTTCTGCCTTTTTCCTGAATGTTGGTACTACAACACATTGTTATTAGAAACTGTGTAGTTTACAACTGAATTTTCATTCAGCTTATGTTCTCAGTCGCATTGTTATGGAAGATAATATGGACAAAGCAAAATATCTAGGTGACATTAAAGTGAAATGGAATTGTAAAGATAATGGTTTAGTGCCTTTGTTTTTTATTGCATATTTATTATTTTCAAATTCTGCTTCGCAGGGTGAACCCCATGAAATGCAGCATCATGTTTACAAAGGCGTATTGGGCCGGTCCATGCTGATCCTGACTAGCAACCCTGAGCCCAGGATGGCAGACACAAATGCTGACAGAGTGTGACAGGTGTTCCATTTGTTATGCAGAAAGAGTTAAGATCAAGGATCTGATCTAGCCTCCCCTTTTCTGTCTCCGTATGATTGCGCAATCAAATGTTCTTGTGAGACCTAGGAACTACATGTATAACAGAATATCGCTGGTAGTCTAGTGGTCCCCCCTCCCTCCCGATTCCTCGATAAATGTAAAAGACGTCCGTCCTTTGTGGGTTAAGTGCCCCCCCCGACTCCTCGATATATGTATAAGAAGACTGTGCCTGGTGGTCTATTGGTCCCACCCATCCAACGCTGCGATCACGGTACATCGCTGTCGGAAATATCCTTGGTGATCCAGTGGCACCTCTCACCCACACAGAATCCCTTTCCCACCCACCCCCACCGCTGTCATTGGCGGGCAACGCTCCACCCGCATACAACCCGGCGCCTGCGAATGACAGGTACAATCACGGACTGTAAACCCATTGGTCCCCAGTGTGGACCAATGGGCTTACAAGAACATACTGTACTAGACAGTCCCAAATATGTGAATGAATTCAGTCACATATTGGGACTATCTAATACATATGCCCTCAAACCATAGTCCCACACTGAAGACCAATGAGCTAACCCATACTGTACCTGTCATTTAACAGCTCGAGCAAGGTTCTGTGTGGTGGGAGGGTGCCACTGGATCACCATGGATATTTCTGACGTTGATGTACCGTGATCGCGGCAACAGGCGGGGGAGACCACTAGGCCACCAGGGATGGTCTTCTATACATATATCGGAAGATCAGAAGGTCATGGATTCTAGTCCCACACAAGGAACTTGGTCTGATACCCAGTACTGACACGATAGTGCTACACTGGGGGGGGGGGTGCTGCACATTGGGGTGCCATCATTTGGATGAGACATAAAACCGAGGTCCCTTCTGCCCATCTCTGGTCACCGTCCAGGTGGAAGTTAAAGATCTGGCACTTACTGTAAGAGCAGGGATTTTCCCTGGTGCCCAGGTCACCATTCCTCCCTGTCGGTAATAAAGGTCCATGTAGACCAGCCCCCCAGGACACACCAGGAAATAAGCTGTCACTGCTCTGCGTGCCTTTACTGGTGAAACAGTTACAAATA
Organism: Neoceratodus forsteri; assembly: GCA_016271365.2. Lineage (NCBI taxonomy): Eukaryota > Metazoa > Chordata > Ceratodontiformes > Ceratodontidae > Neoceratodus > Neoceratodus forsteri. The sequence goes on along the minus strand of CM028135.1, from coordinate 887,289,055 downwards.
ATATGAAGAACTAAACTGGCAGACTAGGTGGGCCAAGCGGTCCTTATCTGCCATCAAATTCTGTGTTTCTATGTTTCTAAATGAACAATAACTTAAAATTGGACAGTACACCCACGGGCCTCACTGGCACTGGATTCCTGGTCCGTCCATTCTCCCCCCATCTTTTCACACTGGGCTGACAGTGTTGAAACTCCCTGTGTCGAGAAATTTCTCACAGCCCTCCCAAACTCCTACTGCCCACTGCTGACTGAAACATTTTCTGTCAAATTCAAAACTGGTGCTAACCCTACTACTCCTCCTCGCAGGAGACATCGAGCTAAACCCTGGACCAGCCACCCACACTAGCCACAACCCCTTCCCCACTAGCCAACTACCCAGAGGCCTAAAAATAGCCCACCTAAATATATGCAGTCTCCTACAAAAACTGCCCTTGCTACAACCAATTGTATTATCAATATGTCCTGACATCCTGATTATTTATTTATTTATTAAATTTTGGTGACCAGGTAGGCCCACTGAGCCCTGAAGGTCCCTTTTTCAGGGGTGACCCGGGATAACAATACAAGTTATAAGAATGAACAAGGACATAAGGAACATTTGAGGCATTGTGAGTTACATCATGAGGTGGTTACAGTAAAGAAAAATAGTGAATACAGGCACGTCATTATCACTGAGACCTGGCTGAAACCACACAACCTGGATGCAGAAGTAGCTATTCCTGGTTACTTCATCACTCATCATGACCTCCCGGGCACCAAGAGAGGTGGTGGCATAGCCATTTACATATCATCCCTAGTAAAGTTCTCTCTCTGGTCTCGCTATCCACACTCCTGCAAACCATCGATGCCTTGCTAATAAAAATCTCCTTACCCCACTCAATCCCCATATTTATTGCAGGCTCCTATTGTTCCCCAGACTCCCAATTAAACTCGGTCACTGTGCACCTGGACACCCTCAAAACCATTACTTCAGGAGGGGAGCTCCTTAACCTTGGTTACTTTAACCTGAACTGGCTTTCTAGTACTAGCACCAAGCTTCGAAATCATGTGGCAACATTAAATGTGTCTCAACAGATCTCTGAGTCCACACGTCTAAACCACAAAACTCTGAACCACTCCCTGCTGGATTGGGTCCTCACTTCTCACCCACACAGGATAATAGCCTCTGGCCTCCTACCAGACTCCCTGAGCAATCACCACATGATATACGTAGTAAGAAAAATATTTAAAGGCAAGTCACCCCCAGCAGGAACCCTCCTCATCAGGTCATATAAATCCCTTAACTTTGAAGGTCTCCTAAGTGACCTAGCAAACTTGGACTGGTCTTACATCCCCAGGGCCACCTCCATTGACTCCGCCCTAGACTTCTTCAAGTCCAAATTTCTTGCCGTCTGGGACCACGATGCCCCACTCAAAAAGGTTCGAGTAAGGGGAGCCCGTCTGCCATGGATCACTGCTGACCTCATGGATCACCTCCGTGCCAGGGACCAGCCGTGGAAAGCCTACAAAGCATCGGGGATGCACGCTGACCACCTACACTGTCGAACACTTAGAAATGCCTGCACCAGGCTTATCCGTCAGGCTAAAGCCAACTACTCCACATCATCCTTCCAAAACAATCTAAATCATCCAGTTAAGTTTTGGAGGTCAGTCAAATCACTGTTCTCCCCTCCCAGCCAGCCCCCCAACCCTGCCATAGTTGTAGGCGGCTCCACCATATCAGAATCACATGCAGTGGCCATGGTTTTCAACACGGTGTTCACTAGCAGTGTGTCCCTTCACTACTCTAACCCACCGCCTGCTACACACCACCCTACATCCACATCCCTGTCCGCTCAAACCCCCTACCCAGCTTTCTCCTTCTCCCTGGTTGCTCCATCTGAAGTACTCAAAGCCCTGCTTGCCCTCAGTCCCTCTAAGGGTAAATGCCCCTCAGGTTTGGATGCCAAAATGCTCTGCCTTTCTGCCCCAGCAATCGCTATGCCACTTGCATCCCTCTTCAACCTCTCCTTCACTACAGCCTCTATACCTTCAGACTGGAAGTATGCCACAGTCATCTCCCTTCATAAAGGCGGTGACCCATCCTCCCCCGGTAACTTCCACTCCATCTCCCTCCTACCCATTCTAGCCAAAATCCAGGAACTTCTAGTCCTCTCACAACTTGCCTCCTTCCTTGACTCCTCCTCCTTCTTTACTCCCAACCAGGCGGGTTTTAGGAAATTCCACTCTACTGTCACTTCCCTCCTGAGACTCACTGACTACATCCTGACAGGCATGGACAAAAGTCACATCACATCTGCCATTTTCATTGACCTAGTTAAGGCTTTCAACACCGTCTCACATGCCCTTCTCCTGTCGAAACTCTCTAGCTCTGGACTCTCCAGTGCGGCCATCAGCTGGTTCAAATCATACCTGGCAAACAGATCCCAATCAGTCAGAATTGGTGCAACTACCTCTAACCCCCTCCCTGTCACCATTGGTGTCCCCCAAGGCTCTGTCCTTGGCCCAGTCTTGTTCTCCATTTTTCTCAATGACCTGCCATCAGCCTGCCCGCACATATTCATTCACATGTACACAGACGATACAATACTGTATACCTCAGGCCCCTCCCCCCTGGAAGTAGCGTCTAGACTCCAGCAAGATTTCACCGATGTTCAACTCTGGTTTTGCACTAATCAACTTATTCTCAATGCCAAGAAAATGGTCTCCTTAACCTTTGGCACGAGATAGAGACTCTCCTGACTCCCTGCCTCCCCCACTTTCAAAACTCTTGATGGGACCCCCTAGAAGTTTGTACCTCCTTCAGATATTTAGGGGTCTGGCTGGACCAGCACCTCGACTTTTCTACTCACATCGAAGCAACCCACAAAAATATGCACCCCAGGCTGGGCGCTTTATACCGGAACTGTAGCTGCATTCCTCTGTCAGCATGCAAAGAAATTTTGCAGAAAATGATCCTCCCTTTTTTTTTTGTTACTATGGGGAAGTAATCTACATTGCCACCCCAAAGTCCACCCTGGCTAGAAAGGACTCTCGTTTCAACTCCTGACGTTTTCTGCTGGACTGTCCACCCACCACTGCGGCCTCTACTGGTCCCTTAACCTCCCCTCGCTGTTCGACAGGTGCCAGTCCCACTGTAATATACTCACAGCCAAATTCTGGGCCCAGTTATTGGCCTCCTATCTCACCACTACCCTAGCTGGTCAAACACCACCTACTTACCTACTCAGGAATTTCAACTCCCGGCTCCTTCAAATCCCATACATGGCGACCTCTGCCAGCCAGTCGTCTTTTAGAGCCCATCTACCAAAACTATGGAACTTCCTGCCTGTGGACATCCGGCACGCCCCCTCCTCTCGGCAACAGAGTTCCCTCCTTAAAAAGCAAGTCTCCGCTAACTGCTCATACTGCCCAGACTCACACTAGAATGGGCCAGCTCCCCAGCTTGCTCCAACTATGGTTTACTTGAAATGCTTAACTCTGACCCAGTTAGTTGTCACTGCACTTTCTACCAACTGCTGCCTTATCTACTCATATTTTTCTGTTGCTGCTGTGTACATACTGTTTATATTCCTGTATATATCATACTGTATATAATCTGTGAATTTTCGATATTCTGTATTTTGTATCTCTGTATTTGTTATGTATCATCCCGTCCCCAACAACCCCCAGGACGCATCTGCAATCGAGTGGTAGTCTGTTCAGTATGCCTTTCCTGGTAAAACTTTTAAATAAAAAAATAAAATAGCAGTGCAATGTTTGATGTGGCTCCGGTATGCACAGGATAAACATTTTATAATGCATAGAGCTACACTTCCCCCTCTCCTTTGCAAAGCAAGTGTGGGGAGAAATGATCTCTCCTCAGGTTTCCGATCAGCCATTCCTTGTGTCAAGCCCTGCGTCAACCCCAGACTTTGATGCAGCTGCGCTAATCCCCTTTGCTGCAGCTGTACCAGATTTTGGTAGGTCAGATGCCGGTTGCGCCAGCTCTTTGATGTAGGCACTGTAAAAAGGATCCCCAGGACTGCCGCAGTCTAGACCAGGAAAAGTTGGTCTAACTTGCTGCCATTGGTGCACAGGAACAAAAATCCCAATCGCTGGCCAGGAGATTGTTGCGAGCCATGTGCACCATATCATCAGCACGCCTGGGGTTTGCGGCAGTCCTGTGTGTTTTAAAATTGGGCCCACAGTCTTCATCAGGATGGCAGTCTGTTAGTTTTCAGATGATACTGTTTTAGTTCATGCCTTTTGGCTTTTTAAAGGTGAGTCAGCACCTGACAGTTTGAGTGTACTTTTTAGTCTTAGGCCTTATCCACATTGACATGCATTTTTTAAACATTTTTAAAAACGTTTTGATTTCCGTGTTTGAACACGGTTGTCGGAGTGTCCACACTGTGCCTCGACACCATGCTTGCCTGTTTGAGTTCCCAGGCATGATTGTGGTAGTACCGCAAAGCATTGCGGGTGCCGCAATGAATGCCGGGATACTCACGACTGGCAAGGTAATGGATCCGGTCAAAAATAGCATCAATTTAATCAGGGGCTCATTGTGAGCTTGAAGATGTAAGTAAGCCCTCCTTTTTCTTTGTGGCAGGATTCAAAAAGCCACAGATGTAAGCCGGCCCGGTGGCGCTGAGGGTTGAGGCACTGGATGCCACACCTTGAGCCATGCCAGCGACCCGGGTTCGGGAATGGACTCAGGTTGTTTGAGGGTTGGCCAGCAGAGGTAAGGATTGAGCATCCAGAGGACTGCTCTCCTTCCTCAGAGAGGGGGGTTTGTACTGCGTGCACAACAAGTGGGGTTCAGCCCACACCCAGGGTGCTTGGCGGCCTCCGCAGAGGTGGAGACAGCTGCTGCGCCCATTGCATGGGCATGGGTGCAGGAGAAAAGCCAGAGGAAAAATACCAGGACCTGGCAGGACCCATGATGGCCCCGATTGGCCGGAGGAAGTACCCCTCCGAGGGGGGGTGGTCATAGCCCCTGCCAGGTCCACAGAGGTGGTGGCAAAAATAATGTAGTGATGAAGAAAAAAAAAAAGCTACAGAAGTGCGATGTAGGTTCCCTTAAACCATGTTACAGCTCGGTTTGTATCCACACTACTGTTAACATGGTTTAAGGCAGCTGTGTTAGTCTGAAACCATGCTAAAACCCTGCTCCAATCAGGGTTTTAGCACAGTTTTTAAACACGGTTTTGCCATACTATAGTGTGGACGCAATTCGTGATTGCTGTTTTTTTTAATGTTACAGACTGCCGATAACATTACAAGAATGCAAGTGTGGACAGGGCCTTAGTATATTTGGGAAGCCGTCTTTTTTTTTTTTTTTAATATACCAAACTTTTTATTCAGTTTTTCAACATTTCACATACAAACACGATACATACATGTATTACAGTACAACAGTTACAACAATAAGGTATGTACATTTATCTTATTATATTGTCCATTCTTTTGTTTACCTAATTACGTAATCAGTTGTCGGGCATAGATTACATGTTAGGGATGTCTTACTTGTCTGGGTTGCTAAATTGCCCGGCTGAGATTACCAGTCGAGTGGGGTACCTACGGTATGAAGGCTGGGTCTCTTGCCATGGCATATAAGAGCCAGCGGTTCCACCCCTTCTCCAGCTGGTTCCTCATCCTGTAAGTCATAATTTCTTAGTGATAATAGGGAAGCCTTCTCTTTAGTTGTTACTACCACCCTCCCTATCTGACAGGAGTAGCTACTTACAGCAACTCTGTAGCTCAGTAGCTCTTGCTAATTCATTCCTCTCCATTTGCTGTTGTAGAAGTGACTGGTGTTTTCCGTGGAACCTTTTACTGACTTTTCTAACACCCATTTTATACCCTGCCTCTTGTCTGGTGAAGAATTCCAGATTACAATTACACGTTTTTAGGTAATAACACTTTTTTAACAGTGTAACCCCCTACAAATGGGGGTTCTCTAAAGTCTTCCTTTGGTTTGTCTAAATGCCCACTGCCAGGCTGGCGTTATGTGTCCTAGCAATTTTAAAGTGTTTGCATGTGAGTGCCCTGTTAGCCTCCGTGCCTGTCTCTTTAAGAGCTGCATATATCATAGTGTGTAATTAATCTGAGTAGGGGCCAAGTGGTTTCAGGCTCAAGTCCTGCCTGGGCTGCAGTGCTTTTGCTTCGTTCTGCCATCGCTAATTGCACAGAGGGAGCGTCATCAGAAACTGTGATTGTTTGCTGGTTATCTGCTGTAGTAATAACAATAGTGTAGTTTGTCTAACCTGCCTTCTTTTGCAGCATGGACTTTCTGTTAATCACTACCATCTTGGTCCTGGACTGTCAGTTTGAAGCAATCAGTGCCTTTGGGGACCCTAAAATGGAGACTGTCCCCAGGGGTCTTGTGGGAGTGAATTTCTGTAGGAATTGTAGTTTTTACAGTTTGGCACCTACGTGGACCTGGAGGGGGAGCCCTTGCTGTGACAGACAGAGGAATCAACCAACCGAACCTTTTGGATCACTGGGAAAGTCCCAAGCTGCCTGCAGCAGTGAAGCAGTGTGAAGTTAGAGTTAAAAGAGTGAACAACTCGAGAGATTCGAGCAGCTGCTCACTCTTTGATGATGCGCGGGAAATCGGCGGGAAGGCTGTGTTTGGCCTGCCTGCTACCATCTTCCTAAGACAAGAGACCTTAAGCCTAAGATCGGACTGCTTCTGAAATTGCAGCTATTGCGATCGGATCCTTAATTGTGACGAATTGAATTTCTCCTGAAGTGGATCAAAGATTTGCCTCGGTGCGATCGACCTGTCAGGACTTGAGACTACTGCAGAGTTACGGTTTGCGCAGAGACACTGTGAATTGCAACCAGACTGTCATCCGAACTGTGCTATTTACTTGCTTTACTATCAGTGTGCTGATTGTGGATTGTGGGTTACGATTTGGTTCCCTACCTTGCTTAATGTGTCATGCTTGCTGAAAGCTGCATCCAGCACTTCACCGGACTGTATCCAAACTATTCACCCAGTCTAGGTCTTGCCATCCCAGCCCAGACAGCCACTCATGCCACAGAGAAACAACCGAAGAGAGCCTCACCTGGGAATTTGGCTCTCTGCTTAACACCAACGAACAGGATCAACACCACGGTGCTTCGTGTGGGCCCTGCTTCTCCTGGCAATCCAGCACTTCATCCTGAGGTTTCCATTTCATCCATCCTACATCCTGTACTGGGTAGCATGAGTAAACACCAGGGTAGCTCCCTGTAACAACGCTCAAATCAAAATGTGCCAATTTATTTAATTGTTGTTTAAAGTGCATGCATGCTTTCTTTCCATCGCAGGGTCCCAACCAGCAGCAACACCTGCCTACCCTGGGCAACAATTCTGGCTAACCTGTAGTTCCAGCTGGGTACCCAGAGTGTGTGTGACTGTGCTTCAGGGACTTTTAAGTACATGCCTTATAGCCTGAACCTTTCAGATCTTGAATCAACCACTAGATTTGTGCCCCCTTCCTTGTTACTGCCCCTTAAATAAATCAGAACTAAATCTTCTTGCATTGAAACTGGTTGTGGTGTACCTCTGTACAAACAGCATTGCAATAATGTCAGTTGTCATGCTAAATCTTATTTTATAGGGGATCTCCAGGGCCAAGTTAGCTGAATTAGCCCTGGTGGTAAGTGCAACAAGTGTGGGGTTAAAACTGTTGTCATGTGTCAATTGCAGTTGTGTATTCTGTGAACCATTTAGGCCACTAGAGGGAAAAGAGGGGGGTAACAGTGGCCCAGAGGACTGTACCCAGGTCAGCTATGCTACCACTAACCCTGTCCTCCTGGTGGAGGCATCCATATCAGTACCCAGGCCCCTCAACCTGCACCTGGTCACGCAGGCAGGGGTTACAACAGTAATGCCAGTTGTAAGTAAACAGTAAGTTGTCAGTGTCAGTGGCTCAGTAGGTAGCACACTCGCCTCTGAGGCCGGGAGGTCAGAGGGCTGTGGGTTCAGTTCCCACATCTGGCACTTGGGCTAATATCCCAGTACTGACACTGTAGTGCAGCATGAGGGGGGTGCTGCACTTCTGAGGTGCCGTCTTTCGAATGAGACATTAAACTGAGGTCCCATCTGCTTGGACTGGTGGTAGTTTAGGTGGATGTTAAAGATCCCAAGGCACTTATCGAAAAGAGTAGGGGAATTTCCCCAGTGTCCTGGCCAAATTTCCCTCATTCACTAAAAATACCACCAACAGCTTAATCTGGTTCAAGGTCAGTTGGCATTCATCTGTATCCTCCTCCCCCGGGTTGTGCCTGAAAATAGGCAGGATTTGTCTAGTGCACTTACCCGGTCAACAAAAACGAAATAAAAATATAGTTACCCTTTCTTTGGAGTACATGTAAATTCATTATAGAAAGTAGAGTATAGATAAGTTTGACAGTATAACCAATATGATTTCTAACTCACAATTGTTTTAAATACATTTAACATCAATTTAGCTGCAGTCCCACCTGTTTTCAGCCCCATCCCCATATAAAAACAGCAGGATTGGGCAGACTGGTGCCTTAGAACACATGCTGTACCTTGCTTCAGGTCAGTTCTTTCTTTCTTCTGAAAATACGTTACCTTTTCCTACCAGTAAAACAAACCACATCATGAACAGACAGTTTCTCCTAATACACATAAGGGTTTTACTTTCTGTTCGATGTATCATCATAGTACAGGGGTTCTCAAATGGTGAGGCCAGCCTCCCTGGGGAGGCCCCAACCTGCTCCAGGGGAGGCTCAAGCAAGTCTGAAAAAGTAGTGTATTTAAATTTTGAGTTTTATATATTTTGTGTGAAGAGATGATGCAAACTGAAAGGGGATAATAGTAGGTGAATGAAATGTATTTACTAATAGGTGACAAGGGAAGGTGAATGAAAGGCTTATTTCAAGTGTACCCGGGGAAGGGTAGGAAATGAATACATTTCAAAAGGTAACTGCAAAACAATCAAGAAATACACAATGCACATAAGTGCAAACAAATATGAACAATAAACTAATAATAAGTGGCGGTAATTGATCAATTTGTATTCTGATGGCAGAACAGCCCAAATACAAGGGTTGAGTATAGAAGTGCTAAGAGCAATAGCAGGAAGGAGCAAAGTAATCCCTGAGAAGTTGTTTAGAGTAGGGAAGGATGGGGAGAGGCAAAGCATGTAGGAAGGTTATTTTATATAGAGAGGAAACAGAGAAAGTAGTCTGACCCATGAAGGTACTGCAACAAGGTAACAATGGTTCATGAATGAAAATAGCAGAGTAATGAGGGTTGGCCTGTTTGGGGGTCACAATAAGCTGAATAATATTTGTTTATTTTATTTATTTGTTATTCAGATAACACCTTTGAGCACAGGAGCTCTTTTCAAAGGTTCCACTGCCAGTTTAAGACAAAGAACTGAATGTGAGCCAAGTACTCAAAAGAGTTTCAATTTAGTCATGGTGTACTGCGCAAAGTACAGTATGTTATTTTTCTCTGGTGAGGCCCAAGATTATTTCAGTTTTTAGGGGAGGCTCAAAATATTTTCCATGGATTTGGGGAGGCTCACTGTGACAAAGTCTGAGAACTATTGTGACATAGTATCATCATAATGTGTCAGCAGAAAAGGACCATTCTGGTCCATCTAGACTTTTATCTTTTATATCTTTGTATATCTCTTATTTTCTAGATACACATACTGTATAAAGTAAATATACATAAGTCAGGAAAAACAGTTAGAATACATTTTTTTCTCCTAAGGGTTGACAAGCCAACTCTCCATCCTCAGGATGGCAGCGCTGTGTGAGGGCCTGTTTTATTTGATTTAAGCTTCAGGACTCCGCCACATGTTGGCTTGCAATGGTGTTTGCAATGTTTCTGTGTAAAAACACTCAACAGGTGCTCACAGCTCCACTTTCTCCTCTCTCCTTCCCATCTGGCTATCCTTTGCTTGGTCTGTGGCATTGTCAGTCCTGATGTGGAGAGAAGGCAAAGTAAAAGATTAACGACAAAAAAACTCCCCTTTTAAAGTCACCATGGAATGCAAACTAATTACAAACTGTTCAAAAGAAGATGAGCGTACGACAGAGTACAGTGATGCCTTGCCCCAAGGTTATATACTGGTAAAGGTTTGAAAGAGTCAGCACTAACCTCCTTTATTGAAGTCCCAAGGCAAGTAATGAATGCACTAGAACCACTCTTTCAACATTCCTCTCAAGTAATTTATTTTTTGCGTAATTATGTGCAAAAAAAAAAACCCCAGCACACAAGCAAATACAGGAGGTGAGTGCTGACTCCTTCAAACCTTTACCAGTAATTACAGTACAAACTTGCAGCTCCAAGGAGCCAAGCTGAATGGAATTTTGTCAAGTGCTTTTTAAGCTCTGACCCACAGTGCAACATGGTGCAGTCCACATCGGCGGAATGGGGGAAGAGTCTGAACATTATTATTTTTTTCTTATTATGTAAGCAATAAGACACATCAAGATGTGCATTAGACAGTCCCTGCATACGACTTGGGGCATAGTAAGGCCAAGAGCCTTCAGAGACCCTAGTTGTGTGATAGAACTGGAGTGTCTCATTGTGCTTATAAAATGTTTTTTTTTTTTTTGTTAGCTGTGATGACACAAAATAAAAAAACATGTTTACAGTTGTGAATATTAAAAGTTTAGCCTAGGTTTTTATAAAATAGTTCTTCTGCCTACATTAAGTTGATTTTTTCTTTTGACTTAGGTTTTTGTCCTTCTTGGGACTCCATAGCAGTAGTTTTTAAATGAAGGTCTATTGGCCTTAATTCTAGCCCCCCCCCCTCCCCAAACACACACAGTAACACCCAGGTTTCTGTATCAGTACAACAACTGGCAGTGTTAGTATTTCTTTTTTTTAATTTTATTGTAAATGTTGCTTTATTGTTTGTGGGTGCATGGAGGAGCGGAGACTCGTGGTGTTGGTGGGAACCAGGAGCGCAGGTATATCGGAAGTAAAGCTGGATCCAATGTTTTATTGAAGTATTTACTTTGATAGAGGATGCCATTCCTTTACTGTGAAGAGGGTGAATCAGGAGCTCCAGGCAGGTATGAGGATGAGTTAAGTAGTTTTCTTCTTTACGAGTTTTAGTGTGAGAGAGAGGGCTGATGGCAGTTTAGGACTGTGGAAGAGGAGGAATCAGAGCTGCAGCATGAGCTCAACATTTTTAAAATAAGTTTCAGGGCAGATGATTGTTAATATCTCGTTAACAGTTGTCAGAGAGGGGACACTAGCACTTAAAGAGCTTGTGACACGTTCAGGAGAACTTTAACAAAACATAATATTTAGGCACTGTCCAGCTTGTATTTCCCATTAGTTTTGCATTCCTCCCCCCATTATTTAGTAGTGAGTTCATCTGTATGGAAACAGGATCTTTGCTCCTGGAGAGTTCATCTATTCCTGCTGCTTTCTCCCTACCTGAAGTCATAGAGCACTGCTTGTGACATCACAGTTATTCCCATAGCAACATATTTTGATGTCACAATAGAGGATTATGACTTGAAGTAGTGAGTTAGCTGTAGAGGCATATGAACTGAAAATGAACTGTAAGGGACAACACTCATATATTTGTACACATTTCTTTAGTAATAAATTATGGGAAGGATAAATATAAAAAATATAAACGGAATGCATGCAGAATTGTACCTATTTATTATGTTTTTTGAAAGTTTTCTTTGAGGCGACAGTAGCTCTGTAAGTAATGTGCTTTTACAGTCCAGATTTTTTGGAGCCATTGTGGAGTGGGAGCAGGAGTTTTGATGACGTGACAGTGAGAGGTGTGAATGAGCTTGGTGGGGGATGACAAGGCAACAAGTCTCCCAGTACTAAATAAAAAGTGCAAGGAAAAACTAACAGAAACAAGAACACTGTGAAGTTGTAGGAAGTTTACTGGGAACTGTTGTTGTTTTGCAAATGTTCTCTTTTCCTGGGTTTCTGAAAACAAAGTGGCAGCCAATTAAAATTGAAAGTTCTACAGGTTGACTCAAGGATTTCTCTCATTTCCTGCATCCTGATAGATAGCACTTATTTTTAGATGTCTGTTAGACACTTCTAATGCATGGCTAATGATCAATCAAGACCCAGGATTTTCCCTACCCATTTTGTAATTCTTATTATTATTTATTGCAGGCTCTGAGGTGAGGAGCACAACATTTTTCAGTCCTTCCCCTGAGCCAGTCGCCCAACAACTGTAGAGCAGGTGTTTGTGGTTGGTCATGGAGAGAGAGAGAGAGAGAGAGAGAGAGAGGACCACAGAAACACTGCAGTTCTCTTCTAAATGGCTGTTCCCTATTTTAAACTCACAGAGAACATAACAAGTGGCATTAGCTGGGCACGGGCACAGCCTAGCCAACTAAATTCTGCGAAGGACCCTACTACCAGATTCCTTTTCTTATTCTTCCCTGTTGGCTGCCTGCTGCTATAGCCAGTTGCTGTCCAGTCAGGAAAGGGGTTTAAAAACAGCAAGCCTCTTTTGCTTCTCGTAGCAGTCAGATGTTTGTCCTGTCCAGCGCTGCAGTGGAGGACTACAGTAGCGCTCTGAGGTGCTTGACTTAGCATGAAGGGCTGTTTTTTTAAAATATTGGAGCTGTTGGCACCAAAATAGCTCTGGACCTGAGGTACAGGTCTCTCTTACAGGCAAACAGCCCATTTTAAGTCAATAGGCAGCTTCCATGTTCTCTCCTGCAAGCTGGACCATGCTATGCAGTAAAGGATAAAAATAAAACACCCTTTCCGTCAACTCACACTAACCCTCCTTCCAGACCCTTTTCCCAGGAGTCGTCTTTTTTTTCCATTAAGCTTTTTTTCTGCGGTCTGTCCAGGCTGGCTTATGGGTCCCATCTTTGTTCCCTCCTGCTTGGCTTCTTGCCTCAACCCAGCTGTGGCCCTTTGACCCCCACGTATTGCCTCCTCCACCAATGGCAGGGCCAGGAAGGGGAAGGCCGTGCTTCTTTAACCCGGAGACCTGCGTCCAGTTGCTGGGCCTCACCAGGCAGCAGTGAGGAGCAGAGGGCTAGCACGTGAGATGTCACAGAACTCGGGCAGACAGTTTTCCATTTTTTCTTCATTCCCAGACCCCAGCGGCACGGAGGATGCACACACATGGAGGCATGCATGCGTTCTGTTCACCTCTGTGACCTTAAGTCTGCCTCCATAAGGTTGGCACAACCTCCAGGCCTCCACTTAGTGGCAACCAAAAGTCAGGATAATGCACTTTCCCAGTCTGGGCATGGAGCACAGTCAAGTGGCTACTCAGTCCTTCTCCCAGCTCCCCCACCAAACCGACGCCACCTGCCTGAGCTCGATGCTGAACTCAGCTCACCAAAAAGGTGAGAGGTAGGACACTACAGCACCTCAGCCCTCTTTGCCAGTGGGCCTGCCTACTTCCCAGGAGTCCTGAAGGCATGCAGGACTACACACTCAACCTGTGGGAAGGGAGGAGAATGAAAGAGAAAAGACAGAAAAGCAAGAGATAATAATCTAAAGACAGACAGTGACGAGAATAAGAATAAAAAGGTATGTGAAAAGAAATATTTTAAAAGGTAATCTTAACTAGAACCAAGGGGAGGCTTTGATGTGGTGGTCCTAATGCCACCCACATCTCTCTCAGTGAGTCTTGTGACATGGCCCCTCCTGACTCCATCACAGGTGAGGACACAGAGGTCACAAATCTGGCAGTCCGGCTTCTGTGCCAAAAAGTGCAAAGACAAGCATGAAGGCTAAAGAAACCCTGGGTCTGACTGCAGGTTGGGTGGTGGTATAGTTAATGTTACTGAGACGGAAAGGGATCTGGGAGTGGTGATTTCTAACCACTCAAATCATCAGTGCAGTATGTCAGAGTGAATGGAAAGTCAAACAGAAAGCTGGGATGCATTGGGAGGGGGTTCAGCAACAGGAGAAAAGACCCATTCAGTGAGAATACCTCTCTTATTAGGCCACATCTTTAGAACTGTAAGTCATGTCAGGACCACTGGAAGCTTTTTGCTAGCAGGGGGTTGCCCACAATAATGTGCTGTGTCAACGTGAATATAACATGGGTGGCCCCAGCACTATTCAGTTGTTTCTCCTGATGTCAGTCATCCTTGTCGGACCTGTTGAAGAGAAGCAATGTTGAAATACTGTAGGCATTGCTGTTATTTTCTTTCTTTACATATTTTAAGTTACACCATCATGGTATCTATATGCTACTGAATGACAAAGAGCATTTGTTCCATTATTATATTTGCAGCTACATAATTTACAAGGATGACACTCGCACTATCTATGTGTGCTGTTTGGGCCTTTCTTATGATGTGATGGCCTGCGAGATTTTCTAGAGATTCAACCTGGCTACAAGGCAACATTGTTGGAAGGCCTGAGGGACCTTCTTTACTCAAAAAGCACTGGAAGCCATGGTAAAGGGTTCCAGGCCTGATTCCTCCTCGCCATTGACCCAGAAATGGTTGTCAAAGTCGAAAGACAAGTAACAATCATCACAATGGGCACCTCTGTCTTCCACCCATAAGCATAAGCATAGCTGCTTCACTGGCAAGGTCCCAGTCGCCGGTGAAATCAGATCTGTCAGTCGACCCGGTGGTACAGAGGGCTGAGACACTATGTCTTACCTTGCACTATGCCGGCGACCCGGGTTCAGGAGCTACCTTGGGTTGTCAGGGCACCGCACGTTGGGGCAGGATTGAGCAGCCCAACGCAGCCTCCCTCTCCTGAGGAAGTTGTTCTCCCCTGGAGTTCCACTGCCATTGGGTGGAGGTCCGGTGGTGGCAGTTGGGAGGGGCTGAAAGTTGGGAGGGTGTCCTCAAACGCAGCGTGGTGTGTCCCGAGGAAGGGAAGGTGGCAGGAAAATACCTAGAATGTAAATAAAAAAAAAAAGAAACCAGCTCTGTCCTGATTTCAATGCCCATGCCAGCTGCATTGAAAAAAGGCCCCAAGCCAGCCCGTGGCGTAGAGGGTTGAGGCGCTGGCGCCTTACCTCGATCCACGCTGGAGACCCGGGTTCGGGAACAGACAAGGGTTGCTGGGGGTTGGCAGGGGAGGATAAGGATCGAGCATCCGTAGGACTGCTCTCCTATCCTGGGGTGGGTTAGGGGATGGCCTCACTCGGTAGTGGCCCCCAGTGGAGACTGGAGGCACTACACAAGCGGTGTGCAAGGGAACCTAGAAAAGCAGAAATACAGCTCGCTGGCCACTGGATGACGGCTATCTGCTCCCGACACCTCCAGTGCCTTCTCAGGGCCTCCTTCTCCTCGGCAGCATCCCTAGGCCGTAATGGTGTGTGCTGGGGTTATCCTCCTCCTGGTGCCTCCCTGGAGAGGGACCCACCCATCAAGGGCTACGCTGGATATTCCAGGGACTGGCCATGGCGAGGAGCCGTGAGAGACTTGTGTAAGGACAGTGGGGCTTGAAGGGACTTGTGGAGCCTGAAGGAGTGGGGGTCACCAAGTACGACGGGGCAAATAAAGACCATAATACAAAAAAAAAAAAAAGACCCCCCCCTTTGTTGAGACACGAAGACTGAGGCTTGGCTCTGGCGCTGCTGTACCTACTATGGATGATAGGTTGTCACCATCGTCGGGCTCCGGCCCTTTGATGCAGGTAGTCCCGGACCCTTTTCAGGGTGCCATCAACTCCCAGGCTTTGCTAGCGTCGTTTTCTGACATGTTACATAAGAAAGTGCCAGCAGAAGGGGACCTTGCAATCCATCTAGTCTGCCTGTGAAAGCTACCCCCCTCCCAGTTTCTTAACTGCCTTAGGTTTCCACAGTGCCTATCCCATGCTAGCTTGAACTTCCCCACTGTCTTCATTGCCAGAACCTCTGGGGGCAGACTGTTCCAGGGCTCCACCACCCTTTCCGTGAAGAAAAACTTCCTGAAAAGATTTTGATCAAGTTGCGATGCCTGCTCCCTTTGCTGTCACAGACAATAACTGTACCATTAACAGGGCTACCTGTTACAGGGCCTTCATTGACGGCTTCTTCCAACATGCCACAGATTTCTCCTTCTCAGCCACTGCTGGTGTCTCCTGTTCCCTCTGTGGCTTCCTCGTTATTTGTGATGAGAAAGACAAGGTTGAATATAATCCTGAGATCTTGAATATTGAAGGGGATTTGCAGGAGGAATATGACAGTGAGGGGCAGTTTGAAGATGAGACTCTGCCCTCCAGCTCCACCCTCTCATCCTGCAGTGAGAACTCTGGGGTTTACACGCCCCTATCTCCCCCTGAGGATCCCTCTTCCGAGCCATGTTATGGCAGGTGCATTCTGCCTTGGGCTTTGCTGTTGAGGAGGAGGAGGATTCCACTAAATGGAGTCTTATGGAATTTTTGGAGGTTCCTTGCACATCTTCCATTATCATTCCTCATGTGTATCCTGCATTACAGGATGCCACCTGTGCCTAATACTCTGCCTGCAGTTCAAAGGAAGGCTGATAAGCGGTACCCTGCTCCGCCTGCTAAACCTTATTATGCTACTCAGCCTGAGGTAAATATGGCTGCTCCTGGTGACTCTAAAGACCCTAGACACATGAGTACTTTGCCTCCAGATAAAGAATCTAGGAGACTGGATGTTATGAGCAAGTGTACTTATGCCTTTGCAACCGTGGGCCTATAGATTGCAAATTACCAGGCCTATGTGATAAAATATCAGAATAGCTGCTGGAAGGCTGCACGTACTGCAGACAGGCTTTACCTGATGGCCCTTCCAAGACTGACGTGATCAAAATCTTTTCAGCTTGTGCTGAAGTACGTAAACATCTGCTACATTCAGCTTATGATGTGTCTGATGCCTCTTCCATGACTGCAGCCTCTGGCATTTGTTTTCGGAATTATTCATGGCTCACAGTAGATGGTTTTGTTACTAATGTGCAGCAGAAAGTTCTGTATGCCTCTTTTAAGGGCTCTAAACTGTTTGCCTATGATGTTGAAGAAGCACTTTGTGGCCTTCATCCTCTAAATTGACTTTAAGGTCTTTTAAATCCCTTTACTCCATTTCCACTAGAGGGTGTGGTAGAGGCTTTTTTTGTCAGCCTGCTGCCAGAGATAACCATACATACTATTAGCAATGCCATGACAGAGGTGGTGGTCCTCTCCCAGGCCCCTTGCCTCCTGGTGCCCATGCCAAAGTACCCAAAGAAATTGGTTCTGGTGGCTCTGCCACCCCCGGTTCCATCGGACTCCCTCCCATTTCTCCCTCAGCTGTTGCCACCAGGGGAGAGTGTTGGGGGGGATTACCCTGCATTTAAAGCAAGGGAGGGGTCATCACTATAGACAAGTGGGTCCTGGAGATAATTGCAAAGGGGCATGCTCTGGAATTAATAGAAACTCCTCCAGATCATTCTCTACCTCCTTCCTCTTATCCACTGGGCCACCTGTCCCTTCTAAAAGAGGAAGTCCAGACCCTGTTTCAAAAGCGTGCTGTTGAACCAGTTTCTCTCTCTATAATACTGGAACAAAGGGTTCTATTCCAGATACTGCTTAGTTCCAAAATGGACAGGAAATCTACATCATATATTGGATCTCTGAGACCTCAGTCTGCTCACTGAATATAAGAAGTTTCGAATGGTGTCTCTGCAGGCCCTGATTTCCCTATATTACAAACAGGGGACTGACTTTGTTCCCTAGATATGGAGGATGCATACCTTCCCATAAGGATCAGAAAATGTATGAGACAGCACCTCCACTTTATGCAGAAGGGCAGGCACTATTACTTCAAAGCATCACCCTTTTGCCTATCCTTTGCACCGCAGATCTTTACAGAATGCTTAGCAGTGGTTAGAAACATAGAAACAGACTTTGACGGCAGATAAGGACCGCTAGGCCCATCTAGTCTGCCCATTTCCCTACCTACAGGATAGGCCACAGATCCTAGTTAACCAACAGCCTATTTCTTCCTACCCCCCACAAGAATTGCCTTATGTCTGTCCCATGCATTCTTGAATTCTCCCACAGTTTTAGACCCCACAACCTCCTCAGGAAGGCTGTTCCATGCATCCACTACCTCTCTGTGATAATACTTCCTCACATTGCCCTGAACCTCCCTCCTTCTATCTTTAAATTGTGTCCCCTTGTTCTTGCACGCTCTCTTTTTCTGAAAGATGCTACCTCTTGGACTTTGTTGGTTCCACTGAGGTGCTTAAAAGTTTCTATCATGCCCCCCCTCTCCCTTCTTTCCTCAAGGGTATACATATTAAGCTCCTTTACTCTCTCCTCATACGGCTTCTCTTGCAGACCCTGCACCATTTTAGTTGCCCTCCTCTGGACTGCCTCTATCCTGTCTATGTCCTTGCAGAGATGGGGTCTCTAGAACTGGACACAGTACTCCAGATTGCAGGTTGCATCAGCTCTTCATAGGAAAGGGCTTTATGTCATCCTTTATCTCGACAATTGGCTGTTTAAGGCCAGTTTCAGGGTTGCTCTTCTTCACACTCTCTCCTGAACATGACAACTGTCAGAGGGCCTAGAGGTCACAGTAAATGTGCCAAAGTCTGTGTTGACTCCATGCTAATGCCGTACATTGGGTGGTCTTGGACACAGAGAAGAAATGTGCCTTCCTGCCTCAGGACAAAGCAGACACCCTTATTGCTCAGGCACACTTAGTTCACAGGAGCCACTAGGTCTCTGCCAGGTCAATGTAACATCTCCTGGGATGGACAGCTGCTACCATAGTGACTGTGAAACTAGCTCGGCTTCATATGCAAATCCCACAGTGGACACTCAGGGTTCAGTGGGATCAGCTGACAGATGAGTTGAAACAAATGGTTCTTGTCAGTTCCCTCTTTGAAGATCATTACTATGGTGGATGTACTACAACAGTTTACTCAAGAACATTCCATTCTTTGTACCAGCTCCTGTACAGATCTTTACCATGGCTGACTCGGGCTCCAGTTGGGGTGCTCATCTTAGGCTCTTTCACACAACAGTCCTGGAACAGAGTGGAGGCCGAACTGCACATAAATGTCTTGAAGTGGAAAGCTGTCCTATGCAGCCTCCAGGCATTTCAGAGTCATCTCTGCCCTGATCCTGTGTTAATACAGATGGACAATGTCATTGACATGCACTACATAAACAAACAAGGAGCACTCACTCCTATCCTCTGTGCAGGAAAGCCTTGAGAATGTGGTACTGGCCATTGTCTCATGACTTTAAACTATTGACTGTATTTCTCCAAGATCTCCAGAACATCTTTTTTTTTTTCCCCCAATTCTATTTATCACTGCCTAACCCGGACTCTCCAGGGGGTCGCTCGGCTCGGCCATGATCCCGCCTGCCTGAAGTCCTTCATTGCTCCTCTGTCAGCTGCCTCTCCTCTTGCACTACCTGGCCACTCAACCCCCTGGCTCCGAGTCCCCCGAGGTGGGACCGCCCACTCCTCCTGACGCTGTGTCTGTAATCTAGTAGAGCGACCAGGCAGGAAGGGAAGCCAGAGGCACGAATGAAGAGACCTGGCACTGGGCGTGGTTGGCCAGCCCCTGTACCTCCCTTCGCTTACTGGGAGGCAGGGTTTTTTCCTTGTTTACATCCCTTGGTGTGGCCATGCAATGGCATCGACTCACTGAGTGAGTGAGCCTGCCCACTCCCGCAAATGTCTGCCGATGCCAGACCCCAACTGCTTTTTTCCCCACCCAAGATGCAGCAACCCTAGCCTCCACCAGGAGCTGCCACCGAGTGGAGAAACCCCCAGAACCCACCCCAGGAGAAGAGAGCAGTCCTCCAAATGCTCAATCTTCTCCTTCCACTGTGGACCACTATTGGCCCAGGCTCATTCCCAAACCCGAGTCACCAGTGTGGCGCGAGGTGTGGATCCAGTGCCTCAACCTTCAATGCCACCAGGCCAGCCTCCAGAACATCTTTGCAAACAAGCTAAGCAGGTCTCAGCCCCTAGTTCACAAATAGGAACTGCTGACCTTTGTGGTACACAACCCCTTCACAAGATGGGGTTGTCCTGAGCTGGACCTTTTTTGCATCTCCACACAGTGCAAAATTGCCTTATTTCTGCTTGTTCACTGCAGGGCCTGGAGTTTTGTGGATATGTGTTGTCCCTTTCTTGGAAAGGGAAATTCCAGTATGCATTCCCTTAATACAGAGGGTCCTACTTAAGCTAAGAGTGCAGAGTGTCACTTTCATCCTCATTGTTTGCTTATGACCTCACCAGATATGGTTTCCATTCCTTCAGCATCTAGTGGTAGAGCATCCTGTCCCTCTACTTCTGTGTCAGATCCTTTGTCACATAGCAGGGGGTCTCTGGTTCACCCAAGGCCTGAAGTCCCTGCACCGGTATGCATGGCTCCTAAAAACATAGCCATTGCATGTTTTGGTGTGGTCCCTAAGGTTGCTGATGTCCTACTTGTGGCTAGGAAGCCCTCTACCAGATATACTTATTCCTTAAAGAGGCAGTGTTTCACTGTGTGATCTGCTTTCCAGAATATAGACCCTTTTACATATCATGTGACTTTTGTTCTGGAATACCTGTTTTCCCTATCTGATGTGGGCCAACAGTATTCTTCTATGAAGGTGCATTTGGCTGCTATATCTGCCTTCCTTGCCCCTAGTGATGGCCATACGGTTGCCCAACTACAGGTGTCCTGTACTTTTCTCAGAGGTATTCTGCAAATGAAACCTCCTATTCATAATACAATCCCACCTTGGGACTTTAATTTCATACTTAAGAAATTGTCATTAGCTCCATTTGAGCCTGCCATGACTTGTGGCTTACGTTTCCTGTCACGGAAAATGTTTTTAGTTGCCATGACGTTTGCTTGTAGAATTTCTGAGTTTCAAGTCTTTAATGTGTGAGCCTCCGTTTTTGATTTTTCACAGAGTCTCTTAGTTTACAAATCCCAAGTTCTTACCAAAGGTGGTGTCTGAATTAACAGTGAACTAAGCAATACACTTTTCTGTGTATTACACTGAGCATGCCAACCAGGGTGTGGCATTGCACCATACTTTTGATGTACACAGAACACTGACGTGCTATGTGATTCACATTAAGGTCTGCAGAATGACTTCTCAGCTTTTTGTTTCATTCATCCTGGGAAAGAGGGTGCACCTATGTTGAAACAATGCCTGTCCAAATGGCTGGCTAATTGTACTATGTTTTGCTATAGGAAGTTCGGTAAGGAAATTCCTGGTGCTGTTTGTGGTCACTCTATAAGGAGTGTGGCCACTTTTGTTGCTTGTTTCAGAAATGTCCCTGCTGCTGCCATGTGGAGCACTGTACGTACTTTCACTAAGCCTCACAGTCTAGACCTTGTCTCTCGTAGATGTGCTGGCTTTGGGCTTGCTGTACTGCAAAGCTTTCTGTCCTGATCACATGTCAGACTGTGTCCTTCACCTAGACTGCTTTGTACTGTTTGGGAATCATTCCAATGGTATGACCTAATGGAGGAGATGTCCTTGATGAAGACAGAACAGTTGCATAAGAACTTACCATAACAGTAGATCTTCAAGAGAATCTCTTCTATTAGGCCATGCCATAGCCTCCCTCCTTCCTGACCCTTCTATCAGATGCTATGCCTAAGGTCCATGCATCCTCTTTCCAGTCCCATGTCTCTCCTTGTTACCAGATACTAGTTTGATCTCCTGGTTCCTCACCATACGAGGCCCTCCGAGGCTTGTCTCCGCCGGGGAACTGAGGAGTGTTCGGGCTGCCCACGTTATATCTGCTTTGATGCTACATGTCATTGTGGGTGGCCCCCAGTTAGCAAATAGTTTCTGTGTGATGCTGATGGCTTACAGTTAGCAGTATAGCGCTGTGGGTTAAGGCTCTGAGATGCAGATCTGGAGACCTGTTTTTGAATCCCATAGATGCCTAGGTGCATACTGTGTGATCCTGAGCAAGTCACTTAACTTTCTTGTGCTCCCAGTTCACATCTGGAAACAAGCTTTGGCTTAGTGTGCTACTTCTAGTTAAACAATGTTCCTTTTCCCTTTCCCTAGCAAGGGAAGGCGATATGAGCAGAGACTGCAGAGTCTCAACATATACTCATTGGAGATCAAAAGTGAGAAGGGGATGCAATCGAGATGTTGCAGGGTGCAAACAAAACTGACACAAGAAAGCTGTTCACAGAGTCACAACATTAATACCAGGGGAAATAAAAGGCAACTAACAGGGAGTGGGTTTAGAAACAGCACTAGGAAGTACCTTGTTATGGAGCAGTGGGTAGATGGGTGGAACAGACTACCCAAGGATCTGGTCAATGCAGAAATGATGAATGGATTAAAGAGAGGGTGGGCCAGAAACAAAAGGCTGGTTAACGGAGCTGGGGGGACAGGGTGGGGGGTGATTGTCATGGTACACTAAGGGGCATGTACCACCCTCATAGGTCAGTCTGGATAGACCATCAGGTTTTCTTCCAGCAGTTTTTTACGCTTCTCCAAGTCTTGACCCACCTGAGGCTAGTAAGTTGTCCATATGCCTGCTGAATGAGAGTGGTGCATCTAGCCCCCTCCTACCATACTCGAAGCAGTCTATATTCGAAGTAGTGTGTAATTACCAGTGAATCTCACGTTAAAACTTCTTCTAGGTGAAAGAACTGGAAGAAAAATTAGAGAACAAAGCAGCACAGAAAGAAATAGCATTGCTCACTCACCAAGTGGAACTTCTGGAGGAACAAAAAAAGGAGTTGGAATTGAGGCATCATAATGCTGAAGAACAAGTGAAGGATCTCAAATACACAGGTAAACTCTGTGTGACTGAACAGTAAATTAAATCCTCATAATTATGGTTCCAAATGGTTCTCATGTATTACAGTAAATTTGATAAAAAGTTTTTAAGCAGCTTGTACAATGTTTACGTTGAACCCAAGCCACAAAGTAACTTAGCGTGCATATTGTGAAGTAAGATACAGAATGTTTGTTTGCATTTATGTGATGGCTAGCAGACATTTTGCAAATGTGTTAAATTAAAATCTTGCAGCTGTGAACAATTTTGGCAGGTTGTGAAAAAAAACAGTCAGTTTTATTTTATACTGGATGGTATGTGAGCAAAAATGCCAATTTTAACAAACATCCAGTTGAACGTGAAATTACAAGATACAAGCGATAATTTGCAGTATACAATGTACATACAGATTGAGGTAAAATCTTATACACAGGAACTCGCAACAGGCATGAGATAACAAAAAGTGCATAGTACAATAATAAACAAAACACAATTTACAGAATTATGGATTGACATACAAAATGGATTAATTGGCACAAACAGGATAAAAAAGGGATAAATGGGTGAGGGTAAATGGGAGAGGGAGGAGTGGGTGATGGGACAAGGGGAGCGGTGGAGGGAGAAGAAAGAGGAGAAAAGAGTCGGGGAGAGAGACAGGGAGGATAAAGAGGGGTAAGGAGCATGGTCATATTCCACCTATAGTAGGAGAACAAGTGCATGAGAGTTTAGCATGAAGGTGGGTCTTGAAGAACCTTTGAAAGGCAAATATAGGGTTGCAGGAAGGAGGTCAGGCGGGAGCTGGTTATAATGTTTTGTGCTCTTGAAAGCAATGGAATTTTGTGCAAGTGAGGTGTGAAAAAATGGGATACTGAAAACATTGCTGGAGGCTCCTCTGGTTAGGCTGGCAGGAGCAGATTTGGGGAACAGAGATGTAACATTCAGTGGTACTTTATTTAGGTGAATTTTATGGAGGAAAGACAGACTTGTGAGAGTGTAAAGCCCCTCAAAAGGGAGCCCAGTCCAAGGCTTTTTAGAGGGTGCAGTTGTGCGTTCTCCAGGGAAGCGATGAGTTGAGAATTGACCGGGGGGGGGGCGGCATAATTGTTAGATCTGTAGTCCAGAAGTGGTAATAGAATGGAGCTAGCTGGATGGAGTCTGGATTCAGGGATTAAAAACTTTCAGATCCTGTAGTGTAGCCCCAGCCTTGTGAACCTTGTTTATGATGTTGGAAACGTGAAGGCTGAAAGATAGGTGGGGATCAAGCAGAAGACCGAGGTATTTCAATTTTGACTTACAATTTCTATGGTTATCTGAGAGGGTTAGTTTTGAGGTGAAGGTTTTCCTGGGCCAGAGAAAACCACGTACTTCATTTTAATAGAATTTAAGACCATCCCTGTATTGGTGAACCATGAATGCAGATTCTGGAAGTCGGATTGTAATCTGGTGCTCATTTCAGCTTTGTTTCTGTCACTGTAACACAGTGCAGCATTATCCGCTTAGATGACCATTTTGGTGTTGACACAGACTTCTGGTAGCTTGTTGATGAAGAGGGTGAAAAGGAGGGGGCCCAGGATGGAGCCCTGAGGAACCTCGTATTTAATAAGGCATTCCGAGGAGAGCAGCCCTTTGATAACGGTCATCTGAGTTCTGTGTGAGAAATAGTTCCCAACCTATTTGACAACATTATTAGAGAAATGGAGGTCAGACAGAGAGTTTTAAGGAGTAGATCGTGATCGACAAGGTCGAAAGCCTTGCTTAGGTCCACGAAAACTGAGCCCATGTACAGGCCGTTGTCTAAGGCTCCATAGATATCCCTTCTTGAACCTGTCAGAAATGTGCTTCTCAGGTCAGGCCCTCTGCTCCCACAGTGCCAATCTTGAAGTGCAACAGTGTGAACAGGAGACAAACAGAGTAACCCTTCTGTCTGTTTTGGGTCCAGATCACTTACTAGTCTCGAGTCCTGGAGGTCAAATGTGAACCTCTTTGCTAGCACACCCAGTTAACCAGCTCAAATATGTATTCTCTTCGGGGGATGCAATATAGTCCTTCACCCAGCCAGATTTCCAAATGTACTCGTACTTCTCAATATGAGACCTAGGTATATTCTTACCTTTAGCAAAATAGTAACGCACCCTTTTCTTGAGCACTTGCCAGTTGTCAGAATTATTAACACTTTTCTAGTATTCATATGCAAAAGAAAGTGAGAAGGCACAGGCAGAATTTCAAGGAAAATAATGTTTGCTAAAAATGTAAAATAGATAAAATACCAAACACAGAACATATAACATGAATACTTACAGTCAGGAACTAAATTGGAAATTACAGAACAAAAAAACACCTGAATACTTTAAAGTCTAGCTGAATTATGTCTTTCGAAAGTGCTTTGTTTTCAGTCCCACGACCAAGTGTGTCTCATTCCTGTTAAAGAGTCCAGAGATAAAAGCATCTTTGTCTTCAGATGCTTGACAATTTGAAAATCCATTTTCCCACCTCCTTGTGAGGTCACAGCACCCATGAGGTCACTGTCAGCCCTGTGACCACTCTGTAATCTGCGGATGAATATTCAAAAAGGATATTATTTTCTGCTGGCCGGAAATCAGCAGTTACCAGTTACAAATATATATATATATATATATATATATATATATATATGGCAGTCTCTTTGCAAGCAGGTTCCCTTGATGGCTCATAAACCCACATCCTGTCACCAATTCTCCTTTATGTGTGAAAAACAAGAGGGATCAGCCCTTCAAGTGTTATAAAATACATACATTGGACCCAGCTTCAAAAGGAATATTTTAGGATGTCTTATCACCTGGCATTTTGGAAGGAAGTCTTTAATTAGTGTTTCCACTGGCCAGTTTTATGACAGCCTGCTGACTTAGTCACACTGACACTTTGGTTCACAGAGGTCACTGTTACCACTGCAATGCTGTTTTCTTTTCTAAGCAGACATTCACATACCATATATTTATATCACAATTTATAAATATAATAATAAGCAGGTGACAGAGCATCACAGTCCTCCCCTCCTACACTGAATTTGGGGGCTCCATCCCTGCAGTGGGATGAATTCCCCAAAGTCAGTTCATAACTCAAATTGACACAAAAGTCCATCTGCATTTTCATTTGCTGCCCCTGCCCTGTGTGAAATAGGTCATACCCTTGCAAGGCAAGGCTTCATCTTAACAACCTGCCATTCATTTTACACATTTGTGCCAGCCAAACCAGGGGGTTGTGATCAATTTGTACCTCAAAATGCTGCCCGTATAGGTATGGCTGTAACTTTTTTAGTGCCCACAGCATGGCAAGACATTCTTTTTCCACTGTAGAGTAAGCCTGCTCCTTGGGAAGCAACTTCTTACTGAGGTACACTATGGGGTGATCTTTCCCTTGGTTGGATGTCTGACTCAGCACTGCCCCAATACCCACATCTGAGGCGTCAGTCTGGACTACAAAGGGTCTACTATAGTCTGGACTTGCCAATACAAGAGCACTGCACAGTGCCTCCTTCAGTCTTGTAAAGGCTTGTTCACAGGCTGGTTCCCAGGTAACTTTCTTAGGCATCCTTTTCTTTAACAGGCCAGATAGGGGAGTGGCCAGGGCACTGTAATTCGGTACAAATTTCCTACAGTACCCTGCTTTCCCTAGAAAACTCTGGACCTGTTTCTCGGTTTCCGGTCTGGGCCATGCCTTGATTGGCTCAACTTTTGATTGGTTAGGATGGAGCTGTCCCTAGCCTACCTCGGCCATGGCCACCTGACACTTCTCAGCTTTTACAGTGAGTCTTGTCCTCTGTAGCCTGCCTGGTACTTCCCTAAGGTTGGATATGTGTTCCTTCCAGCTGGCACTAAAGATGGCAGTGTTATCCAGGTACACCATGGCATACTCCTCAGCACTATTTAACACCTGGTTCACCAACCTTTGAAAGGTGGCAAGGCCATTCTTCATTCTGAAAGGTATTACTTTCAGTTCAAATAACCCTATCGGAGTGATGAAGACTGACCCTCTCCCTAGCTCTGGCAGTTAACTCTACCAGCCAGTACCCCTTTGTCAGGTCAATAGGTATGTCGCCCCTCCTAACTTGTCCAGGAGTTTGTCCATCTGTGGCATTGGGTGACCATCTGACTTTGTGACTGCATTGAGTCCACGATAGTCCACACAAAAAATGAGTAGAGCCATTTGGCTTGGGAACAAGGACTACGGGTGAGGCCCATGGGCTGTGGGATTTCTGGATTACCCCTAAATCCAGCACTTCCTCCACCTCCCTCCTAATGTCCTTTAGGACAGCCTCAGACACCTGATATGCTATCTGCCGTATGGGCACTTGTCCCTGTCTCCACATTATGCATCGCTTGGGGTTTAGTCCAGGCTTGGCGCTAAACAGTGAGGCAAATGCTAAAAGCTCCCTTACTTCCTGTATCTGGTCCAGGGTAAGTTGGGGTGACATTTTAATTGCCTCCAAAGAGGACTCCTGCTTGCTTTCTTCCAGCAAGTCCAGAAGGGGGTCTCCTTCGTCCGTCCCCTTCCCAGGACTGACACACTGCAAATACCATGTCACCCCTATTAGTATATGGCTTCATCATGTTGACATGGTACATTCTTTGTATATGCCTCCTATTAGGTAGTTCTGTAACATAGTTTACATCATAGACCAGTCTGACTACTTTGTATGGTCCTGCTCACTCAGCCCGCAGCTTGTCTTCCCGGACCAGGATTGGGACCATGACTTCCAGACCCACAGTGTACGAGTGGGCTCTGGCTCTGCGGTCGTACCACATCTTTTGTTTTTGTTGGGCAGCTGCCAGGTTGCTCTGGGCTGTCCCTGTAAGCTCCTTCAGCCTTTCCTTAAACCTAAGGACATAATCCACTATGGGAGTTCCTTGGGTGGCGTGCTTGCCTTCCCAGTCCTCCCGGATCAAGTCTAGGGGCCCACGTACCCGGTGTCCATATAAGAGCTTGAAGGAGGAAAACCCTGTCAACTCTTGGGGCACCTCCCTATATGCGAACAACAGGTGGGGAAGGTATTTCTCCCAGGCCCTCCCATGCGGTTCAGCAAACACTTGGAGCATTTTTTTTAAGAGTACTGTTAAATCTTTCCACAAGCCCATTGGTTTGTGGGTGATAAGGTGTCATGCCTTTCTGCACCACCCCACACTTCTCCCACAAACATTTCTCATCAGGTCTGACATGAAGAAACCCCCTTGGTCAGTAATAACCTCCTGTAGAAACCCAACACAGGAGAAAGTCCCTAGCAAGGCATCCGCCTCGTTGTCTTTCCTCAGTGAGGATAGGGTGACTGCCTGTGGGTACCGGGTAGCATAATCCACCACAGTCAGGATAAACCTCTTACTGGAGGAGCTGGGGGTATTTAAAGGCCCCCACAATATCCATTCCCACCCTCTGGAATGGCTCCTCCACTATGGGCAAGGAATTAGAGCAGCTTGGGTTGTCTTACCTGCCTTCCCTATTTCTTGGCATCGGTGACGAGACCTGCCATACTCCTTCACCTGTTGGATGAAGTTGGGCTCATAGAAATTGTGGGCCAATTGCTGCATAGTGCATGCGATTTCCAGATGACCAGACAAGGGAGTATCATATGCAGTCTTGAGCAACTGCTCATGGTACCCCTGGGCAACGACAAGCTGCCTGCCTATCACCCCTCCCTCTGTCTTTGCATCCTGTGTATACAGCAGTCCATTATCCCAATAAACTTTATGTTTCCCGTCACCTCCCTGTGCTCCATCAGAGTCTGCCCAACCTCTCAGCTTCTCTAAACTAGAGTCACTTTTCTGGGCAGCCGCAAACTCCTTACACATTCCCAAGGCATGGGACAGGTCACCTTCAGTTTCTAAACTAGGGTCCCTAGCTCTAGCATCAGGGCATTCAGGATCACTGCCATCCCTAACCTTCTGACTATGGGTCACCCCTTCCTCCTTGGAGTAACCCTCCATAGCAGGTCTGTTAACTGCTACCTGGGGAATTTCTACCCCCTTTTTATATTCTCCATATCAGGAGACACACTCTTGGGAACCAGCCTCTCACTGTTTTCTGCAGGGGCTTCTGTGGGGTCCAGGGAACTACAATTTACCTTTGCTGCCTGGCTGCGGGTAACTGCACACACCATCCCCTGTTTGAGAATGTTGCCAATAATTACATTGACAGCAGGGTTCTCTGCTACTGCAACCTTTTGCACAGTCCCTCCGTCTCACCCCAGTCTAGGAGAACCCTAGCAAGGGGCAGCATTTTCTCCTCCCCAGTGAATCCCCATACAGTCACAAATTGATTGGGTATCAGCTGACCAGGCTCTACCAAATCCCCTTTTACCAAAGTCAGGGACACCACCATGTCCCTTAACCTATGTGTCTGTACCACATTCACAGTGACTGGGTGTATGTGTTCCCTCATGTTTACTGGCATGTTTTCAGGGACACACAAACAACTCACTTCTTTCCTAGCACCACTTTGTGCACTCTCTGCCCTTTTGGGATACTGCCTGCCAATATGTCCAGGTTCTTTGCAAACCCAACATTCATTTCCTTTTTCAGGTAAATCTTTCCTTTGTCACCTAGGGCTACCTGGTTTCAGCTTGAGGCAGAGAGGATTTTAGCTGCCCTGAAGGCGCGCTTTTCCCTTTCTAGGGACATGGATATGTTGTTCATCCACACTCATTGGCAGTATCCTTGCCGCTTTAAATCTTGCCGGAAGGTCTTCAAGCTTGCTCCTCCCACCCACCCGGGTGGTATAACTCTCGGCTCCGCCCCATGACGCCAGATCTTCCTTACCGCTTGGAAGCTCAGGTTCCCTCCTTAACGCTTGGCGCTTATGACTGGTTCCTATTTCTCCGCTTATGGATTTTAAAATAAAATTTGCAAAAGATTTCAGTTCGATCCTCGGCGTCGCGGCGGACAAATCGACCGGATTCGGAGATGCCCGCGCGGCAGAAGATGTCTCGGACGGATCCACCCATCGTCGGTGTTTCATTGCTTAGGCCCTGAGCACGCACCCGAGGCTACAGCGACCTGTGCTCATCTTTTCGCCCACGCCCTCGAAGACCGTGGCTACCACTGCAACCGGGCCGCCTCAGAAGCGCTTCTCCGTGGAAGTCCAAGGAGGCCTGGTTGGCGGTGTCATCGCGGCGGCATTCCGGGCGGATCAGCTCGAGCGGATGGTCGCTTCGAAGAGGAGGCGGCGCTGGCCGACTTTCCTCGGCCGCGCATTTATCCCGTCTCTGGTTCTTCCTACACGGTTCTTTTAAGGACTTTTGTCTGTCCTCTCCACTAAAGGAGAAGGCTCGCCTGCTGGACCTTATTCCGGTCCAAAAGAGGGACAAGGGTAAGTCCTCCGTCGACGCCTTTGGGAGCGGGAAAGGTCCCTCTCCGGGCCGTCAGTCTGCCGGGTTTCGTCGATCAGCCGCTTCGCCACTGGCCTCACGGGTGTCCCCGGCCAGGTCAGTTGACCGAGACTCCCACTGATGAAGCTTCCAGATTTTTCTCATCTTATTTGACGGGCTGTCGCCTTTAGCAGCCGAGATTCCCTCTCCCGTTCCCCGGAGAGTTGAGGGATCCCGTGGCTGGCCTGTGCTCCGTTCGGAGCCCCTCGGATGGACCCTTCCGAGTCGGCATGGGAGTGCCGGTTCCGCCGACACCTCCCCGCACCGACTCGAAATTCCGGGACTCGGTTCGGTCCCGGACTCATGGGTCCAGCTGCTCTCACTGTCATAGGCGGTCTCGCCCCGGCACTCGCTGGTAAGCAGCTGCCGGGCTGCCCTCGCCCCTCCTGATGAGGGAGGCTTCAGCGTGAATTACGCCGGACTGCACGAGGACCTTATGTTGCAACAGCTCCTCCTGGCCGGAATAAGTTTACCCGCGCCTTCTCCGCCATTATGATGGCTGTCACCGAACGGCGTCGACACAAACCCTGGACTTGTCCGAGGAGCTCATACCCAGGCCGGTTGTCTCTGCCAAACCAGCTGCTCCAATCGATCTCGTGGAACCTCCGCCTCCACAGCCACCACATCAGTTCACCAAGATTCTCGGTCCTGCCAAGGGTTTACCTTCCATCGGCTGTCAGTTACCCTCACCCCGACCGCCCTCAGCAGGTGAAGTGTGGCTCAGGCCAGAGGCAGTTTTTTCGAGGACTCTTCCGGTCCGAAGATGATTCTCCTTCTTCTCTGCCGACTGGACTTGAGTCTTCAGGAGGTCAGTCAATGGACGATAGCCCGTCAGTCTTCCTAGACTGCTTTCGCTCATCTCGGAGTCTACCGATGGAGTTCGAACCCGCTTCCAAACGTTGCCAGTAATCCTCACGAGATTTCTGGACCTGAGGGGATTCTCCGCTGACGAGGCCTTCCCGTGGCCGAGGTCATAGTGGGTCCGCATCTGAACTTTGGCGCCTGCTCCTGCTCCTGCGCCTTCGGCCAGGATGGCCAGAGAAGGCGGTCCCCACCGGCCTTGTCCGGTTTGAACACCCTCTGCTGAGGGGTTGATTACCGACAGGCTCGCGCCGGCAACGCCAGGGATGTGGACAACCTCCTGACAAGGAGTCCAAGAAATTGGACTATGTCGGGCGAAAAGTCTATGCTAAGGCCCTCTCGGCCTTCCAGAGCCAGTTCTGCCCCCTCATGGCACATTTTTTCTCATGCCCTGTTGGGCTCCCTGGATGAGGTCATCCTCATCTTCCCCGCCTGATCTGCAGACTACGGTTACAGGTGCGGACCAAGGCAGGGCAGTGGCCAAACAGCAGCTCCAGACTGCTTGATATAGGGACTCATGTGCTAGATCGGTGGCGGCCGCAGTGGCTATGCGGTCAAGTGGTTTGGTTGAGGATATCCACCTTTACTTCGGATACCTAGCAAGTTGGCGGATGTTCCCTTTTGGGACTGACTCTTCGCCCTGGGTGGAAGGTCACCTGCAGAGGATCGAGAAGTCCAATGCCACCTTGGACCTCGGCCTCTTCCGGCCAGAAGGACAAAGCCTCAAAACCACAGCCTAAGCCCTTCGTCTTCTCAGCCCCTCGGAGCGCCACGCCCAGCAACGCCAGGGCCAGCAGGTCGCCTCACATCTCAAACCCAAGCCGGCTTTCCTTAACAGGTGGAGGCAGGGAGTAGGGGTTCAGGAGGTCCCTCGGCCGGGCTCCTCCGTTCCTGCCCAGTGACGGGCTGAGGGGTTTCTTCTCTCCTCGCTCACTCATTCCTGGGTCCCCTGGGGGACGGCCCGTGACCTCTGCTCCACCTGGTCCGCCTGTTACCACGACAGGTGGTCTCGGAGGAAGAGGCCTGCGCCTGGAATTCGAGCAGGCACCACCTTCAGAGCCGCCGCCTCGGGGCTTCTTGGGATCCCTAGCTCACTCACAGGCTCGGTCAGCCGACATCGCTTTCCTCCTCCAGAAGGAGGTGGTGGGGAGAGGTGTGACCTCCTTCAGACCCAGGGTTTGTGTCCAGGTACTTCCTGTCCTGAACGGACGGGCTGAGCCTCATTCTCGACTCCACACGACACCCAAACAAGTTCTAGGTCCAACCTCAGGATGGTCACCTGCTCAGATAATACCATCCTTGAACGCGCGTGTGTTCTGTTTCTCTGACTTGCAGGACGCTGCCACGTCCTCATCCGTCTGCCTCACCAGAGATTCCTTCGCCTCGAAGTGAAGGATCTCTCGAGTTCCAAGCCATGCCCTTCGGCTTGTCTCCAGCTCCCAGGGTCTTCACCAAATGCATGGCAGTGGTGACAGCATTCTCAAGTGTTTAGGGTCCGGGTGTACTTACCTGGACGACTGGCTGATAGCAGCTCCTCCAGGAAGGAGGCGGAGTGGTCCAGAGATCTGGCCTCCAGGTCTGTCTCAACTGGGCCTCCTTATCAACGAGGCCAAGTCGGAACTCGAGCCGAAGCAGGTGATTCTATTCATCGGGCGCAGCCCGACTTCTTCGAGCCAGAGCGCGCTCCCGGCGGACAGGGGCCGAGGTTCTTCCTCCTTGCCCGATCATTTCTGGTTGGGCAATTGCGCCTCAGTCCGGGACTTCCCTGCGCCCTGGGTCTCATGAGGCCTGTACTCAGCGTGGTCCGCTAGATTGGCTGGAACATGCGTCTCTTCAGTGGGGACTGGCCAGCCAGTGTGGTCTCAACGCGCATCCCTTGGACCAGCTTGTGTCGGTGACATGATGTGAACGCCTCCAGTGGTGGACCGCTCCAGATCATTTGTGAGGGCATCCCACCGTCTCGCCTCGAGCCGACGGGGTCTCTCTGTCTGACTCGATGCTCTCTGATGGGTTGGGTGCCCATCTGGGGAACATCAGGCTCATGGCCTCTTGGTCCCCGGGAGTCCCATGCCCATCAACCTGTTGAGCTCCGAAAGCGTCCGCCCAGCTCTCACCGCTTGTCTGCCTCCGGGTCAAGTGGTCCCAGTCCAGACGGACAATACCACCACCATGTACTATCTAAATCCTGCCAGGGTGGGACGCGCTCCATGCTTCTATGCAAGGAAGCCTCTGCATTTGGTCCTGCAAGCAGCCTGGAGGCGGATCTCCAGTCATTCACGTGGCAGGAGCCTCCAACACCGGGGCCGATGCCCTGAGCCGGATAGGGGCTGCATCCCACGAGTGGTCTCTCCTGGCCGGAGGTAGCATCAGCATCTGTTCTCCCTTTGGGGCACACCTCAGGTGGACCTGTTTGCCTCCATGGAGAACGCGAAGCTGAGTCTGTTCCATGCCCGCCCCCCTCAGCAGGGCTCGCTGCAGGGGGATGCCTTCTCGAGGCAATGGACCCCTGGCCTCTTTTACGCCTTTCCCCCATTTCCCTTGATCCACAAGGTGCTTCTCAAGGCGAGGAGGGACAAGGCGCAGGTGATTCTGATAGCCCCAGACTGGCCTCGCCAGTTCTGGTACCCAGATCTCCCTCAGTCTCAGCTCCAGGACTCGCGGCAGCTTCCAGCTCGCCCGGACCTGCTCTCAGTCAATCAGGGAAGGTGTTCCATCCGGACCTTCAATCCCTGCACCTGGACGGCCTGGTTCCTGAGCTGCCAGAGTTCCAGGCCCTGGGTCTTTCCGACGAGGTCCTCAAGTAGTTGAGGCGCCCGTGATGAGTCGACCAGAAAATGCTATGCCTTCAAATGGAAAAGGTTTTCCATTTGGTGTCAGGGCAAGGGCTTGGACCCTTCCTCCTGTTCCTTGGCAAGCATCTTGGACTATTTATGGTCCCTTTCTAGTCAAGGGCTTAGGTCGGCGACCCTAAGGTGCAGTGCAGCCACTCGCTTACCGGGCGCGGGCGGGAAGCAGTCGGTGGCGCAGGAGAAGGTGGTCTGGCGCTTTTTCAAAGGCCTTGATCACATTTCCTCCAGTGGGAACCCCACCTCCGTGGGATCTACTGCTGGTACTGGCAAAGCTCATGGCAAGCTATTCAACCTATGCACAGGTGTGCTCTCTCTCACCTGTCGTGGAAGACCGCCTCTTGGTGGCTATCACGCCAGCCAGAAGGGATGGGAGAGCTCCAGGCGCTTCCATCCAGTCTCCTTACCTGGTCTTCCACAGGGACAAGGTTGTCCCTGCGCCCCACCCAAATTCCTTCCAAGGTGGTGTCGGGTTTCACCTTAACCAGGTGTTGACTCTGCCGTGTTCTACCCCAATCACACCCGGAGGTCGACTATAGGCTCCATACTCTGACCCTAGAAGGCGCCGCTTATTATAAGGAGCGCACGGCTGAAATTCGGGAGAGGTTCGCCAGCTGTTTGTCACCCACGCTGAAGTCGTATCTGGCAGACCTGCAGCCAAGCGGACGATAAGCAGGTGGGTAACCTCCTGCATAGATCTGCTATAAGTTAGCGGCATGGAGCCTCCCAGAGGGATAAGAGCTCATTCTACCCGCCATACTGCTGCAACGGTGGCTGCTTCCAGGGACGTCCCTATCCAGGAAATCTGCAGGGCTGCTACCTGGAAGTCAGCAAACACCTTCATTACCCACTACCACATCCACCTTGAGTCACGCCGGGATGCTGGTTTTGGGGCCTCGGTTCTCCAGTCTCTCTTTCCCAAGTAAGTATATGGGGTGTGCGTCTTGCCTCCCTCCTCCCGGAGAACTGCTAGGAGTCTGCCAATGAGTGTGGATGAACAACATATCCATGTCCCTAGAAATACAGGTTACTCACCTGTAACAGGAGTTCTAGGAATGGTATATGTTGTTCATCCACACGACCCACCCGACCTCCCCGGCTTCGACGCACAACCTGAGCTTCCAGCGGGCCAGATCTGGCGTCATGGGGCGGAGCCGAGAGTTATACCACCCGGGTGGGTGGGAGGAGCAAGCTTGAAGACCTTCCGGCAAGATTTAAAGCGGCAAGGATACTGCCAATGAGTGT
Source organism: Neoceratodus forsteri (assembly GCA_016271365.2). Classification (NCBI taxonomy): domain Eukaryota; kingdom Metazoa; phylum Chordata; order Ceratodontiformes; family Ceratodontidae; genus Neoceratodus; species Neoceratodus forsteri. The sequence goes on along the minus strand of CM028135.1, from coordinate 887,254,068 downwards.
GGATGAACAACATATACCATTCCTAGAACTCCTGTTACAGGTGAGTAACCTGTATTTCTGCACCAGCATGGGCCACTGCTACGCCCGCCCCATTCCCTCTCAGAGTAGGTCTGCTCCTGGCATAGCAGTCTGAGAGTTCAGCAGCCTCTTGCACTGTTTTTGGATCTTGGTCCTCAGCCAGGTCTTCAGCTCTGCTGGGCATGCCCCAGAAAACTGCTCAAACTGTACTGCATTTTCAGTTTTCTCTACAGAGGTTGCTTCAGTCCTGTCCTACCAACATTTTAAAAACTGATGACGTTTAGTAGCTAGCTCCTCGTAGCTCATGTCAGGGCTTCTCCTAAGCTTATGGAATTTAACTTTGTAGGCCTCTGATGTTAATTCATACTTTTTGAGCAGGTCAGCTTTAAGTTTACTGCAATCATTACTGTCCCCATTGTCCATTTGACTCAATGCATCCCGAGCTTTCCCGGTAAGTAGTGGGGATAGCTGGAAGCTCCAGAACCCTCTAGGAATATTTGCCTGAATACATACTTTTGTAAAGGAATTTAAAAAGGCATCCTTATCTTCCCCCTCTTTAAATTCAGCTATTAATTTAAAATTTAATTTGTAACCCAGTCCTGGAGTCCCAGTTAATCCCAGGCCACTTACCAGCTCTGGTGCTGGTATTTCGAGTCGTAGTTTCTCTAGTTCATGTTGCCTCTGGTGCTTATATTCTTCTCGCTCGGCCTCACGCTGCTGTCATTCAGCCTTTCACTGAAGCTGTCGCTCTCTTTCCTCTGCGGCTCGATGCTCTCGCCTCTCTTCTCTGTTAAACTCCAGCTCCATTCTCCACAACTCCATCTGCAGACTGAGCTGTTCTGGCTCCAGAATGTTGGTGACCTTCCCCTGCTGCTGTGGCCCTTGGCTTGCACTGATCCTGCTGTCCTCCTCACCAGATCAGGACACTGCACTAGACCCTGGACCCTCCATGCCCAAGGTTCGGTCCTTTCCAGGTACAGACTGTGACTCAAGGTCTTGTGCATCAGCTGCCACAACAGTCACCAAGAGATGCTTTTTGGCTCTGTCCTCTTGCTGGACTCCTCTCTCTTGGCACAACTGCCTCAGGTAGTCTGCAGTGTACTTGCTGTAGTCGGAAGCCATCTTCTTCCCTGTCTACGGCTAAACTGACTTGCAACCAGAAACAAATTAAACAGGTAGAAAACTTGGACTGTAAGCACAATGATATAGTTCTGTTTACTTTTTAAAAATCACTGCCTTATTTTGCATGTGAGCTGTTACAATATTAATCTGACACTCAACTGTTAATGCTCATGTTACCAAATACTTTTAAATTGCACCGCTGCCAACCAAATCTGTCTCAAATGTGCTCCACAGGTCAGGCCCTCTGCTCCCACAGTGCCAACCTCAAAGTTCATTACTGTGAACAGGAGACAAACAGGGTAACCCTCCTGTCTGTTTTGGGTCTGAATCACCTACTAGCCTTGAGTCCTGGGGTCAGATGTGAACCTTTTTGTTAACACACCTAGTTAACCGGCTAAGGTATATATTCTCTTCAGGGCATGCAGTATAATCCTTTGCCCAGTGGCACCCAGCCAGGTTCCCAAATGTACCCTTTTGACTTAATATGAGATGTAGGTATATTCTTACCTTTAGCAAAATAGTAACACATCCTTTTCTTGAGCACTTTCCAGTTGTCAGACTTATTAACACTTTCACATGCAAAAAAACTGAGAAGGTACAGGCAGAATTTCAAAGAAAATAGTGTTTACTAAAAATTTATGTAACCAGCCAGGGCTCAGGTTGATGTTATTTTTTGTTTTATTAGCACTGTGCAGTGCCATCATTATGTAACCCCCTACCTGGCTGCCTGGGTTCCGGGAGAAAACTGTTGCTCAGCATTTTGGCTAGGTTTGAAACCTCTGCACAAGGGCACCCAAGTGATCAGGCCACAGGAGGCAATAACTGAAATATCCAAACCAGAAGTGGGATTCTAGAGTGTAGCTTTTATTCACAACAACACCAGAATAATAAAGCATAGATGGACCCCCACGGGGTTACACTCCCTGGTAATGCAGATAAATGGAGACTAGAACACATCTTCTTACACACTGTAACCTTAGGTTCTGAAACACACTGGGCAGTCAGCCTGAACTTGTACTCTTCTCTGGATTCCCTGGCATGGCACTCCGGACAGCACTTGGGCTACTTTCCATATGGCATGGGCATTTATTGGTGCCTCCCTCTACCACCCATGAGCACTTCCTAGCTCCATAAAGTGAAATATCTTCATCCTAATCCCATGTCTGGGTACTTTCTGTGAACACTGGCCAAGTGCCCAGAAGAAAGCTATAGATGCCCAAAGTGAACCCAGATGGGGGGGGTCTCCCACCTCTCACTCCCAAATCCATACCCGGCCATTTATTTAACACACTGTTGTAGAATGCTGTCTTGAAATGTATATCACATTTAGCACTCTACTCCTCATAAACTGGTGTCCCGACTTGTAATGTTGTTTAAGTGGCTATGTCCATCCCTGTAGACCCCCACTGTATAGATGCATTCTAAGTCATACACAACTGTAGTACTGTACTTGGCTGTCCTTCCCTGACCCCACAGTAGCAGATACTTTACACACTGTCTGGTGAAACATAGACTTTCTTTCAGAGCAGACTCACCAACTGGTTTGCAGGTGTCCCAAGGTCTCTGGCAAAGCAAACGAATCCTGGTGCCTCAGCACTTGAACAACAAATGTCAGGCAGCTTTTTCCCTTCTTGGCAGGGCCAGGGGAATGCCCCTAAAATTGCTGGCTCCTGTCCCCCCATCCCTCCAGGGATGGGGCACTGAAACAACTTGGGGAGTGGTCTCTACCACTGTGTCAGGTTTCTTCTGTGTCTCTATCTGGGGTGAGAACACACACCCTCTACCTCTGGGTAGCTCTAAGCAGAGCTAAGACTCTGAGGGGCTGCCACCTGCAGCACACCTCCTTTACTCTCTGAGCCGGGCTGAAGACTAAATCAGAACTCCCCAGCATTCTAAGCTAACTCCATGCTGCAACATTCCAATGTGGCTTATGCTGCTGTGAGAATTCTATATGCTGTCATCCCTCCAGCTCAGCTGAGACTGAGGACAGAGTGAGACAGTGTGAAACCCATTTAACTGGTGTCTCACAAGCTGCTTTTCCCTGCCTGCCACTAGATCTAAGTGGGATTCTTATTACCCCGGGTGACAGGGGGGTTACATTTAAAATAGGTAAAATACCAAACACAGAACATATAACATGAATACTTACAGTCAGAACTAAAGTCTAGCTGAATTATGTCTGTCAAAAGTGCTTTGTTTTCAGTCCCGAGACTAAGTGTGTCTCACTTCTCTTAGAGTCCAGAGATAAAAACGTCTTTCCCTTCTGATGCTTGACAACTTGAAAATCCATTTCCCCACCTCCTTGTGAGATTACAGCACCCATGAGATCACTGGCAGCCCTGTGACCACTCTGTAATCTGAGCATGACTATTCAAAAGGGATATTATTTTTCTGCTGGCTGAAAATCAGCAGTTACCAATTGGGGGGAAAAAAAAAATATATATATATATATATAATGATAGTCTCTTTGCAAGCAGGTTCATAAACCCACATCCTGTCACTGGTTCCCCTCTAGGTGTGAAAACCAAGCGGGATCAGCCCTTCGAGGGTCATAAAATGCATACATTGGACCCAGCTTCAAAAGGAATATTTTACAATGTCTTATCACCTGGCATTTTGGAAGGAAGTCTTTAATTAGTGTTTCCACTGGCTAGTTTTATGACAGCCTGCTGACTCAGTCACACTAACACATTTGAGTCACAAAGGTCACTATTACCACTGCAAGGCTGTTTTCTTTTCTAAGCAGACATTCACATACCATATTTTATTATTACAATTTATAAATATAATAATAAGCAGGTGGCAGAGCATCACAAAACCTAACTAGGGCAGTCTCAGTGCTGTGAGCTGCTCTAAAACCATGTTGGGCATCTGTGAGGATGGTGTAGCTGTTAAGAAAGAATGTGACTTGTGAGTGTACTACTTTTTCCAATATATTGGTTGGTTGGGGGGCAAGAAGAGAAATATATTACTTTTAACTTTTTGTATTTAGTTATTTATTGTTTGCTCGTATTAATGTTTTGTAATACAGTGCACACCACTTATAGCTGACTAGTCTGTTTACCAGACTTTTCTCCATTGTAAGCACTGTCCATTCTCATAGGTAATGCTTTGTTCCATCCATAATACTTTTTACATAAAAGGCTCCTGTTTACTTCCACAGTCTGCTACCTCCAGGCTCATAATACACGTACTTCCCTTTTGTTCCATTGCCGTTCCATTGCAATCTCTGTGACTCACATCACACTCACTCCCATTGACTGGATGAGGAAGTAGGCCACTAAGCCAGCAGACATGCTGGTCTATTCGCTCTGACTCAGACTCATCAGATCCTCCTGACAACAGACAAAACCATTTGGCCTTCACTGCTTTGTGGCTGACCATGGGCAGAAATGAGAATTCACATAAACATCATGAATCAAAAGGCAAGACTGGGGCACATCATTGAGGGGTATTAGCACCTCCTCTGGGGTCTAGGTGATGAGGGTGGTAAAGAAACTGCTGAAAAAGTACCAGGCAGCTGGCAGGAACGAGTGCTATGTAAGCACCACATCAGGGGAGCTGTGGTGTCTGTTATAGCAGGCTCCTCTATAAACGGGTGATTTTTTTATTAAACATGGCCTGGGGAAATAGGTCTTTGTCCAGTATAAGCTGTGGTCCAGTTTAAGGGTGCCCATATTAAATGGTGTGCACTATGAGGGACAGTTATTGCCATAGCTGATGGGGAGTTAAAACGCTGTCTGACTGAGAGTTTAACACTTCTTTCTAGTTACTTTTCAATTCTGTATTCTTTAAAAATGCACTGCACATTGAGGGTTGGTAGTCTTGCTCTTTTCATTGTTTATTTGTCATTTTATATCCCCTAGATTAATGGTGTAGGCAGATATACTCAGTGTACATATTTAACCTGTCCCAAATCATATGCTTTTTGTATCTACTATCATTCTGATCAAAGTATTTGATTTACTGCAGGGTACAGAGTACTGCATCTGTTTATACTTCTGCTTTTCGGGACATAAGAGTACAACCAATTTAAAGATTTAGATGAGTAATATAGATGGGAAATAATCTGATTTCTATGGCAGCAGTTGGAGAGTGTGTGCAAAGCTGGAATTTCTAGTGACATACCTGCCCAGGATAGCCCATCTGAGACTAGAGTTAATTTTCTGTTGGGGTTTCCTTCTATCCAGTTTCACAGCTGAGAGGACTGACTCACAGGAAGGTCAAGTGCTGTGCACAAGGTCACATGGTGAGTCAGTGGCTATAGATTCAAACCTGGGATTTCCTGTTTCACCGTTCCATGTTCTAGCCACCACACCTCATTGTCTTTTCTTCATTTAACAACTAAATAACTTTTTAAATTGTTCATGATTCTTAACAGTCACATAAACACACAGATAAAGATCAAAAACACAGGACTGACAGTATAGCCGAGGGCTTAGAGCAATAAACTGAGAACAAACTTGGTACATCAAGCAGGCCTGGGTTTAATTTCTACAACCGCCATTTGCATGCTGATTCACCCTGAACAAGTCACTTAACCTCCCTGTGCTCCCGGGTCACCTTGAAAATGGGTCCTGTGCCCAGTGGGACTTTTATTTATTTATTGAAATGTTTCACCAGGAAGGCACGCTGAGCAACAAGTTGCTCATCTTCCGGTGCAACCTGGGGTCAAGGGGTACAACAGGAATGAGACATAACATTTAATTTACAAGATCAACATTAGCATACAGTTGTAAGGCAGGTGTTACAAAAAGTGTTACAACAGTGTTGAGCATAATATTTAGAAAGAGTGGACGATAATAAGTGCCAGGTTAACAAGTAAATAAGTGCTAACGTGAAAGAAAAGGGGGAAGGAGAGGGAAGGTGGGGAGAGGGGGAAGATTCACCTCCCTGTATACCCCCTCAGGTTGCGAGGAACCCTGCAGTGGGACTGGTGGGACCAGAGAGAAGGGGATAATGCAGTGTCCCAGAGAGACCCCTTTAGGATGGTGGGGGAAGGGAGCAGATCAGAGATACAAGCCCTTTGGGGTGGTAAGTAAAGATGAGGGAAGAGAGGCAGGGGTTTGTCCAGGGCTTAGAGGAGGGAATTAGGGAAGGATATGGCAGGAGCAGCTAGGTGCAAGGTAATTATTGAGGGCAGAGCTGATGGAGTAGGTGGAGGATGAGTGCCGGATTTGAGGTGGGAGGGAATTCCAAATTTTTGTAAGGTGGGGAGAGTAACCGGATTGGCCAATTTGGGTAGATCTGCGGGGGACAACCAGGGTACAGGAATTGGACGATCTAAGGGAATGGGAAGGTGGAGGGGGGGTGTTATAAAGGAGGAGGTGAGGTAGGAAGGGAGCTCACCCAACCAGTGCTTGGAGGTGAATTTAGCAAAGTAGGAGAGTTGCCTGTTCATAAGAGATGGGAAGGATAGGGCACGATAAAGATTGCAGTGATGGGTGTGAGGGGGGCATCCAGGGTAAAGCAGCAGAAGAAATTGAAGAGAATGTCCAGTCTGGCTAGGGAGGACTTAGTGATAGCACCATAGACTACATCACAGTAGTTGAAAATGGGCAGTATCATCTTCTGAACAAATTCATGCCTAGCCTTAAGAGGGATGCAACTACAGTTCCTGAACAGAGCATCAAGCTTGGGGCACAGTTTTTTCTGGATGGCGTCAATATGTCCAGAGAAGTTTAGGTGTTGATCCAACCAAACACCCAAGTACCTGAAGAAGGATGTGTTCTCAAGTAAAGTCCCATCAACGGTGTGGAAAGTGGGTAGGTAGGGAAGCCTAGAGAGTCTCTGCCTTGTGCCAAAGGTCATGGACACAGCAGTCTTCTTGGCATTGAAGAAAAGGTGATGGTTAGCAAACCAGAGCTGAGCCTTGTCAAAGTCGTGCTGTAAGCTGGTTATAACCTCATCAGGACAGGTGCCAGATGCTTACAGGACTATATCATTGGCATACATATGTATAGCAGAGGATGGGGAGCAAACAGAGGGAAGATCATTTAAGAAGATGGAGAATAGGAGGGGCCCTAATACCAAGCCCTGGGGGACTCCAGTGCTAATCGGGGGGGGGAGAAGGAGTGGCATCCAAGATCTTAGCTGATTGGGTTCTGCCAATAAGGTGGTAGGCCTTGAACCAGTTTGTGATGGAGGGAGATAGGCCAGCTTAAATGAATTATTTGAGGAGAAGGGAGTGAGAGACGGTGTTGAAGGCCTTGGCCAGATCGACAAAAATGGCAGAGGTAATTTCTCCATTGTCCATCCCAGTTAGGATGGAGTCTGTGAGCCGTAGGAGAGAGGTGGTGGTTGAGTGGTTTTTCTTGAAAGCAGACTGGAAAGGGGTGAAAAAGGAGGTGTCAGAGAGAAAAGAGGTGAGCTGGGAGAGAACAATGTGTTCTTGAAACTTGGCAAGGGTAGGAAGGAGAGAAATGGGGTGATAGTTGCCAGGGGATGAGGGGGTCACCCCCTTTGGGTAGAGGGAGGACCACTGCATGTTTCCATGAAGAGTGGACCGAGTCAGTAAAGACTGAGAGATTTTAGATTACTGAGAGGGGGTAGGCAATGGCTGAAGCAGAGTGGGAGAGAAGTTTTGGGTCAAGGCCATCAGGGGAGGCACCTTTAGAGGGATTGATGGTAAAGATGGCACTTAGAGCATTGTTTGGGGTTACAGCAGTGAAAGAGAAGGGAAGGTAGGAGGGTGGTGGAGGGGGCACACCAGTAGAGGGTGGGGAGGATGATGGGTAGGAGGGGAGGGATTTCAGTAGCTAAGTGGCGCAGGGGGTATAGTAGGAATTAAATTCCACAGCTGCACCCAATGGGTCAGACACTAGTGAGCTACAGTATTTACTTTAAGTACCGGGGGCAGTGGGCGAGATGAGGGTTTAAACAGAGTGCAGACCACCTACCAGAACTTTGAAGGGGAATTTATCTTGGTGATGAAGATAGATTTGAAATATTCGGACTTGGCTGACCTTGTAGCCCTGGTGCAAGCATTTCTAAGCATGGGATAGTTTGTGAGGTCACTAGGATCCTGGGTAGTTTCATGACGCTTCCATGCTCAATCTCTAGCCCTGAGACAGGCCAGAAGTTCAGGGGTTATCCAGGGTAAGTGGTTACCTCTGACTGTGGTTGTTTGAGTGGGGCAAAGGTATTCTAGTTTGCAAGAAAAACTTCTTTGAAGTATTCAAGGGCCTTCTCAACTGAGGCTAAGGAGGTTAGGGGGGACCAGTCAGAAGTGGCAATGTTATTCAAGAAAGGTTCAAGGTCATGAGACTTGAAAGAGCATAGTTGTATGGTTTTGTATGGTGATTTAATTTTGTGGACTTTCCTAATTATGAATATTGGGTTATGGTCACTGAGAGCATCGGGGAGGATGCCAGAGGTGATGACACAGTGGGGGAGGGAGGTAAGGGCCCAGTCGAGTAGGGAGTGTTGTTGTGTATTGTGATTTGGGCAGGTGGGTTCGGAGATCAATTGGGAGAGGTTTAGGGCTCCGATTTCATTTTTAGTTTTGTTAGTTTTAGGTGGCAACCAATTTACACACACTACAATTTACACAATTTAAAACAATTACCAAAGAATAATGAAAAATAAACTAAATATTTTAGACTCTTCAGCCCAGATATCCAAACTGCGTCCCAAAAGTGCGCAACAGCAGGAGCAAGCGCAAGTCCACTGCGCCCATGCGCAAGAAGTGTGATATTCAAAAACTGCGCAGGCCAAGATGTGCCTATGGCCGACTACTGAATATCGCACCTCCTGCGCTATAGCACAACTAGGGATGTGAAGCTGAGCATATCTGATGCACCATAGCGCAACAAGGGATGCTCAGCGGAGCAGTCCAGATGCGCCATAGCGCAACCAGGGATGCCCCCTGCAGCAGGGAAGCAGTGCAACAGCACAACCAGGGATGCAGGGGCCTACCACCCATGCCACAGATGGGCAGAGGAACACACAGCAGAACAGACATTGTCCCCCACACCCCATGCACTGCACAACCGGGGGACAGCTAGAATAACCACTGGCCCACGGATACCAGCAACCAACCCACAGCCGGGCCATGGTACCCCAGCACACCCCCTGGCAAGCTGTGACCGGCACACAAGGAGGGGCCGGCCACCCCGTACCACACCTTCTCACCAATGCAGAGCACACCCTGCACCATGACCCCATACACCCTGCCCAGGAGTAGTGCCCAACAGTGCAGGACACCCCATGCATGCCACCACCCCCACTGTGACAATGCAACCCTGTGCACCATCGAGCCATGCAAGGCAGCCCCACCATGAGCACCCTGCAGTGGGCGGCAGCAGACAGTGATGCAACAGAAGACAGTGATGCAACAGATGCATACACATTGCCGCCCTGCACGTTCCCCCCCCCGGGGTACAGCTGAGAGACCGACCATGCGTCAGTACACAAGGTACCCCACATGCGACATGGCATGCCCCGCACCTCACCTCCAGCGGTACAGCACCCTGCACACCCTCCCAAGGACACATCCAGTCCCAGTACTGGCCACAACAGCCAGCACAGACACGCACAGTGTAGCATGGAGGCATGCACCACACAGGATGCAACACAGTGCTTGGACAAACACCCACCCATACCCAAGGGCACACCAACACAGGGACACAGCAGCGGGTCAACCAAGCCACTGGCATATGGCCACAGCTGTCGTGTACACACGACCAGCACCTCTACATTGCACAAGTGCGCAGGCACCATGAAGCTGTATGCCACCAGCATGCTGTCGGAGCACAAGTGACAGACACTGGAGCACATCCCCTGCAACAAACACAAGTGACAGCATGGAAGGGGACAACAACAGCGGAGGCCACAGTGCCACTGGAGGCAGATGTGCACCATACTGGTGATGGCAGGCAGCCTGGCATTGTGCTGGGCACAGTTGTTATCCAGCATGGACAGCCACCACTGACACGCCATCAGACCGTGCATATCACAGACATGCAAGGGTTTCAGCTGCACAGGCCATGGACGGTCTGACGGGTGCCATGCACACAGTACAGGCCCCGTGGACCACTGCACACAGGCATCCAGTGCACAGAGTACAACACACAAACCACAGACAGTGACTGATCCCCCTGCCCACACCATAGGTGGTTCACCTCTGTGCACACACATACGTACACGCCCATGCGTGCACCACCCCTGACGCCATGCACACCACTGCAGCTGAGCACTTGTAGCCCGCTGCAAATCAGAGACCACCACAGTTGTCATAACAAAATGCATATATTTAAAAGATGTAACAAAAAACTATATACAATATATTACAAGAGGGGGAAGGGCCACATAACAGCTGGGGGCAGGTAAGGGGCAGGGGTGAACATATGGGAGAGGGAAGAAGGGGTTTGAGGGTGGGTCAAAGGGGGGAAGGTGGTAGTCGGGGCATGGGGACATCAACAGGCACCCCGGTCCTCCTCATCATGGCGCCAATGTCTGCTTCTCCATCTCCTCCTCCTCACCCCTGGCGGTGGATCCTTTGAAGGAGCTCCAAGGTCTCCCTCGCCACCTGGAGCAGCTCATGTAGACTCCGCTGAATGTCCTGGAGTCAGCGTCCACCTAGGATGAAGGAGCAGAGTCAATAAGTGTGACTGTCCAGTCCCCTGCATCCCACCCATTGTGCATGGCATTCAGCCATGTGCCACGCCCCTGTGATGGTGTGCGACCACCCACAGTGACTGTGTCCACAAGGCCTGCCCACCACTGCACACACCCACCGCCCATGTCCTGCACTGCACGACCATGGCCTTACAGTGACTTGGCTATGCAGTGTGAAGGCAGTGCCACAGCCATGTGCCCGGTGCACGCATGGATCACCACTGACGCACTCCCAGACATGCAGTGCCACTTGACAGTGCTGACTGTAACAAGTAACGTGCATGGCAGTGATGTCAATGGATGGTGGCCATGACCCACTGCTCACCCAGTTATACAGCATGCAGTAGTAATCATGGATGTAAGGCACTCACCATCATCAGGCTGGTTCACACGCCGCGGCCCACCATCATCCCTCCTGGCCCGCTGCTCCTCCATGTGGCGCCTCTGGTCTCGGTTCTGCCGGTGTTCTTCTGATCCTAAGGTGGAAACATGGAGAGAGGAACATCAGTGCAATCTGGTACCAAAGTCCCCCCAACCCCATGTGTGTGCAATCCCACACAGCCATACCCATCCACCCCACACCCCGATACCACCACCATGGCCAACACCGGATGGCCCCCTCCCATGTGCCGGACACATGCAACCGTGATAGCCATATGGACGATAATAGTGTATGGATGTTGCACCTACCTGGCCGTGGCACCATGCCCCTCCTGGCATGTGCCTGCAGGTGAGCAAGCAGGTCAGGGTCCCTGTGCCTCACATCCCCATAATGATGGCGGCATTGCTTTGCCGTTCACCCCATACTGGTAGCCTCCTCCAGGGCGTCGGCCACCTCCTGCCAGACCACACTCCTGGCCCTGTCCAGCGGTGCCTCTCCATACAAAGCCCCAGCATGGGGCTCAACTATAGCCACCAGGTTGGCAAGCTCAACCTGGCTCCAAATGACTGCACGCCTCTGCACCATCTCTGCTGTCTAGTCTAATCAAAGTGGCGCTCAGCAGTGCGGTCCTGCCATGTGCAGATGCTGCACGGTATAGCGCTGCCATTCCCTATCGCGCTGTCACCGAACAGTGCGATAGTGGTGCACCCATGCTTGACGCAAGGCGCCTAGGGGGCAAAGGACGGGCACAGGGTCAAGGGTCTCTGGCACACGGACAGCCACAGCGTGATTGGAACCCAATGCATGTAGCACAATTGGGTGCCTGTGTGCCACCTCCTGTAGTGGCCTACAGTGCTGTTGCCCCAGTGTGCCTACGACACCCAGTGCCACAGCACCATATATGTGAACATCGCTGTAGCGCCACTGGCACAGTGGAGGCTGTGCCCTGCATTGCCTCCCATGCACAGCACATCAGCAGCACGGCAGGCACCTGCGTCATCAACCCGAGCATGCGCAGTTAGGTGTGTACTGCGCATGTCACAGAACTGTGCCCTTGACTCAGCACATTCAACACAACTGCGCAAAGCGCAACAGCGCAATATTCAGCCGGCATTTTCAGATCATCTAATCAGCCATTCAATGGCGCAGTCACTGCATTTGCATCCACTTAAAGATGCGCCTTGCCTCATTTGCAAGGGTTGTGCTATAAAAATGCGACATTGGGCTGCACTGGCCATAGTCGGTTACTGCAGTCTATTGCGGTGAGTTGCATGCTGTTTGGGAGTGTGGACTGTGGTGTTTGGGACATGCATGGGACACCTGTCATTCTCATAGGATGAATCATGACCGAGCGTGTGGTGGAGGAAGAGGAACAGAGTCATGGGAGGAAGAGGAGGCCAAAACTTTACAAAGGCAGAGACAGATGCCCTGTTTGAGGCCTACCTTGACCAGGAGCCGCTTCTCAGCGGACGCCAGGGAACACCACAGGCCCATGCTGCTGCATGGGAGGAGGTCGCGCATGCTGTCAACCTGCATGACAGCCACCAGCGCTCCGTGCAGGAGTGCCAAAAGAAGATGGGCACGAACAGGCAGATAATTAAAGAGAAGGTGGCTGCCATCAGGGCAGCACGGTCTGCGACCGGTGGGGGAAAGCCGGAGGTGCAACGCCTGACCCCACAGGAAGAGCAGGTTGCTGGCAGCATGCAGCATTGCGCCATTGAGGGTGTTCCAGGTGGGTGGTAGCCCATCTCTGCATGGCAGGTCATGGTCTGTCTATTGGAGGGGGGGGGGAGACAGGGTAGGTCACATGCAGTAATGCTACGTTTTTTCCCTTACAGCTCCTGAGCATCTGCATGGGTCAGCGGTGGTGGGCTTCTCTACTGAGGCCAGTATCTTGGAGATGGAGGAGGGCCCGTCCACCTCCACAGGAATACAGGGGGTCAGGGTGACAGTGGGCCCACCTGGACTTCCGAACTGATGTTGGTGGAGCAGGTGCGGAGGAGGTCCTGCCCATGTCCCAGCGTGCCAGCGTCCCTGGATGCCAGCATGCTGAGACTCGGGCTGGTGCCAAATCCGTCACCGATGATGATGGAGCTAACATCATGGGCAGTGACACGTGTGGGCCACAGGATGGCCACACAGCAGGTGACATCATGCCCATGGCTGTGGGTGGTGCCGCCGCCGTGGAGGCCTGCGTGTCATCACAGTCCCAGCCTGTGCCTGTCTGCACCAGTGGGGCAGCACTGGTGTGTGTCCAGGACAGTGGGACTGTTGCGGACACTGCAGCGGCACCATTGAGCCCTGGAGAGCGGCAGCCAGAGGGGCAGTATCAGCAGTCGGCCAATGGCCATGGGGGTACAGTGTCAGGGGGCAGCATCAATGTACCGCCTGTGGACATGCCCAGGCCTGGCCCTGGTGTGCAGCGCCCACCTTCAAGGGGTGATGAGCATCAGGGCCACGAACACCCTGAGGGGCAGCACGCCGATCAGGCAGATGACCTCTTAGATGAGCACACCCACATACTGCAAGCATCAGTCAATCAGCAGATGCGGCTTGTGACGGTGGTGGATGCAAGCAGAGACACTGCTTTGCTCCTGGCAGGGATAGACTGGTTGCGGGAGGATGTGACCACTGCCATTGACAGGCAGACACAGACATTCACGGCTGTCATGGCCACAATGGGTACACAGTTATTTGTCCATGCATTGCAGACACTACGCAGTGCAATGTCCACCCCCTGTTCCCGGCGTCGTGAGACACCATCCTCGTCGACACCAGGTTCAGCTTTGGGCATCCTGAGCACGCCTGGCGCAGGCATGTTCGGTGTGCTGCCGACCCCTGCATGAGCACAGTCGCGTTCATGCAGTGGGACCATCGGTGCCACCCCATGAGGCCAGTGGTCAGCCTGTCACTGCTGGCAGGTCTTGGCGGGGCCGCCCATGCAGCCGTGGCACTGTGGCACATGACTGACCTGTCTCCCAGCATGGCTGCTGTCTGATGCTGCCCTGTGTGCATTGTGTCGTTCAGCGGGCAATGCACGGGTGGGGTACCCGGCCCTGCATGCACACACACATTCCATCTGCACACCCTCCCGGCTGCTGTCCGCTGTGGTGTGTGCATGATGATGCCTGCGTTGTGCTGTACGCCACTGTGCAATTGTGCCCAGCATCTGACATACGCACAATGACAGGCAGTGGGCATGGTGGTCTGTGGACGTGTGTGTGGCTAGGGGTGGCGGTCTGAGTCAGCGTGCCTCCTACCCTTTGTGCATGTCTTGTGAGGTGTGTGTGTGTGTGTGTGTGTGTATGTATGACCACGTGCCTTGTTAGACCTTGCCCATCCCTGGCCGTGTGTGCGGTTCCATGCTCAGCCACTTCCCTTGACAGCATGCACCCCTGGTGTGTGTCCATGTGTGTTTGTGGGTTGTGCCTTTGCCACTGGTGGTTGCACATGGCCCCATGACTTACCTGGATTGGCTGAAGTGCTCCCCTGTGATGGTGTCCTGGTGCAGCTGTGCCAGCCGGAGCAGTCGGGGTCCCGTTGCCCAAGGGGGGGCTGCCCATCACTGTCGTCACCAGCGTCCTCATTGTCCCCATCGCTGTCCCCCTCTTTGACCTGTATGATTATCCCACAGTCGTTGACCATGTTGTGCAGGATGCAACAGGCCAGGAATAGCCAGCAGGCCTTTGAGGGGCTGTACTGTAGGGCACCGCTGGAGGTGTCCAGGCAGCGGAAACGTGCCTTCAGCTTCCCGAACACCCTCTCAGTGACATTTTATGTGGTGGCATGTGCCTCATTGTAGCATTGCTGCAATGGGGTCACGGGCCGCTGGTATGGTGTGAGCAGCCAGGGACGGAGTGGGTATCCACTGTCACCTGTGTGTAGAGGGTGGAGGTTAGTTTGGTGATCAGCGTCGCCCTGCCCTGGGCCATGTAGGCCACTACCCATGTCATCTCTGACCATGCCCCTCCCAAGCTCTATGTTTTTCCGCGTTGTTTGCATACTCACCCACTAAGTGGCCAGTGGGGATGTCCCCACTCTCAGATCTGTGGCACAGTGCTGACTGGTGCCAGATGAAGGCATCATGTGCTCCCCCAGGGTGCGTGGCACAGACATTGATTATGCGCCCCATGGCATTGCACACCACCTGGCAGTTGATGCTTGCATAGCCCTTCCGATTGATATATGCGGCCCCCTCGGGGCCAGATCTTGTGAGTATGGCCACATGGGTGCAGTCTATTGCCCCTAGCATGCAAGGCATATGTGCTACCCTGTGGAACTCTTGTATGTTTTCTGTGCGCTCTGCCGGTGTGATGGGGAAATGGATGTACTCCGCAGCACGTGGCAGCAGTGGGCTGAGGAATTGGGTGAGATGGCGTAACACGGCCGACTGGGTTATGCCTGTGGTGTCCCCTGTTGGTCTCTGGAAGGTACCCGTGACGAGCAAGCACATGCAAGCTGTCACTTTAGTCTCCACTGACAGAGCATGGCTCTGTCATGTGGGTGCCTGCATCACATCACTGCACAGCTCACAGAGCCGCCTCAGAATTGCCCTATTCAGGCAGTACCGGCCCATGATCTTGGTATCGCTGTACAGCTCAAAGCTGGTGCGAGCTCGGCACTGCCTGTTGGGGGCATACCGCCGATGGGTCCTTCCACGATCGCGCCCCCCTGCTGCCTGCCTTCTCATCCCCCTCATTACTGCCTCCATCTGGATGGTGGCACTGGCCATGTCACTGGCTTGTGCTTCCCGCCCCGGCAGCTGTTTCTGTGTTCCCCCCGCTGTCCGGGCTGCTACTTCCCCTGCACCAGGAACACCTTCCTGTGGTGGCCTCAGTGCTGTGTGGTACTTCCCCCTTCTGCACTGGCTGTGGCTCCCCACACCTTCCCTGTGCCTGTGGGTTCAGGGTGCTCTTTCCCTGTCCTGCCCTTTGTGTCCCTCCTGCCCTATGTGTCTGCCTATCGGTCAGCCACATGTGCCTTCCCTGAAGCGTTCTTGCGCCTCTCCCTTGTTCCTTTTTATTTTGGCTCATTTCCGCTATGGCGCAACTTCCACTTGATCCCCTATTGCGCATGGCGCATGTTGTTGAATATCACATTGCGCCATTTATGCATGGTTCCTCTCCCTTCAGTTGCGCATGAATTCATTATCATTGCGCTCTTGGTCAGTGTGATTTGGGGGGCGCATCTGCCCCCTGCTGAATATCACAAAATGGTGCATTTTCGGACTTGCACTGGAGCAACCCTATTGCGCATGGCACAACCCTTTTGAATATCTGGGCCTTCAGGTATTATGTATTTTGTGAACATGGATGAGCAAAATGTGAGACTAATGTTAACAGTATATTGGCACTTTAGGAGATTTGCCAGTAGTGTACTAAGACAGTGGGCTACATAATGCCTGTACTGTGTGGACAGCGCAGAAGTTAATAGACAACTTTGTCCACTGCTTTCAAGGAAATCTTGCTGAACAGCACTGCATTACAGTACATGGGCGAATCTCTGACTCCAGACTTGTCTGAAAGTCACTGTTGTGTGCATTTGTGTTTTTATAACATTTTCATTCAAAATCTTCCTGTTATAAGAGTCTCTGGCATCTGATGGGTCACTTTGAAGAAAATATCATTTTTGGACTTATTTGAGCTTGTTTCACATATTCTCCATATTTAGCTCCCCAGTGTTTTCTTTATAATTCTGCATATTAACATCAAAGCACGATCACCATCTCCTAGACTTCATCTGCAGTCTGTCTACACCTGTCCTAATAATCCTCACTTTATGACATCATACTTGTTCCTACAGCAACAGAATGTGATGTCACAAGCTGATATGTATGCTGTCAGGTGTAAGGATGTGTCAGTGCTAAATCTGGTCAACATGCCAAAATCTGGCATGTTGGATATGGACCAAGCAGGACTGAATGAATTCTGTTTAAGTTTGGTGTGTTGGCACTTCCACGACATTACTTGCCAGTTTTTACAGGGAGAATAAACTGAGCGTGCCCAAGTTGTTGGCAAGTGACATGGCCTGGAACAGCCTGTCGGCACTGTTGATGGAAAATTCACCACGCGACACACATTTCAGTGCTATTTTTGCCTTTCACAGGGGAAGAACCTGGCTACTGAAGGAATGTGTTTTATGTAAAAATGAGAGTCGGCTGCCTAGTTGTGTGGGGGGCTGAGGCATCAGTGCCTTACCTCCTGCCATGCTGGTGACTCATGCTCGTGATGCAAGCTGGTCGCCGGGGGTCAGCTGGAGAGGGAGAGAATTGAGCATCCGGATGATAGCTCTCCTCTCCTGGGGAGGGTGTCTTAGTAGTCCTGAAGAATGACTGCCCCTAGGAGGAAGCCTGGGGGTTAGAACAGGACGAGGGTGCTAATGGAAGGGTGGGGCTGCGGGATACCACAGCATGCGTATGCCTCCTTGTACACACACTGACGTGTCACGCCTCAGTAATAGGGAGAAAATGGAGGGAAAAGACTCCCACAGTGGTGGATGAAGGATCGACCTCCAGCAGGCACAGCACCGCACCGGTGTCCGGGCAGCTGAGACTGTGGCTAGGATGGCTTCAAAGGTAAGACCCTGGAGGAACCAGGTGATGGGGCTGGGGGGTGGGGTCGAGTAGATGGAAGCCACTGGGGCGTGGGAGGTGAATAAAGTGTAATAAAAAAAAAAGGAAAACGGGCGATGTTAATCAAACAACTTTCCAAATCTTCAGAAAGTGTGCACTGTCATTCCAGTTAGCTAATTCTTCTCACTTCACTTAACTGGTTTTAGGCCAGCAGGCAAGTGAAATCATACTGCAAAGTAAAGGAGAGAGTGCATGGTGTGTAAGCCTGTACTGGAAGCTGCACACCCTGCAGTATTTATTTTTTATTTATTTTATTTTATTTAAACAGCAGTTTGGAAAACCTTTGAGCCATAGGCTCATTTACAAAGGTACCTTGTCACAGTAAGACAAACCAAAATACACAGTATAGCAGTACAACACATAAGTATAACAGTAAATTAAGACATAGATACAAACAAGCTGGTACAGGTAGGATGGATGCAAACAATACCAGAGTTATGTTGTCCTTAGCAGCTTAGTAATAAGCTTTGTCATAAGTATTGAATACGGCTTTGACTAGCGGCAGTTACAGCATCGGGTGTTAATAAGGTGGTTACGTAAGGAAGTTTTGAAGCACGATATAGTTGGAGCTTCGGAGATGGAGGGGGGCAGTGTGTTGAACCAGGAGGGGGCCCTAAAGCTGAAGGCTCTTTGGCCGTGAGAGGTCCTAGCTCTAGGGATAACAAGAGAGGTTTTCCCAGAGGTCCAGTATGAACTAGTGGGACAGGCGGTGGTGGTGGTCAATCCTGGTGGGAAAGCCCAAGGAGGGTCTTTTGTAAGGGTACAGGTAAGATATTTGAGGCGCTGCCGAGATCAAGTACCAGCTTTAGCATACAGTAGACAGGTGTGTGTCATCCCTAGGTGCTCCAGTAATTAACCTGCAGGCCTTATTCAGAGTAGTGCGAATTTTGGAGTGCGGTCTGATCAGCAGCACCATACACCGGCAGTCCATAGTCCACTAGGGACAGGATAGAGGAGGTGACTTGAGGTGAAGAGCCTCGGGGAGGCAGTGTTTATACCGATGTAAGATGCCCAATCGGATATTAGTGGCAGCGGCTAGGGCAGCGATGTGTCCATGGAAGGAGAGGAGGGGTCAAAATGGATCCCTAGGTATTTATAGAGCAAACTTGTTCGAGTGGGAATGAGGACCCAGAGTGAATAGGAGTTTGAAGTTGCAGGACTTGTTTTGGGGATGAGTGAAGAACATGGTTTTGTTTTTAAGATTTATCACCAATCTATGTTCCTTGAACCAGCCTCGGCTTCAGTGAAGGACTTCTGCAGTGAGTCCTGGAGGGCAATAGGGTTCTGACTTGAGGCAAAGATGACTGCATCATCAGCGTACAATAGAATGTTCCCGAACGCAAGAGCATGGAAGGGTGTTAAGGTAAAGGGAGAATAGTAAGGGGCCCAGAATGGAGCCCTGGGAACCCCAGAAAAGATGGGACAGATGTCTGAGTAGGTCCCATTAATTTTTACATGCTGTGAGCGGTCAGACAGATAACTGGTGCACCAGGAGATAGGCCAGCAGCAAAACCAGAGAGACTAAGGGCATCAAGAAGGAGGGGTGGGAGACAGTGTCGAGAAGCTTTCGAGAGGTCAATGAAGACAGCACCAGCCAGAGAACCAGTGTCCAAGGAGGAGTGGAGAAAGTTGGAGAACTCTAGGAGGGCTGTGTTGGTACTGTGGCCCGCTCGGAAGCCATGCTGCTCAGGACAAAGGCCATTGTAGGTGGAGAGGTAGTCAGAGGTTTGAGAGGCCACCACTTTTTCCAAGGCCTTGGAGAGAGGAGAGAGAATGGAGATCGGTCGATAGTTTCCAGCCACAGTCCTATCACCACCTTTAAAGACAGGGGTGACAGTGGCGACTTTCCAGGCAGTTGGAACCTTCCCCAGGCAAAGAGAGTGGTTGATGAGGCATGTGATTGGGGTAAGGATTGTGTCTAAGACCAGCCATAGGATACACGGATCCAGGGTGTCACTGCCTGTACTATTACTCTTGAGGGCAGTGACAAGGTGCGGCCTAAGTTCTTGGGCAGAAACACGGCGGAGGAGAAAATAAGGGCGAGAAAGATTTACGGCTGGTGCTGGGGGAGGAGGGTCAAAAAAATTTGTAGGGAGGATAGGGCTAGGTCAGTGAATGAGGTGTTGAGGTGGTTGGCTATGAGGGCTGGGTCTGAGGAGATCACACCATTAATGTTGATCTGGTGGGTGAGGGGAGTGTGCACTCCCATTTAACTGTTTAATGTTATCCCAGAAGGTTCTGGGATTCCCCATGAGGCAGTGAGTGAGGACCAATAGTGCTCAGACTTGGCCTTTCTGATGGCCGAGTGCACTTGTTTGAGCGGCATATACCGCCTGTCATTGGGCGGCCAGTCTCAATGGCACGGTGCCATAGGTTGTCCCTATGTTTGAGCTGGTGGATCAAAGCTGGGGTAACCCAGGGGGCATTCTTCCTTTAGAATGGCGGGTCAACACTGGGGCAAAGATATCACAGGCATTATTAAAAGTTTGGGTAAAGAAGGATAGAGCTGTGTTGATGTCAGGAGTTGCCTGTATAGGAGACCAGTCAATTTGGGACAGAAGTTCCTTAAGTTTTATCAGTCCACCAGGTATTAGACGCCGCCGGCATGTGGACTGTGCTATGGGTTTGGGGACTGAGGTTGACCAGTGGAATAGAATGGGGGAGTGATCGCTGAGAGAGTCTGGGAGGACTTGTACATTGGGGATCCGATTAGGGCGGTTGGTGAGTACCACATCAAGCAGGGTACTGGAGCCTCTCCTTGGGGTTAGTCCTGGTAGGGTGGGTAACTAGTTGCGTTAGGTCTATTGCAGAAAAGGAGTCTCGGGTAGAGGAGGAGGAGGAGGGGCTGAGCCAGTTGACATTTAAGTCACCCACCAGAATTTGATCAGCGGAAGGAGGTAGAGAGGTAAGGTATTCTGTAAGACAGGCAATGGCCTGCATTTGGTCCCTGGGGCACGTATGCAGTAGTCAGATAAAGGGGTCCTTTAAAGGGTCAGGGGTTAGTTTCAGCGTGGCGCCTGGGCCCCTGAGTCAAGGATGGGGCGGGCAGGGCTAGTGCGGGAGAGATTCCTTGACATAAATGCGCTAGCCGCCCGTCTCCCAACACGGTCGGACCGAAAAGGATGAAACCAGGAAGGAGACTAGGGAGTCAGGGAGGATTTCGACAGCCAAGTCTCAACCAGGGTGACTGACATCAGGGTTAATTGATGTGACCAGGCATTGTAGTGAGTCAAACATTTTAGGAGGCTACAGATATTCATGGAGACCATGCACAGCCTGTGGTGCGAGTTGGGGAGCTCCTGGGAACCGGGCCAGGGTTTGGATGAATGTTCCTGACAGGAGTAGTAGCATTACTAACACCTGGCTGGGAGATGGTGAAAGGTTTTCCTACGATTGACATGGGGGAGGGCTAAGGGGCAGGGGTGGGCAGGGAGGTACAGGAGGAAGCAAGAATAAGAAGACACCCAGATGTCCCTGAGGTGAAGAGAAGCTAGGGGAGGCAGAGGGACAGGGACACACAGAGGTCCCAAGGGGCAGGAGAGGAGGTTCAGGAGCAAGGGAGGGAGGGTGCCAGGGCACAGTGTGGACTAGCAGATGGGTAACTGGGTAAGTGCACTGCTAGTGGGGATAGGCACAGGCAGAGCGTGAGGCAGGGCCAATACATTGTGGTGAGCAAGATCCCAGGGAAGTAGTGCTGTACAGGTAGGAGTAGGAGTAGTGAGGGCATAGGTCCCTCTGGTGGCCAGCAGGTATAACCTGCAAATGGGAAAGTGGGGAGATAGGTTCACAGGCAACAGGGCTGATGTCACGGATGTGATGTCACGGGGTGGATCTTAAATTGACAGCGTCGGGCTAGCACCCTCTGCAGGCGTCCAGGCGAAGAGAAGAGGCTCTCTTTACCCCGAAAGTTATCAGGCTGGAGATTTGGCTTCCTCAGCTACTCAGGTGAGCTGCTTGTTGCTTCATTGTCCGAGTGCCTAGCTTGGGGGAGCTGCCTATGTAGTGGAGAAAAAAAAGCCTGTCATTACTATGCAGCGGGAGAATATGTTGTGACTTACACAAAGGAGCTCCACTCTAAGCAAACAGGGCTATTCCAAAATGAGGTCACACTAGGACCCAGCTAACCTAATGCCTTTAGTTACAAGCACAATTAGCTCAATACCACCATATTAAACAAGTCTGATCTATATTAGCTGCTTGGTATATCTGGCTTTAAGATGTAATCAGCAATTAGCTCCAAATACCACCATATTAAACAAGTCTGATCTATATTAGCTGCTTGGTATATCTGGCTTTAAGATGAAATCAGCAAGGCAACTCTAGAAAACCAGTGAGTCCCTAGCTACACTTCAGCATTAGTAGCACAAAGAGAAGCAACAACAAGCCCACCCAGTGGTGAACAGGAACAAAGTTCATAAAATATAAATGTTCATCAGGTAGCACCTCTGCAGGCGCCCAGACAAGAGAAGAGGCTCTTCTACCTTGAAAGTTATCAGGCTGAAGATTTGGCTTCCTCAGCTACTCAGGTGAGCTGCTTGTTGCTTCAGTTGCTTGATTGTCCCGAGTGCCTAGCTTGGGGGAGCTGCCCGAAAGTTATCAGGCTGGAGATTTGGCTTCCTCAGCTACTCAGGTGAGCTGCTTGTTGCTTCAGTTGCTTGATTGTCCCGAATGCCTAGCTTGGTGGGGGGAGCTGCCTCAGTTATCAGGCTGGAGATTTGGCTTCCTCAGCTACTCAGGTGAGCTGCTTGTTGCTTCAGTTGCTTGATTGTCCCAAGTGCCTAGCTTGGGTGGGGAGCTGCCTCGAAAGTTATCAGGCTGGAGATTTGGCTTCCTCAGCTACTCAGGTGAGCTGCTTGTTGCCTCAGTTGCTTGATTGTCCCGAGTGCAGTAGCAGCAGGGCAGAGGGAATTTAGCAGACTGAGGCACAGTGGAGTTTATGAGGGAATTGACAACAATTTTTTACTACGCACCGGTGAAGTAGAGGGCACATAAATCCATTATCTTACTTTGAGGAAGGCTCTTGCAGCAGGCCACACCAATAGGACTAAGCCATCAGGTGCCAGGACCACACAGAAAACTTCTAGCTAGCAGTCTACCATGGGGTACCACCTACCGCCGTCAGCCACTGACGTCAGTCTATCCTTTCAAGGCGGAAGGTCCCCCACACCTGTTTATTTTATTTATTTGAGTTTTGGGATAATACCTGTTGTTGAAAGGTTCCACGTCAGATACATTAGACAGCAAGGTACAATACTGTGCACAAATATACAAATACTGAGAAACATATTCATGGAGGTTACAGAAAACAAACACAAAGCACTAGCTATGCCTAGGCATTGTACAATGTATGCCCATGTCAAGAAGATAAGCAGACAAAAAATAGGGAAGGATACAATAAAAGTGGGAGAGCTAGGGGAGCAGAGCACATAAGACAGGGAAGGAAGAGGGTAGGAAGAGCCAAGGGGTAGGGAGGTGGGCGAAGTGCCACGGTTTGACTGTCCTGTCACGACAGAGGTAAAGATAAGTGCTAGAGGCAGAGTGTTGCTGCATGCTGAGCCTTAGCGGGGGCACATGCAGCTACTTGTATCAAAGAGGTGCTGGTGCAGTCTATATTTAAAAGAGCCAATTGTTGAGGAGCCAGAGATGTCAGAGGGCAGTGCATTTACCCAGTGGGGTGCATGGTGAGAGAATGCACGCTCTGCCATGGTAGTACGGCATCTGGGCACTTGGAATATTTGAGTGGTAGAGCTTCTGGTTTGTCTGCTATTCATAAGCAGTGTTAGCAGGTTCTGCACCCCTGTTGGAAGCAGATTTCATGTGACTTTTTTGGCAAGAAGGCAGGTTTGATACCTGATTCTGTCATTCAGTTGAAGCCAGCCACTCCGAGCATAAAGTTCACAGTTGTGTGTGTGAATCTTGGTGCATTTGAGAGTAGGCGGCAGGCTTTGTTTAAGGCAACTGAGATCCGTTAGAGCACCGTGTTGGTAGCAGAACTGTTTATGGCCAGTCCATAGTCTATGAAGGAGACAGCTGAGCTGCTAATTGCCAGATTTAAAGCTTCATGGGTTAGACAATGCCTGTGGTGGTAGAGGATCCCGATTCTGATATTAATAGCGTTGTAGTGATATTGATATGCTGGAGAAGGACAGGGAGGAGTCGATTGTAACCCCCAGGTACTTGAAATGTGAGATGAGCTCCGGAGTGTCACCACTGTCATTCCTTATTGCCAGGGGGTAGCTTGTTTGCGTGCTTTGTGCCATCGAATAGAGTATGGTCTTTGTTTTTTATAGTTCATGACCAATCTGCTCTTTAAACCAATTTTCTGCCGATGCAAAGCTATTTTGGGGATCAGATTTAAGGAGTTCTGGGGGCGTAGATTGCTGGTAAAAATCACTGCATTGTCAGCATATAGGAGCATGCGGCAGTGGCAGGAGGCCTGGAGATTATTTAAGAAAATACTCAACAGCAGCGGCCCCAGAATAGACCCTTGTGGTACACCAGATAAGACAGGTTGGCTGTCTGATAGCACTTCCTCAATCCTGACTTGCTGGAAGCAGCAGCCCAAGTAACTCCTAATCCTACGTCAGTTCTTTTCCTGCCATCGACCCGAACACGTTGGACCTTAGTAGACGCTGCTGCTACAGTCAACCGCCATTACCCATGCTTGCCAAACTTTTTTTTTTATTCTTTTTTAGTGTTAAGCATCACATTTTCTCTGTTTTCGTCTACGAGTTTGTCTTCTTCACCAGCATTGTCTTCCAACCACTCTTCTAAGAGTGCCCGCAGCAAACAGATTCCTGAAGAGGATGGCCACTCTGTGTGTCTCATCTGCCTGTGCCCCAGCCATGACATCGAATCTTACCAGTTTTGCCAGAAATTCAACCAGGCCACTCGGAGATGTCATCTTAAAGCTCTGCTGAGTCATCTTTTGAAGCAGAAGTTGGTTGCAAAAGAAAAGGAGCTGCAGGCTAGGAGCTCTTCAGCCTCACCGGTACAGTCCTCTGGGGCTGGCCATGAGCACCGGGACAAACACCAGGACCAGGACCAGTCAGCTTCCTGCTCATTCTCCTGCGGGGGGTCGGCCCCTTTTGCCCATCAGCCCTCTCTTCCACCAAGCTCACGGTGGCTCAGCCGACTTGCTTCATAGCTAATTCAGATACCAGCTTTTCGGGAAGGGAACTTTGTCTCCTGCACCACAGCCCCTGACACTTCGGCCCACATCTTCTGCGAAAAAAATCCAGAATGTTAGCACTCCAAGCAGTAAAGTCACGGCAAGGAAATCCAAATCAAAGCCTTTTATTCATGACAACTGTGAGCATAGAACTGGCGCTGGTAACCCCTACCACCTTGGCTAACAGCCTTCTGTGGTCTCTCAGCCAGGTGGCTCATCTGGCGGTTCATCGGGTGTCAATTCCTCCACCATCTCCCACCTGGCCACTGCACTGCCTTTGTTGGCTTCAGATGCTGGAACTGACATCAGCCCTTCCAGGCAAAACCCACAGCAGGCTGCCGCCACTTCTTCTTCTCTGGTGTCACTTCTGCCCTTGCCTGGGGGCCCCCCCCCCCCACACCTGCATCTACAGCTAGGCTTGCACTGGCAGATCCTTCCCCCGGTTGCTCCAGGCTAATATCAGCTGGGCTGCCACCAGTACTAACGCAGCCCCAGCCTGTGGGCCCGATGCCAGCATCACCCCTACTGCAACCTATACCCCCGCTGATGCCCGCTGGGCCGATGCCGGATCATTGGTCCCTGCACCTTGGTAACATACGCTGGCCCCTCACTGTCATACCCTTACCCAATGCCCTCCTATCCTTAACTACTGGTATATAACCTCCCACCCCAGTGCATAATGCCCTGTTATCAGCATGGTAGTCCTTTGTCCAAAGGCAGACCCTTGCACCTCAAGAGCTGCCTCCAGCTTACCCCCAATGTCCACCCTGGGACCCTCCACTTTACGATTCAGACTGGGCTGGACCTAGTGACCCTGAATGTTGAGGTCTTCTGGGTCTTGAACTGATGTTGGTTCTTGCCCTCCCTGAGACGAGCATCCACCACTGGCGTTGCACCTGGACAGTGAGACTGAGGATGACTCTGATTCCTCTGGGTCTTTCTCCTCACCAGAGGAGTCTTCGGATTTGGAGGACCCTCCACGGCTGGTTTTTAAGTCTCCCCCAACCCCGACAACGTGACTTACTTGGACATCATGCGCCACATCCAGTCTATCATGGGTTTGGAAAGAGATGAGCAGTACCCAGAAAGGCGCTGCTGGCAGTGCACTTATGATAGTGGGATGCCCTCCCATGATAGACTCCTACAAGGATGTCACAAGGGCAGCATGGAATTTCCCCTCTACTACCCCTACACTGCCCAAGAAGGCAAACCGTCTTTACCATGCCCCTGCTGGTAAACCCTTCTTAGGGGTTCACCCCAAAGCTGACTAAGTGGTCATAAATGCAGCACATGACCATACCAGGAATTCCAAGCACCTTAGTGCCCTTCCCCTGGACAGGAAGTCCAAGTAGCTGGACCACCTGGGTAAGTGGGTGTTCACGTCAACCACCCTGGCTATCCGGGCCCTTAAATACCTGATCCACATGGTCCAAAACTAGAATGTCCTCTGGGACCAAGCCAGGGACCTGGTACAGATGTTGCCCAGAGACCCCACCAAGATGCGGCTAGGCCAGCTCTTGAAGTCGCGCTCAGTTGTTGGCAACCATGTTCTCTGAGCTGCTTATGATACTGTGGATGCCTCTGGGTGTGGGGTGGCTGCTGGGGTCCGCCTCCGATGCCACTCTTGGCTTCGGGTATCTGAATTTTCCTCAGATGTGCAATCTAGCATATTGGATGCCCCATTCTGGGGTTACAGTCTTTTTGTGGGAGATGTCCAGGACATCATCTCCACCCTGCAGAAGTCACGGTAAGCCCTTAATTCAGTTAATTTGCTCCATCACATCCAGCCTAGAGTGGGCTTACATTAGTCCTTTAATCGTGCCTCCCACAAGCAGTCCCAAAACCAGTCTGCCAAAGGCTAGCACAAGTGAAAGACCATGGCAGCCCCGCAGCTGCTGCTGCCAGAGCCCCCTGGGCACCTGCAGCCACCATGCCAGTGCCTGCTCCACCTTCTGACTCCTTAGCTGATCCCCCCTTCAGCCAAAAATCTGGGGGAGGCAGTAGGGGGTTGGTTCTCCCTCTACCTGGACGGGTGGTGGGGAGTGGCCACAGACACCTGGGTACTTCAGATCGTAGAGCATGGTCACATGCTGGAGTTTTTAGACTAGCCTCCAGAAAATCCTTTGGTAAACTCCTCTTAACCCCCTGCCGACCTGTCCCTCATCTGGGAGGGAATTCAAGCTCTTCTCCAAAAAAGAGCCATACAGCTTATCCCTCAAGCTCACAGGGTAAAGGGGTTTTACACCCACTTCTTCCTTGTCCCAAAAAAGACTGGGGATCTGCGACCCATCCTGGACCTGAGCCATCTGAATCTCTACATAGAGTACAAGCACTTGCTAATGGTCACTCTCAAGGGGCTGTTACCCCTTTTGCACCAGGGGGATTGGCTGTGCTCTCTGGACGTGCAGAATGCTTATCTGCACATCCAGATCTTTCCTGCCCATTGTCGCTTTCTACAGGTCCACTTTCAGTGAGCCCATTTTCAGTTCCAGACCCTCTCTTTTGGTCTTTCTTCAACCCCTCCAGGCCTTTACCAAGTGTCTGGCAGTAATGGTGGCTGCTCTGAGATGGTAGGGCATCTATGTGCTCCCCTACCTGGCCAATTGGCTGCTAGCAGTCACCTCCAGGGACTGCCTGGTTCAGACTCTGGAATGCACATCTTCGGGCCTTAGGGATCACTGTCAATCTGCTGAATTCCTGCCTCTCACCCTGCCAGCGCGTTCAATACATAGGGGAGATCCTGGACACCAGTCAGGGCTAGGCCTTTTTGCCTGGGGCCAGAGCAGGGTGACTGATGGAGCAGGTTGGTCTGGTTTCCTCCAGTTGTCAGGTCCCCGCCAGGGTTTTTTTGTGCCTTTTGGGCCACATGGTGGTAGCCATTTCCATGGTTCCCATGGCAAATTGCATGTTTGGGTTCCTCAGTAGACCTAGATGGTTCAGTGGGACCAACGCATTGATGACTTACACCAGTTGGTTCTGGTCTCTGACCCGGTCTGGAGAGTTCTGTCATGATGGATGGAGCCCACCAGTCTCCTTCAGGGAGTCGCCTTTCAGCTAGCGACCCCTGTCTGATTCTCATGACAGATGCATCTGGCCTGGGATGGGGTGCTCATCTAGCCAATCACCAGACCCAGGGTACCTGAATGGAATTGGAACAGGATCTTCAAATCAACGTCCTGGAGATGCAAGCAGTCCTTTACACTCTGCAGGTCTTTCAGACTCATCTCCTCCCTAGTCCGCTGCTGGTGCAGATGGATAACGTGTGTGGTGTATTACATCAAGAAGCAGGGACCCATTCTTACCCCCTGTGTTGGGAGGCATTGAAAGTCTGGTATTGGGCCATCGAGCATGGGCTGGAGCTTTCGGCCTTCAAAGTTCCAGGCATTCAAAATGTCTTGGCCAGCAATCTTAGCTGATCCAGGTCATGAACTCACAAGTGGAAGCTTTTAACCTCAGTGGTCAAAGATCTCTTCAACAGGTGGGGTCATCCAGAGCTGGACCTCTTTGTGTCCCCGTTTAACGCAAAACTGCTGCTTTTCTGCTCGTTCAATCCTGGGCCTGGAGTTTTCTGGTGAGATGCTTTGTTCCTGTCCTGGAAGGGGAGGTTTCTGTATGCCTTTCCTCACTTTCTGCTCCTACAGAGGATTCTGCTCAAGCTCCAGTTGGAAAGAGTGGAGATGATTCTCATAGCTCTCTTCTGGTCACGTCAGATTTGGATTCCCTTGCTGCAACAGCTGGCAGTGGAGCCTCCAGTGCCTCTGCCCTTGTACACTGGCTTGCTGTCCCAGGACCAGGGCACCCTAGTCCATCTAGACCTTAAGTCCCTGCATCTCCATGCGTGGCTCCTGCAGACCTAGCTATTGCCCACTTCGCCGGTGTTCTGTAGGGTTACAGACATCCTGGTGGCTGCTAGAAAGCCCTCCACCAGAGCCAGTTATGCTATGAAATGGAAGTGTTTCATCCTTTTGGGCTGCTGCTCGCCATTTGGACCCTTTCACTAGCCCAGTGAATCAGGTGTTGGAGTACCCTCTTTCCCTTTTGGACTCAGGCTTGAGGTAGTCCTCACTCAAAGTGAACCTTTCGGCCATCTTTGAGTACCATGCACCTATCGAGGGCAAAGCTGTTGCCCAGCTCGTAGTGTCCCACACTTTCTTGCCGGGTATTTTGCATTTGAAATCTTCCATTTGGGACTTGGTCCCTCCAAGGGACCTCAACTTTATGTTGGAGAAAGTAACTATACCTCCCTTTGAACCGGCTGCGAGTTGTGAGCTCTGCTTTCTGTCACGGAAAGTACTCTTTCTAGTTGCTGTTACTTCTGCTTGAAGGATTTCCGAGCTCTAGGTTCTTATGTGTAAGGAGCCTTTTTTGATTTTTCAGAAAGACAGGGTGTCTTTGCATACTAATCCTACGTTTTTACTTAAGGTGGTGTTGGAATTTACTTTGAATCAATCCATCCACTTTCCAATTTATTTTCCTGAATATTCTAATCAGGGGAGGCTTTGCTCCATACTTTGGATCTATATAGGATTTTGCGGTATTATACAAATCGCACCAAGTCTTTCAGAAAATCTAACCAGTTGTTTGTTTCATTCGCCCCTAAGAGAGAGGGCGCTCCAGTTTCCAAACAGTGTTTGTATAAGTGATTGGTAAACTGCATTATTTATTCCTACAGCAAGTACAACAAAGCCCTTCCGGACACGGTTAAGGGCCATTCCACCAGGGGTATGGCCGTTTCCATGGCTTGTTTCAGGACTGTGTCTGCTGTGGACATCCGTACCACTGCCACCTGGAGTTCTGTCCACACTTTCAGCAAGCATTACAGTCTGGACATCATCTGTTGGTGCAGTACCAATTTCAACCTAGCAGTATTTTAGGGACTTCTCTCCTGAACTCTTGGCTGCTGATCTGTCCTTCTCTCAGTGTTGTTTTCCTGGTCATGCTGGGAACTGCGTGGGACTCAGTCCTACCAGTGTGGTTTACTGCAAGAGCCTCCTCAAAGTAAGATAGTACAGTTATGAAAGAACTTACTGTAACAGTAGATCTTTTTTTCTATATAAATTCTTTGTCTCCTATGTCTCCCTGGCAGCCCCCATCTGACCTGCCCCCGCCTCATCACCCGTCTCCTCCGGGACTTACCTACACTTTCGTCCTCTGCCACAGGACTTACAGTTGTGGCTGGCCACCAGTGCAGAGCCTGCGGGGGTCGAGCATCACCCTGCTGCCTTACTGGGGTTTTCCTCCTGATTTCTCCCTAGGCCCATGGACGCAATGTCCAAGCTCCACCTCTGCAGAGATGGTAAAAGTGTCCTGATCATGGGGTCCCTTCCCTTACTTGGTGACATGCATGTGCTGACACCCAGCCACCGCTGGGCATCAGGCAAGCTGCGCAGTGCACCAACCCCCCTCCCTGAGGTAGGAGAGCTGTTTAGGGACACTAGATCATTCCCCACCTAGCCTCCCCCAAGTGATCTGAATCTCATCTTGACCTTGGGTTGCCAATGTGGCAGGAGATAAGGCAGCCAGCACCTCAGCCCTCTATGCCACTGGGCCGGCATAACAGTAGATCTTTGAGTGAAAGTCTTGCAACAGCCTGTGTTTTCCCTCCTTCCCCCTGCTTTTCGTTGTTTCTCTCGCACTATTTCTGCCTTTCTTTTTGGCTCTTGGGAAGGGAACTTCCTCAGTTCTCCATTCACTGCCCGCATGAGGTGTACAGTGGGAGAACTGAGGTAGGTGTGAGGGACTGCTCGCTTTTATAGAATAGGCAGACATCAGCGGCTGATGTTGTCCATGAGTGGTCCCCTGTGGTAGACTTGTAGCTAGATGTTTTCCATGTGATCCTGGTGCCTGATGGCTTAGTCCTACTGGTGTGGCCTGCTGCAAGAGCTTCTCTCGAAGATCTACTGTTACAGCAAGTTCTTATGTAACTGTACTTTATTTTGCCCCACAGTAGGAGTAGGGCATAGTTAATTTAGCAGACTGAGATAGGTGGAGGGGAGAGTTTGAAAGATGTATTTAACAGTTACTTGGGCTGCTATTGGTGAGGGCTAGGGCACAGAAATCCATCTATTTTTTTATCATTATTTGTCTGTGAGTGAAAACTAAGTGAACTAGGCTGCTGCAGTGAGGTACTAGGTATCTCACTGAGGATGAGGAGGAAGGTGTGTCAGACTAAGCAACCAGCAAGTTTGTATGGGTGTCTCCCATTGTGTCTTGTAAAAACCATGAGGAAAAGAACCAGAGGTGAAAGGGATGCAGGCTGGAGGAAAGGAGTCGGAAGAGGTTCTATCATGCCAGTTCCAACAAAGTACCACTTCTGCAAGTGGTGGTGGCAGAAAAGGAGTTGGGACAAGGACTGGGAGTCGTAGTGATGGGGCAGGGGCTATGCCTCAGAGGAGGCAAGGGCTCGGCATATGATAGAACAGTTAAACAAATCATGGTTCATTAGTCCCCAGAAGTCCGCTGGTTCCACTCCCACTACAAGTAACTTTCCCAGCTGGTCACCCAGTGCATCTGGTGATGAAACCCACTGAGCAATCCAAAACACTGCGATCTCCCCCTCTTCTTCCTGCAGTGCTTCCAGTTCTCATACTTGGGGATAAAATAGATCCATCCAAATTTGTAAAGGCAAGCTCAACAAATACAACAGCTGCCACTACAGCCACCTCTCTGCCTGTGGGGAGATGGACATTTGCCAATCTGTCTTGAAACACAATAGGATACCCTTCTGATCCCAAATCATGTATCTGCAGCTGTGCCACCTAACCCAGTACTGCTGCTAAATCATCAAGTAAGGATGGCGACAGTGAGTCTGGATCTAGCATAGATTTTATAGTTGTCTTGCTACCAGAGGAAAAAAGTACCGTTATTCATCAGAATACAGGACAGGACTGGTGGCAGGGCAAGGTGCGCCAACCCTACAACAGTGCAAAAGCAAACCTTTAACACTGCTACCGAAGCAGCCTATGGCGCACACCATTAAGAAGGAGAATATGAAAGTGGCCTGTCAGAGCAGGTGCACGAGAATAATGAAGTAGAGGAGACTGAAGCATATGAAGAGAGGAAAGGACATCATTCAAGGACAAGGAGGGGCAGGGGTAAAATAAGTGCATGAAAAAGAGGATTGGGGGAAGAACCTGGATATGCAGAAGAGCATACGGAAGTGGATGCGGGAAGGGAGGATAAAGAAGCGGAGGAACTTGAAAGCCTGCTGTACATTACATCTCTGATGAGTGGCGATGATGAGTGTGACAGTGAGGAATGGAGGCCATCACTGGAGAAGATGCAAGATTAAAAAGGAAATGAAAAAAAGAAAAGGAGGAAGATAGATTTCTCATGCAGGGAAATAAGCAGACCAGTCCTCCGGCATACTCAGCCCCATGGCACTGTACTACATGCTGCTGACCTGCCCAGCCATCCTCAGCTACAGCCACATCATACCACAGATGTAAAAAAAAAAAAAAAGAAATCCTCTCCTAGTCGACACCCAAATATTTATGAAGCCTGCCCCAGCAGTCCAGTCATGCAGAAAACAGACATCTTCCATACAAATCCACTGAAATTATGTCGCCGTCAGTGCAGTAGGAGGGTAAGTTGGGGACCATCTACTCTAACATTGGAAAGAAGTATTCAGTCTCATCATTTAAAATATGAACATGTCATCTTTCTAACAGCCATGTGGATTCCCAGTTGCCACTCTGATTAGATGAGCCAGCAGCAGCTGGGAGCATCCAATATGGGAAGCAGTGAGTTAGACAGTCTGTTCAAACAGTGCAGCCACAGCAGCCAGACGTTGCATCCCCAGGTACTGGCACAGCTGCAGAAGTACGACTCTGACTACCACCAGCAAAATGAACCGCACTGTCCAAGTCATTCCGTTTCTGCACTACACTGCCACCTTCTCACCCAAGTTCTGTCTGAATGACGCAACTCATGTGGAAGATGATGGCCCTTGATATTTCTCAATTCTGTATCAAAAAAAAAAACATTATTCAAAGACTGCTGCAAGAAGTGAAGCCCAAATGCAACACAGCATTATGTGACACTTTCCAGTCAGGCTTTCCCCAGTATTTGTAAGGCAGTATGCACACAGATGGTGACACTTCTGAAGGACGTGGGGAAGGTGTGTGTGATTGCATTAGTGATGTCTGGAGCAGTAGCGCAAACCAAAGCTTCTAGATCCTGCCCATTGGGTTCTTTCCAATCAAGCTCCAGCACCATTCCCATCCATTCCTGCATTCATCAGCAACAATCCCATCAGGACTTGTAATTAAACAGACTGCCACACAGAGGCATGCCACTAGAGGAACTGCATCACTGAATTTGATGATCATTATGGGGAAGCACAGTACAGAACACATTCTGTGGTTTATATAATTGCTGCTAGATATCTGGATATACCCTCATGATCGGCAGGTGGGAATCTTTATGACGAGTGGTGGCAGTAGCATTGAAGGCAATGAATTTCCCCTTTACTTCTTGATCTTACTTTGAAGGAGGCTACTGTAGCAGGCCAACAGTGGTAGGATGGATTTATGTGATAAGGGCAAGTCCCTTATTGTGCGGCACACAAAGAGCACCGCAAATATCGCCCGAAGCAAAAGGGTGACCAAAACAAACCAAGACTGCCGCAAACATTGACGGTCAACAACAAATCAGATTGCTTCTTTTTTTGTGGGGGTCAAGCCCCCCATAACTACTATAAATAGTATAATCAATTCCGGAGTGGGGACTTAGGAAAAAAACCCAGAAAATTTAGTTTCCTTCTGTAGAACCCAAACCCAGATCCACTGGCTCTGTAGGCAGTGGCTCTAGCCACTATGCCAAATGGCCAGCTCAACGGGGTTCAGACACACACCTACCTATATCCTGTCATAGTGAGTGTAGTTCACTACTACACTTGCTATACAGGATCCTTCGCTCTGTTAGAACGGTCGCCCTAAACATGAGCAGTATTACTGAGTCACTCATATTGAGTCTCTCAATAATACTCACCCATACAGGATGTTACTGGTAGGACTAAGCCGCCAGGCACCAGGACCAAACAGAAAAGTTTCTAGCTAGCAATCTACAGCGGGGGAATGCCCACCGCAGACGTCACCCTCTGATGTCAGCCTGTCCTATAAAGGCAGTTGGTCCTCCACACCCTCCTCAGCTCTTTTCCTGCTATTGACCTGTGCACATCAGACCTTAGCAGATGCCACAGCTGCAGTCGAATGCCATTACCCACGCTTGCCATGCTTTTTTATTTTTTTCTTTCTTCAGTATTAACATCAATTTTTCAGTGTCACAGTCATCGAGTTTGTGTCTTCTACACCTGTCTCGTCATCTGACTGCTCCATGAAGTGTGCCTGCAGCAAACAAATTCCTGAAAAAGACTGTCACTGTGCTTGTATCCTGTGCCTAGGCCCCAGTCACAACACCTAAGCCTGACAGATTTGCCCGAAATTTAACCAGGCCACTGGGAGATGTTCTCTAAAAATCCTGAAGAGGCATCTCATCAAGCAGAAGCTCGTCGTGATGGAAAAGAAGCTGCAGGCTAGGAGCTCTTCGGCTTCACCACACCGTTCTTGTAGATCTTCCTCCTCTTCTCAGTCCTGGGAAAAATCTGGTGTGAAGCACAAACACTGAGACAAACACTGGTCTGTTTCCTGTTTGCGGTCTCCACATAAACCTTCAACTGCATTGGGGTCAGCTTCCCACAGGAAGTTGGCCCTATGGCCTCACCTACCCTTACTTCTGCAGGGCAGCCAATGGCCCAACTGCCCTCTCTCATCTCTGTCATGGGTGACGGCTCTTCAGGGCAGGGGACTCTGTCTCCTGCACCTCAGCCCCTGACACTCAGGCCCATTACTTCCATGGGCTGTTAGCCAGGAGGCTCAGCTGGCGTAGATATGACTGGCATCAGTTCTTCTGCCATCGCCTTCCTGGCTAAGTTGCTGCCTACGTCAGTCCCCTCCACAGGGTCTGATGCCAGTCCTTCTTGGCAGTGCCTGCAACAGGCTACTGGTGTTTCTTCCAGTCCAGTGTCACTGCTGTCTTCACCAGGGAGGTCTCCTCCCCCCCAGGCACCAGTTTCTTCTCTACCGGTGCTGGCAGATTCTTCTCCCAGCTGTCCTTGAACGGCACCCATTGGGCCGCTGCCTGTGCTGCCGCTGTCACAGCATGTGAGCCTGGCACCAGTATTTCCTCTTCTGCAGCCTGCGGGCCCAGCACTAGTCCTGCCTTTATCGCAGCCTGTGTGCCTGATGCCAGTCCCACAGCTGGCACCTTCTCTACCCCTGCTGGCACACCCTACACTGGCCCCAATGCCACCATTCCCTTATCTAGTGCTGGTCTATCCTTTTCCGTCGGTATATAACTATACCTTTCTGGTGGGCTACAGCTCCATTTTATGCGTGGTGGTGTTTCATGCAGAAGCAGACCCCTGATCCTCAAGGTCCTCCTCCGGCATCCCCTAGGCAGCCTGCTGGGGACCTTCCGCCCCAGACTGGAGGTGCTGTGGTGCCTGGGACCCTATACACTGAGGTCCACTGGATCCAGACTCGACATTGGCTCTGGCGCTCACCAAGATGAGTGCCTGCCGGACGAAAGTGAGCCAGAGGAGCCGGATGAGGATGACTCTGATTATTCTCAGTCTTCCTCCACCCCGGGGAATTCTTCTTAAGGCAAAGAATCTGACTCATTCCCTCCTAATGATCCATCTTTCATGGTCATCATGAGGCATATCCACCATGGGCTGGAAAATGGTGGAACAGGAGCAGCACCATCTGGCCGTTTACTTGCATAAGCCTGATGCCCCTCCTCATGGTTGTCTCCCCCATTGACTCTAATGACAATGTCACAAAGGTGGCTCGTAAGCACCCCTCTATGACTCCAGTGGTGCCCAAGAAGGCAGACTGGCTTTACAATGCTTTGGCTGGTATGCCCTTTTTAGGGGTAAACCCAAAGCTGACTCTGTGGTCGCCAGCGTGGCACATGACTACACCAAGAAGTCCAAGCACCTAAGTGCCCTTCTCCCTGACAGGGAATCTAGGTAGCTGGACCACCTGAGCAAGCAAATTTTTGCATTCGCCACCCTGGCCTTCAAGACCATCAACTACGTGGCCCACATGATCCAGTACCAGAATGTCTTCTGGAACTAGGCCAGGGACCTAGTTCAGGCTTTGCCCAATGACCTCTTCAAAAACTCAGCCTTTCCTGCTCCTTAAGGCAGGCCCTGATATGGATAACCATGTCCTTCGGGCTGCCTGTGATGCTGTGGACACCTCAAGCAGGCGAGCAACTGCAGGCATCTGCCTCCTGTGCCATTCCTGGTCCTGAGTATCTGGCTCTGCCTCAGTTGTGCAGTCCAGCATTTTTGATGCCCCCTTTCAGGGCCCGGTCCTGTTCGGAGGGGTTGTCCAATATATAATTTCCTCCCTCCAGGAGTCGGACTGTGCCTTCTGGTCCGTTCACTCACTGTACCATACCCAGCCTCAGACTGGTCAGCAGTATCCTTTTCACTGCTCCTCCTGCAGACTGTCCCACCCACCAAAGGTCAGGGCAAATGCAAAATGGCATCAGCCCCCTACGCAGCTGCCGCCAGAGCCCCTCAAGCACCCACGGCTGCCCACCCAGTGCCTGCCCCTACCTCCTGACTCCTTGGCCAACCGCCCCAGAAAGGGTTCTATGGGAGGCTCTCAGGGGGTCAATTCTCCTTTCACCTTGACGGATCTTGGGGCATTACCTCAGAAAACTTGATTCTGCAGATCACAGAACATGGCCACATGCTCAAGCTTCTCGAATGGCCCCCAAAAAAAATCCTCCGGGAAATGCTGCCTACCCCCAAGCACATGTGTCTCTCGTCTGGAAGGAAATTCAAACACTTCTGCAAAAAAGAGCTATAGAGCCCATCCCTCCAGCTCAGTGGGGCAGGGGCTTCCATTCACATTTCTTCCTGGTCCCCAAAAGACCAGGGATCTCCGGCCCATCTTGGATCTGAGTCATCTGAACTTGTACACAGAGCAAAAACTCTTTAAGATGGTCACCCTTCAGGGATTGTTGCCCCTGTTACACTGAGGAGATTGGCTCTGTTCTCTGGACATGCAGGATGCATATCTGCATATCAGCATTTTTCCTTCCCATCGGCGCTTCCTCCACTTCCATTTCCAGGGAGCCCATTTCCAATTTAGGGCCCTGCGTTTTGTCCTCTCTTCAGGTCACAGGGCCTTTACCAAGTGCCTGGTGGCAGTAGCGGCTGCCTTGTGGAGACAGGGTTTCTACACATTCCTGTACCTGGACAATTGGCTGTTAGTAGCCCCCTCCAAGGACCATCTTGTCTAGACTCTGAAGTATACCTTATGCTTCTTCCAGACCTTGGGTATCACCAAAAGTCCTGTCTGTCTCCTTGTCAGCGCCTTCAGTATATTGGGGAAGTCTGGATACCACCCAGGGCATGGCCTTCTTGCCCATGGACAGAGTGGAGCGCTTGATGGCCCAGGCCTACCTGCTCCGCTCCGGTCACCAGGTCCCCACCAACATCTTCTTGTGACTCTTGAGTCACATGGCAGCAGCCATTGCCACAGTTCCCCTCACCACCCTTCACATGTGGATACCTCAGTGGATGTTGAGAGTTCAGTGGGATCAACGCATGGACAACCTGGACCAGCTGGTCATGGTCTACAACCCCATCAGGAGAGTCCTGTCATGGAGGTTAGAGCTGGCCAACTTGCTTTGGGGGGGGGTCCTTTCAATCCCGGCCTCTCATCAGATTCTCATGACGGATGCCTCAGCTCAAGGCTGGGGAGCTCGTTAGGCTGCTCACCAGACTCAAGGCACTTGAACAGATGTGGAATTGGGTTTCCACATCAATGTCCTGGAGATGCAAGTGGTCCTGTATGCTCTGCAGGCCTTCCAGACTCATCTCCTCCCTGGTCCACTGCTGATGCCTACGGACAACATGTGTGTGTTGTATTACATCAACAAACAGGGGGGAACTCGCTCTTATCCTCTGTGTCGGGTGATGATGAGGGTTTGATATTGGGCCATTGAACACAGTCTGGAGCTCTCGGCCGTACATGTTCCAGGCACAAATCATTCTGGTGGACAGTCTCAGCCACTCCCGATCAAGGTCTCATGAGCTGGAGCTTCTGACCCTGGTGGTTGAAGATCTATTTGACAGATGGAGTTGGTCAGAGCTGGACCTTTTTTCATCCCCACTCAACGCAAAACTGCCACTTTTTTGATTGCTCGATCCTGGGCCTGGAGTTGTCAGGTGAGACGCATTGTCTCTCTTCTGGAAGGGGAGGTATCTGTACACCTTCTCTCCCTTCTTGCTCCCTTAGTGTGCGCTTCTCAAACTCCAGTTGGAGGGGGCGGAGATGACTCTTATAGCCCCCTTCTGGCCATGTCAGATTTAGTTCCCCTTGCTGCAGCAGCTGGCAGTGGAACCTCCAGTGCCCTTGCTTCTATGCACTAGTTTACTGTCCCACAGCCAGGGCACCCTGGTCCATCTGGATCTGAAGTCTCTGCATCTCCATGCGTGTCTCCTGAGGACTTAGCCATCACCTGCTTTAGAGTTTCCCCTAGGGTCAGCAGTGTTCTGGCGGCTGCTAGAAAGTCCTCCACTTGAGCAACTTACACCATGAAATCGAAGTTCTTCTTCCTTTGGGCTACTTTGCTCCATCTGAACCCCTTCAACTGTCCAGTGAATCAGATGCTGGAGTACCTTTTCTCCCTTTCAGATTTGGACTTCGGGTACTCCTCCCTCAAGGTGCATCTTTCTGCCATCTCTCCGTACCATGCACCTATCGAGGGCAGGTCTGTGGCACAACTTGAGGTGTCTCGCACCTTTCTGCAGGGCATTTTGCATCTGAAACCTCCCATTCGGGACCCAGTCCCCTTCCCATGGGACCTCTAGCTAATGTTGGAGAAACTCACATTACCTCCCTTTCAAATGGCCATGAGTTGCAAGCTGTGCTTTCTGTCAGGGAAAGTGCTCTTATTATTTGCTGTTACTTCTACTCTAAGGATTTCCAAGCTTCAGTCTCTCATGTGTAAGGAGTCTTATTTGTTTTTTCACAAAGACAGGATGTCTTTGCATACTAATCCTAAGTTTCTTCCCAAGGTGGTGTGAGAGTTTACTTTGAACCAATCCATCAGCCTACCTATTTATTATCCTGAGTATTATAATCGGGGAGGCTCTGCTCCATGCTTTGGATGTACATAGAATCTTATGATACTATATGCAGCTGACCAAGACTTCAAGGAGTCTGTTCAGTTGTTTGTTTTGTTCGCCTTCAAGAGAGAAGGCACTCCAGTTTCCAAACAGTGTTTAAGCGGTTAGCCAATTGCATTGTTTATTGCAACAGTAAGTACAACAAGGACCTTCTGGGAGTGGTTAATGGTCATTCCACCAGGGGTATGGGCGCTTCCACGACTTGTTTCAGAAATGTTTCTGCTGTGGACATTTGTGCAGCCACTACCTGGAGTTTTGTCCATACCTTCACCAAGCATTACAGTCTGGACATTGCTTCTCACGCTGGGCCAGTTTTGGCCTCACTATTCTAGAGGGCCTTCTTTTTAGGCCATTGGCTGCTGTCTAACCTCCACCTGCTGCTGCTTCATTTACTCTGCCGGAGCTGCTTGGGACTCAGTCTTACCGGTGTTGGCCTGCTGCAAGAACCTCCCTTGAAGTAAGGTAGTACAGTTACGAAAGAACTTACCGTAACAGTAGATCTTCAAGAGGAGCTCTTCCGGCAGGACCTAATTTTCCCTTCCTCCTTCCCCCTTCTTTTTTCTTTGCTGTATTCCTCTTCCATTCACCTGGGTTTTCTGCTTCCCATTTCCTTCTTTGTTCTTGTAAACCTCCTCAGTTCTTCTTTCACTGCTTGCTCTGGGTCTGTGGCGGGAGAACTGAGGAGGATGTGGGGGACTGTCTGGCTTTATAGGATGGGCCAACATTAGAGGGTGACTTCTACAGTGGGCGGTCCCCTGTGGTAGACTGATAGCTAGAAAGTTTTCTGTGTGGTCCTGGTGCCTGGTGGCATAGTCCTACCAGTGCTGGCCTGCTGCAAGAGCTCCTCTCGAAGATCTGCTGTTACAGTAAGTTAACATACTAACATACTAATTGCCAGCAGATTAGGCCTTATGGTCTATCGAGTCTGCTCGAACCTTAGATCCTTAGTTGGATGCCAAGGCCCTCCCCTCCCTTGTGCTCCAGAAACTCCTATCATCCATCCCCACCCCCCTGGGACAGGCCATCATCTGATACATCCACTTTCTGTATCTGTCCCACCCTCTCTCGAAGCCCTCCACTGTGGATCTCTGAACCAGCTCACCAGGCAGTGCATTCCAAGGGTCCACCACCCTCTCAGTGAAAAACCTCCACCTCTTTTCCCCCCCTCACCCTTCCACCTTCCAACTTCAAACCATGCCCTTTGGTGATACCTTCCTGCTTTAGTCTAAAGATCCCTTACATGTTTACCCTATTTATTCCCTTGAGGTACTTGCAGACCTCAATCATGTCCCCCCGTCTCTCCTCTTCTCCAATGAAAACAGGCAGAGCTCTTCAAGTCTGTCCTCATACGTCAAATCCCCTAGCCCTCATATCATCTTAGTTTCCCTCCTCTGTACCTCTCCAGGAGCTGTATGTCCCTCTTCAAGTGTGGTCTCCAGTACTGTACACAGTACTCAAGAGTGTGGTCTAACCAGTCCATTGTGACAGTGGCAGAATCACTTCCTTGCTCCTAGAGGTGATCCCCTTACGATGCATCCCAACATCCTGTTTGCCTTGCTAGCCGCTCCTGCACTGCTCAGAGTTATTCATACATGCATCCACCATGACCCCTAGGTCTTTTTCCCCTATTGAGCCCTCCAGCGCCTCCCCTCCCAGGGTGTACCTGTGTTTAGGGTTTCCCCGACCAAGATGCAACACCTTGCACTTGGTGATATTGAAATTTAATTTCCATGTGTGAGCCCAGTTTTCCAGGGTGTCCAGGTCCCCTTACAGGGCCAACCTCCCCTCTTCTCCCTCAACTACTGCTCCCATCTTGGAGTCATCCGCAAAGAGACTCATTTCACACCCTATACCCTCCCGGATGTCCGATATGTATGCATTAAACAGGATCGGACCCATGACCGAGCCCTGCAGTACCCCACTACCAACCTCTCTAGGGTTCGAGAGCTCCCCACAGACCACTACTGTCTGAGTGCATCCAGCTAGCCAGTTTTCAATCCATCTGACCATCAAAGGGCCTACTCCTAACCCCATCAGTTTCTCCACCAGGCCATTGTGGGGGACAGAGTCAAACGCCTTGCTGAAGTCCAAGAATAATACATCCACAGGCTTTCCCCTGTCCAGTTCTGATGTTACCCATTCGTAGAACACCACAAGATTGGTTTGA
This sequence comes from Neoceratodus forsteri, assembly GCA_016271365.2. Taxonomy (NCBI): domain Eukaryota; kingdom Metazoa; phylum Chordata; order Ceratodontiformes; family Ceratodontidae; genus Neoceratodus; species Neoceratodus forsteri. The sequence continues at coordinate 887,212,744 of CM028135.1, read as the reverse complement.
CATGATCTATCTGGCACAAACTCATGTTGTCGACTATCCAGTCCTCCCACCTACTCCAAGTACACCCCCAATCAATCCTTTAGTATACTCTCCATTAATTTTCCCACCACCGAGGTCAAACTGATGGGTCTATAGTTACTTGGTACTTCCCTCGACCCCCCTTTATGGATTGGCACCACATGTGCCTCTCGCCAATCCCTAGTTACCCTCCCTGTCTCAAGCGACCTGTTGAAGAGCTCCACCAAGGGTGCAGCCAATATGTCCACCAATTCCCATAGTACTCTCGGATGAATGCCATCTGGCCCAGGAGATTTGTCTTTCTTTAGGGCCTTGAGGGCTAACCACACCCTTTTGGCGGAGATAGCATCATCCGTTCCCTCCACCTTACTGGCCTTTTTATCCTTATCCAGATGTGACATCCCTGGGGTACCTCTCCTCCCTCTTGCTCCATTTCTGTTGCTCCCCTGATCCCACTCACTGCCGCATAGTCCTCTTCGTGCCTTGCTTTGTAGATATCCCACCCTCCTAGTGAACATAGAGGCAAAGTTCTGTTAAATACCTCTGCCTGGTCCCTCACCTCTTCCACCCACCTCCTTCTGATCTCAATCTGCTGAGATGGCCCTTAGTTTTCTCTCTGCTCCCTCAATGTACCGAAGAACCCTTTTCCTCCATGTATCCCCTGTGCCAGCCACTGCTCTTTACTGGACTTTGCTCCCTCACCATCCGGGTGACTTTTCTAGATGCATGATGGTACATTTCCTCTCCCTATCCTCTTGTTGTTTTATATTTTGTAGGCGCTTCTTTTCTCTGACCGCTCACCTGTACCTCACCGGACCAGCAGCATGGTTTATGTGACGCTGTCTCTACGCTTTCAACTTAGCTCGATCCTGACTGCCTCATGAAGTCCCCTGCTTTATGACCTTCCATCTCCTTTCCACACTTGTCATTGATGTAATCCCCTTCAAGTGATCCTTGAGAATATTTCCATGCCCACAAAGTCTGCTCCCCTGAAGTCCACTGCCAGTGTCCTAGATCTCCCCCATGCTTATTTGAAACCAGACAGTATTGTGGTCGCCCCAGTCAGGGGTCCGTCCACCAGGCCCCGACCAGATCCCCATCTGCCAGAACCACGCCCAGGACATGCCCTCCCTTGTGGGCTCCATCACATGCTGTGTTAAGAACACATCCTGGAAGCCGTCCAGCAGCCTCTGCTCCTTGGCCACCTTAGAGGACATGGTTCCCCAGTTTGTACCTGGCATATTAAGGTCTCCCATCAACACCACTCCTTCCCCTTTTGGTCCACAGTGGGCAATGATGTTGTCCAGCAAACCATCCTCTAGAACATCACTCATCCCGGGGGGCCTATATACTACACCCAGCTTGACCTTGTCTCCTGCTGGGGATTGTAAGGTGTCCCATAAGGCCTCCACGTTTCCCTCTGCCTCTTCTACCCTAGCAATTTCTATGTCATCTCTAATGAACATAGCCACTCCACCCACTCTGCCCTCCTTTCTATCCTTCCTAAGCATAATGTACCCCTGCACGTTTAGGTCCCAGTCATGGTTTTTGTTGGCCACGCCTCTGACCCCCGAACAGCATAACCTGGAACTCTGGCAACTTGTTTTCCAAACTCTGGCATTTACTAACACCAGCCCTCACCCCTTATCCTGATCCTCTTTGTCTAACCCCACCCAGATTCCTTATACTTCCATCCTCCCTCTGCTCCTCCTGAAACCTCCACCCCCCCAGTCTGTTCCCTCCCTCGGGCTTGAAAGTTACTCCTTCATCTGGAGGAGAGGGCTTGGTCAGCCTCCTTGCTCCCTCATCTCTTCTCTTTAGTGTGTGTACATTTAGTACACACACTAAATATGGTGGTACGTCACATGCTTCAAAAACATGCACAGTTAAAAGACACACTTGACACTGTTTGGGACATCCCTAGATATTTCCGTTTACACCCCCAAATGCACTGAACTCCTCTGCCATTACCAGCAGAAAGCACAGTGTTCCTCAGCATTGCTTACTTAAAGACATCTCAGCAAGGTGGAGCACAATCTGTAATATCAGTCAGTTAGCTTTTCTTTATAAAGTGCCCTATGCCTTTGGCTCATGGCACTGTACAAAAATAAATTCACAGTAAAAAGCTTAAAAGCATAAAATGTTAGGAGGAGCACACTTGTCACTCATGTTCATAAAAGTCAAGGTAAAAGAAGCATGTTTTTAAGGACTTTCTAAATACCTCTGAGATCTGCCAAAGAAGAGAAGGCATGGAATTCCATAGACTGCGAGCTTCACCACATATGCTTTGTCCCCAGATGTAGAGTGTTGCAGTAGTTAAGGGCAGATGTCACAAAGGCATATACCAAAGTCACCAGGTCATCCTACTGAAGATAGGGCTTCAGTTGGGCAATTTTCCTATGGTGGAAAAAATCCTCAGTGGACAACAGCTGCCACCTCTACCTCAAGTGACAGCATGCTGTCAATTTCTTTTTTTTAACTCATTTCTTTAGTAAGACATTGCAAAATCATAAGATGGACCACAGCAATACTTTAGGAAAAGAGCTGTGTTACTTTACTGTAGAATATAGCATTGGAGATCCCTATGATGTGCTGTTGTCAAACACTCCCTCTGACTGCCATTGGGATGGCTGCTAGCTGTAGATTAAACAAAGAGTTTAATCAATAGTTTCCATCTGCTGCAACTTGCTCACAGCTTTTCTGACATGACATTCACACTATGTAACACATGCGGCAACAAGTTTCCCTATGTGACTTCTGTGCACTGATGCTGTGTGTGTTCCTGAACCAATCCTGTTATTTCCCCCTACTCAGGATTGTTCTGCTCACCTTGTGCCCTGTTTCCTCCTTCCTGTTTGTTTACCCTTGCCTACTGTATTGTAACAAACTCCACTGGTGGTCTGGCCGTATTATAACCCGATTACTCAGCCCTCTGTGGCCACATGTCACCCTAATGTGTTATGTACTAAGTACTCTGTTGTATTTAAGTTCTATGTTCCATGTACACTGCTGTAATTTCTCTCCTTCTTGTAACTAATTCTGGGTCGCTCCTGAAAAAGGGACCTCCAAGGCTCAGTGGACCTACCTGGTCATCAAAACTGAATGAATGAATAAAATAAATATTGTGCGCTGTGTAATTTGGCAGAACAACAACATTAGCAATGCTATTTCCACCTGCTCTGGACTGATTCTTGTGTTGCTGAGCTCTGGCACAGTAGGTTAGGAATAAGCCACAGTATTGGGGAGGGAACGCATACCGCATATCGCAGTTCTGCTCTCCAGTCTTCTTTCTTCTGGTCTGTGCGACTCCAGAAAAACATCTCAGTATTTTGCTTTGCAGGATGACACTGCTTAGAGGTATGTGTGAAGCTGGACAAGGGGTACTACAGGCGGGGGGGAGGGTACACCACATATCGCAGTTCTGCTCTCCTATACGCTAAATAGCAGATGACTGCCGCAGGGGTACAGTGTGGTAGATTACAAACTCTTGTACACTGCTTTCAGCTGACTGGTCAAGATTCCGGGACTACATGAACTGTGACTGCAAAAAGGGGAAAACAGAGCAACGAACAGACATATACCCTGCTATCTGTCTGTGGCTACAATATGTTAATATCATAGGCAATGACAGATTCGCTGCAACACTCCATGCAGTATTACGTCTGCCAAAGTGATTTTTGTGCCGCGGACAAACAGCAGGCTGCACGCTCTGAGACATACAGGCAAGAGATCACTATATCTCCTGCGAAGTGACAAGATACATTCTGTGAACACAGTCAGGACTGCACTGTACTGTGCACACTAAGACGTGAAAAACATGGCTACCAGGAAAAACAAGCAGAACAGTTTTTGTAGATCCTTACACAATATCATCAGGTCATCTCTAGTGTAAAAAACAAGATCAGGCACTAAAACCGTGGATTAAATAGGGAATTTAATCCATAGACACCTGACAGCTAACAACTAGTCAGTTAGTGTACCTCAGGAAACCCATGTGTTATAAGTAAGCAATAACCCTACACTCTGTCATGGGTTATTGCTAACATATTGTAGTGGGAACGCTGTTTTAAGTATTTATTTATTTAGTTTTTGCACACCAGGGTAACCTCATTTAGGTTAAACATCTATTTTACAAGAGATTCCTGGAGGACAGTTACGACAACAGAGACAGTTGAAGGTTACAAATGTGAAGGTTACACATGTAAAAAGTACAGTTAAAAGCCATTACATATAAGTACATTCTTGATAGTAGTAGGTAAGGTTGTTCGGAATCCATCCAACAGAATCAAATACATTGGATTGCAGGCATTTTTTGTGGAATTCTGGTTTTCAGCTTTAAAGGCGAAAAATCTGAATTCCAAAAAAATGGCCAAAAGTGGAATGAGAGTCTGATTCTAATTCCACATCCGGCTGCAGTGCACCCAGAACTACTGAAGTCCTCTCCAGACTCCATCCTCCCTCCTTCCACCCTTCGCCCCCCTCCTTCATCTTGAGTGTAGTGCCAGCAGATCCATCGGCCACTCTCTGTCACTAAGCCCACTCTCCACTTGACTCACTCAATGGGTTGCTGCATGGTAGGCTACTACTAGCCCTGTAGCCCAAAAGCAGCTTGTGCTTAACTTGAGCCCTGCCCCCCCCCCCCCCATAGTCCTGGTGGGACTCTGAGCCGTACGTGGTCCCTCTAATCCCACTCTCTTCTGATGACAGTAGAACAACGCTAAGTAAGCATGTTTGCCACATCTTTCTCGTATGTCCTGTTTGCTGAGGTGGCAGTCTACCAGCACTAATTCCTGGGATTAGCACATGTCATCTTGAGAGCAAGAAAGGTGGATTGTCTAGTTACCTAGATTTTGCTTCTGGTAGGCTACCCCCTTTCCCTGCTGAAGTTCACTGAAAACTAGCCGAGGATGGCATATTGATGGCCGGGGCCACGTACATGCCTTGCTGCTCCAGTGTTGGACTGGCCTGGCAGAATAGACCTTGGCTGAGTGATGATAGCAATTAGCCACTAGCCAGTTAGTCACATTAGACTGAGATGAGAGGGAGGATTCCTCCTGTCAAGCAAACCCTATGGTGCATTTGGTCTAGAGGGTGGATCCAGGACTGAGGTGGATCAGGTCATGCCAACAGCACTGGAGGCGGTATCCGGGAAGGGGGCTGTGGTTAGGGGCTCATATAGCTGGAGCTAGGAATCGGACCACCAAGAAGAGGGAGAACCTTCACTAAACTAACTGAAAGCTTCTCTAGTCACTGTAACGTCACTAGAGGAGAGGGACTGTCTCAAAGGAACTTGGTGATTGGGGACACAATGGTGGAGGACTAAGAAGCTTTTTTTTTTTGTTGTTGATTAAATAACTCCCTTCCCTCCCCCCCCACCGGTAACTTAATTTGCAGGTTGATGGTTGTACAGATGCGGAATCAGGAATTTGGAATCCATTTTTAATTCTGTTGTAATGTCATAACCACGATTGGAATCAGAAGTGAAATTTCCAAAAACCCACAAAATCAAAATGGTAAGGATTCCAGGCAATCCGAGCATCCCTAGTAGTAGGTTTAAGTTACAGAATGCTCAGAAGAATCATTCTGTGGCAGCAAATAGGAAGAGGCAGGGGGTTGATCTAAATATTCATTTCTGGCTCACTGCATAGTGCAGACTTCCTTGGACCATTGAGATTTCCTTCTGACTTGCCAACTGTGGCTAGTGTAAAAAACAAAAACCTCCCTTAGCCTGTTTCAGCCCCACTACCCTTCCCACCCATGTCTCCTTAGTTAGCAACTCACAAAAGTTTCTAAAGTATATGAATAAAATCCCTAATCAGGCATGTCATCAGTAGTGTCTCAACACTCTCACTGCCAAGCCTGAATGTAGCAGATCTCTCCCTCATGAAATATAGCACAATAATACTGGTAGAGATTGCCAGTATTTGGGCCAGGTGGTGAGACTGTTAATATACCGTCAGTGACACACTTCATTAAGTATTTTATTCACATGCTTTAGAAAATTTGGTGAGTTGCTGATTAAGGGGACATGGGTGGGAAGAGTGGTTGGGCTGAGATAGGTAGAGGGAGGATTTTTCTTACATTAGTTGTGAGAGTTAGATGGCGTTTGGACAAATAGGTGAGTGGAGGGTTTGTGCTGGCTGCCATCAGGGATCAGGATGGGGTTGGGGTGCATTTGGGGGTGCTATTCGATAACAGGGAGAACTTATGGGGAACGGGAGAGGGAGGCGGTGCACTGAACACCATGGGGAACTTTTGGGGAAAGGGAGAGAGAGGGAAGGAGTGCCATTGGACACTAGGGAGAACATATGGGGAAGGGGACAGAGAGGCGGGTGCCACTATTGGACAGGAGGGAGAACTTATGGGGAGGGGGGGTTCCCACTGGACACCAGGGAGAACTTATGCGAAAGAGGAGAAGGAAGGGGAGTCTTTGGACACCAGGGAGAACATCTGGAGAAAGGAAGAGAGGGAGGATGTCATTGGACACTGTGGAGAACTTATGGGGAAGAGAAGAGTGAGAGGCTGCTGGTAGAAACCAGGGAGGGCTTATGAGTAAGAGGAGAGGGAGGGTATGCCACTGGAAACCAGGGAGTGATTAGAAAGGGATGGGGGAGAGAGTATATCTACACAGTAATCCTCATTATAACTTTATTTATTTATTTAATTTTGGTAACCAAGTAGGCCCACTTGAGACAGGATGGTCCCTTTTTCAGGGGTGACCCAGGGTTAATTACAGACAGACATAAAGCAGTGACATATTGAATATACAATTGGAGAGAAGCAATAGCCATATAATACAGAGTAATACAATTATTAATTGACATAATTCTTAACATAAACAGGAGACACAATTTGCAGAGCTATAATAAAGCTATAATTTATATAATTCTTAAGTCTCACAGATTGAGGCCTAGTGTGCTAATTTTATCCATTTTCACTTGTAACAGGAGCATTGATTAGATTCCAGTAAATGGGAATTGACTGCAGGGGAAAGGCCTTAAACAACTGGTACAACAACCCACAAGAGACAGGGCTATCCTAGATCTAGTACTGACTAACAGGGAAGGGATCACAGATCTCCAGGTAGAAGGTCACCTGGGGGCCAGTGACCATCACATGGTATGGTTCAATTTGGCTACTACATCTGAATCATCCCATTCCAAGGCAAAAATATGGGACTTCAGAGGAGCTGACTTTGATAAGATGGCCAACAGAGTTAAGCTAGCCCTGGCAAAAAGAAACACAGGTGAGGGGGTACAGGCAAAGTGGGCAAGCATTAAGGATGCAATACTTGAAGCAACATCCCATTGTGTTAGATAGAAAAGGAAGTGCAAAAGAAGAAGGAAACCACTTTGGTTCTCAAATACAGTAGCAGAAAAGGTCAGAGCCAAAAGGCTGGCCTTCAGGAAATATAAGGAAACACAGCAGGATGAAGATAGGGAGGCATACCAAACTGCCCTAAGGAAAGCAGGGAAGGCAGTAAGGCAGGCAAAGTTCCAAACTGAGGAAACACTAGCACGAACAGTAAAAGAAGGTGACAAGACTTTCTATAGATACATTAGTGAAAGGAGAAAGTCCAGAGGGGTATTGCTAAGCTTAATGGAGAAAAGGGATCATGTGAGGAGGAGGACCATGTAAAAGCATCTATCCTAAATAGATACTTTTGCTCAGTATTTACTGAAGAGAAGGTAGGGCAGGGCCCACGGCTCAGCAGCATGGACACAGGGGGGAGGTGAGCACTACTCCCTTCACAAAAGAAAGGGTCCTACAAGAGCTTGCTAAGCTCAGGGTGGACAAGGCAATGGGACCTGATGGCATACATCCAAGGGTACTTAAGGAGCTAAACGTGGAACTAGCAGAGCCATTAGCAGAACTGTTTAGTGAGTCTCTGAGCACAGGAGAGGTCCCAGAAGACTGGAGAAGGGCTCATGTGATCCCGCTCCACGAGAGTGGTAGCAGGGAGGAGGCAGGGAACTACAGACCAGTCAGTCTTGCCTCAGTAGTGGGCAAGATTATGGAGGCACTCTTTAAGGAAAGGATAGTGCAACACCTGGAATCCATAGGGGCACAGGATCCAAGACAGCATAGGTTTACAAAAGGAAGGTCCTGTCAAACTAATCTTATAGATTTCTTTGACTGGGTAACCAGAGTGGTGGACCAAGGTGGAGCAGTTGATGTCGCCTACCTTGACTTCAGCAAAGCTTTTGACACTGTTCCACATAGAAGATTGATAAATAAGCTGGGTAGGCTTGGGGTGGGTCAGAAGTTGGTCAACTGGGTGGCAAACTGGTTGACGGCAGAAAACAGAGAGTGGTGGTAAATGGTATACAGTCAGAAGAGATGCAAGTCACAAGTGGGTACCTCAGGGATCAGTCCGGGGCCAGTCCTCTTCAACATCTTCAATAGTGACCTTGCAGATGGACTAGAGGGTAAGGCTATTTGTCTGTTTGCAGATGACACAAAGATCTGCAACAGAGTAGATGATCCTCATGGGGTGGCAGAATAAGAAGAGATCTGGATAAACTAGCAAAATGGTCAGAAGAGTGGCAACTGGATTTAATGCAAAGAAGTGCAAGATCATGCACATAGGGAAGAGAAACCCTGAAGCCACCTATAGGCTGGGAGGAGTTGCTAGCAGTCACAAAGGAAGAAAGAGACTTGGGCATCATCATCACTGATGACCTGAAATCATCCAACAGACCTCTAAAGCAGTGGGTAAGGCTAGGGGGTGTTAGGTGTATTAGTAGAGGTATCACAAGTCTAAGAGGGAGGTATAATCCTCTTTACAAGACACTGGTTAGGCCCCATCTGGTATACTGCGTGCAGTACTGGAGGCCACACCTTCACAAGGACATTAACCAAATTGAGGCAGTCCAGAGAAGGGCAACCAAAATGGTGCAGGGACTGCATCAGAAGACATATGAGGACAGATTAACAGAGCTCAATATGTATACCCTAGAGCAAAGGAGGGAGAGAGAGGTGATATGATCGAGGCATTTAAACACCTTAAGGGCATTAACAAGGTGAAAGAGTCTAACATGTTTAAATATAAGAAAAATAGCAGGACAAGAGGACACAGCATGAGATTAGAGGGGGGCCAATTAAGGGGGAATGTGAGGAAATTCTTTTCACAGAAAGGTGGTGGATGCATGGAATGGCCTCACCAAGAAGTGGTGGCTATGAATACAGTGCAGGGCTTCAAACAGGCATGGGATAGGCATAAGGAGCAATACAAATGACTATGAATAGATAGGCCACTGACAGAGCAAAGGCTGATGGCACATTTATAAAGTAGAAAAAGAAACGGGCAGACTGGATGGGCCTTGCGGTCCTTATCTGCCGTTAACTTCTATGTTTCTATGAGCTCATTCTTGAAAGCCCTTAGGGAGGCAGATGTTTGGATGCTACTTGGTAGTCCTTTCCACGGGGCAGGGGTGAAGGAAGAGAATGATCTAGCTCCACTGGAGGTTCTGACCCTTGGCACCTAGAGCAGTTGGAGTTTCGATGATCTTAAGGCTCTATTGCATTGCTTAGGTTACACAGATGCACAGAAATGTGATGGCAGAGAAAGGCCCCACGGCCCATCTGGTCTGCCCAACACCCTACCTCCCTCCTTCTGTTATGCTTCCACCCTCTTTTCCCGACCCTTTAAATCTATCCCAAGTCCTCGTGAACCCCTTCACCTTTTCAGCTGCCACTACCTCCTCCAGTAGCTGGTTCCAGGCCTCCACCACCCTCTGCGTGAAAAACTGCCCCCAGTTTGAGGCTATTTCCCCTCGTGTTCGCTCCTTCTTCTATTTGAACAAGCTATCACCCTCCACCTTATTTAGTCCCTTCAGATACTTAAAGGTCTCAATCATGTCCCCCCTCTTCCTCCTAGTCTCCAGAGGGTACAAATTCAGTCCTCTCAATCTTCTCTCATAGGGTACATCCTGCATCCCTTGTACCATTTTGGTTGCCCTTCTCTGTACCCTCTCCATCAACTCAACATCTCTTTGTAGGTGAGGCCTCCAGAACTGCGCCCGTTACTCCAGATGCAGCCTGACCATGGTTCTGTATAATGGCATTAACACAGAACCATGGTCAGGCTGCATGTGGAGGATGGGGTGCAGTTCTGGAGGTTGCAACAGATATTTTAGGCTAAGGAGGTGTTGTCCAGCTTTAGTTTGTAGGCTATACACAGGAAGGGGCTAGGTCAGCCTGCCCTCAACTGACTGCCAATTTAGGGATTCTAACACTGTACAGTGGTGGTCAGTTGGCTTTGCTGAGTTGGAAAATCTTGCTATTCTATGACAGAGCATTCTCAGCATCTGAAGTTCAGTACCGTTGACCAAGGATAGCACTGGGGGCCCTGTGGAGCAGGGATGGAAAGATGGTACCTTGGGCAAATCTGCAGCAAGATTCAGAGGTAAGAAAGGGGCTTAATTGGTAAAGGAGGCCCATCTTTTGGTTTATAGTTTTAGTTAGGTGACTAAAATGGGTCTTGTACACACCATCCTGGTCAAGGTAGACCCCCAGGTACTTGATGGAGTTAACCACCTCTACTTTTGTCCTATCAGCGAGACATAGTTTGAGTTGTTCAGTGCGGTCAGAACCAAGGCTCCTCAGTCCAAATAACATTGTCTTAGTTTTTTTCCCATTGAGTAATAGTTTGTTGGCAATAAACCATTTTCATAGTACCAGTAGGTTTTTACCTAGTTCCTCATTTAGTTGAGTTGTATTTGGGGCGTCACTGTAAAGTACTGCATCATCTGCATATACGGTTACCTTCGTTTCTCCAGTGTGTAGCTGGTAGATTATTTATTAACATTGAAAATAATAGTGGTCCAAGAATTGAGCCTTGTGGGACTCCATCATGGATGTGCTGCTGGTCGGACATGGCCCCACACCACTTCACAATTTGTGATCTACCATCTAGACAGTCAGAGAAACATTTTAGTGAGTGGTTGTCTATCCCCTGGGATTCAAGTTTTTCAGTTAGCAGTTGGTGGTTTACCAAATCAAAAGCTTTGTTGAGGGCTGTAAAGACACCACCTACTAGCAGGCCTTTATCAGTGGTGTTTAAGATGCTGGTGGTTAGGCTAACAAGGGCAATATCAGTACCGTGCTGTTCAGGAGTCATAATGCTGTGTCTCTCTAGGTAGTCTTGTTTTTGATTGTAGATTAGCCTTTCTAGTATTTTGTTCAGTGTAGGAAGGATTGATATGGGTCTATAATTTTCTACTAATTCTCAGGACCCCCCCTTAATGTATTGAAGTAAACAAGGCCACTTTCTATAGACTGGGTACCTTCACTTCTAGGAGGGATTTGTTGAAGATCCAGGTGATAGGGGATGCTATGACTGTGGTAGCTAGCCTTCGTAGCTTGGGTTCAAGTTTGTCAAAGCTGGCAGATCCTGTGATATTCACCTTTACTAATACCTTAAGGACATCAGACTGGGAGCTAAGTTTAAGGTGGACCTGTGGTCTGTTGGAGGGTGCCTCAGCCTTTTTTGGGGGAGTGGGTGAGGTTCCAGTTATAGGCGTTCTATAGTTATCGAGATTCATGAAGAATGTGTAACCGCTAGGTGGCGCTATCCCAAGGGCTACTACCCCTGCCTGCGTGGCTAGTTGCAGGTTAAGGCGCCTGGGTACTGAAACGGGTGCCTCCACCCAGAGGACAGGGTTGGTAGTAACAAGGCTAACCTGGGTACAGCCCTCCAGGACACTGTAACCCCCCCTCTTTCCCCTCTAGTGGCCTAGGCAATATGTAACAAATACTTTCACAGTTTCCCCTAGTCAACATACCATTTCCCACACTGTTTGCACTTACCACCAGGGTTTGTTCCACCAGTTCAACCCTGGAGATCCCTGTAAAAGGTGGTTAGGCACAGCAAATAACAACAGTACAGTTCCTTTTGCTACAAACTGGAACCACAGTCAGATTTTATTTATTTTGTATTTATTTATTTATTGAATTCTCAGATTACAACCTTTGAGCTACCAGCTCATTTACAAAGGTTCCAGGTCAGGAAGAAAATACAAACGTACAAGCGTAAAGCACAGTTTAACAATGAGCATAAGACAGAAGTCAAAGCATTAGGATTTAACAGAGGACCTGGGGATAGGATGTGTAACTTGACACACAGACAGAGTCATTACAATGAATCAGAGGCAAGAATGGGGGGTAATTCAGTGAAAAGGGAGGTGGAGTAGAAATAGGTGTACTGCAAGGTGGGAACCTCAGGTTTGCCTTGTCAGGAGGGCGTGGGGGAGGAGAGGAGAGGGTGAAGAAAATGAGGAAGGCTGGCCGAAGGGAAAAGAGGGGGTAGGTGGGACTAGGCAGGGGGCAGGGGAGGGGAAAAGTTAAGTTGGGGAAGGTGAGGGGTGGGATTTGCTGGGGGGAGCGGCGGAATGGGTGAGTAGCATAGGTGCACATTTGGTGGGGTAGTCAAGCCATTCGTAACAGGAGGGTTGGCCAGGTAGGGCAGGTGCATTGCCTATGGCAGGACAGGTGGGACCTAAGCGCGGATTTGAACAAGCCAATTTTCCTAATGGTGGTAAGTTCTGGTGGGAGTGAGGTGAGCCATAGCGGGGCTAGGTATTCGAAGGATCGCTGACCATGGGTGGTGCGACGATAGGGTATTTTGATGGGGATCTTGTTGGATGTCCTCGTGGTCTTTGTTGGAGTGACCTGGTGTATAAGGGAGCTGGGCCCCAGTGGAAAAAGGCCCAAAGTGGCTTTTTTGGCAAGGAGACATGTTTGATAACAGGTCCTGTCATCCAGGTTTAGCCATCCGGTTTGCAGGTAGAGGTGGCAGGTATTGCTCATGGGGTTCAATACAAGTCGGCAGGCTTTGTTGAGCATGGTGACGAGTCTCTTTGAGGGTGCTGTCAGGGGCTGCGCTGTAGATAGCAAGGCCATAATCAATGGTTGAGAAGACCGAACTGGTTATGGCAAGCTGGAGGGCTTTATCAGTGAGGCAGTTGCATGCTTGTAGAGCAGGCCGAGCTCTCTTAATGTAGAGGCCATGATCGATATGTGAGGGCATAAGGAGAGGGAACTATCAAGGTGAGGCCCATATATTGAATTTGGGGACCATTTCAATGGGGATCTGTTGTAAGTTCTGGATGTTCAGAGTTGCAGCCCTGTGGCGACTGTGCGCTGGGGCAAAGAGCATGGATATCATCTTTTTGTGGTTGACTAGGAGCCTGGCTTTTTTAAACCAGTCTTCCACTTTGTAGAAATCCTGTTGGAGACACTGCTCCAGTGCGATGGGGTCAGAGTGGCTGGTGTAGATCACAGCATCATCTGCGTAGAAAAGAAATTTTTGGTGGTAGGCACGTGGAAGGTTGTTTAAGAAGAGACTAAAGAGGAGGGGGCCCAGGATGGATCCTTGGGGGACTCCAGTGGATACTTGGAAGGGGTCAGAGAGGACATTGCAAATTTTTACCTGCTGAACGCGACCAGAGAGGTAGGGACCAGCACAGTGAGTCTGAGGAGAGCCCAAGTACCTCTAATTGGGCCAGCAGAAGGTCATGGTTGACTGTATCAAAGGCCTTGGTGAGGTCTATGAAGGTTGCCCCCACCAAGCTGCCCTGGTCGAAGGCACTGTGAATGTGGCCCATGAACTCGAGAAGCACAGTGGTGGTGCTGTGGCATGGCCGGAAGCTGTGCTGCTGCTGGCATTGTAGCTGGTATTTTTCAAGGTGTTCCACCAGCTGATCGTACACTATCTGCTCGAGGGCATTTGAGATCGGCGGGAGGACTGAAACTGGCCAATAGTTAGTATGGTCTGTCTTACTACCGGTTTTGTGGATAGGGGTGACAATTGCTGCTTTCTAGAGTCCTAGGAAGGTGCCTGAGGTGAGGGACAGATTTATGATACAGGTCAGTGGGGTTAGCAGTTTGTTGAGGGTAAGAGAGACTAGTTTTAGATCAAGACCCTCAGAGCTGTGCCTGGACTTCCCGAGGACTTGGGAAATGCATTTTTTTGCTTCACCTCTAGATAGAACTTTGAGGTAGAATGGGGAGGTTTGGAACAATGGGGGCAAGCTTTGGGGGGTGGGATGGGCGGTACCGGCTTGGAATTAGAGCTGGGGGGAGCACTGAGCTGAGGTCCATAAAGGCTGTATTGAAGATGTCAGCGATGCATCTGGGGTCCTCTGTTAGGGATCCATTGTGGCTCAGCATTGTGGGTGCTGTGGTATTACGTTTCCCTATGATAGTGGTAATGTTATCCCAGAAACGGTGGCTGTCACCCCAGATGGAGTTAAGCTCGAGTCGGTGGAAATTAGCTTTTGCCTGCCGGATTGCGACAGTGCATTTGTTCCGGGCATCGTTGTAGTTCTGCAAATCCTGGGCAGAGTGAGTATTTATGTACTTATACCATAAGTGATCCCTGGAGTTTAGCTTGGCAAGGAGGTGAGGGGTTATCCATGTTTTATGCGAGACACTGATTTTCCTTTTGGCTAAGGGGGCAAATATGTCACGGGCTGCATTGAAGATAGCTATAAATTTACTCAGTGCTGTGTTAACATCGTTGGCATTTAGGATAGGTGCCCAGTTCAGTTGTAGGAGGTGTTGCTTAAAGAGCCCTAACAAGCCCCTTTTTAGTTTGCGGGATATAATCACCTTGGGTGGTGGTCTCGGGGGGCCTTGTTAAACCAGGCAAAGATAACGGGTAAGTGATCACTTAGGGAGTCGAGGAGCACTTTTAGGCTGGAGATACGTTCTAGGTGGTTAGTTAGTACCCAGTCTAGCAAGGTGCTGTTTCCTGATCTGTAGTTTGAGCGGGTAGGTTGGTCGACTAGCTGAAGGAAGTTAATTGAGGAGACCGCATCCTTATAAGTGGCTGAGTCATGCAACATCTAATTAATGTTGAAATCCCCCAGCACAGTGACTTCACTGCTAGAACGGATGTCAGCAAGGTGCTCTTGTAGTACTCTGAAACCCTCAGCTGTTTCCCTGGGTGGTAAGTAGGCTGAGACGAGAGTAAGGCATTTGCCCTGGGTGCCCAGGGTTACGCGCACAGAGAGTATCTGAATGTTTTTTTCCCATGCTTAAATGTGAGAGAGCTGTTCCCTGCAGGTGGTCTTTTATGTAGATTATACAGCCACCTCCCCTCTTGCCGAGCCAGTTGAGGCTGAAGGGGGTGTACCCATGGAGCGGGACTTGACTGTCTTGGGTCCTAGGGGTGAGCCATGTTTCAGTTAAGACCAGGATGTCTGGGTTGTGTTGCATGACTCAGGCTTGCAGCAGGTCAAGTTTTGGCAGCAGACTGCAGATGTTAAGGGATGCGATGGTGATCAGTTGACTTTTCCTGGTTTGCCCTGTGGCATCGTGGCAAGGGCCAGGGTTGAGATGAATATTACCTGACAGCATTAAGAGTAGTCAGGCTACCCTGATTGCGAGGAGTTTGAGATGTTTAAAAGAGCAGGGTGGAGGGCATCAGGACTGGGGTTGATGCCTAGCATTGTAGGCAAAGTGATATGAGAAAGTTGTGGGTGGCGGGATAAGATAGCGGTGGTCTGCGGTTAGTGGGCGCAGTGACCTTGACACCAGGGGGTTGTTGAACGTTGGGATACAATAACCTGCTGTGGAGTTAGGGATCCCTTCTCTGTAGATAGGAGGTGATGCCAGTGCTATATTACAGCAGGCAGGCGGCAAGGCAGTAGGGAGTAGTAGGAGGATCATGTGAGAAGTTACAAGCCAGGCAGCAGGCAGCAGCTTCGCTGGTTTTAAAGTGTCGGGCATTGCTGGTGGGGGTGTTCGGGCTGTGGGATTAAATGCAAAAAGAGTTAGATCTGATTCATTCACGGGACTTGAACAAGGGAGGGGCGTAATCAGGTTCATTGATTCGAAAACTGATCTAGTCAGGCAATTATGCATCCATTTTTAGTCCCCACACAGTCACACGTTCTGGGTACCCAGTGGGAAGTAAGGTGGGCTAGCCTGGAATGTTGCCCGGGGTAGGCTGGCATAGCAGCTGGTTGGGGCCCTGTGATGAAATGAAGAGGCATACACAACCACACACAGTTTGTAATCCAGAGCCTGAAGGCTCAGTTCCTGAAAGGAAAAACAACAATGCAATCAGATGACAACACTTGAGATTTAACTGTTGTTGCAAGGAGCTACCCTGATTGTTACTCATGCTACCTAATGCAAGACACAGGCTAGTTTAAATGGAGATTGCAGGTTGATGACTGGTTTGCCAGGAGAAGCGGGGCCCACACGAATCACCGAGGTGTCGTTCCTGTTCGAGATGGTTGAGCAGGGGCTGATCCCTGGGTGAGTCTCTTGTTGATGATGGTTTCTGTGCCTGACGTAGCTGTCTGGGCCAGGTGGCGAGGCCCAGACCGGGTGGAACAGTTTGGATTTTGAGTCCGGTAGTGCTGGATGCAGCTTCCAGTAAGCGTGGCACATTTACACAGTGGAGAACCTAATCGTGACCCACTAACAGCACACAGCACATTTATAGTAAAGCAATCACCATACCACAATGCGGAAGGCAGTCTGGCTGCAATATCAGTGTCTCTGAGCAAAACTGGGAATTCTGTGGTAAATGGATGTCCCGACAGGCCAATCACGTACAGCAAATCTTTGGTCTTCTTCAGGTTCACATCTGGTCACTCTTCAGTGGCTTTGTCACACTCCAATTCGGATACAGTCCGATTGCTAAGCCTTTCAAAGGATTCCCTCTCGAGGTTCTACAGGCAGAGAGGCCAAACTCAGCCTTTTCACCAGCCTCCCGCGCGAACTACGCAGGGGCTGCTGCTTGAATCATTCAAACTCTAACTCCAGACTGACTGACTGCATCAGGCAGCTTGGGAATTTCCTTTCAGTCCAAAAGGTTCTGGTTGGTTGATCCATCTGTCTGTTAATGCAAGGGCTCCCTCTCCAGGTCTGTTTTGGCCCAAAATGTAAAAACTACAGTTCCTACAGAAATTTGCTCTCACAAGACCCCTGGGGACAGGTTCCATTTTAGAGTCCCCAAAGGTACTAATTGGTGCTGATTGGCAGTCCAAAACCAAAATGGTGGTGCAATGCATAAAGTCCATGCTGTAAAGAAGGCAGGTTAAACAAGCTACAATACTATTGTCATGCTAATTGATAATCAGCACATAAGTAGAGTGTCTAACAGAGCTCCCCCTGTGCAAATTGCGATGGCAGAACTGAGCGATTATTTGACAACCCAGGCGGGACTCGAGCATAAAAACACTCAGCCACCTCCTAGATTAAATAAGCACCACGTTATTGGCAGCTCTTAAAGAGACAGAGCACAGAGGCATTTAGGCACTCTCACACAAACACTTTTAAAGGGCTAAGACATGGGATACCATCCTAGCAGTGGGCATTTAGGCACACCCAAGGAAGACTTTCGGGAACCCTAATTTGTAGGGGGTTACACCTTTCCCTGCCTGGAAAAACTTGGCATCCGTGTCAAGTCTACACCATCACAATATTGAAGAATCAGTATATACAAGACATACGTGACATTAGCATACTATGGAAATACTATCTGATGCATCAGTTAACGTAATCTTATCACATTACTATACATTTCATTATACCATATCTTCATTGACAATACTTAAGCATGTTTCATACATACTATACTGATTCTATTATGATTAACATACTATGAACAATTACCTGTGACTTCACTTTATAACTTCTTGTACAGTAAACAATGCAGAAGGGGGCTGTTCCCTATCAGCTAACTTGAGGCTAGATGGGACAGGGACACCATGTTCTGAAGGAAGAACAATTAATTGGGAGGTGGCAGTCAGACTCAGTTTGGGCAGTGAGCTCTTGGAAACGTAAACACCTTTATGGACCACATTAAGAGGCAAGTCCACAGGCCTTCCAGGGAAATCATAACTAAAACGTAGCACTGGCTTCGCAAGTTGCTCAGATTTTCTGAGGGGAGCAGACACAGGCTCTGGGCAGTCAACACTGGCACTGATTTCTTCTCCTGTAGTAAGGGATGCTTCTGCACTTGTTGAAGTGTCCTGACTGTGAACACTATCAGCTCCTGGCTCTGCAGACTCTGTTTCCACAACACTTTGCTCATTATTATCTTCTGGCGAGGGCCCAGGTTGCTCATTCTGAGGAGACTCTGGCACAATTCGGCTTTGCAGCACTGAAGGGGTGCTGTCTACACTTTCATATTGTTCTTCAAGTTCTTGTATGTCACCAGGGAGTCTCAGACCATCAGACCCTTCTTCGGGCAAGTCAGACAGTTCTACAAGACACAGAGAGTTCGCAACCTCAGGCGTGATACTTTGTACCTCACTTTCAGGGGGCACTGGGTCCAGGGAAGAAGCTCGGGATTAGGCAGTTCTGAAGGCCCAGCTTTATCCCCACGATTCTGCAGAGGATTGCCTTGAAACAATTGACTCAGTTCATATGAGGGAAAATAGGCATTATTTATTTTTTTATTTATGTTTTGGTAACTGGGTAAGTGCACTAGACACAAAAGTGACTATTTTCAGGCATGACCTGGAAGGTCAAAACATAGTGAGATACAGGTATAGGCATACAGTGTCAAGAAACGTACAACAAATCACATATCAGAAGTGAACAAGATTAATCACAATCACTTTCATCAAAGACAGATGAACAGCCATCACTATCACTCTGGACCAGCTGAGGGAAAAGGCTTTAGTGTTGGAACAACATAGACAGGTTGGCTCTGTTTCCTCTTTGCAGCAGCACGAGTCACTGGCCCAGGAGTAGTGTCAGATGTGACATGGACAGCCAGTTCTGAGTGCTGTATAATTTTTTGTAAAATAAAAACAATGTGTTATGAACTGCCTCCCATGAGAAAGGCTGAAACAGCATGTGAGATCACACACACACAAGTTTTAGAGACAAGGTGTTACATGGAAGGCCAGAAGCTAATTACAGAGTAGAACAGGCCTTGATCAAGGATCTCCTGTTTTATCTAAGTTAATTACAGGCTGGCAGAGGCTTGAATTGAGCATATCCATTTTATGACGTTTCAAGAGGAGGAAACCAGGTTTTGTACACTGGTGTGAAATCATGAATGCTTTGTTGTCTGTGTGAGAGGGAAGCTTGATTAATAAGATCAAAGAAATGTAATTTGAGAAAGAACATGAGTCATGCTGAGGTTGCAGAATTTAATACTTGGAAAAGACATACTGTTTTTGTATAGATATATATTTTTTATATATTCTGATAGGGAGGAGCTAGGTGACCTCATGCAAAATAGGTGGGGAAAACCAGCTTTTAAAGATTATTCTGTTTTCCTTCAGACACTTTTATCTAGACTCTGACAAACAAACATCTGTGAGCACTTCAAACAGGTATTTAGAAAGAGAGACAAATCTAATTACTGTAGTATGAATTACACTGTTTAAAACCTTGTTCTTTTAAAATATGTATATGTCTTGTGATATAATAGTTCAGTATTGTAGGTTTTACATATTATTATCTATTTTAGTAAAACTCTTTTTAGAGCTTACTTGGTCTGTCTTTGATTTCTTTCCTTTGCAAGTAGAGTATATATGGTTACAGCAGACACTGGGCATAAGCTTGAATGGTGATACCAAACTGGAAAAAAGGTAAGAATAATCTGAGGTCTTTATTAAAGTTTAAGGGTTCATTTTTGTACACCTGGTTAGGTGCCTGTAGGCAAAGATATCTGGCCCCCCGAAGACAGACATATCTGAGCCTGTGCATTGGGTACGCTAGGAAGAGGTTCACATTTTGAATCCCTGCAAGACTTGAGACCAAAGATTGATTTGAACCCACAAAAACAAACAAGAGGGTTACCTTGTTCTGTTAAACTGTTCACAAGACTGCTCTCGGAGGTTGGCACTTTGAGAGTTGAGGGCTTACCTGCTGAGTGGGTTTGTGACATCAGGTGTTGGTTCAGCATCAATAATAACTTGGCTGATGGGCAGTAAGTGATTACGGTGCATGGTCTTAACAGCTTTAGAATTATTTCCTGGGCGCACGTTGTACATCGGCAGATCATCCAATTTACTAGCTACTACGTGGGAAAGATAGTGCCATCTATCAGCAATTTTGTGTTTTCCATGCAGTCCCAAATTGCATAGTAGCACCCTATCTCCGGGCAACAACTCCTGAGCTTTTACTCATTGATCATGTCTTTCTTTGTTGGTGAGATTTCGCTTAGCAGTCATAGTTTGAGCTAGTTGATAGGCATGATTCAACTGATCTTTCAATTTCTGTACATACTGCAAGTAGTTTTCGGCTCTGTCCCCATCTGGAGAGACTCCAAAGCGGACAGCAGCTGGCAGTCAGGCTTTCCACCCGAACATGAGATGGTAGGGGGAGAACCCAGTAGCATTACTTTTGGTGCAGTTGTACATGTGTACCAAGGTGTTAATCTTCTGGCTCCACTTATGCTTGTCTTTTGGATGAAGGGTGCACAGCATGTCTAGAAGGGTGCGGTTAAAGTGTTCTGGTTGAAGGTCCCACTGCGGGTGATAGGGGGTGGTTCTTGACTCCCACACCCCTCACAGAGAGAGCATTTCCTTGATTAACCTACTTTCAAAGTCTCTACCTTGGTCAGAATGGATCCTCTGGGGGGCACCACAGTGGACAAAGAATGTTTCCATCAGCACCTTGGCCACGGTAGAGGCATTTTGATCTTTAGTTGGGAACACGTTTGCGTACCATGTAAAATGATCAGTAACTACCAACACATTGCCAATGTTCTTTTGGTCAGGTTCTAAGCACAAGAAATGTATGTAGACCAATTCTAGAGGGGCACTGGTAGTGATATTGACAAGAGGGGCAGCCTTCTGAGGCAGGGCTTTTCTCTGGAGGTAACAACTGCTGCTGTTTACATGGTGCTCGACATCTGCCACCATCTTTGGCCAGTGGAATCGGGATCATACCAAGTCAAGAATTCTGTCAATACCAAGGTGCCCAATGTGATTGTGGAGGGACCTCAGTACTAGCTGTTCAAAGATCATGAGTAGAACCAACTGTTGCTTGTCTCTTTGACCACGATGATCCACTGTCTCTCTATATAACAACTGATCATGCAACTTTAACATGGGGCCTTCCTTGAAGAACAGAGCAGTTCGCAAGTCAGGGGAACTCAACTTGAACACATCTCTCCCCGCACGCAGGGCGTCAAGCGCTGGTTGAATCATGGGATCTTGGGATTGAGCCCACTGAATACTGTCATTATTGAACTGAGGAAGTTCACTAATATCTAGAGAAGAGAAATGGCAATAGGCAGCCGGTATGCAGGTATCAGGAGGCCCCAGACAGTCTACTAGGCAGTCCACTGTGTTGGCAGACATTTGTTCATTTTTATCAAACCTTTGGCATAATGCTTTGATGTCAGGTTCAGACAGTCTGACCCAATTGTTCTTAGAAGCTGGCCTTCATGACAGGGCGTCAGCATCGATGTGGTTTAGTCCCGGTCTGTATTCAACAGCATAATAATAAGTTGATAAGGCAGAAAGCCAGTGGTGCCCAGTGGCGTCCAGTTTAACTGAAGTCTGCACATAGGTCAGTGTGTTATTGTCAGTCTTCACTAATATCTTTGCCCCATAGAGGTACTCATCAAACTGGTCAACTATGGCCCATTTTAGGGTGAGGAATTCCAACTTGTGGACTGGATAGTTCCACTCTCACAGGGTCAAGCTCCTACTGGCGAAAGCTACAGGTCTCAAGTCATCTTCATAGTCTTGCTATAGCACAGCCCCAAGGCCCCGCAAACTAGCGTCCATATGCGGAACATAGGGCTTGGTAGGATCAGCATAGGCAAGGACTGGGTCATGGGTGAGCTGGTACATGACTTCAAAGAACACTGCTTCACATTTGGGTGTCCACAGAGTCCCAATAGGCTCACCTGTTCAAAAATACACTTTCTCTTGGTCTTTGATGGCCCCTTTTTGTATTTAAGGTTGGTAGGGGGGTAGCATTGGGCAAGGTTAAGGAGCGGTAGAATCACCTTTGAATAGTCTTTGATGAACCTGCGGTAGTATCTGCAGAACCCCAGGAAACGCTGTAGCTCTTTTAGGTTATTGGGTTGGGGCCAAGTGGTCAAAGATTCAACTTTACTGGGACTGTCTGTATCCCTTCTGCAGACACTATGTGTCCCACATATTTCACCAATGTTTGAAAAAAATGGCACTTGTCTATGGATAACTTGAGGACGAATTCTTCAAAACGATCGAGGACTTTGAACAGTCTGGTCCCATGTTCCTCCAGTGTGCATCCAAAAACAATGACATCATCCAAGTACACTAAGCATTCCAGCAAGTTCATGTCTTCTACTGCACATTAGATCAATCTCTGGAAGGTGGCGGGGCACTCAAAATCCCATGTGGCATCCTTAGGAATTCGTAGAACCCCAAAGGACAGATGAAAGCTATTTTCTCACGGTCCTCCGGGGCCATCAGAATCTGATAATATCCACTGTGGAGATCCGGTACTGAGAACCACTGACCCCTATTCAGGCAATCCAGGGCATCCTGTATGTGTGGCATGGTGTATTGATCTGGGATAGTCCGTCGGTTGAGGGTCCGATAATCCACACACATCCCCATGGATCCATTCTTTTTATGCACCACTATGATGGGGGATGCATATGGGCTTCTTGATTCCTGAATAATGCCAGCAGCGAGCTTTTCCTGTAGGTGCCTCCTCACATCGTCTATGTCCGCTGGGGCAAGGCGTCAGGACCTCTCTCGAAATGGTCGGTCATCATGCAGGCGTATATTACCACCATGGACACACCCCACGTAACACTCTTTTAGTGGGAACATTTGGTCTGTCTGTGCAAGTTTTATGCTAATTCGGGTCTTCCATTCGGTGGACAAGGAGGAATCACCAAAGTCAAATAAGTCTAGGGTCACTCTCTCCCTTTCGTCAGAGTACTTGTTACTGGGTAACACTGCAGTGTCTACGCAATGTACTGTAGCCAGTGTACATCCCCGGATCACACGAACTTCCCTGTCCGACATGTTTCTCACTTGCACCATCACTCGGCGAGCATGGGCATGAGCAGGTAGTATACTTGGCTTAACCATCAACCCCTGTGGCAGCTTCCCTTCACCAGGGGCATCTATCATCAATATTTTGTTCTTTACATCTCTCCTTAGGCGGACTTCTCCATGGCTCATACACTGGGCATTCGGGGCCAACACCAAAGAGTCAGGATCCTTTTTGCACACTATCCCCACTGGCTCATCTCGGTCCACTTCATTGGGTTTCTGTTGCAAGTCATAAGCCCTTTTGATTAATGCTGGAATTCTTAGGGCCCATCCAGTCTGTTGCCCTTGTTTCTCATGACAGAGTTGTGCTAGTCTCCCAAACGTGGGCGTTTGTTCCAATTAACAGGGGAACTCCATCATACAGTCCGGTGGGGGACACACTAGGGTGAGCGTCTCAACTTGTTCATCTACCCCAGCCATGGCGGTAGGGAATGACAGCCAGACCCGGATATACTCCAAGTATGAATAGGACTTCTCACTCAACCCCCACACATGCAGACCTTCCAAGGGTTGTAGGGGCACATCAGGCAGATGCTTTTGGTACCAGTCTTGAAATACTATGGTCACTTGAGATCCACTGTCAAGCACGGCCTGGATAGACACACCGTTCGCTGTCACTGTAGTTTCCATTGAGGGACCCACCACCTCTGACTACTCGGGTGACTTGGGCTTGGACGTCGGCTTTACAACTGCCTTGGATGAATAGCTTTTCCAGGCAGCTCCACCTTGTTGCCGTATGTTGCTCCATTGAATCAATGCCAACAGTCTAGTGGTAACTTTTCTCAGATTCTCAGGCAATTGGCAGATGAATCGGGTGTGCTCATCCTCTCCACAGTGGTAACAGAAAACAGGTTCTTTAGAGTCTGTAGGGGAAGAGGAGCTGTTACCCTGCTTAAACATAGTTGGGGAGTCTCTGGGTCTCTCTCTCTCTGGTCGGGGGTTTGCTGTCTTCACTCTCTGAGCTCACCCAAGGGTCAGTGTTTTGGGTAGCTTGGAGGGGTCTCCCACCAAAGCTCTAAGTTCTTGTGCCTCTTCCCACAGGCTGTTTTCAGGCCAGGTTTCAGAAGAAACAAATTGTACCCCTCCCTTCTGGCAGGACTTCCCTTTTGTCTCGGGGTGGGGTGGAGGCGCCGGACAACAATCAGCATCTTTGGCTGCATTGGCAGCTTGCTGACTGACTCTCAACTCAGTTAACTCCTTGATCAGTTCCCTCATCTGTTGCAGTTCTGCCTCCTTGCCTCTCTCAGGGGCCTGGCAGGTGTGGGCAGCCCCAGCATAGGGCTCCCATCCCTCTTCGTCATTCTCAATCTCACGGATCTCTTTTATTAGGGCACAATATTGGGGGGGGGGATTGCCCCTTCTGTCTTGTAGTTGAAGCTTCAACAACATCACGCTAGAGTACCTTGCTGGCTTTAAGATGTGATCTAGCCTGACCCTGTTCAGTTCACTGGCGGGCACCCCTCCTTTCTGGTGGGCCCGCTGCAAAGCTCACTCAATTCAAGTAATAAACACTGACAATTTTTCATTCTTCCACCATTTTGCAGATTTAAACTTACACGTCAGGTCGTCTCCCGACTCAGTGCTACCAAATACCCACTCCAGTGCAGAGAGGTACTCAGCAGCTGTGGCATCTAGGCAGGTGGATCGCAGGAAACGAATGGCCTCCAGTGCGGGGCCCCTCAAGCTTTCCATGAGTCTCTTCCTCTCTTCCCCCTCAGTACACTGCCACTCCTGGACCAATGGGGTGGCATAGTCCATCCACGTTTCCAAATCGTCCTCCCACAGGCACCAGGACCGTGCCCGAAAAGAGCCTAAGTCTGCGGTATGAGTCCAAATGTACAGTAGGCATCACTATGGGGGGAAGCAACTGTAGGGGTGGACGGGAGAGGCTATGGGGGACTGCACAGGAGTGACATCCTCAGAAAGCTCTGACATTTTCACTAGCGCTGTAGCAGAGTGCCCCTTAGAGGCTAACAGTTTAAACAGCTTGTCTTTGAACCCCTCTATGTGGGGGGACCCTCCAGGAGCAGCCGAGTTGCTGTGTAAATGAATGACCCTCCACCCCTTTTAGGACCCTTCAGGCAAAATGACAGGGGGTACCTTCTCTGGTTCAGTGGGCAGGCTGCAGGAGAGTAGAGCCGCCATAGTTTGATCAAACCGATCGGATTCCCTTCCCCTTACTTCAGCCTTCCCCAAACACTTAATTCATTCGACTACTTCCACAATAGTTGCATTATCGGTCCCCAAGGGGATGTCCATTAATAGCAGAGTTGCTGGGGGTCCACCCCCCTCTGCCTCACTCCACCCCATCATACGGTGCACTAGCAGCTTGTGGGGAGCAAGTTTAAACTTGGGCATAGTGAGTGCCTCCATTTTACCACAATTTTTAAAGCGTGGGGTAATAATACCTACTTCTGACCACTAGAAGGCGCAAATCCCAGCGTTGATGCCTCCAAGATGTAACCCCTTGGTGATGCTATCCCAGGGGCTACTATACCTGCCTGCCTGCTTGGCTAGTTGCAGGTTAAGGGGCCTGGGTACGGAAACAGGTGCCTCCATCCGGAGAACAGGGTTATTAAGGAGGCAGTATAGTGCTGTGGTTTAAGGCTCTGAGCTGCAAACCTGGAACTGGGGTTTGAATCCCACAGCCCCCACTTGCATACTGTGTGACCCTGAGCAAGTCACTTAACTTCCTTGTGCTCTCAGGTCGCACCTGGAAACAAGCTTCAGCTTAGTGTGCCTTTCCTGGTTAAACAAGTTCCCCATTCCCCTTCCCTTAGTAACAAGTCTAACCTGGGTACAGCCCTCTGGGAAACTGTAACCCCCCTCTTTCCCCTCTGGTGGTCTAGACAATATGCAACAAGCACTTCCACAGTCACCCTAGTCAGCATACAATTCCCCACACTGTTTGCACTTACCACCAGGGCTGGTTCCACCAGTTCAACCCTGGAGACCCCCTGTAAAAGAAGGTTAGGCACAGCAAACAACAACAGTACGGTGCTTTTGGTACAGACTGGAACCACAGTCAGATTATTCAGGGGAATTGAACAAGGGAGGGGCGTAATCAGGCTGATTGATTCGAAAACTGATCTAGTCAGGCAATTATGCATGCACTTTTAGTCCCTACACAGTCACACTCTCTGCGTACCCAATTGGAAGTAAGGTGGGCTAGCCTGGAACGTTTCCCAGGGTAGGCCGGCATCGCAGCTGGTGGGGGCCCTGTGATAAAAAGAAAAGGCATGCACAACCACACACAATTTGTAATCCAGAGCCTGAAGGCTCAATTTGTGAAAGCAAAAACGACGACGCAATCCGATGACACTTGAGATTTAGCTGTTGGTGCAGGGAGCTACCCTGATTGTTACTCACGCTACCCAATATGAGACACAAGCTAGAAGAAATGGAGATTGCAGGTTGATGACTGGTTTGCCAGGAGAAGCAGGGCCCACACGAATCACTGAGGTGTCGTTCCTGTTCGAGATGGTTGAGCAGGGGGCTGATCCCTGGGTGAGTCTCTTGTTGATGATGGTTTCTGTGCCTAACGTAGCTGTCTGGGCCAGGTGGCAAGGCCCAGACCGGGTAGAACAGTTTGGATTTTGAGTCCGGTAGTGCTGGATGCAGCTTCCAGTAAGCATGGCACATTTACACAGTGGAGAACCAAATCATGGCCCACTAACAGCACACAGCACATTTATAGTAAAGCAATCACCATACCACAGCGTGAAGGCAGTCTGGCCACAATATCAGTGTCTCTGAGCAAAACTGTGACTTCTGTGATGAATGGATGTCTTGACAGGCCGATCGCGTACAGCAAATCTTCGGTCTTCTTTAGGTTTAAATCTTGTCACTCTTCAGTGGCATTGTCACACTTCAATTCGGATACAGTCTGATTGCTAAGCCTTTCAAAGGATTCCCTCTTGAGAAACTGCAGGCAGACCGGCCAAACTCATCCTTTCCACCAATCTCCCGCGGGAACTACGGAGGGGCTGCTGCTCGAATCACTCAAGCTGTTTATTCTTCAAACTAACTCCAGACTGACTGACTGCATCAGGCAGCTGGGAAATTTCCCATCGGTCCAAAAGGTTCTGGTTGGTTGATCCATCTGTTTGTCAAAGCAAGGGCTTCCCCTCCAGGTCTGTTTTGGCGCAAAATGTAAAAACTACAATTCCTACACAAATTTGCTCCCACAAGACCCCTAGGGACAGGCTCCATTTTAGAGTCCCCAAAGGTACTGATTGGTGCTGACTGGCTGTCCAAAACCAAAATGGTGGTGTAATACATAAAGTGCATGCTGCAAAGAAGGCAGGTTAGACAAACCATAATACTATTGCTATTCTAATAGATAATCAGCAAATAAGTACAGCTTCTAACAGAGCTCCCTTTGCGCAAATAGCGATGGCAGAACGCAGCGATTATCTGACAGCCTGGGCAGTACTCGAGCATAAAAACACTCGGCCCCCTCCCAGATTAAATAAGCACCGCATTATTGGCAGCTCTTAAAGAGACAGAGCACAGAAGCATTAAGGAACTCTCACACAAACACTTCTAAAGTGCAAAGACACAGGATACCAGCCTGGCAGTGGGCATTTAGGCACACCCAAGGAAGACTTTTGGGAACCCCCATTTGTAGGTGGGTTACAAATGCATTAATCTCTTTTGTAGATTCAGCCATATCCCTGAATCAGGTCTCACTGGATACGATGTCAGTAGCTGCTATCGAGTCTTTACCCTTTAGGAGGGAGTTGATGTTTGCCCATAATTTTTTAGGGTCAGTAAGATTTGTAGTTTGCATGTCTCTCAAATGCCGTTTGTTTGCTGACTTTAGTTTGCTTTTGCATTTATTCCTCAGGGCCCTGAATTTTACCCAATCTGCAGTTAGGCTGGAGGATTTGTATGTAAACCAGGCCTTATCCCTCAGTCTCATGAGAGTTCTTAAATCCCTGGTTATCCATTTGGCATTCTGACCTTTTACTCTCAGTTGTTTGAGGGGGTTGTGTTTGTTGGCAGTGGAGTTGAAATAATTTACAAAGCTATCTAGGCCATCATCTAGATTAGGGGCATGCTTGATCAGGGTCCAATCTATATCAGCCAGCATCCCTAGGAAGGAGATCTGATCAAAGTTGGAGAAATCTTTGGACAAGAAGGTTTGGAGGGGTGGAGGTAGGGAAATCATTTTTCCAAATTATAAATGTCAGGACATGGTCACCAAGGAAGTCACTAAACATGCCAGCTAGTTTAACTCTATCCAGCCTAGATACGAGAATCCAGTCCAAGATAGAATGATTGCCAGTTTTCATATTTAGCCTAGTTGATGTACTGTATGAATTATCTGAGTCAAGTACAGATTCATAAGGATGGATTTGGTAGCAGAATCAGATGGTGTTCCCCAGTGGATGTTGAAGTCCTCTAGGATAATTTTTTCCAGGGTAGGTAGACCCTGCACCATTGCCATAAGCGTCTGAAATACAGTAGGAGCCTCTTTCAGTGAGTTGTACACACATCCAATGATCAGGGATTTTGTGTCGCCCAATACTAATTATACAAATAAGGCCTCACAAGTGGAGTTGGCCAGGGAACTGGGGGCAACTAGCTTAGCATAAAGCGATTATTTCATATATAGGGCAACCCCCCACCCTTTTTTTTTGAGTCTATCAGATCGAAAACTTCTATGACCTGGAAGAGCCTCTTCATGGGCTACCAAGTTTCAGTGACTGCAAGCACATCAGGGGAGTATGTATCTACGCAGGCCTCCACTTCATGCATTTTTATTTGGAGACTACAGGCATTAATATGTTCTATTTTCAGTCCCTTGGTGGAGTCCCATAACGTGGCATTTGAGGCACCGATGTGTACGTTAGGGTCTGAAGGACCAGGGTTAGGGTCAACGTCTCCAACTAGGATAATTGTGAGAAATTCCATTATATTCTTTAACAATGCTTTCGTCAGTCTGTGGCACAGGAGGGTTGGTTGATGCAGGTGGCTACTTGTAAAGGATATTAGGTCATAGCAGTTACCCCTTAGCCTTAGCCCATCCATATATATCAAGGTAGATAGTCGGGAACCATAGGGGCCACCCTACAGAAGGTCACATTCTGTTGGGTAGAGCGGTATGCCAGTGAGTAGCCGTGTGTATATTTTGCATAGTTAGGTCTGATCCCCAGACTATCAAGCTATAAAAGATTATTAGTAGGACCCCCTTTAATGTCTTGCAGTAGTCTTTTAGGGCGAGTAACAACAGAGGAAATGGATACAATCTATCTACAGTGTCCCTGCTTTGGGGTCTTAGTTGATCAAATCCTAGTTAACAGAGCCTTGAGTCTAGGAAAGAAGAGAGCGAAAGTGACTAATGTACATGCATCTAAGAATAGATCGCTCTCAAAGCCTTGAATCCAGAAGACAATAGCTTGTTCTCAAAGCAATTAATCTAGGAGATAATAGAGCTCATTGACAATCATTAAAAATGTTCAAACACCTGAAAAATAGCTTGCCCACAGGATTACTGACAGCTTGCTCACTGGTTTACTGACTGACACGAAGTAATTACGCCCTCCAGATTAAAAACAGCAGCAGACATCTAAATAAAACAACTGATTAAACCTTGAGACTTATAGTTGGCTGTTACTACTTTATATATGCTGGAGACAGACTAATAGATGAATCAGGTAGCATTAATAGCAGTTCTGTGTATGCGCGGATCTACTGTCCTGTATAGTTAATAAATTCCTAGTCATTTCTATGTAATGAATCATTTCAGTGTTCAGATTTTTTGGTATCTGAGCATGGGCACTTGGTGAAGACAACTGCCACCTAATTGGCAAGGATCACAGGGTAGGTGGTGCTAGGAAGCCCATTTAAGAACTGGAGGGGATGGGTGGCTGGGAGAAAAAAAACACCACAACAGTTCCTCTGTGCCTGAAGCTCTTTGTCAGGGTCTCCGGTGTGGGTGCAGCAACAGTTGCTTTGCCTTGAGTCTGCAGTGCAGGGGAAAGACAGCCACACAGTGATCGGCATCCTACAACCTTCGGTTTAGCTCCTGATTGTGTCTGCGGTACAGGAGAAGGACAGCTGCACAGCGATCAGCGTTCCTCAACCCCTGGTTCAGCTCCTGACTTGCATCTGCGGTACAGGAGATGGACAGCTGCACAGCGATCAGCATCCCTCAACCCCCAGTTCAGCTCCTGCGGCAGGTACAATCTGAGGCGGCGTTCAGGTCTTGGCGGGACCAGCAGCGAGAGGTCTTCCTCTCTACCCTGATGTTGCAGTTTGAGTTCTCCAGTGGTGTCTGGATGCAGGCAGGATCAGTGCAGCTTTTAAAGGCCACTTAAATCAATTGGAGATGGCTTTTGTTCATATGTTGACACCAATGGGGACTGCTCTGCTGATTGGCCACAGCAATCTCCCACACAGTCCCTCTTTGTCTGGTTCTCTGGTATGGCAGGAAAAACCACTACAACAGTCCCTCTGTGTCCAGGGCTCTTTGTCAGGGTTTCTGGTGTGGGTGCAGCAGCAGTTGCTTTGCCTTGCATCTGTGGTGCAGGGGAAGGACAGCTGCACAGTGATCGGTGTCCCTCAACTCCCGGTTCAGCTCCTGATTTGTGTATGCGGTGCAGGGGAAGGACAGCCACACAGCAATCAGTGTCCCTCAACCCCCGGTTCAGCTCCTGTGGCAGGTACAATCCAAAGGTGTCTCTCAGGGCTCGGCGGAGGGGACCAGCAGTGAGAGGTTTTCCCCTCTATCCCCTGGTGTTGCAGCTTGAGTTCTCTGGCAGTATCTGGCTACAGGCAGGATCAGCGCGGCTTTTAAAGGCTGACTGAATCAACTGGGGAAAGCTTTTGTTCAAATGTTTGCGCCAGTGGGGACTGCTCTGATGATTGGGCACAGCAGTCTCCCACACAGTCCCTCTTTGTCCGGGTCTCTGGTATGACGGGAAAAACCACTACAACAGTCCCTCCATGTCCGAGGCTCTTTGTCAGGGTCACCGGTGTGAGTGTGACAGCAGTTGCTTTGCCTTGTATCTGCGGTGCAGGGGAAGGACAGCTGCACAGTGATCGGTGTCCCGCAACCCCCGGTTCAGCTCCTGACTTGCGTCTGCAGTGCAGGGGAAGGATAACAGCACATCGTTCAGCATCTCTCAACCCCCAGTTCAGCAACTGCAGCAGGTACAATCCAAGGCAGCATTCAGATCTGCGTGCAAGGGTAGGAGATCAGCAGTGAGAGGTCTTCCCTCCTATCCCCCGATGTTGCAGCTTGAGTTCTCCAGTGGCATCTGTAAATCTTGTGTGTGTGTGTGTGGGGGGTAGTACACTTGCATGACACAACCAATGTAAATTAAAGCTGAGTGTGAACCCTGAAAAGGAATATTCTAGTTGAGGATAGGGTGAGGGAGGCAGTATCAGTGTGGAGAGGATGAAGACCGTATATACATTTGCAGTCACAAGGGTTTGGGAAATGCTTGAACAGCTACCTGAAAGGATCAGTGTAAAAGCAGGAGTCTGCCTGGAGGCAGCCAGATATACTGCATGATTGTCCTCCCAGGTAAAAACTGCCTTTCTGGACATTAACAGTCTCACTACCATTATCTGGACCTATATACTTCCCAGGACACTTATCTTTCAGCACCCGCTGCACAGCTCATCATGTTGTAAGCATTTGTCTCTTTATCTAAAAAGATACTGTCTTGTTAACTAACTAGCTATGGTCTGTTTATGCTAATGCTACACCTGGCTAAGTAATAACTTGTTAGTATGTAGTACCGTTGTTGCAGTGGTAGGGCTTCCATCTGTGACGCTGACATCTTGAGTTCTGGAATGGATCTGAGAGTTGGAGGGCCGGCTGGGAGAGAAAGGATCGATCGTCTGAGGCACTGCTCTCCTTCTGTGGGAGGAGGGAGGTTGAGTGTCTGGTGGATGACTGATCTCTAGC
Source organism: Neoceratodus forsteri (assembly GCA_016271365.2). Taxonomy (NCBI): domain Eukaryota; kingdom Metazoa; phylum Chordata; order Ceratodontiformes; family Ceratodontidae; genus Neoceratodus; species Neoceratodus forsteri. The sequence continues at coordinate 887,180,815 of CM028135.1, read as the reverse complement.
AGAGGCTGGGAGGGGGGAGGGAGTAGTGACCAGCATATACACTATGTTGGGAGATGCTGGCAGACGCACCCTTGACGACATTGCACATTCCGCCTCAAAGGGGCACAAAATGGCTGAAATTGGGCCATGCAGGATGCTGTCCACCTCGTACTGCAGGTCCTGCACTACTGTCTGTGGCATCACCAGGGATGTATACCAGTATTCGACAGGAGAGTGAGCCCCTACCCTGCAGGGTAAGCCAGAGCATAACCTTGGGACAAAGTGTCCCTGGGTCTTATACTGGTGTCCAACCAGTTCTGGGGCTACTTCTCACAGCCCTGCTCGGGGGGGGGGGGGCTAAGCCAGAACGTATCCACAGTCACATAATGAATCATGGACTCAAGTACAGTATAATCATTCTGTTTCATTAACATCTACTATAAAAACTAACAGGTGTACGTCAAGGGTGCATATTGGCCCCAACCTTGTTCAACATGTATATTGACTCCATACTACATTTGAAGCAGTGTCAGTGGCTCATTGGGTAGCACACTCACCTCTGAGGCTGGGAGATCAGAGGGCTGTGGGTTCAGTTCCTACATCTGGCACTTGGGTTAATATCCTAGTACTGACACTGTAGTGTAGCATGAGAGGGGTGCTGCACTTCTGAGGTGTTGTCTTTCAGATGAGACGTAAAACCGAGGTCCCATCTGCCTGGATTGGTGGTAGTTCAGGTGGATGTTAAAGATCCCATGGCACTTATCGAAAAGAGTAGGGGTATGTTTATTAAAATCATAATATATATACAACAAATTAATATACAAAAAGAGAACATATAAATCAAAAAAGTTCATACAAAAATCTTCAAAAGGAGAAATTCAAAGTCCATCTTGCATCCTGAGACAAAAAAAACAGAAAGAAATGGATAAGAGGAAAAAAAAACATACACAATAGACAAAGAAACAATTCAATAGAAATCCCAATATCGTTCCCACATATTCTGTTTGAGAAGCTTCCTTTCTCCTTCTTTAATACGATCAATATGGGCTATCACTTTCGTGAGTAATTCCTCAGGAGTAAGATGATGTTGTTGAAATAAGAACCAACACCTAACCTGCCATACCCAATACAGTATTACAATCGTTATAATATTCAAAGTACTAGAATTACACCTAGCCCAAGATACCGGAAATAAACCAAAAAATAAAGCTCTCTGATCCCACTTGCGCCAAACTTTATTGCAAAACCGGCGATACAAAACCAAAACCGCAAAAATGAAAGGACAAGAGAAATATAAATGAGACATAGACTCTATAAGAGCTGGACAAGAAGCCGAAAACAATAAGATCCATTACTTGTTTATGTTTGTGATTTACCACTACATTAATTTTACAATGTACCTCTAACCAAGCAATATCCCACAGTGCCACAGGAATACGAGCATCAACAAGGCGATTTCCAATCTGTTCCTTTTCTGTCAATGTGAACTCTGGAAAAACTTCTTCCATAAAATATGACTCCACTATCACCATATACAATTTTTTCCGAGAAAAACCCTTAATCATGGGTACCGTAATATGCCATGTCTTAAGCATGTCAAACACCATGACCCAATCTGGAGATAATACATATTTCCTTTTATTTTTGTGGATGAAACTCCTGTAAAATCTCAGAAAGTGAAATTCGTACAAAAGGAACCCAAAGCTGAAGTGAATCAATAACTAAAGGCTTTAGATTGGTAGAAAAAAAAAAGAGAATAAAAAAACACTATCGGGTGAATCATAGAGACCCCTCCCTGCTGATAATTATTCAACAAAATGTTACGTTTAACCGGGTTGAGGCGACTACCCCAAAAACAAGAGAAATAAAGACTTAAAAGGGGCACAAAAAAACATCTAGGCAAAGGAAAAATATGTGCTACATGTAAGAACAGAGGTAACAAACAGGTTTTAATCAAAAAAATCTGTTTCTTTTTACCCAGAAACCATTTATTCCACTTACATACCTTTTCCTTGCCCTTATTCAAACATATTTCCCAATTATACATAGCCATATCCGGAACACCAAAATAAATACCCAATAACTTATTTGGAGAATCCACTAAACGAATACCCCCAATAGAGGAACTACCCTCCAGAGATGGAACTAAGTTAAAACACACGCTCTTCCGTAAATTTAAACTGGAACCAATAACCGATAAAAAAACCGGAAGAACCCTACATAATAAACAACCCACCAGAGCAGTGGGCACCAGAACACATAAATCATCAGCGTAACAGATTACTTTTTGAGTACTGCAATCCAAACCTGAAAGACCCAAAAGTCTAGGGGATTTATAAAGTAGCCTAATAATAGGATCCAAAGCTATTACAAACAATAGTGGGCTCAAAGGGCAACCCTGGTGGACTCCCCGACGAATGTAACAGGGAGATCCAATCCACCCATTAACATATGGTCTAACATAAGCTAAAGAATAACATAAAGTAAGCCAATTAACAAAAATCTGTGAAACCCATAAGCCCTAAGGGTCAACCATATAAATTCTTGAGAAACCCCATCAAAAGCTTTGGAGAGATCAAAATTAAATAAGTAGCCATGAAGAACTCCCTTTTGACCTTGAGAAAATAACTCTCTTATTAAAAGTAAAGCATCTCGGATGGACCTACCAGAGACTGAGCAATACTGAAATGGCGAAAGTAAAGAAGACAAAATTTTCGAAATCCTATTCCCCAGTAATTTGGAAAAAATTTTATAATCTGTATTTAATAGGGTGATAGGCCTCCAATTCCCCAAATCAGATTTGTCACCTTTTATAAAGAACAACATCAAACCTTAGGTACATCTGATCCGCTACACGGTCCTCATGTAAAAGGCATTGAATACAGCTAATAACTGAGTCGGCATAAATTTCCATAAAGACTTATAAATTTCCGCGAGACAACCCATCAGAACCAGGAGCCACCCTATCCCTAAGACCAGAAATAACTCCTTTCACTTCCTCTAATGTAAAAGGTGCTACAAGCCCTTGCCGTTGAATTGCCGTCAGGGTAGGTACATCTGATGCTTGTAATAATAGTGACATGTCAGAAGATTCAGCAACTGAATATTCAAAAGTGTGTTTCACTAATTTAGTAACACATTCCATAATATTCATCTGCCCTTTAACCATATGCCCTTGATCATCAAGAAGTTGAACAATCTGTTTACCACAAAACTTTTCCTTAGTAACGTCAAAAGGGTTAAATTGACACTGTTTCCCAGAAGTCCGAAATTTCTGTTCAAAAACAATAGATTTTTGTCTATCATACTGAACTTTAGTTAAGGCAGCCTTAACCTCTTTTATACGGGCAGAACAGTCAGAGCTAAATAAATGAGATTCAGTAAATAATGCCAACAATTCAGCCCGTAAGAGCCTGGAGGTATGATGTCTAGTATCAGCCAAAAATCTGGAATAGTGTCTAAAATAAGCCACCAAATATAATTTAGTATCAATCCACCAGTCAATCATGGAATCATAAAGAACAACCACAGAAATGCAGTCCGAAATCAATTCCAAAAAACCGTGGTGAAACTCTGGAACCAATAATAAAGACGCATTAACCCTCCAAACCCCAGGCCCCTGTGATAAAACTTCCCCCAAATGAATCTGTATCCCTAATAAATGATTATCTGAAGTAGCCATAGGCACTGTTACACCAGCCACTGCCCCAATAGTACGTGAACAGAACCAAAAATCTATCCTAGAGGTTAATTTACCTTTTGAAAATGTAGGCAACAAGGACTGGGCAAATATATCAACCAAATTCATCTCTTTAATAATAGTACGTAAAGCTTGAGTATCACAATAAACTTTCTTATTTGGAGGGACATCTAGACTAGAGTTGAAATCCCCACCCCATAAAATAATCCGGTTCGTAAACAAATAAGGCTTAATTAGACGAAAAAGCTGAACCCTAGCAGCCTTCTGTTGTGGAGCGTAAATATTAATAAGCCGGTAAGATAAATCATACCATAAAAGATCCAACAATAATACTCTACCCGGAACTAAATCCACCAGCTTCTGCAAAGTAAAGTTAGATGAAGTAAAACAATATCCAATGCCGGAACAAAGGTCCTGGCCCAGGGACCAATATGAGGGCCCCAACCCCCAATCCCTCGAAGCTGTAGCAGCTTCCCCAGTAGTGTAGAACCTGACATCTTGTAACAAATAAACCTCATAAGCCAAACTACGTAAAGCTGAAAAAGTAGCTGTGCGTTTATACTGTGAACGAATGCTATTAACATTAAGACTAGCTAAACGTACAGAAGACATGAAAAGGGAAAAAAGAAAAAAACCTTATCAAAATTAACCAGATCATTTCTTTCTCCTAGTTCTAACAGTTTTCTTTTTCAAGGGAATCCCAGAGTTATCAACCAGGGGCAGTGGTGCAGAGGTAGCCGTAGGAAGAGGAGAAGGAACAGAGTCCCCTAAGTCTTCCTCATCCATAACGTCACCCCAACTCTGCAAAGGTTCATATGGATTGGATACTGGGACAGAAAGTATAGAGACTGCCTCCACTTGTTTGGTAGAGCGAAGTCGTCTAGCAACTGGCGGTGAGGGCTCCAAACTTCCCTGGCTCCAAGTCTTCACTTGCCGGGAAGGAGGAGCCTGTACAGGATAGGGACTGAAACACTAGGAGAGGTAGGCAACTCATCAGGCGGTGGAGCTCTGAGGGATCCGGAGGGTTTAGGATAGTCGGGACATCAAGGGAGGCCGGAAAAGAAGGAACCTTTAACTTAGTATTGGGAATAGGGCCTGAGCCGGGGGGGGGGGAAGATTTAGCTATATAAGAATCATGTTCTGCATAATCCGAGGTATTATGGGCCGCCCAAGGACAAGCCACAAAAACATGAGTAGTTTCACCACATAGGTTACAAGCGGGAGGGACCGTACAAGATAAAACTGAATGTCCCAACATTCCACAAGATGCACATTTTAATTGGTCACAATCAGAGCTCAAATGAGATAGTGAGCCACATCTATAACAAGAACGTGGCTGTCCTGGATAAAACAGGATACCACGATCCCTCCCAAAGTAAAAACAATTAGGAGATGATGAATCCCAGCCTCAGTCATTTTAAGTTGCACATTGAATTTCCACCCCCCCGTCCAAAACCCATTATCGTCAATCAATGCATGGGGTACTCCATTAACTGTACAACGTTGTTCCAACCAATACAAAATATCCAGTACATTAACTCCTTCATTCCGAAAAAGAACAGTAATAACTTTAGTAGTTGGTCTGGTAATAGGTATTACCACAAAATGTTTCCAGATAGGGTCTATACGAGCAGCATAGTATGCAGACCAAAATTTATCCAACAAAACAGCCGAACGAAAGGAAACATCAAAATTATGATCCCCAGAAGAGTGAATGAATGCATACACCTCCGAGGGTCGAATCCCAAGGAATCAATAATTAAGGATTTGCCCACAAAATTTCGATCGGGGGGAAAGTCCATACCCCCTTTATAATAGATGCGTGCAACAAATCGTTTCCTAACAGGGACATCTGTAGATTTAAAGAGGGAGGCATAGCTGGCAGGTTTTACTGTTTGTGCCTGAGGAGGTCTATGGACCGAACTGCCCAGAGAACCAGCTGGTATACCGTCCTCTACAGTTTGAGGACACTGACCTGGCATAGGAGTCACAGTCATAGGTTCCGAAACAGGAGCAGTAGACGTCGCAGGAATCAAGGAAGCTGGAGAAGCCTGTCTCGATGAGGGAGACCGAAAATCGGACACAGGATCAGCCGAAACAGGGCTCCTGGTCTCGTTACTGGCAGGCGGAAATGACGCGATGGGCCGGTCCGATTCTGAAACCAGCCCTCCCTCCAGAGCCTGTGAACACAAAGGTTCCCCCGGTCGATTCAATCCTGCCCCCGGTAAAGGAACTTGGGGATCAGGAATCCAGGCATTCGGGGTCTTCACCCAACCCGCATTTGCTAACGCCACCTCCGGAGACCAAGTGGCAAGCCGGGCCGAAAATGGGAATGAATCCTCATCCAAAGCAGTAGCTGGTACACCCGCGTCGGCAGCCGGTGGGTCGTCCAAAACCTGCACATTACATTTCTTAGTGGCACCAAAAGAAGCTACCTGGCAACCTTCCAGGCGTTTTCTTTTTTTTTCATCTTCCATGGACAAAAGTAGAACTGAATCAGAAGTCGTCGGACCCTCAACAACCGCGTGCTGAGCCGAATCCACCACAGGTAAGAGATCACTGGGAACTTCCATAGTATCCAAACAAATCGAAGCCTCCTCAAGTACAGCAACCAAATCCATAGAACAGTCTTCCAACACCTCCACACTCTCCACCGACTGAGACATACTGAGCACAGTCCAGTCGTCTCAGGGGAGGGGCCCCCTACCATCACAGTAGGGGAATTTCCCTGGTGTCCTGGCCAAATTTCCCTCATTCACTAAAAATACCACCAACAGCTTAATCTGGTTCAAGGTCAGTTGGCATTCATCTGTACCCCCCTTCCCTGGGTCGTGCCTGAAAATAGGCAGGATTTGTCTAGTGCACTTACCTGGTCAACAAAAACTAAATAAATAAATAACTGGACAATCTACAGGACATTGATTTTTACTCACTGAAAATTGGGGAAAATAGGATGTCCCTTTTAGCGTATGTGGATGATCTAGTTCTAATTTCTGTCTCCTTATTGGGGCTACAAAAGAATTTAACTAAATTTGCAACACTGCGAAGAACGTGAACTGCTGATTAATAAAGAAAAAACAAAGTATTTGGTAATAGATGCAAAACCCTTCCAAAGGTAACTATTAACAATGAAATAAGCATGACAGATAAATATTATGACTATTTAGGTGTACGTTTTTCCCAGAATATAACATGGAAAGGTCACTGTACTGTCCTATCATCTAAGATCAAAACAACGTCTAACACACACAGACTATTTAACTAAAAAATGGGTAAAGCAACAGTACAGGGTATTCTAAAGGTTTTAAATGCAAAATTGAAATCCGGTATCATGTATGCCTCGGAGTTATGGGGTGATTCCAGGTTGAGGGACCTGGAAAGCATTATTAATAAGCTATACTGTTACATCCTGATGGTACCACAGTCAGTACTGGCAGAAGTAGTACATTCAGAAATAAGTAAGTTTTCATTGGGGTCACTAATACTAGAAAGGTGCATAAACTTCTTGCTGGGACTATTTCTTCTCCCAGAGGCAAGAATACCCAGATGGTACATCAAGGAGGAAATTTCTTATGTTACACACAGATTTATTTCACCAAATATCTGACTCATGCATAAAGAACTTTACCCTTGGGGTTTGGGAAATTTAGTGCTTGAAATATATTTGAGACCCATGACAGAAATCACTTTTTTAGCTTAAAACTGGTACAAGGGATGCCGCAAAAGCAAAGGATCTAGCAAGAATATCAGTATGGTATAAGAACATAAAACAGGTTCATCGGCTAGAACACTATTTAATCAAACTTAACTAATCCTCAACATCAATGAATCAGAACATTTGGTCTTTAATTTTCTTCCACTGCATCAGCGGCGGGAGAGCAGACCAGCAGCCGGCCAGGAGGGGATCGGCAGCCGCTGCCACACTGAGGAGGCTCCCTTCAGAGCCTGGATATCTGCTGTTTAATTTTCTCCCACCGCATTGGTGGTGGGAGAGTGGACCAGTGGCCGCAATCGACCAGGAGGAGATTGGTGGCCTTTGCCACACTGAGGAGGCTCCCTCCAGAGTTGGGACATCTGCTGTTTAATATTCTCCTACCAACCCACCCCCACACCACCTCCATTTTAAATGGATCGAAGAAACCAGTCCCTATCAGAGGGCCACCTATCTGGAAGAGCAGAAGGTGGGGCATGACTGAAGGTGGGTCCGTAGGGTGGTCCTTGTGAGAGAGGCTTCACCAGTAAGAGGTGGTGTTGCATACAAAAGTAAAACTTTGGCTGGGGGAGAACACTTGATTGAAGCCATTGATAAAGACATTTGCTAACGTTTTGGGGCTATGTGAACTAAATGTTATGCTAAGGGCATTTGTGGGCATATTGAGGCTGTGACTTTGGTAAGGGGAAGGAAATTTGCTGACTTTATGATAAGGGTAATGTACTGACTTTATGATAAGGGTAATTGCTGACTTTTTGGGTCTGTGTGCACTAAATGTTGCACTAATAAATGGTTAAGATTTGGGGCCAGAGGTACTAAATTAGGTATGAGGTAGTGTCTCAGACAATGTCTAATATATGATATACTAGGGTTAGTTAAGACATTTGAAGGACTTTTAGATACTGCATAAAGGAGAAAGCAGCGTTGGGGCCGGAGCAGTTTCACTGGGGAAAAAATGGAAATTATTAATTGCTTTAGGTGTGGGGCTCTCATCTTCAGAGGGATGCTTTGAAGGAGGGGTGGGTGCCCAATATGTTAGAACCTGGATGGGCTTAGGGGACAGCTGGAGGCAGCCTAGAGGGGAAATCTCAAAGCTGAGATGCATATTGGCAGGGTGTGCTCCCTCAGCACATCACACATCACTGGGCCGCACAGCATTGGGGGGGCTGAAAGGTGGTAGGGAGGGAGGGAGGAAGGGGAAATAATGGGTGCATGGGCATGGTGAGGGTGGACAGCACCCATACGCAAAATAGTTATGTGCCCCTGTCCAAGGAAGCCAAGTCCACCACAGATCACGGGAAGCTAAAGCAAGCAGAGAATGCTATGGAAGACTAGAAGATAGGGAAAAAGTAAGGGGTAGAAGGGCATAGGAGTACAAAGAGATAGTGGTGATAGGGGACTCAATGGTCAAAGGTGTGGATTCCAAATTGGAGGGGCTAAGGGGGTGACAGTTAAATGTCTGCCAGGAGCATCAGCCAGAAAGGATAGGGAGAGGACTGGTGAGATGTTTGACAGAAAAGATGGGGGTCTGGGGGTCCTGTTTCACCTAGGCACTAATGATTTGGCAAGGCTGTTGATGGAAGAGGCAAACAGTAGTTTGGAACAACTTACACATGGTCTTGCGGGTAGGGCAGATTTGCTGCCATTCTCTGAGGTATTGCCTGTATGGGAGAAGGGGGGTAGGGGAAGAAAAATTAGACTTGCTGAAATCACTGAACTGAATGATTGGATGAAGTTGTGGTGTCCGGCTAGAGGGTACTATTTCATGGGTAGCTGGGGGAATTCTGGGAAGGGAGGTTATTTAAGGGGGATGGCCTTCACTTAACATGGGAAAGGGCCAATGCACTAGCACAAAAATTTGATGTGTATTTAGACAGCCTGGGATGACTAGGGGCTAAAGCAGGTAGACAGAGGGAGGTCACCAATGTAGCATTAGGGGGCAGGACTGATAGAAATTTGGGTGGCGAGTACAAAAGACCTGGGAAGATAACTGCTAGAAGAGGGGTGGGTAAACCCACGTGGGGAAGAGGGGAAAGGAAACGCAGTGGGGGGAAATTAAGAGCTGTTCTGATTTATGGAGAGCCATTTGCACCAATGCCAGGAGCCTGGGAAACAAGACCTCTGACTTGGCCATGGTCATGGCAGAGGCAGATGTAGATATAGTGGGAATCACTGAAATGTGGGGACATGAGGGTCAGGATTGGGACATGGTAGTACTAGGATATATGCTTTTCAGAAAGGACTGGCAGGGAAAAAAGGGAGGGTGCACTATATGTCAGGGAACATATAAAGGCAACAAAAGTGCAGGGAAGATGGGGCAGAGGCTATGTGGGTACCGTTAGAGACAGGAAAAGGGGAAGTTATAAGAGTCGGGGTGGTATATAGGCCACCCTCATAGGAGAAGATGGTGGATAGGGCAGTGCTGGACAAAATCCAGAGGATAGCAAGCAGGGGGGAGATGCTGCTGATGTGGGACTTCAATATGCCAAATGTAGATGGGTGTACCCCATCAGCAGCATCCACCAAAAGTAGGAAAATTGTTGACTTGCTGCAGGGGGCATTGACGAGACAGCTTGTGAAAGAACCAATCAGGAAAGGAGCTATCCTAGACCTTGGTTTTACAAATGTGGACAGGGCAAGGGAGTTTTCAGTGGGAGAGAACCTTGGCACAAGTGACCACAGTACAGTTTGGTTCATGGTGAAGGCTGTTACTGAGGGTCACCAATCTAAGGTGAAGGTAATGGATTTCAGGTGCGCAGACTTTAGGAAAATGGGCATCTACCTTCTGAAAGCACTGACAGGGGTGGAGGAAAAGTGGGTGGCAATAAAGGGGGCAATGTTGGAGGCCACAAATCTTTGTATCAGACAGGTCAGCAAAAACAGGAAAAAACGGAAGCCACTGTGATTCAGCAGAGTAGTGGCGGAAAAGGTTAGAGCAAAGAGAACCACTTTTAGGAGATACAGACAGACTCAGAAAGAGGAAGATTGGGTGTTATACCAGGAAAAGCAGAAAGAGGCAGGATTGGCGGAGATCAGAAAAGCAAAGGCAAGAATGGAGGAGAATATAGCAAGCTGCTCTGTGATTTGAATTTGCTTTCGAAGCTGAAATTTTATGAATGGCATTACATACGAGAGCAAAAACGCTAAGGGAAGCCGACGAAAGTAAAGCAACTTCCATTGAGAAATTTCTTTCCCCACAACAAGGGAAGACAACTCCGATATGGGGTGTTAACAGCTGCTACCCGTCCCGAAGGAGAAATGGCCTCCCCTGCTATAGGATGCCCGGACCCGGGTGCCAAACCAAAAACAACTTTCAAAGCCATCACTGCAGTCTGTCCAAAATGTGATTTTAGAATTTCAAGAAGAAATGCAAACATCTTTAATTATGGTGACTACTTCTCTCGGGAACATCACGAATCGCTGTCAGCAAATCGAGGAGGAAATATCAGCAATGGAGGAATGGGTGGAAGCTTCTGAAAAATCCAATGAAAAGCTTTCTGCTCAAGTCCTTATGGCAGAGAGTGCTGTGAATGCAGCTCTTCATGAACAACTTGCAACAATGAGTAAGTAAATTGGAGAAAATAGAAAACACGCTTTTGCTTAAAAACCTGCGTCTTATTGGCCTTTCTGGCTGATATTGCAGCTTTGGAGCTGAAGGAACATATAGAAAAGCTGTTAAGCAGTGTGTTCGTCAATTAACCATGCAGACTGGATTGGACATTTCTTCAGTTTAAAAATCTTTGAATATTATTAATTTACTTTCTAGTTTTAAGCTGCTTTGGTTCAGAGAATAACTTTATTAAGTAACCTTATAAATGGGTATAAAAGCTTGGAGTATACAACATTTAGAGATTAATTTACATGAACTTCTAAAAAATGTACATATGATTACCACTTTTTGACCCCTTGAAAATAAGAAAAAATTATGCTTTTTAGAAATACTTGTTTTAAATTTCAAGATGAATTACTAATATGTTAATTTTCTTTATTGAAAAATGAAAATATCTCTCTGAATAAAAATAAAGTATAAAAAAGAAAAAGAGAATGTAGCAAGCTCTGTCAAGGAGTATAAAACATTTTTCCGGTATGTGAGCGAGAGGAGAAAGTCAAAGTAGGGGATAGTTAGGCTAAAAGACAAAGGTGGAGGACTGGTGTAGAACGATCAGAAGAAGGTGGAAATATTAAACAGCTACTTCTGCTCTGTATTCACAGTGGAGGGGGAGGGCAGTAGGATCAGAGATGGGGGGTGGCAACAAGGGAGATGGATACTAGTCCACTCCTTGAAAGAGACGTCCTGGGAGAACTAGGGGGGGCTGAAGGTAGACAAAGCCATGGGCCCTGTTGTGGAGCACCCTGGGGTATTGAAGGAGTAAGGAATGAAATAGATGGGCATCTGACTAGCCTATTCAATAGGTCCCTGGAAACAGGGGAGGTACCTGTGGACAGCAGGAGGGCAGATGTTGTCCCCCTCCACAAGGGAGGGGAAAAAGAGGAAGTAAGCAACTACAGACCAGTGGGCTTGACATCGGTGGTGGGGAAGCTTATGGAAAAACTGCTAAAGAAAAGGATAAATAGCTACTTTGAAGCCAATGGACTGCAAGACCATCTGCAACATAGGTTCACGTAGGGCAGGTTGTGTCAAACAAATTTGATTGAGTTCTTTGATTGGGTCACCAGGGTAGTGGATCAGGGAGAGTATGGTGGGCATTTGACTTTAGCAAAGCATTCGACTCTGTGCCGCACAAGAGGCTGCCGAACAAAATTAGATGCTTAGGGCTGGATCCGGTAGTAAAGTGGGTAACTGGCTTAGGGACAGAAGGCAAAGGGTAGTAGTAAATGGGGTGCACTCAACGGAGGGCTCGTTCACTAGTGGGGTACCTCAGGCGTTAGTACTAGGATGCTCCCTAACCCCAGCATCTTTGTAGGAGACATAGCGGAGGGCTAGAGGGAGGATGTCTGTTCGTGAACGATACGAAGATCTGCAAATGGAGTGGATACCAAGGAAGGGACTGAAAAAATGCATATGAACCTGGATAAACTGGAGCAGTGGTTAAGAGAGTGGCAATTGTCTTTCAACGTAAAAAAGTGCAAGATAATGCATGAATGGGAGGAAAAACCAATGGGCAGACTACAGGATTGGGGGACAGGTCCTGGAGGCATTTGAAGTAGAAAGGGACTTAGGCATAATCATTTCATGAGACCTGAAGGTGGCAAAGCAGTGTGAGAGGACAGTGGCAAGGTCCAGTAGAATGCTGGGATGTATTGGCAGGGGGTTCACTAGTAGAAAGTGGGAGGTCATAATGCCTCTCTACAAGCAATTGGTGAGACCACACCTGGAGTATGGAGTCCATTTCTGAAGAGCACACCTTAGGAAGGATGTGGAGAGGGTCCAGAGAAGGGCAACTAAAATGGTGTGGGATCTTAGTCAGTTATCATATGAGGATAGATTGAGAGACCTTAACATTTACTCCCTGGAGCAAGGAAGGGAGAGAGGAGACGTGATTGAAACCTTCAAATACCTCGGAGGCATAAATAGGGTACCAATGATGACATTTTCCAGCTGAAGAGACACTCGAAAACTAGGGGGCATGAGTTACAGATGTGGGGATTCGGAGGTAACATTAGGAAATTCTATTTCATGGAGAGGGTGGTGGACAGCTGGAACAGACTCCAGGGGAGGTGGTGGGGGCTAAGACAGTGGGGACTTTAAAATGGCATGGGATAGGCACAAGGGAATTATTAGAAAGCTTAGTCAGGAAGACTAGTTCTCTAGAGCTAGCTGTTTACTAGGGAGTTTGGGGCAGGCTGGACGGGCCTGGTGGTCCTTTTCTGCAGACAGATTCTATGTTTTTGTGTTTCTGTAACAAGATAGCGGATTGAACTTTATAGGGCCAATTATATATTACACAGACAAAAAAGAGAGAAGATGTGACAACTCCTTTCTGTGGTTGTGGAAACTGGATAGAAGATGATTTAAAACATATTGTACTGCTTTGCCTCAGATTTGAAAACCATAGAAGGAAATGGGAGAGATCCTCTGTGACAGTACACTCCCTCCTGATCTGCTAGCTATTCACATGTTCAGCAGTACAAATGTATTGGAGAACTGGTGAAATTCTTGTGTTCATTGCACTTGTAAGAAGGATATTCTCTCAGCCCCCAGATTTGAGGAGACTGAGACAATGCCAATCTGCTGATGTTTTGCTCATTTGTAACTGTCTGGCTTGGTAAACCTTAATCAACTTATGTCTGATTTGTTATTGCTAATGGCAGATATGTAGTATTTTTAAATTGTGTAAATTTTAAAGACTTTGTATTGTAAAAGTTTTGCTGAACAATAGAGTCTTTTTGACTTGACTTGTATTCCCAGTCAGGTTAGACAGCGGAGGGTGGGTAATGGGGCTAGACATAGGACTGGGCTGATGGTAGCCGGTCCTCAGTGTTGAAAAAGTATAGCATATTAAAAAAAAAAAAATCTAATGCCATTGTATGGTGTATTTTGTTTGCATTACTAGTTAGTAACTTAACCTGCTAGCTTACTACATGTAGTCCTCTTAGGCAGGGTTACTGTGCCACACTGTTGCTAGATTAGTTTTGCTAGCAACTCAGCAGGGCCTGGCTACTCCCTATCTGGGGTATGCCTATATAACTGTCTCCACTGGTATTTGTAAGGTGTTTTCCATGCTAATGGCTATTTTGCATGATCCTGGCTATTATATATACCTTCGCTTGGTGATTTATCTGCAGTCTGCTTGTCTTTACTTCATAATATCTTTACAAGGTCTTGGCCACTCTGTATTTTAGGACTGCCATTTAACTTGAGTTGCTGAAGGGCATGATTGCAGAGTGTTAGTGCTTTACAAAAAAATGTATTTATTGCAGAGTTTAATTGTGTGGCAAGCAATATTGCAACTATAGTCTTTACCATCTGGAAAATACTAGAGAGTGAACCCAAACTTGAAAACCTAGTAGGGTAGAGACCCTTGGCAGCTACTGCGGGGTGTGTGAAAAAATATCTTGGATATTTTAACAGAGTCACTTATTGATCCCAAAATTAATCAAAGACAAAATCACCTTGTGTTTTGTTGTTGTTGTGGCAACAACTGTTCCCCTTGAAAGTATGCCATAAGTGATAACGCCTTTAAACATCCAGCACTGAGCAACAAATAATTGATATTTGGGGTCTTCTGTTACAGCTCGTACGTTGTTTACGCTATGTGATTCAGTTGCGCCAAATTATACATTGGGAGAAAATCTGAATTCAGGAGCACATATGCAACCATACACCACGAAAGATGTACTAACAGTGTGGCAAAACATTTTAAAGAGGTGTGCAGTGGACTTCCGGTGACGTCATCAGCTACATGGCTGCTTAGTTGTGGGGCTCTCCCTACCACCCAACAAAGAATAGACTCCACACAGCACCAATACACAAAATCTATGGGGAAATTAATAAATTGCATGGTGGAGCCTCATCTGTGAAACAATCTTGAACCAGAAATCCTAAAATGCCAGACGATCATATCGGATTGAGCCCAGCCAATTCAGTAACCAGTGGCAGAGACTCCCTTGCGAGCATGACGGGTGGGGATACTGAAACGGAGCTAGAGACCTTGTCTCGTTCAATTGAAACCTTACTGGCAGAAATAATGCAATCTAGATCAGAAGCGAAGCTTGAGTTTGATATGCTGCACAAGGATATTACCGGACTGGAAACCAGAATAAATACCGCGGAGGACAGAATTTCCACTGCAGAGGATGATCTGGTGCAAGTTTCCCAAGCGGTTGAAATCCTCGCACAGTAGCAGGATGCACTAAATGCTAAATGCCTGGACTCGGAAGCCCGGTCTCGTCGAGACAATTTAAGAATTTACGGTCTTCCAGAAGACACTGCGGTGGGGGACATGGCCGAATTCTTAGAAGACCTGCTCCATCATGTGCTTGACCTCCTACCGGCCCTCACCTTCAGGATTGAAAGAGCACACCGGGCCCTTGTACCAAAGCCTATCTCTGCAACCGCTAGGCCCAGATCAATAATGGCCAACTTCTCGAGCTGTTGGGACAAAGAGGCAATTTTGAGAATGGCATGGAAACAACAAAAGGTAGTTTATAACGGAGCTCGTTTATTTTTCGATCAAGATTACCCTTCCCCTATACAACAGCAACATTTGGCTTATGCTCCTATTTTACGTCAACTGAAAGCTTTGGGTGCTAAATTTCAGATCCCCTGTCCCTCCCACTTACGGGTCCACTGGAAGTCAGGCACTGAACTATACAACTCATGCGAGGAGGAACTTCTAGTGCCCATTAACTCTGCTAGCAGGGTGTCTGAAATTCAGGTGTTGGTCACAGATCCTCTGTACACTGTTTTCCATAAGGACATGGTTGTTCTCTGTACACACTGTAAGTTTCTTCTGAAAGTGGTGTTGGAGTTCCATCTTAATGAGCCACTAGTGTTGCTTTACTACTTTGTCAACTTCCAGAATCTGGGAAAAAGGGACTCCCTGCTCTCTGGATGTTAAGAGGGTCCATAGGTTTTATCTGGACAGAATCAAGGACTATGCACAATCTAAGCAGCTCTTTCTCTCCTTAGATCCTAATCAGAAGGGGCAGCCTGTTGTAGTCAAGTGCATTTCTGCCAAAATGATGCATTGCTTTTACCACTATTATCCCATGGCTTAGGTTAAACCAGTGGGCAGTGTTCACACCCACTCTTCCAGAGCAGTTGCTAAGTCCCTGATAAAGATACATTTTGTGTTTCTAAGAGATATTTGCAGAGCTGCAACCTGGAACAGAGTGTACACTTTTACTAAGCACTGTGACCTGGATGTCCATGCCAGGCAGCATGCCACTTTTGTCAGGACAATCTTGAATGCATTACTATCCTGGGTGAGTCCTAAGCTCCTATCGCCCTAGTCTGGGGGACTTTGAGCTTGGTACTCTGACCCATTAGTGGTGAAAATTGATTCCTGGAAGATATGAAAATTACGTACACATCATAATTCTTGATCTTCTAGGAATATCTTCTCCACCGATGCACATGCCCACCCACCATCCCCCAGACTCACTCCAGTATGCTGTGTTGATCTTCACCCTTTTATGTTTTATTTGGGTTGAAAAAACACTGTTACTGATTTGGTGACCCATCTTACACAGGCCACTGGGGCTATCTTATGCCCTTAGCTTAGATACATAGATTATCAAAAAAAAAAAGACACTAAGGTGATTGAGGGCTAGTGTCGAGGTAAGCCTGCACCCACAATCTTAGTCTCGTGGAGCTGTGCATGCATACAACTTACCTTGGCACCAGTCCTCTGAATAGTTCTGGCTCCTGCAGGGGGTCCTAGCACCTGTAGCTCAGACCCACTATTGTGAAGCAATTGTGAAGATATTCCTAGATGATCAAGAATTACGGTGAGTGTGTAATTTTCATATTTAGTAAACAAAGTTCTATCCCATCAGCCCCAGCACATTTGCAGTATTTCTTTGAAGAAGAAGGTTGGTGAAAAATTCTTGTGGGAAGCATTGCTGTGCAAGGTAGGACAATATGGAGTAATTGTCAAGGGTGCTGTGGGTGGAAGAAGGTTGAAGTCTGTGAAGTGTTTGTTGAGGGTGTTGGCTTTTTCCATGTTATCTAAGATAGTTTCCATCTTATAGCAGGTGTAAAACTGTCTGGTAAAACAGAAAAGCAGTGCATGCTCAGGCTCTCGCTCAAAAGTCCAACACTTTTATTTTTATTGCATGTATTAAATACACTTAACATAGTGCAAACAAAAGCTTAATCTGGACCTCAGGTGCAGAAATGTTTCTGTACATGTTGAGACTCACTGTCTGTTTATCAGGGGCACTACAATCTATTGCACTGCCATTCCATTTTCCACTACAGCAGTGCTATTATAACATCAATGCAGTGTTCATGTAACTGTTGATACGCAGCACCTGTTTGCCGACTCCTGAGTATTCCTATGCACTGCATGCATTTATCACACAATAAACCAGATGTGTTGACGGTGTTCTTATTTTATTTCAAATAAATAAAGGCACAAAGACTTCTAAAAACCAAAGGCAGTGTAGAGGTACATCAGTAGCCATGCCTGCAGGTGCTTACGTTTCACCCCAACTAATGGAGCTTCTTCAGAGCTATGTACCACGTCATTGCCTTTGGTTTGGGGAGGTTTATCTGCTAGGTTATCGCACTGACATTTTGTTATGCCAGTATTAAAAATATTTTGTGTGTAATGGGTTGTAAAACAGTTTGTTTTCAAAAGGAATTTGTGCACTCTCTGGATTTAAAGTTTTAGGAAGTTGTGACTAGCAGATTGACTCTGTTTTCAGATGTACTGAGAATTCAGATCAGAAGGGGGGCTTCATTCTCCTTAAGCTGATCAGGTTCTGGCAAAATAATGTCTACAAACTAGTTAATATTTTTATTCTTGTATTTCAGTGGAAGAACTGCAAAAAAAACTGCAACAGACATTGAATCCGATCCCACCTCCTCCACCTCCTCCTCCTCCTCCTCCACCCCCACTGCCTCCTGTACCTAACAATCCACTCCGGTAAGTTGAAGCATTCGGCTGTAACATGTATAGCTGTTCATAACACTGAGACAAGCTGAATAGGAGATGTAGTTGCTGAGTAGTTCTGAAGTCAAGTGCACCCGAAAGACTATGTGAGAGGAAGATTTCTTCCCTTCTGTGCTCATTACTTTTTCCCTGATGCATTCTTATGGTTGTGGGTGGAGCCTACAGCCATTCTGCGTCTGCTCTAAAAACGAACAGACCATGGCACACTTCTGTTGGAATTTCGGAAGTATCCTTCCGAACCTCCAATGAAGCTTAAAACACTCCATCACAGTCACTCACTGCAGAAGTCGGTGGCACTATTTCATCCGCTAATTCTGCATTTTGGAGCAGAACTCCACATGTGAGCGTGTGCTTCACACGCATGTGCAGTTCCGCCAGCGCCGTCATCTTATGAATGACATTATGCCATTCAGTGCAACTGCACATGCGTGAGTGCCATGCATGCGCAGTTGCATCAGCGCTGCCAATTCCTCTGCGCATTTTTATCTCGCCACAGCCATATTGGCTCTGGCTAGAACTTGTTTTGTTAGGCAGAACACATAGTCCCTTAAATAAACCCGGTATTCTAGTACTAACAGAGATCTGATTAAACCAAGACAACCCGGTACAGAAGTACACTTAAGCAATTACTTATTGTTTTAAAAGTGACAGACCAAAAGGGCATGGTCGCGGAGTAACTTTCTTACATGGGATAAATACACTGCCTTAATTATGATGCAGTCATCCGCACTTGAACCACAAAAGTCATCTGTGACATTACCTATAAAATTATCTCTTGATAAGAAGGAAATATCAGTGGGCTACATATACAACTCAACAGAGAAGTCAGGTGCCTTGCTAGACTTGATTTGTGATCTTGTCCATCTTGCACATATCTTTATAGAGGGACTATAGATTCTCATAGTGTAAGAGGTTAATATAAACTGGAACAGAAAAAACGTTTGCCTTGTGCCAGAAATTGGCTAGTGACAATCAGTTACCCCCACTAACTCATTCACTATAATATTGTAGTAAAATTTGGAATTAGATTACCAAGGTCCACCCACCCACCCCCGCGTGATATGCAGAAATAATAAGAATGTTATGCAGTAATAATAAAACCTGGAAAGGGACATGCCTAGACTGGATATTAACTAACAAACCAGTCTGAATTACAACCTCTGTCTAAAAAGTGATTTGATGAGTGATCACAATGTGTCCTCCTGCATCTGAAGCTGTAAAAAGACTAGAGCCCTTCCTTGCTACATCTATACTAAATCCATTGATAAAGTAAATCCAAACCAACTCTCTGCTGATTACTACAGAATTAACTGGGAAAGGCTCAGCCATATCCCACATGTGGAAATCCACTTTGGGATTCTTCAGGTCTGATGGCCTAGTGTTGTATAATGAACTACTGTGTCTCTCTCAGAGTAGTATGGGTTAGAAGAAGCCACCACAAATGGATTACCTCAGACCATCCTGATACAGCATAATGTGTGAACGGGACACAACCTGGGAAAAGAACAAGCTGCTAAACTGGAATGTTTACTAGCAGTTCTGCAATATGTGTCAACAAGCTAAGGAACACCAAAACCAACTGTTTCACCAACTAGTAGACTGACCAGCATGGAAGCCATATGAGGCTGTTCTTAGGAGCTGTGCTAGTCAGCACAACGTGCTGGGTGAAAATTAAGAAGCATAAAGCATCAGTAAGTTAACCAGAGATACTGTATGTTTTGTCGGCAGAAACAACCAAAAAATAAGACGCCTGTTCTTGCTGAGGAAGGGATCACTCTCAGTCTTGAAATATTGGTGGTAGCCCAGATGGTTATTTTTGACTCTGATTATAAAATTGGGCATACAGTTAATACTTGGGTGAGTGAGTCTGTTTTTCCTGCATGAGAGCTTGGGTGGTGGCTTCTAGTGAAGTTATGCACGAAACAGCATGAACTTCTATGGAAAACTGTGAATAAAGTGTGTACTTTTAGAAAATGGGCTTAAGAATATAAAGCATCTGATTGGCTGGCAGGGGTACATTAACTTACAGTGAGAGCCCTGTAAGTTAAAAGTACCAGCCATGCCAAACTTGCCAGCCTCACAAGTGGTATCCTTGTGCCCAGCCTCCTTCATGATTGACTGAAGCACTGGACACAAAATTTGGAAAGTGCCACCATTTTTGTTCCTCACTTAGCGAGAGATAGATCTCCCCATTGCTCACAACATTTGTTTTTTGGGGGGGTTTTTAAGCCCTCATTTTTTTCCCCCTCATAGTCACACCAGCTCACCACTGAAAAAAATAATTATTTTCCCTCAAGGAATGAGCAACCTACTCAGCTGCTGCCCCTCCCCCCCGTCTCGGTGACTCGCATCACAACACAGTCTAAACACAAAAAGAACAGTCCTGAATTTCTTTCATGACTATCAGTATTAAAGCAGCTGTTCTTTACATAAGAAAGCAGCTTACATCTCCCACAGTAATTTTTAAGTGTGTCCAAGCTCATCAACAGCGTGGCTTCTCATCACTCGCTCAACAACTTGACCACTCGTATTCACTTCCGGTCACTCCCGAACGATCAACAGGTACGAGAAAAAGCAATGCCGACCCAAACAGCCACAATTCCATATACAAATAGATAAAAAAAAAAGAAAGAAAGAAAACAACAAAAAAAATCATTCTTTTGACGCTTGTTCCTTTTCCTCATACTTCCAAGTGTGACGTCATCGGGCACTCGTGAAGTAACCACTGCATCTTCCTCAGCACAATGATTGTACAAAGCACATATTTTCTGCTGCTGAAGAGAAATTACTGATGAGACATTTTCTAAAAATTCATCATTTTGTCTGGACGTGCTAATGGAGGAGCGGGATAAGTACAACACAATAGGGGAAGGGGGACAACAGATGGCACAGGACAGAAACAGGGACTGCTTTACCAAACAAACCTTTAAACTTTATTAACATATATATTTCAAATCTTTTCCTCAAATTTTTTTAAACCTGCATGCAAATGCCACAGTGCCCATTCTCTAAGCACAATAATACCCTCCAGGGTGGGTGGTATGAGCAATACCAGACCTTCCAGGGGCTATAAGGCCCTCCGCCTGCAGTGTCGGGCCTCATTGCACCCCTGGGTGGTCCGGTATTGCCCAATACCACCCACCCTGTTGGGTATTATTGCTTGTGTAAACAAGGGTATGTAGTCTTTTATAAGGCTGATACTATAATGAGACCATGCCATGAGAAAGCACGAGATGCATGGAACTGTTGGTAATGGTTGTTGAGGGACAGGGCTGTATTTGTTGTCTGTTTTTGGCATTTTATCTAATAAAGCAAGACAGCTTTGGGGAAATGCTCCTTATCTGAAGTTTACCAAGGATATGTGAGTGCTCGCTTTATTTGCAGTTTTATATTTTACCAGTGCCTGCTAGAGACTTTAATAAAACTAGAAACTATCTGGAAAGGTATAAAGCCCCTTTCAAAACAAAGCCTTCACTCACCACTACGTTCTCTTAACATCAATTGTGTGGCTTGACTCACACGTCCCATATAACCTCCTTTCACCTAGACAACCTGGTGAAAACTGTGCACCAAACTGCACCAAAAGCTTGGAATGCTGTGTAGGCAGAGGTATTGTTTCAGCCTCAAGACAATAAAGCTGATCATGGACCACCAGGAAATAAATGCTCTGAACTCCTATTTTACCCATCTGGATCTAATAACAGCACCATAAAGGGCAACAACCCATTCCACAACATATGCTTCCAAGTATATAGATGCTGACCAGTGCATCAACATCTTCTCATTCACCATGATTAACCTTTGTGAATCACTCCACTTACAGCCATCATCAACCTATCTCTTTCCACAAGCTAAATCCCCCACATCTTAAAACAAGCACTAGTAACTCCGCTGCTTAAGTCTGAAGAGCTCATGAACCCAGACAATAATCATTATATATCATTTGTATCCACACTGAACAAAATTCCTGAGAAGCTCGTCCATCACCAAATCTTTGCTTATTTTCCCAGTAACAGTATGCCAGAATGTGAGAAGTCAGATTG
Organism: Neoceratodus forsteri; assembly: GCA_016271365.2. Taxonomy (NCBI): domain Eukaryota; kingdom Metazoa; phylum Chordata; order Ceratodontiformes; family Ceratodontidae; genus Neoceratodus; species Neoceratodus forsteri. The sequence continues at coordinate 887,158,798 of CM028135.1, read as the reverse complement.
CAGGCCAAATCACGCTACAGTAACGTCACTACCGAAAAATCAGTGTAAAAGGTGACTCAAAGTTCGGTCCCTACCCAAATGTCCAGCCATAGGGATATCATGGGCTATGCCCAGTAGCTGCGTTCTATATATCTGGGGCACCATTAGTTGCTCTACTAGCTCCCCTGTTCTAGCATTTGTACATACCCTATACAATAGTTCATTTCTAATTTTAAAAACATGACCTTTTAGCTCATTGACTTTTCCAACCTATAAAAAAATGGTGTTAGTGTTTTATCATTTTTCTGAGCTTCTTTAAACTCAGAACCATCAAAGGTAAACATTTGATCAAGAATAGAATCATTTTTAACGTCCAATACAACATTTGTCTTATTTTTACAAGTCTACAGTTCCTTCTCTTTTCTCTTCTGGCTTTTTGGTTTTCTATCTTTACCGCCAGTCTCATAAAGATCTTCTTTAAAGGGAAATGTCTGTCCTAAAATCTCTTGTTTGGCTTGTGCTCTAGTGGTAACAGCACTGAGACTGGACATTAACAAAGTCTCAAAACTGGAAAAGTCATGACCAATAACTATTGGAACAGGAAGGTGAGGAACCACACCCAGCTTCATCTTCTGGGCATGTCCCTCTACCTCTACTACAGTTTCTTTCAATGCATATTGATGTATATCTCCATGTATACATGTGACTCTAGTAGTTGGACCTTTTGAGTTTGGATGGGTATCAAGCAAGGAAGCATGGATGAAAGTCGGTTTGCTTCTGGAATCTATAAGTCCAGATACAACCTTCTTTCCATCCCGAACTGGTATTAAATAATGTCCCCAGTTGGCTAGGGTTAAGTGGGCATCATCAACTTTCTTTTTGGGGCAGAACCCTGCTATGTGCCCTCTCCCACTGCAGTTATGACAAACAATGTCTGTATTATACCCCTTTCCAGTTTTAATGTTCTGTTTGGCTCCAGGGGTACTACCATGCTGTGAATTGGGTGTAAATGAAGATTGTCTTACTGTGGGTTGATGTGTGAAGGAACTTCCCAGAGGTTGGTGTCTATGAGGCCTTGCTGTAATATAGTCCTCTGCCAACCTGATGGCCACCTCTGCTGATTCGGGCCGGTGTTCCTTTACCCACAGTTGGACATCCTGAGGCAAGATTCTTATAAATTGCTCTAGGATAATAACCTCCAGTATCTGTGTGACTGTCTGTGTAGTTGGTTGTAACCATTTGTTGCACAAGTCCTTCAACTGGGTATAGGCATCTTGGGGATTATTGGTACTATGAAATTTGAAAGACCAAAAACGTTGTCTATATGTCTCAGTACTGATATCGTACCTCTTCAAAATAGCCTGCTTTGCATGGTCATAATAATTAGCATGCATAATGTCTACATGGCTATATGCAAACTGAGTTTTATCAGTTAAGTAGGGGGACCAACCGAATTACCCACTGTTCCCATGGCCAGGCACAAGCGGTTGTCATCCTCTCAAAAGTCAATAAAAATGCTTCATTATCATCAGATACAGAAAGTTTTACCAATTTAATATCTTTTTGTACATTTAGAGGTGAGGAAGGTCTACTGGTACCTATGGATTGAATTGCTCGCAGGGTATCTGCCCATCTGGCCTGGTTTTCTTCCCAACAGGCTTGGTTTTCCCTCCTCTCTCTCTCTCTCTCTCTGTCCAATTCCATCTGTTGAATACAGAGCCAGCGGAGTAAATCCTGGGGATCTTCAGGTGGCTCCTCCACATCTGGTTCGGCTGCCCGGACTCTTTCCACTGGTTTCTTGTCCTCCACCGGTAGGTTATCCATCATGACTCCTCTTCTTGCCGTTTTCCTCCACACCACAGGGTCCAGTCCTGTCAGTAATGGCAACTGCAACTTCTTTACAATGGACCTTGTAGCCAGACCAGTCACAGCTGCTGCCTCCTCTTGCATCTGGGGCCCATTCAGAATTTGAGCGCAAATTCAATAAAAGGATCCCACTGCTAACACCATCTGTCACAGGTAGAAAGTACAGATGGACCACCGAGACAATATGCAGCAAAAATAAATATATTTATTTATAGTGATTAAATAAAGCGAACTGGAAATGGCAGAAATAAAAGATAAATAAAACAACAAAATAAGGCTAGAAATTACTAGCTTTGAGGATGTTTACATCACATCGCCATCTAATGATTTCCTCTCATCAGATGTTCTGTCTTTATCAGTGCTACCACTCCATCCTATCTGACTAGCTGATCTAGGAGTTCAACTTAAATACCATGTAGGGATGTCATGTCATTACTTAACTCCACCCCTATACTTTATTTCAAACATTATTTCTTTATTTATAATGACATTTTTATTTAAAACATCAATGTCCCTTTAAGACAATTCAGTAACTTAATGACAGTCTCAGAAATGATTCACACTCTTTTCGTGTACTTTTACACTGATTTCTAGCTTCAGGAGGCACCTCCCCTTCCAACAGCAGCATAAAAAGGTATACACTGAGGCCGGCTGGCTCTTAGAGAAGTGCTGTAGTGAAAGGGGGCGGTACCCAGAGCTCTGACATGCTGAATGCAACAGAGGAATTCATCGATCTTTGAGAAAGCTCAGAGTAGCCCTAAAAGTGCTCCGTTTCAGCTCCGGAAGGTAAGCAGCAAGGAAAAAAGGGGGTTATACAAAAAATATCTCTCTCGGAGCTGAGTTACAACAAAAAATACCTTCATGACTGTGCGCAAGTTCGAGTGGGTATTGCTTTACCAGCACTCGCGTTCTCACAGTCGTGCACAGCTCTTGAACGCTATTTAGGAGAGAGAAAACCCATTTCTATTTTAAAGGCTCCTGTCAAACTACAGGAAGAGGAACCAGGGGATTCTCAACCCAGCATTTTCCGTATTTCAGGGCAAAATAAACCAAAAACAGCACAGCAATCAAAACAAGGCTTGTGTACAGAATTTAAAACTGTGCCCTGTAATAGCTTTTACGGGAAGCTACTTAAACAAAATATTACAAACCTTCAAGCAGGGACTGCATCAAAGAAAGAAAATTAAATAAAACCCCACTGAGCATAAACGGCTCCAGACATCAATTTATACATAGTTTGAAAAGGGAAAGGAGTATAAAGCAAACTCCAGATATATAAACAATGAGAGCAGGATGTTATAACGATTCAAGAGAGCAATCCAGACGTCCTCTCTTTTAATTATTATTTCAATTCTTTCTACATAGGAAGATTAGTGTTTCTAAAATGTCTCAGGAAACGAAAGAGGACGAACAAATAACAATACTAAAAAAAAAAAAAAAAAGTGGGTGACCAGCCCAACAAACAAGACATTACAGAAGTAACATATAACAAAAGTACATCCAGAATCCACCATCTTCCTAATATGAGAAAGAAAAAATAACAAGAAGTGGGGAGGTGTTACTCTTTCACAGACTGCCATAAGGGCAGTGACATGATTCCCCCGACTGTCTGTTCTTCAGGCTGACAGCGACTTCCTTTGAGGACTGTCTTGGAGGTGGGATGGCACCAGCAATGTCAGAAGAGCGGGCGGCTGCACGTAGCTTCATTCACAGCACTAACAGTGGAGGAGGAGGAGGATCAGCCTTTTCAGGTATGTCCAGCCTCTGTACTTCCCTGCCACTCCCTCTTCTCGCCCCACCCCCATTACTGTGCATGCTCGTCCAAGTTTTTGCAGTGCTGCGGCATAGTGTAGTCCTGCCTTTGCAGAACGCATCTAACTTTACAATAATTCAGGCCATGTTTTGGGGTTTTGCCAGTGAACTCCGATTCGGAAATTTCCTTCCGATCACTGCAAAACCCGACTGGCCCAAACATTTGGCCCGATTCGGTTCCCAGCTCTACTGGGAGCCTCTTGGAAACTAGGTCTTGTACCTAAATGAGACTATACCAGTGTGAAATTTCTAAATAATTTTCCATGTTTTCAGTGTTAGCCTTCTTAGCGTTGAGAATGATTAGCAGCGTACCTTCTCTGGATTGTTTTGTAATATGTGTCAGATATGTAGGAGAGAGAGAGACATCAGATGAGCATTCATGGACCTTGGTCATTCAATCAGTATTACTGTGGTTGGTGTTCTAGTCATGCCATTTAAATAATCTCTCAGCTTTCTCACTTCCTGTTCCTCTCACTGTTTATTTTTTTTGTGGTGGGATTCAAGAATGCATGGGATAAGTATAAGGGAATCATAGTGGAAAGGAAGGGGGGGGGAAGAACTGTAGATTAGTCGGTCTGCACAGTGGCGGAGCTAGAGGGGCTGGGGGCGATCGCCCCTCCTGGCTCTCCAGTGCAGTAGTGGCGCCTGCCACCATCTTTATTCACTGTTTAGCGCACATTGTGGAGCCCGTGATTGACTGAATGGCCCCCCCGGCTCCCAAATGCTCCCAAACCTGGCTCTGCCACTGGGTCTGCAGTGATAGTGTAGGTAGGGAGACACAAATTCTGTGTTTCTATGTTTTTTCTTCTGTGGCCCACAATACAAAACAGTTTTCTATAGCATCTTTATTTATTTGTTTAGAAATTGGTTACTGGGAAAGGCACACTGAGCCAAAGTTTGTTTTTAGGTGCGACCCTGTTGAAAGTGTGGGGGTGAGTGCAGAAAGTCGGGGTGTGCAAAACAGTGAACCAGAAAAGAAATTAGGGGCATGCAAAACAGTGAAACAAAAAAAAAAGTTGGGGCATGCAAAACAGTGAAACAAAATTTAAGGTGAACTGAGTAATAGCAGGGAAAAAACTTTGGAGGATGCCTCAAGGTTGAAGTAACAACAAAATACTGGCTGTACAAGGTAATCAGCTAGACTGTGCAATAACATGACAATGAAATGCAGTTTACAGCTCATCATGCTGTGCATCTGTTAAAAGTAGACTATAGTTGATGGAAAAGGCTGTAAAAAAAAAAAAAAAAAACAATGAGACTGAGATGCAAACCTTGGCCACTAGAACTCTGACGGTAGAAGGGGCCACTCTTACTTCGAGGAAAGCTCTTGAAGCAGGCCACACCGGTAGGACTAAGGCACCAAGATCACTAGGAAAACTTTTAGCCTGCAGTCTGCTGTAGGGGGACTGCCCACTATCCGACGTCAGTCAACTGATGTCAGCCTAGCTTATATAGGTGAGTGATCCCAGACACCTGCCTCAGTTCTTTTTCTGCCATCAACCCACACGTTGGACCTTCATGGACGCTGCAGCTATAGTCGACTACCATTACCCGTGCTTGCCATGCTTTTTTAATTTTTCAATTCTTTTCAGTCCCTCTTTGCTCAAACATCGAAATTTCAGTGTTTTCTTGAACAAGTTTATGTCTTTATGTCTTCTCCACCAGCCTTGTCTTCTAACCACTCCATGAAGTGTGCCGGTGGCAAACAGATCACTAGAAAGGATGGACACTCTGCATGTCTGTTTTGTCTAGGCCCCAGCCACGACACCAAAGCCTGCCAGCATTGCCGAAAATTCAACCAGGCCACTTAAAGATGTCACTTAAAAGTGCTGAAGAGCCATCTTTTGAAGCAGAAGTTGGTTGCAGTGGTGAAGGAGATGCAGGCCAGGAGCTCTTCGGCCCGGCTGGCACAGTCCTTTGGGACCAGTTCTTCTGATAAGGAGAAGTCAGGGATGCATAAGCACTGGGACAAACACTAGGACTGGGACCAGTCAGCTTCCTGTTGTGGTTGCCTCTTAGGCCTTCAACCACAGCTCTTCGGGTCAGGGGACTTTGACTTTGATGTTAAGTCGACTAATTAAAAGTTCAAGTTACAAGTTAAACAAAAAGGGGAATAACGGACAACCGTGCCAGGTGCCTTGTTGCAGATCTAGAAATTGTGACAGGACTCCATTTCAAAGTATACAGGTTCTGAGGTGCGAGTATAATAGTTTTATCCAATGGACAGACCATGAGGAAAAGTTATATTTTGGCAATAGATAAAAGAGATAGTCCCACGAAACCCTATCAAAGGCTTTCTCTGCATCCAGGGAGGCCAAGACCGCAGGGACATTGGACTCCCCGAATGCAGAGATGAGGTGAGTAGGTTTCTGAAGATGATCTGCCGATAGTCTAACCGTCACAAAACCTACCTGTTCGGGACTAATTAGTTCATGCCAGACTTTATTAATACTGTTGGCCAGGACCTTTGCAAGAATTTTAAGATCAACATTGATCAGGGATATGGGTCGATAATTAGAGGCCTGAAGAGGGTCTCTTCCTGGTTTGGGGAGAACCACTATTGTGTCCTTGGTCATAGAGAGATCTGACGTTTAATGCATTTGTGTATACTTACTCTATACTAATCTAGCTGCCTTTCTGCCTCCCTAATTGCCATCCACTCTGAGCCTGCTATACACCTTATGCCATTTACCCTTCTTTCTTATCACTGTTCTCATTATTTGCCCTGTAGTTCTTCTTACTCATTCACTATGCTGTTAAGATCTATAATTTTTCTTATCCCTTATCTGTCTTTCTTCTCCCTTCTACATCCTGCTGACATTTCCTCTTTCTACTCTCCCTCTCACTGTTTCCCCCTCTTCACCCACTGTCCCCTCCTTCTCAATTCCATCTCTCATCCACCCCCCCCCAACGGCGTCCATTGTGTCAATTTTCTTCCTGTCCATTGGCTTCACTAGAAACTCTTTGGCACCTTCTGTCTCATCTCCCTTTCTTTTCTTCATCTTTTTCTTCCTCCATTCCCTCCTCTTCTAAGTAGTATAATTGTGTGCTAAAACTCATTATCAGCTTACTACGTTTGTTAGCAGGTGACATTGAGATTAATCCTGGTTCCATGACACCCTCTCCTTTGCTACTCCCCAAAGGATTGAGCGTGGCTAATTTAAACATCTGCAGCCTTCTCCCTAAAATTGACCAGCTATCACCTATCTTGTTCATCCTTCAGCTGGATGTTCTAGCTATATCTGAAACCTGGCTGTCCTCTAAGGTCTGGGATTCAGCTGTAACTATACCTGGCTACACCCTAGTCAGGCAAGATTGATCTAAAAGGGGCAGTGGTGTTGCAGTTCACATATCATCTAGGATCCAGTGTACAACTGTTCTCACTGTTTTCTCCCCCTTTACCCATGAGCTGATCCTCCTCAAACTCTCTCTTCCCTTCTCTATTCCCATCTTTATTGCTGGTGTTTGCTGCTGCCCTGGTGTATCCTCTGCTTCAGTTACTGAGCTTCTTTCCTCTATCTGTTCAACCTCTTTGAGTGGTGAGTGGCTGCATTATTTGTACTTTATCACTGTACCTAAATGTCAACTGTGTATTTTACCCTCTCGGGTCATGCTTGAAAATAGGCAGGGTTTTTACCTAACGCACCTACCTGATCAAAAGCTAAAAAAATAAATAAATTGGATTGCCTCTAATGCCTATAAATTTTCTCAGAATGTTAAGTCACTGCAGCTGACCCAATTAATTTCTGAACCACCAGCTTAAATTTTAGATCCTTAAATCACTCTCTGCTAAACTGGGTCCTCGCTTCTCATTCCCACCGTGTCGTTGATGCAGGTATACTTCCTGATGCACTCAGTGATCATCATATGGTTTACTGCGTGTGAAAACTACATCCCCCTAAAGCTCCACCTAAATTCATTTACCTCAGGTCTTTTAAGTCACTTGACTTGACCTCTCTCCTTGTTGATCTTTGGCCAATTGATTGCCTGCCCATCTCTACAGCCTGTAACATAAATTCTGTCCTACATTACCTTCAGTCTAAATTCTTGGCTGCATGGGGTAGTCATGCTTCCCTGTGTAGAAGCAGAGTGCAGGGCTCTCACCTTCCCTGGATAATGGCTGAGATATTTACTTCTCTCTGTTCTAGAGCCCTTGCCAGACGTACTTTTAAACTCACTGGCTCCCAGTCTTCATTGGCCCACTACACATGTCTCCGTAACGCCTGTACTAAAGCTGTCAGACTTGCAGAGTCTGAGTATCCTGGTTCCACACTCTAAATCAACATAAATAACCCCTCAATTTTTGGAACGTTATCCATTTCCTTTTCTCCCCTCAGACCCAGTCTCCCCCTCCCACTTTAAAAATTGGTGACTCCCTTATTTATGACCCTTCTGCTGTTGCCAACTCTTTTAATTCCTGCTTTACTACCTGTGCCCTTTTTCTTATCCCTTCCTCCACTACCTTCTCTCTTTCCCTCTCCTCGTCTTCGTCTCCTTTTTTCTCTCCTCCTCTCCTGTCACTCCTGCAGTTTCCCTAAAGCCCTGCTTTCCCTAAATCCATTAAGGGGGGGTAGTGCTGATGGGCTTGACCCTAAGCTTCTCCTTCACTCGGCATCTGCCATTGCTCTTCCCATTACCTTACTTTTAAATCTCTCCTTCTCCTCTTCTACTGTTCCTGACATCAGGAAACAGACTACTGTCATACCCATTCACAAAGGTGGTGGTTCCACCTCTCTTGGTAATTTTCATCCTATCTCTCTCCTTCCTACCTTGGCTATGTTACAGGAGCACATTGTCCTGTCTCAGCTTACTTCCTTTCTTGGCAGTTCCTCCTTTTTCACCCCCGTCCAGTCTGGCTTTAGGAAATTCCACTCCACTTCTGCTTCCTTCCTTCGGCTCACTGATTCCATACTTACAGATATGGATAAAGGACTGATGACTTCTTTCATTTTTGTTGATCTTGCTAAAGCCTTCAGCACTATGGTGCATCCCCTCCTACTGGACAAACTTAAAGCTGCTGGCCTTTCTGACTCCTCAGTCAGTTGGTTTTGTTCATACCTTAAAGGCAGATCTCAAGCTGTCTGGATAGGTCAGTCCATTTACCCCTCTCTTCCCATTAGCTCAGGTGTCCTTCAAGGGTCTGTTCTGGGTCCTATTCTTTTTTCAATATTCCTAAACGACCTACTCTCTGTCTGTTCTTCCATGTCCATTCATATGTTCGCTGATGACACAGTTCTTTTTACTTGTGTCTGCTCTTCCAATGACCTTTCCCCTTGACTTCAGCTGGATTTTGACAACATTAAGTGTTGGTTCAAGGTTAACCAACTGTTTCTTAATGCCCAAAAAACTGTCTCTGTTACTTTTGGTACCCATCAGAGGCTTGCCAAACTTACTTCTCCCCATTTTAATACCCTTGATGGTGCTATACTTGAAGGTGTCTCCTCCTTTAAGTGCTTAGGGGTCTGCCTTGGCCGGCATCTTGATTTCTCTGTGTACATTGATGCAGTTCACCATAAGCTTCATCCTAAGCTTGTTGTTTTGTACAGGAACAAAGCGGGTATCTTGCTTCCTGGCCGCTGAGAAATTGTACTCAAAATGATCCTTCCAATCTTTGACTATGGTGACTTAGTCTACTATAAGTGCCCCTTAAACCTTCCTTGCTAGACTGATTCCCCTTTTTCATTCTTTCTGCCACTTTGCTGTAGATTGCCCCTCTCATACTCACCATTGCTCTCTTTAATCAGCTCTTCCTTTTCCTTCTCTTGATGCTAGGTGCTTTTCCCATTGTCTCTCTTTTTGGTCTAAATTCTGGTTTGGCACCCTTCCTTCTTATCTTAAAACTCTTCTTTCCCCTCCTCCTTCTTCCTCTTACTCTCTTCGAAACAATACTCTCCATTCTCTTAATAATCCTCCTAGAAAATCTGTTGTTGTCAATCTGCTTTTTCTTACCGCTTTCATAAACTTTGGTCCTCCCTTCCCCTTTTTATTCATTCTGCCTCTTCTACTTCCTCTCTTAAGTCTCTTCTTCCTGATTTTTGTTGTCCTACTTGCAACTGCATTTGACCCTTCCTCTTTTTTTCTATTCTTTGGTCTTGCCATCTTCTTGCTTTTTCCATCTTTTGTTTCTTCTGTATATATTTAACCCTTGCAGGACCGCGGACTGATATATCAGTCCAGAATTCCTATACGTTCTAATTCTGTTGGCAGCCTAAGGATTAAGAGTGTTTTTATTTTATAATTTTGCCAATATATAATATTTTGCCTTTATATTTTTTTATTCTGTTTATATTAATTATTTGTATTTACCTTGTTATTGTACTGTTAGCTATCTTCCCCTTCCCTTTCCCTCAGGACTCCTCTGGAAATGAGCCGTATTCAGCTCAGTATGTACTTCCTGATTAAACTTTTAAATAGATAAATAGGATGTTGTGGTACTATACAGACCACACAAAGTCTTTCAGGAAAACTGACCAGCTGTTCGTTTCCTTCGCCCTCCGAGAGAGAAGGCACTCCTGTTTCCAAACAGTGTCTAAGTGGTTAGGAAATTGCATTGTTTATTGCTACTGCAAGTACAACAAACCCATTCCAGGGGTGGTTAAAGGCCATTCCACCAGGGGTATGGCTGCCTCTGCAACTTGTTTTGGAAATGTGTCTGCTGTGGACATCTGTGCAGCTGCCACTTGGAGTTCCGTCCACACTTTCTCCAAGCCTCGCAGCCTGGACATTGGCTCTTGGCGCAGGGCCAGCTTCAGCCTGGCAGTTCTTCAGGGCCTTCTCTCCTGAGCTCTTGGCTGCTGAGCTGTCCTCCTTCCAGTGGAGTTATCCTGGTGATACCCGTACTGCTTGGGACTCAGTCCTACCAATGTGGCCTGCTACAAGAGCCTTCCTTGAAGTAAGAGAGTACAGTTATGTAAGAACTTACCGTAACTGTAGATCTTCAAGAGAAGCTCTTGTAGCAGGCCCTGCTTTTCCTCCCACTTTCCCTCTGCTGTTCTTTGCCTCTTGCCCTTCTTCTGTCTTTCTTTTGGCACTTGGGAAACTTCCTCGGTTCTCCTTCAGCTGCCTGTACGGGGTCTCTGGCTGGAGAACTGAGGTAGGGTTGGGGGACCACCCACCTATGTAGGCTAGGCTAACGTCAGCTGACTGACGTTGGTGGTGGGCTGTCCTAGTGGTAGGCTGCTAGTTAGAAGTTTTCTGAGTGGACCTGACACTTGGTGGCTTAGTCCTACTGATGTGGACTGAAGCAAGTGCTTCTCTCGAAGATCTACTGTTATGATAAATTCTTACGTAACTGTACTTTCTAGGGACATGGATGTGGTTTATGTAGCCACACCTTGGTATTTCTTCCTTAAGAGCTGATTCACCAGATTATCTTTAAGTAAATTTACTCCCATCATCAGGTGGTATATCCCTCGGCTCCACCCTGTGACATCAGGTCATCCTTTCTGCTAGAAGAGTTCCGTCTTCTCCTTCACATCTCTGCACATTGTAGGGCCTAGTAAGTGCACCATTGGCAAACTTATTAACTTTTCTTCCTTTCTAATCCATTTTGTATATTCTTCAGTCCTGCTCTTGACCTCCAATCATCAGTATGGAACTTGAGGAGGCAAAGTCTGCATCTGGTTTCAAACAGTGCGTCACGTGCCAGCAGAAGATGTCGCGGACAGACCCACATGTGTCGTGCCTCTACTGCCTGGGAACGACGCACAGTGTTGATGGCTGCGGCCTCTGCCAAACGATGTTACCGTCCTCACTTGAAGAGAGGAAGGCTCATCCCTCCTTTGCTGGCCAGCCAATTGAGACCTGAAGTTGTGGGCCAAGGGTGGTCATAGGGCAGCCTCTGCTGCAGCAGGGTCCACGGTGCAGCTAGCAGCAGTGAAAGAAGTGGCACCTAAGGCCTTGGCAGTCACCTTGGCCTGTGTGCTGTGCCTGGCTGGGGCTAGCGTTGGGGCATCCTTCACGGGTAATTTCCATGATATATGTGGGGTGCTTGAGACTTTTGGGGAGGACTCTGTCTGCCATGGAAAGAAGCAAAAGAGTAAGAAACACTGCTGTCAGTCATAGGACTGGGAGAGAGTACACTCCTTCTGCTCCCTCGACTTCCCCACCACACAACAGTTACCAAGTGCTCGGCTTCAGTTGAGCCCCTTTTGGCTTGGAAATGGATTGCTAGCTCCACGGGGCCCCCGTTAGGCTTGCTGACCTCAACACCAGTCAGTCAGATGATCAAGATTTTTCTCAACCCTATTGATCCATTGTTGGAAGGGGTCAATGAAGAGTCAGTCTCCAAGACCTTGGTCATCTTGGTCCTCTCTCAGGAGGGTATGGAGTGGTCAGTATACCTGGCTGTGCCTGCTTGGGAGCAGCCTCCACTGGTAGTAGTGTAGCCAGATCTGGTGCCAGTGTATTACACCACAATCCCGGTTGTGTCTCCTCGATATTGGCTTCCGGGTTGACAGTTGAGGTACAGGTTGAGTTCAAGGGGCTCTTTGAGTTCTCGATCCCGCTCAGCTGGGAGGCATCATCATTGATTCTCCTCATTCTCTTCATGTTTAAGTGAGGAGGGGCTGTAACGGAAGATATAGCAGCACTGTGAGGAGCTTCTCTGTGGGCCTTGGCAGTGCTGGGTAGGACTCCACTGCTGACCCCTCTGGTTGACTGGCTGGCGCCAGTCAAGCCCATGCCAGTCCATCCCAGTTAGTTGTTCCGGACACATGTCTCTCTGCCCTTGTTGGTGGAACTGCCTCCATGGCAGCCCATGTGAGTGGCTTCAACAATGGACTGTTGTCCGGGCACTGGTTTATCAGGGCAGTCGTTAGTGGAAATTTCCCACTGTGATGATTCCTGGGTGGTTCATGACAGTAGGCAGCCGTGGGCCATCTTTGAAGAGTCTTCAGATGACTCCAATGCATCATCCATGCAGTCTTCAAGGACACATCTATTTGACTGAGAATCGGTCAAGGAACTGACCACCGACCAAAGGCCAGTGTCTTTTGAGGTGCTCCTCCAACTAATGTCTATGTTCATGAATGTTCTTTTGGAGCCAGTTCTGAAGAGGGCTAAGTACCCCTTCACTGACATCCTGGATAAGTACAAATCCCCAGGGGTTGTCTTTCCCATGGCTGAGGCCATTCTGGGACCTGCTCTGGAGCTTTGGCAGCATCTGGCCTCCTGCCAGGCACCCTTCACCCATATGGTCTGCAAATATGCTGTCCCTACCTGCTCTTTGCCATTATTTTCTGACTATCCCTCAAGCAAGGGTCTGGTCTCTGATTCCATTTGCCTGAAGTTAGGATACTGGGAATGTGGACAAACCCCTCAACAAGGAGTCATAGAAACATAGACTTTGAAAGCAGATAAGGACAGCTTGGCCAACCTAGTCTGCCCCATTCCCCTACCTACAGGATAAGCTGCAGATCCTAGTTAACCAACAGCCTATTTTTTCCTACACCCCCCCCACAACAATTGCATTATGTCTGTCCCATGTATTCTTGAATTCTCCCACAGTTTTAGACCCCACAACCTCCTCAGGAATGCTGTTCCATGTGTCCACCACCCTCTCTCTTTAGAAAAAATACTGCCTCACATTGCCTCTGAACCAACCCCCATCTTCAAATTGTGTCCCCTTGTTCTTGCACATCTTTTTCTGAAAGATGCTACCGCTGGACTTTGTTGATTCCACTGAGGTACTTAAAAGTTTCTATCATGTCCCCCGTCCTCAAGGGTATACATATTAAGCTCCTTTAGTCTCTCCTTGTGAGCTTCTCTTGTAGACCCTGCACCATTTTAGTTACCCTCTTCTGGACTGTCTCTATCCTGTCTATGTCCTTGCGGAGATGGGGTCTCCAGAACTGCAAGCAGTACTCCAGATGGGGTCTCACCAGCTGTCTGTACAGAGGGATAACAACTTCCCATTTCTACTGGTGATGCCTCTCCCTATACATCCCAGTATTCCCCCAGCCCTCCCTACTGCCTTCTCACGTTGCTTGCTAAACTTAAGGTCATCTAATATGATTATCCCCAGGTCCCATTCCATTTTTGTTGTTGTTACTACCCCCGTTGTGTATGCTTCCCCTGGGTTTTTGTTTCCCAGGTGCATTATTATTCACTTGTTTGCACTGAATCCAAGCTGCCATACTTCTGACCATTCCTCCAGCCTTGCCAAGTCCCTTCTCATCCTTTCCACGCCTCCTTGTGTATCAACCTTGTTGCAGATCTGTGTGTCATCTGCAAAGAGACATACTTTTCCTTCCAGTCTCTCTGCAATGTCACTTATAAAGGCATTGAAGAGGACCGATCCTAGTACTGAACCCTTTGGTACCCCACTAGTAACTCCCCTTTCCACAGAGTTGACTCCGTTTACTATTACCCTCTGTGTCCTGTTCTCCAGCCAGTTCTTCACACAGGCTACCATCTTGGGACCCACTCTTGGCTAACTTGTATATTAATAGTCTGTGTGGGACTGTGTCAAATGCCTTGTTGAAGTCTAAGTAGGCCACGTCCACAGCCCCTTTCCTGATCTACTTTGATGACCAAGTCAACGAAATCTGTTAGGGCAGTATGACATTGCCTATGCAAAGCAGTTGACTGCACAGTGTATATAGGCACACCAGCATATTGGTATGTTTGGAGAGGAGGTAATTTAGCCATTAATGCCTTGCTGATAACCATCTCCCCAAACAAGATCTTATGACCGGCAGAACTTCTAGCCCCCCCGGTAGGCCATATGTAGCATGCAAAGGAAGACACTGGCAACCAGTGATCCCCCACCTTCTGATTGCACACCCCTAGTACAATAAGGATGCCCGGGTGGTCCAGTGGTCTCCCCGCCCTTCCTCCTGATTAACTGCCCATAATATAGGTTGTCCTGTGTGGTCCCCCTCCCAGTAGCCACCCGTATGATATGAAGTATATCCCTGATGGTCCAGTGGTTCTCTTCCCATAATTATACACCTGTATGTTATGAAGTATTTCCCTATTGGTCCAGAAGTCCCTCCCGTGCCACCCGCCCTTGCAGTACTAAATGCATTAAAAAGAGAAACATAGAATTTGATGGCAGACAAGGATCGCTTGGCCCACGTAGTCTGCCCTTTTCCCTACCTAGTGGATAAGCTGCAGATCCTAGTTAACCAACAGCCTACTTCCTCCTACCCCCCACTAGAATTGCCTTATGTCTGTCCCATGCATTCTTGAATCCCCCACTGTTTTTGACTCTATGACCTCCTCAGGAAGGTTGTTCCATGCATCTACAACCCTCTCTGTGAAGAACTACTTCCTCACATTACCTCTGAGCCTTTCCCCCCTTATCTTCAAATTGTGCCTCCTTGTTTTTGCACATCTCTTTTTCTGAAAGGTGCTACCCTCTTGGACTTCGTTGATTCCCTTGAGGTATTTGAAAGCTTCTATCATGTCCCCCTCTCCCTCCTTTCCTCGAGGCTATACACCTTAAGGTCCTTTATTCCTTCTTCATATGTCTTCTGGTACAGACCCTGCACAATTTTGGTTGCCCTCCTCTGGCCAGCTTCCACCCTGTCTATGTCTTTGCAGAGATGGGGTCAGCAGAACTGCACACAGCACTTCGGATGTGGTCTTACCAACTGTCTGTACAGAGGGACAACAACTTCCTGTTTTCTACTGGTAATGCCTCCCCCTATGCATCCCACTATCCCCCCATCCCTCCTTACTGCCTTCTCACACTGCTTGCCCACCTTTTAGGTCATCCAATATGACTACTCCTAGGTCTCTTTCCATGTTTGTTGTTGTCAGTATCTCACTCCCCATTGTGTACTCTTCCCCTGGGCTTTTGTTTCCCAGGTGCATTACTTTGCACTTCTTTGTGTTGAATCTAAGCTGCCATACATTTGACCATTTCTCCAACCTTGCCAAGTCCTTTTCATCCTTTCCACCCCACCTTGCATATCAACCCTGTTGCAGATCTTTGTGTCATTTAAAGATGTGTTTTCTTCCAGTCCCTCTGCAATGTTACTTATAAAGACATTAAAAAGGACCGGCCCCAGTACTGAACCCTGCGGTACCCCACTAGTAACCCCCCTTTCTTCACTGTGGACTCCATTTACTATTACCCTCTGTGTCCTGTCGTCCAACCAATGTTTTACTCGGGCTACCACCCTGGGACCCACTCCCAGGCTGGCTAATTTGTTTGTTAATCTTTTGTGCGGGACTGTGTCAAATGCATTCCTGTTGGTCCCATGTTACCCCCACCCCATGCCACCCACCACCAACTCCTCTGTCCCTCCACTTACTGTAGCAGCCCCGATGGTGACTGGCCAGCCCCTGTACTTACCTCCTGGATTGACTAACATCTGAATGATGGAGTGATCACATGCCTACTGTAGAAACTCCTGTTTCTACAGTAGGCATATGATCATTCTCAGTCATTCATACAATAGCTGGCTGAGGAGGTGAGTTGAGTGCTTGTGCCAGTCATTGTAGGGCTGTGGGGGGTACTTGAGGGGAAGCTACTGTGAGTGGGGAGCTGGGGGGTGGTGTTGGAGGGGCTTGAGGTCAAGAAAGGGAGGGGGTCTACTTTGCATGGAGGAGCTGTGGACTGCTGAACCACCATGGATATATTTAGTAGTGCATGGTCAGACAGTGGGGGGGGGGCAAGGGGACAACTGGGCACCAGGGATCTGTGTACTATATTACGGGTGAGCAAGGGGGCGGGGGAGCAGGGGGACTGTTAGACTACCAGCAAAAAAGGGTACAGGTAGCATATCCAAAAGAAATAAAGCGCACTTTGCTGTGGACTGGGTGCATAGAAAACTCAGCATACACCGGTAGCAAAGAAGTGCCGGGGCCATTGCTTGTATAAGTCAGCGTTCAAGTTGTGCCAGTTTGTGTGTGTTTAAATAACACATTTTTCTACTGATTTGGCGGTCCAGGAGTGTTTATACCTTTTTGCTATGTATGGGCACTAGCAGCGCTGACAGAGGCTGTGGGGGGAACAGACCCAATTTGATCCAGGTCTGTAGTGAGGCCCAAATGGGATGCAAATGGCCCCATAGTGCTTTGCTAATGCCATGAGGTAATTTGCGTATAAAGGTATGAATAGGGGGGAATGCCGCACATGAGCAATTGCCATCTGTGGGCACAGACAGCCAGATTGCTACTGTAAGCCTCATAACATTCTATTCTCCACATACCTTCTATGGCTAGTAGGGGGCTGGGGTTTTGGGCACAATCAGGATAGTGCCTGGCTGGTATATTTATTTATTTGCTTTTGGTAACAGGGTAAGTGCACTAGACAGAACTGCCTATTTTCAGGCATGACCTGGGAGAGTACAAATCAAGGAACAGGTAAAAAAACCAAAACATTCAAAGTGTTGTACACTAGGAGATTCCAAACAGTTATACAGAGGTGCAAGTTATGTAGTACATAGATGAGGTACATATCACACAGTATAATAGGAACAAAACAGACAAAAAGGCACAGTTTACTGTTAATAATGTACAAACATGACAGTGCTGTTGGTAAGTCAGCAAGGCGAAAATTCCCAGGCAGAGACAGGGAACAAAGTGCGTAGCTACAGCTGAGGAAGAGTGGTGATGGGAGGAATCAAGAGGCCACAGGGAAATTTAAGTGCAGGACAATGGCAGATTTGCATGTCTCATGAGGCTAAGGACATTTGCAAATGTCGAGGGAGGCGAGGTAATTGGAGAGGCCTTTCTTGAAAGTGGGGTGGGATTTGAAGTGCCTAAGATCAAGTGGGAGAGAGTTCCAAAATTTGGGGGCATAGAAGGAGAAGGAAAGTTCACCCATCCTAGTACAGCATTTTGGGACAGATAACAGAGCTCAAGACATGGAACGAGGGGAACGAGGGCAGTCCATGGGGGTAAGCATAGCGAGTGTGAAGGGGACAGAAGAACGAATAATATTGTCAGTCAGACAACCTAATGAATAACCCTGACGCGAGGAAGGAGACAACCAGTGGAGGTCAGAGTAGAGAGTACAGTGATGCTTAAGACAAGGAGCAGATAGTGCAAATCTATAGACATTGTTCTAGGCAATGTCCCACATTAGCAAGGTGCTTGCTTGTGCCATAGCGAAGACAGGCAGAGCGTAGCAGATTCCAGGGAGGAGAAGGCCTTGGGCAACAGAGATCCTGGCAGCAGGGGTCAGAAACTGACGGACTCGGTAAGCCAGTCCAGTTTTAGCATTGACTGATTTGCAGACAGCTTTGACATGCAGAGAGAAGTTAAAAGATGGATCCAGCATGACCCCTAGGTATTTGAAGGACTGAGTTACTTCCACAAGGGAGCCATCAAGGCAAACCTGGAGAGACTGAGTTGAAGTGACAGATTTCCTTTGTGACCCAAAGAGCATAGCCTGGGTCTTGGCAGTATTTAGCACCAGGCGGTGGGACATAAGCCAAGTTTGGATACGATGAAGATCAGAGGAGAGGTGGGAGTTAATTTTATGAATAGAGCTGGAGGAGACATAGAGAACCAAGTCATCAGCATAGAGTAAGGAGAGACTGTGGGAGGGCACCAAATGTAGGTTATTGACAAACAAAGAAAAGAGCAGGGGTCCAAATATGGAACCTTGTGGGATGCCTGAACAAAGCAGGGCAGGGCAGAGATAACTTTATGACAGGAGACAGACTGGGAGTGGCTCCTCAGATAGCTGGCAAACCAGGCAAGTGTGGATTGGGAGGCGCCAATAGAGCCTAGTTGATGCAGGAGCAGGTTGTGGTAAACCGAGTCAAACGCCTTTGCCATGTCAATAAAAACAGCCCCAGTAAGCTGGCCTTGGTCCATAGCAGATCTGATGTCACTGGTGAATTGCACTAGGGCTGTCATGGTGCTGTGGTTTGGCCTTAAGCAATGCTGAGCAGGAGAGTGCAGGTTAAAGCTGGCCATGAAGTTAGACACCTGGCGATGGATAAGTTTCTCCAGGAGTTTACTGAAGGTCGGCAGGAGCGCAGTAGGATGGTAGTTTGCTAGGTTTTTCGGATCATCCTTTTTGAAGACTGGGATAACCCTGCCATTTTTCCAGGTGAGGGGCACAGTACCCAAGCTAATGGAGAGGTTAAACAATCGCATGATGGGAGTGGCAAGAAGAGACGCACCTAATTTGAGAATTCTGGGTTCCAGTCCATCAGAGCCTGCGCTGCCATGGGGAGACATCATGTTAAGAGCTCATAGGACATCCATCCTGGAGACTGGGCGGAGAATCAAGGAAGGATGGGATGGGGGGAGGTCGGGGGGGGAGGTGTTGCGAGGGGGGACTGTCAGCATCAAAACTAGGGAGGGCAGTAAACAGTGAGCTGAAAGCATTAGCTACGGTATTAGGGTTATTACAGGAGACGTTATTTATTAGAAAGTCATGGGGGATTTGGGACTTGGAGTGTCCCATTATGTGGTTTATTTGTGCCCAGCACCTTTTTGGGTTACTGGAGGTGGCGTGAAGAAGGCCTCTGTAGTAATTGCTTTTGGCAGTCCATAGCGCTTTCTTACAAGAGTTACGAAGGGAGCGATATGCCATGAAGTCAGAGAGCATGGAGGAGGTTTTTCATCTGGTCCAGAGTTTGTCCCGTGCTTGAAGCATACATAGAAGAGGGCTAGTTAACCATTTGGTAGACAGGCCCCATACCCTGCGCCTGATAGAAGGAATGTGCTTGGATTACAAGGAGCACAGAGAGTTGGTAAAGTATTCTACAGCCAAGTCAATGTTATTTGTCACGAATATGGGGGACCAGTTGACATGCTGAAGATCCCTTACAAAAGCTGAGGTGTCGAGTGCGGAAAAGTCAAACATGGAGATGATTTTGGGTGGGTCGGAGGAGGGGCTGGCATCCCAGACACAGGTGACAGGTGAATGGTCACTAATGGAGTCTGGTAGCACGGTCACGGAAGAGATTCTTTCTGGCCTGTTGGTCAGTACCCAGTCGAGGAGGGTATGACTATTACCATTGCTGGAATGTCGCATAGGTACCGAGACAAGCTGGGTTAGGTTGGCCTTGCTTATATTAGAGTCAAGGACAGGGAGGTCTGGGCCAAGCCAATTCTGATTGAAGTCACCTAGACAAATTACTTCATTGTGTTTGGTGGCCTGGGGGAGAAAAGCCAGGAACTCCTAGAGCCCATGTTTGCAGGAAACTAGAGGCATGTAGGTGCAAACAGTGTGCATTTTTTTTGAGTCACCCAGCAGAAGCAGTGCATGAAGTACCTCACAGGACACAAGGGAGGGGCATGGTAGTAAGGTTAGGTTTAGATGAGACTTATAAAATAGTGCCAGACCACAACTTCTTGTTGATGTGTGCCTATCAACCCGGAACAAGCTGTATCCGGGGAGGGAACACAGAGAGTCGGGGAGAGAAGGCTTAAGCCAGGATTCAGAAATTGCAAGATCATCGGGAGATCAGGCCTTTGAGTGGTGGTCCAAACTACAAGTTCTGCATGATTAGCCACCAATAGGCCATTAATGCTAGCAGTGTAATTCAGCATGTTCTAATATACCTTTGGTTTGCTGTAGTCACTAATTTGGTACTGGATCAAAAATTTAGTGTGCCAAATCCAGGATCTTTTGAATAATATGCCTCTTACAGTATTTATATTATAGTGGTGTGGTAGTGCTACTATAGTTACTGTTGAGCAGGAGTTCTATGTTAAATCCCAAACTTTGCAATTTAAAAGCTTCTTAACCATTCAATGGATTTGACGAAATTTTGCATGCACAGTCTTGGGGGAGATCCGTGAATGTGCCAAGTTTAGTTTCGATTGGATGTGTAGATTCTAAGATCTAGATAGTGAAAAAATTGAGGGGGGGTTGCTAGATATGTAAATACATAGACAGTGTCGGCAGATAAGGGCCTATGGCCCACCCAGTCTGCCCATTTGAGCTTGTAAGTTCAGTTTATGTTTTCCTAGAAGTCTGTTGCCCCTTACCCCTGACCTCCAGAATTCCTTTATGTCTATCCCATGCATTCTTAAATCCCGTGATTGTTTCAGCCCCCACCACTTCCTCTGGCAGGGTGTTCCACTTGTCCACGACCCGTTCTGTGAAGAAATTCTTCCTCACATTTCTTCTGAATCGTCCTCCCTCCAACTTCATCCCATGCCCTCTAGCCCTGGAACATCGTTTTCACTTAAAAATAGTGTATTCCTGCACCCTGTTCCTCCCTGTAAGATACCTGTATGTCTCTATCATATCCCCTCTCTCCCTCCTCTCCTCCAGGGAGTACATATTCAGTTCCTTCAACCCGTCCTCGTAGGACTTGTGATGCAATCCATGTACCATCTTTGTTGCCCTCCTCTGAACCTTCTCTACCCTGTCTGCTGTTTTTTGTCATTGCCTAGCACCTAGATGGTTTGGAATTTTGGTCTGAAATTTTCAGGATAGACAGGGCTTGGGCCACAGTGGTACCTTTTGCTAGTGAAAAAATATTGATCCGTGCCAAAGTTCTAAGAATTTGAATTTGTGGTTCTGATCATATTCAGTATGGTTTTTGTTTCTTGGATAGCTGCTTGGAATGAAGAAAAGAATGTGGTCCATATGAAAGAAGATCGTTTTTCATATGGGGTAACCCTTTTTCAGGAGAACAAATTCCTTTTTCATATGGCCACCAACTTGTTTCCATTTTTTTCACCTGAAGCCCTGCCCGACATAGGATTACAATGCCCTGGTGGCTGGCAGTCCCTCCCCCCACTTGATCCTTCACCTGTTACAATAGAATAAGATTCCATGGTGGTCTAGTGGTCCCTGTCCCCACACAGTCCCCCGCCCAATGTAAAACAGAATGTCCCCTGGTTTCCAGTGTAACCCCCCAATATCCCAATCCACTGTATAATCCAGTAAAACATTTCCCTGGTGGTCTAAAGGATCCCCCTCTGTCCCCAATCCCCGTACATGGATTGAAACCCTGTCCTTGGTGGTCTAGTGGACCCACACACCCCCAACCTGGCGGGTAGAGCCCCACCATCCCACTCCCCAACCCAAAACTGAGCCGGCGACCAACACAACACCCCCCATCACCACCACCACGGCTGGCCACCAACTGAGCTCCCAATGAGTGCGTACTGTATATAGTATGTGCTCAGTAACACTGATTGACAGCTCAGAGTAAGCTGTCATTTACTGAGTGTGCACTGTATATATGTGCTGGACACTGAAGAGCAGGACCCGGAACATTGCTGTCTGGCCATTTACTTCGCCAACGCGATACTCCCCCTTTGGTGTCCCCCCCCCCCCAAAGTGGCCGAGTCGTATGATGACATTACCAGGGCCGCCTGGCTTCGTACTTACAGTATCCTTGCTGTAGCCAAGAAGGCAGACAGGCCATACCGTCCTCCATCTGGTAAGCCTTTTCTCAGGGAGCATCCTAAGGCCAACTCGGTGGTCATCAATGTGGCCCATGACCACACCAAGCAACCAACGCACCTCAGTGCCCTCCCACCAGGCAGGGAATTGAGGCAGCTGGACCACATGGGCTTTTGCCTCAGCCATCCTTGCTTATCAGGGCCCTTTACTATCTTCCTTATATGGTGCAGTACCAGAATTTGTTGTGGGACCAGGTTAGGAATGCAGTCATGGCGATGCCAGATGACCCGCAAACAGCAGACTCTTCAGGCCCTAAAGACAGGGTCCAGCATCGGTGCCCACATCGTTCAGATGGCGTATGATGCAGTGGATGTCTCTGGATGGACAGCAGCAGCAGGCATTGATCTATGGCACCATGCCTGGCTTGGGGTCTCAGGCTTTGCCCCTGATGTCCAGTCTAGTATTCTGAATGCCCCCTTCTACCGGTCTAAGCTGTTCGGGGATGATTTCCAGGACATTATATCTGAGTTCCAAAACTTGGGAAAGGCCTTAAAGTTGGTCCACTGTATGTACGGGCATAGGGCCTCTTTCATCGCTCCTTTAAGAGGCAGTCCAGAGCCCCTTCCAAGGCCCAGGGCCAAGCGCAAGACAGGTGCCAGTCAGGGGCTGCCCCCACCTCCTGACTCCTTGCCAGCCCCCCCCCATAGGGCTTCAGGAGGTGTCGGTTGGGGGTCGTTTCTCCCTCCACCTAAACTAATGGAGGGCCATCATGACAGGCAACTGGGTGCTTTAGCTCATAGAGCACAGGCACACTCTAGAGTTTCTGGAGTGCCCCCTCCCCCCGCACATCTGCAAAGGGCTTCTGTATATTCACCAAGCCATGTTCCTCTCATACGAGCTAAAATTCAAGTCCTGCTGCAAAAGAAGGACATAGAGTCTGTCCCTTCCTCGCAACAAGGCCTGGGTACTACTCCCACGTCTTGCTGGTGTCCAAGAAAATGGGGGACCTTCGCCCAGTACTGGAACTGAGCAGTTTACTTGTACATAGAGTACAAAAGTTTTAGGATGGTCACTCTGCAGGGATTACTGCCTCTTCTCCACCAAGGGGACCGGCTATGTTCTTTGGATATGCAAGATGCTTAGCTGCACATCAGAGTTTTTACTGCCCACAGACATTTCTTCTGTTTCCACTTCATAGGGGAGCACTACCACATCTAGAGACGTGGATATGTTGTTCAATCCACACTTACTGGCAGGTTCCTTGCTGCTTTAAATCTTGCCGGAAGGTCTTCAAGCTGGCTTCTCCCACCCACCCGGTTGGTAAAACTCTCGGCTCCGCCCCCATAACGCCAGATCTTCCTTACTGCTTGGAAGCTCAGGTTCCCTCCTTAGTGCTCTACGTTTTAGGCCTGGATCCACACTCTTCGGTCAATCCGAAACTTATTCTTAAATTCAAAAGACTTTGGTCTTCTCTTTCCTTCGTGGCTGCGATAGATAAATCGACTCCCGGATTTTGTCGGTGCCCCTGTGGGCAGAAGATGTCCCGGACCGATCCACACTCTATGTGCGTTTACTGCCTGGGGCTTGGCCACGATTTGCAGGCCTGCAACTTGTGCAAATCCTTTTCGGCTACGGTCTTAGAGGACCGCTCTGCCAGATTACAACTCGGGTGCCCCGAGAAGCGTTATCCTCCGGTTAAGTCGAAGGGGGCCCATTGGGCAGTGTCCGTGGCTGCGGGCTCGGCTGAACAGCTCGAACAGATGATCGCCCTCGAGGAGGAGGCGGCCCAGGCCACAGCATCATCATCCTCGGTCGCGGCATTTATCCCGCTCTCTTTGGGCTCCTCCTACACAGCTTCTTTTAAGGGGCTTTGCCAATGCCAATCCCTCTCCACCAGGGGAGAAGGGCCTTTGGGACATTTCTCTTGATCCAAAAAGAAGGACTCCAAAGGTAAGTCCCACCGTCGGCGTTCATGGGAGCAGGGAGGACCCTTCCCGGATAGTTGACACTCAACCGGTTGAGGTTGCGGCTAAGGCCGCTGGCTCCAGTGTCCCCATCAGGTCAGCCGGCGAGACACCATCGACGCGTCGAGATTTTTCTCGACCCATCGGATGGTCTGTCGACTGGAAAAGCCAACAACCCTTCTTCACTGGTTCCCCTGTGGAAACCGAGGACTTGCCTGTGCCTCCTGTGCGGGTCCGGTTAAGGTCCCTGAACCGAGGGGAGGCGAATTTCCCTGCCCCTCTCAGACCACCCTCAGAATCCCGAAGGTCTCGGTCTGGACCTCTTCCATGTCCAGCCAGTCCCGCTGACGTCGGCAGTCTCGGCACCATGGAAAGCGGCGGTGCCGCTCATCCTCGTCGTCCTCTTCGGAGGAGAGGCTCCGGCCCAAATTGCATCGGTGCTACGAGGCTCTAATGTGGCAGCAGCTCCTTTTATCCAGGAATAAGCCGACTCAGTCATCTTCCCTGGCCATTAAGTGGCTGTCACCGGAGCAGTCGAAACAACCCCATATTGTGGTTAAGGAGCCGAAGCCGGCACTGGTTGTTCGGCAACAGCCGGCTTCGCCACCCATTGTGGTGGAACCCCCGCCTCCATAACCTAAATCTGGGGCCCAGACCAATGATTCTCGGTCAGGTCAGGGCTTGCCCCACCAGTTGTCGGTCACCCTCACTCCCGATCAACCTCAGCAGGTGGAGGGTGGCGCTCGGCAGCTGTTCGCAGACTCCGCGGAGTCTGACAACGACGACTCCTTGTTCTCCAGGCCGCTTGACCTGGAGTCCACTGGGGGTCAGTTGGTGGACGAGAGCCCATCCTCGTTCCTTGGAATGCTTCAGCTCATCTCAGAGTCCACTGGGATGAAGCTCGAACCTGTTTTAAAACAGGCCAAGTATCCCCTCACGGAGATACTGGACTGAGGGGATTCCCCCACGGAGGCCTTACCGGTGGCTGAAGCCATTGTTGGCCCGGCCCTGGAGCTATGGCAGCGGCCAGCTTCTTGTCCAGCACCTTCAGCCAGGATGGCTCGGAAGTATGCTGTTCCCACTGGTTCACTCTCCGGTTTCTCAGAGCACCCCTCCGCGGAGGGGTTAGTGACTGACAGCGTTTTCCGGCGTTCCGGGAACATTCAGGGTGTGGACAGCCACCCAATAAAGAGTCCAAAAAACTAGACTACTCCGGGCGGAAATTCTTTGCTGCTTCCTCCCTAGGCCTTCGTCAGGCCAGCTTGGCCGTCCTGATGGCACACTTTTCACATGCCCTTTTGGGCTCCCTGGATGAGGTGATTCCTCATCTCCCGGCTGACCTTCAAATGATGGTAAAGCAGGTGCGGGATCAGGGAAGGGCGGTGGCCAAACAGCAGCTCCAAACTTCCTTGGACATCGCTGACTCATGTGCCCATTCAGTAGCGGCTGCAGTGGCCATGCGCTGCAGAGCTTGGCTCCAGATCTCCACCTTTACGATGGATACCCAGCACAAACTGGCAGACGTTCCCTTCTTGGGTACCGACTTGTTCGGTCCAGGGGTGGAGGGTCATCTGCAATGGATTGAGAAGTCCAACGCCACCTTGGACTCGGTCACATCTGCCCAGAAGAACAAAGGCCACCAGCAGCAGCATAAGCCCTTTCGTCCTTCAGCCCCTGCGGCATGTACGGCCCAGCAACACCAGCATCAGGGCCAGCAGGCTCACACTTGGCACCCCAAGGCCAAGCCTGCTGCTTCCTCCAGCAAGAAGCCGGGAGGGAAAGGTCGAGGTGGCTCCTCGGGTGGCCCTTCCTCCAAGCCTGCCCAGTGACGGGTTGAGGGGTGTCACCCCCAACCTCGTCACTCCTTCCCGGGTTCCCCCTGTGGAGGGACGTCTCCACCACTTCCTTTCTGCCTGATCCAGTATCACCATGGACCGCTGGGTGCTGGAAGTGGTAGGAAAGGGTCTGTCTCTGGAATTCGAGCAGTCCCCACCCTATCAAGCCGTTGCCCCATGGAGGGCTACAGGTTACACAGCCTCTCTTTCGGCTCGTTGAGCCGACATTGCCCTGCTCCTCCAGAAGGAGGTAATCAGGGAGGTGGCGGATCCTCCACCAGACCCAGGGTTTGTGTCCAGGTACTTCCTGGTCCCAAAACAGACAGGGGGTTGGGGCTGGCGCCCCATTCTAGACATACACGACCTGAACAAGTTCCTAAGGTCTCATAACTTCAGGATGGTCACTCTGGCTCAGATCATTCCATCCTTGGAACGAGGCGTGTGGTTCTGTTCTCTGGACCTCTAGGACGCGTTCTTTCACGTCCCAATCCGTCCGTTTCACCAGCGATTTCTCCACTTCAGAGCAGAGGGATCCCTTTACGACTTCCGGGCCATACCCTTCAACCTCTCTCCAGCTCCCAGGGTCTTCACCAAATGCATGGCAGTGGTGACAGCATTCCTGCGGCGCCGAAGGGTCCAGGTGTACCCTTACCTGGACGACTGGCTGATTGCAGCCCCTTCAAGTTGGAGGTGGAGCAGTCCAGGGATCTGGCCCTCCAGGTCTGCTCTCAGATTGGCCTCATCATCAACGAGGCCAAATCGGAACTCGTGCCAACGCAGGTGATTCAGTTCATCGGGGCAGAGCTCGACTCTCTTCGAGCCAGAGCACAGCTCCTGGTGGACAGGGCCGAGGTCCTTTCCTTCTTTGCCCAATCACTTCTGGTTGGGCAATTGCGCCCTGCCTGGGACTTCCTGAGCCTCCTGGACCTCATGGCGGCCTGCACCAGCGTGGTCCATTGGGCCCGCTGGCACATGCATCCCCTGCAATGGGGGCTGGCCCGCCAGTGGTCACAGCACTCTGGTCCTCTGGACCAGCCAGTGACAGTGACCCAGGAGATGTGGAATGGCCTCCAGTGGTGACTTGTTCCAGCTTATCTGCAGGAGGGTATCCTGTTTGTCCGCCCAGAGCTGACAGTCACTCTGACGACTGACACCTCTCTGATGGGTTGGGGTGCCTATTTGGGGGAGCTCAGAGCTCACAGCCTCTGCTCGCCTCAGGAGTCTCGATGCCACATCAACCTGCTGGAGCATCGAGCGGTCCGACTAGCCCTCACCACCTTCGCTCCGTTTGTATGGGGTCAAGTGGTCCAGTTCCAGACGGACAACACCACGACCATGTACTACCTAAACCGCCAGGGCGGGACGCACTCCTTGTTTCTGTGCAAGGAAGCTCTCCGCACTTGGTCTCTTATGAGCAGACTGGAGGCGGATCTCCTAGTCATCCATGTGGCAGGAGCCTCCAACCCTCTGGCCGATGCCCTAAGCCAGATAGGTGCTGTATCTCACGAGTGGTTTCTCCTGCCGGAGGTAGTACAAGATCTGTTCTCCCACTGGGGCACTCCTCAGGTGGACCTGTTTGCCTCCAGGGAGAATGCGAAGCTGAGGCTGTTCCATGCCCGCCCCCTCAGCAGGGCTCGCTGCAGGGGAATGCCTTCTCGAGGCCGTGGACCCCGGGCCTCTTCTACGCCTCTCCCTCCATTTCCCTTGATCCACAAGGTGCTTCTCAAGGCAAAGGGGGACAAGGCACAGGTGATTCTGGTAGCCCCAGACTGGCCCTGTCAATTCTGGTATCCAGATCTCCTCAGCCTCAGTTCCAGGCTCCTGAGGTGGCTTCCAGCCCACCCGGACCTGATCTCTGTCAACAAGGGGAAGGTACTCCACCCGGACCTTCAATTCCTGCACTTGTAGGCCTGGTTTCTGAGTGGCTAGAGTTCCAGGCCTTGGGTCTTTCCGACGAGGGCCTCAACGTTGTTGAGGCATCCCGTAAGGAGTCGACCAGAAAATGCTATGCCTTCAAATGGAAGAGATTCTCCATTTGGTGTCAGGATAAGGGATTGGACCTTTCCTCTTGTTCTTTGGCTAACATTCTGGACTACCTGTGGTCCCTTTCTCATCTAGGGCTTCGGTCGATGACCCTTAAGATGCACCTGGCAGCCATCTCTGCTTACCGGGCACGGGCCGGAAAGCAGTCAGTGGCTCAGGAGAAGGTGGTTGGGCACTTTTTCAAAGGCCTTGATCACATATCCCCTTCGGTGCAAGAACCTCCACCTCCATGGGATCTACTGCTGGTATTGGCTAAGCTCATGGGCAAGCCATTCGAACCGATGCACAGGTGCAATATCTCCCATCTGTCATGGAAGAGCGCCTTTTTGGTGGCTATTACATCAGCCAGAAGGATGGGAGAGCTCCAGGTGCTTTCCATCGAGTCTCATTATCTGGTCTTCCATAGGAACAAGGTTGTCCTGCGCCCCCACTCGAAATTCCTTCTGAAGGTGGTGTCAGAGTTTCACCTTAACCAAGTGTTGACTCTGCCGGTGTTCTACCCCACTCACACCTCGGAGGCTGAATATAGGCTCCATACTTTGGACCCTAGAGGAACGCTCTCTTATTATAAGGCGCGGACGGCTGAAGTTCAGGGAGAGGTTCACCAGCTGTTTGTGACCTACGCTGAAGCCGCACCTGGCAGACCTGCAGCCAAGCAGACGATAGGCAGGTGGGTCACCTCCTGCATAGATCTCTGCTACATGTTGACGGGCATGGAGTCTCCCAAAGGGATAAGAGCTCATTCTACCCATCATACCGCTGCTTCGGTGGCTGCTTCCAGGGACATCCGTATCCAGGGAATCTGCAGGGCTGCTACCTGGAAGTCAGCACACACCTTCATTACCCACTACCACATCAACCCTGAGTCACGCTGGGATGCTGGTTTTGGGACCTCGGTTCTCCAGTCCTTATTTCCTAAGTAGGGGGTGCGCACCTTGCCTCCCTCTTCCCGGAGAACTGCTAGGAGTCTGCCAGTAAGTGTGGCTTGAACAACATATCCATGTCCCTAGAAATACAGGTTTCTCACCTGTAACAGGAGTTTTAGGAGTGGTATATGTTCATCCCCACAACCCACCCGACCTCCCCGGCTTCGACGTGCAACCTGGCTTCCAGCAGGCTAAATCTGGTGTCATGGGGCGGAGCCGAGAGTTTTACCATCCGGGTGGGTGGGAGGAGCCAGCTTGAAGACCTTCCGGCAAGATTTAAAGCAGCAAGGAACCTGCCAGTAAGTGTGAATGAACAACATATACCACTCCTAGAATTCCTGTTACAGGTGAGTAACCTGTATTTTTGGGCCCTGCCCTTTTGCCTTTCCTTGGCCCCCAGGGTGTAGCCTGTTCTAGTCCCTGGGCATTACTGTCAGCTTGCCCAAGTTCTTCCTTACCCCCTGCCAGCATCTCCTTTACATAGGGGCTGTCCTGGACACAGCTTAGGGCACGGCCTTTTTGCCTCTGGACAGGGTGGAGCGACTTATGGCTCAGGCTTGCCTCCTGCTCCACAACCGCCATGTTCAGGCAAGAGGCAACCTCAGGCTCCTGAGGCTCATGGCTGCAGTCATTGTGATGGTTCCCTAAGCCAGGGTACTTATGAGGATCCCTTAATGGACCCTTTGGTACAAAGGGACCAGCATGTAGACTCCTTGGATCAGCTAGTGCTGGTGTCAGGCCCAGTCAAGAAGGTACTTCTGTGGTGACTGGAGCCCAACAATCTGTCTCAGGGAGTGTCGTTCACTGTCCCTCCCCTTCAGCAGATTCTCACAACTGACACGTTGAGCCTTAGTTGGGGTGCCCACATGGGTTCTCACCAGACCCAGGAGACCTGGTCTAAGTTCAAGCAGTATCTCCACATCAAAATTCTGGAGATGTGGGCAGTCTTGTATGCCCTTCAGGCCTTCCAGACTCAGCTCTCCCTGGGTCCACCCTTAGTCCATATGAACAGTAAATGTGTTGTTTATTGTATAGACAAGGGGGTGAGACTCATTCTTACCCCAAGTATAGGGAGGCAATGAGGGTCTGGTATTGGGCCATCAAGCACGACATACAGTTGTTGGCCGTCCATGTTCTTGGCATCTAAAACGTCCTGACAGACACTTTAAGCCACTTACAGTCCAGGGCTCATACTAACCTACTAAAATGCTAGCAGAATAGGCTTAATGGTCTTTCGTGTCTTCTCATTTGGTCAATCCCCACCCTGGGAGCTGACCTTGCTGCCCCCCTCGCCCTCTCTAGTTTCTCCCTTCCCAGTCCCCGATATTCTCATTGCACAGGACTTTGCTTCCAGAATCCTTCCCCTGTACCTGTCCCACCCACTCTTGAACTGCTCCACCATCTCTGCCTCCTCCACCAGCTCCCTGGGCAGTGCATTCCATGGCTCCACCACCCTCTCAGTGAAGTAGCACCTCCTCCTTTCTCCCCTGAATCCACCCCCCCGCAGCTTCCACCCATGCCCTCTAGTTGCCCCTCCTTCCTTCCTTCCTTCCTTCCTTCGGAGCACCCCTGACTGCTCTTCCCCTATTTACCCCCTTCATGTACCTTAAAACCTCTATCATGTCCCCCTGGTCCCTTTCCTCTTCCAATGTGTACATATTTAGCTCTTTGAGCCTCTCCCCATAAGTCTGACTCATGAGTGGGAACTTCTGACCTTGGTGGCAGAAGACCTCTTTGACAAATTGGGTTGGCCAGAGTTGAACCTTTTTGCATACATCCGTTCAGTTCAAAACTGCCGCATTTCTGCTCTCTAGATCTGGGGCCTGGAGTTTTCTGGTGAGATGCATTGTCCCTCTCCTGAACAGGGATGTTTCTGTAGTCTTCCCCTTCCTTCCCGTTCCTTCAACAGGTTCTAATCAAACTCCAGATGGAAGGGGTGATGAAGATCCTCATAGTTCCCTTCTGGTCTCACCAGATCTAGCTTTCCCTGCTGCAGCAACTAGCCATGGAACCTATGCCCCCTCGCCCCTGTGCACCGGTTTGCTTTCCCAGGACAAGGGCACCCTAGTCCATTTAGACCTCAAGTCACTTCATCTCTGAGCATGGCTTCTGAAGATGTAGCCATAGCCAGATCTGGGGTCTCCCCCAGAGTGGCCGACGAGTTGGTGGCAGCCATGAAGCCTTCCAACCAGGCCACCTGCTCCATAAAATGGAAGCACTTTGCTTTATGGGATGCTTCGCACCAGTTGGATCCCTTCAACTGTCTGATGGATCAAGTTCTGGAGTACCTCCTATCCTTCTCAGACTTAGGTTTAAGATACTCTTCTATTATGGTACATCATTCTGCCATCTCTGCGTACCATGTACCGGCGCACAGTGGCCCAACTTGATGTGTCCCATACTTTTCTGCGGGGAATACTGCACTTGAAACACCCACTTCGGGATCCTGTCCTGCCCTGCCCTGGGACCTTATTTTTGTGTTAGAAAAGTTTACGTTGCCTCTCTTTTTTTTTTTTATTATGTAAGATTTTATTAACGATTTTGATTTTTACATACAGTATCAATTGGAGGGTGCATTGACGTAACTATTGCAACAAACATGATGAGGAAAAACCTCCAAAACGGCAACAAACATACCAACAGTGACTTTGCCTCCCTTTGAACTGTCCGTGTCTTGCGAGCTACGCTTTCTGTCATGAAAAGCATTGTTTTTGGTTTCCATTACTTTTACTCAAAGGATTTCAGAGCTTCAGGCCCTCACGTGTAAGTGGCCTTATTTAGTTTTCCACAAAAACCGGGTATCTTTGCATACCAATCCTACATTTTTTTCCTAAGGTGGTATCCGAGTTTACTTTGGAATCAGTCCATTCTCCTGCCTGTTTATTTCCCAAAGCATTTCAGTTGGGGAAGGCACTGCTTCGTACCTTGGATGTACATAGAATTCTGAGATACTATACACACCAGACTAAGGACTCTCATAAGTCCAGTCAGTTGTTTGTTTCATTTGCCCATGGGAGAGAGGGCTCCCCAGTTTCCAAACAGTGTTTGTGTACGTGGTTGGTGAATTGTATTGTTTACTGTTACCAGAAGTATGGTAAGGAACTTCCTGGGGCTGTCAAGGGTCATTCCACAGTAGCTTGTTTTTGCAATGTGTTTGCTGCTGACATTTGTGCTGAAGCCACCTGGAGTACTGTCTGCACCTTTACCAAGCACGACAGTCTGGGCATTGCTTCTAGGAGGCATGCAGATTTTGGCCTGTGGTCCTCCAAGTCCTTATCTCAGGCTGTCATCATTTTTTTTTGCAAGTAACTTTATTTTTAGAACAAAACAAATTCACATAACTTGTAAACTGGACAAAATCAATAAGTACCATTCAGATTTGGCTGGATAATCACAGACTTGTATATAATATAATAAGGTGAACAACATATAAGATAACAAAAAAAGGTGGGAAAGGGAAAATAAAAAAAACAAAACAATTAAAGCAAAACAAACCCACCCACCTCCTGGCAAGAAAACAAGAAAAAGAAACCCCCTACTAGCAGCAGTCCCATTATCATAACCGAAATGTATCGTTATCTGATATTCTATAATCTGTGTAAGCCCGAATAAGGGTCTAATAAGAGATCTGAGTAAAGGTACATGGCACAACTTCAACCGGTCCTTCACGATATGTAGCACCATGGAGGAGATACAGAAAATGAGATAAGGAAAAACCTATTTGTACGTTAGAGAAGTAAATTAAAAGGGGCACCTTGGAAATTGGTATGCCCCCCTATAGAAATTAAAAATATTAATGTCTCTAGAAAGGAGATCCTGTTACACAGAAAACAACTGGGAAACTCATATCCCAGCAAGGTCAAATGCCTTACTAGAGAGAAAATAGAAAGGGAATGGTGGGTGAAATTCAATAACCAAATCTATCCTTTAGAAGTAAAAAAAAGTTCACCCCAGCACTCCTGTAACTTTTCACCAGATTGGAAGAACCCGGCTACACATCTTTCTGCATTTAGAGCAGTGAGAAATTCCACCCACCATTCCCCAAAAGAGGGTTCCCATTCCACCTTCCAGTGTCTAAGTATTGCTAATTTAGTGACTGTAGCCACTAGTGCTAGCTGTACCGTTTGGGAATAGGTAGGGATCGCTGAATACATACCTAGCAGGCAAGTGTCCTCATTAAAATATGGGGCAATTTGAAGATAAGACGGAACCCCCTTTTTGACCATGTTCCAGAAATTAGCTATTTTTGGGCATGACCATAGTTTATGATGTAATGTAGCTAACTCAGAGCTGCATTCTTTACATTCCGCTGATGACAGCCTCCCTATCCGGAATAACTTAGCGGGCGTAAAGTGCAGATTGTGGCGAGTATTTAACTGAATGTTTCTTAAACGGTCTTATTTGACTAAAAAGTAGTTATCCGTCCAAATCTTTTCAGAAATTTTATTTGAAAAATCCTTGTTGTAATTGTTTTTCCAATAATAGGCTATGGGAGTAACCCTTGACAAAGTATGGTTTATGATTCTTTTGTACAATTTAGCTATCGCTTTCCTACCCTTGGAGATTAACCAAAGGTTATTTAAAGCTACACTTGCGTTGTCCGACCATGGGGGTTTGCCCAAAAACTGCTCGATACACTGACGCACTTGAAGCAGCTGAAACCGGCTTTTGGGAGGCATCTTAAATTTTGTATGCAAAGTAGGAATAGATAGAACCGAATTAGTAGAAACAAAGTCAGCAAGATATACCTCTAAGTAGGAGCCTCCAAAAAAGGTTTCAGTTGTTTTCTTGTCTATTTTTAGGTTTGGATTATTAAGTAAGGGTTGCTTCAGATCCTTTCTAGTAAGGATTTGAAAGGGGAGAATTCCTGATTCTTAATGGAATGTTTGACCAGGGGTTGAACAATAACGCTCCCAGGGCCAAATTACTAGAACAGGCTTGATGGTTGTCTAAGACCAGCCAAGGGGGGGCTCTCCCTTATGTCAGCCGAAGGTGTAAACCAGTGTAAAAATCTGTGAGCATGATATGCCAGATAGTAAATATAATAGTCAGGGAGCTGAAGCCCACCCAATGCCCTGGGACGGGTAAGTTTCCTATAGGCCCTACGTGGAGCATTCCCCTTCTAGAGAAAATCCAAACAAATCCTCTGAAGCGAAAGAAAAAAGGATTTGGGGAGCTAGGTGTTGAGGTTACTGAAAGGGTAGAAAAATCTGGGCAGAATATAAATTTTAAGGATGTTGGCCCTCCTCCAAAAAGTTAACCACAAACTGTTCCATCTCACCAGGTCTTCTTTAGTTGATTTTAGCAGTGGGTCTAGGTTAAGCTCCTTGAGGGTAGAAAAGTCTTTAGAGATTTTGATACCCAGATAGGTTAAGTATCTTTTCTCCCACTGAAGGCCCATATTTTCAGTCGATTCTGTTGTAAGGAGTGGGGATAAGGGGTATACCAAAGTTTCGTTTTTGTTAAGTTTATAGCCTGAAAATTCGTTAAACTGGGAAATAATTTGGAGGGCACGGGGGAGGGACTGCCTACTACTCGAAATATGAAAAAGCAGATCATCTGCGAATAAGGATAATTTTAATTCCAGATGATCTAGTCAGATACTTTTTATCCCTGGATCAGCATTAAGAACTCTGGCTAGGGGTTCTATGTATAGATTAAATAAACAAGGAGAGAGAGGGCAACCCTGTCGGGTACCTCGGCGAAGCGGAAAAACCTCCGAAATGTAGTTATTACAATGCAGTCATGCTGACGGGCAGCGATACAAAACCTGAATTTGATCAATAAAGGGTTGTGGTATGCCAAATTTGGCTAAAACCCCAAACAGGTATCTCCACTCCACCATATTGAATGCTTTTTCTGCATCTAGGGACACCAAGGCTGCTTCCAGCTCAGGGTCCCCAGATGCAGAAATCAGGTGGAACAACTTCCTGAAGTGATCCACAGAAGTACGTCCAGCTACGAACCTGTTTGTTCAGGACTTAATAAGCCCTCCCACACCTTCCCCAGTCTGTTAGACAGAATTTTTGCGTATATTTTGACATCAATATTTAGCAAAGAAATAGGCCTATAATTACTGATCACTGAGTGGTCCTTTCCCGGCTAGGGTTACCACCTTTTCAGAAGCCCAAACTGGGACATTTCTTACTGAAACATGATTTTTCACAGGACAGTCCATAACCTCGACCAATGCAACAGACTGTTTTCACTAAATAATCAGAATTAAGGCTGAGTATTGTAGTTTCTTAATTGTTTCTATTGTTTCTTGTCATTTTAAGGTATTTTAGTTAAGGTATTGCAGAAAACTACAACATTTAGAGGAAAGTTAGAAAATATTTTCTCTACTATAAAATCAGGACATGCAGTATTTTTCATGTTTTTTTGCAGGACACAACTGCCCAAATCAGGACTGTCCTGCAAAAATCAGGACAGGTGGTAACCCTATTCCCGGCTTGGGTAAAAGTATTATTCTCGCCTCAAATAGTGACTGATCCAAGACTGGTAAGGAACCGCAATACCTATACAACTGTAACAGCACGGGGATAAGATTGTTTTTAAAGGTTTTATAAAATAGGCCAGTGAACCCATCTAGGTCCGGTGCCTTGTCTGGTTTTAAAGAATCGATCACTGTTGAGATTTCCTCCCCTGTGATTGGGGCTATTAATCTAGTTTGACTAACGCTGGGTAAGGTGGGTAAGTCAGCTCTCTCCAGGAAAACTAGCATTTTCTCCAAATGATCTCCTGATACCGGGTCCGGGGAGTACAATGCCTCATAATACTCCCTGAACAGGGATAGTATCTCTAATGGACTAACCACCATGGCTTCTGATTGGGGATGTCTGATAGTTGTAATCCACTTTGATACTGATTGTTGCTTTAACTGCCAAGCAAGTAATCTACCTACTTTATTACCTTGGCCAATATAAGAAGCCTTTAGACTAGAAGCTGACCTCTCCACCCTCTCCATCAGTATACTTGCATAATGAGCCCTTAACCTAGACAATTCTGGGTTTTCTGGAGATGAAAGTTTATCCACCCCTTTATTTTCTAGACTCCTAATTCTCTGCAAACAGTTATTCATGTGGCTGAGCTTTCTTTTTTTTTTGCACTGTCGCAATACGTATAAGTTCCCCTCTCCAGGTAGCTTTCAAAGCTGCCCAGACTTGTTCCATGGCAGGGATTGAGTTGTAATTAACCTTAATAAAGTCCTCCAGAAAATGTTGAAATGTAGCAATTAGTTTATCCTTTAATAATTTGTTATTTAAAGCCCACTTGTGCGACCTAATGGGAACATTGGGTACTTCCATCTGGACGAATATTAGGGAATGATCTGAAATTACTCGAGCTAGTATTTTGGAATCCGTTATGCCTGAAATTAGCTGATGACTTACTAAGAAATAATCAATACGAGAGTAGCTTTTGTGTACTGGGGAAAAAAAGTAAACTCTTTTTCTGAAGGATTAAGTAGTCTCCAAGGGTCCAGGAGACCCAGGGAGGAGATGAATACCCTTAGAGCTTTTTGGGCTGTAGACGGTCCCAATCCTTTAAGATAGGTATGGTCCAGATCATTTACTTGAACTAAATTCCAGTCACTGCCAATTAAAATGGGAAATTGCAAAAAGGGAGCCAATACCATTGCTAACTGGGTGAAAAAGGAAGGGGTTTCAACATTAGGGCCATAAACTGACCCCAATACCAAATCAAAACTGCCCAATCTACCAACAACAACAATAAACCTCCCCTCAGGGTCACCAATAGATTCCACCAGAGTGAAAGGTAATTTTTTGGCTAACAATAAGGCCACCCCACACTTATTTGAACTAAATCCCACACTGAAAACTTGGCCTACCCAGCTCTTGTTGAGGCATTTTAGCTGGTCAGGAAGGATGTTCGTCTCTTGAAGGAACACTATTGCAGGGTCGTATTTGGCTAGGTGATTTAAAATGATGTGTTTTTTCTTATTATCTTTCCCTCCTTTAGTGTTCCAGGAAAAGATATTCAAACCATTAGACATAACTTGGTCTTTAATTGTGCCATGTAGTAGAAAAAGATTAAGGGGCTGTTCTGCTGCCCCCCCCCAACAAAAAACCAAACAAGATAACCAAAGAATACCCCCCCATGCTCCAAAACTAAACTAACATTAACATTTTTAAAACTACATACAAACTTCCTTACCCAGGCCCTAAGCCCCCTCCTAGCCTCCAGGTCCATGACACACACAAAGGAGAGAGCCCGCTCTATTCCCTCCCCAGCCTCCAAACGGGCAAAGGGCATATAAAAAATAAAAGCTCGTGGTCGCTCACCATCCACCATTCTCTGCAAGTTCTCTCTGTCTAAAAAAAAGATATTACACTATAATTGATGCTGATTGTCACACCAACCTTACTTAGGCAGCTAAAGTCCCCAAAAAAAACAAAAGAAAAGTTAGGTTAATATTATATAAGAGAGATAATCGTTAGTTTTTACCTAAACTAGCATTAATTAGGGCCCAACCTTTGCCAGGAAAGACGAGAGAGTTGCAGAGCAATAGATACCCATTTAGAATAAACCTGAGATCCTAGTGAGGAATGGGTTTTCCTAAGGGACCCTACCGTTCCCGGGAATATGAGGCATCCATAAATGCTTAAAAACTTAAAAAAAACAAAGTTTAAACCGCAATCCTCCGCTGCCATCCGAACTGTGAAAAACGCTCCTTAAAAATGACAACACAAGATGTCAATTGCGCCCAAGTGATTGGCTAGGGTAGTGCGAAAAGAGACTAGCAGTAACTAGCGGAGAAAATAAGAAAGCAGCATAGGGCTAAATAAACCCTAGTGTAGTTCGCTCCTAATGGATCCCTTCTTTCCCATGGGGGAATGCTTGATGCCAGAAACAACCTGTAGAAACAGAGAACTGCACATCTTTCCCCCTGGATCAGGACAAGCTAAAGTTTAAAAAAATTACCCAAAGATGGATCTCAAATCACCGCAAAACCCAGAATTAGGAGAGGGAAACAGTAAAAGTATTATGGGGTCGAAGCAATAACCTTAAAAAAACCGAGAGTAAATGCTTTTCCCAGAGAAGAAGCGTTTGGCACCCTCTAGTGGACAAACCACACTCTAGCAGCCAATGCAACTTCTTTGTAGCTTGACCTAAGAATATTTGCAAAAAAAAGAAAGTTAATGGCAGCCAGCATAAATACGATGGTGCCTCCGACCAAGCTTCACCGTTACTGCTTAGAAGATTACTTACTCCCTTCTAACGAACATTCATTAGAACAGAACTGCTTGTATGTCCTTGTACAGTACAAAAATATTGAGGATTTCTCGAATGTTCTTTAACGCAGACTTTTGAAACCTTATATAGCTAAATCAAGATTTCCTCATTTAGGAAATAAGTCAGGATAGTTCTTCCTCAGAGTCTTTAAAGCATCTTCTGAAGTATCAAAACGCTTAGCTCCTTCTTTTAAGAGAACTTCCAAACGAGCTGGGTATAACATGCGATGCTTTATGCCTGCTGCCCACAGCGTGGAAGTAACGGGTCGAAAAGAAACCCTTAGCTGGCGAGTCTTTAATGTTAAGTTTGGGACCAGCCTCAATTTTTTTCTTTCCCACAGGATTGCTGATAGCTTCCTGGCTTCCTTGTGGATGAATTCACGGTCTAGGTAGTTTAGCAGCTTAAAAATAATAGGCCTAGGATGGTCAGCCAGAGCAGGTTTTGCCCTTAACGATCTATGTGCCCTTTCTATGACAAATTGAGGACCATTTGGGGAGGGACCCACCATTTTCTTCAAAAAACGCTGTAAGAATTGTATTGTATTAGGACCTTCCTCCCCTTCTGGTAAACCTATCAGCACCAAATTGTTCCTCCTGTTCCTTCCCTCCAGATCTTCCAAGCGGCCTTCCAGCTTATTTAAAGCCCTTTTTAAGTCCACCACCTCAGGCTCCATCTTGTCTTGTTTTCTTTTAACAGAGGCTACTCTGGCTTCAGCATCTGTGACCCTGCGGGCTAACTGAGTAAGCGCAGGTTTAAAATCCGCTTCGTCTTCGATCAACTTCAGTAAAGCCTCTTTTATGGTGGTTAGCTCTGAATAAATGTGCAAGGGCGAAAGCTCCTGCGAAGGACTTTGGGGAGGAGAGCTACGGCGAGGGCGCTTGGCTTCCGATTCCTGGGTGGCCTCCTCAGCTGCTTGTTGCAGGGACATTTTGCAGGGAAATCAAACTGCCGGTGGCAAACAAACACCACCATGGTTACCCGGTTATTTGAGGTTTATAAAATCGGAAAGTAAATTGGATAAGTGGGCGTTTAAAGTGGTTGGGGACGGCGAAAGAGCGGAGCTCCAACGAACACGTCCTATCCCCTGCACAGCATCACGTGACTGCCCCTGAGGCTGTCATCATTACTTGCCAACCTCCCATCCTGCCTGCCTGTGCAACAAGAACTCCTTGGAACTCATTTCTACTTCGAGAGGATCTCTTGCAAGCAGGCCCTGCTTTGCCCTCCCTTCTTCCCCCTTTCTTTTCCTGTGTTTCGCTCCCCTTCCATCGGGGCATGCCTTCTGCTTTCTCCTCTACTGCAAGGTTACCTCGGCATTCTCTTTGGTTCCCCCCTTCCAGAATCTGGCTTCTGGTCTCCGGCAGGAGAACTAAGGAGGGCTTGGGGGCTGCCTGCCTTATACTGAATAGGCTGAGGTCAGACGCTGACATCTGAGATGGGCAGCCCCCTCTACTATACTGCTAGCTAAAAAAGGTTTCCTTGTGGTCCTAGCACCTGATGGCTGAGTTCTACCAGTGATGGCCTGCTGCAAGAGGGTCTCTCGAAGATCTATTCTTATGGTAAAGTCTTGCATAACTGTACTTTTTGTTGTAACGAGCGAGAGATCGGGTGGGGGGAGGGACCGCTAGCCACCAGGGCATTGTAATCCTATGTCAGGCAGGGTATCGGGTGGGGAAGGGCCACTGGCCACTAGGGACAACATGTCATTATACCAGGTGGGTGATCTGGTGGGGGGAGGGACCACTAGACCACCAGGACATATTTTCTCTGATCAACAGCATGATGATTGGTTTTGGGGCATGGGGAGGGACCACTATACCACCAGGGACATCTTTTTCTTTCTCTACAGGATGACGATAGGCATCAGGGAAGGGGAGGGATCACTATACCACCAGGGACATGTTCCTTTCTCTACAGAACGGCAGTGGTAATTGGGGAAGGGGAGGGAGCACTGGACCACCAGGGAGATGTTGTTTTATGTGTCATGGGGCCAGTGATTGGCAATTGGGGGAGGTCCACTAGCCACCATGGATTGTTTCTTTCTCGGGACAATGATCGGCAGTTGGGGAGGAGGGTGCTGCAGTACCTCAGCCAGCCACTAGGGTTGCACAGGGTACCACCAGGTCTCGGTCGGCAGTGTTTGTTCCATGCAAAGGGACCACTCAAGAGGCCCTTGTGTGGAGCAAATGTTTTGTGACTCAGGCAGCACCGATATTTATGTTCCCTCTCCCGCATTTGCATTGCAGTCCCCTCCACATTTAGCACTGCACAAACTAGGCTCGCGCCAGGGCAAAGTTTTGTGAATCTGGCCCCAGGTGACTTATTTTGGACACTAAATATATTTTAAAAGTATTCTGGTGCTACTGAGAAGCTGGAGGCAGTTTTAGAGGTTTCAGAGCACCGAAAAAGTTCCCTTGTCTTTAAGAAATAACCTCTTGATCTTATTTCGAGAGGGCTCTTGCAGTATGTATTCACAAATAGGACTAAGCTGTCAGGCATCAAGGCCCCACGGAAAAATCTTCTAGCTAGCAGTCTCTAGCGGGGACTGCCCCTGACATCAGCTGACCGACACCAGCGTACGTCAGTATAAAGGGGCAGTCCTACCGCCCTCCAGTTCTTTCCTGATGTCGGCTCCCTATAGTCACCTCATGAAGAATAGCACGGCTAGCATCGCCATTTTCGGATAAGTATTTTCCCTTTCTTCGAAATTTAACTACATTTTTATGTCATTTGTCAATCCTACCAGCTGTGCATGTCATCCCCATGACCTCTGAATCGTATAACAACAAGTGCGACTCGTGTGGTACTCAGCTCCCGCACAAGGGCGGCCATTCCTTGTACCTCTTCTGTCTAGGCCCCAACCACTGCATGGAAGAGTGCGAGCACTGCCGAAAATTAAATTCAGCCACCAGCAGGAGGCGGCAGCAGTCTGTGGAAGCCAACCTCCTCAAGAAAAAGATGGCCTCCATGGAGAAATAATTGAAGAAAATCAGGCAAGCGTTGGACTCTCCCAAAAGTCACCACAAGAAGAAGCAGGACGAAGAGAAACACAGGGACCGGGACTCATCTGTCACAGCCCTGTAGACTCCGGCTGTAGTCGCGGGCCTTCAGGTATCTTCCCCTCTGGAGGAATGCTCTCCGACAGTTGCGTTGGTGGTGTCCAGGCATATGTCGGCCCCCCGTCAGGCTTGCGCTCGGGTAAACAGGAGCTTCCAGGGTAAAGAAGGCCTCCGCCCCTGCTACGGCTGCCTCTAATTCCCAGCCTAGCGGTGAGGGTGCATCCGACAAATTGGGCTCCGGCTCTGCCGTCTTCTGCCCGGACTAGGCTGCTAAGCTGCCCGTTGGTTCTTCCAACAGCCGCTCAGCCTGCGATCCCCCATCGGGCCCTGATGCCACACCCGATGTTCAGGGATCACCACAGCCAACGTCTGATCAGTTGCTGTTGGAGGTACCTCTGTCTCTGATTCCTACCGGGGAGTTAGCTCCTCCATCTCCTGCCAGGGGTGAGGACCAGGAGGCACAACCGCCGTCAGGGGGTCTCCCCTGACACCTCAACCTCTGATGCTGGACCCGGCGAAAGTCCCCACAATGTGGCCTTCCGGCTTGCCAAAGCCCAACAGCCCACTAGTTCTGCCATCAGGGCCGGCAGGGCCTGTGCCAGGGGACCCTCCTTCTGGGCCTTCTGACCTGCCCATTGGGCTGACACCAGACCCATCAGCCCCTCCGACTGGGCCTCTGTTGGGTCCATCAGGATACCGGACACTGGGCTACGCGACGCCACATCCTCCGACGTTGGGGTACCAGACGCCACAATACCCGACACCTCAGTGCCCGACGCTGGACTTTCCTGGTCCAGGCTACCCACTGTCCGGTTTTGGCTACCTGTATTACGGGTATCCGGGTTACTCACTTCCACCTCCTCCTCCTCCTTCTCCACAGGTGGATTTGAAGTCAGTCCTGGCCTCTTGGTGGGCTGAAGCCAAATCTCAGCTGACGTCGGAATTGGATAGATGTCAGCCGATGCCGGCCCCAACCCCGAGCCCCAGTCATCTGCTGACGGACTCTCCTTCGCCAGTCCCAGTCGACAGACCAGGACCACCTACTGGCTCTCGTGCCCGTGAATTCATCCTCCCTGTGAACATTTCCAGACCAGTGGATTTGCCTCTCCCTCCTGTGGTTACTTCCAGTACACAGGAGTCTTCTGACTCAGATGGAGATTATGAACCAACAGACTCTAGAGAGGAACCTCACACTCCAGAACGTCCCACTCCAAAGGACTCTCCTACTCACCCCCCGGAGAATCCTTCCTTTTTGGAGTTGCTCAAGAAAATCCAAGAGGCCTAATATTGGAAAACGGTGGAGCAGGTGATCCAGCGTCAGAGATTTGCAGAACATTTAGACTTGGTGGAAGCCTCACCGACTCTCATTCCTCCTTGGATTGAGCCTCACCAAGATTTAGGTCAATCAATCAATCAATCAATTAGAATCTTTATTTATCAATCAATCAATCAAAATCTTTATTTATCCAGGTGAACATCATTGAGCAGAGCTCATTTGCAAGATGGACCTGGGTAGTTATCATAATCTGGACACAGCCCTCCTCCTTGGCTACCCTAGCTTGCAAGGTAGATAGGCTGTATCAGTCGACAGAAGGTAAAGATTTCCTCAGTCTTCAACCCAAGGTGGATTCAGTGGTCATCATTGCTGCTCATAACAGGACCTTGAATCCCAAACATTTCAGCTCCATCCCTCCAGACAAAGATTCCAAGATTCTAAATCAGTATGGCAAAAAGATTTTTGCATCCTCTACTCTGGGCATCAGGGCACTGAATTTCGTTGCCCACATGGAGGATTTCCAGGAGTCTCTCTTAAGCCAGGTGTCTTGTAAGCTGGGCTGTCTCCCTGATTCGACTGTAAAACAAGAGTTCAGGGACCTTGTCTGCTTGGCTAGATCTGCCTGCTGGCATATGCTCTGAGCAACCTATGATGCTGTGGATACGGCTGGCCGTAGTTCGGCCTTTGCTATCGGTCTGTGCAGACACACCTGGCTCCGAATTTCAGGTCTGGCTCCTGAAGTTCAGTTGGCCATACAGGACGTGACCTTCCGAGGGTTGGTCCTTTTCAGAGTAGTTGTTAAGGACATCCTCACCGACCTCCAGGCCAAGAGCCAAGCCCTATGGTCGGTGCAGCTCATGCACAAGTCTCCCCAGGGCCAGAAACACTCCTTTTGATGCTAAAACCATCAACAGTGAAGCAGACACCAGACCGTCGACAAAATAAACATAGGGCCACGTCAGCAGCCAAAGCCCGTAGAGTTGCGTGAGCTGTGACTGCTGTCCTCCCTTTTGCCTCTTGACTCTTTGCCTCTCCCCCTCCTTCTGGATCCTGGTCCAGAAGAGCCGGTAGGCGGCAGATTCTCTTGCCACCTGCCGGAATGGGAGAAGATAACGTCAGACTCTTGGGTGCTCCAACTGGTGTCCCAGGGGCACTCAATCGAATTCATTCAAAAAAAAAAACACAGGCCTCCTCCTCAGTCATCTTACCACCCATTTCATCTCCCCCTAGTAAGCGAGGAGATAAGCTCTCTTCTTTCAAAGGATGCAATAGAAACCTTTCCTCTTCTGTATCAGGAGACAGGCTACTATTCCCACTTTTTTATAGTGCCCAAGAAAATGGACAACCTGAGGCCCATCCTGGATCTCAGCTCCCTCAATCAGTTTGTGGAGTACAAGAGGTTCAGAATGCTGTCCCTTTAGGGCCTTCTTCCTCTGCTGAGATCGGGTCTGTGGTTGTGTGCCTTGGACATGCAGAATGCCTACCTGCATATTCCCATACATCCATCCTATTGCAAGTTGCTCCGTTTTTACTTCCAGGGGGAATATTTTCAGTTCAAGGCCCTCCCTTTTGGCCTTTCTTCAGCTCCCCAGGTGTTCACCAATTTGTCTTTCGGTGATGGCAGCTTCCCTGTGCACCCAAGGGATCCAGATATTCCCTTACCTGGATGACTGGCTGATTGCAGCCTTATCCAGAGAGGATCTGCTGCACTCCCTTCTTATTACCCTGCAGCTTTTCCACAATTTGGGAATCAGTATCAATCAGGCCAAATCACATTTGGTCCCGTGGCAACACCTTCAGTTTATTGGGGCGCTGTTGGATACCTGTCTGGGCAAAGCATTTCTTCCTCCAGACAGGATCGAGACTTTGCAGCAGCAGGTACGCTTTCTGTTGGATCAGACACGTGTACTGGCTCGGAAGGTCTTTTGCCTCCTGGGCCTCATGGCAGCGGCCATACCGGCAGTGCCTCTGGCCCACCTGCACATGAGGATCTTGCAGTGTACCCTCAAAAGTCCAGTAGCACCAGTCCACAGATGAATTGGATCATAAGATTCTTATCTCGGACTCCATGGCCAGGGATCTCAAATTGTGGTTAATCCCAGAGAATGTGTGACATCTGGTATCTCAACAAATG
The DNA here is from genome assembly GCA_016271365.2 of Neoceratodus forsteri. Taxonomy (NCBI): domain Eukaryota; kingdom Metazoa; phylum Chordata; order Ceratodontiformes; family Ceratodontidae; genus Neoceratodus; species Neoceratodus forsteri. The sequence continues at coordinate 887,114,369 of CM028135.1, read as the reverse complement.
AGGGGGACTCATTCTTAACCCCTGTACCGGGAGGTGATGAGGATATGGTTTTGGGCCTCACAGCACAACCTTCACCTGACAGTGCTCCATGTGCCTGGAGTTCAAAACTCTCTCGCAGATGCTCGCAGTCAAACTTCAGCGAGTGCTCATGAGTGGGAATTAAAGCAGGAGGTATCAGACGCCTTGTTCACCCAGTGGGACACACCACAGATAGATCTGTTTGCCTTCCCCAGCAACGCAAAGCTTCCCACCTTCTGCTCGCTCACTCCCAGGTGAGACATTTTTTGGCAGGAGATGCTGCCTCTGTCTTGGAAGAGCAGATTTGTCTGTGCCTTCCCTCCGATTCCTTTGATCTCAAGAGTTCGGAACAAACTTCGGGCAGAAGGGGTGCGCATGATTCTCATCGCTTCTTTCTGGCTGAGGTAAGTCTGGTTCTCTCTACTGCAACTGTGGTCGGAAGAGCCCCCTCTTTCTCTTCCACTCTCACAGGATTTGCTGATCCAAGATCAGGGGACCCTAGTACATCCAGGGCTTATATCCCCCCACCTTCATGCTTGGCTCCTTCAGACATAGCTGCGTTTCTCCAGAGGTAGCCAGTATCCTGGTGGAGGCCAGAAAGCCTTCCACAAGGTCTGCATATGCCATGAAGTGGAAATGGTTCACTATTTGGGCAGCTTCCAAAGAACTGGAACCTTTTTTTGCCCAGTGGCCAGGATCCTGGTCTACTTATGGCACCTCTTTGACTTGGGTCTCAGCTACTCCTCACTCAAAGTACACTTGTTGGCCATTTCAGCCTACCATCTCCCTGTGGGAGATCAGTCGGTGGCTCAACAGGAAGTTTCTAAGACCTTCCTCAAAGGGGTTCCTCATCTGAAGCCCCCTATTCGCAATCCAGGCTCCCCCAACCCCGAGATCTTAATTTCATTTTGGAAAAACTCACACTGCCTCCCTTTAAGCCGGCAGCAGAGGTAGACATGTGTTTTCTGTCCTGGAAAACTCTCTTTCTCGTGGCCTTCACCTGGGCTTGGAGGATTTCCAAGCTTCAGGCACTTATGTGCCAAGTCCCTTATCTGATTTTCCACAGAGACAGGGTGGCTATGAGGACCAACCCTAAGTTTCTCCCCAAAGTGTGGTGGAATCTACACTCAGTCAATCCATTGAGCTCCTCCTTCACACCCTTGATGTCCATCAGATCTTGCATTTATATACCAACAGAAATAAGGACTCCAGAAAGACGGATCAGTTGTTCATCTCCTTTGCTCCTAACAAGGAGGGCCTTGCTGTGTCCAAACAATGCCTCTCCAAATAGTTGGCAAACTGTATTACGTACTGTTAGAATAAGTACGACAAACCCCTTCCGGGTCAGATGAAGGGTCATTCTATCAGGGGCATGGTGGCTTCCGCTGCATGCTTTAAGAGTGTTTCAGCCACAGAAATCTGTGCCTCAGCGTCCTGGACTTCAGTTCATATCTTTACCAAGCATTATAGCTTGGATGTTGCCTCTTGCCGCAGAGCAGGATTCAGCCTGACGGTCTTACAAGGACTTCTTTCTTGAGCCCAGGATCTGCCAGTTGTCTTTTTTTAGTGTGGACAGATTGTTCTCATTCCTCCTCCTTGATTTCTGTTGTTCCAAACTGCTTGGGACTCAGTCCTATTTGAGAATACCTACTGCAAGAGCCCTCTCGAAGTAAGATAGTACAGTTCTGTAAGAAATTACTGTAGCAGCAGATCTTCGAGAGAGGCTGTTGCAGTAGGTATTGATTTCTCGCCCTCCTTCCCCCTGAGTTTCCTTTTCTTTCCTTTCCTCTTTAGGAGGCAAGCCTTTCTCCTCCCAACCACTGGCGGGAGAGCTGGAGGGCGGGCTTGGGACCACCTATACTGACATACGCTGGCATTGGCCAGATGATGTCAGGGGTGGTCCCTGCCAGAGTCTGCTAGGTAGAAGGTTTTTCCATGGGGTCCTGATGCCTGACGGCTTCGTCCTGTTTGTGAATACCTACTGTTAGGGTGAGTTCTTGCATAACTGTACTTTCCTCCACTTGTGTTTTTTTTCTGTTTTTACGGTTTTAAAATCTTTTTTTTTTTTATCTAAATTTTCAGTTTGAAGTGTATATTTTTGTTTTTAAAAAAAAAAGAGTTCCTTTTACTGTTGCCATTGCATATCCTATTGACACTGTGGCTCTTGCCCCCCAACCCATTCTGGTCCCACTCACTGTGGCACCCCCGGTCATAGTTCTTTACTGTTTCTTGGTACAGTTCCCCAAAATAAATATTTGCACTGGGAGAAGAATGTAGTTATTTTATATTGCTCTTTTCCTTCTTCTCTTCCTACCTAACCCTTGGAAGGGCCCTTTCCCTGCCCTCTGTCCTTACTTTAACATATAACTTGCTATTTGTCTGCCCCCCCCCATACCTATAATTATCTATCTGCTCTTAGTTTCTGTAGCCTGTATTTTCATTTTGGCGAAGCCATGTATTATGTAATAATACTACAGTGTAAATACAGTACCTATTTTGTGATCTGTTACATTATGATATTATGTTAGCATCATATTTGTACCTTATCAGTACTTGATTGTTCTTTAATTGCTGTATTTCAACGTCTGCTAACATTATCTGTTTTTTCTGAGTTATTGCACTGTTCTGTATTTATTGTGCTGAACTCCCGGGTCGACCCTGAAAAAGGGACTGTAATTGTCTCAGTGGACTTACCCGGTTAGCAAAACTCAAAAAAAACAAATAATTTTTAAAGGTGTTGAGTGCTGCTGAGCTAAGGCATCGTGTAGTAGTGCCGCCATTCCCATCGAGTACAGGAAGTATCTGCCATGCCGCCACTCACGAGTGGTAAGCTCCCACCCACTACAGGTAATGTGGAAGAGAGACTGCATTGACATCACCTTTGTTTTTCCTTTTTGAATATAAATTATAACAAAAAATAACTAATCCAGTGATCACAGAAGTAACAAAACCTGGCCAGAGCCGATAGGGCTGTGAAAAGCTGCCAAGTAACCAAAGTTACACATGTGCGTAGAAACTGTTGAACACCCAGGTGTAACTTGGCCATTTTGTGGAGGTGCTGCACCAGATTTTCAACATGGCCTTTGGGGACCCCTTCTCATGAAGAGTGCCAGTGCCATTTTGTTCACTTGTCCTGAAAGGTGGTTTCACAAAGTGACCGCACCATTCTGTTCTACAGGTGCAAAAACACATTCCGGGCAGGATGTGAAAAATGAAGGCTATACTGTTAAAAAGGAGGTGTGCAAAAATGGCAATGTGGAAGATCTGGAGTGAAAATATTAAAAATTGGCGAAGTTAGGAGCGTGTGTAGAAATTGTGCAATGTACGCTCTTAACACAGTTATTTTTGGGAGTTTTTTCACCAAATTTGCAACATGAACTTTTTGGGACTCCACCTAACGAACAGTGGCACTGTCGTTTTGTTACTTGGTCCTGAAAGGTGATTCTACGCAGCAACCGTGAAATCACCTTTTGGGACTGAGTAATGAAATGACAGTGAAACTGTTCATGAAGTTGGGTCCCAAGTCCCCCATGTTGAAAATTTGGGGCCAAGATAAAAAAAATGGCTGGTTTATCAACATAAGTTGAAAACCCCATTGAATGCCATTATAGCACGCTTATCTTTGAGTTTTCAGTTTGCGGTTTGGCTTTGAAGAGTGCAGATGTGTCCCAGTCCAGAGAAGATGACAGCGCTGACCTCTGGAGGTAAGTTTGGGGTGACGGGGTGTGGAGACGTGGGTGCGCAGTAGGAGGGTGGGGATGGGGGAGGAGGACTGGTGCAACGACGAGAGACCATTTTCTTTTTTACGGTTTAAAAGAAAAAAAACTTGATGGGAGGAAGATTTTCTTTACTTACAGGGCAAAAAAGAAATATAAACATCTGGGCACACTGGGATGTGCTCCTAGTGTGCCACATGAGTTGGGGGGGTAGGTACGTAATGCGACATGGGGACTGGGCACCCCGATGTCAGCGGGGAGGGGGGAAGAATTAACAAACATATGGGCACTCTGGGATGGGCTCCCAGTATTGCCACATCAGTGGGGGGGCACATAGAGCTGAGACCGGGATTGGGCACCCGATGTCAGCGCGGGGCAAATAAGTACATGTGGGCACACTGAGGTGGGCTCCCAGAGTGTCACATAAGTTGCGGCGGGGGCTACATAATGCTGACAGGGGGATTGGGGACCCCGATGTCGGCAGCCGCGGAAGGACAGCAGCAGTGAGAGTGTTTTTCTGCTGGCAATGTTGCAACTGCGAATGCGTGACACTCGCGTATGTGCAGTTGCGGAGAATGGCATTTCACCATTCACAACATGACAGTGCCAGCTGAACTGTGCATGCACATGAGTCATGCATACACAGTTCATACACCGCATTGCAGAAGTAACAGCCGAAACAGTGTGGCTGTGGGTGGGCACTGCTGAGCAGCTGAGAGGAAGCAGCAAACTCCTGAAGCTCCCAGAAAAGAATTTCAAAAAACTATTAAAACTCAAATCTATTCTTTTCTAAAATACCAGAAACTGCTCTAGAGTGCTTTGAGTACCTGTAATTGACAAGATGGGCAAAACTAAAGGGGCTGGGGCTCCAGCTGGCAACTTTTTTGCTCCTAAAAAGCAGAACAAGAAGGTGAGGCCTGATCAGCGTGAAGAAGCAGGGACTTGACTGATAAGATACCGGAGGAGGCCTCACTAGCTTCCATACTTTCCACGCTCCATCAGCTCGTGAAAATAGTGCAGGACTTAGATAAAAAGTTTGATACTCTCACTCTGAGAGTCTCTACTCTGGAAACCAAAATGGAGCAATGTGAATCTATTGTTCAACGCTCTGAATCTTCCATCCTTAAATCGACAGATGCCACTACTAAATTAATAAAAAAAAACTTGCACCTTCGTCAAAGGCTGGAGACAGTAGAGAACCAGGCAAGAGAGTGTAATTTATGAGTCATCGGATTGTTAAAGAATGCTGAAGGGGAGGACAGCCTGATCTTTACCAGAATGTTTTTGCTGGCCATACTGGGGCTTGATGAAGCTGAACCTACTCTATCCCTGGAAAAGGCTTACAGAATTACCCCTAGAAGAGCTGCAGTGGATTCATCAACTCCAAGAACCTTCCTAATAGTGTGCACAGGAATTAGGGACAGAGATTGGGTTCTTGCAATTGCCCAGCACCGTAGGGTCCTGAAATATGGCGAAGACGAAGTCATGCTGTTTCCAGACCTCTCGTTCCAGCACCCGCCAGCGTCGCAAGGCCTTCGATGGGCTGAGGAGCCAGCTGCGTCAACTTAAAAGTGCAACACCAGCTACTTCTCCCGGCTAATCTCAGGTTAATGTGGAATGGGCAGCAGTATTTATTCAGTGACCCGCAGGATGCTGGCAAGATGGTCCGGAAAATTGAATTGGAGCTGGAGGGGGGTAGAAGAAGAAGGAACCTCGTCTGATGGTGACTGATCATCTGGGGTATCTGGGTAAAGTAGACTCATGCTGTGGGGACTGGGCCTGTGGTAGTTGATGGCCCGTTTTTGGAACTGAGAGCATCATGTGTAGACTGTTTATTTTGGACTGTAATCCGGATCCCGCTTTGTGATAAATGCTACTGTTAAGCTAATTTTGATTCGTTTTACTATTTAACATGATGCCACTGGTCTTCACTCCTCTGGGGAAAATATATGTGGGGCCGTTATTACAGCAGGTTAAGTTCAGTTCCACTTGCGTTTGTAATATGTTATAAGAAAATGAGGGAGTTGTTACATCTAGTTCTTCTATTGCTGTTTTCTTCATGTTGGGAGTAAAAGGGGCCACTTGAGTGTTTAAACAAACATTTTGCTTAACTGCTGTTGAATGCTGCTGGTGCTTTATAATGATGCGAGATCTGCCTGGTAAAGGGGAAATGAATATTTAATTTCTCTGGGAGTTTTGGGTATAAGATTGGAATATATATATAAATAGACTGAATTGGGGTAATCAGTAAGACTTTATAGTTGCTTTGGGAATAGGCAAAATCTATTTGCTCAATCTGTTAAGATTCCCTGTTGGTCTTCCTAGCTGCATGCGATGGGTGAGATTATTCATTATATGTTTTAATTTTGGAATTCCCCCTATGTTGTACCGCGAAAGGGAATGTCATACACAAGATCTTTATAAGAATATATTGTCTGTACTGTAAACTTTTATGCTATCCTCCTATGTACAATTTTGCTTTGTAAGGTTTACTTGCAAAATCAATAAATAAATAATAATAAAAAAAAAATAAATAGTGCAGCTGTTGTTCCTAAGTGGTCGATCATGGTGGAGGCTTTCAAGCTCCATTGGGCGTTCAGAAGGATACTTCCAAATGTCTAGTGGAAGGTTCCACGATTGACTGTTTTTAGAGCTACCATCCGATCCCAATAAGGCTGTAGGCTCTTCCCACAGCTCTAAAAACGAAGCCAGCATTCAGTTAGTGTCATGTGCTCTGTTTTTGAACAACAGACACACTTAAAATGCAAGCATTGTAGCTGACGACTGTAATGGAAGAATGTTTCAGTTTTATTTTTAATGTGGTCCACAGTTTACTGTCTGGGAAGGAGGCTGAGGAGAGAGAATGAGTGGGGAACTGGGTAATTTGAAGATTACAAACTCAACATAGCGAAGGGTGAATCCTTTTCATGTTGCTACAGTCATGTGTGTGCCAGACCTTCTTACAGTGATGTTATGCTGGGATAATATCCCAACCCCCCCTGGAACGGCTTCTCTTCTGCCTTGCTCCCACCTGGACCCCATCAACGTTGCTGAGGGCTAACCCTTATCCTGTTTTCCTCCATGGCATATCTTCCAGGGAGGGGCCTTGAGGGCCTCCCCCCTCTTACTTAATTGGATGCCACGTCCAGTATCTGGGGAGCACCATGGGTCAGCTGTGCAGCGTCAGGGCAAGGCAGACAGCATTGTGTGAGTCTGGCATTTTTTTTCAATGTTTTACTAGGAGAAGCATGAGGTGCAGTGATACCGAGGTGTAAGAATACCAAACATCTGGCATGCCTCTCGACTACAGCAAGCTCTGGTTGTCAAACCTCCAGCGTTCACTAGGTATCATACATGCAACGACAGCTCCCCGCCCCCCTGTGGAGGTGAGCAGTGTAAAGATGCCCAATCCTCCTCCCCCCCCAGCCCTCCAACATCCGGGCTCATTTCCAAACCCAGGTCATCGGTGTCATGAGCAGCAGCGGTACCTCTGTGCTGGCAGGCCGGTGTGTGCTGGGATAATATTACTGTTGAAGGTGGACACTCACCAATCAAAAAATTATGGAAATGTTACTGCCATTGTATAATCAAACTTAAAGCTGAAACAAAAGCTGTCCAAAGTTGTATCGATTTCTTTTATTACATGAAGTGCTGTTGCCAAGATCAGAGCATGACAGTAACAGGCTTCTGGGGAAAAAAGTATTTTTGAGAACTGTATTTCTTGAAAAAAGTCATCAACATGACATAATATTGTGATATCTGCAACAACGGGTCTGTGTGACTCCTGTACAGGAGCATTTGCTGATTTTTCTAAGTGTCTGTGAGTAATTTAGGACTGCACGTATTACAGATTAAGTAGCATAAACCATGGTGTCATTGTGATGTATTTGAGTTGAGGTGTCACAAGAAAACATTCTGATTGCAGTTCACTGTTTGGATCAATGAGTTTGTTTTTACAACTACATTTTACCTCCCTTTCCTAAGGGATTACTTCCTCCAGTGTAATGAGGATAACTAGCCTACACATGTGCACAGAATTTGAAAATGTGATTGTGAAATGAGATTCAAGTGCACTTCTATTTATTTTATTTTTTATTTATTTGTGAAATCAGTTTACAACCTTTGAGCCAGAGGCTCGTTTCCAAAGGTACCTCGTCACATTGAAGACATACATAGAGTTTTAGGTTACATAGCATAGGTTTTAGGTTACACAGCATAGGTTTGCAAAACAATAGGCGTACAACAGAGGCGCCACGTCACACTGAGGTCAGATAAAATACATTTAGGTTACAGGGTACATGTAATTGAGGACAGGTGTTACACAAGTTGGTATCAACAATTGAGCAATCTAATAGGTATACAATGAAACAGCTGGCACTAGCCAGGTTAGACATAAGTACGGTGTACCGGGAAGCGGTGGTGGGGATGGCTAGGTGGAGAGCCGCCCGGTGGGCGTTGTCATGAGAAGTCGAGGTGGAGGCTACTTTCAGAGACAGGAGCAGCTATGGGTGTTGAGGAGTTGGTTTCGAAGGATGGTTTTGAACTTGGAGATGGTGGTGGCATTGGTGATGGGGGCAGGGAGAGAGTTAAACCAGGATGGGGCTCTGTAGCAGAAGGACCTCTGGCCACGGCTGGTTCTTGATCTGGGGACCATTAGAGTGGTCTTGTTGGATGACTGTGTTGCAATAGTGGGTGGGATCTTGTGGATGGATGCTATTACCCCGGGGAGGGGGAGAGCCCGAGTAGGGTTTTGTTTGTGAGGAGGCAGGTTTGATATCGGAGCCGTTCATCCAGGGTAAGGAGTTTAGCCTCGTCATACAGCTGACAGGTGTGTGTGAGCCTGGGGGCACCAGTAATCAATCTGCAGGCTTTATTCAGGGTTAAGTGAATTTTTTTGAGTGCAGTCGTGTCGGCAGCACCATAGACTGGTAGACCATAGTCTACAAGGGACAAAACGGAGGATGTAACAGCGAGCCGGAGTGCATTTGGGGGAAGGCAGGTTCTATGGCAGAAGAGGATGCCAAGTCGTGTGTTAGTGGCGGATGTTAGGGCATCAGTGTGGTTGTGAAATGTCAGGGCTGAGTCGAAGGTAGCCCCAAGGTATTTGTAGGGGCAGACTTGTTCCAGTGGCTGTTTGGTACTAGGAAGGATATAGAGTGGGTGGTTGCTAGCTTTGTTTTGGGGGTGGGAAAAGAGCATAGCTTTGTTTTTTTTAAGATTGATGACGAGTCTGCACTCCTTAAACCAAGCTTCTGCATTATTGAAAGACTGCTGCAGGGTGTCCAGAAGGGAGATGGGATTGCGGTGGGTGGCAAAAAGGACAGCGTCATCTGCATACAGGAGAATTTTGCCAGGGCATGCAGTGGGCGAGGGTGTTCAGATAGAGTGAGAAGAGAGGGGCCCAGGATGGAGCCTTGGGACCCCAGAGTGAATGGGACAGGTGTCAGAGAGTATCCCATTGATTTTAACACACTGTGATCGAGCGGCTAGATAGCTTGTGCACCATGCTAGGGGACCAGCCGAGAGACCAGTGTGGCAGAGAGCATTCAGCAGAAGAGGATGGGAAACGGTGTCGAAAGCCTTTGAGAGGTTGATGAACACTGCACCAGCTAGGGAGCTGGTATCCAAGGAGGAGTGTAGGAAGTTGGAGAATTCAATTAGGGCAGTGCTGGTACTGTGACCAGCACGGAAGCCATGTTGCTCTGGGCATAGAATATTATGCTTAGCCAGATAATCAGAGATTTGAATGGCCACCACTTTCTCCAGGGCTTTAGAGATGGGGGGGAGGATGGAGATTGGCCGGTAGTTGTTGGCTGATGACCTGTCGCCCCCTTTATGAATGAGTGTGATTATGGCTGTTTTCCAAGCCGTGGGAAGTTGTCCCAGGCAGAGCGATCGGTTAATTAGGCTGGTGAGTGGGGCAAGGACTTCATCTAGCACTAGCCTGAGGATACTGGGGTCCAGTGGGTCACTGCCGGGGCTGTTACTATTCAAAGCTTTGATTAGGATGGGTCTGGCTTCCCGGGCGGAAATCTTGCATGAGGTGGAAGCTGGGGTGCTGGAGGACAGGGGAGGTTGGTTGGGGAGAGGTCAAGAAATTACTAGGGAGGACTGAGCTAAGGTCAGTGAAAGCAGTGTTGAGCCAGTTAGCTATGGTGGCAGGCTCGGTGGTGGTAGTGCCATTGCTAGTGAGCTGGGATGGGGCAGGGGCATGATTTTCCGTTTAGATGTTTAATATTATCCCAGAAAGTCCGGGCCGAGCCCCAGGAGGAGGTAAGGGTGGCCTGGTAATGGTCGGCCTTGGCTTTCCGGATGGCCCAAGAGCACTTATTCCGGGCTGCATTGTAAGCCTGCCTATCAGACAGCCGACCCGTTTCAGTGGCAAGGTGCACTTCTGTCTTTTTTGTTAGCTTACTCTCTTTGAAGAAATATAGTTTGTGTCGCTGAGGTCCTTGTTGCGTTGTCTTTAGTTTGCGCATCATATCTGCTTTTTTACTTGTTTACCATCCTCTTTTTTTTTTTTGCTCTGTCATTTATTTATTTATTGGTTTTTGGTAACTCTTAACACTAGGTCTACTGGAAATTAAATCCCTTTTCAGAAGAAACCTTTAATTAAAGAGGACACGAAAATATTTCTAATTGGCAGCTGTTTATAATGTTTCCATTTACAGAAACAGTATACATAAGCCTAAATGATCCATATGTACCTGTACCTGAATAAAACGTGATTTGAAAAACTGAATTTGGCATGATTTAGTCTTTATGGGCAGTTTTCCGTTACAGTTCTGTTTATGGAACCAGTGGCTCTGGAGCTTTAACTACTGCACAGGACTCTAAGCATGTTTCTGATAGCACAATAGCTCACATTTAGCATTCTGTACACAAATCATGACACAGTAGAAACTCCAAATTACTGGTTCCATGATGAGAACTGTGCAGAATGTTATCCCTAAAAAAGAAAACAATTGAAAACACGTTTTTTCACATCACTGTTTATTCAGGTACGGTTAAATATCTCTCATTTGGAGGCAAGTCTTTCATTTAAGAAGGGGTCTAAAACCTTTTATAGGTACATTAGAGAGCAAAGAAAGACTAAGGCAGAGATACTGAGGCCGAACAAAGAGGAAGGTGGTTGGGCAGACAGTGACAGTGAAAAAGCAGGGATACTGAACGAATACTTCTGCTCAGTATTCACAATGAAAAGCAGGGGAAATACCTAATCCAGTCAATAAAAGCACTCTGGATGGGGGGGTTGATATTAGTCCTTTCACAGAAGAAAGGGTTCTGAAAGAACTCTTAAAACTGAAGGTGGATAAAACAATGGGGCCTGATGGGATTCACCCCAGAATTCTAAAAGAACTAAGGGAAGAACTAGTAAACACCACTGACTACCCTTTTTAATAAATCATGGGAGGATGGTATGGTACCTGAGGACTAGAGGAGGGTGGATGTGATTCATCTTCACAAAAGTGGGAGCAAGACAGAGGCAGGAAACTACAGACCTGTCAGTTTGACCGTTTGACCTCAGTGGAAGGGAAGATGATGGAATCACTTCTGAAGGAAAGAATTGTTGAGTACCTAGAGGCCAGTGGGACACAGGACCCAAGGCAGCATGGATTCACAGCGGGAAGGTCATGTCAGACAAACCTAATTGATTTTTTTGACTGGGTGACCAAAGCAGTAGACTAGGGAGGGGCTGTGGACATGGCCTACCTAGACTTTAGCAAGACATTTTATTTTTTTTTTTATTTATTGGATACAATCGGAATTACAATCCTTTGAGTCACAGACTCTTTTGCGAAGGCTCCACGTCGGTTACAGAGGGTGGAGGGTAGACAAATACAGAGAACGCACAGTAAACAGGTAGAAATTCGTAAAACAGTACTGCAAGTGCAGTCCAGGCATAATCTTAGTTAACTGGTGGTAGTAGCAGGCATCGATACAGGATAACCCTTGTCAGAGCGTAAATGATGCTGACTCTTGGGATCTATCGGGACCCTGTGTCATTTTATTGGGGTATGAAAATACAGAGGAGGGCAGGAAGTTAGCCACAGTCGCATTTTTCTGACTCCAGGAGTTGTACTCTGAGGGCTGATTTGAATTGGGAGAGGCTAAGGGTCTGAGAGATGGGGGGGTAGAGTGTTTAGCCAAAGAGGGGCACGGTAGCGGAATGATCTTTGCCCAAGGGATGTTCTGCAGTGGGGGACCAGGAATGAGGAGGATGCTGCGAGTCTAGTGTAACGCCTTGGGGGGGCTGCGCTGACTATTGGGAGAAGGCCGATGGGCGCCAGCTGGAGATGGATCTTTTTCGCTAGAATGCAGGAGTGGTACTTAAGTCTTCCTTGGAAGTTTAGCCAACCAGCCAGAGCGTAGAGCTCACAGGTATGTGTAAATCTGTCACACCCGGTGACTAGGCGGCAAGCTTTATTCAAAGCTGTGTTGATGCTACGAAGGGCTGTAGGGTCCGCAGAGCCGTATATCACTATCCCGTAGTCTATTAGGGAGAGGATAGAGGAGGTGACCGCAAGTTGCATGGCCTGGGTGGGTAAGTAATGTTTAAGTCTGTAGAGGATACCCACTCTAGTGTTAACAGCGGAGGAGAGAAGTTGTATGTGATGATGGTAGGAGAGGGAGGTGTCTAATGTAATTCCTAGGTATTTAAAATATGTAACATGTTCAAGTGGGGCGCCTTGTTTGTTTTTGATTAGGAGAGCTGACTGGCTGTGTGGACTTTGTCGGTGTGCAAAGATCATGGATTTTGTTTTTTGATAGTTGATGATCAGGCGGTGTTCAGTGAACCAGGTTTCTAGCTCCCTGAAGAAACCCTGAAGAGCTGTTGGGGCGCTCGGCTGTGGGTGTTTCCAAAACACTACCGCATCATCAGCGTAGAGTAGCAGGTTACTGCTACATGACTTGGGGAGAGAGTTTAAAAAGAGGGTGAATAGTAGAGGGCCAAGAATAGACCCCTGTGGGACACCTGAGGAAACTGTTTTACAGGAGGAGATGGTGGTATTTATCCTGACTTGCTGTGACCAGCCTGTTAGGTAGTCCTTGAACCAGGCAGTAGCCTCTGGGACCGCATTAAGTTGTGGAAGGACATAAAGCAATAGCAATGTCAAATGCCTTGGTCAGATCCACATAGATTGCCCCTGCTATAGAGCCTTGGTCGAGGGCCTCATGGATGAATGAGGTGAGCTCAGTAAGAGCTGTGACGGTACTGTGGCCGGACCGGAATCCATGCTGTTCCAGGCAGAGAAGGTTGTGTTTAGTCAGGTGTTCTGATAGTTGGTCCGACACTATGTTCTCCAGGGCCTTGGAGAGAGGAGGAAGTAACCAAATTGGTCTATAGTTGGTTGTGTTGGTGGGGTCGCCGCTCTTCAGAATGGGAGTGATTATGGCTCTTTTCCAGGTTGTGGGGAACTGACCTAGAGAGGTTGAGAATTTTAGTGAGATGGGGTAGTGTGACATCCAGGGTCAGCCTAATGAGTTTTAGATCTAGGGAAGCATTGCTGTGCCGTGTATTGGCAATAACTTTCGAAATGTAGTGTTTTGCCTCGAGGCAGGAAATAACTCTACCGGAAGCGTATAATATTGTTGTTACCGAGGTATCAGTGGAGGGGTGGGGGATAGTGTGGAAATAGTTAGGGGGCTAAATATGGGAGAGGTCCGAGAAGGCAGAGTTGAGGGCTTTGGCGATAGAGGAAGGATCCTGGGTGATCTCCCCATTTATTGTAAGCTGGGAGGGTGCGGGTGAATGGGATTTACCATTGAGTTCCTTTATATTGTTCCAAAATTTTTTACTGTCTCCCCAAGAGGTGGTGAGGGTATGTTGGTAGTAAGTGGCTTTCGCCTGTCTTAGGGCCCAGGTACATTTGTTGTGGGCCTCACGGTAGAGTTGTCTATCCTGGGTGTTTTTGGAGTCAAGTGCCTTAAGCCATAGGTTATCCCAATGTTGGAGCTGGTTAAGTAGTGAGGTGGTGATCCAGGGTGTGGTTCTGGTTTTCACTACTTGCTTGGAGAGGGGAGCGAAAATGTCGCAGGCTGTGTTAAAAGTGGTTATAAAGTGGGAGAGAGCCAGATCTACAGACTGCGTGGTGTAGATGGGGAGCCAATTGCTGGTAGCTAGGTGGGTTTTGAGCTTCTCTAAGCCTCCTCTTATCAGTCGCCTCTGCCAGGTGATTATGGGGGGGCATGGGGTAATTTTCCTGACCACCAGCAGGTCACTGGGGAGTGGTCACTGATAGCATCTAGGAGCACAGTGGCTTTGGAGATGTTCCGTGGCCTGTTGATGAAGATGAGGTCTAAAAGGGTGGATGTCCCTGTTCTATTGTCCCTTCTGGTGGGAGAGGTGACAAGTTGGGTAAGATCATAAGACAGGGCAGTGTCTTTGAAGCTGGATGAGGCAGGGGATAGCCAATTGACATTAAAATCTCCCATAATGATAACTTCACTAGTGTTGGGTATGTGTGAGATACTGTGGAGGATAGAGTCAAATGCGAGTTTTTGGTTGCTCGGCATTTGACACAGTCCCACCCAAAAGATTAATAAACAAATTAGCCAGCCTGGGAATGGGTCCCAGGGTGGTAGCCTGGGTAAAACACTGGTTGGACAACAGGACACAGCGGGTAATAGTAAATGGAGTCCACAGTGAAGAAAGGAGTGCTACTAGTGGGGTACCGCAGGGTTCAGACTGGGGCTGGTCCTTTTTAATGTCTTTATAAGTGACATTGCAGAGGGACTGGAAGGGAAAGTGTGTCTCTTTGCGGATGGCACAAAGATCTGCAACAGGGTTGATACACAAGGTGGGGTGGAAAGGATGTAAAGGGACTTGGCAAGGTTGGAGGAATGGTCAGATGTATGGCAGCTTGGATTCAGTGCAAAGAAATGCAAAGTAATGCACCTGGGAAACAAAAACCCCGGGGAAGAGTACACAATGGGGGGTGAGATAATGACAACAACAGAAATGGAAAGGGACCTGGGGGTAGTCATATCAGACGACCTAAAGGTGGGCCAGCAATGTGAGAAGGCAGTAAGGAGGGCTGGGATGCATATGGAGAGGCATCACCAGTAGAAAACAGGAAGTAGTTGGCCCTCTGTACAGACAGTTGGTAAGACCACATCTGGAGTACTGTGTACAGTTCTGGAGACCCCATCTCCGCAAAGACATAGACAGGGTGGAGGCTGTCCAGAGGAGGGCAGCCAAAATGATGCAGGGTCTGCATCAGAAGACATATGAAGAAAGATTAAAGGAACTAAAGATGTATAGCCTCGAGGAAAGGAGGGAGAGGGGGGACATGATAGAAACTTTCAAATACCTCAAGGGAATCAACAAAGTCCAAGAGGGTAGCATCTTTCAGAAAAAGAGATGTGCAAAAACAAGGGGGCACAATTTGAAGATAGAGGGGTATGGCTCAGAGGTAATGTGAGGAAGTATTTCTTCACAGAGAGGGTTGTGGATACATGGAACAGCCTTCCTGAAGAGGTCATAGAGTCAAAAACAGTGGGGGAATTCAAGAATGCATGGGACAGACATAAGGCAATTCTAGTGGGGTAGGAGGAAGTAGGCTGTTGGTTAACTAGGATCTGCAGCTTACCCTTTAGGTAGGGAAATGGGCAGGCTAGGTGGGCCAAGCGGTCCTCGTCTGCCGTCAAATTCTATGCTTCTATTACCTTCTAGGTACATAACCTCCAATTAGCAACATTTCCTGCCCCCCTTTAAAGGAAAGGAACATTCCAGGATCCACTATCAACCATACAAAAAGACTAAGATTAAAAGGAACATTACTAGCTAAGCAGTTATTCACAGGCAGAACAGGAATGTGATAACTTACAACAGTAACACAGCTGAAAAGGATTATTAAATTAGTTACTAGATATGTAGCTCGTGGGAGTTATCCCTTTCTTATCCTTCTCTTGCCTTTATAGCTCCTTGCTTCCTTTCAGATCTTCCCTCACCTCTCTGTGGCTTTATTATTCTTAGCAGCATAATTAATTTTCCTCACTTTGTCATAACAACATCTGTAGGTCTGGCAAGTATAACACATCAAGGGACCTTCAGAATCCATAGTTGAAATGTGTGCTGATTATGCGGTGCTTGTTCAGTTACGGAGTTTCTGACAAATTATAAAAACTGCAGTGTTCACCTTTATGTTAATTTTTAGCAGTCACATATTCCTGCTATTATGTTCTGTGCATTTTTAATTTAGTCATTAGTTTTAAATTCGGTTTTTGTTATTATTTTTGCAAGTAGAAGTGCACATAAAGGTGGCATCTCCCCCATCAGTTTCTAACAGCCTTCTCCACTGAAGTCACCTTCCAGCAGCATATATTTTATCAGACAGGGCATTGATCACCCATGCTCTGCTACCCCTTGCCCTCTGATCATACTGGGATATATATATATATATATATTACAGTATCAGTGATATAGATATTTCAAGGTAGTACTAGCACATGTTTTTTTATGTGCCATGGCACAGTTACCATTCCAACCTGCTTCAAGCCATCTTTAGTAAAGTTTGAACCAGAGACCCCTAACATGACTTTTGCCTTTGTGGGTAAACACATCAGTACTTCGCTTGTGCTTGTTAAGACTGGTGACTAGATTGTGTTGGATTTTTTTCCCTCCTCCCCCAGTTCTGTCCCCCAACCCCATACTTCTACTTTACTGGCTAAAGTGTGCATTTTTTGCAGACTTACGGAAGGCTCAGAATAAGTGTAATGGTCACAGCCACTCCGTTGCTGTCAGCCCACCAAAATAATATCTAAAATAGAAGGACTTACCTGCTACAGGGTGCCAGGGTAGGAGTCCAAAGGGGTGACGCCAGTGTACCTATAAAATAAAAGATAGGACAGGGGTCACAAAGGATCTGCAGCTCTTTAGGGGGTCCAGTAGAGCGGAAAGGACAGGACAGACATAAAAGTATGCTTATCTGATGAATGTAAGAGCCCTCGTCCGGTCAGACCTGTGGAAATAAAAGAGAAGATAGGTTAGTAAAAGAGAAAAACTGTAAAAGAAAGCATAATTAGAGGAACGGAAGTGTTGTTCAGGAAGGAGGGGCCCAGCAAAACCCTTTTGCCCATAATGGTGGCTGAGTGGCCAGTAACCTATTTAGTAGCCCAGATAGGCTAGTGAAGGCTAGTGGGGCTAGTAGCCCTTTTGGATAAATAAAGTAGGCATTTGTGGTCTGTGGAGCTTAGAAACGCCTTGGGGGGCCACTGTGTAATATGACCTGGTGATCTAGTGGGCTAGCTCCCATCATGATGTAGCCAGCACTTTGTTTTAAATAAATTAATACCCTCACTGGGGTTTACTGGGAGCACCCTGAGTCCTTTTGTTGCAGGGGGGCTTATTTTGAGTGGTGGCAGCAGGAGGACAAGTTGGAGCTGCAAGACAGCCTGCTGTAAGCGTAACCATGCTTTAGAGGGGGAGAGAGAGAGAGAGAGAGAGAGAGTGGCTGCAGATGCTGTAAACTGCCAGTCTGCACGGAGATCAGGCCATGGCCTACTCTGCATAGGTTGGAGATGAGGGACAGATGGAGCCAGCGGGAGGTGGAGGAGGCATGTAATGAAATCACCTCCCCTCCACCTTCCCGATCGTCACTGCCGCGGCAGTATTTTTTAATTGTTTATTCCCTACGGGGCTTAAGAGGAGGCAGCTTGGGGGAAAGAAGCAGCAAATGAACAGCAAGAAGCTGCTAGTTTGTAAAGCCACTCCACGTCGTGAGAGCCGGGTGGGGGGGGGTTCTGGAGAGGGCGGCAGGAGCCACCAAAAGTCAAGCTGCACCATGACTATGCAAAGCCTGGGGGTTATAGAGGAGAGCAGCAGCATGAGCAGTGGTGCTGTAAATGGAAAGCCACACCACAGCTTGGAGAAATGTCCGGTGGGCTAAATGTTAAAATATTATAAAAATACCTGCACAGGATGCAGGCAGGAGAAAGCACTTCCTGAGTGGTGAAATAAATAAAGAGCCACACTGTGGCTGAGTATGAGCCCTGAGGGGCTGTAATTGTAAACGGGGGAGGGGGAGAACTGAAACAAAAGCAAGCAAGGAGGGCATGCAGGCTAGAAGAGAGCCCACAAATAGTGCGGCAGACAGCAGCAAAGCTCAAAAGGGACATAAAACTTTTAAAATAAATATTAATAAGCTGGTCCGCCAGCGCAGCGGTAGTGCTACCGCTTATGAAGCCAGGGAGCCTGGGTCGGTGGAGAGCCAGCCGGGGGGAGAAGGACTGAGCACCTGATGGGCTGCTCGCCTTCTCTGGGAGGGGTGGGCTGCAGTCCTTGCTGCCATACTGCCACCTGGGTGACCATGGGTGGTGGTACAGCAGAAGACGCAGAATGACAGTGAGGGGCGGATGTCGGCCGGGGACCAGAGCAAAGGCACGTCTCTGCGTGCCTCCGTCTCATTGGTCTTCCTTGAGCATTGACTTCCACAGGGGGAAGGAACCAGAAAACCAGGGGAAAAAAACATGTCTGGGCTAGGCGATGGGCTTCTGCAGCAGCAATTGAGAGGAGCCGTGGGTTCAGCTCCAGGTGCATGCTCCCCTGAAGGTTTCGGAGGAAAAGGGGGACTCCTCTGCCCCACCTGGGAGGATCATCCTGAAACACCTAGAATATTGGAGCGGGACACTAACACAGCGAGCTCCTCCAGTCCTTGTGGCGCAGTCTGTGTGGTGCATTGGGGGACCCCGAGGGAAGGACCAGATGTGGCGACAAAGGGCACATAAACAGAAAAAAAAAAGAAAGAAATATTAATATACATTATTTAAAGATAATGTAGCTATCTGGTGGGGCAAAGCAAGCAGTCCTTCAGGTAGCATCAGGCAGAGCATGTTGTTTGGGAGCATGCTGGTTGACAAGTCCTGACATCAGCATCAGGAAGCAAGACCAGGCAGATAATAAATGAAAGTGTGTTGGAGTGGCTCGTTTCAGCGGTTTCCGAAGGGAAAGCAATTAACTAATTTTGAAAAGTGTGAGGTGGGGTATGTAGGGAATCACCATCACTATCTACCCAGGCCATAGTTTATCAGTGGTACCTCAGAAGGGGGTACATTAGGGGCTTCAATAGGGGGCAGAACAGCAGTTAGGAGGAGTAGCGCGAGACACTCCCATCTCTAGGGGAGCTTGAGCTCTCCCCTGATTGGCTGCCAGAGGCCTTGGCAGCTAAAAGCACCAATCGGGTGTTGAGTAGAGTGGGCAAAAGGTCTGAAGAGGAGTAGCTTGGGGGCTCTTTCTCTCCACCACACGAAGCTGACAGTAGTGCAGTGGGAGGGCTCTGTCACAGGCAACACCTACTTGAAGAAAGAGAAGGAAAAAAGTAGAAAAAGTTTAAAGTGACAGGATAATCAGATAGGATTCTATCACTGCCAAGAAAGAAAAAAGTATTTATTTATTTATTTAGTTTTTGTTGATCGGGTAAGTGCACTAGACAAATCCTGCCTATTTTCAGGCACAACCCGGGGGAGGGGGATACAGATGAATGCCAACTGACCTTGAACCAGATTAAGTTGTTTGTGGTATTTTTAGTGAATGAGGAAAATTTGGCCAGGACACTGGGGAAATTCCCCTACTCTTGCTTCCTGTGAGCAGGGGGAACCCTTTTCCTGTGGGACCAAGATGGCGGCTGACAGCAGTGGAGGTCGGTTGGTTGCTGTGCATTTGCAAGAATCGGTTTGTGAGGGGGAGGGTACGGCTGGAATGCATTCACGAGATGGCAAGCTTAGCATTACCCTCGCAGCAGGCGCCCTGCTTGCGTGATGCAGGAGTCATCGGTAATGAAGAAATATGTAAGGGCCCTGTTTATCGGGCGGAGCCTGTGAATCTAGTTTTGAGTCTATCAGAGGATGTTCTTTCTATGGTGCCTCAGGACCAGTCAGCGTCTTCCTTTTTGGGTGTTGCTACACAACTAGAAATTAAGCGTCAGGTTTTGGAGCTCGCTCTAGCAGACTACCGGCAAGCTCAGCTTTCCGTGGAGGAGGAAAAGAAACGCAAGCGGCCCAAATTGGATTCCCCCTCGGGCCCTCCAGGTAACACTAATAAAGTGTTAAGAAGTTATTCTAATACACAAGGCGAGGATTTGCCCCCACCCCAGACGTCTTCTTCGGGACATACATGGTCCCCTCAGCGGGCTTTACAGCAGGCAGGCTGGATAAGGTCCGAAACTGGCATTTGGGTCGCTGACCCTGAGATCCCGATTCCGGGGGTTCCTGGGAGAGCCATCAGCATCTGCAGATACTCCTTTGGAGGAGTTTTCCATTCAACAAGATCCCCTTTCCGCTGATGTTTTGGTATGGGAAACAGCGCTTCTTGTCTCTGGAGCCACCTCGAAAGTGGTTAACCTGATCCCTTACAGAATACAAACATTGCATCTCAGGACTCTGTTCTCGTTGATGGCTTAATTTCTTTCTCCCCCCCTTACTGATTCGCACCTTACGATGACTCAGGCCACAGGAGACAGTATGGGGATGGCTGGGTTGATTGTTGAACATAACGAAGAACCTAATGGTTTGCCAGTGCCTCCTGCTACATTTGCTAGTCTGTTTAAGAAACCAGTGACACTGGCTAAACGACGGAATGCAGTTCACTTAAGGTTTTTGGGAACTACCGAAGATATGCCTGACCGATTTTATGTTGGCAAAGTTTTGATTAAACAGTTATTGGGTTTTTCTCCGGGTGAAGTTTATGCTGTTATTCACTCCCATGGGGATAACACGTATGATATTAGCTTTTGCACCCCTGATTTATTAAATAGATTTTGGATGAAATATGCTTTACTTAAAACTAACCCTGCTTGGTCTCATTTTCAGGCGATTCCACTGACAAAACAATTCTTTAAAGTTATAACTGTATTATTCAGGAATGAGGGGGTTAACGTCGAAGACATTACATATTGGTTAGAATACAAATGTACGCTCCAGGGTAACCCTGAGCCTATATTGGATTCTGAGGGGTTTTGGAATGGAGGGTGGCGGTATAAAATTAATTTACTCCAGACAGAGGATGGCTTACAGCATATGCCGAGTTGTTTTTACCTGGGTAGGGATAAAGGTTTTATATTCTATCCAGGCCAGCCATGGCATTGTTACAAATGTGGTTCTCCTAGGCACCTTAGTAGGACCTGTGATATTGTTCAGTGTGTGCAGTGTGGTGAAAGGGGACATGTTTTTACTGATTGTCATCACTCAGTGAAATGTTCTTTTTGTGAGGATGCTCATGCTTTCATTGACTGCCCTTTTGCAGCCCAAAATAAATCTAATGGGATTTTGTATACAGGATTTTTATATTAATACCGCGTTAGGCTTGCATTGAGACAACGGCCTCCCGAACAGGCAAGACCACAAACGTTTTGGGTACAGGAGCAGCCCCAGGTACAGATTTTTACTGAAGCTGATATGTCTGTTGTAGACCTGGCTCCTGTGCCGGCCTCTTTGCCTCCTGTAGCATCCACTGTTGTAACCCCTATATCAGTAGATCCTATGCCCCCACCTATGCCTCCTGAAGGGGACTTTATGGTGGTTTCCACTAGGCACCGTAGTCTTCGTTCTCGGGGTGTGGAAAAACCTGTGTCAGATATTGAACCCTTGGTTTTACAAAACAACTGCCAGGTACTTCTGGATGACGGTGGAACCGAGTCTGATTCTACCTCAGTTCTCTCATCTCAACCAGAGGGTGCCTCTGATGTTGACCAGCCCCTGGAGCAACCGGATACTGGGGAAAAAAAAAGGACTAAGTTAGGGATGAGGAAATCTACAAAAAAAAATGATGATGTTTTTTAGGTTGGCTTGTTTAAGAAAATTATGTTCATTTGGATATTTTTGCATTGGTATTTATTTTCTTTTTCTGTATATGTCTGTGTCTTATAATCTTTCTTTGGCCTCTCTGAATATTAACAGTATTCAGTCAGAGAGGAAGAGGTTGTTGATTTATTCTTTGTTTGAAAATGAAGCTTATGATGTGGTATTCCTCCAGGATACCCGTTTATATTCCAAGGAAGATGTGAATATGGCAACGGTTGGTTGGAGGTGGGGAATTACATATTGGTCCTGGCTGATGTATTATGCAGTGGCATTGGTATTGCTGTGAATACTCCGGCTGCTAAATTAATTCGCCTGGTAGATCTGTATCCTGGGCGTGTTTTGATGTTAGATTTAGAAGTGAATGGATTACAGGCGTTTCATAATGGTATGCCCCACAGGCGAAATTTGACAGAGTTGGCCTCTTCAGATTAATTTTGCCATATTTATTTACATCACGACATATTTTTCTGGGTGGAGACTTTAATTGCAGTAGATATCGGTAAGATTGTGGCCTTCGCACAAACAAATCTTTTTGTGGTGCTCATTGTCTTAATGACCTAGTGGCACAATCTGGTTTACAAGATGTTACGGCAGCTCAAGTTCCACCTGCTAAAACATTTTTCCAGGGTACTAAAGCTACCTGTATTGATTTTTGGTTTCTCTCTGATTCCTTGAATGTTATTCATACTAAAACTATTCCTGTGACACCTTCTGATCATGCCATTATAGAAGTTATGGTTTCCAGTCATACAAAGATGCATCGTGGTCCAGGTTACTGGAGATTAAATTTAGACCTACTGCTTATTCCTACGGTTGAGGATGGTTTTCTGGCTTTATTAAAAGCTAGGAAATCGTTTTTTTGCCTCTACGATTGTTCTCGAGATTGGTGGATAAATACTAAACAGGATATCCAACTTTATTTTTCATGTATTGGTAAAATTAATGGTAAATATAAAACTGATGAATATGCCCTTCTTAGGGCACAATTTCTAAACCTTTTCGAGCAGTACAAGGATGTTTCTATTCTCTCCACTTTACATACACTTGAAACGATTGAACAAAATGCAGTTTGATCGGGCTAAATCCTTGGAGACTGAAAGACGATTTGGGACTCAAGGGGATAAAGCCTTCATCGATGCTTCTCATTTTTTTGCTTATCAGAGGCAGCAAAAATACATGTCAATAGTTAAAAATCAATATGGGCAGAGATGCACAAAAACAAAAGATATTCTTTCGGCTGTGGAGACTCATATACAATATTTGTTTAGTCCACCTGAAACGCCTGTGGTTTCACATGTCCCTTGGTTGGCTCAGTGTGTGTTGCCCCAATTATCTGTTCATGATAAACGGATGTTGGTTTCAGACATCACCCCATTGGAAGTCACCACTGCCTTCTCTCAAACGAAGTCTTGCTCAGCCCCAGGCTTGGATGGGCTTCCGTATGAGTTATACAAAATGATTTTTTCTATTTTATTACCAGAATTTACTATGATGTTGAATGATGCTTTACTTATGGGAATTTTGCCTTCTAGTATGTATGAAGGTTTGGTGTTTTTTTATATAAAAAAAGGGATTGAGAAGACTTGTCGAATTGGAGACCTCTTACATTGTTGAACACGGATTTTAAAATTTTGACAAAAATTTTGAACAACTGACTATTAGTACATGCTGAATTTTTATTACATCCTTCCAAACTTGTTCAATTCCTGATAGGCTTACATGACAATTTGATCTTTCTCCATGAAATTATGCAAAAAGAGCAACTGGGAACTCACAGGTTTAATATTTAGTATGGATCAGGCTAAGGCTTTTGATAATGTGAGGCATACATATTTATGGGACTGCCTGGAATCCTGTGGTATTCCATGCATCTTTGTACAATGGTTACGGACATGTTATGCTCAGGCTACAGCCCAAGCTTACTGTAATGGTTGGTTGGGTAAAAAGTTTCCGGTTTTAAGGGGTGTGCGTCAAGGTTGTCCCTTAAGTGCACTTTTGTACTTATTTACATTGGACCCGTTAATTAGAACTGTACACGTTTCTTCTGATATACATGGTGTTTCATTTTCTAGTAGTGACCCTGAAATTAAATGTACAGCATATGCGGATGATATTTGTTTTATTATTAGTGACATCCCTTCTGCACATTGCTTAGAAATAGTTTTGCATGAATTTTCTTTATGTACAGGTGCTGTTATAAATTATAAAAAGTGTAACTGTATACATAGAAACATAGACTTTGACGGCAGATAAGGACCGCTAGGCCCATCTAGTCTGCCCATTTCCCTACCTACAGGATAGGCCGCAGATCCTAGTTAACCAACAGCCTATTTCTTCCTACCCCCCCACAAGAATTGCCTTATGTCTGTCCCATGCATTCTTGAATTCTCCCACAGTTTTAGACCCCATAACCTCCTCAGGAAGGCTGTTCCATGCATCCACTACCCTCTCTGTGAAATAATACTTCCTCACATTGCCCTGAACCGCCTCCTTCTATCTTTAAATTGTGTCCCCTTGTTCTTGCGTCTTCTTTTCTGAAAGATGCTACCCTCTTGGACTTTGTTGATTCCACTGAGGTACTTAAAAGTTTCTATCATGCCCCCTCTCCTTCTTTCCTCAAGGGTATACATATTAAGCTCCTTTAGTCTCTCCTCATACGGCTTCTCTTGCAGACCCTGCACCATTTTAGTTGCCCTCCTCTGGACTGCCTCTATCCTGTCTATGTCCTTGCGGAGATGGGGTCTCCAGAACTGGACACAGTACTCCAGATGAGGTCTCACCAACTGTCTGTACAGAGGATAACAACTTCCTGTTTTCTGCTGATGATGCCTCTCCCTATACATCCCAGTATACCCCAGCCCTCCCTACTGCCTTCTCCCATTGCTTGCTAACCTTAAGGTCATCTGATATGATTACCCCAGGTCCCTTTCCTTTTTGTTGTTGTTACTACCTCCCCACCCATTGTGTATTCTTCCCCTGGGTTCTTGTTTCCCAGGTGCATTATTTGCACTTCTTTGCATTGAATCCTAGCTGCGTGCTTCTGACCATTCCTCCAACCTTGCCAAGTCCCTTTTCATCCTTTCCACGCCTCCTTGTGTATCAACCCTGTTGCAGATCTTTGTGTCATCTGCAAAAGGCATACTTTCCTTCCAGTCCTCTGCAATGTCACTGATGAAGACATTAAAAGAACTGGACCCAATACTGAACCCTCTGCGGTACCCCACTAGTAATCCCCTTTCTTCAGAGTGGACTCCATTTACAATTACCTTCTGTGTCCTGTTGTCCAGCCAATGTTTTGCCCAGCTACCACCCTGGGTCCCACTCCCAGGCTGGTTAGTTTGACTATTAATCTTTTGTGTGGGACTGTGTCAAATGCCTTGCTAAAGTCTAGGTAGGCCATGTCCACAGCCCTCCTGGTCTACTACTTTGGTCACCCAGTCAAAGAAATCTATTAGATTTGTCTGACATGACCTTCCGCTGTGAACCCGTGCTGCCTTGGGTCCTGTGCTCCACTGGCCTCTAGGTACTCAACTATTCTTTCCTTCAGAGTGACTCCATCACTTTCCCTACCACAGAGGTCAGACTGACAGGTCTGTAGTTTCCTGCCTCTGTCTTGGTCCCACTTTTGTGAAGGGAATCACATCCGCCTTCCTCCAGTCCTCGGGTACCACACATCCTCCATGATTTATTAAAAGAGTAGCCAGTGGTTTCACTAGTTCCTCCTTAATTCTTTTAGAATTCTGGGTGAATTCCATCAGGACCCATTGCTTTGTCCACCTTCAGTTTTAGGGTTCTTGCAGAACCCTTTCTTCTGTGAAAGGACTGGGATCGACCCCCTATCAAGAGTGCTTCTGTTAATTGGATTAGGCACTTCCCCTCCTCTTTTGTGAATACTGAGCAGAAATATTCATTCAGTATTCCTGCTTTTCACTGTCCCCTCTGCCCACCCACGTTCATTCTATTCAGCCTCACTATCCCTCCCTTTGTCTTTCTCGCTCGCTGATGTACCTATAAAGGTTTTATCACCCTTCTTAACTGAGTTGGCTATCTTTTCCTCAGTTTGGGCCTTTGCTATTCTGACTTCCCTCCCTGCTTCTTTCTGCCTTAACTGGTACAGCTCTCTGTCCTGCTCCTTCTGTGTTTCCTATACTTCCGAGATGCTATCTTTTCTTCCTGACTTTCACAGCCACCTCTTTGAGAACCATAGTGGCTTTTTCTTCGTTTTGATTTGTTTATTTGCCTCACACAAAGGCTTGTTGCCTCTGTGATGGCAGTTTTGATAATTCCCATTGTTGCTCCACACTCCTTCTAGCCTGTTTGCTGGTGCTTTTCTGAGGCACTCTCCCATCTTGCCAAAGTCAGCCCTCCTAAGGTCCAGTACCCTCACTTTTGTGTGACTTGACTCTGTAGCTGAGGTTAACGTGAACCACAGTGTTTGATGGGTCACTTGTCCCCAGATGGCAACCCACTTCAGATTTGAGATCCTCTCACAGCCCCTGTTTGAGAGTACCAGGTCTAAGATTGCTCCTCACGAGTGGGTTCCAAACTAGCTGTCTAATGCCTGCCACCTGTGGGCATCAAGAATGGCCCTGCTCTTGGATGTGGCTGCGGCAAATGTGCTCCAGTTAATATCTGGCATATTCAGGTCTCCCATCAACAGTATCTCCCCTTTCTCTGCCATTCTAAGAATGCCTTCTATCATATCCTTGTCCATTTCTTCCCCCTGACATGGGGGTCTGTACACAACCCCTGTGCGGATTGTGGTGCCCTTTCCAGTCTCCAAGGTGACCCACAGTGACTCCTCTCCTCCCTGTTTACTCTTTTGTTCAGTTGCTTTTATCCCTTCCTTTACATAGAGAGCTACTCCTCCCCCTCTTCCTCCCTGCCTGTCTCTCCTGTAGGTTATGTACCCTGGTATGTTAACATCCCAGTCATGGTTCTCTGTGTACCATGTTTCTGTGACTGCTACGATATCAGGCATCCCTCTTCCATTAAGGCCATCAGCTCAGGGCTTGTTGCCCAGACTACGAGCATTGTACTCATTACCCTCCATTTCCTGATGGCCTTACTCCCTTTTGCCCGTCCCTGTCCTTCTTGCCTTTGTCACTTTCTCCATTTACCCTGCCCTTCTCCCTACTCGACACCTCTATGTTGGTGTTTGCGCTACTGACTACCGTGATTATTTGGGGGCTAGGATTTTCCTGCTCCTTTCCAGTGCCTCCCCTTGGCTAGTTTAAAAGCTTGCCAATGAAGCATTTAAACCTATCACCTAGGATCCTGGTTCCCCTCCCGGACAGATGCAGCCCATCATGCCAGTATAGGCTTGCATCACTCCAGGTGGACCCCCAGTCCCCAATGAAGCCAAATCCCTGAGCTCCACACCAGTTTTTCAACCACTGATTGAATCCCATGGTGCGGAACACCCTAGCCTCTCCTATGCCATAGATGGGTAGCACCTCCAAGAAGGTTACCGTGCGTGCTACTTGACTAAGGCCCCTCCCCAATTCCACAAACTCTTCCTGCACTTCTCTAATCCCTTTCTTAGCCAGGTCATTTGTCCCTAGGTGGACAATGACATCCAGCTCCCTCCCCTGTGCAGCTGCTCCGGCAATCCTGAGGATTCGCTCCCTGTCCCTTCAAGCCATGGCGCCAGGCAGGCACCTTACCTCCCTCTCCCCCTCCTCCCCCAGTTCTACCTTCCTAACAATGGGTCCCCACCAGGAGTTGTTTCCTTCCCTGCAGGGTCCCCTGCCACCCTCCTGTGGGTCTCCTTTGTGGAGGTTCCCAGCATCCTCCTTGGTCTCCACTGTGGGTGCCTCCATAGAGGAACCACACTTTGCCAGAATGGCATAGGGTGTGGAGGTACAACTGGAGGATCTCTGTTCCACCACCCTCACCCTCCTGAGCCCACTGTGGTCCAGCCGCTCCTCTTTCTTGGCAACCTCTGGAGCCAGCGGCAGTGGCATTGGTGGTCCCTGGATGGAAGAGGAGGTCCCACAAATCCTGGCCAACTCAGCCTGGAGATGAGCAACCTCCTCCCTCAGCCCAGAGAGGTGCCTGCAGATGGGACAACACCGCATCCTCCAGAACATCTCCTGGAAGACTGTTGCTCCACAGCCACTGCACTGCACCACTCCAATCATGTCTTATTTCTGGCCCCTTAACTGTTTGCAATCCTTACTCTTTCCTCTGTTTTTTGTTTTTTCTCTCTCTCCTTACTTTCTGCCTGTGTGCCCTTTAAGCTCCTGATTGCCCTGTTCTGAGACAAGAATATCCTATATTTCTCAGTAGACCACTTACTTGCTCAGAGGCAGACCTCCAGCAGCTAGAGGGGGCCGGAGAGCTACTCTTGCCCTTCTAGGATTGTGGGTCCTTGGTGGTTCTGTGATCACTCACTTCCTGCCCTTAAACAGGAAGTTCCTGTTGTCAGTCAAATCCTGTGCCTATAAAAATAGAGCTAGCTTTGGGTGGGGAGGGGAGGAAGGAGGGCAATATAGTCCCAGCAGAGTCCAGTCACACAGCAGTCCTTTCTCCTGGTGTCTTCTGCCAAGCTATTAGCAGAATCTTTCTAAGGCAGTCTTTAAATGTAGCTTCCTTCTAGCTAAGCCACTCCCCCTACTTACCAGATCTTTCTACAAGTAATTTTAAACCTCACAGCAGTTAAGTCCTTTCAGTCACCTGAGATTTACACCTAGATAACTCTTCAGATACCCATTCAGTTCAGTTAACCCAAACACACACTTTTTTTTTTTTTTTTGGTATGTTAGTTTTTTTTACCCTAAATTAAAGGTCCAAATACAAAAGTTCTTCTACTTTAGTCCCAGCAGAGAAGTTCAGTCACATAGCAGTCCTTTCTCCTTGTGTCTTCTGCCAAGCTATACCCCTTCAAGTTTTAGCTATCTCAGTTGCACATGTAATAGGTATTACAGTTGTATGGGAAGCCTGTTCAATTTTTGGCGTAAATTTTGGAGCGGGTGATTTGGATTATATCAATTGAAAAATTAAATTACAGGAAGCCCAAGCTAAGGTAGACATATGGAATAAGTGGCGGTTATCCAAATTAAAGAGGGTTTTTTATGGTTAAAACCTTTTTGTTACCCCTGTTTTTATATTTAAGCTCAGTTTTTAGTCTCCCCTTGAGCCTGGAAACACAGATTTATAGTTTTTTTTTTTCATGCATTTGGGGTAGCAGATTAAACCCTATAAAACGTAGTTTACTTCTATGAGATTGTAACCACGGAGGTTTAAATATGATTCAACCTGTTATTTTTTTTTATATGTTTCTGTATACAAATCTCTGCCTATAATTAATAAATTCCCAAATTTTGGACACCATGGCTTCAGAGTCAGTGGGGAAATGGTATCTATTTTGACAGAGAATGCACCAATCCCTAGACAACGGTCTATAGCTGCTCTTTTCTCCCACCATGAGGTATGTTTTGGGAAAATAAAATTATGGGTGATTTCAAAGGCTCCTTTATCCAATTTTCCAGAAAGAAATTGTATGCATTTATAATACAACAATATTTTCAAGATATAGCCCCATTTGATATTTATGCTCCACATCAACGTTTGGCAATTGGTAATATGCTGACTTCCCCTCGGATACCCCGTAATATGTGGGATGTGTTGTGGTTATCCCTTTATGGAAAACTTAATGTTAGAGGAAATTTGAAACATAAACAGATTTCGGAACGATATTGTCCAAGAGAAACTTGCTCCCATATAATTGAGACCATGGAACATTTATTTTTTGAATGCCCATTTATGATAGAATTTTGGAGTACTGTCCAATCTAAGTGGCCAACATCTTCTTTTTTTCAGTTAACCACAGAAATATTGTGTGTAGGTATTTTACCCTTTTTGTGGACTAAACACGATAGGGTTACTATGTGGTTATTTCTTGTGTGTTTTAAATTTTATATTTGGTTTGTCCGCTACCGGCTCACTATTCAGCAACGTGTCTTTTCTACAGAAGAATTGTTCCATTTGGTGGATACTGCTATGAAGAATTTTCAACTTCATGATCTGCATAATGTTTCATCCCCTTTATTTAAATCCAGATGGGACTCTGTGGCTTGGTTGTGACTTTTTGTACACCTTAAGGTACCTTTAATTTAATAATATATACTGTAATTACTTACAAACATAGGTTATACTGTCGGTGTTTCCTTTTCTTTAAATTTAGATTTAGCTTGTGAGCTGTATCACAAGTTTGAATGTGTTTTACTTTCCAAGTTATGTTGATTTTCCCTACTCCTGTTAATGGAGGTTTAGGATTTTGTACTTTTGTGACCCTTTAAAAACTGTTTCTTTAATGTATACCATAATACTTTTTTATGTTTCCTCATGTTTTGTAATTATTTTTGTGAGTTGTATCACATTGTGTTTATGGTTTACTTTTCAGTTTAATAAAAACCCCTACTCTTTTCGATAAGTGCCATGGGATCTTTAACATCCATCTGAACTACCACCAATCCAGGCAAATGGGACCTTGGTTTAACGTCTCATCCGAAAGACAGAATTTAAACAGGGAAAGTTAGTCAAATTAATTGATTTACAGAGCTGTGGGACCTTGACAGTCCAGCCAAAGGAGGAATGAGAGAAAGTCTATTTATTTTTTCAGTCAACTGTCAAGACACTTCAGAGGGTTTGTAGTTTAAAGTTGTAGGGAGGGTTCACCTGTCGACAGAAGACTGAAGAGGACCAGAGGTACAGCCAAGTGGAACCAGGATCGAAGAGGACCAAGGGTTCAGCGGATTCATCATGGGACTTAAAGGGGAACTGTCATCTGCAGGATTTCTTAATGTCTGAAAGCCCATATGAAGCTAATTTGAGTAAGCCATTATGTTTATCTCTGGGTATTTGTAGTCCAGAGTTATTCATATGTAAATAGCCTATAATTAAGGTCTGGGGTAGCCATCTGTTTTAGGCTCCTGACAGGAAATGACGTCACCGAGGGGCTTGGCCCTCCTTTGACTGTAGTTTAAATAGGAAATCGTCTGTTTTATTAAGTGTGTTTTAAGGTGTTATTACAATACTTTCTACATTTATAATTACTTTGTATGTGCATTGGAAATAGTGAGTTATCACCTTTACATTTCAAACTGTTAGTAAAAATAATCCATCTTCAGGATTGTTTTATCCTCTAGGCTATACTGCCAGCTGATCATCAAAAAACTACACATCTTAAGGCTGGCTCTGTGTTGCCAACAGGTTTTGGGGCTCCATATCAGGATATCTAACCCTGGCTGTGTTCATGTCGGTGCAGATTTGTGGGGCTGCCACTGCACCAACTTCTGTCTTTTTCAATTCCCTCTCTTACAGCCTTTTCTTTTATAATGGTGGGTGTGAACTCGGGTCTTCAAGATGCAAATGTGACTCCATACCTGCTGGCCTGGCATCATGGGGCCAGCCTTGAAATGTGTAGTTTTTGATTATTAGCTGGCAGTACAGCTTTGAGAGCTGTGAACAATTTCGTTCATCCAGCGGAATGGGTTTTGGTTCCAGCATGCTCTACTTTGTATATTGTGTGACCAGAGCAAGTCACTTAACCTCCTTGTGTGCCCAAAACACACCCATAGTCTCTGGTAATGGTACCTTGACTGAGGGGATCTCAGGGTTTATAGAGACCATTTTGAAACCGCTGGTTATGGAAAGAGACAGTTATATCCAGGACACTACGCACTTTTTGCGTGTACTTTCTGGTTATAAGGATTTACCACCTGATACCATTTTAGTGACAATGGATGTAACATCCCTCTACACTAATATTCCACACACAGATGGCATTGCAGCATGCCTTAAATACATACATGAGAAAGGACCGGAACAAAACATCAACCCTGGAGTGGTGGGTGAACTTATGGAATTCATTTTGACACATAACAACTTCAACTTTAATGGTAAACATTATGCTCAAACTATGGGAACAGCAATGGGCACCAAAATGGCTCCACAGTATGCTAACCTCTTTATGGCTGACTTGGAGGAGGATTTTTTAAGGCAGTATCCCCACAAACCACTAGCTTATTTCCGTTACATTGATGATTTGTTTATCATCTGGACGGAGGGCACAGATGCACTCAAAGATTTTCATCACAAACTTAATCATCTCCACCCTACCATAAAGCTAACCCTGGAGTACTCTACCACCAAGGTTAACTTTCTGGACACCACAGTCACCATTAAGGATGGAACCTTACATACATATATTTACAGGAAGCCAACAGACAGACAGAGATACCTGCACAAGAAAAGTAATCACCCAAACCATACAAAAAAATCTGTCATATACAGTCAAGCACTCCGATATCACTGTATTTGTTCAAATGAGGATGACAGAGATACACATTTGGCTATGTTGAAAAACACCTTTATTGAACAGGGACACTCTTCCAGGGAAATTGACAGGATAACAGAACGGGCAACGCAAGTACCAAGACTACAACTACTTCAATATAAAGAAAAGACAGCTACAGACAGAATACCCTTGGTAGTCACATATCATCCAGACCTTGAACATCTGCGTAAGATTAAAGACCTCCACCCAATATTTAGTGAGGATGAAACCCTTAATTGTATTTTAAGGAACTCCCACTACTGTCTTTTAAACAACCACCAAATTTATCCAGCCTAATTATTAGGAGCAAACTTTCACCAGAACAGAATACCATGTCACACAATGGCACACGACCCTGCAATCAACACCCCTGTAAGACTTGTGGGCTCATTTCTACCTCGGACTGTGTGGTTACATCACAAAACAGACAATTCCAGGTGCATGGGAGTTATACATGCATGTCACAACATGTTGTTTATTTCATTCAGTACAAGAGATGTCCACAAACAGGTTATGTTGGAGAGACATGCCAACAGCTCCGCACTAGGATGAACCCGCACAGACATACTATTACAGCAAAGAAGACTGAAAGACCAGTGGGGCACCACTTCTCCCAGCCTGACCACTCAATCTCAGATATGTCAGTAATGGTCTTAAAAGGAAATCTCAAAAACACACAACAGAGACGAGCTTTTGAGATTAAACTTGTTTTACATCTCAGTATGGTAGCAGATGGGATGAACGTTGATCTTGGTTTTATGGGACGCTACAGAAACTAACATCCACAGACCTCTTCTTCTTCAGACTGACATATTATAGGACTTCAGCATGTGTGGGATGTGGGTGCGAGTGTGTGAGTATGTGTTGTGAGGTATGTGATATAACAGATGTGGGGCTTGCTGTCACATTGAGGTAGGTCTCTGTTTAGATATATATGGAGTTATAATATGTTACTATTCTTACTTCACACACATAATGAATATTAATTCCTCCTTACTTTTCATCTTTGCCTGGGGGTGGGATTGATTCCATTGCACCACATTCAGATTACCTAGCCTGCTACTGTGCACACAGGAGTGTTATCATATACTGTCACATATAATTTTTGTAACTCTGTACATATTGGGGTGCGTGATCTCATTTGCATGGGGGTCCTGCACAGATCTTTTTACATTAGGCTAATATTGTAGTAATTTGTGGATATGTAGGTATGTTAGACCTCTGGTCTTACACACATACTTTATATTTACTTCTAGTTACATTATCCTGGGGAGGGTGGCAGGTTTATTTCATGGTAGTTCTATCGAGAACCCTTGGAAATGTTACTATGCAGATAGTAGTATGGTTAAATAGTGTCATATTTTTGCTCTGTAGGTATTAGAAGACATAAGCCTTTTACTCAGGATTTCATGACAAGTTGAGTTCCTTTGGGGAACAATTGCAGTGACTGAAGTGAATAAAGGTTCATTAGGAGAGTGTGTGTGTCTGTGGGAGAGGGAGAGAGAGAAAGAGAGACATCTCCTTAAAGCTATGCATCTCCCCCACCCACATTATGGTGATGTGGGGTGGGTTAGGGTGTATTGTTTATATGAAGAGGAGGAGAGAAATTACATTTTTATCTCTTTTTCAGATTCCTTAGACACTTATGGTACATCAAGTCATTATATTCTCAGTGTATATTGACATCAGTACATATCAGGCTACATGGTCTTAATTCCTTGAGGTTCCTCGACTAGAATTTTTTGTTTGACACTAATATTGTCAATTTATACTTAAATTGTCATTTATATAGTCCTGAGGTTTTTTGAAATTTCTTGGGCCTTATATCTAGCTTGAGAGTACAGCTGGGTGACCGGTCCATCTAGGTTTTACACATCACACAGTGTGCACTGATGTTTTTAAGACAATTTTACTGGTAAATTCTTGTCTATAATGCAGACATTGAAACTTCATGAGCCCTATAACAGTCTTAGTTTGTCTTTAATCTGGGTGGGGTTGCCTTTCAGTAATCACATCCTTATACAAACTGTGACACTCATAGCTTGATTTAGGAGTTATCTGCTTCAGCAGTGTTATCTTATGTCAATTAAATTTATATGCAGTAGGATTCTTTGTATGTGTGTTCCACCTGGCTGAAGGCAGTATGGTACTGTTAAACTTCTCTGACATCATCTTCTGTTTTTTTTTAATGAGTATTTTAAACCAATGGGGATTTTTTTCTGTTTTTCTCTGCATTATCTAGCTGTTATAAGTATTGTATTTTCTAAACAACTGCCATGAGCTTCTGAAGAAGGACCGGTTGGTCCGAAAGCTAGAGCACTTTGTTCTTGTTGTTACATCTATGTTGGTCCATTAAAATATATCAAATCATTTGCCTCTGTATCAAAACACACCTAGGAACAAGCTGTAGCTTAGCGTGCCTTTCCTGGACGAAGATAGTAAAACTCAGAGCATGTGTTATGATTCTGAAAATATGCTCTTTCTATCCAGATTTGACTTGAAAAGAAAAAAATGGGACACCACTAATAGTTTATTATTTGCAAAAACACATGGATGGACAAAATTGTTAAAACGTGCATAACATGAAATGCATTATTAAGAGAGTATTTTACTGCATTTGAAGAAGTTAAAAGTGTAACAGTTTCATACTGACAACGGTGGACATAATATATGGGAGGGCAAATTAAATTGATTTGAAAAAAGTAGACAGTGTATATAATAAAATGGTCAGGTATATTATGGGATCACATAGACTTACATATCATTGTGAGTCGTATAGAAATGTAGGATGGAATCATTTGTGTATTAGGAGAAATCAGCATATAACTAAAATTATGTGCAAGTCTATTGAAAATAAATTACCTGAATACATTACTAAAGACTTAAAAATTAAACACCCAATTAAGGGTTTGAGATCAGCCCAGTATATAGAGTTTGAAGTGCCAAAGTATAGGACAAAATGTGGGTGTGCAACACTGTTTTATTTGGGTCCAAAAATTTGGAATAATCTGCCTGTTGACTTAAGATCTTATGGTGTTAAAATAAGTTGGACTAAGATTAGGCGTTGGTATCATAAGCAAAGTGAGGAACCCCATGAATGCTGTATGGCATTGGAAAATGGATAAATGTTTAATAGATGGCTAATTGGTGTTTAGTGGGATGTGATTTAATATGTTGGTAATGTATTTATTGAGTATATGTATATTTGTTTTTTTGTTTTGTATTTTTGTATGTCCTGTAAACATTTTCTCCTTATACTGTAACCAGGTTATGCACTTTAGAAGGTATCCCTTGACAATGAGTGTACTTGTGTACTCAATGGGATTGTTTTACCTTGTTCATTATAAATGAATAAAATCATTACTACTACTACTGCTATACTGAAATACTTTGGATGGAATGGGATTTTCTTCTGTAACAATTCCAGAATTCTACTGGAGTATTTTAATGTTTGAATAAGAGTGATAATTCTCACTGTTTCAATCGCATATAAAATAATTATTATAAATGTAGAAAGTGTTGTAATTTCAACACTTTATACATTTATAATAATTGTTATGTATGTGCATTGAAACAAGTGAGTTATCACCTTTACATTTCAAACTGTTAGTAAAAATACTCCAGTAGAATTCTGGCATTGTTACAGTATTAAACCCCATTCCATCCAAAGTATTTCAGTAAGAAACTCATACTTTTAACTTCATCAAAAGAAGTAAAATGCTCTTTAATTAATGGTGATCTTTCGTTACATGCGGATAATGGCACTTTTATCTCCAGTTACAACCTCCCGGTTGATATTTTTGGTTACATCCAGGAGGTTGTAATCAACACATGTCAATCAAGTGCAGCCACAGAACGCTAATTGGCATGTGGTTTCTCTGCGGGCGGGCTGAACATCTTGTCCAACATGGCAACTCCATTAACGAGCACCGGTACTGGCACTGAAGCTTTGCCTAACACTGTTAAGGTAAGTAAGACTTAAAATATTTTTAAATATCTGTCTTTTTGATCCTGCCTTAAAAATGAAAAAAGAAATTAATCTGATTGATCCTGCCACTCATACCCTTCGAGCGTGTCTTACACTCTGCAGCTATGCCGATGGCCTTTGACTTTCCAGAATGCCATTTCTGCTGTCAGGTAAAAAAAAAGAAAGAAGAAAAAAAAAAACACAAAAGAAAAGAGAAAAAAAAGGGAGAACCAATCAGTGTGCATGTGCGTGTGTGTGTGTCTATCTCTGACAAGTGCTGCACTAACTGAACTGTGCTGAAAGGGAAAAAAATTTGCACCATTAAATAAAATTGTGTGTGTGTGTCTGTGTATGTAAAACAGAATTTTACACACACACACTGTGTGGGATGCTTTTATGCAGCATTCCACACTGTGGGTGTGTATTACACCCACCCACCCGTATATTATTCTATATTATATTTTATATTTTCAGGTTATGTCTGTTTTACAATGTTGTCCATCTCTGTGTTTTTGCAGTTAATAAACAAGTAACTGTGCCCTAGTTTTTTTTCTTTTTCAAGTCAAATCTGGATAGAAAGAGCATAATATTTTCAGAATCATAACACATGCTTAGATTGTGTTTACTGTCTTTGTCCAGGAAAGGCACACTGAGCTACAGCTTGTTCCCAGGTGTATTTTGGGTGCATAGGGAGGTTAAGTAACTTGCTCTGGTCACATAATATACAAGTAGAGCATGCTGGAATCAAACCCCATTCTGCTGGATGAACTAAACTTGCTCACAACTCTCAAGGCTATACTGGCAGCTAATAATCAAAAACTACGCATTTTAAGGCTGGCCCCATGATGCCAGACCAGTAGGTACGGAACCACATTTGTATCTTGAAGACCTGAGTTCACACTCAGAATTGTAAGAGAAAAGACTGTCAGAGAGGGAATGGAAAAAGACAGAAGTTGGCGCTGAGGCAGCCCCAGAAATATGTACTGACATGAACACAGCCAGGGTTAAATATTCTGATATGGGGCCTCAATACCTGTTGACAACTCAGAGCCAGCCTTGAGATGTGTAGTTTTTGATGATCAGCTGGCAGTATAATAGCCTAGAGGATAAAGCAATCCTGAAGATGGATTATTTTTACTAACAGTTTGACATGTAAAGGTGATAACTCACTAGTTCCAATGCACGTACAAAGCAATTATTATAAATGTAGAAAGTGTTGTAATAACACCTTAAATCACACTTAATAAAACAGACAATTTCCTATTTAACCTACAATCAAAGGAGAGCCAAGACCCTTGGTGACATCATTTCCTGTCAGGAGCCTAAAATAGATGGCTGCCACTAGCCCTTAATTACAGGCTGATTTACATATGAATAACTCAGGACTGCAAAAACTCAAATATAAACACAATGGCGCACTCAAATTAGCTTCATATGGGCTTTCATACATTAAGAAATCCTGTAGATGACAGTTTCCCTTTAAGGAAGACGAGGCCTCATCAATCCCTGGCCAGGGCAGCATGTCAAAGAGCTTCATCATCCTTATGGACTTCACTTTTTATGTTGAGGTATCAGAAAGTGACACTGCTAAAACAGACTGAAATATTTCCAAGACATTTTACTGTTTTTCTGGGGTTTGGGTTTAAAATGTGTGTTGCAACCAAGTTAGATTTTTTGTCAGGAGAAAGAAAAAACTGATACTGTTTATGTGCAAATGTCATGTTGCTGTTTAGGCTGTGCAGCCATATTTTTCCAGTCTCTGATCGTGCCATTGCTGAAGTAAAAAAAGTACCATAATGCTTAGATTGCTAAATAAAATTGTCTATAATTTGAAAGAGATTTCTGCCTCTGTGGTAATTCCTATAGCACTGTTGTTTATTGGTAGAATTTTTTCACCTTAATTAATATCTGCCAGCCTGGTAACTAACCTTCCTTGCAGCTAGCTGGATTCCATCTCCCAGGTAGGTGAAAGCAGGGCACGGGTAGGTGTTATATAAGGCTCATACAGCTTCTATGGGTGTTTTTAATTATGCACAGCTACACTTAAAAAAATGTCCACTTGTTCTTGCCTGTGGTAACAGAGGATTGTGGAAGGGGGGAGAAGACATGATTCATCATCATAAAATGCCTTTATCCCTCTTAGAAAATCCAGTTGTAGAAATGAAAGGAAAAGTGTGACTCCATCCGGGCCTCGAACCCAGGGACCTTGTTGTTCCGTGGCCCTCTTAGGTATTCCCTCTTAGGTATTTCTTCAGTTCTACATTGCTTCTTGAGTTTCTGTAGCTGAGTTTCACAGTTAGAGGTATTTTCTGCAGTAGTGGAAATGCAAACAGATCACTAAAGAGAACATCCACCTTGGATGTACAACATAATTCACTTTCTAAGTATGTTTCCCTTAAATCTTTGCATTTTTCACTTTACTCTGTGCATTTCCATGCTGTCTTTTTTATTGGGGGGGGGGGATTACACCTTTTTCTGGAAACTGAATCTGACTTATTTTCATTCTGAATAGAGATCCTGCCTGATACCTCCTACCCAACAGTTGTACTACTGGTTTTCCACTATTTCTGGTGTGGGGGTGCTTGCATGAGGGGGATCGGAGGATGAGAAGAAAGCACAACAATCTCTGCTTTACCTTTTTCATGGCTACCATTTGAAAGATTTGAAAGGATGAGCAAGTGGAATTCCAGTATGCACTGTATGGTGGGTGATAAAAAAAACGTGCTTGTTACAGTCAATGAAAATAGAGTACAGAAATGATACGACAGTCTTTTATTCTTCAAAGGTCCTTGATGTCAATCATTCGCAAGAAGCCTCACCCTAGTAACAATGCATCCACAACACTAGAGGCCGAGAAGAATGTGCAGCAGGGGTCAGGTAAAAAGAAACATTCCAGAACATCTTTCATATCCAAAGAAGTAGTTATATGACCAGTGTACTGCGTGTTGAGTACAAAGAGTATATCGGCACTGTTTATGCTGTTGAGAAAATTAATTTAGTGTCTGATTTTAGCAACTGCATCTTGTATTATCTCTTACTGAAGTGAAATGCAGTTTAATTATGTTACAGATAAGCAAAAGTCTGATGTTAGAATATTTTGAAAATGCTTACTGTAACAGTGGGAAAATTATATCTTCTTTTTTCTCCTCAGTCTTCACACCCTCACCCCCTCATCCTACACATACACACCTGACATTCACACTAATTCTACTTCTACTGAAGCTGACAAGAAACATAGAATTTGACGGCGGATAAGGACCACTTGACCCACCTAGTCTGCCTGTTTCCCTACCTGATGGATAAGCTGCACATTCTAGTTAATCAATAGCTTACTTCATCCTACCCCCCCATTAGAATTGTCTTATGCCTGTCCCATGCAATGTTGAATTCTCCCACTGTTCCTGACTCCACAACCTCCTCAGGAAGGCTGTTCCATGCATCCACAACCCTCTCCGTGAAAAAATACTTTCTGACATTACCTCTGAGCCATCCCCCCTCTGTCTTCAAATTGTGCCCCCTTGTTCGTGCACATCTCTTCTTCTGAAAGATGCTACTACCCTCTTGTACTTTGTTAATTCCCTTGAGATACTTGAAAGTGTCTATCATGTCCCCCCTCTCCCTCCTTTCCTCAATGGTATACATATTAAACTGCTTTAGTCTCTCCTCGTATGTCTTCTGGTGCAGACCCTGCACCATTTTGGTTGCCCTCCTCTGAACAACCTCCACTCTGTCTATGTGGAGATGGGGTCTCCAGAATTGCACGCAGTACTCCAGATGGGGTCTCACTAACTGTGTGTACAGAGGGATAACAACTTCCTGTTTTCTACTGTTGATGCCTCTCCCTGTGCATCCCAGTATCCCCCAGCCCTCCTTACTGCCTTCTCACATTACTTGCCCACCTTTAGGTCATCTGATATAATTACTCCTAGAACACCTATTAGAAACAAAGAATGCCTGAACACCTCAGTGAATATCTACAGTACATAGCTGCGACCTGCAGTGCCAACCATGAGTCCAGTGGCAAGGAATGACTTTGCAATACTGATTTTTAAACCAAGGATGGAAATGAGAAAGGAAAATGTGGGCGCACCGGGATTTGAACTCCGTACCTCTGGTATGCCGTTCCAGCGCTCTAACCATTAAGCTACAGGCCCACTGGTTACAGCGTCCGAAGAACTTCCTATTTCACAGTCACACATTCCTTTCTCTCTAGTGTTGCTTAATCTGCAACCAGAAACCAATTTAGAAATTCCACTACTTCTCAGTGCAGTTTAACCCCTGCAAGGTATATAGTTTTTTAAAACAAGGATGGAAATGGATGCAATACTGAGTCACTCCTTCTTATCAAAATGTTTCAGTCGCTCCAGTTAAAATGATTATGTTGAAATTCACAGTGCTCTAACAGTTGTGGTATTATATGAAACATCCCACTTCAAGTTCAACTTTATTGCAGGAAAGACTCCATTGAGCAAGCTCATTCACAAGGAGGTCCTGAGGCACATGCACATATAGTTCGCAATTACATAGACAGGAGTTATAAAATGTAGAACAACAAAGAAAAAATATATAATACAAGAGGTATACACAATAGAAGTCCTTATGCTATATATGCAGTACATTCCAGCTTTAACCTTGCCCTAAATTATGCAACACATTTCAGCTTAATAAGTAGAGGGCCAGTTGATACCTAGGAAGTTGACTTGGCGTTGGGGGCCTAGTAGCACCTACATATGTCTTTTAATTTAGACATAACTAGTGTTTTGTAGGAGTTAATTGATACGATGCTGGTTAGCTTCAGTATGGCTTGTAGTTGGTTCCAAATGTTTGGGAGGGCGTATGAGACAGCTCTTTGGCCAGCTGTGGTACGTGTCCTGGGAACATCTAGTAGGATAAGATTGGATTTCCTTAGGGAGTAGGCGCTATGCGAGATGTGTATGAGAGACGTTAAATAAACAGGCAGTTTGTGGAGTAGTAATGTGAGGGTCCAAATGCCAGCATGCAGGAGGCATCTGGTGGCAAGAGAGGTCCACCCAACTGCTGCATAAAGATCACAGTGGTGGGTCCTGTACGCAGAGTTAGTAATGAAGTGAAGAGCACGGTGGTAGAGTACGTCTAGTTTAGATAGGCTCAAGGTTGGGGAGGAGATAAAGATAATGTCTCCGTAGTCAGGCAAGGGAAGGAATGTTGCTTGGACTAGTCTTTTGCGGGTCGCGAGAGAAAAAAGGGTCCTATCTCTAAAGAAGAAACCCCAGCGTGATTTAAGCCTCTTTGATAGATCCTCGATGTGGTCATTGAAGGAAGGCTTGTTGTCTATCCACATACCTAGATATTTAAATTTAGGTACGACTTCCAAGGGTTCACCTAGGGAGGTAACTATGAAGTTTTTAGGTGGGGTAGGTAGGGCACCAGACAAGACAAGTCTCGTGAAAATCATTGTCTTGGTTTTTTTGGCATTTAAGAGAAGCTTGGCATTGATAAGGTTGCTTTCTAACTGGATAAAGTCAACTTGGAGTGCTTCCCTGACTTTAGTTAAGGATGAGCCTGATGCGTACAAAACCATATCGTCCGCAAAGAAATGTATGCTAGATTTCTTTATGTGGGAGTCAAGGTTGTTGATGTACAGGGAAAAAAGGATTGGTCCTAGGATGGAGCCTTGAGGGACTCCTCTGGCAATTGGAAGGGGGGTAGATAGTAGGCCATCAGCTTTGACTTTTTGTATCCTTCCCGTGAGATAACTGTTAAACCACTGTAAGGTAAGTGGAGTGGCACCTACAGTACGTAGGCAAGACAGGTGATTAGGAGGTGATGGTCTACAGTGTCGAAGGTCTTACTGACGTCTAGAAAGACTGCACCAGTAACCTTCTTGGTGTCCATAGCATGGATCCAGTCATTAGAGACTTTAGCCAAGGCTGAGATGGTACTGTGCTTTGACCTGAAGCCAGATTGGGCCGGGTTTAGGAGTGAGTGCGCTTCAAGGTGATTTTTTAGTTGGTTGCATATACGTTTTTCCAGCACTTTGGAGAGAACGGGCAAGATAGAGATAGGACGGTAGTTGTTTAAGTCACAAGGATCTCCTGATTTGAAGAGAGGAAGAACATGGGTAGATTTCCAGCAGGATGGAACAGTGGCTGTGGTAATAGAGAGGTTGAAGATGTGAAGGATGGGGCTATGAGGTTGCATAGCTCTAACCGCAAGAAAATGATTCAAGGCCATCGTCCCCTGCACTTTTCTTGGTGTCAAGGCTAAGAATTATGTCTTCGACTTCTTTGTAGCTAAATAGGCACAACTGGAAGGGATGAGGTGGAGTAGCATGTGTAGAATCTGAGCTAGTGTTGCTATTCACTCGGCTAGCGTATGGGGAGGAGTCGAATGCCAACCCGGCAGTGGCAAAGTAAAGGTTAAGTTCTTCGAGAATTCTCTTAATCTCGTTAAAAAATACTCAGAAGATTCTGAAGTTTAGTTAAGTGGCACACATTTTAATGTCATATTTTAATATGTCTTGTTCCTGATGTAAATATTTTTAATTATTTGTTATCTTCTGAAGTGCAGTTTTATATGGCATAAACATCTCCACCATACATATCGCAGTTCAGCAGGTGCATATACTGTACCAAAAAGAAGTTACTGTACAACGTCACCTTGTGAAAAGTAAGATGTTGAGCAGATGCTGGTGCAGAAGTTTGATGTCTACATTAGGCAGTTAAACTGACGGGGGGCATCGAGGCTAGGGAAGCCATGGTAAAGGGAGTGAGGGAGGTGAACCTATCTAGTACTCCTCCTTTGCCTGGGACTGGTGGCAGTAAGGTGGGTAAAAGAAAGGCCAAAGTTCAAAAAGGAGTCGTGGAAGAGGCAAAGGGAAGAAGGCTCTCAGTGTCTGCATGCAGCAGGAAAAATCAGAAGGTAACGAGAATGGGGAAAAAAGGAAGGTGTGTGATCACAGAACAGTAAAAGAGGATGTGGAGCTGCATGGAAATGGGTGTTCCTTAATGCCAGGAGTCTGGGTAATAAAATCAGTGAGGTCTGGGCATTGGTGGCAGACACTGAAGGGGATCTCCTAGCCATTACAGAAACGTGGGCTGCAGAGAATATTGACTGGGACTTGTCAGTTCCAGGTTACACCATGTTTAGACAGAGTAGAGAGAAAGGCAAGGGGGGGGGGTCCTAGCCCTATATGTCAGAGAGGGAATAGAGGTGGTGATAGTTTTAGATGGCTTATTTCAAAAAAATGAAATTCAGTAATTATCAAAGTGCTTGTACACACACATTTTTAACTAAAATAACGCATTTGAAAAAATGAATAACCAGCAGCAGAAATATCATCATTCAAGAAATGCCAAATTAAATAGTTGGGTTTTTAAGGCAGATTTAAAGGCTTCACTAGTCAGGTGCACTCTGATCCGACAAGGTAGAGAGTTCCACAGGGTTGGCATTGCAAAAGCAAAAGATCTAGCTCCCGAACTCTGGGAACCTCTAGCAATCCCTCATTGGCGGAGCAGAGCAGGTGGAGGGGGTGGTAGGGGCAGAGGAGATCTTGCAGATACCGTGGTCCCTGTCCATGTAGGGCCTTATAGGTCACTAACCCTACCTTAAAGGTGATCCTCCACTGAACCAGCAGCCCCACAGATGTGACATGGCAAGATTGAGATAAGCCAGTCAACAAACTGGCAGCCAAATTCTGCACCAACTGGAGGCGGTGGAGGTCCATCCCTGGTAACCTATGATCTTTCTTTGAGAGGGTCCTTCAGTAGGTCATTACATATAGGACTGGCGCCACCTGGCATCAGGCCACACGGCAGACTTTTATAGCAACCCCTGTCAGGGGATCGTCCACCCGACATCACGTGACCGACATCAGCGTGGCCATACATAGTGGGCGGTCCTCACGCCCGCCCTCCAGTTCTTTCCTGCCATCATGTTAGTACTTGCGTCTGATTTTTTCCTTCACCATTCCTTTCAAAATTTTTGCATATGTCTTCACCTAAGAAGAAGTGCTCATTCTGCGGCACACAAATACCTCATAAGGACGGTCATCTGAAGTGCGTGATCTGTCTGGGCCGAGACCATCCTGTCTCATCCTGCTTGGAGTGCCAAACATTCAATCAGGCCACCAAAAAGCGGAGACAGCAGGCTTTGGAGGCCCATCTTTAAAAGTCCGTTTTGCTTCTCTTGAAAAGCAAAGGGACCGGATCCGTGAGTCCTCCTTAGAAAAATCTTCTCCCTCCAAGAAACACCACAAGGAGAAATCTCAGGAGCGGAAGCACTCCACGGAGGCCCAGCCTGAGGCCTCGAGCCCCTCGACGAGCAAGGCCGCCTTATAGCCACTGCCTAAGAAGACTTCGGACAGTAAGTCTGATAAAACTTCCGCGGGTCAGTCGTCCGTCAGCTCCTCCAATGGCTGCACCACCACGGCCACTAAGTTGGCCCCTGGCTCCTCCGGGGACCACCCGGCCACCAGTAATTTGGCTTCCCAGGCTTCGGGGACCCGCCCGACTACAGTTGAGAAGTCAGCCGGGGGCTCCTCCCCACCCACCCGGCTCCGTCTGGTAAGTCGCCCATCTCTGACGGCCGCTCAGGCGTGGTTATCCCATTGGGGCCTAACGGTGCCACCCCGACATCCGTTAGAACCAGGGGGAGACTGACCCTCTCCTCCCTTCTTCCCTGCCAGTACCCTCCCCCTTCTCAGGTGGGTACCTCAGGCGAGAATAGTGCGGGACCCCTCAACATCGAAGACATTCCTCGGGGTCTGTCCTGTGCCCCCCCGACGGGGTCATGGGGAAGGAGGCTCCTCCTCAGCCATCTGGCCTTATGGTGGAGGCCCCTCTGATGGAGTCACTCTCCTCCACCCTGGACCTCCCTACCCAGCTTGGAATCACTGTGAACTATCCCAAGTCTCAACTCTCACCCTCTTAGTGCCTCCAATTCATTGGAGAAGTGCTGGATATGTTCCAGGGCAGGGCCTTCTTGCCTCAGGACAGGGCGGATACTCTGATTCAACAAGCTTCATCTGTGTCCAACTCTTGTTGGACCACAGCATGCTCCATCCTTCGCCTGTTGGGTCGAATGGCAGCGG
This sequence comes from Neoceratodus forsteri, assembly GCA_016271365.2. NCBI lineage: Eukaryota > Metazoa > Chordata > Ceratodontiformes > Ceratodontidae > Neoceratodus > Neoceratodus forsteri. Next base: position 887,069,457 of record CM028135.1, on the reverse strand, counting down.
CTATCCCCACAGGTCTGTTGGCCAGACTGCATATGAGGGTGACCCAGTGGACCCTCAGAGTCCAGTGGGACCAATGCTCAGATGACATGGACCTACAGGGCCCTGATCTCCAGCAGTATGAAGCGGTATCTCTTGTGGTGGCAGGAGATGTCCAACCTCTCCTCGGGGCCCCCTTTCATCCCCGTCTCCTTCCATGACCCTCATAACTGACGCCTCAGGTCAAGGCTGGGAGCACACCTCTGAGACCATCAAACTCAAGGGAGATGGTCTCCACAAGAGGAACACTTGCACATAAACATTCTAGAGACAGGAGCTGTGCTCTGTGCTCTTCAGGCATTTCAGCCTCTCTTACGACCAGAAACAAGCCAGCCCGGTGGCACAGAGGGCTGAGGCGCTGGACACCACACCTCGAACCACGCCGGTGACCCAGGTTTGTGAACGTACTCGGGTAATCAGGGACTGGCCGGGGAAGGAGAGGATTGAGCGTCAGGAGGGCTGCTCTCTCCTGCGCCTGGGGTGGGGTGGTGGGAAGCTGTACTCCTGTAGCGGCTCCGTGGAAGCCGGGGGCACCACTACACAGCGGCACAGGAGGGACAACCAGGAAAGCTCGAAAACAACTTCGGCACCCGCCGGATGACGACCTCCACATTCTCCACACCTCTGGAACCTCTGGGAGCCTGCCCCTCCACAGCAGCACCCCGAGTCAGTAGAAAATATAGAGTGCTGGGGTTCCCCCCTGCCCTGGTGCCTTCCCCCTCAGAGGAGGGGGACCCACCCAGAGATAGGGTTACTCTGTATGACTCGGAGGGCTGGCTGCGATATGTGGTATGAGGGTAGCGCTCGGGAAGAGGGTGGCCAGGAGTGGAGATGCCAGGAGGGCCCGAAGGAGAGGCGGACACCGAAGCGTTGTAGGAGGTAAAAAGACAATACAAAAAAACCCAACTGGGAACACTTCTTATGCAGACCGACAACACTGCCATGGTCTGGTACATAAACAGACAGGGAGGCACCTGATCGTACCCCTCTGCAAGGAGGTGATGTGAGCAGTCCAGCATGGCCTCTGACAGCAGTCCATGTCCTGGGAGTCCACAACATCCTGGCAGACAGTCTCAGCTGCACCGTCGCACAAGTGGGAACTAAAGCAGGAGGTAGTGAAAGATCTCTTCAGTCAGTGTGGTTGGCCAGAAATAGACCTATTTCCCCTCCTCATCCAACACAAAACTACCCAACTTTTGCTCGCTCGTTCCCGGGCGTGGTGTTTTTTCGGTGAGATGCGCTGACTGTTTGTTGGACAGGGAGGTTTCTGTACGTTTTCACTCCCTTTCCAATTCTGGAGAAGGTTCTGCTGAAGCTTCAAGTAGAGGGCGCTCGCATGATTCTCATAGCTCCCCTCTGGCCTCAGCAGATCTGGTTCCCCCTGCTACAGCAGCTAGCATCGGAACCCCCAGTACCTCTTCCTCTCCTTCACGACCTTCTGTCTCAGGAGCAGGGCAGCCTGGTGCATCCGAGCCTCAGGTCTTTCCACTTACATGCGTGGCACCTTTGAACATAGTGGTCTCACGTTTTTGGAGTCTCCTCACAAGTCGCCCAGGTCTTAATGGAAGCCAGAAAACCATCCACTAGATCTACATATGCCATGAAGTGGAAGAGATTCACCATTTGGCCACAGCCAAGGATCTGGACCCCTTTTCTTGCTCGGCACCCCAGGTCCTTGAGTACCTCTTGCACTTGTCTGATTCGGGCCTCAGTTACTCTTCCCTGAAGGTCTATCTTTCAGCGGTTTCCGCCTATTTCCTTCCAGTAGATGGCAAAACCCTAGCACAACTGGAGGTCTCTAAAACCTTTCTCAAGGGGATCCTCCACTTAAAACCTCCAGTCCATAGTCCAGTTCCCCCAGGACTTAAATTTTATTTTGGAGAAACTTACGTTGCCCCTTTTCAGCCAGCAGGCATGCGCTGTTTGTCCTGGAAAGTGCTCTTTTTAGTCGCCATTACCTCAGCTTGAAGAATCTCAGAGTTTCAGGCCCTCGTTTGCAAGGAGCCTTATTTAATTTTCCATAGAGACCGGGTGGCTCTGTGGACTAATCCTTCCTTTCTACCAAAAGTGGTTTCAGAATTTACATTGAACCAAGATGCTCAACTGCCAGTTTATTATCCCGAGTTTTCCAATAGGGGGAATATCTTTTGCACATGTTGAATGTGCACAGGATATTGAGATACTATATCTCTCAGACCAAGGTGGTGCGCAAATCTGACCAGTTGTTTGTGGCTTTCGCACCCAGAGGTAAGGGTATGACCATCTTTAAAAAGGGCCTGTCCAAATGGTTGGCTAATTGCATCTCATTCCTTTATCAGAAGTACAAGAAATCCCTTCTGGGGGAAATTAAAGATCACTCGACCCATGGCATGGCTGCTTTCACAGCTTTCCTACGGAACGTATCCACTTCAGAGATTTGTGCCGCAGCCACTTGGTCTTCAGTCCATACTTTAACCAAGCATTACAGTCTGGACATTGCTTCTAGGCGTAGAGTCGTTTTTGGACTTGCTGTCCTGCAAGGCCTTTTATCCCACCTCTCGGACCTTAATCTTCAACTTGCTTTTTCTTGACTGCTTGGTATTCAGTCCTATCTATTAAGACCTACTGCAGGAACGCTCTCCAAGTAACATATAACAGTTACATAAGAACTTACCGTAACAGTAGATCTTTGAGAGAGGTTCCTACAGTAGGTCACATTTTCCCTCCCACCTTCCCCCAGCTGCTTTTTTTCCTATCCCTTTTCAGGGCTACAACCAGCAGCTCCAGGCTGTAGGACATATGCTTCTTTCTCCCGTCGCTCTTACAGGGATCTTCTGGTGGGAGAACTGGAGGGTGGGCGTACGGACCACCCCCTATATACTGTCACGCTGACGTCCTATCATGTGACGCCAGGGGCAGTCCCCCACTATGTATTGCTAGCTAGAAGTTTGCCATGCGGTCCTGACACTAGGGGGCGCAGTCCTATCTGTGAAGACCTACTGCAGAAACCTCTCTCGAAGATCTACTGTTATGGTAATTTCTTATGTAACTGTTATTTCTCTCTTTTTATTCCTTTTCCATTTCCATCCATCCAGTCCCTGGAATGATGCCAAACACCCGGAGAGGTGTGGTGTAAAGTGCATAAGTGCATTTTGTGTACAAGAAAACATGAAGGCTATTTTAAATAGGACTACATACAGTTAATAAAGCCTTTTAAAATAAAAAGGACTCCGAAGCCATACAAAACAATAATAATTTCATGATTAGTACAGTTATAAGAAATCCTTAAAGCAGCAGGGCAACGAAAATGGGTTAACATTTGACCCCACCTTTTTATCTTCCTAATTGATGCCAGATGTCTTCCAGTTTATTTTAGTGGTAACATTTTCAGTTTTCATTGTAATTTAATAATTTTATTATAGTTTTCAAATAATTATTTCTCAAGAAAAAAAAGATGGCCACGTCATTGTTCCATAGAAATAATATTGAGGACCCAAGGATGGTAAGAATCCAGACAAAAATGTAAATGTACAGTATACAGCATAGGAAGCATCCAGAAAAGCCTAATCAACAGTTTTGCCAATATTTTTAATAACCATAGCATAAAATTAGCTTTTTGAATAACTTTTTTCGTTGCAGTGCTGCTTTAAGGTAATTTCATAAATTCACACTATTAACCTGTTACTGTATAAGGTTCTGTGTACGAGGCTGAACAAAAGAATGTGGTATGCTTTATAAAGGTGCCTAGTCACTGTGGATCAGAGATATAGAGAGTCAATATCTGTGGAGATATATACAGTACCTTTAACTGAACCAGGAAGTCCCCTGAAACAAACCCTGCCTTGGTTTTGAAACATGTCCAGACATGTAAATAGAAAGGGCTCAGTCAGGTGACCCCACCAAAAGATATAAAACCTCTTCACTGAGTTCACTTCAATGCAGTACAGTACAGTTCAGTCTTGAAAGGGAAGGAAAGAGGTGCTACTGTAGACAAGCTGTTGAATGCAGATGAAAATGGTCTTATGACTATATTGTGTGAGAAACTACTGATGTTAAGTAGTGATTTCCCTTTGAGCCGGCCGCCAGTGCAGCGGTGGATTTCTGCTTACCAGCGCCGGTGACCTGGGTTAGGGAGCGGACCCGGTTGTCAGAAGGGCGCCAGGGGAGAAGGATGGAGCATCCCACGGATGGCTCTTCTTGGGGGTGGGGCGTGCCCGGCGCACTGAGGACTCCTGGTGGAGGCTGGGAGATACTCACGCTCCAGCGCCGTGTCATGGGAGGCATGGTGGATGCTGGCATCATTGCACATCCCTGCTTCCAAAGAACACAGGAAAAAGGAGCAGGCGGGCGGAGGCCACTGTCTCAGTGAAGCACTCCTCGGGGCTTCGATTAGCTGTCATCGCCGCTCCCCCGACCAGTCACTAGTTCCGTGGAACGGATTGGGGACCATTGCCACGGCCCCACCCTCCGGGGGGCAAGCCGGGGGTAACTGGGGGAGTCAGCAGCAATAGATGACGGTGGGGGTCCTGGGGGTCATGACCAGGGCTGAGGACTGACAGTGGCCCTGCCAGGAAAAAAAAGAGAAGAAAAAAAAAAAAAGAAGTAGTGATTTCCTTTGCAGTTTTTTTTTTTGTTTTCATGTATTATTTTTTAACTTTTGAAAAATAAATATCACACCAAGGTGTGTTTTAAACCTGCAAATTTGCCTTATCTGAAGTTTATTCCAACATGCTGAGACACTTGGGAAAGGGTAACAAATCTGATTGTACTTGCAAAATCCTTCAAGGCAGGTCAGTCCAGATCTGCAAGGAATTTCTTTTTCTTTTTTTGTTTAGCACATATTTTATTTCCAAAATACATTGTACAATACAAAACATAGAACATCGATCATAAAGACTAACAACAACTACCTGTACATAATAAACAACAGAGAAAGAAGAAGAATGCAAATGAACAACTAATGGCACAGTGGATAAACAGAACACAGAATGCAAAAGGGAAATCCAGAAAGACAGTATGCCCACAAAGGGGAAAGGAGAGATGTAAATAGTGTACACCTCCCCTCCCATGAGTACAGCTTGGGAGGGAGGGGAAGGGAGGTGCTGGAGGCCTCAGCACGGGAAAAAGACCTAGGGGTCCTGGTAGATGCAAGTATGAATAACTCTGAGCAGTGCAGGAGGGCAGCTGTCAAAGCAAACAGGATGTTGGGATGCATCACAAGGGGATCACCTCAAGGTGCAGGGAAGTGATTCTGCTGCTGTACAATGGACTGGTTAGACCACACCTTGAGTACTGTGTGCAACACTGGAAACCGCACTTGAAGAGGGACATACAGCTCCTGGAGAGGGTTCAGAGGAGGGCAACCAAGATGATACAAGGTCTCGGGGATTTGACATATGAGGAGAGACTTGAGGAGCTCGGTCTGTTTTCATTGGAGGAGAGGAGAGACGGGGGGACATGATCGAGGTCTTCAAGTACCTCAAGGGAATAAATAGGGTAAACAAGGAGGGGATCTTTAAACTAAAGGAGGGAGGTATCATCAGAGGGCATAGTTGGAAGGTGGAAGGATGAGGGGGGAAGGGGAGGAGGTTTTTCACTGAGAGGGTGGTGGAACCTTGGAACGCGCTGCCTGGCAAGCTGGTTCAGACTTCTGTGGTGGAGGGTTTCAAGAGGGGGTGGACAGATACAGAAAGGGGAAGAAACGGGATGGCCTGGCCCAGGGGGGCTGGGATGGAAGATAAGGGTTTCAGAGAGATGGGGGGAGGGCCTCGGTACCCAAATAGGGATCTGAGGCACGAGCAGACTCAATAGACCATAAGGCCTAATCTGCTGGCAAACAGTATGTTAATATGTTAGATCGAGCCTGTGAAAAGGGAGTAGTGTGAGCTGAGGCGTTCCTTCCTGAGGAAAATTGCTCTACATATAGGTCCCATTTAGTCCATCTAGTAAATTAAGCAACATTATTGCCATCATATTGAAAATGTAAATTCAGAAACATATCCTCCATTGTGCAGACCTACAGCACTATATCTAGTTAGCTAACATAGATAAAATCGGAGTCCACCACCTTCTGGTAACAGCCTTGAAAGCTGCAGCAATGAAAATCTGATGAAGATAATTGTTATGAGTATTAGATAATACATTTGGAAGAAAGCCAAGGACAAACAATTCAAAAACCAAAGGAATGGGAGAGTCAAAAATACTATAAATGGTGAAAGCGATAGAACTCCAAAAAGGCCTTAACTTAAGACAGGACCTAAGTATATGAAAGGGGTCGCTTTTGGCTCTACACTGCCTGCAACACAAGTCAGACTCCCCCCTTAAGATAATGCAAGATAATAGATGGGGTTCTGAAAAAATTAACCTGGGTTTTCCATCGGAATTCCCTCCAGTAAAAGGAGGCCATGGTTTTATGTATTGATTTCCAGACTTTCTCCTTATATCTGGAATCGAGGGTATAAGGTGAGGTGGATTCCCACTTACCCCAGCTAGGACGAGGAGAAACACGAGCTCATTGCAATAATTTATAAAATGAGGCAATAGGGTGAAATCCAGTCACCGTCCTCCTTTCCTGATGGAGATATTTCTCCAGAGTAATAGGTTGGGAAGAAGTAAGGGAGTCCCTAGAAAGGGACGTGACAAAATGCCAGGCTTGAAAGTAACGTAACAGTTCAGAACGAGGGAGACCAAACCGAGATTGCGATTGATCACAACTCATTAAAATACTGTTCTCCATCAGATCATTAACCAACTACAACCCACATTGATTCCAAAGCCAGAAACCAGAGTCCATCAACTCTGGAGGAAAGACACTATTTCCCAGGATGGGCAAGAGGTACCCCATGGTATCAGCTCCCATGATTAATGAACAAAATCGTGCCCATTCCGAGAAAGGGTTAGTCACTTTAAGCAATCGGAGCTGGGGAAGGGGGAGAAGGGGAGCAACTCTTAATGAAATCTGGGGAGCTTGCTCGGCTTCATTATCAATCCAGCCAGAATCAGGCGAGGATTTAAAAAAAGTTAAAATTGGGACGAGCTAAGTAATAATATTTAAAATTAGGCAACGCTAAACCTCCCTCCAGTTTACTTCCAAACAAAATTGAATGTCGAATGCAGGGGTATTTCCCATTCTATATAAATCGAAAAAGTAATTTATCAAATTGATACCAAAATGAATCAGGAGGTCGAATGGGTAGCATATGGAAAATATATAAAAACCGGGATAAAACATTCATACGAATGTCTTCAATTCTGGCCCCAAGTGACAAAGGGAGCACAGCCCATCTCTCCAAATCCTTTTTAACTTCCAACAAAATATGTCTGTCATTTTTATCATACAGTTGAGATAAAATGGGAGTAATGGTAAGACCTAAGTAGTCAAAACCCTCCTTAGTCCAACAAAAAGGGAACAGAGCCCTTTGCTGGTGGTCAAGGGAGCCGCTTAATAAAATCCTAACCGTCTTATCCAGATTCACTTTAAAATCTGATCTGGAACTAAAGTCCAACAAGATTCACAAAAGGAATGGGAGAGGTGTGATTGGGTCCTCAAAAAAAAAAGTAGAGTCATCTGCATAAAGGGCAATTTTGTGAACAGTGTACCCAACTTGGATGCCCATAATATTAGAGTGCTGCCGTACACGAGCTGCCAGAGGCTTCATCGCCAAAGCGTACAAAAGAGGAGACATTGGGCACCTTTGACAGGTTCCACATTGCAAAGAAAATGGAGAAGAAAAAACACCATTAACAGCCACTTTGGTGGTGGAACCAGAATACAAAATCAGCAAATTAGCAATAAAGCCTTCACTAAAACCAAAGATCATTAAAGCTTTAGCCAAGTAAGGCCAACTTAGCCTATCAGAGGCCTTCTGAGCATCAACCGGGAGGGGCATTGAGGTAACTTTGGAATTTTTTTACATGGCTAATGATATTCAGCAGGCGACAAACATTATTGTACGAGTTTGAAGAGAGATAAAACTGGTTTGATTGGAATGAATAAGTCTAGGGATAAGGGATTGTAAACGAAGAGCAATAATGTTTGCATAAATCTTAACATCCTTATTAATCAGGGAAGTAGGATGGTAAGAAGAACATAATTCTGGATCCTTCCTAGATTTAGGGAGCACTGAAATTAAAGCTGATTTCCACTTGGGGGGGGCATGATGTCGAACACAGTAAGAAATGGCAGAATGGAGAGGATCAACTACAGAATCAGCAAAACATTTATAAAATTCAGTGGGGAAAAAAACATCCTCTCCAGCTTCTTTCTTAGTTTTAAGGCCCTTTATGACCAACAGAATTTCCTCCTGAGAGACTGGATGATCCAAAAATTCCCTTTCTTCCTGGGTTAAAGTTGGTAACTGCAAGCGGTGAAAAAAGGCATTGAGTTTGGCTTCATCCATGGCAAAACAGTCAGGAGTGTATAATTGGGTATAAAAGGAGCCAAATTCATCAGCAATATCCCGCGGTTTGATCAGAGTTTAGAAAGAGGAGCTCCCTGACAGATCCGATGAATAACTCTAGAGGCCTGCTCTTTACGGAGTTGTAAGGCTAAGAGACACCTAGCCCGATGGCCTTGGGAATAATAAGTAAATTTGGTACGCCGTAGAGAATTCTCCGCCTGCTCCACAGACAAACTCAAAAGCTGAGAGCGTATCTCCTGAAGTTGACAGAGGAGGGCTATTCCACTCTCCCTTTTGTAGCGACTCCCTAAGGCAGCCAGTTATGTTTCAAGTTCAAGCCCCCTTTGGACTTTTTCTTTTTTTTAAATGAGATAAGTAGGAAATAACTTTCCTGTGGACAACGGGCTTCATGACATTCCATAAAGCAGGCAGAGAGATCTCTGGATCATTGTTCAAGGTAAAATACTTGTCAAGAGCCTCTGATATCATATCACAGAAACGTGAAGATGTTAATGTACCAACATTCAACCGCCAAAGACCTCTATGGAGTGAAGGGGCTAAATCCAAATGTAAAGTGACTGGAGCATGATCAGATAGTTCTACAAAGTGGATTTTAGCAAAAAAAAAACATGGTGTAGATATAAAGTGGGGACATACCAATGGTCAATGTGGGAATATGTTTTATGCACATAAAAGGTATAATCTCAGTCACCAGGATGCAGCCAACGCCAAGCATCATGGAGATCAGCTTTCATAACTAAGGAGTCTAGTGCTTTAGCAACCTGAGATTTCTGGGGGGTTCTACAGGCAATCTAGAGGAGTCTAAGGCAGGGTCCAGAATTCAATTCAGATTTCCTCCCAAAATACAAAACCCATGGGCACGATCTGCCAACACCTGAAATATCTCCTGAAGGAAGGTGTGTGATTGGGAGTTGGGGGCATACATGTTGAAAATAAAGGACAATCCAAATATGTTCCATTAACTAATATCCATCTTTCCTGAGAATCAGCCTAGTGATGTGTTGGTAAAAATAGAGAATGCTTTTTAATCAATACAGCAACACCATTTGTTTTCCCATGGGGGTGAGACAATGCAAACACCGCCCCAACCCATTGATGACAAAGTTTAGAGTGTTCTAAAAGGGAAACATGGGATTCCTATAAAAGGGCTGTTTCAGAATCTAATTTCCTAAGATGGGAAAGGGTCCGGGCTCAGATCCTATTTATTGTAGCAGCACTGGACTCCCTTCAAGTCAGGGCGCACTTACTCTCAAACCCAGCGAACAATGTTAATTGCTTTGTCTTATCATTTCAGGTTGGGCAGTCCCACCTGCCTGATACTTCCTCCTGCTGTTGGGGTTCATGGCATGTACTACAGCCATGATCTGTCACTCCCTGGCAAATGCACTCTATTCGGTGGGAACTGGGGCACCAGTGGTCCCTGTGCCACAACCACTTGAACTAGGTGATACAAGTGACACAGCCAAAGCAGGATGTCATTGAGTGGTGGCTGTGTCCACAGAACCTCTCAAAGGGAATTCAGTTTGTCTGGGCTGAGCAGTCCTCCACCTTAAAGACAGAAGTCTCTGGAGTGGAGTGCTTATCTGTTAGACTGCAGAGCCCACAGGTTCTGGGCATCAAGCAAGACCCGTCAGTATATCAGCCTGCTGGTGCTTGGGGCAGTGCAGCTGTCACTGTTGGGGTTTGCTGCACTGATTAGGGGTCAGGTCTTGCAGTCAGTACCAACAGCACAACCACCATATTCAACCTGATCAAGCATGGTAGGATGCACTCCTTTTCCCCTGTGTCAGGAGGTGCTCCACGCCTGCTACCTGGTACAGAGTCAGCTGAGTTGATGTCACTGGGTTCCAGAACTGCTGAGTAATTAAACAAACTCTAGCCAGAGCCGTTAGGGCTGTGAAAAGCTACCAAGTGACCAAAGTTGCACGTGTGTAGAAATTATTCAACACCCAGGTGTAACTTGGCCATTTTTTGGAGGTGTTGCACCAAATTTTCGACATGGACTTTTTGGGACCCCTCCTCATGAAGAGTACCAATGTCATTTTGTTCACTTGTACTGAAAGGTGATTTCGCAGAGGGAATGCACTATTCTGTGCCACAGGTGCAAAAACACGTTTTGGGCAGGTTGTGGAAAATGACAGCTGTACTGTTTTACAGGAGGTGTGCATAAATGACAATGTTGAAAATGTGGAGTGAAAATATTTAAAAAAATGGCGAAGTTAGGAGCATGCATAGAAATTGCGCAACACACACCCGTAACACAGTAATTTTTTTTTACTTTTTCACCAAATTTGCAGCATGGGCTTTTTGGGACCCCACCTCATGAACAGTGTTACTGTCATTTCATTAATCAGTCCTGAAAGGTGATTCTGCGTAGCGACTGCAAAATCACCTCTTGCGACTGAGCAACAAAATGACAGTGACAGTTTTCATGAGATGGGATCCCAAGGACCCCGTGTTGAAAATTTGGGGCAGAAATTCCAAAAAATGGCTGATTTATCAGCATAAGTTGAAAACCCCATTGAATGACATTATAGCACGCTTACCTTAGAGTCCTCAGTTTGCGGTTTGTCTTTGAAGAGTGCAGACATGTCCGGTCCAGAGAAGAAGACGGTGCTGACCTCCGGAGTAAGTATGGGGTGGGGGAGGTGGGTGCTCAGTGGGAGGGTGGGGATGGGGGATGGGAGGGGATGGAGCGAAGATGAGAGCCGTTTTCTTTTTACAGAGGGAAAAAAACACTAGTGGAGCGATGACGAGGGACAGTTTTCTTTTTTACAGAAAACAGAAAAAGAAAACATTTTTGCCACACTGGGGTGGGCTCCCAGTGTGCCACGTGATGGAGGGGTGTACAGGATTCTGACATGGGGATTGGGCACCCTGATGTCGGCAGGGGGTGGGGAGAAGAAAGTAAAAAAGTAGGCACACTGGGGTGGGCTCCCAGTGTGCCGCGTGAGTTGGGGGGTGCACATCTTTGGAAACACTGGGGTAGGCTTCCAGTGTGCCACATGAGTTGAGGGGCACAGTCTTTGGGCACACTGGCGTGGGCTCCCAGTGTGCCACTTGAGTTGGGGCACAGAGTGCTGCGGAGCAGGTGGTGGCAATGCAACTGCGCATGTGCAGCACTTGCACATGCGCAGTTGCAGTGAATGGCATTTTGCCATTCACAATATGACAGCACCAGCAGAACTGCGTATGCATGCGAGTCGTGCACATGTGCTGTTCATGCCACGGATTGCGGAAGTAACAGCTGAAATAGTGCGGCTGTTATTCCGTAGCGGCCGATCGTGCTGGAGGGTTTTAAGCTCTGTTGTACTTTCAGAACGATACTTTCAAAAGTCCAATGGAAGGTTCCACGATTGGCCGGTTTTAAAGCTACTAAGTGATCCCCATAGGCCTATAGGCTCCACCCACATCACTAAAAATGAATATTAGGTGGGAAAAAGACTGCTTTAATATTGAGCCCTAAAAAAGGGAAAATAGGAGTATTTCAAAACAGACACACAAAACAATACAGTGGGGTGATCAAACAAACCACACACACACATTTATAATTATATTAAAAAAATGTAGACAGGGTATATGTTACTTGACACAACTGTTTGCCTTGGGGAGCACATCTCTGCTGGACCCGTTTACCTTCTGGGAGAACATAGAACTGAGGCTATTTTGTGCCTGCCCTGCTTAGAAACGTTGAAGGGGGATGCCTTCTCCCTGCACCGGATCTTCCTTACCTCTGTTCTCCTTGCTTCACCAAGTGGTTCTCAAGGCACGCAGGGACAGAACACGCTTGATCCTGATAACTTTGAACTCGTAAAGGCAGTTCTGGTAGCAGGCTCCTATGGCAGCTTCTACTGTGCACAGCCATGCTGATGAGATTGGGGGGGGGGGCAATCAGATATCCAGACCTGCAGTCCCTGCACTTGTTCACCTGGTTCCTGAGCAGCTACATTTCCATGCTCTGGGCCTTTCTTCATATTCAGTGTTGTGGAAGTATCCTGGAAGGTGTCAACTCATAAAACTTGCTTATTCAAATAGAAAAGGTTTTTTGCACTGGTATGCAGGGCAAGAGGTAGGTCCCCTCATCTGCCCTGTGGTGTACATCCTTGACTACCCCTGGTTCCTGTCTCAACCGGGGTTACAAGCCATGTCCCTGAAGGTGTGGACTGGTTTGCTGATGGTGGCCCAGGAGACAGTGGTCGGGCACTTCTTCAAAGGTCTACTTCACCTGTTCCCTCCAGTGTGGGAGCCTCCGTTAGCATGGGACCTATTGCTGGTTCTTGCAAAGCTGATGGGAAAACCATTTGAGCCCATGGACAAATGTGAGATGTCGTACTTGCTATAGAAAGGCATGCTTTTCGTCAGGATGACCTTGGCTAGACAGGTTAGAGAGCTCCATGCATTTTCAGTGGTGTCTCCATGTGTGATTTTCCACAAGGAAAACATTGTCCTTCACCACATATGAAGTTCCTTCTTAAGGTGATTTTACCTTAACTCATTCAGGCCTAGAGATGTCTGTAGGCGGAGTCTGAAAGCATAGCCACTCAGGACAATAATGCCTGTAGACATACTCAACTGACTTTCACTCAGGCCTAGAAACGTCTGGGGAAGTCAGCAGTTTTTACCTAACTATTAAACAAACCGAATTGCTTAGAATTGAATGCATAGCACCGTTAGAAAGGTAATTTTGCTCTGAACAATTTTGATGCAGATACTTTGTGTCTATCATGTATACTTTAGGAGTTGTTCATATTTGTTTAAGGTATGGTGTGCATGGCTAACATTTGTCTCTCAAGCCTCACCTAAGCACCTTGAATAAATCTGAAAAAAACAAACAGTTGTTTGGTATTTCAGCTATTATAAAGTAAAAACTAAATGGTTTACAATTGATTGCATAGCACCATTAGAAAGATTATTTTGTGCTGAACAATTTTGCCACTGATAATTTGTGTCTACCACATATACTTTAGGAGTTATTTGCATTTGTTTAAGGTATGGTGTACATAGCTGACATTTGTCTCTCATGAATCGCCTAAGCACCTTGAGAAAAATCAGTTGTTTGGTATTTCAGCTAGTATAAAATAAAAACTAAATTGCTTACAACTGATAGCATAGCACCATTGGAAAGGTAACAGTGTGCTGAACAACTTTGCCACTCATACTTTGTGTGTAGCACTTACGGTGCAAGAGGTAGTCACATTTGTTTGTGGCATGCTGATTATGGTTTGATTTTGCTTCGGAAGGCCCAGGATGCAGTGCTAAGAGTACACAGGGCACAAGTGGTGGAAGTCTCAAAGAGCTCTTGTGGTGTGAATGAGTTAACCAGGTGATACAGCTCCCTGTCTTTTTCCTGAAGCTTCTCACTTTGCACGCCAAGCGTGCGCTCCATACTATGGACATATGCTGGGCACTCCTGTTTCACAGGGACTGCATGACAGAGGATTGTGGCAGTGCTCGCTAGCTGTTCATTCACTATGCTGAAGCTGCCTTGGCAGACAAGCAGATTATAATATTTCACTTTTGTTGCTTCTTACCGGATTGCTGGTTTTAGGAATGACTGGACACCATAAGTAACTTCTAACAGCTCTGAGGTTTATTCAGCAAACATACATTAGATAGATCAGCAGGCCTCAGCAGAACTACTACTACAATCTGCTTGTGCACTTTCTAAAACCCAGTTTCCACCCAAAACATATCATTAGCCCAGAACTGCAGGGGGATGTGGACTAAACCATTCTACACTGTTACTAGGGTAAGTTACCATATACTACATCTCCCCTTCTAGTAAAAGAAAGCAATTACCTTGATTTTGGTTTGCATATCAATGACAAATAATTACCAAGCACTATTAACATAATGGTTGAGTCTTACTTTGTGATGAGTTAGGGTCTAAAGTCACTGGTACTGAGCTCTGTTGAAATAAGTCTTTACCACTGACTTAAGTCATAACAAAATCTCTGAACCTCTCAGGAACTTTAAGCAGACGCCCTCTTCTGGTCATTCGAGTAGACTGCACACTGGGTACAGCCTTAGGACTTTCTGGCAAAGTGTCATTGAAGACAACAGGTTCCATCTCAGGTTGCTCATACTCTTGACAAGTGTCCTGTTCCTGGCTGTTGTCCCTGGATTCCACTGTTTGTGACAATACGGATTCAGTTGACTCATCTGCCTGTTGCTCTTCAGTCTCCAAAGTAACTGTTCGGTCTCTCCTCAGGTGTCTCCTGTTCCTGCAGTATCGCTGTCCTGCAGGTGTAATCACACTGTAGGATCTTGGCTCATCACGGATTCTTTCCACTGTAGCAGGTTGCCACCCACTAGAAGTCTCTATGCATACCCTTTCCCCTTCTCTGAATGGAGTAAGTGAAGCTGCATTCCTGTCGTAATACTGTTTCTGTCTTTTCTGTAGTCTTTTCAGACATTTATTTGCAACCTTTGGTATTTCTGGTCGCAGTGCCCTTGCACTTGCAGGTAATGTTGTCCTCAACATTCTGCCCATTAACAATTGAGAAGGTGTACAGTTCAGTCCTGTGACTGGTGCATTTCTAAAACTGAGCATGTGAGATGTGGATCGGTCTGACCTTGCATAGACTTCAGAAAGATTCTTTTTACTGTCTGGATCATTGTTTCAGCTAAACCGTTAGATTGTGGGTATCCTGGGCTGGAATGAGTCATTCTGAGTTCCCACAACTTTGCAAATTGCTTCATTTCATGACTTGCAAATGGTACATGATCCGCTACCAGTTCTTTTGGAATTCCATGTCTTGCAAATACAGCTTTCAATTTTGCAATAACTGTAGCTGCTGTCTTGTCAGGCATTCTGAGAATCTCAGGGTATTTTGAAAAATAGTCCACTACTATTAAGTAGGAGTGTCCCCTGAAGTCAAAAATGTCTGCACCAAGCTTTAACCATGGCATGTCAGGTATCTCATGTGGACACATTGGCTCTTTATGGTTTCTGGGTAAGAGTTCCTGACAAGGTCCATATGCTTCAACCATCATTTCTACTTCTCAATTCATGCCTGGCCAATACATCACAGCTCTGGCTTGTGCCTTCGACCTTTGTATTCCTTGATGTGCTGCGTGAAGTCTTTGTAGCATATCTGTTCTCAGTTCTTTGGGTATGATGATTCTTTTACTCATCATTATGAGTTCATTTTCTATGTATATATTGTGTCTCATGGGCCAATAGTGCTGAAGTTTGATGCTGACTTGTTTTTTCCTGTTAGGCCATCCTTTGAGGTGCATTTCTTTAAGCAACTTTAAATCACTGTCCCTCTGTGTGGCCTGTTGTAGCCCCTCTAACATGCTGTCAGGCAGTGTCTCTGTTGCTTGGATTGAGTATATGACCTTTTCACTACTTAGATCTATGTCTCCTTCTGCTGGTTTTCTTGGTACTGCCCTGGACAGAGTGTCTGCAATCAGAATATCTTTTCCTGGAGTATATATTACCTGTATGTCATATTTCTATATGTGTAACAGCATCCGCTGCAGTCTTGCTGGAGCCTTTCCAATTGGTTTGTTCAGTATAGACTGTAGTGGTTTATGATCTGATTGTACTTTCACTGACCTTCCATAAACATACTGATGAAATTTCTGTAGAGAGAACACAATCGCTAGCAACTCTTTTTCTGTCTGTGCATAGTTTCTTTCAGCACTGGACAATGACCTAGATGCATAAGCTATTGGTCTGTTTCTTTGTAGTAGACAAGCACCTAGTCCGTCCTTAGATGCATCTGCTTGGATTTCAATGTCCTCTTTTGGATCAAAGAATTTTAATACTGGCGAAGAAGAAATAGTCTCTTTCAGCTTTTGTAAGGCTTCTTCCTGCGCTGTCTGCCACTGCCACTGCCACTGCCACATGACATCTTTTTTGAGTAGCTGCCTTAGTGGTGCAGTGAGGTTTGCTTCATTCGAAATGTACTGCGCCAAATATCGAGTCATTCCTAACATTCTCTGTAGTGCTTTTTTATCTTTGGGAGGGGGCATATCGGCTATTGCTTCTACTTTGACTTCATCAGGCCGTAGCCCATTTTCGGTTATGATGTGCCCCATGTATTTCACCTCACTCACCAAATACTGTATTTTGTCACTATTGAACTTAACATTGAGTACCACTGCTCTGTCCATCACTTTTCTCAGACTATTGTCTTGCTTCTCCTTGGTTGCTGCGGTTATAAGCATGCCATCAGCTATTACAAAAACACCTGGTATGTCCCCGAAGTGTTCAGCATTTCTCTGCTGGAATACTTCACTCGCAGACCGTATACCAAAAGGAAGTCTGTGGAATTTGTACCTTCCCCATGGACTGTTGAATGTACATAGGTCTGCAGATTCGTCATCTAATTTGATCTGCCAGTACCCATCTTTTTCATCTAGAATTGTAAAAAACTTTTTACCTGCAAGCTTACTCTGAGTATCCTCCAATGTGGGGATGGAGAAGTGATGTCTTCTGATAGCTTTATTTAAGTCTCTAGGGTTCAAACACACCCTGATCTCACCATTTTTCTTTTCGGTAATTACAAGGCTATTTACCCATGTTGTAGGTTTTCTTACCTTGCTAATCACCCCAATTTGCTCCAGTTGTTCCAGTGTCTGTTTTAGTCTGTCCGTGATTGCATATGGGACTTTCCTGCACCCATGTATCACAGGAGTAGCATTTGGGTCAGTATGTATGTGGTAAACTCCTGGGAATTCTCCTAGGCCTTCGAACACTGTTTTATATTGTGCAAGAAGTTCCTCTTTTGTGCTTGGTGGCTTGGTTTTAAGCACCTTTACTTTGTGAATCAGATCCAGGATGACACATGCCTGTTGACCCAGTAGGGAAGCTCCCAATGTATTAGTGACATAAAACTGCAGATTGGTCTCTCTGTCTTGTGTCTTACACTTCAGCGTCACTTCCCCTTCAGGGCTAATTTGTGCTCCTCCATATGCCATTAGGATAGTACTGGTCGGCTCGATTTGTACCTTGCATGGAAACTGTGCAATCACTTCTTTAGTCAGTATATTGACTTCAGCCCCAGTGTCCAACTTGAACTTAACTGGCTGTCCCAATATCTTCAAGGTAGTGTACCACCCTTCATCTGGTACTTGTGTCCGCACAATTTCTTGTTTTCTTTTTATAGCACCTACAAATAGTGCTTTTACCCCTTTGGTCATTTTCTCATGAGGTTTGTTGGACTTTTTGGACCTGCACATTTTTGCATAATGGTTGAGGCCACCACATTTACGACATTCTTGTCCATACGCTGCACAAGCCTTTGGTGCATGTCCCATGCCACACCTCCCACACGTGTTTGATTTTTGTGCACGTGTCTCATGTGTTGGTAGCTGGTGGTCAGGTTTTTGGTCTGTATTACCATCCTGCCTTGAACAATAATTCTTAAATGCTTCCATAACCTCAGCTGCTTTTTTAGCTTGTGGGTCAGCATACGTTATATTGAGGGTATTGTACACCTCGAGGGCCTCATCCCCGATCGTGTATAGCAGGACTGCAATTTTCATTTCCTCTGACTTATCATCTAATCCCATGGCTGTGAAGTATAGACTTAATCTTTGTGCCCACCTTCTCCAGTTTTCTGCAAGATTTCCGGTCAACAGTAATGGTGGAGGTGGCTTAAATTGCTCCAAACTGCCAAAATACTTTGTTATACAGTCTTTTAATAAGCTTTAGGTACTCACAGATACTGTCTTTTGTTTCTTTTCTTGGCAGCACAAACTTTTCTTCTGTCTTGCAGCTGCAGCACTGCAAGTTCACTTCTGACACCATATAATATTTCACTTTTGTTGCTTCTTACTGGATTGCTGGTTTTAGGAATGACTGGACACCATAAGTAACTTCTAACAGCTCTGAGGTTTATTCAATAAACATACATTAGATAGATCAGCAGGCCTCAGCAGAACTACTACTACAATCTGCTCGTGCACTTTCTAAAACCCAGTTTCCATCCAAGACATATCATTAGCCCAAAACTGCAGGGGGATGTGGACTAAACCATTCTACACTGTTACTAGGGTAAGTTACCATATACTACACAGATGGTTGACTGATGAATAACTTTAGTAGTCTATGTTACAGGTTGACTGGGAAGAAGCTGCCCAAGGAGCTGCACGCTCACTCTGTCAGACGTACTGCTAGCCTGTTGCTGCTGTCTGGTACATCCTTATTAAAGAGATCTGCAGGGCTGCTACCTGGTACAGTGCACTTGCATTTGTATCCCACTATAGTATTGCTGTTCTCAGTCATCTCAATGCTGCATTTAGGACCTCTGTCCTCCAGTTTCTTTTCACTTGATTTGGGGTGTGCCTTGCCCCCTCACCTGGAAGACTGCTGGGAGTCTAAGTGTGATTCTGAACTGAGTCTAGGTAGTTAGAAACACAGGTTACTCACCTGTAGTCATAAGTCTGCTACTAGTATTCATTTCACATCCACACAACCTTCCTGAACTCCCCTGGCCAGACTTCTTAAGATTCCTGCTTCCAGCATGCAGATCTGGCTTCAATCAGGGTGGAGCCAGAGGTCAACATCACAGTTGGTGGGAGGAGTCAAGCTTGAAGACTGTTCCCTGACTGACCTATGCTCAGCAATATTGCCTAAGTGGAGATATGAATGAATATGAGTAGTAGAATCCTCTGATCTTTGGGGATATCTCGGACATCAGGTCACACCGTAATAACTTCACTGTCGGTGAAGCAGGATCAACACAGATTTTCAGCAGTACAACTGGGGCTGCCCACGCCGTCGACGTCCATCAACATCATCAGTCCGATAAAGGTGTGGATAGCCCTGCTCCCTCCTCAGTTCTTTCCCACCGTCGACTTGTTCACATGGGTATCCACGAAAGCGCCGACGCAGTTTTGCGCCATTTTTGCCTACGGCTTTTTCTTACATATTACTTTTAGAATCTCGAGATTCCTTTATTTTGTTTAAGTTGAGAGTTAATCATTTGACCTCTCTCTTCTGCCACTGCCACTGCAGAAAGAAGATCGCCTCCACAGATAAGCTCTGTGTCTGCTGTCTTGGACCTGACCACAAAGTCTCCGACTATGAGCTCTTCCAGAAGTTTAATCAAACAACCCTCAGGTGATGCAAAAAGGCATTAAAAAATGTCCTGATGGAGCAACAGGTAGCCAGTTCCAAGCAGGGGTCCTCCAGGGTCTTGGTCTCTCAGTCACCACCAGGGTCGTCGAGCTCCCAGGCTTCAAAGCCCCAAAACAGGTCCTCGGGGGGGGGGGGGAGTCATAAAAAAGACTGAGATCAGGACTGCTCCCCCCAGCTGTGGTCTCATTCCCTGACAGCCTCTTCTCGATCATCCGGGGGTTGCTCATCAGCTGCACCAAGGCACAAAGTCACTGTCCAGGTCTCTGTGCCCTCCAGACCCATACCAACAGTGCAACCACCCGATTCTCAGGGTGGCCAGTCATCGACCTCTGGGTCGTCGGCCCCTTCTTTGTCATCGATGGCCCTCCCGTCAAGGCCTGACCCCTCCACTTCTGCTCTGGCTACAGGCTGTTCGGGCTAGCTGGGTCCCTGGGTAGGTCGTCGTTCCCTGTTCCATCAACCCCCCCCCCCAATCAATGCAGTCTTTGCTAGTCGTCAGCCTTAAAAAAATTTTAACAAAATTCACTTTGGTGATTGTTCACCAGCTGGGCATATTTAAGCCCTCATCACCCTCGACAATAGTGTCACCATCGACTCCTCCGCGCAGGCCTTGGGATGCTCCCCACAAGCTGTCCTCGGTGCCTCCGATGTTGGACCTAGATTTAGAAGAGGTCAAGTCTAGGAGTGCCACCCTGACCTCATTCTTCCTGATGAGGATGAGGAGGAAGGGAAGAGGTTCTTGTCTCATAGAAACATAGAAGTTGATAGCACATAAGGACCACTAGGCCTTTCTGCCTGTGTACCCTATCTTTATCAGCGGCCGTTGCCCCTAGTTGGTCACCGGCTTTAGCTTCTCCTTCCCACCTCTAGGGTTCCCTTATGCCTGTCCCATGCGTGTTTAAATCCTGCCATTGTGCCCGTTCCCACCACCTCCTGGGGCAGGCTATTCCATGCATCAATTACCCTTTCTGTGAAGAAGAACTTCCTCACATTACTCCTTATCCTGGCCCGCTTCAATCTCATGTTGTGCTCACTTGTATCTCCTCTGTACTGGAAGATGCCTTCCATTTGTACCTTGTTCATTCCCTTAAGATACTTGAAGGTTTCTGACATATCTCCCGTTCCCTCCTGTCTTCCAGTGAATACCTGTTGAGGAACCTTAATCTTGCCACATAAGTCGTCATTTTTGTTGTATTATCTGTTTTTTCTCCCCTGTGTGCTCCAGGACCTGCCACTCCTTCGAGCTGCCATTGTCCCCTGACATAACTCCTACTATCCTCCTCCTTGAGCCTCCGACCTCATATAGCAGCCCTTTGCCGGATGGGTCCCTCTCCTCCGAGGGGGAAGGCACAGGTGAGGGACTGACCGGCACACTCTACTTTTTGGCCCCAGGGTGCTGCTGAGGTGGACATGGCTCCTTTGGAGGGCTTCAGTGGCATCGGTGAACTGGCAGCTGTCTTCTGGCTGGTCCTGAAGCGATTTCTGCTTTTCCTTTGTTCCCCTATTGCTTCACTCGTGCAGTACTCCCAGTCTCCACCAAGGGCTGCTGCAGAGCGAGGTTTCCCCACCACCCACCCCAGGAGAGGAGAGCAGTCCTGCAGATGTTCAATCCACTCCTTCCCCTGCTAGCCCCCTGCGTGCCAAGTCCGCTCCCAGACTTGGGTCGCCAGCATGGCGCGAGGTGTGGCATCCAGCGCCTCAACTCTCAGCACCACCAGGCCTCATAAGTCTTCTGTTGCAAGCCTTGCACCATCTGTCGCTTTTCTCTGAACCACCTCCACTCTATCTACGTCCTTACAAGGATGCGGCATCCAGAACTGTACACAGTACTCCAGATGAGGCCTCACCAGAGTGTTGTATAGTGATATCACCACCTCCCTCTTTCTGTTGGTGATATCCCTTCCTATGCATCCCAGCATGCCACTGGCCCTCTCTATTGCCCTTGTACTTAGCTATGCCACCTTTAGGTAATCTGAGATTATAATCCTCAAATCCCTTTCCTCCCTGGTGACTGTTATCAGCCCCCCCCCAATATCCTGTACTTCTCTGTGGAGTTTCTGCACCCTAGGTGCATGATTTTGTACTTCTTGGCATTGAACCTCAGTTGCCATATTTCTGACCACTTTTCCAGCTTTCCTAGGTCCCTCCTCGTTTTCTCCTCGCAGAGTATCTACCCTGTTGCAGATCTTGGTGTCATCTGCAAACAGGCAAACCTTTCCTTCTAGCCCTTCTGCTATGTCACTGATGGACACTGAAAAGGACTGACCCCAGGACTTATCCTTGAGGCACCCCACTGGTCACCCCCCTTTCCTTTAACTGAATCCCATTTACCACCACCCTCTACTTCCTGTCCCCCAGCCAGTTTTTAAGCCAGTTCACCACCTTGTGGCCCACGTCAGGCTCCTCAGTTTATTTACCAGTCTTTTATGTGGAACAGTGTTGAAGGCCTTGCTGAAATCGAGGTAGGTGACATCTATCCTGGGAGGTTGGTCATGCTTGTGTTTCTATCTCTGGGGGGCTTATCTTTGGGCCTGGAGAGTGGAGTGGCTTTTTGTCTACCGTGTTGATTAGAGTGACTCCTTCCAGGTGATGTTGCGGCTATGGTGCAATTTGCTGGATTTTTCAGTCGGATTGGGGAGGTGGTGAGAGAGCCTCCATTAACTGTTCATTTCTTCGGTACTTCTGTTGTCCGCTGGAGTGAGAGTGCAGCAGTGCTGGACTTCATAAGTTGTTGGCTGGGTGGGGGTGAGAGCCCCATCTATCCCTTACATTTATTGACAAGCCTTGTGTGATTTTATCCACGCATTACTGGTGAACTGGACTTTGAAGGACTTTTATTGATTGTTGTTTTAACGAGGACTGGGATGAGAATTTTTTGCGTGTTAGTTAGGGGTTGTATTAGTGGGGGGGGGATTGGACTTTATCATTTTTAATTTTTGTTGTGTTTAGTTATTTTATTTAGGCCTTTAATTGGTATTATAATTTGTTTTTTGTTTGGGTGATTGTTGTTTCTGGTTACTGTAGACATGTGTTGGCAGGGGGCTCTCCCAGTCAGGTGCTACTCTCCCTCTGAGCTCCAGGGCCTCCGTCCCTTTAGTTGTCCACCACTGCCCACTACAGGCATTGTCAGGCTTTGGGGATTGTAGGGAGGAGGCGAAGGGGGGGGCCTTGGACCTGGAGGGAGAGGGGAGCTGGGTGGCCGGATTGGGGTCGTGGGGACTAAGAGACATCCTGGGGTGAAATGGTTGCCAGAGAGAGGTCCACCTTGTCTGGTTCCCATACCCAAGGGCTCCACCTTGAGTGGGCAGGTGACTCAACCAACCTCGGTGTCCCATCCTACTAGGGCAGTGCTGTGTAATGCCATGTCCATTAAAAACAAGACTGCAGTGATTGCCGATCTTGTGGAGTCATTGGACCTGGCTTGCATCACAGAAACGTGGCCGGATGAAAATTTTGGTCCTGTTTTGGAGTCAGCCATTCCAGCTGGGTTCTCCGTGATACACCGCCTGAGGCTGAATCATAGGGGCTGTGGTGTAGCCATTTGTTTTAGAACAGAATTTGGCCTTGTAAATGTGCCAGTTTGGGAGACCTGATCCTTTGAATGTATTGTGGGTGCAGGATTCTTCTTGTGTACCATCCACCAGGGGGCAAGAAGCAATTACTGCAGGAA
This sequence comes from Neoceratodus forsteri, assembly GCA_016271365.2. Classification (NCBI taxonomy): domain Eukaryota; kingdom Metazoa; phylum Chordata; order Ceratodontiformes; family Ceratodontidae; genus Neoceratodus; species Neoceratodus forsteri. Next base: position 887,046,257 of record CM028135.1, on the reverse strand, counting down.
GTCATAGACTTCGTCATCGACATGGTGTTGGAGTTTCCCAGATTGATGATTCTGGGTGACTTTAATGCTTGGGTTGTCAACGAACACTCACAATTTAGACAGAACTTCATCCAACATATGAATTTGTTGGACCTCACACAGGTACCGCCCTTTGAGGGGTTTGACCCCAGAAGGCCTGATGGTGGTGCTGGACCTCTCGGGATTCCCGAGTGCAGGCTTGGATCCAGACAGCCTGATGCAGGCTTACAATGGGGCTGTGATTGTTGCTCTGGATTCCATAGCTCCTGTCCTTATTCGCCCCCTCACTCTTCATCCTCAGTCCCCATGGTTTGATGAGAACTTGAGGGGGCTGAGGAGAGAGGGACAAAGGATGGAATGTCGCTGGCAGAAATTGAGCCTTGATGCCTACAAACTTAGATTGATGACCCAATATAAGGATTATCAATCAGCAATCTCCCATAAGAAGGCAGAGTTCCTGTCCAGGGAGATTGCAGCAGCACAGAACTGACTAGCTCAGCTCTTTCAAACTGTGGACAGACTATGCAGTCCAGCCTGTCTGCAGTCTGAGAGAGCCTTTTCACAGGAGAAGTGTGATGAGTTTGCTCGCTTCTTTGCAGATAAGGTGGCCAATATCAGGTCTGAGATCTGTTTAGCTTGTTCCAGTGGGGGTGGTGGAGGTCGGTGGGAGGTTATGGTTCTTCGGTCTGGTTGGTCTGACTTCGACTGATTGGAGATCGTGGATGTTGTGCGGATTATCCAGAGTATGCGACCGACCTGCTGTAGTTTGGACCTGGGCTCAATTCGCCTCCTAGTGGGGTGTGTTGAGGTCATCAGCTCGGTCCTAGCGGAGATAGTGTGGTGTTCGTTAAGAGTCAGGTGAGTTTCCAGACTCCCTGAAGGAGGCAGTGGTGACACCCCTCCTTAAGAAATCCTTTCTTGTCCTGGATTGTCTTGCTAACTACAGATCTGTCTCTAACCTTCCCTTTGTGGGTAAAGTTATTGAAAAGGTGGTCACACTGCAGCTGGAGAATCACCTTACCATCCATGACATCTATGATCCTCTCCAGTCAGGATTTCAGAAGAGGCACAGTACTGAGACTGCCCTTGTTCAGGTGCTCAATGATCTGATAGTGAGAGATCGGAAGAGCCATTCCATCTTGGTTCTTCTTGATCTCTCTGGAGCATTTGACACCATGGACCATGGTGTGTTGCGGGAGCATGTGCGGCTGATCTATGGACTGTCTGGTACAGTCCTCTGATGGTTCCATTCTTTTCTCACAAGCAGGTCTCAGAGGGTAGTGTCAGGGATTTATTCCTCTGATACATTCTCCCTATCGTGTGGGGTTCCGCAGGGTTCAGTGCTGTCACTCATGTTGTTTGTGGTGTATATGCGGCCAGTGAGAGACATTGTAAGGTGGTATAGGCTGAGATTTCACTGCCATGCAGATGATACTCAGCTTTGCATGTTCTTTGTACCCGAGCAGGATGGAGCAGTCTAGGTATTTACCAACTGCCTCATGGAGATCCACGACTGGATGAATACTAACTGGTTGAGGTTGAACCCAGACAAGACTGAGGTGCTGGTTGTGGACCGGGGTCAACAGGTAAAGGGGCTGTTGATTGTCCAGCCTTCTGTGCTTTGGCTTGGGGGTAGCCTGCTGATGACCTCTGAGTGGGTGCAGAATCTGGGTTAGTTTTGACGAAGGGCGGACGCTTGTTTTCAGGTGTTGGCCGTAATCAAGACCTCTTTTTACTGTCTGAGGAATATCACCTGGATTAAGCACTTGGTTCCGCCTGACGACCTTCCAACTTTGGTCCACACGATTGTGACCTCCCGCATTGACTACTGTAACTCCCTTTACCTAGAGCTACTGGGGGTTGATATCCACCACTTGCAGCTGGTGCAGAATGCGGCAGCCAGGCTGTTGACTGGACTTTCACAATCTAGCCAAATCATGCCTGTGCTGCACTGGCTGCCTGTTCAGTGGTGGACCACCTTTGAGGTCGGTTTTCTGACCTGTAAAGCCTTACATGGACAAGGACCGAGTTACTTGCAAGAGCTTCTTCATCCCTACTGCCCCCTCTGACCGCTCTGCTCTGCCAACGAGGGATTGCTAGAGGTTCCCAGGGTTCGTCTGAAGATGTCTTGGGCCTGGGCATTTGCATTTGAGGCCCCCACCCTGTGGAATTCTCTACCTCATTGGATAAGGGAGTGCCTGCCTTTCCAGAATTAGAATGACTTGCTTGTCTCTGAATTGCATAATTTTATGAATTTTATTCTGGTGTTTTAATTTTACAGGCGCTATGATCTCTGGGAATAGTGCTTTTTAACAAATAAAATTTGATTGATTGATAGAATATCTTGTCCCCTCTCTTCACCGTTTGTGCTAATCTTTCCTCTGTTTGCACCTTTGGGCACCTAACAGCCTTCTCTGCTTCCCTCAGACAATTTAGGTACACCCCCTGTCCTCTTCCTTCTGTATCTCCCTGTATTTTCTGAAAACCTTCCCTTTGGCCCTTACTTTCTCTGCTACAATTTTAGTGAACCATAGTGGTTTGTTCCTTCTCTTGCCTTTGCTTCTCAGCCTAATGCACTAGGTTTTCACCTTCACTGTGGCCCTTTTTAGGTTTGCCCACTACTCCTCACCCCGCCCCCATGTTAAACCACACTGTGTGGTGGTCGCTGGGCCCCAGGTGCCCTTCTATCCAGACATCTGTGATTCTGTCCCCATTGGTCAGTATTACTGTATGTCCAAATTCACCCTGTCCCTGGTGGGTTCTAGCAGCACTAGCTGTCTGAGACCTGCCCCTTGCAGGGAGTCTTTGGCCCAATCCACATCTGGCATATTAAAATCACCTTGCTGTAATACCTCCCCTTTAGTTGCCCTCTTGTGTATTTCTTTCAATCAATCTGTCCACCTCCTCCCTCTGAGCAGGAGACCAGTAGATCACCCCTGTGTGAATTGCTGTCCCATTTCCAGCCTCAAGGGGGACCCACATTGCCTCAGCCTCCCCCTGTTTGCCATGTACCTCAGTTGCCTTTATACCTTCCCTGATGTACAAGGCCACCCCCCCCTTTTTTTTTTACCCTCCCTATACCTCCTGAATAGAGCATATCTTGGTACACTCATCTCCCAGTTGTGGTGTACAGTATACCATGTCTCACTTATTGTCACTCTGTCCAGTTTAGCCAGCCTCTGCCATCAAGGCCACCAGGTCTGGGAATTTATTCACCAGGCTGCAGGCGTTTATATACATGGCCTTCCACACTATTCTGCCTGTCCGCCTTCTATCCCTGCTACCGCCCTCTTGTGTCTTCCCTCCAACCTCGGTTTGACAAGCAATCCAAAACAACCCCTCCCGATACCTCCAGTGTTTCCCTGTAAAAAATAAAAATAAAAAATTCTTCTCCTCTGTGACCTGTTGGAGAACCAGTCCAAAAGTTAGTTTCAGAGTCACTGCCAATCAGTCCCCCGACTGCAGCCTAGGGTCACTGCACCTTAGACAGATCCACAGCTTCCTCTGTCAGTGAGGATTCTGTCAAGCACACCCCCAGGTCTCCTCCTCAGGACCCCACATTTTTCAATGTGATGAAACAATTGTCCTCAGCCCTGTTTTTTCATAGGAGGATGACGTCACCAGAAAAGATCTGGTGGCCTTCCTGCAGATCCCAGAGACTCCTCCCAAGATCATTCCTCCTATTTTGCCTGCTTTGAGGAATGCTGCTACTGCAGCCTGGCACAGGCCAGACATGATGCCAGCTATGCCCCGCAGAGCAGATAAGCTTTATCATGCCCCCCCCAGGGGTTTTCCTACTATGCTACCCAACCTGAAACAGATTCAGTAATCATTAAGGCAGCTTATGACAGGTCTAAGGCACCTAAGCACCTTAGCTCCCTCCCGATTGACAAAGAATCATGTAGAATGACCACTGGGGCAAGAGGGTTTATGCCTCCTCCGCCCTTGGGCTGAGGATTGCCAATTACCTGTCCCATATGGTAAAATATCAGAACTTCAACTGGAAGAAGGGCAAGGCTGCCACTCAGGCCATCTTGGAGCTATGGAACAGGAGGTTCTTAAAGTGCTTGCAGACTGCTGAGGATGTCAGCAAGCACCTCCTCAGGGCTCTGTATGACATTTCAGACACTGTTGCCAGGGCTGCTGCCACTGGCACCTGCCTACATAGGCACTCCATGCTGAGGGTCTCTGGCTTTGCTGCTGATGTTCAGTAGCAGGTGCTTAATGCCCCTTTCAGTGGCACTAAGCATACTGAGTCTGATGTCCAGGACTTCATTAATGATTTGCAGGCACGGACTATTGAAAGCACTCTTCTTTCTTCTATTTTTTAGGTGATAGCAGGGGTGTAGTGAGGAATTTTAAACTTGTACTCAAAACTGATGCACTGTTGCCCCTGCCTCCCCCCGTTATGTACACATAAACCAAAATATGTTCTGCCACGTCTCACCATTGCCCCCTTCCTCTCTGTTTGCCATGTCTGGGTTCAAGTTCAGTGATCAGTTTCCTCCTGTAATCCTTCTTCCTTTCTTTTTCTGTCTGCTTGGTAAGTTGTTCTTGTTTGTGTATTTGGCTGGTGGCATCAGTGCCCCATAGCAAACAACAACAAAGGCAAAACGGCTCAGCACGACACAGACACAATGTGACTCACAGTGTCTTTGCTTTCCTCCTTTTGTTGCCCCTGCCAGATTTTTTTTTTACTGTACTCTGCTGCGTACAGTGCGTATGCCTGCCGACACCCCGGGGTGATAGTACCTGTTACATTTAAAAAGAGAGTATATGAGTCTTATTACTATTTCAAGGTAACAGAAAAATAAATATTTAGAATATTAAACCCATATTAAAAAAATCCCTTTAGTAGATGGTATACATGATATTAAAAGGTAAAAACAAACAAACACATTTTTTCTGTTCTGTTGTCCCCTTAGGCTTCCTAAAAATTTACACAGTCTTAATAGAAGCATGTGAAATGTTTTGAAAAAACTCATACAGAAGGTATGTCACAGTATTTGTGATCCCAAACTGGGTTCTTTTGGACTTTATCCTTTATATCTCCAAATTAATTCTTATTAGATAGTATAATATGGGGCACTGAATACATTTTAATATTCTTATAACTTTAGCTTTCAGGTTCTGATGAAGGGAACAAGATAGATTCCTGAAATGTTAACAAATGCTAAAAGCTTTATTTTGAATTTACATATGCTGAAAGCCTTACCTGGGATAATGAAGTGTAATATGAAATACTGAAAGCTTTATCTGGGATTCTGAAAAGTGAACAAATGCTGAAAGCTTTATTTTGGATTTTGAATTAATACAAGTGGAAAGCCTCATTTTGAATTCTGAAGTACAACATGAAATGCTGAAAGCTCTATAGTATAACATGAAATGTTGAAAGCTTTATTTTGGACTGTGAAATACAACGTAAATTGAAAACTTTGGAAATGCAAGAAATTAAACAAGAATAAAATATAAATATTATAAAAAGATAAAAACACCCATGTAGTCCTGATATTTGAATTTTATGGGGTTGAGAGAGGTAGAGCTACCACTGTGCCAGTCATTTCCAATAATCACGGGTAGCGGTAACTTAGGTACTACCCCCCACTTTCATTTGGTATGACACACCCGAGGACTGAGGAGGTCATGAGGGCTTGGAGCAGCCCTCCCCCACAGACAGGAGTCTGCCGAAACTCGCCCAGCTGAGCCCCGAGGACTGAGGAGGTCGTGAGGGCTTGGAGCAGCCCTCCCCGCAGACAGGAGTCCGCCAAAACTTGCCCATCCGACCCCCCGAGGACTGAGGAGGTTGTGAGAGCTTGGAGCATTCCTCCCCCACAGATAGAAGTCCGCTGAAACTTGGCCAGCCGACCCCCCAAGGACTGAGGAGGTTGTGAGGACTTGGAGCAGCCCTCCTCCACAGACAGGAGTCCACTGAAACTTCCCCAGCCAACCCCCCCAAGGACTGAGGAGGTCGTGAGGGCTTGGAGCAGCCCTCCCCCACAGACAGGAGTCTGCCAAAACTTGCCCAGACGACCCCCCAAGGACTGAGGAGGTCAAGAGGGCATGGAGCAGCCCTCCCCCACAGACAGGAGTCCACCGAAACTTGCCCAGCTGACCCCCCGGGGACTGAGGAGGTTGTGTGGGCTTGGAGCAGCCCTCCGCCACAGACAGGAGTCTGCCGAAACTTGTCTAGGTACAGAGCTTCCCACTGTGCACTGTCGCCTGATCGCAACTGTTGGTGCCTCATCACGGAGGATTCAAAGACTGCTTTCTTGGTGCCTTTTTTCCCAGCCATTTAAATTGTCGACGTACAAGTGGAGATAGTTTATTTTAACTACATTTCTGTTATTTGGGGCTTAGCCCAGTGCTATTTACTGCAGGTTACTTTAAGTATCTCATAAGCTGACTAGCCTAGTCTAGCATCACACTGTGGCATCTGCTTTAATTCTGGCCATGTTACCTTAATTAAGCAGAAAGCTTTTAACCTAGCCTGACTATCAGTTGATTTAATTTAACTATGAAAAAGAGCCCAAATCTGATAGCCCAAACACATCCTGTGCTTTCACACTGCCTCAGAACATCCTTATTTTACTTTTTTGTTTGTTTTTGTCCTGTGGTCCAAGTCAGTACTAAGGCTGTAAACTGCTTTTGTTCTAATTCCCCTGCAGAAATCCCGATACAGCCCAGCAGGTCCTGAAATTTAAACAGCCACAGAACATCTTAATTTTTTTTTGTGTGTGTGTTCTTTCTCCTGTGCCCCGAATCAATTCTAAGGCTGTAAACTGCTTTTGTTCTAATTCCCCTGCAGATATCCCGATACAGCCCAGCCCCCACAGTGTTTCCTCCCCTTCCTCTTACCTACTTAACCTGTGTGCCTCTCCTTCTTCTTTCTCCACAGCCAACCCCCCGAGGATTGAGGAGGTCGTGAGGGCTTGGAGCAGCCCTCCCCCACAGACAGGAGTCCAACGAAACTTGCCCAGGTACGGAGCTTCCCACTGCGCGCTGTCGCCTGATCATGACCATTGATGCCTCAGCACAGAGGATTGCCAGCACCGCCCCCACCACCACCCTTGGTCAGCTTTGTCTAATATAGACTCTATTGCAGCACGTGACAATGGAAATAACCTATCAGCCCACTTCTCCAGCAGCAACTTATACCAGCTCACCACTAGTGGCCACTCATCCCAATCACCATATACTTAACCCTTTCTATAGTTAATATGTTCCCACATCTCGTGACGCCTGTACTCATAGCCTTAATGATCCCACAACTGGCTCATCCACCCACCCTTGAGGAATTTCAGCAATACGATGGCACCACTGCAAACCACCCTATATACTCTTGCTTAGTAAACTGGTAGGACCACATTATGCTCACCCACATGCCCCCCCACTACATGCTACACCACCTTACTTGCACATACCTCTTCCATGCACTAAAAACCAATCCCTATGCCCACAACTATCGCTGTACTGCTACTTTAGTACCCCTCAGGATACAGCCCCCTGCTCCCCCTGCTAGCTGCCATCTTGGTTCCCTTCCTCTAGTTACCCTGATAACCCACGTCATCTGCACCCTCCCAGTCCCTATCACACACATTAAAAATCCCACTAACTTCCAATCTAAATGTACCTCACCTAAAATGCTCAGACTAGCACTGCTCCAACATGCTCTCCTCCTACTGCTGCTACCAGGAAATATACACCCCTAACCAGGGCCCCCCCCCACTGTCTCTTCTAACAGCAATAATGGTAGCCTCCGGCTGGCCACACTTAATATCTGCAGTCTTCAAAAAAAGTTCACCCCGCCTACAGGGCTGGATTGCCCAGCACTCACCCGATGTCTTAGCACTATCTGAGACCTGGTTCTCCAATAAAATACCCAATGGAGCAGTCACCCTCAGCAACTACACCTTCTATCGAGCTGACAGGTCTAATAAGAGGGGAGGCGGCTGTGCCATCTACGTAAGATCCTCCATTCACTCCCTGGAGGCCTGTACCCTGCCGCCATCCCATGGAGCCCAGACCCTAACAGTCAAGATCAGCCTTGGCAACTCGGGTAAATCTCTCTACATTATGGCAGTCTACATTCCCCCTTGCAACCAAAAGCTTGCTTTCAATTCAGTACTGGATAGTATCTCCCACCTCCCACCTAAGAGTGAAATCGTCTTACGGGGAGATTTCAATGTCAATTGGTCATCAACTACCTCATCCCCCTGCAAAGACTCAGCCCTAGCTTGTGACCTCACCCAGGTCATCAGTTCCCCTACCAGGTGGGACACTAGAATGGGGACCTCTACCCTAATCGACCTAATCCTTACCAACCGGCCTCATAATATCTCCCAAGTTATAGTGCACCCCGACTCGATTAGCTACCATACCCCAGTGACATGCTGATGGTCCATTAAAATTACCCCCACCCCCCAAAGGTCACTGTACATAGACGCCTCAAAACAAAGAACCCTAGCATGGTTCAAGTCTCACCTTGCCTCCTGCGACTGGGCCCCTATCCACACTGCCCAGACCGTGGACGCTGCCCTCACCTACTTTATTGCCACCTTCAATACGGCCTGTGACATATTCGCACCCTTCTCCAAACAAGTAATAAAACAAAGAAACACCCCTTGGATCTCCCAAGCGCTACTTGACCTAATGCACCAGAGGGATAGCCTATGGCATAAGGCCCTAGACTCGCAGCTCCTGCAGGACAGGCAACTGTACAGAGAGGCCAGAAACAGATGCACCTGGGCAATCCAGCAAGCCAAAGCTGCGTACTACAAACAATCTCTCACTTCCTCCTGGGGCTCAGGGAAAAATTTCTGGACCAATATTAAGGAACTCTGTGGGAAAACTGTTTCCCTTATCCCAGTCCAGCTTATAGTTGATGGGGTTATCACCCAGGACCCTATTGCTATCTCCAATGCCCTCAATACCTCCTTCTCCAATCTATCTCATATTCTCCCATCGAACTTCTTTGCCCCTACCATCCACCCCCACCACCGTCACCTCGACCATCACCAACACTACCCCCTTCAGGCTACGAGTCGTCTCTTGTAATGAGACAAAATGCTATCTCAACAAAGCTCTGGCAAACTCTCGTTATAGCAGTGATTCCCTGGACCTCAAACTCATTCAGCTTACACTGGATGTGACACTACCTCATCTCACCAAAATCATCAACCTGTCCTTATGCCTTAGCCAATTCCCCATGGCTTGGAAGAGAGCAATAATAACCCCTGTCCTGAAGAATGGCGACCCCACCTCCACAAGCAATTATAGACCTATATCTATCCTGCCACCCCTCTCTAAGGCCCTTGAAAAAATAGTATCTGATCAACTAACTGACTACCTATCCAAACACGACCTGCTCTGCCACGAGCAACACGGTTTCCGGAGGGGCCACAGCACCTCCACCGCCCTCACTGAACTCACTACTTTTATTTATGAGGCACTAGAACAAGGCTTCTTGGCTGGGGCTCTCTACGTTGATCTGACCAAGGTGTTTGATACCGTCAGCCATGAAGTACTACTCCATACGCTCCCAGACCTAAATTTTGCCTCAGAGGTCACTGCCTGGTTTAAAGATTATCTCACGGGTCGGACACAAGAAGTCAAAATAAATACAACCATCTCCACTAGCAAGCCGGTTCTTACTGGTGTCTCCCAAGGGTCAATACTTGGTCCCTTACTCTTCACCATCTTCCTGAACTCCCTCCCAAAAGCCTGCAGTGGTCAGATGCTGCTTTATGCTGATGATGCGGTAGTCTTTTGGAAACACCCACATCCAACTTCTTTTCAAACTGCTCTACAGGGTTTCTTTAGGGAGATAGAAGCCTGGTTTTCTGATCACCGTCTTATACTCAACTACAAAAAAACTAAGTCCATGGTCTTTGCCCACCGTCAAAGCCCCATTGTCACACTCCACTAGTTGTAGACATCCATGGCTCAACTCTGGAGCAGGTCTCATGCTTCAAATACCTTGGAGTCACCTTAGACACCTCCCTGTCCTACCACTCTCACATACATAATGTCTCCTCCTCTCTTAACACTAGACTGGGGATCCTTTACAGGCATAAGCTGTGCCTACCCCCCCCCCCCAGGCCATGCATCTCACTATGTCCTCATCTATCCTGTCCCTGGTGGACTACAGAATAGTAATTTATGGGTCAGCTGACCAAACTGCCCTACGCAGCATTAACCTCACCCTCAACAAAGCTTGCCGACTAGTCACAGGATATGACAGGTTAACTCACACATGCGAGCTTTATAAACTTACTGACTGGCTAAATTTCCAAGGCAGGTTTAAGTACTATACCTGCCTGCTTGCCAAAAAGATACAACTTAAGCTAGCCCCAATCGACCTCCACCCACTTATTCACACAGCCGCCCCCATATGAGGGCACAAAGGTATTCAACAAACCCCACTCTGCTAGTCCCTCACTGTAGAACTTCTCTTGGACAAAGATCCTTTCACTATAGTGCCCCACTGTGGCTAAACAGCCTACCATCCTCCATCTCCTTGGCCCAAAGTCTCAGCCAATTCAAAACTGGTCTCAAAACCCTACTCCTGGACTCTACAACCTGTGTCTATAATTAAACCTCCCACACACATTTCTATCCACCGTCTCTGAACCTCATACCAGGGACTTATGTTACCCAAGAGCCTAATCTATGTCTCCCCTTTGTTCCCAATCCCCCTGTCCTGTCTAGATTCTATGACTCTGGGTCCCTCAAGATCCTACGTAACTGTATCCTGTCTAATCTCTGACCCGGGACCTTACCTATGCTCCCAGCTGATGTAACCCACAAAATACGCTTAAGCCAGGACTATATGAGCTTATATTATTTCATTATTGCTGAATGTATATTTTTATTATTATTTCATTATCATTGAATGTATATCTTTATTTCTGTGTTTTCTTTGTACCTCTTACTTTTGTTTGACATAGAGCCTTTGCAAAAGAGTTTATGACTCAAAGGATTGTAATTCTGATTCTATTCAATAAATAAATAAATAAATAAATGGTCAGAGTCACTTGGGTGGTAGGATAGTATTGAGTGTCCCCGTGGATGCAGATGACACCAGTACCTGGTCCTTTTGCACAGAGTTTTCCCAACACCTCAACATGCACTAGGGTCTGTCTGCTTCTCGAGTCAATGAGTCCCTATACAGTCTTATCTCCCACCTTCACATCTATTAAGTACTTGCCCCAATTTGCTAAGGACAAATCTGCTCCAGTGTCACTCTTCTTAAGGCAATTTCTTGCAAGATGACCTGGCTTATTACAGTTATAGCAAATAACATCTTTGGGCACAGATTTGTTACCCCCCACCAAAGCTCTTATCAGACTTGTAGTTTAACTGGGAAAAAGAGTGTCTTACTAGCTTGGCTATAAAACATCGCTACTGTAGTGTCTGTCTAGCCATTTGTTAGTCTCGGCCAAAGAAACAGCCTTTTCCCTACTTTCTGGTCAGTGTTCCTTCACCTAAAGCTGCACATCTATAGGCTGGATGTTGATGAATTGCTCCATTGCAAATGTGTCAATGATCGGTGGGACTATTTTGCTCTCTGGTTGGAGCCATTTTATCAGGAGTTCTCTGAGTCAGGTGAAGGCTTCTCAAGGATTGTCGACTGAGTTGTACTTCAGAGATTGAAATCTCTGCCTGTAGGTCTCTCCTGAGATGTCATACTTTTTCAGGATTTCACTTTTCACCAGGTCATAGTTTTCTGACTGTGCAGTGTCGATATTGCTGTAGGCAGGTTGGGCTTTCCTTGTCAGGTAGGGTACCAGTCTGATTGTCCATTGCTAGGCTGTGGCAACTGTTTCAAAAGTTGTCAGGAATGCTTCAATATCATCAGAGGAACACAACTTTTTATTTATTTATTTATTTATACATCAGTTTACAACCTTTGAGCCAGAGGCTCATTTCCAAAGGTACCACGTCACATTGAAGACAGACAGAAATAAATTTAGGTTACAGCATATATGTCACATACTTAGGGTTACACGGAATGGTTTCATACATTTATACAATTTAGTAGACATTACAGTGATACAGCTGTAATCACAGAGGCAGTAGGCTATGGGGGAAAAAATTGGGGGGGGTGTGTTTGAGTGCCACCCAAGGGGCGTTGTCAAGTGTAGAGAGATCAGGGCCCCATTTAGAGACAGGAGCAGCTGCAAGTGCTAAACAGTTGGCTTCGAAGGGCGGTTTTGAAGTTGGAGATTGTGGGGACATTGGTGATGGGTGCAGGGAGAGAGTTAAATCAGGATGGAGCTCTGTAGCAGAAGGACCTCTGACCATGGGTGGTCCTGGATCTGGGGACCAGTAGACTGGTCTTGCCGGATGTTCAGGTTGCGATAGTGAGTTGGGTGTGGTGGATGGAGGCTGTCACCCCGGGAGGAGATAGCCCGAGTAGTTTTCTTTGTGAAGAGGCAGGTTTGATAGCGAAGCCATTCATCCAGGTTTAGCAATCTTGCCTCGTCATAGAGTTGACAAGTATGTGTGAGCCTGGGTTGCACTAATAATCAGTCTGCAGGCCTAATTTAGGGTGAGCCGAATTTTGTTGAGGGCAGTAGTGTCAGCAGCACCATAGACTGGCAGGCCATAGTCAACAAGGGACAGTACTGAAGATGTAATTGGCAGCTTTGTAAGTTTAATGGCTTTTAAGTTGCTTGTGTTTTGTTGCTCGTCTGGATCTGTGCCTCATCCTCTGCCTTTGATAGCATGCAAGGCATCCAGCCATCGCTGCCCCTGTTGCTGCAGCTCTTCTCTCTTCTGCTGCTTCTCTTCTCTCCTCTGCTGCTCCTGTCATTGCATCTCTTTTCTCTGTGCTTCTAAATGTTGAATCTTTTTTTCTGTCTCTGTTTTTCTGTCTATTTTTGTTATATAGCCGACCATTTGAAAAAGTCCATCAGGCTTTCAGGTTATGTCACTGCCTGTTCTTTTTCCATAACTTGTGCTGGCTGTACAATCTCAGCTTGGACTTCTTTCTCTGCTAGTTTGGCTGCCATTCTTGTGGCAACCACTCCTGGACATGCTGCTGCAGAATCCATACCTTTCTCTGTGCTTCCCTGGTACTAGGTCCAGTACCCATGCACAAAACCCCTGGCTTAGAGGATGCATGGTGTAAATCCCACTTAGGCTGACACCATCTGTCATAGAGGCACAGGTCAGGAAGCATAGGAAAAAAACAGGAGCAGTTGTAGAATTCACAAAAAAGTGTTTATTAGCACTAGCAGTAACATAAAAAAAATTAACTTGTTCAGTATAACTATTTACAAAGGCTGAATAAACAGAGAAATTCCATCTGAGTTTTCCTTCAATCACTGTGTGTCTCAAAACATTGCAGCTCTCTCTCTTTACAAGTCTTTGCGATCCCCTTAACAAGCATCCTGTTTTTTTCTAAAATGTTCTTGTATGTTTCAGGCACGTGCAGCAAGAACACAGTGTCACAGAACTGAGTCCTCTTCTCCACAGCTTCTGAAAAAGGACTTAAAAACTGCTCTCAAGTTAACCCCTTGAGTTTCCAATAGCTTTTTGCAATCATCTCAAACTATAATTATATACATTTCAACAGTAACACTATATAATTTCTAAACAAAAGGATTCCAATATCACTAACATTTCCACATAATGATTTGCATATATTTTCATACCAGCAGATATGCAAGGGAGGAAAAGACAGGAACAGCAAAGGAAGACTGAGAGACAGCGAGAGGCAGAGAATTGCGAGACTGTCGGGTGATCAAATCCTAGGTACCACAGGAAAATGTGGTTGTGCAACCAGACAGACAAGAGACAGGAAAGGAAAGAACAGAACAGATCCCTGCATTCAGACTCTCCATAACAACTGGGACAGGGTCCTATTCAACCCTGTCACACCCCAAAATAGGGTGGAATGCCCTATAGCTCAGGCTCAGGAAGTCGCTCAGAGTCAGTACATTCCTGCCAGACTGTACCTCAGGCTATTGGGTCTAATGGCAGCAGCCATTCCCACTGTTCCACTGGCCAGACTTCACATGCGCACCCTTCAGTGGACCCTCAGGGTGCAATGGGACCAGCATATGGACGAGTTAGATCATCAGGTCCTGGTTTCCTCCCCAGTTCGCAAGGTACTGCAGTGGTGAATGGACCCCTTGAATCTTCTTCAGGGGGTTCTCTTCCAGATTTCTTCCCCACATTAGATTCTAACCATGGATGCTTCGGGTCTAGGCTGGGAAGCACACCTGGACCCCTTTCATTCCCAGGGCTCCTTGTCCCAGTGGGAAACCACCCTGCATATCAGTGTCCTGGAGATGAGAGTGGTGCGCTATGCCATGCAGGCTTTTCAGGAGCACCTTGCTCCAGGCCAACTGCTGGTGCAGCTGGACAATCTGAGTGTAGTCTTTTACATCAACAAGCAAGGTAGGATTCACTTGTACCCCCTTTGCAGGGAGGCCATGAAAGTGCAGTGTTGGGCACTGGAACACAATCTGACACTATCTGCTGTCCAAGTGCCAGGCGTCTTAAACACCCTGATGGACTGTCTCAGCAGGACTCAGTCCAGCATGCACGAATGGAAGCTTCTCTCATCTGTAGCAGTAGGTCTGTTCAACAGATGGTGTCATCCAGAATTGGACCTTTTTGCATCCCCACTCAATGCAAAACTGACCAATTTCTGCTGGCTAGATCCAGGGCCTGGAGTTTTCTGGTGAGACGCATTGTCAGGAACAGGAGATTTCTGTACACATTCCTTTCATTTCCACTAATACAAAGGGTACTGATCAAGTTACAAATGGAGGGGGCCAGCATGATTCTAGTATCTCCATTCTGGCATTGCCAGATAACAGTGGTGTCCCCCAGGATGAAACCCAATTATGCAGCATTTTGCAGTGCTCTGCAGAATGCTGCAGCAGACCTACTGAATAAAGCAATGTAATTTCAAATGCAGATAGGCCCTTTTGTCATTCAGGAAAGTGTGACCCTGCCAGGATGAAGTGAATGCCACAGTTTCCTGCATGACAAAGGGGACTCATTGTCATTGAAATTACATTGCTTTATTCAGTAGGTCTGCTGCAGCTACTGCAGAGTGCTTTAAAAATGAGTTTCATCCTGGGGGACACCACTTTAGTTCCCTCTACTTCAGCAGCTGGCAGAGGTACCTCCAGTCCCTCTGCCTCTTTGCAGGAATCTGATGACCCAGGATCAGGGGACCCTGGGTCATCCCAACCTCAGGTTCCTCCATCTGCATGCATGACTCCCAAGGACGTAGCCATTGCCAGGTTCAGAGTCTCTAACAGGGTGGCAGATGTCCTGGTGGCCGACTGTAAGCCTTCCACCCATGCAACTTGTGGCATGAAGTGGAAGCGGTTTGCCATCTGGGCTGCCAGACATTCCCTAGACCCTTTCACCTGTCTTGTGAATCATGTCATGGACTACCTGATTTCTTTATCTGACTCAGGTCTCCAGTATTCCTCCCTCAAGGTCCACCTTTAGGCTATTTCTGCCTTTCATGAACCCATGAGTAACCGCATGATTGCTCAGCTGGATGTTTCCCATACCTTTGTTAGGGGCATCCTGCATCTGAAACTCCAGTCCATTCCCCGGTCCTAGCTTGGGACTTAAATTTTATTTTGGAGAAGTTGATCCTGCTTCCTTTCGAGCCAATCGTGACTTAAGATTTGCGCTTTCTCTCTTGGAAAGCACTCTTTTTAGTTGCAATTACTTCTGCTCAAAGAATTTCAGAGCTTCAGGCCCTCTGGTGCGAGGAGCCTTGTTTGATTTTTCACAAAGAGGGTATTTTTTTTTTTGTCAGGAGAGACACACTAAGCTGGAAGCTTGTTTACAGGTGTGACCTGGGAGCACGAGGAAGTTAAGTGACTTGCCCAGAGTCACACAGTATGCAAGTGGGGGCTGTGGGATTCAAACCCAGATCTCTTGGTTTGCAGTTCAGAGCCTTAAACCACTACACTATACTGCCTCCTCTTTGCGCACAAATCTTAAATTTCTCCCTAAGGTGATCTCTGAGTTCACACTTAATCAGTCTGTCCACCTTCCTGTTTATTTTTCTGAGCGTGCCAATCCAGGGGAAGCGCTGTTCCATATGCTAGATGTCCACAGAACTTTGAAGTATTATCTGCTTCGGACTAAAGAGTCCAGGAAGTCTAAGCAGTTGTTTGTTTCTTTCTCCCCAGGTAGAGCGGGCGCTTCAGTTTCTAAGCAATGTTTATCCAAGTGGTTGGCAGATTGCATTGTGTTCTGCAACAATAAGTAGGCAAAGATTGCCTGGTGCTGTCAAAACTCACTCCACCAGAGGCATGACTACCTCTGTGGCTTGTTTCAAAGGGGTCTCAGCCACTATTTGTGCTGCTGCCACCTGGAGTACAGTCTACACTTTCACCAAGTGTTACAGTCTGGACATTGCTTCAAGAGCCCATGCAGGATATGGCAGGGCTGTGCTACAAGGACTCCTGTCTTAAGCGTATGGAGATACAGCCTCTCAGACTATCTGTTTTTACTCTTGTTACTGCTTGGTAATCGTTCCTATGGTGTAACCTGATG
Source organism: Neoceratodus forsteri (assembly GCA_016271365.2). Lineage (NCBI taxonomy): Eukaryota > Metazoa > Chordata > Ceratodontiformes > Ceratodontidae > Neoceratodus > Neoceratodus forsteri. The sequence goes on along the minus strand of CM028135.1, from coordinate 887,029,697 downwards.
ACTGAGATAACCCCAAAGAAGGTAGAACATTTACATAAGAACTTCCCGTAACAGTAGACCTTTAAGGGGATCTCAGTGATCAGGTCTGATTTCCCTTCCACCATTCCCCTTCTTGGGACTCCTGTTCAAGACCTGGCTATCTGCTGTTTCCATCTTTTATTATCTAGAGCTGGGTCCATCTGTCTCTCCTCTGTTCCCCAGGGCATGAGCCTTGCTCCCTTTTGTCTCCGGAGGGAAAGAACTGAGGAGTGAGTGGGGCCACTTACTCCTATGTAGGGTTGCTGATGTCGGCGGACATCGGCAATGTGGGTGGCTCCAGTTCTACTGCTGAAAATTGTCCATGTGGATTCCACTTCACCAACTGTGAAGGTTCCTACAGTGTAACCTGATGACTGAGATCCTCTTGAAGATCCACTGTTACAGTAAGTTCTTACATAACTGTTCTTTTTTGGTGTAAGGTGGCCTTTGTCCCTTGGATTCAAACTGAATAAGGTTGTTAAACACAATTATACAATGGCAAGAAAATTTCCTGGACTGTGATTGGTCAGTGTGTCCTGGCACAGTGAGGTTATCCCAGCACAACCTCACTGCATTGATTTGTTGGATGATTTGTAGAGTGATTGTTTGGAGCTATTCTTAAGAAACAGAGATATATTGCCACACTAAAAATCTACTAAAACATTTTCTAAATTAGTTTTATTTTGTATAACAATGAGCCATTGTATAATAGCAATAATGCACTCCAGGATGTGGGTTGTGCTGGGATGACCTCACTTCTGGGACATTGGACGCACTCAGCCTGCGGTCTTGTGCCCAACTACCCAGGCGTGAGGTTATCCCAGCACAACCCACACCCTGTCATGCATTATTGCTTAACTAAATATCCATGCTTCTTCTATAGCATGACATGGGGTCAAAATGGGACAAAGGCTACCTGAACTAACCAACAGTCTACTTTTGTGGGTAAGCGTGATATAGTATTGCTCTTGTGTGAGTATCTTCCTGCAAATATTGGTTCTCTAGAGAAGTAGCCGAGAAAGTAAGGGCAAAATAACGTAGCATTTAGACAGTATAAGATAACACAGAAGAAGGAGGAGGATAGGAAGAGTTACCAGGAGAAACAAAGAGTGGCAGGGAGAGCAGTTGGGAGCACAAAGGCGCAAATGGAGGAGAATATTGCCTAATCAGTTAAAAAAAAAGGGGGGGGGATAAAACATTCTTTAGATATATAAGTGAGAAGAAATACCAAGGAAGGGATAGTAAGGCTAAAGGGAAAGATGATGGTGGTAGTGGGGGGTTGGGAGGAAGAGGACCAAAAAAAAAAAAGCAGACATATTGAACAATTACTTTTGTTCAGTATTTACAGAGGAAGGGGGTGGGTTACTTGCCAATGATAAGGGACAAGGGCATTAAGGGAAGGGAGGTGAACACTAGTCCTTTTACAGAGGAGAGAGTCCTCAAGAAACTAGCACAATTAAAAGTAGACAAGGCAATGGGACCGGACCGGGTGCACCCTAGGATACTGAGGGATCCCAAGGAAGTACTGTCTGCACCTCTAACAGCTCAGTTCAACCTGTTACTAGAAACAGGGGAGGTTCCAGGGGACTGGAGGAGGGCCAATGTGGTCTCACTACACAAAAGTGGAAATAGGGAGGAGGCAGGAAATTACAGTCCTGTCAGCCTGACTTCAATAGTAGGTAAAGTAATGGAATCACTACCGAATGAAAAGATTGGGGAATACCTTGCAACCAGTGGATTACTGGATCCGAGGCAACATGTGTTCATGGGGGGAGGTCTTGCCAGATAAACCTGATCGAGTTCTTTGACTGGGTGACCAGGGAAGTGAATCAGGGAGGAGCAGCAGATGTGGTCTACCTGGATTTTAATATGGCTTCAACACCGTTCCACATTGAAGACTGGTGAGCAAGCTGGGCAACCTAGGAGTGGGTACTAAAGTAGTAAAATGGGTAAAAAGTTGGCTAAGCCATAGGAGTCAGATGGTGGTGGTAAATGGGGTCCACTCTGGAGGAGGTAAGGTGAAAGGTGGGGTGCCACAGGGGTCCATACTAGGCCTAGTCCACTTCAGTGTCTCTATTAGCAACATTGCAGAAGGGATGGAGAGGAAAGTATGCCTGTTCATAGATGATACAAAAATCTGCAACAGAGTGGATACACTGGGGGGGGGGGGTGGAAAGAAGGAGGGACGATCTGAAAAAGCTGGAAGCTTGATCAACGGAACGGCAGCTGGGTTTCAATGTAAAAAAGTGCAAAGTCATGCACTTGGGGCACAGAAACCCAGGGGCAATGTACCAGTTGAGTAGGGAGGTATTAGCAACCACAAAACTGGAAAGGGACCCAGGAGTAATCATTTCTGTTGACCTGAAAGTAGCCAGGCAGTGTGATAAAGCAGTGGGGAAGGCTAGCAGGATGCTTGGGTGCATAGGGAGGGGCATCACCAGCAGAAGGAGGGAGGTAGTATTAACTCTGTATAAATCACTGGTAAGACCCTACCTCAAGTACTTTGTCCAGTTCTGGAGGCACCACCTCTAGAAGGGCATAGATACGGTGGAGGCAGTAAAAAGGAGGGCTACTAAAATGGTGCAGGGCCTACATCAAAAGCCCTGTGAGGAAAAGACTCAAGTAAATAAATATGTACTCTCTAGAGGAAAGAAGGGAAAGGGGGGGGATTTTAAAGAAACGTTCAAGTACCTCCCAGGTATTAATAAGGTACAGAAAGGTACTGTAGCATTTTCCATAGAAAAAGATGCTTCAGGACAAGGAGGCATGCTGCGAAGGTTGGGAGGGGTGGTTGCTCAGAGGAGTTGTGAGGAAATACTTCTACATGGAGAGGATGGTGGATGCCTGGAACAGCCACCCAGCAGAGTTGGTGGGTGTTAAAATGGTAACAGGATTCAAACATGCATGGGATAGACACAAGGGGACCTTAGAAGTAAGACAAAGGGGAAAGGACCAGAGATCGAGTAGGGTCTGCAGTGGAACAGTAGGTAGGGAATATAGGGCAGACTAGGTGGGCCAAGAGGTCCTTATCTGCTGACAAGTTCTATTTTCTATGTAAATCTTGGACTCTCTTATCATGCATATGGACATGCCATATATGTAAAACCATGTGATATACATGCTGTTCGATCTTGTTTTATTTATTACTTTTATTTTTTTGAACATTTTAAAGACCTAGGCTTTATCACCATGGCTAAAAACTGCCAAATATTTATTGCAGTAAGGAGGGCTGGGGGGATACTGGGTTGCATAGGGAGAGGCATCACCAGTAGAAAACAGGAAGTTGTTATCCCTTTGTACAGACAGCTGGTGAGACCCCATCTATAGTACTGCGTGCAGTTCTGGAGACCCAATCTCCACAAAGACATAGACAGGATGGAAGCTGTCCAGAGGAGGGCAACTAAAATGGTGCAGGATCTGCACCGGAAGACGTATGAAGAGAGACTTAAGGAACTTAATATGTATAGCCTCGAGGAAAGGAAGGAGAGGGAGGACATGATAGAAACTTTCAAGTACCCCAAGGAATCAACAAAGTCAAGACTGTAGCATCTTTCAAAAAAGGGTGTGCAAGAACAAGGGGCACAATTTGAAGATGGGGGTGGCTCAAAGGTAATGTAAGGAAGTATTTTTCACAGAGAGGGTTGTGGATGCATGGAACGGCCTTCCGAGGAGGTTGTGGGGTCAAAAACAGTGGTGGAATTCAGGCATACGTGGGACAGTCGTAAGGCAATTCTAGGGGGTGGGGGTAGGAAGAAGTAGGCTGCTGGTTAACTAGGATCTGCAGCTTATCCATTAGGTAGGGAAATGGGCAGACTGGGTGGGCCAAGCGGTCCTTATCTGCCGTCAAATTCTACGTTTCTATGTTTCTAAAACTAGAAAATACCTAACTAATAATTGATAGAAAGCCACAGCAAAATAATTAATGCCAGTCATCATTTAATCATTCCTGTTTAACCTTTAGTAGACTAAATAAACCGTTTTTTTTTAAATAGCAGATGGTTTGCCTGATCTGAAGAAACAAGCTGTGGATGAAATGATGGAGAGAATTAAAAAAGGAGTTAACCTTAGGCCAGTCAGCCAAGCAAATAGGCCTAAACCAAAGGTTTGTAAGACATGGGACATTTACATTTTTATTACATATTATCGTGAGCAAATCAATAAACATATGACTATGGATAATAATCTTCGATGGTGAAGAGTGTTCAAAACTACGAAAGCATTTATTGTCATTTGGAGGCAGTATGGTGCAGTAGTTTAAGGCTCTGAGCTGCAAACCTGGAGACCTGGTTTTGAATCCCACAGCCCCCACTTGCATGCTGTGTGACCCTGAGCAAGTCACTTAACTTCCTTGTGCTTCCAGGTCACACCTGGAGTCAAGCTTTGGCTTAGTGTGTCTCTCCTGGGTAAACAATTTCCCCTTTCCCTTTCATTGATATTTATATCAGGTACTATCTAAGAAGCAAACTGACTGTTAAAAATGCATTTCTGTTTTCACTGAACATTTGCACACCAGGGTGGACAACATAAAGGGAACGTAATACCTAAACCCTGTCATTTCCATGTGTAACCCCTAGATGGCGCTATCCCAGGGGCTACTACCCCTGCCTGATTTGCCACTAACAGGTTGAGGGGCCTGGATCCAATGGCGGGTGCCTCCACCCAGAGGTCAGGGTTTGCAATAGTTAAACTTACTTGGTCACAGCCCTCTGGGACACTGCAACCCCCCTTTCTTCCCACTAGTGGCCCCACAATATAGCAGAATTACCTTCACAGTATACACTTACCCCAAGGCTGGTTCAGGCACCGGACATCCTGTAAAATAAGATACAGTGCAACAATCACAGTACAGTATCTTTAACATAGACAAATACCTCAGGCAGTATAACTTTGTTGAAACAAACAGCTCTGATTTATTTAGGGGGATATAACAAGGACAGGGGGAAATCAGGTTAATTAGCTTATCACTTTACTATCTACCTATGGCTCTGTGCACAGGCCTATCCCTACCAGTTACTGTCCCTGGGTACCCAGGCCCTAGTGGCTAGTCCAAACCGTGGCAGCTGGTAGGGGCCCTTTCACACAGAGAAAAGGAAAATTAAACAGTCAGCAGTACAGTAATTCCATTTGGATTTAATGTGGCAATTCAACAGGGAGCGACTCCGAATTAGTACTCACGACCTCCAAAGAAGATATGGTCCTTCAATGTCAGCAGGGCTACTTTTGATCTCCAAGAGACTCCTCACACATTTATATGGTAAAAAAAAGCACTATACCAGGCAGGCTGCATCTGTATCCCAATCGCAATTACTGCACAATAACCAGGAGAACACACAGCAGATTCAGTTCCTGACAGACCGAGAGTGTAATTCAACAATTTCTTCAGTCTTCTACAGGGTGAGCCTGGTTTCTACTCTTCAGAGATCCTTTGATTCTTTTCACAGGACGGATTCAGTCCTAACAAGCAGTTACAAGTTGTAGACCGGAACTCTGGGCCTTGCACACGCTTTTTGACTGAAACTGTGCACTGAAGGAGCACAGGGTTTCTTTCCCCTTCACTTTCAGATCTCAAACTGAAACTCCCAACAGACAAAACTGGCACTTTTGAGTTCCTCCCAGTTCTTGACTGGATTGGCTGTCACTCACAATAGACTGCTGCTGTTGGTCCAAAAAGGCACCAGGTCTAAACTACATCTCCCAGAGTCACTGCCCATACAATCCTCTTGTGGCTGGCTCAGATTATGAGTCCCAAGTTCTGATTCGTCCAAGGCATCATTTTAGAGCTAGTTTACCCCACACTGATTGGTCCAGTTCAGCAGTTCAAAACCAGAATGGGGAACTAGGCAGACAGTTCTGACTGCAAAGAAAGCAGGTTAGACAAACTGTAATTTTATTATTACTGTAAATGATTTCTGGCAATCAGTTACATCTTTCAGACAGGTTCCCTTTGCACTCCTAGTGACTGCAAAAATGGGGTGAATTGGCAGCAGCTTGAGTGGTACTCAATCAAAGAAACACACAGTCCCCCATACAAACTAATTATGTCTGCAAGCAGACAGCTCTTAAAGAGACAGTACCAGAGGTTCTAAAAACACTCACTGATAAATGGCTTAAACGCCAAACACCATTCAGGCTTGGAGCATTCAAGCAAGCTCCTGGAAGTCTTTTGGGAACCCCCATTTGCAGGGGGGTTACACCTTCCTGGTTTGGGAAAAGCTTGACGTCTCACAAGTACCCATAAGTTTCAACTGCAACCATATACATTTGCATTAGGCTCACACATGTAATCATCAGTCAATACATCATTTTACCAAGAACCATTTCTGAAACATTGCAGTACGTCACTCTTTACACGTATAACACACACATTGTACCATAACTCAAGTTATTACCTCTCTTATCATGAAACCTGAAGGGAGGGACCCTTCCTATCAGTTACCTTGGGGCTGGACGAGCAAGGGCACCATCTTAGAGGGCAACACAAGTAACTTGGAGTTAGCACTAACGCTCAGTTTGGGCAATGAGCTCGGGGACACATACACTCCTTTATGGACAACATTGAGAGGCAGGTCCACTGGCCGGCCAGGGAATCATAACTGAGGTGCACCACAGGCTTTACAGCTCGACCAGTCTTTCTAGGGGAGCTGTTACAGCTCTGCACTCTGAGCCTCATTTTCAGCATTGTTCTCACTTGTCAGGGAGTCTCCATGGGGTAGAGAGCTAGAACTTGGGGCACTTTCAGCTCCAGGAGTTACAGTTTCTGAGTCCACAACATTTGGCTCGCATGGAGAGCTTTAGACACTGGCAGTGGACTGTCAGGGCACTCAAATACTCTTCTTGTTCGGGTGTATCACCAGTCTGCCCCAATCTATCATTTTCCTCCCTGAAAGCTCAAACAGTTCAACCATGCACAATGATTCCATTTCATCTGATCTGATGCTTTGCACTTCACTTTCTGGGAGCATTGGCTCCAGGGATGAAGCTGGGGGCATAGACAGTCCAGAAGGCCCAGCTTTGTCTCAGTATTGACTAGGGGATTGCCCGAAACAATTGACTCAGTTAGTAAGAAGGATAGTATTCAAAGTCACTCTCACTTTCTTCTGATATGGACTGACAGTCATGCTCAACTGGGACTTGTGCGGGGAACACTTTAACTCTGCTTCTGTAGGTGCAGACTTCCTTGATCTTTTCTTAGCAGCAGCTCTAGTCACTGGTCCAGAGGGGCATCTTCTGGGGCTCAGACTCAATCAGGTTTGTCCAATGGGTAGTAAATGATTTCTATGCATTGTTTTTACATCTTTTGAATTGTTCTCAGGCCTTACTTTGTACACTGGCAGATCATCTAGTTTGCCCACTACAATGTGAGGGAGATGGTGCCATCTGTCAGCAATCTTGTGTTTGCCATGCAGTCCCAGATTTCTTAGCAATACCCGATCTCCTCCTGGAGTTCCTGTGCTTTCACCTTTTATCATACCTTTCTTTGTTGGCCAGATTTCTTTTGGCAGCCATGGTTTGAGCCAGTTGGTACGCATGAGTTAGCTGGGCCTTAACTTTTGCACATACTGTAAATAGTTGTCAGCTTGAACCCCATCAGGAGAGACCCCAAAACACACATCTACCGGTAGTCGAGCTTCTCTTCCAAACATCAGGCGGTAGGGGAGAACCCAGTGGCATCACTTTGGTGCAGTTATAAGCATGTACCAGGGTGCTAATTTGTTGGCTCCATCTAGGCTTGTCCTTTGGGTGCAGGGTGCCTAGCATATCTAGCAAAGTGCGGTTGAAACGTTCAGGCTGTGGGTCCCCTGGGGTGGTAAGGAGTGGTTCTGGACTTTCTCACTCCCCACAGAGAAAGCATCTCTTTGATCAGACGACTCTCAAAGTCTCTCCCTTGATCAGAATGGATTCTTTGTGGAGCCCCATAGTGAACAAAAAAGTTTTCTACAAGTACTTTGGCTACAGTGGATGCTTTCTGGTCTTTGGTGGGGAAAGCTTGGGCATATCTCGTGAAATGGTCAGTGACCACCAGCACATTACTGATATTTCTTTGATCTGACTCCAAACTCAGAAAATCAATACAGACCAGCTCCATGGGTGCACTGGTGGTTATGTTAACAAGGGGCAGCCTCTGGGCAAAGCTTTCTCTGTAAGCAGTGACTACAAGTTCGTATGTGTTGCTCCACATCAGCCCCCATCTTAGGCCAATAGAATCTGGATCTCACCAAGTCAAGTGTTCTGTCTATACCAAGGTGCCTCATGTGGTTGTGCAAGGACCTCAATACTGAGTCTCGAAGGCAGTGGGCAGCACCAGTTGTTGTTTGTCTACTTGTCCCTCTGTCTACTGTTTCTCTATATAACAGTTTATTGATCAGTTTCAACTTAGGACCTTCTTTGTATAACAGTGCAGTTCTCAAATCAGTGGAGCGTAATTTGGACACATCTTTTCCTGCATAGAGGGCTTCTAAAGCTGATTTGATCATAGGATCGTGGATTGAGCCCGCAATACTGTCATTGTCCAGCTGAGGCAGTGCACCAATGTCTATTGCAGAAAAGTGCATAAGCAGCAGGTATGCAATTCTCAGAGGGTCCCAAGCAATCCACCATGCAGTCCACTGCGTCGTGGACATTTGTTCCTCCCTGTCAAACATCTCGGCAGAGTGCCCGAATGTCAGGTTCTGCCAATCGGACCCAATCATTCTGGGGAACAGGCCTCCGGAGAGAGCATCAGCATCTATGTGGTTCAGACCTGCTCGGTATTCGAGAGCATAGTCATATGTAGATAATGCAGAAAGCCACCTGTGGCCAGTGGCATCCAACTTAGCTGAGGTCTGCACATAGGTCAAAGGATTATTGTCAGTTTTACTAGTATTTTAGCCCCATACAAGTACTCATGGAATTGGTCAACAATAGCCCACTTCAAAGCTAGGAACTCTAACTTATGTACAGGATAGTTCTTTTCGGATGGGGTCAGGCTTCTACTGGCAAGGCCACTGGTCTCAGGCCATTCTCGTGTCTTGGTACAACACAGCCCCCAACCCTTGCAAGCTAGCATCAGTGTGCAGGGACGTAAGGTTTTCTTGGATCGGCATAGGCCAGCACTGGAGCATGGGTAAGTTGATATATGATCTCATGAAAAGCAGTCTCACAATCAGGAGTCCAGCGGGCCCCAAATACTTCACTCGGATGAAAATACACTCTTTCAGTCTTGAGGGACGCTGACTTTTGGTATTTTTTGTGGGTTGGGGGATACCCTTGAGTAAGGTTAAGTAAAGGGCGGATCACTCTTGAATAGTCCTTGATGAAACGCCGATAATAACCACAGAATCCCAGGAATCTTTGCAGTTCTTTTAGATTTTTGGGCTGTGGCCAGGTGGTCAAGGCCTCAACTTTACTTGGGTCGGTCTCTATTCCCTCGGTGGATACTATGTGTCCCACATACTTTACTGATGTTTGAAAGAATTGACACTTATCAATGGACAGTTAAGGCCAAAGTCCTCCAGTCGATCCAATACCTTAAATAATCTGCTCTCATGTTCCTCCAGTGAGCTGCCAAACACAATAACATCATCTAGGTATACCAGGCACTCTAGTAAGTTCATGTCCCCCACTGCACGCTCCATCAATCGTTGAAAAGTGGCTGGGGCACCTGAAATCCCTTGAGGCATCCTCATGAATTCATAGAAGCCAAGCGGACAGATAAAGGCTGTCTTCTCACGGTCCTCTGGGTCCATCGGGATCTGGTAGTACCCACTGCGGAGATCCAGCACAGAGAACCACTTGCTCCCGTTTAGGCAGTCCAAAGCATCCTGAATGCGGGGCATTGTGTACTGATCAGGGATAGTCCGCCGTTTAGGTGCGAGTAATCCGCACATCCTTACTGTCCCATTCTTTTTCCTCACTACCACAATGGGGAAGCATAAGGGCTTCTGGATTCTTGTATTACACCAGCCGCTAACATCTCTTGCAGATGCCGTCTCACATCATCTATATCAGCAGGTGCCAGGCGCGAGACCTCTCACGAAATGGTCTTTCGTCATGCAGCGGATATTGTGCTCAGCTCCTTGCACGCATCCCACGTCCCATTCCTTTAAAGAAAACACCTGGTCTCTCTGGGCAAGCTTCTCACTGATCCTCACTTTCCATTCAGCTGGCAGCGGGAGTTGCCAAATCAAACAAGTCAGGCGTTACTCTGTCATTCTTCCTTGAACTCTTGCTGCTGGTAGCACTGCAGTGTCTGCACAATGCACATTAGCCAGGATGCAACTCTATTTACTCGAATGTCTCTTTCAGACACATTATGAACTTGGACCATTACCCTTCTGGCATAAGCATGGGCTCTAGCGGGCAAAATACTAGAGCTTGACCAGCAGTCCCTCTGGCAATTTTCCATCGCTTGGTGCATCCAACATTAATATTTTATTCTTAACATCCTTTCTGATACGGACCTCTCCTGTAAGGTACACTGGGCATTTGGTGCCAGGATCAGAGACTCAGGATCCTTCTTCCATACAATTCCGACCGGTTCCTCTGGTTCTATATTTTCAGCATCTCTCTGTGCCTCATAGGCCTTCTTAATTAAAGCCGGAACTCTTTAAAGCTCTACTAGTCTTTGACCCTGTTTTCATAACACAAATGTGCCAGCCTTCTGAACATATGAGCATTTGTTCCAATCAACAAAGGGACACCATCATACAGTCCAGTGGGGGACACACTAAGGCTAGGGTCTCTACTTGTTCGCCACTCCAGCCACGGAGGTGGGGAAAGACAGCCAAATTGGATATACCCAGAATAGGGTAGAGCCTTCTCACTTAACCCCCATACATGCAGTCCTTCTAATGGTTGTAAGGGCACGTCTGACAAATGCTTCTGATACCAATCTTGAAACATAATTGTCACTTGGGAGCCACTGTCTAATACAGCTCTTGTAGACACTCCATTTACCTTTACAGTGGTCTCCATGGAGGGACCCACTATTCTGGACCAGTCTGAGAGGCGGTAGTGGGGGCCTGGGCAACTGACCTTGCCACAAAGGACGTGATTAGCATTTTTGGTGCCCTCACTGGGATCATTTTGCACCTCTTAACCACTTGATTTGTTCTCCAAGCTCTCCTTGTAGCCTATATGCAACTTTGTCAGTGTCTTTTGGGGATTGGCATTCCCTTTCATGTGCCCATCCTTCCCACAATTATAGCAAAACATACTTTTGGAGTTTGAGCTGGCGAGGTGCCACACTGGGAGCCAGGGCGGGGGTATTACTAACTGGAAACCTTGGTGCCATCTCTGTCTGCGGCGTGATAAGCATTTGGAGACATCTCGTCAGTTTCTCCACTTCCATGGTCAAGGAATCGAGTTCGGAGCTGTTATCAGCAGGAGATACATGGGTGGGTATCCCCACCCCCCATAGCAGATGCAGTCGGATATAGGTCGGGGCCCGTATTTGCAGGCGTGGCCTTCATAAAGGGACTGTTTTTGAATTCCCGGATCTCTCTCAACAGTTCGCCCCATTGTGGCATATCTTTTTCCTTATCAGAGCACTCACTGACTGCCAACCTCTGCCCCTGAACTTCACTTGATGGGCCACCCTCAGTCACTCGGGTCATAGCCGCAGCTATTGGTGCAGGTCCCTCCCGGTCGCCTTTTCTCAACTCCTCGAATTTCTCTCATTAACTCATCATAGGAGGGTGGGGATTCCAGTCGATTTGCCAGGCTGACTGAAGCAACAGCAGTTCTGAGAAGGGGGGGGACTTAAGGATTCTGTCCAGTCTGGTTCGGTCCAGTTCAATCGCTGGCAAACTACCCTTTCTGAGGCATTCTTGCAACAATTTTTCCAGCCGAGAGACATACACAGACAACAACTCCCTGGTACTGTTGTGCATTTCTTACTCTCCACCATAGGTCCTCATCAGAATCTGGGCTCCATACACATTCTCCAAGGCCTCAAGATAGGCTTGTGCAGTCGCTTCAGGGTTACTGGCCGTTTAGCACGGATGGTAGCCAGGCAGGACCTCGGAGGCTCTCACTAACCCTCTTTAGCTTGCTTCCGAGCATTGCCATTCTAGCACTTGGGGCAACATAGTCTATCCAGGTCTCCCAGTCATCCTCCCCTTGGGGGTGGGGAGGGTGCCAGAGAAGATCCTCAACCTTCGTAAGAGTCGTGACTAATGGCAGGTGCAGAAATAGGAGTCTGCATTGGTTCAGCCACCATACGGGTACTGGAGCAGGAGAGGGTGTTGGGGAGGAACACCCCAGGTGGCAAGAATAGTTTCTTCAAGTCCTCCACAGTTTTCCTTCTCCCAGCAACCATTTAGCAAATTTCTCCTCAAAGTTTCAGATAGTGGTGGGGCTCATTCCCTCGGTCTTTACTGTCCTTAGTTATCACTCTCCAAGCAGTGAGGGCTCCCTCTGGGGTAATGGTCTGTGGTACTTTGGAGCTATCTATGGGATCCTTAAACTCTACTAGGGCCAGGAAAGTGTGGGTGAGCAGATTAGCGTGCCGACCCACCACCACAGGATTTTGTAAACCTTCCACCTTGGAAAGTACTCCTGCACAGTGTCCGTATTGATACCAGGGGATGTCCAGGATAAGCATAGCATTTTGGGGGTCGATCTCCTCCCCAGTACACCACTCCACCAGCCGGTGCACAGCCACTTCTGTCGGGGTACCCATTTATTTATTTATTTATTTTTTTCCCTTAACAGTGGTTTGTAAATATGGCCACTAGAGGACACACAATCCCAGCGGTGCCTCCAAGATGTAACCCCTAGATGGCGCTATCCCAGGGGCTACTACCCCTGCCTGATTTGCCACTAACAGGTTGAGGGGCCTGGATCCAATGGCGGGTGCCTCCACCCAGAGGTCAGGGTTTGCAATAGTTAAACTTACTTGGTCACAGCCCTCTGGGACACTGCAACCCCCCTTTCTTCCCACTAGTGGCCCACACAATATAGCAGAATTACCTTCACAGTATACACTTACCCCCAAGGCTGGTTCAGGCACCGGGACATCCTGTAAAATAAGATACAGTGCAACAATCACAGTACAGTACTTTAACATAGACAAATACCTCAGGCAGTATAACTTTGTTGAAACAAACAGCTCTGATTTATTTAGGGGATATAACAAGGACAGGGGAAATCAGGTTAATTAGCTTATCACTTTACTATCTACTTATGGCTCTGTGCACAGGCCTATCCCTACCAGTTACTGTCCCTGGGTACCCAGGCCCTAGTGGCTAGTCCAAACCGTGGCAGCTGGTAGGGCCCTTTCACACAGAGAAAAGGAAAATTAAACAGTCAGCAGTACAGTAATTCCATTTGGATTTAATGTGGCAATTCAACAGGAGCGACCTGAATTAGTACTCACGACTTCAAAGAAGATATGGTCCTTCAATGTCAGCAGGGCTACTTTTGATCTCCAAGAGACTCCTCACACATTTATATGGTAAAAAAAGAAAGCACTATACCAGGCAGGCTGCATCTGTATCCCAATCGCAATTACTGCACAATAACCAGGAGAACACACAGCAGATTCAGTTCCTGACAGACCGAGTGTAATTCAACAATTTCTTCAGTCTTCTACAGGGTGAGCCTGGTTTCTACTCTTCAGAGATCCTTTGATTCTTTTCACAGGACGGATTCAGTCCTAACAAGCAGTTACACAAGTTGTAGACCGAACTCTGGGCCTTGACACAGTTTTTGACTGAAACTGTGCACTGAAGGAGCACAGGGTTTCTTTCCTTCACTTTCAGATCTCAAACTGAAACTCCCAACAGACAAAAACTGGGCACTTCCTTTGAGTTCTCCCAGTTCTTGACTGGATTGGCTGTCACTCACAATAGACTGCTGCTGTTGGTCCAAAAGGCACCAAGTCTAAACTACATCTCCCAGAGTCACTGCCCATACAATCCTCTTGTGGCTGGCTCAGATTATGAGTCCCAAGTTCTGATTCGTCCAAGGTATCATTTTAGAGCTAGTTTACCCCACACTGATTGGTCCAGTTCAGCAGTTCAAAACCAGAATGGGAACTAGGCAGACAGTTCTGACTGCAAAGAAAGCAGGTTAGACAAACTGTAATTTTATTATTACTGTAAATGATTTCTGGCAATCAGTTACATCTTTCAGACAGGTTCCTTTGCACTCCTAGTGACTGCAAAATGGGGTGAATTGGCAGCAGCTTGAGTGGTACTCAATCAAAGAAACACACAGTCCCCATACAAACTAATTATGTCTGCAAGCAGACAGCTCTTAAAGAGACAGTACCAGAGGTTCTAAAAACACTCACTGATAAATGGCTTAAACGCCAAACACCATTCAGGCTTGGAGCATTCAAGCAAGCTCCTGGAAGTCTTTTGGGAACCCCCATTTGCAGGGGGGTTACACATGTTTTTAATACAATCTTAAAATTGGCTACGTGTGAAGTCTGTTTTAATAACTCCAGTGTATTATTTTGTGGGTTTGTTTTGATCTAGCACAATTTCGTCCTTTTATAGGGTACCTTGTTTATTATGCCTTTTTCTCCCACCCATTGTACATTTGGTTTAATTACTGATCATTTCCAGAACCCAGTGACACCAGATGAGCTGAAGACTGCAGTGAAGCAGAACCCAATGACATCAGCAGAGCTGAAGTCTGCAGTGAAGCTTTCCATGCAGGGCTTCCGCTCAACTGATGTCGCTGAGTTCCAGAATTGCCACATAATTAAAAGAATGAATACTGGGCAGGAGAAAGGCTGCATTAAAAAGGGGACCCTAGAGCAGGGGAACAGGGCAGAAAAGCTTTTGACCTTTTAATGGAGAAAGGCCTAAGCAGAAAGATATGATAAAAACAAAAATCGCCAGGAGGGCAGTTGGGTGAACAACACAGGAAGAGTCTGGCCCCACATGATCTCACATGATGCTTCCAGCAATATTACCAGACTCTTTATGAAGAAGAGAAAAATGGAGAAGTGCAAAATGAGGTATAGCAGAGTTTCTAGGTGCTCTAACAGGATTAACTTTATCTGAAGAGGAGGACAGGACTACAGATGATCCTGTAAGATCAGAAGTAGTAGATCAAGCCATTTTAGAGCTGGCAACCAGTAACTCACTAGACCAGATGGCTTTAATACAGGATTTTATAAATCTTTTTTGAGAGCTGCTGTTGCCCACCATAGCTAAGGTGTTTAATAATAGGGGCAGGGAGGGGGAACCTCACGAATACACGAAGGCAAGCTCACATTTCAGTGATACCTAAAATGTGTAAAGACCTACTATAGTATTCTGAATCTTACAGGCTGAGAGCACTTTTGAATGTTGACATGATATAATTTACCAAAATTGTAGCTATTTGAGTAAGTAAGGTAATAACTAAGTTAGTACACACAGACCAGACCAAACTGGGTTTATCCAGGTAGGCACCTTCCCAGAGAATGTCCACTGTTGTCTAAAATGTTGTGAGGGTGCAGAAGGCATTAAAGAAACATGAATTGTGATTGCAGTAAATGCTGAAAAAAGGTACCAGGTCAATATGTCTTGCGCTTAATAGCTTATGGCACAAGTGCTGAACAGAAACAGTGCGGTACATGATAGCGAGGGAGTGCAATACAGCGAATGGTTCTATGCACAATACTGTATCCTCTCAGTGTCCCAGGCAGAGGATAAGACCTCTGTTGGGACATGCTTCCGCTGAGCAGCTTCCCGTGGCTCGAAGAGATGAGCCACTGGCAGCAAGGGGACTGAAGCAGAGTATTTGGGACCAGGTTTGATTCCCGGTTCCAGACGCATGGTAATTTAATTTTTTTTTCGCACATTGTGCGATCTTCACAGTAACCCCCCGAGTTTGTAATCTTAGTTGGGAGGGGTTCAGGGGCACAGCCCCTGCATTGGTGGGGCAGAGCTCCCCACAGAAAAAGACTTATGACGCATGCAAGAAATCACACTGTATTAATGTCTTGCGACATTATGACCCCATGCCCAGAAAAAAAATGGCAATCAGTTGAGGTGAGAATTTGATGGACCAAATATTGCAGAAGTTCAGTTTTCGGTATAATGTTTTTTTTTTTGTTTTATACTTTATCTTTATACCCCCTTCTACTACCAGAGCCCACTCCTTCCTTCCTCTCAACTTCCCCCATTTCCACCTCCGGTTGGATCTGCCCCTAGAGTGCCTCCGTCCCCTCCTGCACATTGGGGTCTGTCCCTCTTTTCCGGTGGTCCTGGGATGGTACCGAGAGGCTATCATCTAGTGCTACCGGGAGGGATTTTCTCGTTTTCTTCCCCTTAGTTTCCCCCATCCCTCTGAGACGACCCACGCTAGGACATACGTCCCGAAGGCGGCGTGCTGACGCACGCTCATCCTTCATGCGTAGCTGACATCTCCCCTTCCCGGCTCCGACGAGCGGAGCCGCCTCCGCCCTCCCTTGGTAGGTGCTTCCACCGCCGCGAGGTGACGCAGATCGGCGTGACGCGGTCGCGGCTCCACCCCTGAGGGAGGAGGCATCCGTTGACACTCGATCCTCCCTCCTCCCGATCCCCCGCAACCCGAGTCCGCTCTCTAACCCCGGTCGCCGGGCGAGCGCGAGGTGTAGGCGCCAGCGCCTCAACCTCAGCGCCACCAGGCCGGCAGTTTTCGGTATAATGTTAATGGATTAAGGACATTTATACCTGTCCAGTGGCTCAGGTGAAAGTTAGCGGCATACTCGCTTAACCATTTTATATTGAAAGAGATCACACCAGGGCTGCGCTCTATTACTAGCCCTCTTTGCTTTATGCATGGAGCCCCTGGTTGAGAAGATTACTGTAGATTGCATGAAGGACTGGAGGGTTGAGTGGTGGGAGGAGTGGAAGGCCATACTACACCATGCTTCATCTGTGCAACCCCGAGGTACTTTTCCAGTATTGCAGTGCATACTAAAATATAATGGTTTTGAGTCAGGCTTCATGGTAGATAGATAGCCAGATAGATACTTTATTTATAAAGTGCCCCTTTCCAGGGACTCTTGAGTGCTGTACATACAAATAAAATAATAAAATAACAAAATTTAACTGGGAGTCAACACTTAAAATAATCTATCTATCCCCTTTAAAACCATCCAATACATATTAACAGTTAAAAGCCAGCTGGATCAAGCAGGTCTTAAGACCCTTTTTAAAGGTTTCTAGTGAGGGAGCCCCCTTACGATAACCAGAAAGTGAGTTCCACAGGGTAGGTGTGGCCACCAAGAAGGCATGCTCTCCTGAATGCCGCAGCCTAACCCTGTGAACTCCAAGGAGGCATCCCTCAGCAGAACGGAGCACCTGGTGCGGTCGATAGGGACCAAAGAGATTTTGCAGTTTAGTCATCCCCCTTACATGCAGGGTCTTGAAGGTCAGGAACCCTACCTTAAAGACAGTCATCTACCTGACTGGCAGCCAGTGCAGTTCGTGGAGGACCAGAGTGATATGATCACTCCTTTTCGCACCCATCGACAATCTTGCCACTGGATTCTGCACCCACTGCAGCTGGCAGAGGTTGCCTTCAGATAACCCTTGGTATAGGGCATTACAGTATTCCAACCTGGATGTAACAAAAGCATGCACCAGTGTGGTCAGGTCCTCAGGTGGGATCAGAGCTCAAATATGGGCGATGTTCCTAAGATGGTAAAACCCACTTTTAACAACGGCCGACACCTGAGAGTCAAGTGTCAGGTCATCGTCCAGGATCACGCCCAGATCCTTTGCCTGTCTGGATGGAGCAAGGGGACCCCCCCCCCAGTACTAAGCCAGGAGGCACACCCTGCCCCCATTATGATGACCTGGATCCACCACCAGTACCTCAGTCTTGTCTGGGTTAAATTTAAGTCAGTTTTGAGTCATCCAAGTCTGAATTTCCTCTAGGCAGCTGTTAAATAAATGGGAATAAATCAAAAACTGAGGGGATACTAGTAAGTGGGCCACTTGATAATTGCCTTAAGAATATCTCCTACAAATGAGTGGATCCACATCACCTGAACAAGAGTCACCTGTACAGATAGGGGGTCAGGGATACCAGACCTTTGAACCTATTATCAAGCACCTCGGTTAACCCCACTGTTAGCTACTAGACCTGATTCTGACAATGGCTGGCTGGATATGAAAAACTGCACAGGTATCCGAATGGATTCAATGACAGTGTTAACTATGTAGGTAACAGCAAGACAAATACACAGTCAGAATAACCCATGGGTAAAATACCTTACAGATACGGGGGTCAGTCCAAAAGATACAGCTAATTGTAAGGGGTTTATCACCACATACAGTACATACATCCTTCATTATTCAGAGTTTTGTTTTCCTGCAAGGCTAGACTTGAGCTTTAAATAATGGGGCAAATTAGGTTTAATATATTTAAAATAATTCCTCCAAGAGGGAGTGGAAAAGTCCTTTAGGCAGTTGCAGGAAGAGCCTGGCCAGATTCCTCAAGATCAGTTTCAGTATTCTCATTTGAGAGCCAGCCTTTCTACTGCTCCGCGATGCACAATGGGATCAGCATGCTATGACTGCACTGTTTCGACCTGATGGGAACTTCGCTTGATGACACAAGATTATGTGTCAGATTTCGTTCATGTCCACCAGTTAGGGGGCTCCTGGGATGGGATGGAGCAAAATTAAAAACAAGTTGGAAGAGGAAGTAAGGATAACCATGGAATAAAAAGACAAAAGATGGTCTGAGTTTTGGAATGAGTATAGTGCAACTCATCCTCAAACAGCTGGCACAAATACCACTGGAAAATTGTTGGGCAGTATTTTTAACCCATTCATACGTAGTCATTGTGGCAAATAAAGGCCTACTGGCCCATTCGGTGTACCCACCCTACCTAACTACTCTTCCCTGTTCCTAGTGGCCTTCCAGACCCTTAATTTCTGCACCCACCCTCTGACTTAGCCCATATGCCTGCCTATTCCCCCCTTGAAACTCCATACTGTTTGGGCCCTTACCACTTCTTCAGATAGTTTGTTCCACTTGTCCGCCACTTTGTCCATGAAAAAGTGTTTGTGGGTATCTTTCTTGAATCTCACAGTCCTAGTTTGAGTTAGTTCCCCCTTGTCCCTGTATTTGAGCTCAAGGGGAAAAAGTTCCTTGGCATCCACCCTGTTTATCCTATGCAGGTACGTTTACATTTCTATCATGTCACCCCTTCCCTTCTCAAGGGTGTACATGTCCAAGTCCCACAGCTTCTCCTTGTATGACTTGCCCCCTAGTCTTTGGACCATCTTGGTTGCCCTGCACTGTACTGCATCTAGTTAATTGCAGTCTTTCCTCAGGTGTAGTTTCCATTACCTTGTGTAGTACTCTGATGTGGTGTCACCACTGTCCTGTAGAGTGGGAGGCTTACTTCTGCTGTTTATTCCCCTCCCTGTGCATCCAAACATCCTGTTTGCTTTTCCTACGGCTCTGTTACAGTGTGTTGGAATTAAGTTTTCTGATATCATGTCCTCTATGTCCTTTTCCTTCTTGGTGCATTCCAACACCACCCACCCCATGTTGTGCTACCCGTTGCCCAAAGTGCATCATCTTTTGTTTTGTTTTTTGCATTGAAGCACAGCTGGCAGATCTTTGTCCATTCTGCAGCCTGTCCAGATCCTTCCTGTGTTCCCTTATCCTTTCCTGTGTGCCAACACTTATATAAATCTGTGTCATCTGTGAAGAAGAAGACCTTGCCCTTAATGCCTTCTCCTCTATCATGAATCAACATATGAAAAGGGCAGATCCCAGCACTGATCCCTATGGTATTCCACTCATAACCTTACTTACCTCCGAAAACTCCCCATTTACTGCAGCCGTTTGTGTCCTTTCCTTCAGCTAGCATTTTATCCAAGTCACCAGTATTTCCTGCACACCCGAGTCCCTCAGCTTCTTGACCAGTCTCCTGTGGGTTACTGTGTCAAGGGCTTTACTAAAATGTAAGTGTACTAGTAACGCCAACTAGGACAGTGCACTGTGCACCTGAGAAAGGTGGTGTATGTTGGAGGGGGTGGGGGGAGAGGGGCACCCACTATCACATATTTTAGAGGTATAATGTCATTAGGGATTTCTGTAAACCTGTGGCTGAAAAGACACAGCTTCTGAAATTGTTACATGGGCTGAATAATGTACATTTGGTGCTGGGGTGCATACCAACTAAAATGAAATCTAAGAGAAGGAAACTTCTTTAGTATTTTGGCTGCTGCTGCTTGTAAATCTGTCACTAAATGCTGGCTAACTGCCATATATGCCCAAGATCTGGACTGGATTCAGGTGATAAGGAGAATCAAACAAACGGAACTGTTACTGCTGAGCTTTGCCTTTGTAAAGACTAACTTAACTCCTGTTGGCTTCCCTTTTTGACCTGGATGAAGAACTAAAGGGAAGTTGTATTGCTTCCACAGTTGTTTTACATTACAGTACTTAACAAGGCCTAAGAGCAATTCCTCTGCAAAATATCTAGGGCATCAGTTCTAGTTATTCTAATGTTTGTTACAGTTATCATATCTCTGTATATTAAGGTAAAAGAATTTCTGTTAGATTATGAAAATGATCTGAACTGTATATCTCTCATTTACTGTATTCTATAACAGAGATAGTGCCAGGACTCCAAGGGGTCGGAATGGGTTTGCTGCACTCTCCCTCCCCCCATGACTGCCAGCCATCAATGCTTTCCAAGCCCCAGCTGTGAACCTTAGGCAGCTCTCTTGCTGCCCCCCGCTGCCAGTCAGGAGGCTGCTCTCACCTCTGATGCTGTCCTTTGTCTCCCAGCGCAAAGTTTAACTTGGGGCCGGAATCACCACCGCGGTCACACACTGCCAGGACTCTAAGGGGTCTTAAGAGGGAAGTTTGCTGCATTCTGCTTCCCCTCTACTAACTGCCTGCCACCAATGCTTCCCCTCTACTAACCGCCTGCCACCAATGCTTCCCCTCTACTAACCGCCTGCCACCAATGCTCACCAGGCCCCAGCTCCTGGACCTCGGGTAGCCTTTTGCTTTGGGCGCTTCTTCCACCTCAAGCCAATCAGGAGGTTGTTTTCACCTCTGAGTCCAGTCCTTTGTCTCCTGGCACGAGGTTTAACTCACCTCTGGAATCACTGCTCCAGCTGCATGCTGCCAGGGCTCCAATTAAGGGGGTTTATTACTTACTGTACTAGCGAGAGGGTCCTGAAAGGGCTGACAGCCCTTAAGATAGATAAGGCCCCAGGACCAGATGGGTTGCATCCAAGAATACTTAGGGAATTAGCAGCAGAATTGGTTGAACCATTGGCTGCGCTGTTCAAAAACTCACTTAGGTCCGGGAAGTTTCAAGGGATTGGAGAATGGCAGATGTTATACAGCATCATTGGGGGACAGCCAGGGAACTACAGACCTGTCAGTCAGACCCTCCATCATGAGGAAGGTGATGGAGTCACTAATCAAAGAGGACCTCATGGACTTCCTAGAGAGCAATAGGCTCCAGGATAGTAAACAACATGGTTTTGTGGTGGGAAGGTCATGTCAGGCTAACCTGAATTTTTTTTTTATTTGTTTGGGTGACCAAGGAAGTAGACAAGAGCCGCGCTGTGGATCTGCTTTACTTTGACATTAGCAAGGCTTTTGATTCGGTACCACACAAAAGGTTGCTCAAAAAGATGGAAGACCTGAATGCAGCTAAAACTGCAGTGAACTGGGTGGGTAGTTGGCTAGAAGGAGGCAGCAGAGGGTGGTGGTCAACGGGGTTAAATAAGAGGAAAGGGAGGTTACAAGCGGGTTTCCACAGGGTTCTGTCCTGGGTCCAGTACTCTTCAACATGTTCATTACTGACATTGTTGAGGGAATTCAAGGCAGGCTGTGTCTTTTTGCAGACGATACAAAACTATGTGGAAGAGTGGATAGTGATGAGGGAATAAGGGATATGCAGAGGGACCTTCAGAAACTTGAGTGGTGGTCAAACATCTGGCAGTTAAAAATTCAACACCAGCATGGTCCGGTGGTGCTGAGGATTGAGGTGCTGGATGCTACACTTGTGCTACGCCAGCGACCCAGCTTCAGGAACGGGCCAGGGTTGTAAGGGATTGGCTGGGGGGAGGAAGATTGAGCGTCCCAGTGGATGCTGTCCTCCTCCTCCAGGGTAGGCTGGGTTACCGGGTGGCATATGCACCCATAGTACTACCGCCGGTGGCAGCACTGTCAGTAGGTGCACGACTCTAAGGAGTCGGGGAGAGAGGGCGCTGCTAGGTGCTCGATGGCATGCATCAGCACGCCGTTCATCTGGACGTATTTCCTTCGCACCAACGCCCTCAGGGGGATAGGGACAAAAGTGGGGGAAAATGTAAAAAACCCCAGACACCGAGCTCAGTGAAGCCAGGATTCCAGCACGTCGGGACCCGTTGGAAGGAGTCGGGGGGAGGGTAATGAGGCCCCCTCCAAAGTAAGGCCAAGGCTCGGGGCAAGTAAAAAAAAAAATAAAAGGTCAACATCAAAACGTGCAAGGTAATGCCACTAGGGAAAAGGAACCCCAAGATCGAGTACTGGATGGGTGTGGTGAGACTTAGCACTACTGAAGAGGAACAGGATCTAGGAGTTGTCATCAGTAACTCCCTTAAACAAACTAACCAGTGCAACAAGGCTGAGGGGATGCTGGGATGTATCTGGAGGAGTATTGATAGCAGAAGAAAAGAGGTAATACTTCCCCTATACAGAACCCTGGTGAGGCCTCACCTGGATTACTGCATCCAGTTCTGAAGCTCTCATCTGAGAAAGGACAGGGATAGGTTGGAAACAGTGCAGCGTAGAATAACAAAAATGATTCCGTGCTAGCAGGGCAGATCCTATGAGGAGCTCCTCAAGGCACTAAATATGTACTCACTGGAAACCAGAAGGGAGAAGGGAGATATGAGAGAAACCTTCAAGTTTCTTAAAGGAATTAAGATAAACTGCAGGGAGTTATTTACCCTGAATACTGACTTGAGGTCACATGGTCACGAGTGGAAATTAACAGGAGGGAGGTTCAGGAGGGACATGAGGAATCACTTCTTTACAGAAAGGGTGATGGTACCTTGGAACAGTCTGTCGGCTGAGGTGGTGGGTGGAAACACAGACAGGGGATTCAAGCAGGCATGGGATAGAATGAAGGGAATAGTGGTTGCCCAGGGCGACAAGGCCATTGAGGGGAATGGGGATAGGACGGGGAGGTTTAGTACCATGGAGGAACAGTAGGTTCCAGGGAAAGTTCCAGGGATTATAGGGAGTATGGGTAGACTGGATGGTCATCAGGTCTTTTTCTGATATCATGGTCTATGTTTCTATGTTTGCTGCACTCCCATCGAGCAGCAGCTACCAACGCTTGCCTGGCCCCAGCTCCAGGACCTCAGGCTGCCATTTTGCTATGGGTGCCCCACAGCCAGTCAAGAGGCTGCTTACACCTCTAAGGTAGGTCCTTTGTCTCCCGGTGTGAGGTTTAACTAGACTCTGGAATCACTGCTCCAGTCACATGCTGCCAGGACTCCAAGGGTTCACAAGGGATTTGCTGCACTTCCCCCAGTCCCCTGACTGCCAGTCACCAGCACTTGCCAGGCCCCAGCTCCCAGACCTTAGACGTCCTTCTTGTTACAGCTCCTCTCCGGTGCAACCAGTTAGGGTACTTTCACCTCTGAGGTGGGTCCTTTCTCTCCTGGTACAAGGTTTAAATCATGGATGGAATCACTGCTCCAGCTACACGCTGCCAGGACTCCAAGGGGTCTTGAGTGGTTTGCTGCACTCCCCTTTATCCCCACCTGAACTTCCAGGCTGCTTTCAGCCTTGAGAAAGGTTCTTTTTCTCCTGCTGAAATTATGCCCTACCTAGTGGTCCTCCACTGCGGTCTTCACATGAAGGGCCAAGAGCAAAGGGCATCATGGGAGTCTGCCCAAGGGAATCAGCCTAAGGAGTCAACCGGTGGCCAGACATGCTGCCCTAAACTACTTAAAGCCATATCTGCTGAACACAGGCAGGGTGTCTACGACTGGTACAAACGTACCTGGTGGCATAGTAAGTACTGTACCATTACTGTTCTGTTGCAAACAAACTGAACATAAAGCATCTCCCCTAATACCTGAAAATACAGCTATTATACAGGCCATTGATAGCTTTGTGGCTTAGTGCTTTTAGGCCATGGTACTGATATATGCTTGTGCTTATCAACCCTATCTACAGTTCAGCTATAGATCTCTGATTATAAGTTTCACGCATTGCTGTGACTGCTTGCTTACTCAGATCCTATGTACCTTAGCCATTGCTGTTATGCCTGTTTGTACCATTCTCTGAAAATGCATTATTCTGTCTTTAGATAAGCTTCCTTATGCATTTTCCATTAAATATCTTCTGTGTTTCTTATATCCTGTTTTTTTTAATTTAAAAGTTGCATAAAATACAGGATAGGTTCTATAAGAAATGTCTCATTTCTAGGGACATGGATATGTTGTTCATCTACACTTATTGGCAGGTATCCTTGCCGCTTTAAATCTTGCCGGAAGGTCTTCAAGCTGGCTCCTCCCACCCACCCGGGTGGTATAACTCTCGGCTCCGCCCCATGACGCCAGATCTTCCTTACCGCTTGGAAGCTCAGGTTCCCTCCTTAACGCTCTGCGTTTGAGACTGGTTCCTATTTCTTCCCTTTGCGAATTCAAAAGTTTTTGCTAAAAAGACTTCAGTCTTCGATCCCTCGCGGCTGCGATGGACAAATCGACTCCCGGTTTTCGGAGATGCCCCTGCGGGCAGAAGATGTCTCGGACGGATCCACACTCCACGTGTGTCTACTGTTTAGGCCTTGAGCACGACCCGCAGGACTGCGACTTGTGCTCTTCCTTTTCGGCCTATGTCCTCGAAGACCGTGCTGCCCGATTGCATCTGGGCCGTCCCGAGGAGCGTTTCCCTCCGGTGAAGTCTAAGGAGGCCCGGTTGGCGGTGTCCGCGGCGGCGGGCTCGGCGGATCAGCTCGAGCAGATGATCGCCTCAAGAGGAGGCGCGCTGGCCATATCTTTCCTCAGCCGTCAGCGCATTTATCCCGCTCTCTCTGGGTTCCTCCTATACAGCTTCCTTTAAGGAGCTTTGTCTGTCCCTCTCCACTAAGGGAGAAGGGCCAACGTCTGCTGGACCTTTTTCTCGGTCCAAAAAGAGGGACAAAGGTAAATCCCTCCGTCGACGCTCTTGGGAGCGGGAAAGGTCCCTCTCCCCGAGTCTTCGACAGTCGACTTCGGTCGACCGCTCAGCTTCGGCCACTGGTCTCACGGTGTCCCCGTCAGGTCAGTTGACTGAGACTCCCGTCGACGAAGTCGAGATTTTTCTCAATCCGTTGGACGGGTTGTCGCCTATAGAAGCCGAGACTCCCTCTCCCTGTCTCCGGGAAGTTGAGGATCCTGGGCTTGCCTGTGCCTCCGGTTCCAGAGCCCTCGGATGAACCCTCCGGGCGAAGGAGTGCGGTTCCTGCCGACCCTTCTCGCACCGACCTCGGAAAAGCCGAGGCTCTCGGTCTCGGACCTCTTCAGCGGTCCAGCCGATCCCGCCCGTCATAAGGCGGTCTCGGTCTCGCACCACGGTAGCGGCGGCCGCCGTCCCTCGGACGAGGGAGGCTTCGCGAAGTTACGTCGGCGGTACGAGGACACTCATGTGGCAACAGTTCCTCCTGACGAGAATAAGCCGGCGCGTGCTCCCGACCATTAAGTGGCTGTCACGGGCGGCCGACACAACCCTCGACTTGCCGAGCCTGTACCCAGGCGGTTGTTCGGTCAAAACCAGCTGCTCCACCGGATTCCGGTGGAACCTCCGCCTCCACAGCCACTATTGGGGGCTCGACCAGGGATTCTCGATGGCTGAGGGTCTACCCATAGGCTGTCTGTTACCCTCACTCCCGACCGACCTCGGCAGGTAGAGGGTGGCTCAGGCCAGAGGCAGCTCTTCGAGGACTCGTCTGAGTCAGAGGATAATTCCTCCTTTTTCTCCAAGCGAATAGACTTGGAGTCCTCAGGAGGACAGTCAATGGACGATAGCCCGTCGTCCTTCCTAGGACTGCTTCGGCTCATCTCGGAGTCCACCAGGATGAAGCTCGAACCCGTTTCCAAACGGGCCAGGTATCCCCTCACGGAGATTCTGGACCGAGGGGATTCTCCAACGGAGGCCTTTCCGGTGGCCGAGGCCATAGTGGGTCCGCACTGGAGCTTTGGCAGCGCCCTGCTTCCTGTCCTGCGCCGGCCAGGATGGCCAGGAAGTATGGCGGTCCCTACGGTTCCCTGTCCGGTTTTCGGAGCACCCCTCTGCTGAGGGGTTGGTTACCGACAGCGTTTTCGGTGCGCCCGGCGCGCGCCAGGGATGTGGACAAACCTCCCGACAAGGAATCCAAGAAACTGGATTATGTCGGGCTAAAAGTCTATGCTGCGCCCTCTCGGCTTCGCAGGCCAGTTCGCCGTCCTCATGGCACATTTTTCATGCCCTGTTGGGCTCCCTGGATGAGGTCATCCTCATCTTCCCGCGGATCTGCAGACTACGGTCAAGCAGGTGCGGGACCAGGGCAGGGGAGTGGCCAAACAGCAGCTCCAGACTGCTTTAGATATTGGGACTCATGTGCCAGGTGGGTGGCGGCGCGGTGGCTATCACGTCGGCGGGCTTGGCTGAGGATATCCACCTTACCGGATACCAGCACAAGTTGGCGGATGTTCCCTTTTGGGACTGACCTCTTGGCCCTGGGGTGGAAGGTCACCTGCAGAGGATCGAGAAGTCCATGCTACCTTGGACTCGGTCTCTTCCGCTCAGAAGGACAAAGGCCGCAAACCACAGCCTAAGCCCTTTAAGTCCTTCTGCGCCCCGCGCCTTGCCCAGCTAGCGTCAGGGCAGCAGGCTCGGCCTTGGCATCCCAAACCCAAGCCACCGCTTCCTCTAACAGGAGGCAGGAGGAAAGGCCCAGGAGGTCCCTCGGCGGTCCCTCCTCCAAGCCTGCCCAGTGACGGGCTGAGGGTGTCGCCCCATCCCTCACCTTACCCCTGGTTCCCTGTGGGGGACGTCCCGACACTTCCTTTCCGCCTGGTCCGCTGTTACCACGGACAGGTGGGTACTGGAGGTGGTGGGAAAAGGCCTGCCTCTGGAATTCGAGCAGGCCCCACCCTTCAGAGCCGTCGCTTCTCTGGGGCCCGGGGTCCGTAGCCTCACTGTCGGCTCGTCGAGCCGACATCGCTCTCCTCCTCCGAAAGGAGGTGATCAGGGTGGTAGCGGACCCCCCCTCAGACCCAGGGTTTGTGTCCAGGTACTTCCTGGTTCCGAAACGGACGGGGGGCTGGCGCCCCATTCTCGACCTACACGACCTAAACAAGTTCCTAAGGTCTCGAACCTTCAGGATGGTCACTCTGGCTCAGATACTACCATCCTTGGAACGCGGCGTGTGGTTCTGCTCTCTGGACTTGCAGGACGCGTTTTTCCACGTCCCTATCCGTCCGTCTCACCAGAGATTCCTTCGCTTCCGAGCGGAAGGATCCCTTTTCGAGTTCCGAGCCATGCCCTTCGGCTTGTCTCCAGCTCCCAGGGTCTTCACCAAATGCATGGCAGTGGTGACAGCATTCCTGCGGCGCCGAGGGGTCCGGGTGTACCCTTACCTGGACGACTGGCTGATAGCAGCTCCCTCCAGGCAGGAGGTGGAGTGGTCCAGAGATCTGGCCCTCCAGGTCTGCTCTCAACTGGGCCTCCTTATCAACGAGGCCAAGTCGGAACTCGAGCCGAAGCAGGTGATTCTGTTCATCGGGGCGCAGCTCGACTCTCTTCGAGCCAGAGCGCGGCTCCCGGCGGACAGGGCCGAGGTTCTTTCCTCCTTTGCCCAATCATTTCTGGTTGGACAATTGCGCCCTGCCCGGGATTTCCTGCACCTCCTGGGTCTCATGGCGGCCTGCACCAGCGTGGTCCGTTGGGCCAGCTGGAACATGCGTTCCCTTCAATGGGGACTGGCCAGTCAGTGGTCACAACGCTGCGATCCTTTGGACCAGCTTGTGTCGGTGACACAGGAGATGTGGAACGCTCTCCAGTGGTGGATCGTCGCAGGTCATTTGCAGGAGGGCATCCCGTGCTCGCCCCGAGCCGACGGTCTCTCTATCGACCGATGCCTCTCTGATGGGTTGGGGTGCCCATCTGGGGGAACACCGGGCTCACGGCCTCTGGTCCCCGCGGGAGTCCCGATGCCACATCAACCTGCTGGAGCTCCGAGCGGTCCGCCTAGCTCTCACCGCCTTTGCTCCGTTCCTCCGGTGTCAAGTGGTCCGAGTCCAGATGGACAACACCACGACCATGTACTATCTAAACCGCCAGGGCGGGACGCGCTCCATGCTTCTATGCAAGGAAGCTATCCGCATTTGGTCACTCGTGCGCAGCCTGGAGGCGGATCTCCTAGCCATTCATGTGGCAGGAGCCTCCAACACCCCGGCCGATGCCCTAAGCCGGATAGGGGCTGCATCCCACGAGTGGTCTCTCCTGCCGGAGGTAGTACAGCATCTGTTCTCCCATTGGGGCACACCTCAGGTGGACCTGTTTGCCTCCAGGGAGAACGCGAAGCTGAGGCTGTTCCATGCCCGCCCCCCTCAGCAGGGCTCGCTGCAGGGGGATGCCTTCTCGAGGCAATGGACCCCGGCCTCTTCTACGCCTTTCCCCCATTTCCCTTGATCCACAAGGTGCTTCTCAAGGCGAGGAGGGACAAGGCGCAGGTGATTCTGATAGTCCCAGACTGGCCTCGCCAGTTCTGGTACCCAGATCTCCTCAGTCTCAGCTCGGGACTCCCGGCAGCTCCAGCTCCGCCTGACCTGCTCTCAGTCAATCAGGGAAGGTGTTCCATCCGGACCTTCAATCCCTGCACCTGACGGCCTGGTTCCTGAGCTGCTAGAGTTCCAGGCCTTGGGTCTTTCCGGAGGTCCTCAATGTAGTTGAGGCGTCCTGTAAGGAGTCGACCAGAAAATGCTATGCCTTCAAATGGAAAAGGTTTTCCATTTGGTGTCAGAACAAGGGCTTGGACCCTTCCTCCTGTTCCTGGCAAGCATCTTGGACTATTTATGGTCCCTTTATATCAAGGGCTTAGGTCGTCGACTTGGGCGCACCTGGCAACCATCTCCGCCACCGGGCGCGGCGGGGAAGTGGTCGGTGGCGCAGGAGAAGGTGGTCTGGCGCTTTTTCAAAGGCCTTGATCACATTTCCCCTCCGGTGCGAGAACCTCCACCTCCGTGGGATCTACTGCTGGTACTGGCAAAGCTCATGGGCAAGCCATTTGAACCTATGCACAGGTGTGCTCTCTCTCACCTGTCGTGGAAGACCGCCTTCTTGGTGGCTATCACGTCAGCCAGAAGGATGGGAGAGCTCCAGGCGCTTTCCATCGAGTCTCCTTACCTGGTCTTCCACAGGGACAAGGTTGTCCTGCCCCACCCGAAATTCCTTCCGAAGGTGGTGTGAGAGTTTCACCTTAACCAGGTGTTGACTCTGCGGTGTTCTACCCCAATCACACCTCGGAGGCCGAATATAGGCTCCATACTCTGACCCTAGAAGGCGCCGCCTATTACAAAGAGCGTATCGCTGAAATTGGGAGAGGTTCGCCAGCTGTTGTCACCCACGCTGAAGCCGGCATCTGGCAGACCTGCAGCTGGTGACGATAAGCAGGTGGGTCACCCTGCATAGATCTCTTGTTAAGTTGGCGGGCATGGAGCCTCCCAGAGGGATAAGAGCTCATTCTACCCGCCATACTGCTGCAACGTGGCTGCTTCCAGGGACGCCCTATCCAGGAAATCTGCAGGGCTGCTACCTGGAAGTCAGCACACACCTTCATTACCCACTACCACATCGACCTTGAGTCACGCCCGGGATGCTGGTTTGGGGCCTCGGTTCTCAGTCTCTTTCCCAAGTAAGTATTTGGGGTAAAGTCCTTGCCCTCCTCCCGGAGAACTGCTAGGAGTCTGCCAATAAGTGTGGATCAACAACATATCCATGTCCCTAGAAATACAGGTTACTCACCTGTAACAGGAGTTCTAGGAATGGGTATGTTGTTCATCCACCATGACCTCCCAGCCGATGCACAACCTGAGCTTCCAGCGGGCCAGATCTGGCGTCATGGGGCGGAGCCGAGAGTTATACCACCTGGGTGGGTGGGAGGAGCCAGCTTGAAGACCTTCCGGCAAGATTTAAAGCGGCAAGGATACCTGCCAATAAGTGTGGATGAACAACATATACCATTCCTAGAACTCCTGTTACAGGTGAGTAACCTGTATTTACAGAATATCCCAAGTCATAAAAATAATAAGAGAACAAAAATAAACGTACACAAATCAGCTAATAACAATAAGTGTGTTTTCATGGAGCAACGTCTTTTTAAACCATGTTTAAAAATACCAAAGGTGGGCAAATTTCTAAGCTAAGGGGACAAGTTATTCTAAGAAAAAGGGGCCCCGTATGAGAAAAATTCTTTACTATAGTGTGTGTAAAACCTAGGTAAGAAAAAAACAAGCCCAGGTGCATCTCGGGAACTGTACTGTAGACAGAACATGACTCTCGTAATTAGGCTACTCTTCGGGTGCACAAAGCCACTGTATGAGGGCTGTGTATATAACCCCCACACTGATGGCAGTTTCTGCCCTTGCTTCCCTCACTAAGGCTCTTGCTGAATTGCTTTGAGGTGAATTAATGGTACTCAAGGACTTCAATTTTAATTGCATCTCTGAGTTAGGGAGTGGGCCAAAGGTAGTCCTCCTGGAGGCCCAGCTTACCCAAATTATCATAGAACTGACTTGAAGAAACATCAGAATGGGTAACCACACTCTCCTTGTCTCCAAACCAGATTGGATCAGAGATGCAGGCATATGACCACTCCACTATATTCTGTGTGTGGAATAATGTCTTCCTAATCCTCCTCCCAGGGTTTTTATGGCCCATGACTGCTCCAAATTTGATGCAAGTGCCTTTCTGTCTACATTATCTGGCATCCAGTAACATAGAAACATAGAAACATAGAAGTTGACGGCAGATAAGGACCGCAAGGCCCATCCAGTCTGCCCATTTCTTTTTCTACCTTATAAATGTGCCATCGGCCTTTGCTCTGTCAGTGACCTATCTATTCATAGTCATTTGTATTGCTCCCTTATGCCTATCCCATGCCTGTTTGAAGCCCTGCACTGTATTCATAGCCACCACTTCTTGTGGTAAGCCATTCCATGCATCCACCACCCTTTCTGTGAAAAAGAATTTCCTCACATTCCCCTTAATCGGCCTCCTCTAATCTCATCCTGTGTCCTCTTGTCCTGCTATTTTCTTATATTTAAACATGTTAGACTCTTTCACCTTGTTTATGCCTTAAGGTGTTTGAATGCCTCGATCATATCACCTCTCTCCTCCTTTGCTCAAGGGTATACATATTGAGCTCGTTAATCTGTCCTCAGATGTCTTCTGATGCAGTCCCTGCACCATTTTGGTTGCCCTTCTCTGGACTGCCTCAATTTGGTTAATGTCCTGTGAAGGTGTGGCTCCAATACTGCACGCAGTACCCAGATGGGGCCTAACTAATGTCTTGTACAGAGGGATTATTACTCCCTCTTACGACTGTGATACCCTCTACTAATACACCCTAACACCCCCTAGCCTTACCTACTGCTTTAGAGGTCTGCTTGGATGATTTTAGGTCATCAGTGATGATGATGCCCAAGTCTCTTTCTTCCTTTGTGACTGCTAGCAACTCCCCTCCCAGCCTATAAGTGGCTTCAGGGTTTCTCTTCCCTATGTGCATGATTTTGCACTTCTTTGCATTAAATCCCAGTTGCCACTCTTCTGACCATTCTGCTAGTTTATCCAGATCTCTTCTCATTCTGCCCACCCCATCTGGCTCATCTACTCTGTTGCAGATCTTGGTGTCATCTGCAAACAGACAAGCCTTACCCTCTAGTCCATCTGCAAGGTCACTAATGAAGATGTTGAATAGGATGGCCCAGGACTGATCCCTGAGGTACCCCACTTGTGACTTGCATCTCTTCTGACTGTATACCATTTACCACCACTCTCTGTTTTCTGCCAGTCAACCAGTTTTGCCACCCAGTTGACCAACTTCTGACCCACCCCGAGCCTACCCAGCTTATTTATCAATCTTCTATGTGGAACAGTGTCAAAAGCTTTGCTGAAGTCAAGGTAGGCGACATCAGCTGCTCCCCCTTGGTCCACCACTCTGGTTACCCAGTCAAAGAAATCTATGAGATTAGTTTGACAGGACCTTCCTTTGTAAACCCATGCTGTCTTGGATCCTGTGCACCTATGGATTCCAGGTGTTGCACTATCCTTTCCTTAAGGAGTGCCTCCATAATCTTGCCCACTACTGAGGTAAGACTGACCAGTCTGTAGTTCCCCGCCTCCTCCCTGCTACCACTCTTGTGGAGCGGGATCACATGAGCCCTTCTCCAGTCTTCTGGGACCTCTCCTGTGCTCAGAGACTCACTAAACAATTCTGCTAATGGCTCTGCTAGTTCCTCCTTTAGCTCCTTCAGTACCCTGGGATGTATGCCATCAGGTCCCATTGCCTTATCCACTCTGGAGCTTAGCAAGCTCTTGTAGGACCCTTTCTTTTGTGAAGGCGTGGTGCTCACCTCCCTCCCCCTGTGTCCATGATGCTGAGCTGTGGGCCCTGCCCTACCTTCTCTTCAGTAAATACTGAGCAAAAGTATCTATTTAGGATAGATGCCTTTACAGGGTCCTCCTCCTCACATGCTCCTTTTCTCCATTGCTTAGCAATACCCTCCTGGACTTTCTCCTTTCACTAATGTATCTATAGAAAGTCTTGTCACCTTCTTTTACTGTTCGTGCTAGTGTTTCCTCAGTTTGGGACTTTGCCTGCCTTACTGCCTTACTTGCTTCCCTTAGGGCAGTTTGGTATGCCTCCCTATCTTCATCCGCTGTGTTCCCTTATATTTCCTGAAGGCCAGCCTTTTGGCTCTGACCTTTTCTGCTACTGTATTTGAGAACCAAAGTGGTTTCCTTCTTCTTTTGCACTTCCTTTTCTGTCTAACACAATGGGATGTTGCTTCAAGTATTGCATCCTTAATGCTTGCCCACTTTGCCTGTACCCCTCACCTGTGTTTCTTTTGCCAGGGCTAGCTTAACTCTGTTGGCCATCTTATCAAAGTCAGCTCCTCTGAAGTCCCATATTTTGCCTTGAATGGGATGATTTAGATGTAGTAGCCAAATTGAACCATACCATGTGATGGTCACTGGCCC
This sequence comes from Neoceratodus forsteri, assembly GCA_016271365.2. Classification (NCBI taxonomy): domain Eukaryota; kingdom Metazoa; phylum Chordata; order Ceratodontiformes; family Ceratodontidae; genus Neoceratodus; species Neoceratodus forsteri. The sequence goes on along the minus strand of CM028135.1, from coordinate 886,996,502 downwards.
CAGGTGACCTTCTACCTGGAGATCTGTGATCCCTTCTTTGTTAGTCAGTACTAGATCTAGGATAGCCCTGTCTCTTGTGGGTTGCTGTACCAGTTGTTTGAGGCCCTCCCCTGCAGGGAATCCACTATGAGTCTAGTTCTGGCAGATGTTCCTGCTGGTATTGACCAATCTGTATCCGCATGTTGAAGTCTCCCATTATCAGAACCTCCCTTTAGCTGTCATGTTTTGTATATCTTCTAACAGTAATGTGTCTATGTCCTCCCTCTGGTCTGGGGCCTGTAGACAACCCCAGTTCTTATGGCTGTCCCATTTCCTGTTTCCAGGGTGACCCACAGTTCTTCTGGCTCCTTGTGTGTATTCTGAATTTCTGTAGCTTTGATATTTTCATTAACATACAGGGCCACTCCTCCCCCCCTTTTTGCACCTCTGTCTCTTCTGAACAATACATAGCCAGGTACTGAAGTCTCCCAAGTGTGGTTACTGGTAAACCACGTCTCACTAATTGCTACTATGTCCAGTTTAGCCTCTGACATTATTGCCTGCAGGTCTGGGATCTTATTTCTCAGGCTGTGAGCATTTGTGTACATGATTTTCCATTGGCCAGATTTTGGTGTGTTAGTTGTTGGGTGAAGTTTGGCATTACCCCTGTGCATCGTATGGGGAGACAAACCTTTTTTCTTACCTGGTGATGCAAATGAACGGCAAACACGCTGAATTCCTGTTTGACCACTAGCTGAGGGGGGAGGGGTGTTCTTCCCATTCGACGATGGGTGCTGCCACCCTCTCCCATTTGCTAGTTTAAATATTCTGCAAAGACGAAACTTCTGCCCCAATGCACTGACTCCTCTTTAGTCAGATGCAGTCCATCAAATTTAAAGAACTTTCGCTCCCAGAACTGTTGCCAGTTCCCTACAAATCTGTGTCCTTTTTCCTGGCACCAGTCCTTGAGCCACGTGTTTAGCTCCCTGTCTCCCCTTCTCTGACCTTCCGTCCATCTGCTCCCTCTCCCAGACTGGCAGGATCTCAGAGAAGGAGATGCCGGACAAAATAGATGATAGTTTGTCACCCAGCCTAGTCAGGTGTTCCTTGGTCTCCACAACTGACCGGGGCGAAGATCATTAGTCCCTATGTGTACTAGGACATCAATGTTTTCTCCTGCTTTGTGAACAATTTTAGTAACGCGGTCAGTGTCTCTCCATGCTGATGTACCTGGGAGACATCTGACCATCACCCTGGCTGGAGATGGGTATCAACTCCCGAATCATGGAGTCTCCTATGATCAGAAGTTTTTGGATTTCCTTTGTGCTTGTTTAGTTTTGGTTCCTGATTTGGGTGAGTTTTGTTGTGCTAGCTCCTGCTCTGCAGTGTCCTGCTCTGCAGTGTCTTCTGCCTCTTTATTTGATTTCAGAGATAGAGGCAGATACCTGTTTGTAGTGTTTATATGGTTTTGGAGGCAATGTGATGGAGGCAGAGAGTGATGAGGCACCTGATTTGCTCCTCCTAACCACCTGCCAACCTCCTGGACCAACTACCCTCTGCGGTTGAGGTTTTTCTGTTGGATGCTGGGAAATGGATGGTGGTTCTTATAATGTATTTCCTCTTCAATATGAAATTTGAGGCGTCAATCTCTGCCCATGCTGCCCGAGCTGGAGCCCTAAGATCTCCAAAGGCCCAGCATGTAGGACAGTGTCCTAAATCCTGTAAGACTGTCCTTCTGAAAATTGTTCCACAGTACCTGCAGTTAATGAAATCCATTCCAAATAAGTTGCTGGGTTTGTAACCTAGTCAGAGTAATTAAAAGGAAAAAAAAGGAAAAAAATGCAAGTAATGGTTTAATTGTGCTTTGTTTAACTTGTTATAACAAGTTAAATTACTAGTGCCCTTGTAAATGAGATCACCTTTTGGAGGCCCCACTGATCCGCCCTTCCTGCTCTGCCACAGGAAATGTCACAACTGTGGTACCCTATAAAGGAGAGCGTGGGGTGGTTGGGGATGGGGTGGGTGGCTGGGCCCTTCCTGCCTAAAAGAAGAACCACGGACGAAAGAACAAGGAGGTAAGAGCAGAAACAATCAGTCAACAACAACATGCAGTAACCCTGAAAGCTTATCCTAATGTTAGATAAAACTGTAAAACCTGTAAAGCACCACCTGTCATAATTTCAGAGAAGATATACCCTGTAAGAAACACTTTGCTCCAGAGAAAATAAAGCAGTAACAGAAGATATACCTTGCAAAGACAATTTGAATCAGAAGATTACAGAGTAATCTGTTAGCACACACCTGTAGGCACACCTTGTAATAATGCAGAAGAAGGTATACCAGCAACAACAATTTGAATCAGAGAAAAATAAAGCAATGAAATGTTAGCAACAAACAGTAGCAATCCCTGTGAGTAGAAAATAAAAACACCACCACACAGTAAATCTGCTTAGCCAAACTAAGTCTTAATCCTTCTCCCTTGCTCTGGTAAGTTTCTCTACTCTGCCTTTCAAGCAGTCTTAGAAGGAAAGAGCTCAGGTGAAGCTAGGTGCCTTGGCCAGCAAACCAAGTCTTCCAAGGCATCCAGTATGCCATAGTTAGAGGATCTCCTGATGTGGATTCTTCTCTACATTTCTTTGTATCTTTCTTTCTTCTGCCCACGTCCATGCCTGGTTTAAGCAGCTGAGGGTTAAAGGCCATCAATCAAAGTGGCTAGACCACACTCTTAGGTAATCTATGAAGATGAGAGATAAGGCTTGGGGATCTTTTTAAAAACTCAGGTCTCACGTCTGATTGGAAAATATATGAGGAACTTGGGAATGACTATAAAAGGAACCTGAAAACTGCCAAAAGGAAATACCTACAGCACCTGCAGGACAAAAATTTATCTGATCACAAGCAGTTCTAGGTGCAAATTAATACACTTCTTAAAGGTCGTGCCAGCTCAGGTGAATGTGATATTGTGGCTGGGATGGTAAGATCTACCAAGACCCTGTGTCTGCTGCTAATGCCTTTAATAACCTTTTTGCAGCTCTAAACAGATTCAGACCCCCCTCCCTTCCTTGGACCTCCTCCCCCTTCCTTGGATCAGACATTAAATGAGTGTCAACACCCAGAGTTCCATTTCCATTTGATACAAAGAAAATAGGTGCTGTCTTTCCTAAAGCAGTTAAGGGCAGAAGGCGCAGCCGCTGGCCATGACAAATTTGAGCCAAAGCTCCTAAAGATAGCTGCTCCTCGTAATGCCTCCTCCACTGTGATGCTGCGTAACAAATCAGTAATTGAAGGGAGAGTTCCTAAAAGCTGGAAAGTGGCCCTTGTAGTTCGGGTACACAAGGGGTCCCAGGGAACTGGCAGAAAACTACCCCACCATGTCCTTGCTTAGTTGCCTATCCATGAAAGGATGGTTTACAATCAGATGCAGGAATATTTGTAACAGGGACAACTGCTGACTGACAAGCAACATGGCTTGAGGAAAAATCATTGCACAGACACTGCATTGGTAAAGCTGTTGACTGATATACTCTAAGCTGTAGACAAAGGGCTCTCAACAGGTGCTGTATTTATAGACCTTACTAAAGTCTTTGATTTGGTGGATCACAGCCTCCTGTTAGCTAAGTTAAAACTAGTTTTGATAGTCTGTCTTGTCAGTGATTCTCCCATTGCCTCACTAATAGATCTCAACAGGTTAAGTAGAGAGGTGTACAGTCTATGCAATGGCCCATAACAGACGGTGGTCCCCTAGGCTCCATTCTGGGTCCTTTGTTGTTTTCCCAATTTATTAATGATTTGCCCAATAACTGTGGTGGAGCTTATGTGCTGTTGTATGTGGATGATGCTGTGTTGTATAGATGCTCTGATGATGATACTCAAAACAGTAGCCGACTTACTGACGATTTCTGCGAACTAGAAAAACGGTTCGCTATTAACAAGCTAGTCCTAAACACAAAGAAAACGAAAGTGGTGCTGCTTGGCTTTCGGTATCTTGGTACTGCTCGACAACATTTGTTGTCTGTTGCCACATGCCATTGGTGTTCCATTTGAGGTGGTGGGCTCAGATAAATATCTTGGTGTCCAGCTGGACCAGGAAGTCTCCATTAAGCACCATGTTGATCACATCTTGGAGTCCTTACACCAGAAAATTGGGTTACTTTATTGCCTGAATAATTATCTATCTAAGGATTCATGGCATGCCATTGCCACCAGTACACTTCTCCCAGTTTTACTGTATGGTACACCAATTCTGCAATCCGTAAGATTTTCTGATGTAAATAAGCTAATGGTTCTCTACAACAAAATTGGTCAGTTTGCTGCCAGTGCCACATCAAGAGAGCACCACTGTGTTGTCTTCTGCTCTTTAAATTGGCCCTTCTTTGAAGGGAGATTCAGCTACCCCCTTCTCTGCTTTACATTCAAACTAGCTAAAGGTACTGCCCTTCCTAGCCTCAGTGATGTACTGGCACTCAAACCTCCTATGAGGATGCTTTGGTCATCCTTTAGTACCCTACTTGAAATACCAAGAACAAGGTCTTGTGTGGGCAGGAGATCCTTTGCCTTCTCTGCCCCCTCTCAGTGGAATGCCCTCCCGGTAATTCTCCAAGACTGTTCCTCCCTTGGTGACTTTAAAAACGTCTCAAGACTTTTTCTCCTTAAGCATAGTCTCTGTACTTCCAATCGCTGATATAGAAAGATTTGTCAAGGAGTTTGCTAAGAATGACAAAACGCAACATGTTTTATCAGGGGGTGTTCATGTCAAACTAACCAATTGGAATTCTATGACAAAGTCAGTAGATCTTTGGATCATGCCTTTCCAGTGGATGTGATAATTTTGGATTTCACGAAGGCCTTTGATACAGTACCACACAAGGAATTAATTGATGCCTTAAGGGACATGGGATTGGATAGTTACATTATTTATTAATTAATATCTCAGATTAGCACCTTTGAGCTAAAAGCTCTTTACATAGGTTCAGTGTCAGAGGAATAAGGTACAGAAGAACAAATATAGCTGGTAGGAGGCTAATACAAACAACTATACAGGTACATAGGATAAGTCACATTTGGAGCATGAGAGCTAACTACATGTGGCATTGTACAATGAATGCCATGGGCACGCATAAATACGTACTTGGGAGACAAAAGGGTGCAAGACAGTGGCTACAGCAAGAGGGGAGAGAGGTACAGCCCATAATGCCAAGTCAAAGGGTGGGCTTCTGAAGATATGGGAGAACTACAAATTAGGGGAAGAGAGAAATGGCCCATAAGGCCCAGGTAGGAGGGTGGAGATTGGTAGATAAGGACGGCTGGATGGGAGAGACGGAGAATCAGTTGAGAGGGCCTAGTCTAAGGTGATTAGGGTAGGTGATGTAGGGTGCATAGGCAGGGAGGGCATGGAAGGGAGAGGGAGGGGGTAAGGGAGGTAAAGGGGGGTGAAGAACAGGAAGGATGTGAAGTGCCAGGAGGGAGACAAAGGTCCAAGGGGAAGTGCAGGACAACTGATTGGGACTAATTAGTGGAAGCAGTCACAGCTGGCAACAGCAACTAGATGTTGTCTGAGCATTCGTTTAAAAGAGCCCAGAATGGGAGCCGAGGAGATGTCGATGTGAAGGGAATTGAACCAAAGTGGGGCCCGGTGAGCGAAAGATCTTTGACCTTGGGAGGCGTGACAGTGGGGAATTTTGAAAACCTGGCTATCTGAGCTTCTGGTGTGACGAGGGTTGGTGTACAGGACGAGGAGTTCCTGAACACCAGGGGGCATCATTCCAAGGCTTGCTTTTTTTGTGAGCAGACATGTTTGGTACATTAGTCTGCCCTTGAAATGGAGCCAGTTTGCCTGAGTATACAGGTTGCAGGTATGGGTCAGTCGGGTGGAACCAGTTAGGAGTCGGCAGGCTTTGTTGAGAGCTATAGTGATACGGATTAGGGACGTTTCCCTGGCTGACCCATGGATAACAAGCCCGTATTCAATGCATGGAACCACCGAGCTATGTATAGCTAGTTTGAGGGCTTCTGAGGTCAGACTATATTTGTGCCTGTAAAGGAGCCCTATGCGCGAGTTGACTGCCTTGGAAATATTGTCAGTGTGTGAATAGATAAGACAGGGAACTATTGACCATAATCCCCAGATATTTAAAATGCTGAACAAGCTCCAGGGAAGAACCCACTTCATTGGTGATTGAAAGAGGGTAGGATCTATGTCTGTTGTGGGGGCTGGAGAACAACATAGTTTTCATCTTTTTGTAGTTCATTATAAGTTTATGTTTGTTGGACCACCTTTTGACGTCCGCAAAGTTATTCTGGAGCCTCTACAGAGCTTTGGGATCAGGATCACTGGTAAACAAGACAGTGTCATCCACATACAACAGAGTACGGTTCTGGCAGGCAAGAGGGAGCTTTTTAAGAAAAACACTAAACAGGAGGGGTCCCAGAATGGAGCCTTGCAGTACTCCTGAGTGAATAGGTCTACTGTCAGAAAGGATGTTACCAATCTTCACCTGCTGTGAGCTGTTGTGCAGGTAACTACAGAACCAGTCAATGGCATCGTTTGAAAGACCAGTGGCAGAGAGTTGATCAACCAAGAGGGTATGATTCACCATGTCGAATGCCCTGGTTAAATCTACTGTGAAGGCCACACCGAAAAGGTGACCTTGATCAAAGGAGTGATGGTTAAAACCTGTGAATTCTAGCAAGGCTATTGTGATGCTATGCCCACTACTGAAACTCTTCTGTTATGGGCATTGCAGCTGATATTTTTCCAAGTAGTTGACCAACTAGTCAGCCACTGTTCTTTCCAAAGCTTTCAAGAGTAGGGGGGAGGATGGAAATTAGCCGATAGTTCTTGTGCTGTGCACGGTCACCACTCTTATGCACTGGTGCAGACTTCCACTTTTTCAGGAATTGTGAGTACCTGAGTTAGGGGCACCAAGATTTCGTCTATTGCAAGCACGACAAATTTGAGGTCCAGGGTATCTCCACTAAATCTTGACTTCTCCAGCACCCTGAGGAAGTATGTCCTGACTTCAGGGCCGAGATGACTCTAAAATAGAACGGTGGGTGAGAGGGGGGCTGGACAGCATTCCCAGTGGAATCATTTTTGCTAGTTGAGCAGAAGAAATCAGTAGGGAGAATGCCACTCAGATCAGTAAACGTGTTATTGAAAGTGTTAGCAATGTCTCTTGGGTGAAGGGAAGGTACGCTGTTTTTTGTACAGAGTGCGCTTGTCATGCACAGCATTGAATTGATGTATAAATTGCTCAAATGCAGCATTGCCATCACTGGTGGAGTAGACTGAAGACCAGTCTAGTTGTTGGAGGTCAGATTTCAGGAGTTAAAGGTGACCTCGGATAAGGACCCTAGTGGTGATTGTTCTAGTGGGGGGATTACAGAATTTATTAGCCCAGCAGAATAGGACTTGGGAGTGGTCACTTTTACCATCCAAGAGTACTGAGGTGTTAGAAATGTGGTCAGGGCAGTTACAGAATACCCAGTCCAGTAAGGTGCCCATTCCAGTCTTATAGTTCATTCTTGTGGGAGACTCGACAAGCTGGGTGTGGTGAACAGCGGATATTGCATCTTTGAAGGGGCTAGCATTCGGGGAAAGCCAGTTGACATTGAAGTCACCCAGCATTATAACGTCTGAGTTAAGATCAAACTACCCAAGCGTTGCAAGAGTGAGTCTAGGCCTGAGGTTGTCTGCCTGGGTGGAACATAGACGGACAACACAGTGATGGTTTTGTTGTGTGTACTAAGAAGCACTTTAATGTCAAGTGATTGTACATTGCCTCAGGTAGTGGATGATGGCAGGATGAGACCCTAAAGGCTGTCTCTAAGATAAATTGCACATCCACCTCCTCTTTTGGTGAGATGATTTGGCCTGAAGACCATATAGCCTGGTATAGAGATGGATGTTTCAAGTATTTTCAGGGAGAGCCATGTTTCAACAGTTGAAAGGATATCAGGATTGTACTGGGTGACCCAGACATTCAGATTGTCTAATTTAGGGAGGAGGCTACAAATGTTGAGAGAACAAATTGTGAGCATCCTATCTTTTCTTGGAAAGGTGTATGACTTTTGAGGTGGCCCCAGGTTGAGGTGGATATTACCAGTGAGCAGCAATAATAATAATGCTAGCCTACACAGGTATTCCTTTAGATTTTTGTTACTGCAATGCAGCAGCCTTCTCTGGGTGCATCACAGATAGTGTTTTTCCTGTATGAAGAAAAGCCTTGGGAGGATTGAGAGAGGGGGCTGCCAGCTGGGGTGGTAGACAAATGGCCAAATGTACAAGGGTGGGGGCATGTCCCAGAGTTTATGACTGGCAGTACAGTCGAGGCAGAGTGGGGAAGTAAAGGTTCAATATGCACATAGGCGGGTGCCATTCAGGACTGAGGTTGCTGATGTTGGCATCCAGTCATAAACTGGGCTGAATAGTGTTGGAAGAGTATGAATTATTAGACCTATGGGCAGTAGTGCAGCAGTACAGACCCACATTTTACAAGAGAGTAGGCAGTGGAAGTGTTAGAGGAAGGAGGGGTCTACTACTTACAAATTGACAAAAGCGGCGCACAATTTAGATTGAGTAAATAAAAGAGCAGAAGCACGGCTTGGAGCTGAAAATAACAATAAAGGCATAAGTCCCTAGGCTACCGAGAGTAGCCAATCAGCAGACGCATGCTGCAATAGGTGGCCAAGAAGGGATAAATTGCTGGTGAGCGCCAAGAAGTTGAAAATGCAGGGAGCTTCAGGAGGGCCCGTACCTTAGATGAGGAGACTTGCTGATAGTCGAGGAGTGATGTGGGTGGCAGCAGAAAGCACCGCAGCCACTGGGAACAGCGTGCCCAATCAGGAGCTCAGTTCTTTAAAGAGAGAAAGAGGGAGAGGTTAATTTCACAAAATATGATAAGTGGGTGGGGGGGCAAGGGACAGAAAAAAGCACAACAGGGGGCTGGAGGCAGTAGGGAAGAAAGGCAGTTGGTTGGTGGAGAAAAGGAGCAATAGCAGCTAGAGGAGTAGAGTCTGGTGCAGGGCAGGTCATCGCCAAGCTCGGGGGGGGAGGGGTCAGGTGAGAGAGAAGGAGAGAGAGTGAGTGAAAAGAGAGCTTAGGAAGGGAAGAGAAAATATGGCTAGGGAGGAAAGAGATATCCTTAGAATAAAAGGACTGGAAGGAAAGAGAATTATTTAGTAAATCAGGGCAAGTTTTAAATGGGTGCATAAGGGAAAAAAACATTCTTAGTCAAAATAAGGAAAAAACATTCTCGGTAAAAATAAGTAGAATACAGTTGCACAATTTACAAAACAGAGAGAGAGAGAATTTATAGTTAAAAACACAGGCAGCAATTAGCACAACTACGATAAGTTACAGAAAGGCAGGGAAGTCCAAAAAACTTTATGTAGTTATAAATTTAGATTGAGTAAAATAAAAGAGCAGAAGATGGCTTGAGTGAAATAACATTAAAAAGCAAAAGTCCTTTGGCTACCGAGAGTAGCCAATCAGCAGATGCATGCTGTATTGGGCAGTCAATCAGGGATAAGCTGCTGGCGAGAGGCAAGAAATTGAAAATGCAGGGAGCTTCAGGAGGGCTCGTACCTTAGATGAGGAGACTTGCTGGTAGCCGAGGGGTGATGCGGGTGGTGTCAGAAAGAAGCATGGCAGCTACCGGAAACAATGTGCCCGATGAGGGGCTCAGTTCTTAGAGGAGGGGGAGACTTGCTGGTAGCTATGGGGTGATGCGGGCGGCAGAGGAAAGAAGCACCCTGGCCTCCAGGAACAGCGTGCCCAATCAGGGGCTCAGTCATAGTAAACTGGGTCGACTCCTGGTTGATGGATAGGAGACAAAGAGTGAGTCTGAGGGGCATTCTCATCGAAGCACAGGTCAGGAAGAATAGGAAAACCAGGAGCAGTTGTAAAATTCACAACAAGAGTTTTATTATGAATAACAATAAAATAAAGAAATAAAATTGTTCAGAATAACTATTTACAAAGGCAGGATAAATAGAGAAGATCCATCTGAGTTTTCTTTCAATCGTTGTGTCTCTCCAAACATTGTAGTTCACTCTCTCTCTCATAAGTCTTTGCAACTCCCCTTCTTAACAAGCATCCAGGTTTTTTTTTAAATGTTCTTGTAAGTCTCAGGCAGGTGCCGCTAGAACACAATGTCCTAAAACTGAGGCCCCTTCTCCACAGCTTCTGCAAAAGGCTTAAAAATTGCATTTCAGGTTAACCCCTTTTGTTCCAAATAGTTTTGCAATCATCTCAAGCTATAATTATATACATTTCAACAGTAACTATATAATTTCTAAACAAAGGGATCCCAATATCAGTTACATTTCCACCTATTGATTTGCATATATTTTTATACCAGCAGATATGCAAGGGAGGAAAAGACAGAAAGAGCAAGGGAAGACTGAGAGACAATGAGAGGCAAAGAATTGCAAGACTGTTGGGGTGATCAAATCCTAGGTATCACAGGAAAATGTTGTTGCGCAACCAGACAGACAAGAGACAGGAAAGGAAAGAACAGAACAGATCCCTGCATTCAGACTCTCCATAACAACTGGGACAGGGTCCTATTCAGCCCTGTCACATACACCCCCCCTCCTTAAGAGAGAACCTGTTTTAGCAAACAGGTTTCCAAAATGTTCTATTAATTCTGTACTAGCATTAGCTTCTAACCTTCAGAAATTAAGCACATGTGCAGTATCCTTTTTTTCTATAACAGTACAGCAAACAGTAAAATTTAAACTCATACATTTGTTTTTCAACCTTCAGAACCCTCAATTCCTGATCCAAATTGTGACAGAAAATCAGCATTGCTATTCTTTCTACCAGATTTGTGTATCACCTTGAATTTAAATGGCTGTAGTGCCAGGTACCACCTCGTGATTCTGGAATTTTTATCTTTCATTTGGTTAAGCCAACAGAGAGGACTGTGATCTGTTATAAGTACAAAGTCAGTTCCTAGCAAATAAAACTTAAGGGACTCTTTGGCCTACTTTGCTGCTAAACATTCCTTTTCAGTGTTGGAGTACCTTTTCTCTCTCTGTCATGCAACTTCCTACTTATGTACAGAATAGGATGTTCTATCCCATCTATATTTTTACTCAGGACTGCACCTAAGCCTACCTCCGATGCATCTGTTTGTAGCAAAAATGGTTTCTCAAAGTCTGGGCTTTTTAAAACGGGCTGAACATAATGCAGCCTTAATGGTTTGAAAAGCTTCATCACACTCTGAGGTCTATTTCACATTATTTGGGTGCCATTTTTTCATGAGTTCAAAGAGGGGAGTAGCTAACTCAGCAAAGCTGGGAACAAATCTCCGATAATAACCAGCCAGCCCTAAAAATGACCTGACATGTTTCTTGGTTTTAGGGACAGGGTTGTTAGCTGTAGCTTCTATTTTAGAGATTTCTGGCTTAACTTCTCCATTTCCCAACATATAGCCCAAATATCTGGTTTCCTGCATGCCCAATGTACATTTGGTAGGATTAATAGTTAGTCCTGCATTTTTGATAGCTTGGATAACTGCTCGCAGGTGTTCCAGGTGACTTTTCCAGTCTGGACTGTACACCACAACATCATCCAGGTACACAGCACAATAACCAGTGTGAGGGGATAAAATTACTTCCATGTACCACTGGAATGTAGCTGGTGTACCATGTAAACCAAATGGCATGGTGGTGAACTGATAGAATGCAACAGGAGTGGTAAATGCAGTTTTGCCTCTGCATTCTTTAGCTAAAGGTATTTGCCAGTAACCCTTGGTGAGATCGAAGGTGCTGATATACTTTGCACTCCCCAGTCTGTCCCCCAAATCATCTATTCTGGGCATAGGATAACTGTCAAATTTTGACACTTGATTAAGTTTCCTAAAATCAAAGCAGATTCTAACACCCCCTTCTTTCTTGTTTATAATTGCCACTGGAGATGACCAAGCACTCCTCGACTCTTCTATGTTACCCAATTCTTTCATTTCTTGTATTTCCGTAACCACGTCAGCTCTTAATTGCCCTAGTAACCTATATGTGTTTGCCTAATAGGGAGAGCATTTTTCGGCACTATTATGTGTTTGACCCCTTTTGCTTGGCCTGGTACTGTGGTAAAAGTACTGTTAAATGTCTTTAGCAAGTTATGAATTTCTGCAGTTTGTTCAGGGGTTAAGGAAACAGTCACCTTTACAGAATCAGCAGTTACAGTTTGTTCCAGTCTATCATAAGCTGCATCAATATCTTTTTTATCAGTTTCTGGTAAAACTAGTGAAGCAACTTTTGGCATTTTTTTGACCCATTTCTTGAAGAGGTTAGCATGGTATATCTTCGTAGGATTTTTCCTGTCAGGGGTCTCAATCTTATAGTTAACGGTGCTAGTACATCTAAGCACTCTATAAGGCCCTTGCCACTTCATTAACAGTTTATTTTTTGTTGTGGGTAACAGCAGCAAAACCTTTTTGCCTGGCCAAAAACCTTTTCTTTTACCCCATGGTTGTGGAGGAATTGTGGGATAACAGATGGACCAGACAACAAACTTCAAGTTCAACACACAATCTCTGTGTGATGTTTATTCAAAATACACTGGATAACCTTAAGCAATGGCACATCCCTTCTTCAATACATCAGTTTACAGCAACAGACTATGTATGTCTTTTCTCTGTACTTAGTCAGCACCTACTGACACTGACCTCTGATCTAACTTAGCAGTTGAGATTCATCCTCCACCCCATGTGGGCCTTGCTTGCTTGGGTGGTGAGGACTCAAATAATAAAAAAAGCAAAACAAACTAAAGACACAGAACCTCAGTGCAGAAATACTGAAACATGGGTTACCCCAAAGGGCATTGACAGTAAGCCTAGTTTCAAAGAAACACAACATCACACATACTTCCATAATGCAAAGCATCATGGGATATATGCAAATTACCATGTCATTTCAGACTTGTTCAACTTACAGCAATTTACATGCATTTTAAAGAGCGCAACTAACTTAATTTTTGTAATGCAGTCCCCTAGTAACTTTTTACCTTTATCAAAAACAGCTACTGCCATGGTATTTTCAACATTTACAGGTTTCGTACACATACGATTGATATATATATATATATATATATATATATATATATATATATAGCGAGAGAGAGACAGAGATAGATATATTGATATATAGATATATATATATATCGAGATATATATATATATATGTATTTTATGACATAGTGCTATTACATACTAAATCCAACAATGATAAACACAACCTGTTTTACATACGCTTGGAGGTCACCACAATAACCTCCCTGTACAAGAACCTGAGAGGGAAAAGGAAAATTAAAGAGGACACTATAGCATAGTCAAGAAAGGGAAGGGGGTGCCCATAGGTGGCCGACCTTATGGACTAGAAATTGTAAAGGATAGATTAGGCTAAGAAATAGAAGAACTGTTCCAACAAATTTAAGAAAAGGTCAGTCCTTAAGAGTGGCAGGTGCTCCCTGCCACATATCCCCCACCTTAAGAGGGATGCAGATATTGCAGACTGCTTACCACCTTCCTGTCCCAGGATGGGATGGAGCTTCCACCCATCCATCTTAAGAAGCTCTGCCTCAGGGTCCCTATTAACTATAAACATTCTATCATAAACATAGTAGATATCGTCATTCTTTACCCTGAGGCATAAACACATTTCTCAGTAGATACTAACAGTACCTTTCCTGAACTATCGCCTTTCAAGGAAAGTACGTCATGTTTATTAACCAAAAAAGGATGACTGTAAAGTCCAGTGTAATAGAAAGACTTTCTCTGAGGTGAGTAATTACCTACTCTAACCCCACCAGACATGTCAGTTTTAAGCAGGGGCCCATTACTAGGTTCAACCCCCCCCTACAAAACTCACTATGTCTCTTGATTCATTTCACTTGCTACTGATACAGATACCTGAGGGTAGACGCTCTAGGTGTTACCCCAACACTGGTTCCTATCCATTTTCCACCCACCTCATCCTTTGTAGGATTTTCATCAAAAAATAAAACACGTGTACCACCTCCTTGATCTTAACATATTGTAACATTTTGGCAATATTAGTATCTTTAGCCTGCAGTACACCCCAGTCAATACTGTTAATAGATTTAGCTGCATCAATACAAGAAAAAGTCCCTTCAGCCTCATAAGCCTCTTCTTGCTTGCTTTGAGTCTTCAACCCCAGCACAATATCACTAGGCACAGTCTTACCTGAGGTCTCACATTCAAGTTCCATACTTGCATCTCCAAACTCCAACAGGTAACATCCTGGGAACACAGGAAACAAAGGAATATCCTGCTCAGTCAGGGGGTCCTCCTCAAACTGAGCCCATGAAAAATCCTCCTCCGAATCTTTATCCAAACTCTCCATCAGGAACCTCTCGAGCTCCTAGCACCAGTGTTCCACCTGTCTGCGTGTTCAGTCTGCCTCCAGCCATTGCTCACTCATCCAATTGATCATCCTTATCAGGGTCTCCACCTCCTTGGTGTTGTCTCTCGCACCTCCAGTCTGCCTCAACCTGCATCTCTTCATAGTCTTCAGACTAGGCCATCCTCCGAGCTCCCAGGTCCAGTCCAGACAGCAGCTTCTCTCCTAGTCTGTCAGCCATGGTTCTGGTCAGAACTCCACATACTTTCTTCTCCATGAGTCTGACCAGAAAGGAGCTGTAGTCTGTGTCCCGGATACCCTGGCTGATCCTGGGTTTATATCCAGGTACTTTCTGATTCCCAAATGGACAGGGGGCTGGCACCCCATATTAAATCTTCTTGATACCAATCAGGTCTTGAGGAAGCACAAGTTCAGGATGGTCACTTTGAATCAAATTATGCCATCCCTGGAGCATGGCATGGGGTTCTGCTCTCTGAACCTCCAGGATGCCTTTTTCCACATCCCAGTCCATTCGTCTCACTGACGGGTCCTTCAGTTATTCACAGACGGGGTGCTTTACGAGTTCTGAGTGATGCCATTCAGCCTCTTTTCGGCCCTCAGGTCTTCACCAAGTGTATTGCAGTGGTGGCAGCATTTCTGTGGCTCTGAGGGGACCGGGTGTACCCTTACTTGGATGACTGGCTGATTACCGGTTTGTCCTGGGACTAACTGGAGCGGTCCAGGGATCTTGCCCTCCAGACTTGCTTGGCTTTGGGCCTTCCGGTCAACCCAGCCAAGGTAGAACCTCGATCCTCACAGATCATCCACTTCACTGGTGCAAAGCTCGACTCCCTTTGGGCCAAGGCCGACTCCCGGTGGACCGGGCAACATATCTTACATCCTTTGCCCAATCATTTCAGGCTGGGCACTCACACCCTGCCCGGGACTTCCTGCGGCTGCTGGGGTGCGTGGCATCCTGCACCAGTGTGGTCTGTCAAACCTGCTGGCGGATGCATGCCCTGCATTGGGAACTGGCCTTCACCAGTGGTCTTCGCACCTTGGTCACCTGGACCAACTGGTCAAGGTGACACAGCCGATGTGGGATGCCATCCAGTAGTGGATCATACCAGAACACCTGCAGGAGGGGGTTCTGTTGGTCTGTTCAGAGCTGATGGTAACTCTGATGACCGATGTTACTCTGATAGGATGGGAAGCACACCTGGGGGACCACAGGGCCCTCAGGCTGTGGACCACCAGGGAGTCCAGGTGCCAAATCAGCCTGCTGGAGCTCCATGCAATGTTTCTTACTCTGATGGCCTTTGCTCCATCTGATTGGGGTCAGGTTGTGAAGGTCCAGACGGACAACACCACAACCTTGTATTACCTCAATACAGGGTGGAATGCATTCCTACCGGTTGTGTTGGGAAGCCCTCTGT
Organism: Neoceratodus forsteri; assembly: GCA_016271365.2. Classification (NCBI taxonomy): domain Eukaryota; kingdom Metazoa; phylum Chordata; order Ceratodontiformes; family Ceratodontidae; genus Neoceratodus; species Neoceratodus forsteri. The sequence goes on along the minus strand of CM028135.1, from coordinate 886,980,720 downwards.
ACCTGAACCCTTGCTCACAGCTTCAGTGCCAGTTTCCTGATAATTCACATAGCTGGAACCTCCAACCTGCTAGCAGGCGCTCTCAGTCAAGTGGGAGAGGTGTCTTACAAGTGGTCTCTCCACCAGGAGGTAGTGATTCACCTGTTCTCCCAGTGGTGCATTCCCTGGTCAATCCACCCTCTGGGAGAATGCAAAGCTGAGGCTCTTCTATGCCCGCCCCACACAGTGCAGAACACTGACAGGGGATGCCTTCATGTGGCCCTGGACCCCAGGCCTCCTGTACACATTCCCTCCCTTTCCCTTGATCCACAAGGTGTAGGTAAAGGTGCAGAGGGACAAGGCACAATTGATCTTGGTGGCCCCAGACTGGCTGTGCCAATTTTAATACCTGCTCTCCTCCACCACAGCAGCAGACCTCCTTGGTGCCTGCTTCTGCACCCCAACTTGCTCTCTTGCCATCAGGGGAATGTCTTGCACCCAGCCTTTAGTCCCTGTACCTGACAGCCTGGTTCCTGAACAGCTAGAGTTCCAGGCTGTGGGTTTCTCCGACAAGGTTCTTCATGTAGTGGAGGCCTCTTGGAAGGAGTCAACTTGCCAGTGCTGCACCTTCAAAATTGAAATGCTTTTCCATTTGGTGCCAGGGCAAAGAGCTAGACCCCCATCCTGTCCCATGGCTAGCATTCTGAACTACCTATGGTCCCTCCCCAGTCGTGACTGAGGTCGATGACTCTCTAGGTACACCTGGCAGCCATTTTGGCGTACTGGACATTGGCTGGTATGCTGACATTGGCACAAGAGAAGGTGTTTGGGCACTTCTTCAAGGGCTGTGACCGCCTGTCCCCACAGGTGCATGAACCACCACCACCTTGGTGCTTGTTGCTGGTACTGGAAATGCTCATGGGCAAGCCCTTCAAACTGATGCACAGGTCTGACATCTCTTACCTGTTGTGGAAGTCTGCCTTCTTGGTGGCCATCACCTCCGCCAGAAGGAACAGTGAGCTTCAGGCACTCTCAGTGGAGTGTCTATACTTGGTTTTACACAGGGAAAAAGTTGTCCTCTGCCCCATCCTGACGTTCCTTTCAAAGGTTGTTTCGGAGTTGCATCTTAACCATGTGATTAACCTCCCATTGTACTTCACCAATCCAACCTCAGAGGCCAGGCACAGGCTTCACACGTTAGACCTTCAGCGAGTGATCACTTATTACACAGAACGCATGACTGTAGTTTGGGGTGAGGTCCTCCAGCTCTTTGTCCCCTGTGCTGAAGCCGCACCTGGTAGACCGGCAGCTAAGTGGATGATTTTCAGGTGGATAGTCTCCTGCATCGACCTCTGCTATAGGTTGGCTGATAGGGAACATCCTGTTGGGCTTAGGGCTCATTCCACCAGACATACCATTGCTTCGGTGGCTGCTTCCAGGTCTGTCCCTATCCAGGACATCAGCAGGGCTGCTACCTGGAAGTCAGCACACACCTTCATCTTCCATTACCACATCGACCTTGAGTCATGCTGGGATGCTGGTTTTGGGGCCACAGTTCTCACCTCCCTGTTTCCAAAATGGGGTGTATGGCTTGCCCCCTCCTCCCAGAAAACTGCTAGGAGTCTGCTAAAGTGTGGATAAGTGCACCATCGACATCCCTAGAAATGAGAGTTATTCACCTGTAACCTTACTTCTAGGACTGGTATATGGTGCACATCAACACAACCCACCCAACGTCCCCTGGCCAGTGACACATGGATTCCCGCTTCGGGCGTGCAAGCTCTGATGTCACCGGGTGGAGCTGAGGAAGATACCACCTGGGTGGGTGGGAGGAGCTTAGCTTGAAGACATTCTTGCAGAACTTAAAAGGGGAAGGAAGACTGCCAAAATGTGGATGTGCACCATATACAACTCCTAGAACTACAGTTCTAGGAATGTGGATATGATGTACTAGCCACACTTCTGGCAGTGTTCCTTTTCCTTTAATTCATACTGGAACTTCTTCAAGCTGGCTCCTCCCACCCACATGGATGGTAACTCCCTCGGCACCACCCCATGACATCAGATCCCCCTTTCTGTTGGAAGAAGGTTCCCTCCTTATCCCTCTGTGCTGAGTAGGACCTTTGCCTTCAAATATAGAAATCTTCTTTCAGCTTGAGTCTTCAAGGTGTTTCAGCTGCGTTAGGACTCTCTGTCATGGATGACTCAAAGTCAGTGCCCAGTTTCTAGAAGTGCAACTGCGGGCAGAAGATGGACCTGTGCACCTCATGTATCTACTGCCTAGGCCACGATCACGATCCTCGGGCTTGTGGCCTATGCCACACTTTGCATCCAAGCACCTTGGAGGACCGGCATGCTCGACTTCTTCTTGGGTGACCTGATGAACAGGACCCTCCCGTTCAATCAAAAGACACCCGTCAGGTGGTCTCCGCAGCTGCGGGGTCTGCTAAACAACTTGGAGCATTCAAGGAGGTGGCAGCTCAGGCCACGGAAAATGCCTCTTCAGCTTTGGCTTTTGTGCCACTTTCTTTTGGTGCCACCTTTACGGGGGCATTTAGGGATTTGTGTCAGTACCATCCCACCCATGGCCAGGGCCCACCTAAGGGCAGTAAATCCTTGATATTGTCAAGAAAAGAGACTGAGAAAAAGTCTTGTCGATGGTCGTGGGATCGCGAGCGCTCTTGGGCCTCAGATTCCCATGTTTCCTTGGAGGTTTCGACTACAATTGATCCTTTGGTCCGGGACGTTGGCTCCATGGTCTCCAAGTTGGGACAAGTGGCTGAGATGCCCGTTGACCAACCTGTCAAGATTTTCCTGAGCTGTTTGCTGCATTGTCGCAGGATGAGGTGGAAACCTCACTCTCTAGGACTCCGGTCCTACACATTACCTCTCAGGGAGGGTCGGACCATCACACTGATCCAGTCCCTAGTCCTCAGAATCTTAATACCTCAGAGGCTTCTCGGCTTTCACCGCTTCCCTCCCCTTCTCGCTGTCATCTTCCCCCCCACCCAGGACAGTCGAGGTAGGGATCCCATAGTCTGGAGCTGAGCAGCTCTCACCGACATTGGCGTTCCTGCTGTCGGCCAAGCAGTGCCACTGCTATTTTCCTCTTTGTCCTTCTCGGGTGAGAAGAGGCTGCGATGCAGGATGCATTGGCCATATGAAGAGCTTATGTAGCAGCAACTCGTGCTCTCTAGGGTTAAACCGTTTTCTGCCCACACCCTGGCTCTTCCATCTCTTCCACAACTGAGGCCCCAACCTACTCCAGCTCGGCCAGTTCTGGCTCGGCCTATTCCGGCTTCTCTGCCTATCCAGATGGATCTGCCTCCCAAGCAGCCGAAGGATGGCACCCCTCCAAAGGATGCCTGTACCGCTCCCGGGCTTCTACATTGGCTGTTGGTCGCCATTACTCTCAATAGACCCCACCAGGTCAGTGGGGATTCAGACCGTCGGCCACTTTTTGGTGACTCCTCGGATTCTGAGGACTTCTTCCTGCATTTCCACCTATTGGACATTGAGTCAGGGGAGGATTTGTCTACGGATCACAGTTCCACTTCCTTCGGGGGCCTACTCTATTTAGTCTCAGAATCTATGGGACTCCAGATGGATCCCATCCAAAAACGGGCCCAGTATCCTTTGGCTGAGATTCTCGACCGGGGTGACTCCCCTGGGGTGGCCTTCCCGGTCACCAAGGCCATTCTTGGCCCCGATCTGGAGCTTTGGCAGCACCCTGCCTCTTGTCCTGCATCATCTGCACAGATGGCCTGCAAGTACTTGGTCCCTTCTGGTTCCCTCTCAGGTTTCACTGACCATCCCATGGCCAAGGGTCTGGTAGCTGACTCGGTCTTTCGATGTACCAGTAAGGTAGGGGACATGGATAAGCCTCCCGACAAAGAATCCAAGAAACCGGATCACATGGCCAAAAAGATCTGTGTGTCCTCTTCTCTCAGCCTTCAGCAGGTGAGTTCAGCCCTTTTAATGTCCCACTTCACTCATGCCCTTTTAGGCACTCTCGATGAGGTGCTTCCCCAGATCCAGGCTGACTTACAGGCCACAGTCAAGCAAGTCAGGGACCAGGAATGAGCGGTAGCTAAACAGCAGCTCCAGATGGCCATGGACATTTGTGATTCCTTTGCCCAGTCCATGGCCGCTGCAGTGGCCATGCGCTGCAGGGCTTGGCTGTGGATTTCTACCTTTATGGCAGATACCCAGCATGCATTGTCAGATGTTCCCTTCATGGTCACTGACATATTTGGGCTGGGGGTGGAAGGACATCTCACTAGGACTGAGGAATCCAGTGCCATCCTGGACTCTGTCACCTCCTCCTTGAGGGATCCCAAGGGCTCCAAGATTCAGAGGAAGAAGCCCTTTGGGGCCCTCTCTGCCCCTGCAGCTAAGCTGTCCCAGACCCTAGCTGGGCAGCAAACCCAGTCTTGGTGTCCTCGACCAAAGTCAGTTGCCCTGAAGGAGGCGGTGGTGAGTCTACTCCTAAAAGAAGCCATGTTTGAACCCTGGCGTTCTTGCAAACTACAGGCTAGGTATAGCAGATTATATTAGCTTTCCGTTTATATTAGCTGAAAGTTAAGAACCGCTGATATAAACAGATCGCTAATATAATCTGCCATACTAACTGTATTCCAGCAGTAAGCACTGAGTGCTAATTATATCAGGCTCTAATATGTACAACCAGAGTTATCGCGCTAAATTTATCAGGCACTACTACTAACTGCTATACAGTTTTATCTAGAACACTTCCCCATCATTTTGTACAGCCCAGCCAGCTTAGTGGAAGCCTTCAAAGCCTCTTTCAAAATCGTTTTATTTGAGAAAACTTTTAATGGAACCTGATGTATTTTAGTTTTATTGTTTTAGCATACAGTATGTTTTAATAGTCTTTGTATCTGTTTTTAGTTTGTAAAGCACTCAGAGCCCTGGTTGGATTGAGGCTATATAAATAAAATTTGCTTTACCTTGCAGTCTGATATTTTGTACCCATGCCCCTGGTGCAGGTCCCCTCACTGTGTTTGACAGTCCACTCTTTTGATCCACATAAGGTACTTAACAGTTTTGATCATATCTCCCCTCTCCCTTCTGGTCACATGGGAGTCCATGTTTAGTCTGTTCAGCCATTCCTCATACGGCCTTCACTGCATAACCTGCACCATTTTCATGACCATTCTTTGCACTGTTCCTGGGCAATCACAGTCCTTATTGAGACGCGGTTCCAAAGCGGCATGCAGTACTCAAGGTGCAACCTCACCAGGGATCTGTATAGGGGCAGAATCGACCTCCTGTTGGTGATGCCCTGCCTATGCAGTCCAGCATCTCATTGGACTTAGCATACGTCCTGCTGCACTGGGCTGATAACTTGAGATTATCACTCATGATTACGCCAAGGTCCATTTCATCCACTGGTTGGGGTACTCGGAACATCTCCAATCCAGCACTCACTTTTGTGATTCTTTTTACCAATATGCATAAGTTTGCATTGTTTCATATTGAATCTGTGCTGCCAGACTCTGGACCATTTGTTCAGCCTTTCTAGGTTTCCCTTCATTTTCTTTACTACCTCTTCCATGTCTACCCTACCAGATATCTTTTTTCCTCCCACTCCACCTGGTGTGCCCCCTTCAGCCCTCATGGTTCTCCTATCCCATCATCGGCCATCTCTGGGACTTACCTGGGTGCCACAGAGTCCTCCACAGATTGCCTCCTGTGGCAAGGCCTTTGGGGGAACCCCATAACCCCCCTCCAGTGCTGTGCTTAGTTCTGTGGTCCTTTCACCATGTAGGCAGTGCAGGTATGCCAGGCTCCATGGGGCGGCATTCTGCTGCCAGTGGTATTTTTCTATTGTTCTGGATGCTCTGTGGAGGCGACGGCGGACATGTTCAGATCGGAGTACACGCTAACGTCTTCTGTCAGCGAGTATCCCCCACCTAGAACTGCTGCTCTAGTTCGCACTACCACTGATGTACACCTAGGTGGTGGTGTTGTGGTGGAGCAGTTTGCCCTTGTGTCACCTGCAGACAGGCTAATATTTCCCTGTATTACCTTTTCAGAGTCAGAGATGAACACATTAAAGAGTACCAGTTCCAGGACCAAACCCTGAGGCACACCGTTAGTCACCCACCTGACCCCATTCACCACTGCCCTCTGCGTCCTCCTGCCCAACCAGTTGTTTATCCAGTTTGATAAATGATCATCAATACCCAGGTCCCTTACCTTTTCACTAGCCATCTGTGCAATACTTAATGAAAGGCCTTGCTGAAGCCCAAGTACAGAACATCTACAGCCTGGCCCTGGTAGTCTACCTGTGACACCGAGCTGAAAAAGTTGATGAAGTTCATGTGGCATGACCTCCTTTTAAAAAGCTATGCTGCCTGATGTCTTGTAGTTCATTTGTTCAAATGAAATCAACCATCCTCTCCTTGATTATGGTGTGGAGTAGCTTCCTGCAATAGAGCAGACTTACCAGTCTGTAGTTATCTGGGTCCTCTGTGTCCCCACATTTATGAAGAGGGACTAGGTCTGCCACTTTCCGGTCCCCAAGGACCACTCCTGATGCCAGAGAGCACACAAAACATTTGTCAGCAGTCCACAAGTGCCATTCCCACCTCCCTCAGTACCCTGGGGGGGAAGCCCATCTGGCCCAGATGCTTTGTTCATCTTCAGCTTTAGTTCTTGGAGTACCCTATCCCCCATTATAAGCCCAACTTCTAACATCTGCCTAATGCCCTCATTGGTTTGGCAAAGCACTCTGGAAGTGGGCCCAATTCCTCTGCTATGATCACAAAAACAAAGCATTCAGTCCTTAAGTTTGTCTTCCCAGAATCCTCAAGCACCAACACCTCTCCCTTTTTTAGCCTTTCTTCTTTCTCCAATATGTCTAAAGAAGGCTTCATCAGTTTCTTTGATCCCCTCCACAATTCTGAGTTCTACATCAACACTGGCCTTCCTAACTGCTGCCCCACTGCCCTCAGTCTGTCTTGGCAACCCCAATTAGAAAGAGTACTCTAGAGTAGAAAGAAGGAATAAGTGGCCCAAAACACAGTCACTGTTGGTGGCAGTACAATTAAACATGGGTGCTAACGTGACCCAAATTGTTGACTCGTTTGCCGGAGATAGGAGTCTCCTGTGCATAAATCTAAACCAAAGTAATATACCCCAACTATATCACCTGGCCAGTTAGAAGTGATCACCAAAAATAGGGCTGCTGTACCACTCCAAAAGCTATCTCAGTTTGAGTACCAGTAAACTCCTCCGAGCAATGGCAGTTCATACTGTTGGTCATAGCATGTGAAAGCAAAATCTACAGATTAGCCAACACCATGACAGTATCGAAAATGACTTATGCGTTTAACTGCATGTGGAGGTTTACCCTTGCTTGTGACAAGAGAACTTGTCATTGTATCCTTGACAGCAGCCTTGCACCCCGAAAAGAAAACTAAAATGGACCTCCCTCTTATTGAAATGTGTATTAGGTTCCTGTTTCTCATATTAAACAGGATCTTATTAGACTGGTCCAGAGCACCAGATGAGGTTCCAGGCTATAAATATTACACCAGATTCATGCATGCATGTCTAAGGCATTCACCATAGCTGCCCTTGCTACCTTGAATCCCCTACATGAAAATGTTAAAAACTTTATATATTTGCTCCCCTTCAGAAAAGCATTATTTCTGTACGTTCAAAGCCCCTGTGCCTGCTAACATGTACTTAAGCATCCTTTACTTCTTATGTACCAGTAAACTATACCCAGACCTACACTGATTTCCTTTTATCTTTGCTACCCATAATCCACTTCCCCACTCATGTAGGGCTTCTTGTACTCCTTTCCAGTTCCCTTATTGATAGTTGACTGATCTCCTGGTGATTGTATTTATGTTTTTTATGCATACACAGTGGATAACAGCCAGTAAATATATTTGTCTTCATTATTTAATCTGTAAATTGTTAGATTTTTTTATAACATCCTTAGTTGTAAATGTTTATAACTTTTTGTTAACACCTCTGCTGCTGTAATGGTCAAAACGCTCTTTAAAATTAGGTGTCTGATCTAAACGAGGGTATCCTAAAGTGCGAAAAAACTATAAATGGTTCAGGCATTTGTTTTCTCAAGACTGGATTACTGCAGCACTCTCTACCTAGAGCTGTCTATGAGGTTAATGCGATGCTTGCAACTGGAGGAGAACTCAGCAACCCAGCTGATTGCATGACCGCACAGTCAAGGTATATCACGTTGGTTCTATAGGAATTGCGCTGGCTGTCAATACAGTGGTGCATCACCTTCAAGATATAGTAGCTGATATACAAAGCACTACAAAATTTGGGCCCTGACTACCTGAAAGACCATCTGATTGGCTACACTCTTGTCTGCCCCCTCCACTTTTCTGAGGCAGGGGTCCTTCTTGTACCAAGCTCCTGCTTAAAATCTTCCAGGCATAAGGCCTTTAGAGTCACTACAGCTCTTATCTGGAACTCTCTTCCTTCATATATTTGTGGTGCCCCATTAGTGGAAGTTAAGGGGATGCTTAAAACAAAATTTTTTTTAACTTAGCATTTTGAACTGCCTGAATTGACTCCTGAGGAGCATATATGTTTATGTGGTTTATTTCGTATTATTATGACATTATGTCTATTTTTATTTTAAATTGTTGCTGTTTCTATATGGTGACCAGAACCTCTGGCATGGGTATCTGACAAATAAATTGCCTTTCCTAAATCAATAAATAAATTGCAATGTAAATGCTTCCGTTAGACATACGTGGGCATAAACAGGGTTTACACCTGCTAATATACTGGATTGCAACTCCCACTGAGGTTTAGGCATAGTGTAATCTCAGTCACATGAGGCTGTACCATGACCAGAGCTCGTGGGAACTTGTACTACCACTATACTGTTACCCTTTGCTGACCCCTCACCTTTTGACCTGCTTCTAGGCCATCACTTTAGTTATGTTCCAAAATGTCTGTGATCTATCCCTGGTGATCCAGTGGCATGCCACACTCTCACTGAACCCAACAGGATCCCTGGCATCCAATAGAAACCTTTCCTTAACCTCTGTCCTCCATAGCAGTCTACGAGTCATTCCACCTTGAATGATCAGTGAAGTTGACCACTGCTCCCCATCTCTCCCACCCCAGAACGTGGCTATACAGTGAGATGATTGTAAGTGGCTATAGGAGAGGTTTGCTGTGGGTTGGGGGGGGGGACTAATTATACTAGCCAATATTTTGACTACAGTTGACCCACAGATCATGGATCTGGGTCAGTAGGGGCCCAGATAGTTGTAAGTGAACTTTTGGAGGCTTGATGTGGTCAAGCTAGGGGAATGGCTTGTTTTTAAACACACAGCTTCTGGCATCCAACAGTTTTTTTTAATGTGTGCATGAGAAACTATGGAGGGGTGGAGTGTGGGAAATGACGGGTTGGGGAGCGGGTGGTCATGGGACTAGCCCTGACTACCTGGGGAGGGACTGAACTTTTTACATTTTTATTTATTTTTTCTCTAATTTTCTTACCAAATAAGAATACCAAATAGCAAATACAGTGTCTAAGGGTGTTGAGTATGAGAACTTGCCAAGTATTAGAAAAAAGGTGCTCTCACACTCCTAGTGAGAAGTATGGATTTCTGAAGATGTTATTTTAGTGCGTATTATTTACTTTATTGCATGTTTGTATTTCAGTCTAGCCTTTAACCTTATTTGTTTTTAGGTCATGTCATATTACCAGATTTTTATGTGTTAAGCCCAAGCTCAGTGTTCTTCAATAAATCCCTTCAACACCATTTCTGGATTTTTTTAGCCTCTAGTGGAAGCTGGAGGGGCATGGCAGGTGCCGACATGCGGTGCATGGGAGCATACGGCACATGTCATTATACCATTGCACGCTATGCCACTCGGGGGAGAAAAAGAAATATCACACCTACCAGTAGGATGATATCGGTCTCCTGCAGGCTCTGCACCCGACTATCAAGTACCATCCATGCGAACAGGATCCTGGTTCTGGTGGGCGTGGGACTGCAGCTAGGGGTGGGGGCAAGCTAGAGGAAGAGCCAGATGAGGTAAGTTCTGAGAGTGCCAGGTGACGGGGCCGGGGGACCAGTGGAAGGGCACCAGTCAACGCTGGGGATTTAAAAAAAAAAAAAATATTTGAGGAGTGAAAAGTGTGGTATGAGTGTGTATGTAGGGGAGGTAAGAGTGAGGTAAGCTGGAACAAGGCTGCTGTGGATTTGAAATACTGTACAACAAGGACGGTCTTAAATTGAAACTGCAATGGGATAGGGAGTGAGGCCATAGAGAAATGTGCAAGATATGGTCACGTTTCTTTGGTTTGGGTAAGTGTGAGTGTGAACTGCAGACCATTTTGGACACGTTTAAGTCAGGAAAACAGACTTAGGCAGACCAAAAAGTAGCTAGTTATAGTAGTGGAGATGGCAAGACTCAGGATTCTGTTGAATAATATGGTGTTATACTTCTTAGGTGCCAAGTTGGCAAGGTTTTGAATTAAAGCAGTGCAGCATATTTTTTTGTGCTAGAGTGCTTTTTAATCTGTTACACTCCTGACAGTGTAATATCTTTCATTTTAGGTAGTGGATGTCAAGTCTCCTGATAGTGCTGTACAGCAGCTAAAAGTAATACTGGTAAGATTGATACTTCTATATTTTGAATAAGGTTAGCGTGTACTATATTTTTGTAATCAGAAAGCAATGTTGATCTTGTCTTCACCACCCAAATCTTAAACACCTTGTTTGTAAACATTTAATCATTAAATCATGACCAGGCATTGAGTTACCATTGGTTAATCTATGATTTCAGGATTGCCTTATGCCCCCTAGGGCAAGATTGACTCATCGCTGCTTTTTAGTCTGCTATGTGGCACTGAGCAGTGGAGGAACACTCTGACATGCTGGTGACCGAAGTCATACTTTGACCAGTAGTAGACTAGAAGAGTTCATGTGGATGTTCTTCTGAGTGGGCCCATGGTGCTGCTTCATATTGACATCTACAGGAGGTGTGCCATGTGCCACTTATGTTGTGGGTGACCATGCATCTTCAAGCACTGTCTCCTCCCCCCCACACACACACACTGGGGCACTTGGGAGTGAGTGCCTTGCCAACCAGGGTACTGGGGCGGACCAAAGGTGGGTAGAATATCCCGCTCACTGGATGTAAGCCATCCACTGCTGAAGACTTCCTGTGTCCACCAGCGCACATGAATGTGCCATCTCCTGCTCATACACTGCCAGCTAGATGTCTACTGCCCTACCATGCCCGTTTCAGCAGCAAGACCCAAGGGAATCCACCTTGGTGGCTAAACCAGGGGTGTGGATGTGTTTGGACCTTGGGAGACTCTGAATAGGAAGGGGTAATGGGGGGTTATGGTGATCTAGGAAGGGAGACAAATCAGTCAAGACATCTTAAAGCAGCAAGGGAGTACAGACAATAGTGAAAATAAATATTGTGTTACCGTGAGAGCCTGTATCACAGTAACAGCATAACCTAGAAAGTAGAGGTGGGCAGACCGACCCGCCAAAAATCAGAAGCTTCCAGATCCAGTCGGGTCCAACATACCCGGATTAATAAGAGTCAGCTGCTATTTTGTAACGAGTCCGTCGGCCACAAGTTGCTTTTACTGTATTTGATAAAAAGCACTGTGCCTTTCAGTGCTTCCAGTTTTATCCAGTAGATGGAGCAATCCACCAGAACCCGGCTAGCCAGTAGTCTCCTGTTTGCCAGATTTCAGATCATGTGACTGGCTGGCTGGCAGTGGCATCCTCCTGGGCTGGTAGCAGGTACTGGCTCCTGCTTCATGCTCGTAGGAGAGACAGCAGGCAAGACACGAGCAGCAGGAGTGAGTTAATCATTGGCTCATGAACGAGTGCCCGTGACCAAAGGGCAGAGACACTTGATTGGCCATATCCAGCCAGACTGACAGGCTAGGCAACCAATAGCTGAAGGGAGACTGCCTGTCAGTCCTGGCTATTGGCCAAAGTGGTGGGAGAGTGGATCTGGAATGTGCTGTAGCTCTGTGTTCCTTAGAAGAGGCACCATTTGTGAGCAAACAGTTGGAGTGAACAGGCGTATTGCTTGCTTTCTTGCTTTATTCTGAGAGTCTCATTGTTACCAGTTTAAAAAAAAAAACACATTACATTGATAATACATGTGAGTGTCTAACGTCTGTGCTGCCTTGCATTTGTAATAGCTCTTAAAAAATAGCATGCTGCATTTAAGGAACAGTAAAAGTAACAAACTCTGGCCAGAGCCGATAGGGCTGTGAAGAGTTGCCAAGTGACCAAAGTTACACGTGTGTTGAGAAATTATTGAACGCCCAGGTGCACCTTGGGCATTGTTTGAGAAAAGGTACCAAATTAACATGGCCTTTTTGGGACCCTCCTCATGAAGAGCGCCAGTGTCATTTGGTTCACTTGTCCCAAAAGATGATTTCGCAGAGCGACTGTGCCATTCTATGCTACTGATGCAAAAACACGTTTTGAGCAGGATGAGAAAAATTACAGCTGCACTGTTAAAAAGGAGGTGTGCAAAAATGGCAATGTTGAAAATCTGGAGTGAAAATATTAAAGATTGGCGAAGTTAGGAGCGTGCGTAGAAGCTACGCCACGCACACTTGTAATGCAGTCATTTTTTTGAGTTTTTTCACCAAATTTGCAACATGGGCTTTTTGGGACCCCACCTCATGAACAGTGGCACTGTTGTTTTCTTAATCTGTTCCGAAAGGGGATTCCACGCAGTGACCATGAAATCACCTTTCAGGACCAAATAACGAAATGACAGTGACACTGTTCATGTGGTTGGGTCCTAAGAACCCCATGTTGAAAATTTAAGGCCAAAATTTAAAAAAATGGCTGATTTCTAGGGACATGGATATTTTGTTCAATCCACACTTATTGGCAGGTTCCTTGCCACTTTAAATCTTGCCGGAAGGTCTTCAAGCTGGCTCCTCCCACCCACCCGGGTGGTAAAACTCTTGGCTCCGCCCCATGACGAGATCTTCCTTACCGCCTGGAAGCTCAGGTTCCCTCCTTAGTGCTCTGCATTTTAGACTGGATCCTAACTCTTTGGTTCGTCCGAAATTGGTTTTGAAGTTTTCTAAACTTCGGTCTTCATCTTCCCTCGCGGCTGCAATGGACAAATCTATTCCCGGCTTTCAGAGGTGCTCTTGCGAGCAGAAAATGTCCAGGACGGATCCGCACTCCACGTGCATCTACTGCCTAGGCGTAGATCACAACCCGCAGGCTCCCGAGTTGTGCCGCTCTTTCTCGGCCAGCTCCTGGATCAGCTCTGCGATTGAGATTCTCGGCGCCCCGAAACGCTTTCCTGCCGTAAAATCAAAAGAGGCTCGCTAGCGGTGTCCGCGGGCGGCTGGCTCGGCTGAGCAGCTCGAGCAGATGATCGCCTCGAGGAGGAGGCCCAGGTCGCGATCTTCCTCCTCCTCGGCCGCGGCATTTATCCCGCTCTCTCTGAGTTCCTCGTATACGGCTTCATTCAAGGAGCTTTGTCAGTCCCTTTCCATGAAGGGAGAGGGGCCATCGGTACATTCTTCACGGCCCAAGAAGAAGGAGTCGAAAGGTAAGTCCCACCGTCGGCGTTCGTGGGCTCGGGAGAGGTCCCCTTCCCCGGACAGCTGACCGTCGACTTCGGTCGAGGTTGCGGCTGTGGCCGCTGGCTTCACGGTGCCCCTGTCAGGCCAGCCTGCCGAGACTCCCGTCGACGAAGTCGAGATTTTTCTCAATCCGTTAGATGGGCTGTCGACTGGAGAAGCCGACAACCCTCCTTCACCGGTCCCCCTGGTGGATACCGAGGATCTGCCTGTGCCTTCTGGGCCGCAGTCCCCGGTTAAAGTGCCCGAGCCGAGGGAAGAGCGGGTGTCCCCCACCCCTTCCCATACCCACCCTCGGTCCCCCAAGTGTCTCGGTCTCGACCTCTTCTCGTCTAGCTGCTCCCACCCGACATCGGCGGTTCTCGGTCTTCATACCGAGGTAGCTGCGGACACTGCCCTCCTCGCCCTCTTCCTCGGAGGAGGCAGCGTGAATTACGCCCGAGGCAAGGAGCTTATGTGGCAGCAGTTGCTGTTGTCTGGGCCTAAGCCGACCCCAGTCCAGCCCCCGGCCATCAAGTGGCTGTCGCCTGAACGACCGAAGCAACCACTCGCCCCAGTCGAGTTGCCCGCTCCAGGGCCAGTTGCTCGGCCAAAACCAGCTGCTCCACCGATTGTGGTGGAACCTCCGCCTCCACAACCGAAGTCGAGGGCACCAACCAAGGATTCTCGGTCGGGTCACGGCCTGCCCCACAGGTTGTCGGTCACCCTCACTCCTGACCGTCCTCGGCAGGTGGAGGGTGGCTCAGGGCCGAGGCAGCTCTTCGCAGACTCTTCGGAATCTGACGACGACTCCTCCCTGTTCTCCAGGCAGGTCGACCTGGAGTCCTCGGGGCCAGTCATTGGACGATAGCCCATCGTCCTTCTTGGGTCTGTTTCGACTCATCTTGGAGTCCACCGGGATGCAGCTCAAGCCCGTGTCCAAACGGGCCAAGTATCCCCTGACGGAGATACTGGACCGAGGGGAATCCCCCACGGAGGCCTTTCCGGTGGCTGAGGCCACTGTCAGCCCAGCCTTGGAGCTTTGGCAGTGGCCTGCTTCCTGTCCTGCGCCCTCGGCCAGGATGGCCAGGAAGTATGCGGTCCCTCCCGGCTCTTTGCCCGGTTTCTTGGAGCACCCCTCTGCCGAGGGGTTAGTCACCAACAGCTTTTCGTGTTCTGGTAACGCCGATGTGGATAAGCCCCCAACAAAGAGTCCAAAAGCTGGACTTTGCCGGGCGCAGTGTGCGCTATCGTCCTCCTCGGCCTCCGACAGGCCAGCTCGGCCGTGTTGATGGCACACTTCTCCACGCCCTCTTGGGCTCCCTGGATGAGGTTGTTCCTCATCTCCCACTGACCTGCAGACCACGGTCTGCCAGGTGTGAGACCAGGGTAGGGCGGTGGCAGAAGCAGCAGCTTCAGACTGCTCTGGACATAGGTGATTCCTGTGCCAGGTCAGTAGCCGCTGGTGGCCATGCGCCGCAGGGCGTGGCTGAGGATATCCACCTTCACGGTGGATACCCAGCACAAGTTGGCGGACGTCCCCTTCTTGGGGACCGACCTCTTTGCCCTGGAGTGGAGGGACACCTCCAGCGGATCGAGAAGTCCATTGCCACCTTGGACTCAGTCACCTCTGCCCAGAGGGACAAAGGCCGCCGTCAGCAGCAGAAGTCCTTTCGTCCTTCGGCCACTGCATCTCGACCGGCCCAGCAGCACCAGCAACAGGGCCAGCAGGCTCGCGCTTGGCATCCCAAACCCAAGCCGGCGGCTTCCTCCAACAGGAAGCAAGGAAGTAAAGGCCCAGGAGGTCCCTCGGCCGGTTCTTCCTCCAAGCCTGCCCAGTGACGGGTTGAGGGGTGCTGCCCCCAGCCTCGTCACTCCCCCCTGGGTTCCTCCCATGTGGGGACGGCTCCGCCACTTCCTTTCTGCCTGGTCCGCTATCACCATGGACCGCTGAGTGTGGGAGGTGGTAGGAAAAGGCCTGTCTCTGGAGTTCAAGCAGGCTCCACCCTTTCGAGCCATCGCCCCTTGGGGGGCCACGCGGTCTGCATCCTCGCTGTCGGCCCGCCGAGCCGATATTGCCATGCTCCTCGAAAAAGAGGTGATCAGGAAGGTGGCGGATCCTCCTCCAGACCCGGGGTTTGTGTCCAGGTACTTCCTGGTCCCAAAACGGATGGGGGGCTGGCTCCCCATTCTTGACCTGAACAAGTTCCTAAGGTCTTGGACCTTCAGGATGGTCACTCTGGCTCAGATAATCCCATCCTTGGAACGAGGTGTGTGGTTCTGTTCCCTGGACCTCCAGGATGTGTTCTTTCACGTCCCAATCCGTCCGTCCCATCAGAGATTCCTCCACTTCAAAGCGGAGGGATCCCTTTACGAGTTCCGGGCCATGCTCTTCGGCCTCTCCCTAGCTCCCAGGGTCTTCACCAAATGCATGGCAGTGGTGACAGCATTCCTGCGGCGCCGAAGGGTCCGGGTGTACCCCCTACCTGGATGACTGGCTGATTGCAGCCCCCTCCAGAGCGGAGGCGGAGCTGTCCAGAGATCTGGCCCTTCAGGTTTGCTTTCAGGTTGGCCTCCTCATCTACAAGGTCAAGTCGGAACTCGTGCCAAAGCAGGTGATACAATTCATCGGGGCAGAACTCGACTCTCTACGAGCCAGAGCACGGCTTCCGGCGGACAGGGCCGAGGTTCTTTCTTCCTTTGCCCAATCATTTCTGGTTGGGCAACTGCGCCCTGCCCGGGACTTCCTGTGCCTCCTGGGCCTCATGGCGGCCTACACCAGCGTGGTCCGTTGGGCCCATTGGTACATGCGTCCCCTTCAATGGGGACTGGCCAGCCAGTGGTCACAACGCTGCAATCCGTTGGACCAGCCCGTGACAGTGACCCAGGAGATGTGGAACGCTCTCCAATGGTGGATCGTTCCAGCACATCTGCAGGAGGGCATCCCGTTCGTCCGCCCCGAGCCGACAGTCTCTCTATCGACCGATGCATCTCTGATGGGTTGGGGTGCCCATCTGGGGGAACACTGAGCGCATGGCCTCTGGTTCCCTCGGGAGTCCCGATGCCATATCAACCTGCTGGAGCTCCCAGCGGTCCGTCT
Organism: Neoceratodus forsteri; assembly: GCA_016271365.2. Classification (NCBI taxonomy): domain Eukaryota; kingdom Metazoa; phylum Chordata; order Ceratodontiformes; family Ceratodontidae; genus Neoceratodus; species Neoceratodus forsteri. The sequence continues at coordinate 886,964,041 of CM028135.1, read as the reverse complement.
AGCTGTCACTGCCTTTGCTCCGTTTCTACGGGGTCAAGTGGGTCAGGTCCAGACGGACAATACCACGACCATGTACTATCTGAACTGCCAGGGCGGGACACGCTCCATGCTGTTATGCAAGGAAGCTCTCCACATATGGTCCCTCGTGCACAGCCTGGAGGCGGATCTCCTAGCCATTCACGTGGCAGGAGCCTCCAACACCCTGGCCGATGCCCTAAGCTGGATAGAGGCTGCGTCTCACGAGTGGTCTCTCCTGCTGGAGGTAGTACAAGACCTGTTCTCCCACTGGGGCACGCCTCAGGTGGACCTGTTTGCCTCCAAGGAGAATGCGAAGCTGAGTCTGTTCCATGCCCGCCCCCCCCCTCAGCAGGGCTTGCTGTTGGGGGATGCCTTCTCAAGGCCGTGGACCCCGGGCCTTTTCTACGCCTTTCCCCCATTTCCCTTGATCCACAAGGTGCTTCTCAAGGCGAGGAGGGACAAGGCGCAGGTGATTCTGGTAGCTCCAGACTGGCCCCGCCAGTTCTGGTATCCAGATCTCCTCAGCCTCAGCTCCAGGCTCCTAAGGCGCCTTCCAGCCCGCCCGGACCTGATCTCAGTCAACCAGGGGAAGGTATTCCATCCGGACCTTCAATCCCTGCACCTGACGGCCTGGTTCCTGAGCGGCTAGAGTTCCAGGCCTTAGGTCTTTCCGACGAGGTCCTCAACGTTGTTGAGGTGTCCCGTAAGGAGTCAACCAGGAAATGCTACGCCTTCAAATGGAAGAGATTCTCCATTTGGTGTTAGGGGAAGGGCTTGGACCCTTCTGCCTGTCCCTTGACAAGCATTCTGGACTACCTGCGGTCCCTTTCTCAGCAAGGGCTTCGGTCAACGACCCTTAAGGTGCACCTGGCAGCCATCTCTGCTTACTGGGCATGGGCCGGGAAGCAGTCGGTGGTGCAGGAGAAGGTGGTCGGGCGCTTTTTCAAAGGCCTTGACCACATTTCCCCTCCAGTGTGAGAACCTCCACCTCCGTGGGATCTACTGCTGGTATTGGCCAAGCTCATGGGCAGGCCATTCGAACTGATGCACAGGTGCGATAGTTCACACCTGTCGTGGAAGACCGCCTTCTTGGTGGCTATCACGTCAGCCAGAAGGATGGGAGAGCTCCAGGCGCTTTCCATCGAGTCTCCTTATCTGGTCTTCCACAGGGGCAAGGTTGTCCTGCGCCCCAACCGAAATTCCTTCCGAAGGTGGTGTCGGAGTTTCACCTTAACCAGGTGTTGACTCTGCCGGTGTTCTACCTCAATCACACCTCGGAGGCCGAATATAGGCTCCACTTGGACCCTAGACGAGCCGCTTATTATAAGGAGCGGACGCTGAAGTTCGGGAGAGGTTCGCCAGCTGTTTGTCACTACGCTGAAGCCGCACCTGGCAGACCTGCAGCCAAGGACGATAAGCAGGTGGGTCACCTCCTGCATAGAGTTCTGCTATAGGTTGCGGGCATGGAGCCTCCCAGAGGATAAGAGCTCATTCTACCCACCATACCGCTGCATAGGTAGTTGCTTCCAGGATGTCCCTATCCAGGATATCTGCAGGGCTGCTACCTGGAAGTCGGCACATACCTTTATTACCCACTACCACATCGACCTTGAGTCACGCCAGGATGCTGGTTTTGGGGCCTTGGTTCTCCAGTCTCTTTTCCCAAGTAAGTATCGGTGTGCACCTTGCCTCCCTCGTCCCGGGAGAACTGCTGAGGTCTGCCAATAAGTGTGGATTGAACAACATATCCATGTCCCTAGAAATACAGGTTACTCACCTGTAACGGGAGTTCTAGGAATGGTATATGTTGTTCATCCACAGACCCACCCGACCTCCCCGGCTTCAACGCACAACCTGGCTTCCAGCTGGCTAGATCTGGTGTCATGGGGCCGAGCCGAGAGTTTTACCACCGGGGTGGATGGGAGGAGCCAGCTTGAAGACCTTCCGGCAAGATTTAAAGCGGCAAGGAACCTGCCAATAAGTGTGGATGAACAATATATACCATTCCTAGAACTCCTGTTACAGGTGAGTAACCTGTATTTATCAACTTTAGTTGAAAACCCCATTGAATGCCATTATAGCACTCTTACCTTTGATTGTTCAGTTTGCGGTTCGGCTTTGAAGAGTGCAGACATGTCCCGGTCCAGAGAAGATGACAGCGCTGACCTCTAGAGGTAAGTGTGGGGTAAGGGGGAGTACAGAGAGGTGGGTGCTCAGTGGATGGGTGGGGATGAGGGAGGGGGACTGGGGTGACGATTAGGACCTTTTTTTTACAGGTTAAAAAAGAAACACGTTGGGGGAAGGTTTTCTTTATTTACGCTAAAAAATATATACTGTATATACATTTGGGCACACTGGGGTTGGCTCCCAGTGTGCCACATGAGTTGGGGGGGTGGGTACTTGATGCGGACATGGGGATTGGGCACCCCGATGTCACAAGTCGCGCATGTGCAGTTCATGCCCTGGAATGCGGAAGTAACAGCCAAAATAGTGTGGCTGTTATTCCGAAGCGGCCAGTTGTGGCGGAGGGTTTCAAGCTCCGTTGGACATTCAGAAGGATACTTCCAAATGTCCAACGGAAGGTTCCATGATCGGCCGTTGTTGTAAGGTATGATCGATCCCAAAAGGGCTGTAGACTCCACTCACAGCCCTAAATATATATATACACATCTGGGGGTTGGGGGATTGAAGTAAGAGAGAGAACATCGTGTTGGTAGGGCAGGGGATATCTGTGGCTACTGGTGGTGGGCCAGATGGATATATATATATATATATATACACACACCAATAAGTTGGCAGAAAAATATAAAAAAGTAAAATACATTAAAGTGTTTTTGACTGAGTTCATGTGGAGGTTGGAGGAATTGTTATTAACAGGCAATCAAATTCTGATCTAAACCTAAAATACAAATAAAAGTATTTACTGCAGTAAAAAAAGAAAAGGCCTTGTAAAGTGGATGAAGTGGGAGTGTGTGTGTGACTGGGAGGCTGAGAGGACAAAGGAACTTGAGAGGAGTAAAGAAAAATACATACAGGACAAAGCTTTTTGTTTTATATAAATAAACCTAGATACTGTTAGTGGTGGAAGTGAGAGTGTGTCTGTGAGGCCGAGCCTGTCCCGAGAGGACAGAGGAACGTGAGAACAAGTAAGAGGACTAAATATAAAAAAAAAAAAAACAGAAAAAGCATTTTCTTTTCTGTGTCATTAAAGAAAAATAAACCTAGCTAAGGTGGTGAAAGGCGGAGTGTGTCTGTGAGGCCGAGCCTGTTCTAAGAGGACAGACGATCTTGGGAACAAGTGAGCGGACTAAATATTTTAAAAAAAACAGGAAAAAGCATTTCTTGTGTCCTTAAAAAAAAAAAAAAAAAAATGGAATGGGATTCCCCGTCTGAGGTCAGACAGGTCACTTTATAGTTACAGCACTAGTACTGAGGCAGGAAACAGACAGAGGTGAACTGCATGACAGCCATATTCAATTGGCAGGCACATCAGTGCTATAAACTCACAATTTTAATTTCCTGAAATGCTGTTTACAATTCTGTGCGTGTGTCACAGGTGTCAGTGTCGTTTTATGCAATTATATAGCAGATTTGCAGTTTTCATCACATTTTACAAAAGGTTCTGATTCGAATCAGAACAAATCAGAACTTATCAGGACTTTGGCCTGGATCCTGATCCTGATAATAAGGGTCAGAACCTTTTTGGGTCCACCCATCCCCAGAAAGACATGCTATATATTGTCGGATAGTTGCAGGTCTCAGCTTTTCATCAGTATGCACAGTAACATATTGTCTTAAGACAAATCATTACTGAGACATAAACTCCAAAATAATGCTACTTTTTAACAACAAAGCTGCAATGAGCTAACAAATGTAACTCAGCCCTGGAATGTATTAATGCTATAATAAAAAAAATATTTTTTAATTATTGATTTATATAGCTTACATTTTTTTTGTCTGACACTCTATAATCAACCTGATCTCAGTGTGTTAATCTCTGTGCTGTACTATGTTGCTGTAAAGTGGTCTGGGCAGTGTCTGTAAAAGGCCCTTTGATCCAGTGTACTTACTCTGTCACCAAATTTAAAAAAAAGTAAATGAATATGTACTTGTTCTTTTGAACATGAGGGTTTCCAGCAGTTAACCTAACCCTTTAAAATGTGAGCCATCCAGTCAGAATGCTTTACCTCCAACTATTGTTTTATGATTAAGTTTCCTTACTTCAAGCCTACACTTCTCATTCTTGTTCCTGTACACAGATTCTCTGCCTCAGCTAACCTTACCATCTGTTTTCTTCCTTGGTTTGCACCACTCCCAGTGCCTATATCAAACTCTGGCCAGAGCCAATATGGCTATAGCCGAGCTAGCGGCGGTCCTGTTTGCTCACTGCCGCTTTGGCCCAAGTCCCTAATGCTCCCTGAGTCTCCGTCCTTACCCAGGTAACGTTTTTCCTTCTAAAGAGTGGCCAGAGGAGCAGAGATGTGGAACCAATTGCAGTTGCACCGAGAATGTGTGATGTGGCAGTCCACGCATTACATTTTCTCACCAAGGTAGTGGCACATCAGGAGCTGGACCCCGAGATCAGTTAGTTGTTATCTGGAGACACGAGGGCTGCAGTGGAGAAGCCGCGGAAGTATTTGTTGAAAGAGTGCCAATGAGCAGAAGGCAGGAAGGGTTCATTGATATTCATGAGCAGTTCATTACCGTGTATAAATTCAGTCCCATAGCACTCATTGGTGCTGTTTAAATAAATACTTTCATGGCTTCTCCACCAGAACCCTCGTGTGTCCGTACCACATCTAACTGATCTTGGGGTCTGGGAGCACCGAGGGAGCTCATGATGTGGCACCGCGACAAGAAAACAGATGCACACCACTGTGCATGCGCAGACTGCCAGCTCACACATTCTCATTGCGACTGCAAGCGGTTCCATGTCTCTGCTCCTCTGGCCCTCTTTAGAAAGGAAAACATTACCTGGGGCGAGATGGAGACTCAGGGAGCATCAGGTACTCGGCCCATAGCAGCAGTGAGGAAACGGGAGACGGGACCAGAAACAGCAGCAGTGTGATTTGGAGTTGCAGAAGCATGTTCTGCAACTCCAGGTTTGTGCTTCCGTATCCTGTTTTCAGAGCTACAGGCTCTGCCCTCTACAGCCATAAAAATGCAGCTACTCATTGTAAATAAAATTACATATCTGTGGTCAAATGTTAAACTTTTTTCATGATTTGCACCACTCTGACTGCCTGTATCAAAAAACCATGCTGTTTGTTGTACATAAAATAACGTAGTTGTGGACAAGTGTTTATCTATTTAACTTCTTCCCCGATTTACACCACTCCAACTGCATAATCAAAAATGCTGCTATTCATTTGTATATAAAATTACATTTCTGGAGTCAAATATTTATCTTTTTAACCATGATGACATGCCTATGCCTTTTTTAAAAAAACTGCTGATTTTACTCTGTTTATAAATTCTGTACTACTGTATTTCACATTTTGTTTTTCACTTTGTACCCTGTCCATCAGGGTGCCTCTATAAATGAGCTATTATAGCTCATTATGCCTTTCTTGATAAATACTCTTTCAGAAACTAAATGATACACAACAGGGTGTAGGCTGTAGACCACACTGTTATATGCACCCAAGGCATGGCACTATCCAACCATATCCCACACTCTGAAATGTATTGTGATTATGCAGTGGAATATTTTTGAATTGAATAAGACACTGAAAACATGGAAACAGAGAAAATATCGGCAGAAGAGAACATTGGTCCATCCATTCTGCCCAGTTTCACCCTATCCTAGCCCTGGACCTAATGTCTAGTTGGGTTTATTGCCCTCCCCCTGCCTTACTGAGTTCCCCCTGCACACCTATTAAGTCTTTTTCTAGGTCCAAGCTATGTTTGAAACCATTAATGGTTCTTGCACTCTCCACCTCTGCTGGTAGTATGTTCCACTTCTGAATCACTCTAAAAAAAAATTGTCAGACCCCTCCTGAATATCTGCCCTGCCAGCTTCCACTCATGCCCCTGTGTTCTTGATTTGCCAGTCTTGCTGAATATTTCCCTTCAATCTACCTTACTCATTCCTTTCAGGAACTTAGGTCACTATCGTATCTCCCCTCTGCCTTCTGGTCTCCAGCGAGTACATGTTAAGGGCCTTAAGCTGATCCTCATAGGATCTGCCCCGGTGACTCTGTATCATCTTGCTTCCCCCTTTGCTGTACAGTCTCTAGCCTGTCTTTGTCTTTTCATAGGTGGGGACTTCAGAATTGGGCATAGTATTCCAGATGTGGTCTCGCCAGCGATCAATATAGAGACACTATCTCCTGCTGTCAGACCCCCTCTGATACCACCAGCATCCTCATTGCTTTGCTGTAGGCTTTGTTGCATTGGTTAGACTGTTTTAGGGAGTCACTTATGATGACTCCTAGGTCCTTTTCCACAGAGGTAGTGTCCAACTTAACTCCTCCCAGACAAACTTTCTTCTTGGGATTCTTGTTCCCTATGTGTATCACCTTGCACTTTTTGAATTTCAACTGCAAACCTTTGGTCCACCTCTATAATCTTAGCAGGTCCCTCTGCAGCTTCCAACCCCTTCCTCACTGTCTACCCTGCCATAGAGGTTATTGTTATCTACAAAGAGACATCATGCCTTGTATTCCTTCTCCTATGTCACTGTTGAACATATTAAAAAGAACCTGCCCCAGGACCGAACCCTGTGACACACCACTCGTGACCTCCCTCTCCCCTAACTTGACCCCATTTACCACCACCCTCTGCTCCCCCCCCCCCGCCATCTAACTAGATCCTTTGCTGTTCCCAGATCCTCCTCTTCAGCAATCTTCTGTGTTGCATGGGGTCAGGTGCCTTGTTGAAGTCGAAGTACAGCAAATCTGCTGCTTGTGCCCTGTATCCACTGCCCTAGCTACCCAGCCAAAGAATACTACCAGGTTAGTCTGACAAGACCTCCGTGCCACAAACCCATGCTGCTTATTATCCTGGATCCCATTTCTCTCCAGGTAGTCCATTAGGTCCTCTTTGACTAGTGCCTCCATTAGTTTATCCACTATGGCGTTAAGACTGATGGGTCTGTAGTTTCCCAGTTGCTTTTGTCTTCTTCCTTGTGGAGTGGGACTGTGTCAACCACCTCTGACTGTAGAGAGTTACTAAACAGCCCTGCTAGAGGTTGAGCCAGTTCTGACACCAGTTCCCTTAGTACCCTCGGGTGCATCCTGTTCAGTCCTGGAGCTACGTCTGTCTTAAGGGCTTCTAGCCATTTTTGAACTCTACCATAAACAACACCTGCCACATTACTGGGATCTCTCTTGCATCAACCTTTATGCTACTTTCAGGCAAGGACCCACTACCCTCTGTTGTGAACACAGAGCAAAAGTAGTTGTTTAGAATGGCTGCCTTTTGCTCACCCACATCTAAAAACTGTTTTTCCCCCTCTGCAGTTCTCTGTCTGCTTTTGTGTCCCTTACTACCGTCTTGGCTTCCCTCAACCTTAAATTGTATTCACCCCATTCATAGAAACAGAAACTTACAGCAGAAAAGGACTGCTCGGCCCACCCAGTCTGCCCACAGATTTCTGCCCATATGACTATCTCATGCATGTTTGAGGCCCACCACCGCTCTAGGGAGAGAAGATACATAATTTTTGGTGCTATGACCATTTTAATTGCAGATATTTTACCTACAAGTGACAGTTGAAGAGATTTCCATCTGTCCAGTTCTGTACGAATGAACGCTAAAAGTGGTTTCATATTCAGGTCCCAGATTTTATGCAGATTAGGAGAGATAGTAATGCCCAAGTAGGTAATCCCCTCCGGGGCCCATCAGAGCCCATGCTGAGTAACCATTTGAGAGGTACACTTAGAGTTTAAAGGTAGGACCTTCATCTTGGCCTGGTTAATCTTGAGCCCTGAAAATGTAGAGAAATCTGACAAGGTGGACAGTAGGGGAGGGAGGGAGGTGACGATATTGGCTATAGGGAGCAACAGGTCATCCGCATACATAAGAGTAGGGTATGCGCTTGTTCCCACCTGGACACTGGAAATTAGAGGATTTTGCCTAATAGCGGCCACCAGGGGTTCTACTGCCAATACAAAAAGTAGTGGGGAAAGTGGTCAGCCCTGACTGGTACCCCTACCCAGTATGAATGGGGGAGACAGCATCATATTGGTGAGTATCCGTGCAGCTGGGATGAATATATTGCCCCAATCAAGGCCCGAAACCCCACCCCCAAGCCCATAGTGCAAAGTACTTGTTGGACATAGTCCCACTCCAGGGAATCAAAGGCCTTTTTGAAATCTGTTGCAGTAGCAGCAGCGGGGGAAGATAGTGTTGGGGCCTTATGGATTAAATTTACCAACGAACTAATATGGTCCGCGCTAAAGCGGCCCTTAACAAAGCCTACTTGGGATGGGTGGATCAAACTGGGAAGGAGAGAATTAAGTCTATTAGCTAGTATCTTAGCTAGCACCTTGCTATCAGCATTCAATAATGAAATAGGGTGGTAGCTGGATGCTTTAGGAGGGTCTTTACCTTTTGTTGGTAGGATAGTAATAGTCACCTCCTTAAGGGATGAAGGGAGAGACCCTGTTTGCAGTGACTCAGTAAATACTTGTTACAATACAGGAGAAATTATGGGATGCAACAGCTGCCACACTTAAGTAGGGAAACCATCCCCTCCTGGGGTCTTTCCCTTTTTTAAGGGAGAGGATGGTGTCTGCCACCTCCTGGGTTGAGATCAGGGCATCTAGGGCATTAGCTTGGGCTTCCAAGATTTTGGGGAGATGTAGGGACTCCAGAAATGGGCGGAGAAACTGGGGGTCTGGGGCTCTGGAGGACTTATATAACGAGGAGTAAAAATCCATCATTATTTGATTAATACCTTGCACCGAGGTCTGGGTTCTACCCCCTGCATCCTCTAAAGCTGCTATATGCCTTTTGGCTTGCTGCTTTTTGAGACAGTATGCCAGCAATTTACCCCCCTCTTCTCCCCCTTCCCAATATTTATGCTTGAGTCTAATGATTGAAATCTCTGCCTTTCTAGAGACCAGCTCATTCACTTGCATCTTCAGAGAGGTGACCTTGTGACCTGCCTCTGACCTAAGGGAAGGGACACGAAGGGCCTTAAAAGCAAGCTCCGCTTCTCGGAGTTGTCGTTCAAGCCCCCTCAAATGTTGTTCCCTCCTCTTTCGGCGCCGGCTTGCATACCCTGTTATTGCCCCTCTTAGGGTAGCTTTGAATGCCTCCCATGTGGTACCCACAGAGGTATCTGCTATGAGGTTATGCTGAAAAAATTCCGTTGCTTCCTTTTGAAGCCAAGGGGGAAAGTCTGGGTCACGAAGTAGCAATGGGTCCAGCCTCCATGCCGGAGACTTAGGGAGAGGGGGGGCCTCATATGAAGGCAAGATGCATAGGGGCATGATCCGAGATAACCAAGGGATGAATAAGGGTATTAACAGTGTTACTAGTAATAGCAGGAGAGGTGAGCCAGAAGTCTATTCTACTAAGAGAACTATGTACTGAGGAATGAAAGGTGTAGTCCCGCTGGGAGGGGTGAAATATTCTCAAGATGTCCGTAATGGCCAAATCATGTTGTAATTGAGCCACTGCCATTACAGCCCTGGAGTGGGGCTCAGTATTGGAAGGAGATCTATGCAGGAAAGGGTCCAGAGTAAGATTAAAATCGCCCCCTAATAAAATGGGGGTGTCTTCCGGAGCTATGGATCCCAGCACCTGGGCCAACTTGTGAAAGAAGGAGGGCGAGTCTTGATTCGGAGCGTATATGTTACCCAGGATCAGAGGGTCCTCCCCAGTATCCATGAGTACCACCACCCATCTACCCTCAGGGTCTCTCACTTGTCTCTGCAATTTCCATTGTAGTTGCTTGTGAAGCAGAATCGCCACCCCTCTCTTTCTAGAGGAGGCCGAGGCATGAATGACCTGACCTACCCACTCCCTCTTCAGTCTCTCAGGATCCCCCCCCTGGTAAGTTTGGTCTCCTGCAAGAAGGTGACCCTTGCTCCCAGTCTCTTAAGGTGGCCCAAAACTTGCTTCCTCTTGTTTGGGGTGTTAAGCCCTCTGACGCTCCATGTCAGACAAGTGATATCACTTGTTAGTAATAGGGAGCAAATATTTAATTAAGAGATATATCAAGAACTACCAGCAGATAGGGGGTGAGGGCAGCCCAACCAGAAGAGGCACATTTCTATAGAGCGCCACCAGATATGGAGAGCGTGGGTAAAGCCCATATACCCTGGCCCTACCAGATGACCTTATACTAACAAATAACGAAACATCTGTGTGTGTCTCTTGTGAAACAAACATATATAAACACATTAACAAACTGTATACATTGTGCACAGTGTACCATGCAATTTGGGGATGTAGAGGCATCTCTTCGGCTGCAGAGCCCTGCTGTAGGCCTGCCCCTATTCTCAGGGCATTATCAAGTGGTATCCATCCTTCCTTAGCACTACGGTGAGTGCAGGGGGGAGGTTCCCCCCGAGAGATTTGAGCAACCCAGTAAGAAGGTTGGACCACGTGGTTCATTGCAACCCCAGAGGGTTGAGAGAGCTGCTCCAGCGGTGTAGCTCAGAAGCTGGGGTAGTTAAAGTGGGACTACACAGCGTTTCTAATGAGGTGGAGGTTTGCAGGAAAGAAAGTGGGGGGGACTGCCCACTATTTCGGCAAGCCTAGGGTTATTGCTGATGGGTGCCAACGTGTTCTCACAACAAAAATCTTGGTGAGGTCAGGCTAATCACACCTATGAAGAGTGTACTGTAAGCCACCCAATGTGGGGGCTGGGAGATCGCCCCTTGATAGAAAATAATAATAAAAAAAAAAACATACCAGAGGGGCACAGGCCTGTGCCATTCACCACTTAGGGCCTCACGTAAAACACATCCTGGCTACCCATTCAGCACAACAGTTTACGAATGCTGACAAATACTTTCATATTGTTTGTCACAGCTTCCCAGCGGACCTCACCCCCCCCCCCATACACACAAGTAAGCGAGGTAGAACCCACCAAAGTTCTGCTGTTTAATCAGATGGTACAAAAAAGGCCTTCTTTGCCATCTAGACGTGTCTGGATCTTTGATCAGGACGTCCACTGAGAGCTTGTTGGTAGGCCTCGTTGAATCCCTCCCGTATAGGAGTGAGGCATCTCTCTGCCATATGGCAGTGCAAGTCGGGGGTCAAGGTTGGGGTGAAAAGGGGCTCGAAAGTTTCCTTACATGGATAACATGGAGAAAGGGTAGCAGATGGGTCAGCCAAGGAGATTGTCCACTGACGATCAATTTAGACACTCCAAACTCGCCCCATACCTACAACTCCCCGGGGATTAAAAGAACAGGAATAGAAAGAAAATAGAAGGATGACTACTTACCTGACCATGCCAGTGGGTTTTCTCTGATCGATTGCCCTGGAGATGTAGAGAGCTCAGGATGGTCCACACTGAAGATGAGATCGCCACTGGTAGAGGAGGCCTCCCTCATAGCCTTTGGTGGATGCTGCCCTCCACTATCTGTAGCTCTGTTCTGCGACTGCTGAGGAGTTGCTGATGGGGACAGGCAGCTGGGCTGCAACATAGGAGTAGGCCTGCCTTCCACAGTCGAATCCACGATGCCTGGGTGATGGTTCGGAGAGCTGGGGCGTAAAACTTCATATCTATTAGTGGTGTGGTAGGCCTGTAACGGATCTGGAGCAGCAGTGTCCATGCTTGTGGCCTCCTCTGTGTCGTCTTGCCTTCTCTCCGAAGGATGCTCCTGGCGGGCGTGTTTCTTTGAGGATTGCCTCTTTTGGTGTGCTTTTAGGGGGAGTTCCCAGTGTTGCTCCCTGAGGTCTTGCCAAACTGTAGGTCTGCTCACTGATGGAGCGGGGCGGCAATCCAACCTGTCGGTAGCAGTTTTTGTTGAAGGGGCTCCCGGGGTAGTAGTGGTGAATTCTTGTGGCCAGTTGCGCCGTAAAAATCCATGAGTGCATCAGGAGATTCAGAACTGTTCGGGACCCCATTATGCATAACCCGCATTGTGGCTGGGTAACACAAGGAAAAGGACAGTCTAGTACTGTGCATTTTATGCCTTGCCTCAGTGTATGCTCAGCGTTTGTCCGACAGATCCTTAGAGAAGTCCTGAAAGATGTGGATCCTATTCGATCTCCACACTACATGCTGTAACTCACGAGCTCTAGTTAGGATCTTCTCTTTGTCCCTAAAATCAATAAATCAGGCTGTGTTAGGTCGTGGTCTGTCCTGGGCCTGAGACATGGGGGCTAACATACGGTGTGCGCATTCCACCTGGAGTGGTATCAATGGGTCCAACTGCAGCATTTCAGCGATGGCTAATTATAGAAATCCCTTGGTATCTTTCCCTTCTACATCCTCAGGGAAGCCCAGGAAGTGAAGATTATTACCGCGACCTCTATTCTCCAGGTCATCCATCCTACTGCGCAGCATCTGTATGGTCCGTTGTTGATCTCTTAATTCTGCCATTAAGTCCTGAACATGCCCCTCTGTCGCCGAGACCCGCTGTTCGGTATGCAGCATCCTGGCTTCTAAATTTTGAACCACTTCGGTGTTTCGATTAGTTGCCACAATGATTGGGCCATTTGGGCCATCTGGGCCATCTAGGCCATAAGTTGGCCGAACATCGCCTCAACTGATGGTTGCTCCCAGGTTTGTGGCAAGCGACCTTCAGCCATATTTTCAGGCCTACCTTATCCAGGAGGCTCTTCAGTAAAATAGCAATTTCCACACAGCAAATAAAGGCTTTTTGTATCAATGAAGCTAAATTAGTGTAGCTTGAGTATTACCCCACAAGTTACAGTAGAGTGAGAATATAATACCAGCTGGTAGAAAAAGGATTTTAAAGGATATTTCCCACTGGGTTGTGGAGCTGATCTTATCCTATCCTATTTCACGCCCCTAGTGGCCAGTCCCTAATGCGTCTTGTATTACTATATTAGAAATGTTATCTTCGATATTAGTTATGAGGAGATCAAGGATATTACTTCCTCTGGTTGGCTTGGTAATCTGCTCTAGACCTGCATCAATGAGAGTTGATACCAAGCATTTATTGTGTTGATTGCTACCAGTTAGAGATCCAGTTTATATTGGGCATATTGAAGTCCCCTAGAATTATAACATCCCCCTTGTTAGATAAGAACGAAATATCATGAAGTAGCTGGGATGTATAATCGGAATCTGCCAATGGGAGCCTATAGCAGTTGTCTATAATAATCTGAGGTTGTCCTTTGAATTGGATTTTCACCTAGATACTTTCTATCAGGGTTTGATGGGGAAGTTCAGAAGAAGGTATATCTTCCCTGACATAGATACAGACCCCACCCCCAATTTACCTGACCTAGCTTTGTGGTAGGGTTTGAAGCCTGGAATCTCCTTGATCCAGGATGATGTAGAGCCCCACCACGTTTCAGTGACTGCTATAATACCTGTGTCTGATAGTTTACATTGTGCCTCCAGTTCAGCTATCTTGATAAGATTTAATGATCTAGCATTATACAATGGCAAGAAAAAATCCTGGACTCTGATTGGTCAGCCTTGGGCTGGACCTGTGATGTTATCCCACTACAACATCACGGGTCTAGTCTCAGCCTCACTGTGAATCAATGCAGATGAGCTTATGGAGATGCAGCTTTCCTTTTTTGCATCTCCTCTTAAGAAACAAAAATATTTTTCCACACTAATAAAAACATTCTTTAAAATTATTTTTTTATTTTATATATAACAACGAGCCATTGTATAATAGCAATAATGTCCTCCAGGGTGTGTGTCGTTTGGGATAACGTCACTCAGTTGTTGGACGCACTCAGCCTGTGGCCTCATGCCCAACCACCTGAGGCGTGACGTTATCCCAGAACGACACATAATCTGTTGGGCATTATTGCTTAATTCAAAAGACAGTATCTTGCAAGTTTGTAGGCCACCTGAAAAGGAACCCCATGTTAGAGACTTGGGGACATTCCCATTCTCCCTCTTGTTGTTTTTAAATGTTGGTTAATGAGGGTTTCAAAGCTTTTACCAAGTAAGGTACTACTCATCCTGCTAGGTACAAACAGAAACATGGGGCTCCACTACTAATTTATTTTTAAATGCTTGTAGTTAGATAAAACAAATTGATGATATTTTTATTTGCTTTTGATGACCATTATTACAACCAAAAGAGGGTCATTAAATGCACCCTAAATAAAAATAGTTTTTTTATCATGCAACACTAGAACTGCTAAAATATAGAACTACTTATATAATTCTGTGTAGCACAAATAAAAGGTTGCTCGGAAACGCTGTTAGAAAGGGTTTTGCTCATTTCTGAGGGTGCAGTAAAGGGAGTTGGGATAAACAAATTCTATGCAACTACAGTATGTCATTTTGATTGCATGTGCAGTATCAAACTGTCTACTCCATGTACGTCAGAACTCAAGATAACAGCCTTTATCTGAGGATTTATGCCTCATATATATTATTATGCAGTCTTGTGTTTTATTCCTTTATTGGCTGATCCATTCAGATACAATATTTATATAGTTATAACTACATTTCTGTTTCCTACTGTGCTGCACCCTGCTCCCATATGTGTGACAGTTACCTTGCCATCAAAATCCCAAACTGTGATATCCCTATAATTCAGTGAACAGGTTTTCAAAATGTATGTCAGCTTCTCCGTCTAATAAATCTCATGAACCATGCCCCACCTTTTCTCCCTGGTTGGAAGCAGATTATTTTAACCACATTCTAATAATACTCTTATTTGGCCCAGGATCAAATTGAAAATAGATAGTTCTGTACTTAGATGGTTTATCTTGTAGAAAGGTTGCTAGCAAAAGATGCTCTGCTAAATTGTGAATTATCCAAAGGCAAGAAAATTTCCTGAAACGTGATTGGTCAGTGAGCCCTAGAGACAGTGATGTTATCCCCATTCGGCATCACTGTATCTAGTTTTTACACACATATGACTTCTCACATTTCTACGTATGCCACATACTAACACATGTTAATGTTTTAAAACCAATACCTCTGTTCCACCAAATTACACAGTGTGCACCTTCCCAAAATGAAACCTTTCACTTTTTTAAAATTCTCTACAGTTTTATTTCTTTTTAGAAAATGAAACCGCATGTCTGTGTGGCTTCACATCAAAAGCGAGTGAGTGAGCAGTGCTTCTAAAGGACAGTGTAACTAACCAGTTCAATAACTGTTCACAATCACTCGCATGCTGTGGACACTGTTAAACACAGCTAACTGTTTATCAAAGGGAAGCAGAAGTGGGAAGGCAGGCAATTTCAGACACAGACATATTTTTAAAAACCGGCAACAGAGAGAGAGAGATGCTAGAAGGGGGTGATGGTTCAGACAGAGAGCAAGCGAGAGGAAAGACCTGGGGGGGAGGGGTGAACAGTGTAGCAGCAATACCTTCTACTGGACTAAACAGAACTAGTGTACTATTATTCTTGCTTTTGTTAAAAACATAAATATATTTGAAAAAAATGTTTTCACTTTTTTTTTTTAAACAAGTAATTGTATAATAGCAGTAATGCATTCCAGAGGTGTGTTTCATGTGGATAATATACTTTTGCTGGGTGTTGGGCCCACTTGGTTTATGGCCTCATGCCCAACCACCAATGGCATGATATAACCCCAGCTGGATACACACCCTGTTGTACATTATTGCATAATTATGATTGCTAAAATTAATTTGTTAACTTTATTGTGCACCACTATAGTTAAGGTCGAGAAGGTACTTCCATGAAATCACCAGTTTGGCCATTTCTTGAGCAGCAGTCATAAAACTTCCAAAGCACTTGTTCTGGGTGAGGATCTCAGGACGCACTAGTTTTGTGGAAATTCAGTTTAACACTTTTTGTGCTACAAAGTGACAGAAAAACATGAACAATTTGAAAAATGTCTCTTATAAGGCCAAGTCACACAACAGTGAAGTCCCCCATTGTCTCTGTCCTGTGCATGTCAGAGCTGCAGTTCACAGCAGCCTGCAACACCAAAGTTAATGTAACAAAACAAAAAATAAATTATGTGAACACTGGGAGCCCATCCCCAGTGCTGCTGAAGAAGGCAACCCCACCACCACCACCATTTTGACAACAGAGCCCATTCCCACCACCACAGTGTAAGCCCCCCCCCAATTCCGGCACTCCTCTTTCCATTCTGACACTGGGTACCAAACACTAGTGTCAAAAATAGAAATGAAAATATTTGTGGATACCAGAAGCCCACCTCGGTGCCACCAAAGACACCCAATTCAGACACCAGGTAACCAGTGCCAGTATCAGATAGAGTACATTTAATAGTTTAAAAGAAGTAATTTCTGGGGACGTGGATACCATTCACTAAATCACATGATGACGTTTCTTCCTCAAGAGCTGATTTTCTGGAACATCTTAAAGCAAAGCTTCTCCCACCACTGGGTGGTATATCCCTAGGCTCTGCCCCATGACATCAGATCTGCCTTTCCGCTGGAAGAGTCTGGTTGGCTACTTCACAGCTCTGCATGTTTTAAGGCCTATTAAGTGTGCCATTGGCAAATTTAGTGATTTTTTTTCTCTAACTTTTCGATATTTAATATATTCCTGTTAGCACGCAATCATAAATATGGAAGATGAGGAAGCAATGCCCACTCCTGGCTTCAAACAGTGCGTCACTTGCTGGCAGAAGATGTCATGGACAGACCCACACGTGTTGTGCTTGTACTGCCTAGGAACAACACATCATATTCTGATTGTGACCTCTGTGAGATAATGCTCCCATCCTCACTGGAAGGCAGAAAGTCTCTTCTTCTTTGCTGGCCAGCCAATCTAGACCCTAAATTGTGGGCCAAGAATGGTCGTAAGGTGGCCTCTGGTTCCTGACTAGCAGCTATGGAAGAGGCGGCAGTGATGGCTATGGTAGGCTACTTTTAGCTTGGGCCAGCATCAGCACATCCTTCATGGGAAAGTTCTGTGAAATATGTCAGGGCCTTGAGACCTTTGAGGAGAGCCCTGCCCACCATGGTAATAAGCATAAAAGCAAGAAACTCCACCATCGGTTATGAGACTGGGAGAGATTACACTCCTCCCGCTCCCTCAACTCCCCTGACAGCTCAGTGGTTGTCAAATGCTTGGCTTCATTTGACCCACAGTTGGTCGAGGGGCAGGTTGCTAGCTCCACGGTACCCCCATCAAGCTTGTCAACCTTGACACTGGTCAGTCAGGTGGTTGAGATTTTTCTCAACCCCATCGATCCATTGTTGGAGGAGCTCGACATTGAGTTGATCTCCAAGACCCCAGTTCTCTCGGTCCTCACTCAGGAGGAAGCAGAGCAGTCAGTATCCTTGGCTGCTCCTGCCCAGGATCAGTTTCTCCCAGAGGTCGTACAATCGAAACCAGTGCAGGTGATGTACACGGCACCTCCGGCTGCGTCTCCTTGATATCAGCTTCCCCAAGTTCGACAGCCAAGGTTAAGGTTCATGTTGAGGTCGAAGAGTTTCTCAAGTTCTTGATCCCGCTCGACTGTGAGGCCTTGCCATCAGTACTCCTCATCTTCAGATGAGGAGAAGCTCTGCCGGAGGATGCGGCAGCTCTACGAGGAGCTCCTCCGGCAGCAGTGGGCCTGGGTGGGGCTAGGTAAGGCTGTATCTCCAACTCTTACCCTCAACTGGCTGGTGCTGGTCAAACCCATGCTGTTCTGCCCAAGACATCTGTCTCCAACACATGTATCTCTTCCCGTGTTGGTGGAACCGTCTCTACAGTAGCCCATGCAGAATGCTCCTTTGAAGGACTCCTGTCTGGGGACTGGCTTTCGAGGCCATTTATCAGTGGAAATTACCCAGTCTGATGACACCAGCGTGGTACATGGTGGCAAACAGTCAAGGGGCTTCTTTGATGAGTACTCAGATGACTCTGATGGGTCCTCCATGCAGTCTTTGAGGATGCTTATGTTCAACTGGGAATTGGTCGAGGAACTAACCACCAAGCACAGGCCAGTGTCTTTTAGAGCTCTCCTGCAACATATGTCTGAGTCTATGAACGTTCCTTTGGAGCCAGTTCAAAAGAGGGCTAAATGCCCTTTCACTGGCATTCTGGATAAGGATGACACCCTAGGGATTGCTTTTACTATGGCCGGGGCCATTCTGGGACTGGTTCTGGAGCTTTGGCAGCATCCAACCTCCTCCCTGGCACCCTCAGCCCATATGGTCCACAAATACATGGTCCCTACTTGCTCTTTGTCCGGATTCTCTGACCACCCCTTAGCTCAGGGTCTGGACTCCAGTTCCATTTTCCAGAAGTCTGGCAATACCAGTGACGTGGACAAGTCTCCTGACAAGGAGTGGAAGAAGCTTGACCATGTGGCTAAGAAAGTCTACGCTGTGTCCTCCTTTGTTCTCTACCAGGTAATGTATGCCTTGATGGTGTCCCACTTCAGTCACTTTCTACTGGAAGTGATCGATACCGTCATCCCTTACCTGCCTGTTTGCAAGCAGCTCCCAGTAAAGGTCATTTGAATCCAAGGTTAGGCACTGGCTAAACACCAGCTCCAGATGGCCTTGTACACTGGCGATTCTTGTGCCCATGCCCTAGCAGTGGCCGGCGTGATGCATTGCAGGGCCTGGCTGAGTATCTCCACCTTCACAGCAGACACTCAACACAAGTTGGTCGATGTCTGTTTCCTGGGCACCAACCTCTTCAGCCCAGGAGTGGATAGGCATCTTATGACATTAGAGAAGTCTAGTGCCACCCTGGATTCTGTGGCTTTGTTTCAGAAGGACCCAAAAGGTCAAAAGCAGAAGAAGGCCTTTCAGTTTTGGCCCTTTAAGCCACAGCAGTCTCAGAAGCAACAGCCCCAGCTGGGGCAGTTTCAGACCTGGCACCCCAAGGCTAAGTTCTCTGGCCGGGAGCCTAATAAAAGGAGGGGGTGGGGGAAGTGGCGGCCCTCCAGCTTCAGTGACTGGTGCCCCCTCTAGAACTGTCCAGTGACAGTGTTCACCTCCTGCCTCTCCAGTCTCTGACTGAGCTCCCGGTTGGGGTTGGCTTTGCCACTTCAGGCCTCACTGGTCCATCATTACTATGCACAAGTGGATTCTTGTGGTGATCTGCAGAGTGTTGTCTCTTGATATTGAGACTCTTCTACCCTATCCATCCCACACTCCAAGGGCATCCTCGGTGTTGCAGGACATGCTGTCAGCCCTCAGGGAGGATGTTGCTCAGCTCCTCGGAAAATGAGCTATAGCTCAAGTCCCAGATGCCCTGGCAAGTCAGGGGTATGTGTCCAGGCACTTCCTGGTCCCAAGACAGGGAAAGTGAAAGGGGAAATTGTTTAACCAGGAAAGGCACACTAAACCGGAGCTTGTTTTCAGGTGTGACCTGAAAGCACAAGGAGTTAAGTGATTTGCTCAGGGTCACACAGTATGCAAGTAGAGACTGATGGGATTCAAACCCAGGTCTCCGGGTTTTCACCTCAGTGCCCTTAACCACTATGCTATCCTGCCTCCTCAGACAGGGACTGGTGATCCATACTGGAGCTTTGTGATCAAAACCAATTCCTATGGAAGTGTAAGTTCAGAATGGTCACACTGAACCAGATCATACCACCTCTGGAGCAGGGCATGTGGTTCTGCTCCATGGACCTCCAGGATGCTTTTTTCCACATTCCAGACCATCTGTCCCACTGATGATACCTCTGATTCTACACATAAGGGGTGCTCTGTCAGTTCTAGGTCATGCCGTTCAGCCTGCCCTCTGCACCTGGGGTCTTCACCAAGTCCATTGCAGTGGTGGCAGCCCTTCTGCGACACCAGGGCATCAGGATTTATTCCTGCCTGGATGACTGGCCGATAGACAATCTGTCTATAGAGGCAGTGGAGCCATCCTGGGACCTGGCCTTCCAGACCTGCAGAGATTTGGGCCTTTTGGTCGACCGGGCCAAGTCTGAACAGATCGCCTTAATGGTGATTCACTTCATCAGGGCAGAGCTAGATTCCCTATGAGCTAAAGCCAGCCTCTCTGTGGACCAGACATCAGATCTTACCTATTTTGCCTGATCATTTCAGGTTGGGTGCTTACACCCTGCCTGGAACTTCCCAAGGCTGCTGGAGTTCATGGCATCTTGCACCAGTGTTGTCCGATGGGCTCATTGGCAGATGCAGCACCTGCACTGGGAGTTGGGACAGGACCAGCTGGTCACAATGACCCAACCGATGTGGGATGCCATCCAGTGGTGGCTGATCCTAGAACATCTAGAGGAAGGAGTCCCATTCATCCACCCAGAACCATCACTCTCATGATGGACGCATCTCTGGTGCAGAGGGGAAGGCACCTGGAGGACCAAAGGACCCACAGGTTTAGGTCACCCAGGGAGTCCCGTCACCACATCAACCTGCTGGAGCTTCATGCATTGTGGCTGGCTCTGATGGAATTTGCAGCTCTATTCAGGGATCAGGTCATGACAACACCATGACCATGTTCTGCCTGAACAGGCAGCATGGAACGCACTCACTTCCGTTGTTTCAGGAGGTCCTCTGCACCAGGAACCTCATGCACAACCTTGGTGCAGACCTCCTGGCAGTTTATGTCACAGGAGCAGACAGGCAGCAGGAAGACGCTCTCAGCTGGATGGGTGAGATGTCGCATGAGCGGTCCCTGCATCAGGAGGTGGTGAAGAACACAAAGCTGAGGCTGTTCTGTGCCTGTCTCCCACAGTCCAAGACACTTATGGGGGATGCCTTTGTGAGGCCCCGAGGCCCCCCTTCCTTCCCTGATCCACAGGGTGGTGGTCAAGGTATAGAGGGACAAGGCACTGATGATCCTCATGGTTTCAGACTGGCCTCACCAGTTCTGATATCCAGGTCTCCTCAGCATCTGCAGCAGACACCTGTGGAATTTGGCTGTTCACCTGGATTTGCTGGCCCATCCACAGGGGAAGGTCCTGCACCCAGACCTTCAATCCCTGCACCTCACAGTCTGATCCCTGAGCAGCTAGAGTTCCAGGCTCTGGGTCTGTTGGAGAATGTTCTCCACATTGTGGTGGCTTCCTGGAAAGAGTCAACTCTCCAGTGTTATGCTTTCAAATAGAAGTGGTTTTCCATTTGGTGTCAGGGTCAGGAGCTTGATCTGCTGGCCTGCTCTGTGGACTAGCATCTTGAAATACTCCTGGCACTTGTCCTAGCTGGGACTATAAGCGATGACCCTTAAGGTGCACCAGGCAGCCATCTCTGCATACCGAACATGGGCTGGTATGCCGGTGGTGGCACAGGAGAAGGTGGTTGGGCACTTCTTTAAAGGCCGTAACCACTTGTCCCCACTGGTGCGTGAGCCACCACCACCTTGGGACTTATTGCTGGTAGTGGCTATGCTAATGGGCAAACCTTTTGAGCCTATGCACAGGTGTGAGATGTCACACCTGTTGTGGAAGACAGCCTTCTTGGTGGCCATCGCGTCAGCCAAGATGATTAGTGAGCTCCCAGCACTCTCAATGGAGGCTCATTATCTGGTTTTCCACAGGAATATGGTAGTCCTTCATCCCCACCTGAAGTTTCTCCTGAAAGTTGTCTCAGAGTTCCATCTTAACCTGGCGATAAACCTTCCAGTATACTTTAGCAGCCCATCTCCAGAGGCCAAATGGAGGCTACATTACTTGGACCTGTGCAGTGTCACAGAACTTTGTAGCCGATTCAGCTTTTTAGTAAATCTAGAAGGTGCTGCGATCTTACATTAATGCACTGCCTTTTGTTGATTTCTCCTTATTTTGCAACCGTTGCAGTTTTGTTTTTATAAACTTTTAAGGTTTTGCAGTCTAACATAAAAAGATGGTGACAGTTAAACAGAATGTGGCTGATGACTATCTGCATTATGCCACAGTCTGTATATAAAAGCAAAAAGGGAAAGGAAAGTATTCCGGAAAATAACTGTTGGGCATTGTAGTTAGACTTTTTGGAAATTTGTCTCAGGTTAAAATAATAGGCAATTTGGCAACACACAAGTTTTGTAAGTATTAAAAATAATGAATACTAAGTCACCGATAACAAAGAAGTAATTATAAATGTTAAACATGAAATTTATGAGCATTGACCTTTTGCAGTGCTCGGTGACCTCCTGTAGTTCTGCCGACCTGCCTAACCAGTGACCGCTCCAACCATTTTATTTGACAACTGGAAACTATATGCATGAGCTGCACATTATTACGAGGAGTTTCTGTCTCAAATAGTCTTTTATTTGCCTCGATCTATTTTAACCCTATGGGAGATGTCCTGTTCTGATGTTTCCTTTTAACTGTTAAAACTAAGTTGATATCTTATTTTATTTTTGTTTTGGATTTATTTTATGAGTTCAAAATTGTATCATGTTTTTTTATTTAAAGTAGCATATAAGTAAGATTTATTTGTCTATAAGATAGCACAAGATATAAATTAATCTCTGTACTAAGGCACTTGTTGAAATAATCGTGAATTGCCTTTTGGCCGATTTTTATAATTGAATGGGGTATTTAAACATGGTCTTGGTAGGCAAACTCCATCCCCTGAGGAAGACCTATGTGGCTGGGTCGATAACGTAGGGGTGTTAGCCCTGAGTCTGAACGTGCTGTGCTTTTAAAATAAATAACAGCATTTAGTTGAACTCAGCTCTCTTGGTGTGTGCCCAGTTATCTTTTTTCTTATTACTTGGACCTGTGGCAGGTGCTCTCATATTGTGGGGAATGCATGGCTGGAGTTCGGGATAAGGATCACCAGCTATTTGTAACGCACGCTGAAGCCATGTCTGGCAGAGCAGCAGCTAAGAGGATGTTTAGCAGGTGGATCACTTCCTGCATCAACCTCTGTTATAGGCTGGCTGGTAGGGAGCCTCCCATAGGGCTTGGGGCTCATTCCAACAGGCATGCTGCTGCCTCAGTTGCTGCTTTCAGGGACATCCCTAGTCAGGAGATCTGCAGGGCTGTCACCTGGAACTCACCACACACCTTCGTCTCCCATTACAGCATCGACCTTGAGTCTTGCTGGGATGCTGCATTTGGGACCTTGGTTCTCCAGTCTGTTTGCCAGGTAGGGGTGCACACTTTGCCCATTCTTCCTGGAGAACTGCTGAAGGTTTGCCATCATGTGGATGAGTGAACCATAACCACACCCTGTAAAAGTAGGTTACTCACCTGTAACCACGGTTCTAGGAGTGGTATATGGTTCACATCCACATCACCCACCCAGCCTCCCCTGGCAAGTGGTACATGGATCCCTGTTTCCATCCTGCAAAGATCTGACATCACGGGGCAGAGCCGAGGGATATACCACCTGGGTTGGTGGGGAAGAGCTTTGCTTAAAGACATTCTGGTGAATCAGCTCTTAAGGATGAACTGCCATCGTGCCATCCTAGAACTACGGCTACAGGTGAGTAGCCTATTTTACAGCTTCTGGTGATGTCATGCACAGGTTGGTTGCCTGAGCACAGAGGACTACCACCGTATTGCACCAGCACTGACCAGAAGGTAGGCCTAACAAAGCAGAATGTAATGCAAATACATCACACCGTCCAAACCCTGCAGGACATGTTGAAGGATGCAGAGAGCCAGAATTGGTAGAATAATCTCCTGATTTATGGAGAAGGTGCAGCTGTTATTCCATTTCTGAAGAACCTGCCCAGCACCGCCTTGCTGATAGGGTTATGGTAAAAACCTGTATTTTGGATCAATTGGGCTTTTGCTTAGTAGATGATACCTCCTGGGAACCCTACAATGGCCCCCAGAAGATAAACAAAACAACCGAAACAATTAGTATACAAAAATCTGCCACTATGAATAATGACGTTTGCTCCCTTCCCCTTCAAAACAGGTTTCTTGCTTTAACAGGATATAACAGCTGACCAAATAATAGTGACAGTAGGGGATTCCCAATGCAGAATAGTCTAACAGACTCTTTTGCTGTTGTAAGTATAAATAAATTAAATTCAAATGAAACACTGATCTCTTGGAATATTGTAGGTATAAGGAATCAATTTACAGACTCAGATTGGGAAAACTTAATAACTAGATTTAGGTTCTTGGCAAAGATACCCGACTCCTCACTAATGGTCCCTGACTGCTCACTTTTTCATCAAGATGGTGGCAAGCAGGGAGGAGGGGTCACACTCTGCGTACGGCAGCCACTGTCTTGTTCATCACTAAGCTGGAATCCTGTCCTGCCTCCCATGAACTAATCCTTGCCCTAATTTCCTTCCCAACTACTATCCCCATCTTCAAAGGCATGATTTATGCCTCCCCTCAACTAGCTCCTGACTCGCCATTCTCATGCTTTTCTACTCTACTACCACTAAATGCAAATGGTGAGTGTATCCTAATTGGAGATTTCAGCTTGGACTGACTCTGTCCCCCTCCGCCAAAGCCTGTCACATAAAAACGAATGCTCTTAACCTGACCCAGCTGATCGCAGCACCCACCTGTTACTACTCTCACTCCCCAAACCACTCACTCATTGACTGGATTCTCTTCTCCCGCCCGCACAGATTCACCACACCTGGAGTTCTATCTGACGCCCCAGGTGACCATTGCATCACTTACTGCATCAGAAAAACTCAGCACCCTAAATCGGCCCCAAAATACATCAAAATCTGTCCACTTAGCTTGATTGACACCGGTGCCCTTCTGCACGACCTGGGTCACACAGACTGGTCCCTGGTCTACCCTCACCTGATGTAGACTCTGCTTTAACCTGGTTCCTATCCATACTCACTCTGATCTGGGGCTCTCATGTCCGTCTGGTTGAAATCAGAGTCAGGAGGTGTCATTATCCCTGGATCTTAGCCTCGCTTATCATCCAGTGCAAAGCCCATGACAAGGCCTAGTCACACTACAAATACATCTTGTCTCCGCAGACTCAGCAACACTACAACACCCTTCGGAATGCATGTACTAAGGCAATCCATAGCGCAAAGGCTGACTACTTTGAAAAGCACCTACAAACCACACAGCCCACCTACTTCTGGAAGGTAGTTCACTCTCTAATTGATCCACCAGCTTAATCAGCCTTATCAGTCCTAAAACATAATGGCCTACCTATCTCAAATCCAGTTAGTGTGGCTGATATAATAAACAAGTTCTTTACCACATGTGCCCTTCCCGACCTCCCCTCACTCCCCTTTCAAAACCCCTCCCTGGACCCCTCACAAAATACTTTCCTTTTCTTGTCTGTTTCCACTCAGGAAGTTTATCAGGCACTCTGCTTCCTAGACGCCGATAAACCCATCCTGATGGGTTTCACCTCATACTCCTTCACTTATCAGCCCCCGAAATAGCTGCTCCACTAGCCCATCTCTTAAACCTTTCATTCTCCTCTGGAACTGTACCTCAGGCCTGGAAATCAGCTAGTGTGATTCCCCTACACAAAGGAGGCGACCCCTGCTTACCAGGAACTACTGACCAATTTTCTTCTCCCAAGCTTGGCCAAGTTGCAAGAATACCTATTCCACTCCAGACTGAGTGGTTTCCTCACCTCCACAGGCTTCTCCTCCCAATTCCAGTCCAGCTTCTGGAAACATCATTCTAGAGTCTCATCCCTTTTATGAATCATGGATCATATTCACTCTGCCATGGACCTGGGCCACTTGACTGCAACAGTCTTCATGAACCTGGCCAAAGCTGCTTTTTTTTTGTAGTATTTCTTTATGCGCCCACCCGCACCCTAGCTAGTCTCTCCTTCAGGCCCCACATGAACCTTTCTCACTCGGCAGCCCCCGACCCCACCACCCCACATTGCAGCCAGCCCAGGCAACCCTGATGTATCCCTGCATCGGGAGTGTCCCTTGCCTCCATAAGGGATGAGCCTGCATGGCCATACCAATGATCCTGGGTGCTGCTGAGGTGGCGATAGGGGTCCAGGAGCTCTGCAGTGAGGGTCCAGGAGGCCGTCATCCAACTGACCAGGGTGCCATTTTCCTATTTTCTCCCCAAGGAGTGGAGTGCCACAGACGTCAAGGCTTGCACCGCCGTCCGCCACTCCCCCTAGACATCTGGGGCCTGACATCTTGCCATGCTCCCAGCCTCCGCCCAGGCCAGCAAGCATGGGCTGCCCCGAGGTGAGCTATCACTGGACACTTCCAGCCTTCTCCCCGGCTGGCCCGCCAGCTGGCGGGCTGTGGCCAGGCACTGACTTAGTCTCCCACCACCTCCCCTCCTCACAAGCTTGTAGGTGCTGATGTAGCTCCTCACCATATGCTAGTTCAAGCCATACCTTGGATACAGACTGCAATCTGTCAGGGTGGGCAACTCTACCGTCCTCCCCTTCCCATACTTGCAGGTGTACCACAAGGTTCAATCCTTGGCCCCATCCTTTTCTCAGTATTCATCAACGACCTCACCTCTTTGCGTATGCGGGAGCTGAAGCATATCTACGTGGATGACACCATCCTGTTTGACTCCAGGCCCACTCTGATGGATATCCACACCTCTCTCCAAAGGTACTTTAATAGGATGCAGTCCTGGATCCTAGCAAACAATTTGAAAGTCAGCACCTCCAAGACCGTCTCAGTGTTCTTTGGTTCTGTCCAGAAATTGGCCAGAACACCGCCCCCCCCAGCCTTTAAAGCCTTTGCCTCCTTGGATGGTACTCCACTAAACTGCATCCCTTCATACAAAAATCTGAGGGTGTGGTTTATTCCCCACTTGAATTTCCCAAACCACATAGAAGCCATCACCTCAAAGCTCCACCTCAAACTTGGTATGCCGTACTGTTACAGAGACTCCCTCCCACTCTGTGTTAGATGCATAATAGTGACAAAGATGATAACGCCAATCTTGGACTATGCTGATGTTGTTTACTGCACAGCCCATGCCTCCTTGTTATCCAGGTTAGATGCCCTTCTAAACTCCTTCTGCTGCTTCACTTCAAACTCCCGCCCCCCGACGAACTGATCACTGCATCCTGTACACCTCCCTCAGCATCCCACCCCTATCCCACAGAAGATATATCCATTTGCTTTCTCTTATAGCCAAATTCTGGTTCGGCCTGCTACCTCCCTACCTCTCAGATATGCTATCCCCGGCTGCCACCACCTCCTATATCCTGCGCATTAGGGACACCCACTCCTTCTCTCTACCCCACCCTCTATCATCTGCTGGCAAATCTGCATTCTTCTACAGACTCCCAACCTTATGGAACTGACAAACTCCTCAACTCCGGAACTCTCTCTCGCACCCCTCTCTCAAGAAGCACTTACGCCTCCTCCCCCTTCCAACCTGTTCCTGTCCCTTTTCTTCACCCTCTCCTCCTATCTCTTCTGCAATATAGTAAGCCAGAATCAAGACTTGTAGGCTGATTTGTCACTGTTATTGTACAACTACGTAATTAAATGTATAAACCTATACTGCCTTACACCGAATTGTAGCTTAAAATGTCTGTTACCAGCCATGCCTATACCATTTTTGTATTCATATGTTGATATCCTGTGTATATTTTTTTATACCTGTGTCTGGATCGCACCTGGAAACAAGCCTCAACTCAGTGTGACTTTCCTGGTTACCAACATTTTAAATAAATTAAAATAAAAGATTTATGATTATTTCCCTATAAGAGACCTGGCATAGCCCACAACATATTTACCACACAAATGACTACCAGTCCTTCCATAGGCCATGCAGGAGAGAAGTCAAAGTAGGAAGATGGGCAGGTGGCTTAATTATGCTCATCAAAAAGGTATATTCGATCACATAGGAAAAAATCAGTGAAGAAGACTGTTTCCTGGCCATCATATTAAAAAAGAAAGATATTTCAGTTATCTTATTTAACATTTATATTCCCCCAAGTAAATCTAATTTTTACAATAACATCTGGGAGAAATTAGAAAATCAAATATTGGAAGCCCAATTAGTCTTCCCAGAAGCCCATCTTCTCTTGGTAGGAGACTTCAGTGCATGAATAGGAACATATGATGGTTATTTCAATGACACAATTTTAAACTGCATGTACGCAACATCCAATGGATACCAAAGGAATACAACTGATGAACTGATTAATTAAAATGGAAATGTTAGATTGAAATAATGAAATTGAGCCATCTTTTCCCCCCTTAATGGTAGGATCAAGGGTGTGTTAAATGGCTCCCCTACATTCCATTCAAAACAAAGAAATATAGTCTTAGATCTAGCATCATGGAATGGATTCCCAGATTTTTGGAACAAAATGTTGATCTTGCCCAGATGTGAAAGTGACCACTTACCGATTATTGCAAGGAGTTATCTCTTAAATCCAGCTCCCAATACTCCCCATATTCATGAAGCTCAAACTTTAGAATCTAAATATCTGAAACAATTAAAATGGTCAGATTCTCTAGAATCCAAAATCACAAACAAACTACACAATGTTTTAAATTACTGGTCTCTAGAGATGAAATTAGACAAACCCCTTACTCAGTTAATAACGATGAGAAAAATTTTTCAGTGAACTGAAACTAGACTTATACAAAGAAATAATCTATAAAAACAGAGCTCAGGAAACAAAAAGGCTGGTATATTCGGACAGTTAGCAAGCTCAAGTTGGAGTGTGCTAACTCACTGAATATTGCCTGGATCAGGACATGAGTTATGTGCCATGCAGCACTCCTGTCTGTGCAGTAGTAGAGGCTGGCTCTGAATATGGGGCCCACATATTTGCTAACCAACTGTGGCTTGATGTAATCAACAAAAATCATCATTTGTACATTTATATAATCATTAAAAATCTACAAAAAAATTAGGCTTTTTGTAAATGAAGCAACTCATTAAAATTCACCAAAAAAAATGAACTTTACGTGATCATCAGTAATCATCACTTGAACGTTAACCAAATCATGAAAAATCACCATTAGGAATTTGACAGTTTTGGTATTTTTGATGATCAGATCACCATCCAAGAATATCATCAAAAATCATAGACGTGCTTGATGATCAGATGATGATAATTGGTGAGTGGAATTGATTGTTCATGTCAGCCAACCAAAGATCATGATTCATGACTCAGAGGTGCTCTAGGTACCTTGTGTAAGTACAGGAAGGAAGGAGAGGATTGGGGAGTTCAACAAACATCAGGAGGATTGGTGCCAGTCTAAGGGGTATGGGGTAGTGAGGGACTGGGACAGTACCTGGGAAAATAAGGGTCTATATGCAGGGGATAGGCTGCACTTGAGCAGGGAGGGGAAAGGGGTATTAAAGTAGAGGTTTGAGGGGTACATAGCATCAAGGATAGCGTTAAACTAGGTGGGGGGATGGCTGGAGGACAGCTAGTAGGCTGGGATCCCGGGGGGAGCCAAGCGTGCCTCTCCCCCAAGCTTTCAGAGAGGTATTTGAGGTGGGGACATTAGGAGGGGGGGAACTAGAGTGGGGGGAAGAAAGACACAGGTTGGAAGGTGGTCTCACTGAATACGAGAAGCTTAGGTAACAAATCAGCTGAACTACAGGCTCTCTTGGCTGAAGGGAGGATGGACATTGCAGCCATCATGGAGACATGGGCCACCCAGAATCAGAACTGGGATATGATGATCCCAGGGTAGAGGTTATTCAGAAAGGACAGGACTAGGAGAAAAGGAGGGGGGCGTGGTGATCTACGTGAGAGAGGGGATAAGGTGTATGAGATAGGAGGGGGTGGAGGGCAGGACAGAGGCCCTATGGATGCAGTTTCAAGACTCTAAAAGAAAACTGAGGGTGGGGGTAGTGTACAGGCCACCAGCTCAGGGGGATGACCTAGATAGGGAGTTGGCCGAGCAGATTAGAGAGTCTCTAGGAAGGGGGACATCGTAGTGGAGGGGGACTTCAACCTCCCTGTGGCGGACTGGAACACCCCAACCACCATGTGTGCAAAGGAGCAGAGATTACTAGATGCATTCCAGGACTGCTTCCTGGTGAAACTGGTCCGCAAGCCGACTAGGGAGGCTAGGACTCTGGACCTGGTATTAATAAATGGGGAGGCTGTAAGGGATCTGGGAGTGGAGGACCCACTGGCTGGGAGCGACCATCATATGGTGTGGTACACACTCAATGTGGGAATGGTGACAGGAGGAACAGGTACCAGGGTGATTGATTTTAAGGGAGCGGACTTTAAAAGGATCGGGGAAATTTTGGTTGAGCACCTGGTGGGAATTCAGACATGCATGAGTGCCAGCCAAAAATGGAATATCATTAAGAAAGGGCTTGCAGAGGCTACTGAGATCTGCACCAGGACATGGAGCAAGAAGGGGAGAGCAAAGAAGCTGAGCTGGTTGATTCTGGAGGTAATGGAAGGGGTGAGGGCCAAAAGAAAAACATTTCGGGGGCTTAGGAAATCAGGAAGGCAAGGGGACAAAGACGAGTACATGAAGAAGTCTAGGGAGGTTACCAGGCTAGTCAGAGCAGCCAAGGCTTTCAGAGAGCTGAGAGTGGTACAGGGGATCAAGGACAGGGAAAAGGATTTCTTCAGGTACATTGGTGAGAGAAGAAACACAGACCAGATTGTGAGGATTAAGAAAGATGGGGGGTGGGTGGAGAAGTGGAAGGACCAGGCAGAGGCACTAAATGAGTACTTCTGCTCTGTGTTCATGAAGGAAGAGGGCAGATGCCCCATGGGAGAGAACAGAGTGGGCGGGGGGCAGGGTGACTGATATCAGAATTACAGGGACAGGGTGCTGGGGGACTAAGGGCACTGAGGGTGGACAAGGCACCGATGCCAGATGGCATTTACCCTAGGGTAGTGAGGGAGCTAGCAGACATCCTGGTGGGACCACTGGCAGACCTGTTCAGTACATCACTGGACACATGATGCGTGCCACAGGACTGGAGAATGGTCCATATGGTGCCCATTCACAAAAGTGGCCCGAAGGATGATCCAGGCAACTACAGACCAGTGAGTCTCGCTTCAATCATGGGGAAACTCATGGAGTCAATCCTAAAAGAGAGACTGGTGACCTTTCTGAAAGACAGTGGACTCCAAGATGGCCATCAGCATGGTTTTGTAACAAGCAGATCCTGACAGACAAACCTAGTCGAGTACTATGACTGGGTTAGCAGGGAACTGGACAGGGGCCATGCAGTGGTGGTCCTATATTTGGACTTCAGCAAGGCCCTTGACTCGGTGCCACATGGGAGGCTGGGGGGAAGCTGGAATACATTAGGGTGAGGACAAAAATGGCCAACTGGATCACCAACTGGCTGAGGGGTAGGCAGCAAAGGGTGGTGGTGGGGGGGAACTCTCATCACCAAGGGGTGTTACTAGTGGGGTGCCGCAGGGTTCAGTACTGGGATCGGTGCTGTCCAGGATATTCATAGCCGATATCTCAAACGAAATCTGGAGTAGGATCAGTTTGTTCGCAGACGTTACTGAGATCGGTGCAGTGGTAGATGACATAGAAGGGTTTACTTAGTATGTTTGCACAAAAGAAGGCATCTTCCCATCATGATTGTCCCCCACACAAGTGGGACTTAAACTAAATGTTGGTGGTCTTGAGCCAATGATCTAGTCTGGCTTTAAATGTATGAAAGGAATTGGATTCAACTCGTTTGGAAGACTATTCCATTCTTTTGCTGCCCTAATTGAGAAGAAGGAATCTCTTTTGGCAGTGTTAGCCCGATCAATGACTAGTTGTTGTTGATGAAGTCTAGGAACATGTCGCCTGTTTAAATACTCTAGGAGGCCACATTGTTCCATTAAACTCGCAGAGTTTAATATTTTATAGCTGAGAAGAAGGTCACCGCTGTACCTTCCTGTTTGAAGTGAGAATAACCCAGATTTCCTAAGACTGTTTTCATAGTTCATGGATGATAATTTGGGTACCAGTTTGGTAGCCCTTCTCTGGGTTCTCTCCAGCAGGTTGATGTCCTTTTTGAGGTAAGGGCCCCAAAATTGTGAGCCCTAATCAAGGTGTGATCTAATATATGCTCGGTATAAGGGGATGATACATTCTTCTGTTCTGGTTACAAAGGCCCGTTTTATTTGTTTTAACAAGTTATTTGCTAAACGTGTTACTTTAACACAATGGTCTGTTGCAGTTAGTTTGTTATTGACCATTATACCCAAGTCCCTTTCTCATGTGGGCATCCTTAGTTCTCTATTATTTAAGTAGTGTTTGTTTTTATTGTTTTTACTCCCTAAATGTATGACGGAGCACTTATCAATATTAAACTCCATATGGTTATCTTTTGCCCAGGTTTCTATTTCTTGTAAATTGTACTTTAATGAAGGTTTCCCGTCTGCTTTATCTGCTCTGCCCCCAAGTTTTGTGCCATCAGCAAACTTTGATAAAGTACAGTTACGTAAGAACTTACTGTAACAGTAGATCTTCGAGAACAGCTCTTGCAGCAGGTTACACCATTAGGACTGAAGCCGGCAGGCGCCAGGACCCCACAGAAATTTTCTAGCTAGCAGTATACAGCGGGGACCGCCCCCGACGTAGCCCGGCCCGACGTCAGGCATCATATAAAAGGGGGCGGTCCCCCAGAATCCCCAGTTCTCCCGCCGGAGACTCCCGGCCACTAGATGACATCAGAAGTGCAGACTGAGGATCCACCATCAGAAGGTATTCGGAGCGGTGTTAGAAACACCTAATCCTAGAAAAGAGATATCGGAACAACTCTACCTCCAGAGGAGTTGGTGGGAGGAAAACTACCTGCTGCAAGAGCTGTTCTCAAAGATCTACTGTTGCGGTAAGTTCTTACGTAACCGTACTATCTTACTTCGAGAGACAGCTCTTGCAGCTGGTTACACCATTAGGACTGATTCCCGAGCAATACTGGAAATCCCTCGCAGGTGGGAGGAGGCTAGGTAGAGATTGCGAGTTGGAACGAAGCCTAGGATAGGCGTCCCTGAAGGACTGCTAGACCAAAACCAGCTCTTCGCCGTGATGCAACGTCCAGTCTATAATGCCTGATAAAGGTGTACACGGTGCTCCAAGTGGCCACTGCGCAGATGGCTGAAGTGGACACGTTCTTCATGGCCACAAAGGAGGTAGCCACCCCCTTGTGGAATGACCCTTAACCGCGCCCGGTAAAGGTTTGTTACATTTCTGGTAACAGAATGTGATACAATGGATGAGCCACGTGGACAGCGATTGTTTAGAAACAGGAGCTCCCATCATCCTATGGGCGAAGGAGACAAAAAGCTGATCAGATTTACGGTGGTGCCTGGTTCTGGTCAGGTAGTATCTTAGACATCTGTGCACATCTAGAGTGTGCAACAGGGCCTCTCCTCTATTAGAGTATTTAGGAAAATACACTGGTAAGTCAATGTCCTGATTGAGGGTGAGAGCTGAGACCACCTTAGGTAGAAACTTTGGATTTGTCCTTAGGGACACCCTGTCCTGGTGAAAAACCAAATAAAGTTCTCTGCACATCAGTGCGTGAAGTTCAGAAATCCTTCTGGCCGAAGTAGCGGCAACTAAAAATAACGTCTTCCATGTTAGGAGACGTTGCTCGCAATCTGCGGCTGGTTCAAAAGGTGGCAGCGTGAGCTGCTCCAGGACATAGGGTAAATCCCATGGAGGAATAGGATCCTTAATCGGAGGTCTAAGTTGGAGAACACCTCTCAGGAAGGCTTGTGCTGTGTCCAACTGAGTTATGGGACGTCGGCCTATAGGTGCATGATAGGCTGAGATGGTACAAAGGTGAACTTTAATAGAGGAGTAGGCCAAGCCTGCCTGGAAGAGAGACAGGAGGTAGTCCAGGACCGACCTTTCCGGACAATCCATCGGGGAAAGTCCTCGTGCTTGATCCCACAGGCAAAATCTGCGCCATTTCATGGCGTATGTGGCATGTGGTGGCGGTTTTCTAGCAGCAGCTAGAACATCTGCTACCTCTTACGGACCCGTACTACAAGATAGCTATGTCTGTAGGAGCCAGGCATACAGGTTCAGAGGCGAAGGTGCGGATGGACCAAGAACCTGCCTCCTGGGACAATAAGTGAGAGCTGATTGGCAGAGGCACCGGAGGTTCCTGGGACAGATGGTGCAGCAGAGGGAACCAAATCTGTCTGGGCCAAAAAGACACGATAAATATCTGCATTGCCTGCTCTCTGTGGAGTTTCAATAGGACCCTCTGGATCAACGGGAAGGGAGGAAACGCGTAGAAGAATCTGCCCGTTCAGGAGAGGGACAACGCGTTTCGCCAGAAAACACCAGGCCCTGGATCTAACGAGCAGAAATTGGGCAGTTTTGCGTTGGATGAAGAGGCGAAAAGGTCTAACTCTGGTGTGCCAAATCTGTGAAACAGATCCTCTACTACCTCCTGGAGTAGTTCCCACTCATGGATTCTGGCCTGAAAGCGGCTCAGGCTGTCTGCGATTACGTTGTCCACTCCTGGGACATGAACAGCAATGAGGTTTGCGCTGTGTTGTAGAACCCAATCCCACACCCTCATGGCCTCCCTGCAAAGCGGGTAGGAATGGGTGCCTCCTTGTTTGTTGAGGTAATACATCACCGCGGTATTGTCTGTTTATAACAGGAGAGTACCCGGTGGGATCTCCGACTGAAGGCCTGCAGGACATAAAGAACTGCTCTCATTTCCAAAATATTTATGTGGAGATGAGCTTCCTGAGGTGTCCACGAGCCCTGAGACCTGACCCCATCGAGGTGTGCTCCCCAACCGAAACCTGAGGCGTCCCTCGGAGAGCGTCACAATCTGAGATGGCGCATTGAACGGGACCCCCGCCAACAGGTTCTTTGAATCTAGCCACCATTGCCAATCCCGGATTACGGCATTCGTGATCTGAACTGGAAGCTGCAAATGGTCTTGCTTCTGATTCCATTGAACCCGTAACATCCACTAGGTTACCCGCATGTGGGGACGGGTTAGCGGGACTGTTGCAATGGCTGCAGCCATGTGTCCGAGCAGGCAAAGGACCAGTCTTGCTGGGACAGTCTTCTTTGCCAAGATGTCCCTGATGAGGGATCTGATGTGTTCCGCTCGGTCCTGGGACAGAAAAGCTCCCCTGAACAGTGTCCACAACTGCGCCTATGAACTGCAGATTCTCCTGATTAATAATGATGCCCAACGTCCCAAACAGGGACTGAGTACAATGAATTGCAGACATCAGAGCCTCCCGAGAGGGTAGAGAAGCCAAAGTACTGCGTGGAGACTTAACCTTTACTGGAGGGGGCTGAGAGCAAGCCCTGGAGGGAGAGCGGTCTGAGCACGTGGAGCCTGAGCTGGTGCGCGAGTCTGAGGCCTGGTTAGGGGATCTGGACCTGGCCTTCTCCCGAAGCTTGTCCCGGTGCTTATGAGACTTAGAGGTAGACTCACCTCTGGAGGCAGGGTCTTTGTCCATGCTTTTCAACTTTTCTTCCAAGAGGAACCCCTGAAGTGCCTTCTGGTGGCGGATCCGGGTGTGACTGTTGAACCGCTGGCAAAAGGAGCAGGCCTTGGTGTCGTGTTTAGGGCCTAAGCACTGCAGACAGGATGAATGTAGATCCTTGAAAGGGATCTGTTTGCCGCAGGCACACTTGGAGGGACGTCCTTCTGAGGAAGGAGTTGGAGATGCCGACATTTACAGTAAAACTTTGAAAGTTCTAGGCATCGTTACGCTAGAGTGGGACCATGAGGCCGATGCTGGCAAGTTAATGGGGAGAAAAATTAGAGATTCTGGGGACCGCCCCTTCATATATGATGCCTGATGTCACGGGTCCCGCTGGATACTGCTAGCTTGAAAATTTCCGTGGGGTCCTGGCGCCTGCTGGCTTCAGTCCTAATGGTATAACCTGCTGCAAGAGCTGTTTCTCGAAGTAAGATCATGTTGTTACCACTTATTTTCATGTCACTTATAAACACTCCAAATAGGGCTGGACCCAGGACCGAGTCCTGTGGCACCCCGCTACTGACTGATCCGTTTTCGAATAAAGTGCCATTTAATCTGAACCTTTGTGATCTATTAGAAAGCCGTTGATTTATCCAGTTTACCAAATTTATTGTAAATCCCAATTTGTACAGTTTGTTGATCAAGATGTGATGTGACACTTTGTCGAAAGCACGGCTAAAATCAAGTAAAGTTACATCCATAGGTATGCCTTGGTCTAATCCCTTACTGATATGGTTGTAAAATGAGATAAGATTGGTGGTGCATGAATAGCCGCTTTTGAAACCATGTTGTAAGTTATGAGATAAACCCAATGATACTGTTTCTCGTCCAAATAGATTTTGATTACCTGCTCCATTAGCTTGCAAATGATGGAAGTTAAGCTTATTGGCCGATAATTCTGTACTGAAGTTTTACTTCCCTTTTTATATATAGGGATCACAGTGGCCGACAGCCAGTCCAAAAGGATGCTATTTTCGACCAAGGATTTATTAAATATGATGGACAGTGGCAGTGAGATTAGAAGTACGGTACCTTTTAGAAACATTGGATGGATATTGTCTGGTCCTGGGCCGGTATTGTTGTTTAATGTATCTAGAGCATTTAGAACTTCTCCCTGGCATATTGAGTACAAGTTTTTTTTTTCCTTCAGATGGCACATATGTGTTTACACCTTTTTTTTAGAAGATGGAACAAAAGTATGTATTGAAGAGATCTGATGTTTCCCTGTCTGTTAGTGCCTCTTTGTTGTTGTGGACTAATGGTCCTATTTTTCCATTTGCTCCTTTCTTGCCATTTATGTAAGAATATAATGCTTTTTTATCGCCTTAGTGAACTAACTTGAATTCGGCCCTTTTTCTTTTGCTTGTAGTATTGTTTTTTTTAGTTTCCGTTGAGGATTTTTATAAAGTTTGATATTTTCTTCACTGCTTAGTTTTTTTTTTTTCCTATTTCTTTATCCCCCAGGGGCCACCAGTCTGCCTTACCTTTCCCACGTCTGGCATCTCCCTAGGTTCATCCGGCCGCTATCTCCTTTGGGCTACCTCTGGCGTCCACATTCAGGCCTCGAAGCGACCCCCGTGAAATGCCCCCACGGCAGGGGTGGTGAGGCACTCCCTCTGGAGCTCAACCCACCCCAGTCAGGATCCGGTACTGCCGCGCACCTCGGGCTCCGAGAGAGTCCTCTACAGAGGCGGCCATCATGCCACCACAACTAGTGCCCCAGTTTTTCCGTTTTCCTTCCCTGAGCCGGCAGGCGTGCAGTGGCATATTAGCCCTGGCGTCGCATCCGCCCCACGTTCTGGCCAAGTGTCAACCTCCAGCTCTGTGCTTTGTGCTCCCAGCAGCAGTAGTACCTCCGGTCTCACGGGGGTCCCCACTGTACTAGGATGCCCTGGATCCCAGGAGAGGAGAGCTGTCAGCCGGACGCTCGATCCTACTCCCTTCCTGCCGACCCCCAGCAGCCGGGCTCGTTGCCGAACCCGGGTCGCTGGCGTGGCGCGAGGTGTGGCGTCCAGCGCCTCAACCCTCAGTGCCACCGGGCCGGCTCACTGCTATTTAGTTTTAGTTTCTTAAATAATTTTTCTTTCATTTTGATAAGTTTTTTAATTGAGTCACTAAACTATACAGGGACCTTTCCTTTTTTATTGTATTTTTTCTTGTCTGGTACATATGTCCTTTCTAACTGGTAAATAGTGTTTTTTAAAGTTGACCAGGCTTGGTCAGTTGTGAGATTATTAACCCAGTTGATTTGATGAAGGTGTTTGTTTATTTTGGCGAAGTTTGCCTTGTGGTAGTTCTTATAGACAAGGTTATTTTTATAAACAGTGGTTTTCAGAATAATTTCAAAGTGTACTGTTTTGTGATCACTATTGCTCAATGGGGGGTTTATTTCTAGGTCTTGTATCTTGTCCTCTATGTTAGTTAGGACCAAATCTAGAACATTGCTACCTCTAGTAGGACTCGTGACTAATTGTTCTAGTCCATGGCTGGGCATTTCTCTTGCAAAGATGTTTTCTAATTCAGTAGTTCCTTGTGTTGTTAACCAATCGATTTTAGGTAGGTTTAAGTCTCCTAATATAAGGGCCTCTCCTTTTTGAGATGTTTCAGTGATTTATTTAATCAATGCGTTTGTATAGATAGCGTCAGCTGAAGGAGGTCGATAACAGTTCCCTACTATCAGTTTAGATTGGCCCCTTTTGTCAGTTTGGGCCCAGATACTTTCTGTATTGCTGTTGTTATTTTTTTCAAAAGATGGTAAGTCTTTGTGTACAAACATACAGACTCTCCCACATTCCTTCCTTCTCTACTCTTTTGATAGAGCTTGTACTGAGGTACCAGGCTTTAGAATCATAGCGCCAGGTCTCAGTGACAGCAATTATGCCATAGTTACGTATTAATGATCTAGCTTCAAGTTCTGACATTTTATGGTTATTCAGACTCCTAGCATTAAGCATTAATACATCGCATTGACTCGTGTTTGTAAAGTTGGTACCCGCAGTTAGCGGGGAAGTCCCCTGCCTCCCCTCCTCCTTGTGTCCTAGTTTAAATGAGTGTTTATGGCATTTTGAAACTTTTTACCAAGTAGTTCACTACCCCTCCTACTGAGGTGTAGGCCATCCCAGCAGAACAAGGAGCGTCTGTCCGTGAAGTTCTCCCAGTGAGTAAGGCACATGATGTTCTGTCTAAAGCACCACTTCCTCAACCATTCATTTACTTTCTTAATACACTGTTTTTTTTCATATGATGCTCTGGAAACCGGTAGAATTTCTGAGAAACAGACAGTACATCCATGTTCAACTAAAATGTTGTTTAGTGCGACATAATAATTTTTTAGTGAATATGTGTCAGCATCCCTAATGTCATTTGTTCCTGCATGTATAATGACCAGCGGGTTATCACCATTATCCTTAAGTATGTTTTTAATCATACTTGTTGTATTTCTGACTTTACCACCTCTAAAACTTGAGCAAGTTTTAGTTGTTTTGTTTGCATTACATATTGCTGTAGCTCAGTGTTTTATCATTGAGTCCCCCAGTACATATATCTGCCTTGATTCATTTTGTAATGCTGGGCTAGTATCCATGTTTCGAACAACCTCCTCTAAGTTAGTTGTATTTGTATTTTGCTTGTATGGGTTTTTAGTCGAGCTTGGGGATCCCAATATTATATTACAGAAATTGGGGATAACTTGGTTTGAAGTTATCGATGACTCATGTGCATTTGTGCTTGGTGGACCACTTGCCGGGTCCATTATGTGTTTGTTACTGTGTATTGTCGCCTCGTCCAATATTCTGGGTTCTTCTTCAAGGGCTATAAGTGGAGTGAAATTGTTTTTGGTAGAAATTTTAAATATCTCTGCTTTTCTTCCCTTTTTAATTGCCCTAAATACTGTTACTGTTGCCCATTCTGAGTCTGGTACATACTCATCATCAGTCTCCCTATCACGCTTCCTAGTACTGCAGTTATTCTGGCCACTTACACTTGTAATTGTAGGGGCTGGGTTTAAAATGATTGAAGCTTTGGTGGTGGGTAGTGAATTAGTATGCAATGAATCTAGTGTGCTGGTTATGTCTATCAGGTCAGTTACGGATGTTGTGGTCTTTGACCCATCCAACTAGCCTGTTGAATTTGCCGGTGGAGTTTTTAAATGTTTAGCCATAACTAACTGACTATTTTCCAGTTCAATGAGTCTTGTATAGAAAGAGTTTATTTTGTGAGTAAGTTCTATGTTGGAAATGCATTTTTCACAGGTGAACACCAAGTTCTGTGCTGGTGTAGCAGGAACCAGTTTGTACATCTGGCATATTGAGCACTTATCACCCAAGTCCCCACCTAGCGTTAGTATACTGTTTCCCTCATAATAGGTAGGAGCATCTGGCAAACACAGGTTGTTCTCCATTTTCAGTGCTAGTTTGCCTCTAGTAGGACTTATTTTCTGCTCTATCAGTTACTGAGTAATTTGGTGATTAGGTTTTACTCACCTACTGTATGTCCCTGTTTATTCGTTGGGAGATGACAACACTTTGCTATAGCCCTTATACCCGCCTGACACGTGATGTGCGACCCACTCTGCTCACCCCACTCACAGCAGGACTCTGTTTAAGTGCAGGGGTGACCTGGAAGTCCTGCCCCTGGGGTCAGCTGCTCGCTGCTAACAGCAAAGTTTTATACTGCAAATTGTGCAAAAGCCTCTAATGCAAGGTTCCTGCATGTTTTTAAACAAGCCCTGCCTTTTGACTATAAAAAAGCAATTGGTACAAACTAGTCTAGTAGTCCACTATAGTTCATGGAACTACACAAGTCTCTTACTACTTCCTGGTAGGGCTCAAAATGCACATTAGCATCACTGCAGATGACACCAGCTACTGTTTAAAAGGATTATACCGTGGTTTAAAAAATCTTTAGGTATACAAGCACAGTGCAGGGCAGCGTAAGGCTACTGCCTCTGCAAGAAATTCCTGCAAGGTGGAGGGGGCTGCAGGAAAACCTGACCAAACTACAGGAATGGTCGGAGACATGGCAGTTGGGGTTGAACACCAAAAAGTGCAAGGTACTGCACTTCGGAGCAAGGAACCAGGGGAGGAAATATCAGTTGGGAGGGGTACAGTTGGTAAGCACAGTGGAGGAAAAGGATTTAGGGGTACTAATAACGGGGAGTGTGAATCACTCAGCTCAGTTCAGGAAGGCGGCTGCAAAGGCAAACAAGATGCTGGGGTGCATAGCGTGGGGAATCTCCTTCAGGCACAGGGAAGTGATCCTACCCCTGTACAGGTCACTGGTCAGGCCACACCTGGAATACTACATGCAGTACTGGCATCCATTCCTGAAGAGGGACATCAGATTGCTGGAGAGGGTGCAGTGTAGGGTAACAAAGATGATACAAGGACTTGAGGGAAAATCCTATGAGGAGAGGCTGGGAGAGCTGTAAATGTATTCCCTGGAAGAGAGGAGGGATAGGGGGGCTGTGATCGAAACCTTTAAGTACCTAAATGGTATTAATAGGATTAATACAGAAGGGATTCTTCAGATCAGAAGGCGGAGGGACAGGAGAAGGCATCTGCTGAGACTGGGGGGGGGGGATTCAGGAGGGAAATCACAGAAAGGGTGGTAGATAAGTGGACCACTCTGCCCAAGAAGGTGATATCATGTGGAACAGTGGGAGGATTTAAGAGGGTGGGACAAAGTGAGGGGCGGTGGTTATCAGAAAGGGAGAGTGGGGCTGCTGCAAGTTGAGGGGCTAGCTGCACAATCGAGCAGACTCGATATAGACCATGAAGCCTGTTTCTGCTGGCATTTTTTATGTTTGTATGAGCTACTGATTCGACTGGGTATGCCTGTGAAATTGAAGTCCCAAGTATCACTGCATCTGATTTGGGTACTCTCATAAGTTCCCCAACCACTTGCTCATCTTGCTCCATTGAAGTTTTCTGGGGCCTGTAGCATATCCCCAAAAGGGGACTCCTTTACCTCCTCTTCCCTCTTGCTCAACTCAGATGACCCAATGGCATTGTTTCCCCCCAATGTCTTCCCTGTTCTTCACAGAGATTCCCTCCCTTATGAAGAGAGTCACCCAATACATTTTCTTTTTTTTTCCCAGAAAGCTTTCTTCCCCCAGTTGGAGCCAGCCTGCCATCAACCCCAGCCCACCATATACCTTTCCCAGGACTTACCAGCATGAGTCCTCTACGGATTGCCCCCGTGGCAAAGCCAGAAGGGAGATCTGTCCTCCCCCAACTCTGTACACTAATCCAGATTTGTGGGGCCTAAATGGCATCATGGACCAGGGAATAGGACAGGCTTTATATGGTAGTTCCTTTTTCTGTTTTCACACCACCCACCTCCCTGTCTTCGGGTACAGTACTGTTGCCAACCTCACATGCTGCTGACATACCCCTGCGAAGGGGGCAAGCTCCCCGGCCCACCACAGGAGTTGCCAGAAGCAGCTGATCCCAACACCTTGCGTCCCAGAGCTGGGAATGCTTCCACACAGCAATGCCTTCCTAGCCCATGGACCAGCCCAACCAAGCTCCTGAGTCTGCTCCCGAAGCCGAGTTGCTGGCCCAGGAGGACAGTGTGCTACCCACTGGGCCATCAAGCTGTCCCATCCCATCCATTTTTTGTCGGGTCTGACCCTACAGAATAGTCTGTAGCCCTGTTTCCTAAAGACACAGGTGCTACTGCAGTCTTTTCAGAGATAAAATGTTCGAGGTGCCCATTGAAGGCCTTCCCAACCCCCACCTCCCCACCCCAAAGACACAAGAACAGCAGCTGCCAGTTTTAGAAAATTTGCTAACTACTGCATTTTTTTCTTCAAACTTTAAAATCTTGGTGAAATCAAGTCATTGCCTTGTTCAGATAAAACGTCTTTATAAAACAAAAACATTTTGTGGAAGATTTGGAATTATGGATATGTAATAATGGGTTAAGCTCCATGGCTACCAAAATAGGATGATTCTGTTAGGGATACATAGAGGATATTACATGCAAACTATACACAACAAGACTGTGTTTCCATCAAGGGCTTGATAGGACATGTGGACCTCAAGAGCAAAGCTTGAGAGGTAATGTCATCCCAGCCTCTCCATGGAAATATGAGCCAAATTAGGTATGGTTGCCCATGTTTTATTTTTTATGGTACAGTATATGGTTTTCTTGTCCGCCAAAAGTGAAAATATCCAGTTTATATATAGTAGTAAGCGGGACCCATCAGCCCCCCACCTTATCCTTCATAGTAACTATTTTACAGATAAATTATGTCAATGGAAGGGGACTTAACAGAAAATAACCATACACAAAAGGCTTTTGTAACCTTTGAACTGTGCACAGCATATGATCTTTGAACTGTGCACAACAACTTTTGCACATGCACAACAACGATTTTGAGTGTATAGAAATCTATACAGTATAACACTTAACCATATAGTGTAACATTTTTTCTATTCCAGAACATTAGAACTTTGAGACTGTAACAAACATTGTTCCAAAGATTCACCAGATACCAGAGAATAGTGAGATTAGGCTATGGGGTATAATATATAGAATGATTGCTGAGTGGGTGGTTATAACAAGAATTTTACACACACCCGAAGTGTGGGATGCCACATAAACCCCTGAGAGCGAAGCTAGAGGGGTTTGTAAAGGCATCCCACACCAAGGGTGTGTGGAAAATTTGAGTTTTACACACCTACCCAGCCTTTATTTTATATAATTCCTGGGAACGTTTTTTCACCACAGCAATTAAGCAGACATGCCTGTGGAGCTGCGGATCGGTTGGGTTTCAGCACTGTCCGCAGTCACCAGTGGCTGGCAAAAGAAAATGTTCCCATATTTTTTTTTAGGTTAGCCAAGAAAAGTTAAAGCTGCCTTCCAGGTACACGTGAGTGAGAGCACATTTATTTATTTATTTTAAGTAAGTTACTGCCAAGGAGTGGGACTTGTGGTGAAATCTGCAGCTCTCAGAAGTGATGAGGAGTAAGGGAAGAGCAGCAGCTGACACATGCGTGGACCCAAGAAAACCCAGCACGTGTTCACTGTTATAACCCTCAGGTTATAACTGTGAATTATAACCATGTGTTCCTATGGGGAAAAACGCGTATCAGTTATTATTAAGAAATTATATACAATAAAGTATGCGATATCATGGGATATCATCCACCTCAGGTGTGTTGTCAGGCACAAGAGTAATTTAAACTACCAGAGATGGGATGATATCAGATATTGCGCACCTTGAAGTGTATTATTGTGATTATGAAATGGATCCATTTAGATTTTGTTGATTGATGGCATAACCCACTTTCTGACTGGGATTATATGCTGTGCTATCGTTTCAGCTGAATGTGGTCTCGGCCTATCACGTTTAAAGTATTTTGACCATCTGTTCTGTAATCACTTTTATAAAATGGGCTTAAAAAATCCACAATGCTGATTTCTAAAACCTAGTTTCAGCCGTGTCCTTATCAGCATGTATTGTGCCAACCGGCACTACCCTCCAGTCCCCAGCCCAGTAACACCACAGAATCAGTGAGCTGTGCCAGCTGAAAACAGAAACAAAGCCTGACACAGCTCACAGCACGACATCCCATCCCTGTGACCCAGCTCCTGTCTCGGTGCCCCACCTCTTTCACAGCACATAAAGTAGCCTTCATATAAAAAAAAAAAAAACAAAAAAAAAGCAAAACATTTTTTTAAACTTTTTCTCACAGTTCTTATAGAAAATCTCACCTCTCCTGCACAAAACGATCCCCGAAGTCACCAAAATGGCGCGTGTGGGCATGATGCCATTTAAAACGAATTCCCGATGTAAATAAAAATTCACTCCCCACACACACATACAAATTATCCATTTCGTACAGGTACACACAACAACACTTTCACATAACCATGAAACATCATGGTAAGCCACACCGGAAACCCTGTTTTTCTCTCAAAAATCCTCTTCAGTTATAGCGAGCATGTCCCTTAGTGACCACCGTACAGAGCACTTTCGTTCTTCTCATTTTAAAATACAACTTGCTCTGTGACAGTGCAGCTTCTGAGATTCAATATTTTTTTTCAAACTGTAGTTAGGACAGCGTAGTAGTGGTGGGAATATCCAAAACATCGAAACACTGCAAACAAACGAAATTGGAGACCACAGTTTAAAACAACGGGCGCGAGACCTGTACATCTACGGACAAAGACTGCACTGAGAAAATAATTACAGGTAGAAAAAAGTAAATTTACTTTTCTTCTTGGGGAGGGATTGGATCTACTGAATACTGTCGGTCTTTTTGCTCC
Organism: Neoceratodus forsteri; assembly: GCA_016271365.2. Lineage (NCBI taxonomy): Eukaryota > Metazoa > Chordata > Ceratodontiformes > Ceratodontidae > Neoceratodus > Neoceratodus forsteri. Next base: position 886,919,459 of record CM028135.1, on the reverse strand, counting down.
ACTACAAACCATGCCAAATACAAACGCAAGCACCTCGTGCCTTAGTACACCCCTGGGCATGCTCTTATCAGCACGTAACCCACACCTCGTCGTGTGTTATTGCTTGCAAAAATTGTGAATCCACTTGGGCATGCAGGCCGGTGTTGGTTCTGGAAAATAAGTTAATATAGTTGCATTTTCTATGGCAATGTCAGATGCTGAAATTTTAGTTCATAATCTAAGTGTGGATTCTTGTACTGTATACAACTAGATGAATTTCTTTTCTTAGAAGTCTGCAGCTACGGAAGAAATTCTTCATACCCTATTCTACAGTAAAATGGAAAATGGGATTTACTCACCTGATGAAAGTGATGTGAGCACCCTTTATAGTACTCCGCAGTCATCATACGTGAGACATTTCCTCATCCATCCTATAGGTTGATGCATAGTCCAATCCAATTCAAGCTAGCTGGAGACTAGCCCCATGGCTCTTTCCAGGAACTCTAGTAAGAAACTTCCCTAGCAGAAGGGAAATGATAATCGAGAGACAACGACAAAAAAACAAGAAAATGTTAAGTGTTGAATGATCCCCTTGCTACAAATAAGAGAGATTCCTGGGTACAAATAAAATAAGGGACATAAGAGACCAAATGCAGAAAAAAGAGGGGGGAAAAAACTCAATACATTTATTCACAAGTTATACATTTAGCACAGCATGAATTGTTCATATCCTTACATAGTCAGTGAAGCATAATAGAACAAATACTCAGCTTAAACAACACCAGGTTTGATGCTTTCACAGAGCAACCCACCAGTAGCTTACCTGTGCTGGAGTTCTCTTAAAGGGGAGGGATCATAAATAAGAGCTGGCTGCCCAATCCCTTCCACTTCCTGGTCTCCATGAAGTACTTCTCTGATCCTGAGCAGCCCTCGTGCTCTGATGTTCTGTGACATCAGATTGTGTAAAGTATATGTGCCCGGTGATAGTAATAGAGGCGTCTTTTACTATATTTTTTTTTAATTTTTAAAGGGTCACTCGGGGCATATCAGTGCCACTGTTCAACTAAGAAGAGCTTGCATCTCCAGTGCCTTGATGGGTAGCCTGGTTTCCGCAGGGGACCAGACACCCTGTGCCATATGCTGTCCACATATAGCCCCAGGGGTTGAAACTAAATTTTGTGCACTAGCCAGCAGAACTAGCGACTGGAAAAATACCCTGGCCCCACAGGCGTTTCACTAGCCCAGCACAAAATGAAATAACAACACTGCAATCATTTGTGTCAGTGTTATGTCTCATTTTTTTACATTCTCTCTCCAAGTACCATATTGACAGTTGAGGTTGAGGGGAAGGGTGAGCAGGGCACTAACTGCAGCCTGCTTTTGTTATCTTGTCTTCCAGCCTCGCTTTACCTCTCCCTACAAGTCTCAGGCTGCAGCCTTCACTGGTGTGCTGTTCTGCATTTACTAGCAGCAGGGGTTAGTGGCTATCACTTTTCTTCCCTCCCTCCCTCTGATTTTAACATACCCTGTGCTGGCCAGGCTCCCACTCCAACACGACTTCCTCCTCCTGCCATCCTCTTGCTCAGCAAGTACAGTTCAGTTGATCTTACTTCGAGAGGGTTCCTGCTGTAGGTCATAACATATAAGACTGCGTCTACTGGCATCAGGACCACATGGAAGACTCTAGCTAGCAATGTCTGGTGGGAGACCGCCAACCGACGCCATGTAACCACATCAGTGTGACCCATATAGTGGCCATCCCACCGCCTCCAGTTCTTTCCTGCCGGCCGACTACACACATTGAACCTCACGAGAACGCTGCTACTGTCAACCACCCTTTGGATGAGTATTATCTGATTTCCTTAACTTTTCTTTCTTGTTATCGAAAAGTTCGATTAACCTTCTGTATGTCTTCTCCGATGCCCGCTCCGCATAAGAAGAAGTGTGACTCCTGCGGCACGAAAATCCCGCACAAGGACGGCCATACCCTTTGCCTGTCTTGCCTGGACCCAGAGCACAACACCGAGGGCTGCACAGCCTGCAAGGACCTCAACCAGGCCACGTGGAAACAGGCACTGGATGCCCATCTCTTGAAGATTAAGATGGCCACCATGGAGAAGGAGTTGCAGAGGCTGTGGGATTCCTCTTCCTCCCCTACTTCAGAGCATAAAAAGAAGAAAAAGAACAAGTAAGTAAGTAAAATATTTTATTCATACAAAGGTCATATGAATTAGGATTGTCTCTGTTGAGTAGCTGCTCATTTACAATGAGAAGCACTGGGACCAGGATCGGTCACCTTCCCACCCATGACTGCCTTCTGGGACTGTGAAGAGCAAGAGGTCTTCCACTAGCTCTGGAAGTGTCCCTCCAGCCAAGCCTCCTCCTGTTGTAGCAGATCAGGCCTTGCCCTCCCCCCCGCCTGAACTGGTAACGGTCCAGGCGGGCTCCGTGACAGCCGAGTGCTTGCCGCCTTAGGCCCCTCAAAACTCTGGGTCTAAGTCAGGACAGCAAGGCCGCTAGGTTGCTCCTCGGCTCCACCGGTGAGCGCACGGCCCCAACCAGTAAGTCGGACTTCAGCTCTGCTGTTGTCTGCCCGGTCACTGCCAGTATGTTGGACACTAGTTCCACTGGCATCTGCCTGGTCACCGCTGGTAAGTCAGAGCACAGCCATGGCTGATAAGCCGCTCATCAGCTCTGCTGATGAATGCCCAGCCACAGCGCTCCTGTCGGGGCCCCACGTCACACCCGATGGAGGCTAACCCCCTGGACATGGGTAACTCTGACCCCATGCCAGAGCTCTTACTGCTGGACATGTTCGCTGGGCCTTTGGCTCCCTCTCTGGGGGGCCCTTCATCAGGGCCTCAGACTCCTCCGAACCCCATGGACTATCAGGTTCCTCCATCTGGGTCTCTTAAACCCCATACGCTAGTGGTTCCTCCATATGGGTCGGCGAATCCCCAGATGCCAGCAAACCTTCCATCTGGACCAGCTATCCCCCAGATGCCAGCAGATCCTCTGTCTGGTCTGATTTTTTCCACAGACACCCATGGATCCAACGACTGGGACCATGCCAGATATTCAGACACCCAACTCTACCCCAGATCCGTTGAATGTCCCAGTGGATCCGATGCCAGCCCTTCAGGCCCTCCTCTGGGACCTCACGCCAGCCCCTTGGCCCTGCCGTTGGGCCCTAATCCCAGCTATCCTCAGCTGCGTTACCCGGCTTATCTGATGCCAGGATATTCGACGCCAGGGTACCCGATGTCATCTTACTTTTTGGGATTCCCGACGTTGGGCTATCATTTTCCAGGTTACTCCGCTCCAGCATACCCTCTTACTTACCAGACTCCAGGATATCTGGTATCTTATTACCAGACACCCTGATATCCGCTCTACCAGTCTCCACCACCACCTCAGCTTCCACCTCAACCTCAGGCTGCTCTGCAAGCAGCTTTCCAGTCCTGGTGGCAAGAGGCCAGGGTTCAGTTGATCTCAGATTTGGACCGTCGTCAGCCAGTGGCATCCTGTACACTGTCCTTCTCTCGGCCGAGTCATAGGTCCACGTCACCTGTCGACTCTCACCTTTCCTTGGTGGGACAGTCTAACCACTCTTCCACTGTTCACATCCATGTGAGGGCTAATGTCCAGGACATTCCCCTTCCCGTGACTTAGTTACCGGATAAAGCACTTTGGTTGGACTCGGAGTCTGACGCTTCCTCATCTGCTAGCTCTGGCTCTCGTACCCCAGGCAATGAGCCACAGCTGAAGGATTCCCCTAGGTCTCCTCCTGAGGATCCCTCTTTTTCAGAGCTCCTCAAAAAGATCCAGATGGCCAACAACTGGACCACCGAGGAGCAGGACCCCAAGTGGAAAAGGCTGGTAGAGCATCTGGACATGGCAGAATCTTCGCCTACGCCTATTCCGCACTGGACTACTCTTCATGAGGACCTCACATCCACTGTTTGGCAGCAGCCTTTCTCTGTCCCCTCGGTCCTCAAAAAGGCTGACAGAGTGTATCACACCCCTGATGGGGTCCCTCATTTGGCCTCTCACCTTGAAGCAGACTCCATTGTGATAACAGCTGCCCAGGACCACTCGACACAGCCTAAACACATGTCCTCACCTCCGGATAAAGAATCCAGGCTGCTGTATCAGTTTGGGTGCAAGATTTATTCTTCATCCACTTGCGCCCTCAGATCCCTTAATTATGTGGCACACATGGTTTCTTTCCAGAACTCCACTCTGGGCCAACTGGAGTCCAACCTTGAGGCCATCCAGGATCCCGGCCTTAAGGCCAAGATCGCTAAGACAGTGAGTATGGCTAAAATCTCCTGTCATCATGCCCGGCGGGCCACTAATGACTCCGTGGACTTGGTGGCTCAGTCTACAGCCAGTGCTGTTTGCCTTCAGAGGGTATCACGTTCTATGAGTGACCCAAAATGAGCAACTAGAATTATAGGACTCATTTGGGGAGCTTTTGTTGTAGGGTACCTTGCAGAATGTTGAGGGCATGCAAAAGTGACTAGGGTTAAGGTGAACGGAAGGGAGGAATCGCAGAGGGACAGGGAAGGGGTTGTCAGACACTGGTGTACCTGCTGCTGCCGAGCTAGCCATGTGGCATGGTGGTATGGGAGACTAGCGCTGGCAGTGCAGGTATGGGATTTGGTTCTGGGAGCGGGTTATGTTTTGCCACAGCTGTGAGTTCTGGCATAACTTTTGCAGGTATGGGTTTGCCCCTTCCCGACATCACCCCGGTTGAAATCCTAATTCAGGGGTATCCCCAAAAAATTACTTTATTTAGAACCAGAAGTCCGGTCCCCGTAGAGTGTATATCACCAATTTGCTTTTTGGCGATATACACTCACTATTATGACATGGAACTCCTTTGAAAACATTCGTGGCTCCAGACTTATGGCTTAGCACAGGATGTCCAGTCTGCCATAAAGGATGCCCCTTTCAGAGGAACTGTACTGTTTGGCAGAGACGTCAGGGACATCATTACGGAGCTCCAGGACAGCCGTAAGACCTTGCACTCTGTCCGCTCTAGGTATCATGTGGGCTTTAACTCCAAGTGGCTTTTTCGTCGGCAGCAGCAATGTCAGACAAAGCAGGCCTCAGCCAGATGCCAGACTAAACGATGGGCTCCAGCGTCAGCAGTCTTCACCCCCTGGCCGAGTCTTAGAGGTCTTCTGTGGGATCGCTGCCCTCCCACTCCTCGGCCTCATGACTTGTGAGGGACAGCCCCCCATGTAACCAGTTGGGGTGAAGTTGTTGCCCTCCATCTTCCAGGGTGGCAGGACATATCCTCAGACTCATGGGCCCCTCACTTGATTGCAAGAGGTCACTCCATTGAGTCCCTGGGAGGGCTTCTGGACAATCCCCCAGACCTCTCCCATTACCCCCTTGGACATTTCAAGAGTCACTAGCTCTGTGCACTGGACATGCAGGATGCTTACCTGCATATCCCTCTCTCCCCAGCCCACCACCACTTCATCCGGTCTGCCTTTCAGGGAGAGCCTCTTTCAGCTCAAGGCTGTTCTCTTTGGCCTCTCCTCGACACCCAGGTTTTTTACCTGGTGCCTAGTGGTGGTGGTGGCGGCCCAGCACTGCGGAGGGATTTATGTGTCTCCTGACCTTGACGACTGTTTTTTCTTAGCTCCATTGAGGAACAGCCTGGTGGGATTCCTCTTCTTTACCCTGGATCTCTTGGCTGGACTGGGTAATACAGTGAATTATCCCAAGTTGTACTATTCTTCCTCCTAGTGGCTCCAGTTTATGGGATCGGTTCGGGATTTGCTCCAGGGCAGGGCCTTTCTCCCTCCCTGAGGACAGGGTGTCAACTGGGCAGGAGTGGGCCAGTATGGTAGCCTACTCTTGCTGAACCACAGTCCGAGCAGTTCTTCACCTTCTGGGGTTGATGGCAGCAGAGGTCTCTACAGTCCCTTGGCCTGGCTGCACATGAGGATCACCCAATGAACCCATCAGGTCCTATGGGATCAACATCTGGACGATCTGAATCACAAGGTCCTTGTGTCCAGCTGCATGTAGAGGCATCTCCTTTGGTGGCAAGAGCTCTCTGACCTCTTCAAGGGAGTTTCCTTTCATTCCCCTTCTCTTTGCCTGACCCTGACCACAAAGTTTTCAGGACAAGGTTGGGGAGCTCTCTTGGAGGACCACAGAACCCAAGGTACCCGATCGCCTCCCTGTACTGGGAGGTGATGTGAGTTTGGTACTGGGCGGTCCAGCACGATTCTTCCCCCACAGCAGTCCATGTTCCAGGCATCTACAATGTCTTAGCGGACTGTCTCTGTTGCACCACAGCCCAGACTCTCATGTGGGAATCAAAACAAGCAGTGGCCAAATATATCTTTGACCTGTGGGGTCATCCAGAGGTAAATCTGTTCGACTCCCTATTCAGTACAAAATTACCCTTCTTTTGCTCTCTTGTTCCCGGGTGTGGTGTTTTCTGGAGAGACGCGCTAGCTGTCTGCTGGACAGGGAGGTTCTCAAATGCCAGTCCTCCTTTTCCAGTGCTTCAGGGATCCTTCTGAAGCTTCAGGTGGAAGAGGCTCACAGGGTTCTGATAGCCCTTTAGTGCCCTAGGCAGATCTGGTCCCCTCTGCTCGGGCAGCTGTTGGTGAAACCACCAGTACCTCTTTCTGCCATGACTTTCTGTCCCAGGAGCAAATTGCATTGGTTCATCCGGGCCTTAAATCCCTTTACCTGCACATGCAGCACCTGTGGGCATAGCTGCCTCACATTTTGGAGTTTCTGCCCCATGGCTCCTATGCTGGTGGAGACACAAAAACCTTCCACCAGTCTATCCTGTGCCATGCCTTGGTAAGGTTTTCCATCTGGGCAGCCTCCAAGGGTTGGGATCTCTTTCCATGCCTGGTGACTCAGGTGGTGGAGTACCTCTTGCAACTCCCGGATCTTGGCCTTTGTTATTCTTCCCTGAGGATCCATTTGTCCATGGTTTCTGCCTGCCATGCTTTGGTGGAAGGCAAAACCTTGGCTCAGTTAGAGATCTCTAAAATCTTTCTGAATGGGATCCTCCACCTGAATTATTCACTTCCTAAACCCTGTCCCCAAGTGGGACCTGATTTTTAGCTTGGAGAACCTTTATTTGCCTCCTCTTGGACTGGCAGCAAGTTGCTATATGCACTACCTTTCTTGAAAAGTGCCATTTTTAGTTGCAGTTACTTCTGCTTGGGGGATTTCTGAGCTTCAGGCCCTGGGGTGTAAGGAGCCTTATTTGATTTTCCACAGAGACTGGGTGGCTCTGTGTAAAAATTCTAAAATGGTTTTGAGTTTACATTGAAGCAGACCACTCAACTGCTGGTGTTTTACCCTGAGCATTTTTATCAGGGGGAGGCTCGTCTGCTTACAATTGATGTACGCAGAACTCTGCATTACTAAGATAACCAGACAAAGGTTATCCGTAAGTCGGATCTCTTGTTGATTTCATTTGTGCCCAAGTGACAGGGAGCGACTGTGTCCAAACAGTGTTTGTCCAAATGGTTGGCAAACTGTATTTTGTTCTGCTAACAGAAGTGCAACAAGCCACTTCTTGGGGAAGTTAGAGGACACTCAACCAAAGGCATGGCTGTTTCTGTTGCTTGTTCAGGAACGTGTCAGCCACAGAGATCTGTGCGGCAGACTCTTGAGAGTTCTGTCCATACTCTCACTGAACATTTCGGTCTGGGCATTGCTTTTAGATGCAGGACTGGCTTTGGACTAGCTGCCCTTCAGGCCTCCTGTCTTACTGTTCCTGCATTTCTGCAGACCTTTCCTGCCTCCCATGCTTCAATCCTTGACTGACGTTTGACTGCTTGGGATTCAGTCCTATATGTTATGACCTACTGCAAGAACCCTCTCGGAGTAAGATAGTACAGTTACGTAAGAGATTACCGTAACAGTAGGTCTTCAAGAGAGGTTCCTGCAGTAGGTCACCTTTTTCCTTCCCACCTTCCCCCAGCTTCTGCATTTGCTTCTCTTGAGCCTTATTCTTTCTTGGTTCCAGGAGCCTACTCCTTTCTCCTGTTGCACCTAGTTCTGGGTCTCCAGCTGGAGAACTGGAGGGCGGGTGTGGGGACTGCCCACTATATAGGGTCACACTGAGGTCATCACGTGATGTCTGGTGGGTGTTCCCCTGCCAGTTTTCTGTGTGGTCCTGATGCCAGGGGGTGCAGTCCTATATATTATGGCTTACTGCAGGAATCTCTCTCAAAGATCTACTATTATGGTAAGTTCTTATGTAACTGTACTTTCTCCCTGTACCTCAGTCTCTACTGCTGGTTTTTGCATATTGGTTGGTTGCAAGTAATAAAGGATTGTCACCACTCACCCTCACTGTCTTCTCTGTGTTTCCCGCTCATCACGTAAAGATGAGCATGCATGATTGGGCAGACATGCGTGAGCATCTTAGAGTGATGAGCATCCCCAAGCAAGCAAGGCTGCAGATTTTCTAGCAAAGGGCAAGGTGCTGGCAGAAAGGAAAGCAGCAGTCCTCCTGCAGAGAAGGTGCCCAGTGGGTGCTTTCAGTCTTTGATTCTACATGCCCGAGCATTTGGCAGGTGGGTACCAATTATGAACTCTTGCCCACCATCCATGAAAACTGGCATCTGTGGTCACCATCTTCTAGTTTAGTTGTTCCAGTGGCGGTCTGCGGTCTCGTGGTCCAACCCCACCCCCCCTGGCTTGGATTAATTCCCTAGTAGACTCACGCTCTGTCATGGGTTAATCTGCATGGATTAATACCCTAGTAGACCCATGCTCTGTCATTGGTTAATCCTTACAAACATATACACAGCCGATACCCTGCAAGTAAAACCCACTGATATAGCAGTTTATCTATACAGAATAAAGGCACGGAGGGGGTGATGATGTAGATGTCAGAGCAGATGTGTTAATGTTCGGTCTTGGGTGACGTTATTGTCAGATGCTTGGGCTGAATAGGTATCAGAACATGACCCACTTGAAGTGGTTACCACCTGAATTTAACAGCAAAGGCCCGTTTACTGATTATTTTGTGTGATCTTGAGATATGAAGAATGTCATTCACAGACGACTTCAGATGATAAACCAGGACCGTACTGGTTAGTAGGTTGCACAGATCTCCAGACAGAGTATCTAGACCCATTTGTAAACCAAAGAGGCCCATTTGAATTCATGTCTTGAACAAGTAAACCAAGGTGACACTGTAGCAGGCAGAGTGGGTCATTCTGTTGAAGCTTGGTGCAGGTGTGCATGTTATTAAATGTTATTGTGATTTTCATAGTAAAGTGGAACTGGCTACTCTGTACAGTTTGCCAGGGCCGGCCTTAACCATTCTGGGCCCCTGTGCAGCCCCCTGCCGGGTCCCACCACTCCATTCCCTGTTGGGCCTCCCCACATCCAACATTTATACCTCTCCTGCATCACAGTTGTGTACCATATCATATTAAGATATGTATTTTAAATATAATTTATTGTCTTATACATAAAGAGAAAACCATTCCAAAATGTTAAAGTTTATTGTATTTATTATGCAACATCGATCACAAGTTATATATGAAGTAGTGCTGGCAGCCAAAGTTTGTTAAGAAGAGAAATCATGGTGCACACTCTCTGCAGCATGCCTGCAAAGCTGCAATTCTGCATATATTGTAGCTGATCATATTAATGTGAGCTTATTAGTAATACAATTAATCTGTGCCTGTAACTAGTGCTCTCTCGCTCTGCCTTGTCTGTCACCGGGACCAATTCTTAGTGTCCTACACTATGTAATTATTTGTATCATGCTGTCCTGTCTCTGTCTTCTGATTTCTCATCCCACTATTTGTCTAGCCAACAGGACCAATTGTTAGTGATTCCCTACGATGTATCTCACTTGTATTATGCCGGCTTCAACTGCTATCTATGTTCCCCCTTCCCCAGGACACATCTGGAATCGAGCAGTAGACTGCTCAGCATGCCTTCCTGGTGAAATGCTTAAATAAATAAATAAATTAGCAGCCTACAGTCTTCAAGCAATATATGTGCAAAAAACCAACATAAAGCCAACAAACAAAATCCCTTGCAGTGTGTGTGTGTTTGTGTGTTTTGGGTACTGTACCATATGTTGAATGGATGTAATTTACATACTTTTAGAATTTTTTTTCAGCTTTCTTTATCCTCCTTCGCTGGCCCCTTAGGTCTCTCTCAGGTGTGGTCGCTCGGACTGGCCTGTGGTCCTCACCAGGTCAGCTCTTCCTCGGAGACCTCTCCTCCACATCTACCGACCCCCCCTGGCTATCGGCCCCCCGAGGTGGGACCGCCTACTCCCCTGGCGCTCCATCTAGAATCTAGCAGGTGTGATTGGAGTGTGGAGGAGAGCCGGAAGACCTGCTGGGAGTGACCAGGAATTAAGCATGAGGGCCGTCCACTGGACCCATCGTCACCTACCTGGGTGCCAGGGCTTTTCCTTGTTCTGGTATTCCTGGGGGCGCCGACATGCAATGACATCCAGCGCATGATGGGTGTACTCCTGCACCCGTGCACAGAATGTTTGCCAACATCCCCCTACCCATTTACATGCTGCCGCAAATTGCGATACTCTCGGTCTCCACCGGGAGTCACTAGAACTGCAGCATGCACCACCCACCCTCCCCAGGAGAGGAGAGCTGCCTCTGGACGCTCAGTCCTGCTCCTCTCCTGCCAAACCCTGATGACCCGAGTCTGTTCCCGAACCTGGTTCGCCGGCATGGCACGAGGTGTGGCGTCCAGCGCCTTGACCCTCAGAGCCACCAGGCCAGCTATACTCATAGAATTTGTATGTAAATGAAATTGATTCAACATATCGCAGTACCCAAAAACACAAACACACACACACTGCACATGATTTTACTTTGTTTGTGGGCTTTATGTTGGTGTTTGCACTATTGCTTGAAGACTGTAGGCTGCTAATAAGCTCACGTTACTATGATCAGCTAAAATACATACAGAATTGCAGCTTTACAGGCATGCTGCAGGGAGTGTGCACCATGATTTGTCTTCCTAACAAACTAAAGAGCATTAAGTAATTATAATGGTGTGATAGTGCCCTTATACAATAGTTAGGGTTGGTACAGCCTTTCAATGTTATATCTTAATATTTGCACCTTAATAACTCTGTCATTTTTCAACCAAATGATCCAAAAATTGATATGTGCTGTCATGTTGCCAGTGTCACAAGATGTGGAAAGTTTCACGAAACAGAAACATAGACTTTGATGGCAGATAAAGACTACTTGGCCCACCTAGTCTGCTCATTTCCCTACCTACAGGATAAGCTGCAGATCCTAGTTAACCAACAGCCTATTTCTTCCTACCCCCCACAAAAATTGCCTTATGTGTGTCCCATGCATTCTTGAATTCTCCCACAGTTTTAGACCCCACAGCGTCCTCAGGAAAGCTGTTCCATGCATCCACCACCCTCTCTGTGAAAAAATACTTCCTCACATTGCCCCTGAACCGCCTCCCCCCATATTCAAATTGTGTCCCCTTGTTCTTGCACATCTCTTTTTCTGAAAGATGCTACCCTCTTGGACTTTGTTGATTCCACTGAGGTACTTAAAAGTTTCTATCATGTCCCCCCTCTCCCTTCTTTCCTCAAGGGTATACATATTAAGCTCCTTTAGTCTCTCCTCGTACGGCTTCTCTTGCAGACTCTGCACCATTTTAGTTGCCCTTTTCTGGACTGCCTCTATTCTGTCTATGTCCTTGTGAAGATAGGGTCTCCAGAACTGGACGCAATACTCCAGATGGGGTCTCACCAACTGTCTGTACAGAGGGATAACAACTTCCTGTTTTCTGCTGGTGATGCCTCTCCCTATACATCCCAGTATCCCCCCAGCCCTCCCTACCGCCTTCTCACATTGCTTGCTAACCTGTAGGTCATCTGATATGATTATCCCCAGGTCCCTTTCCATTTTTGTTGTTGCTACTACCCCCTAATTGTGTAATCTTCCCCTGGGTTTTTGTTTCCAAGGTGCATTATTTTGCACTTCTTTGCATTGAATCCAAGCTGCCACACTTCTGACCATTCCTCCAACCTTGCCAAGTCCCTTCTCACCCTTTCCACACCTCCTTGTGTATCAAGCCTGTTGCAAATCTTTGTGTCCTCTGCAAAGAGGCATACTTTTCCTTCCAGTCCCTCTGCAATGTCTCTTATAAAGACATTAAAAAGGACTGGACCTAGTATTGAACCCTGCAGTACCCCATTAGTAACCCCTCTTTCTTCAGAGTGGACTCCATTTACAATTACCTTTTGTGTCCTGTTGTCCAGCCAATGTTTTACCCAGGCTACCACCTTGGGACCCACTCCCAGGCTGGTTAATTTGACTATTAATCTTTTGTGTGGGACTGTGTCAAATGCCGTGCTAAAATTTAGGTAGGCCATGTCCACAGCCCCTCTCTGGTCTACTACTTTTGTCACCCAGTCAAAGAAATCAATTAGATTCATCTGACATGACCTTCCCGCTGTGAACCCATGCTGCCTTGTGTCCTGTGCCCCATTGGCCTCTAGGTACTCAACAGTTCTTTCCTTCAGAAGTGATTCCATCACTTTCCCTACCACAGAGGTCAAACTGACAGGTCTGTAGTTTCCTGCCTCTGTCCTACTCCCACTTTTGTGAAGGGGAATCACATCCACCTTCCTCCAGTCCTCCGGTACCACACCATCCTCCCATGACTTGTTAAAAAGGGTAGTCAGTGGTTTCACTGGAAATGATAGAAAGTATACTTAGAATGGCAGAAAAGGGAGATATTGCTGATGGGTGATCTGAATATGCCAGATGGTAACTGAGCGCAGTTGCAGCTGCCACTTCGAAGAGTGCAGTTATTCTAGATGCCCTACAGGGGGCATGCCTTAGACAACTAGTACTGGAGCCCACTCGAGAGGGAGCAATATTAGACTTGATACTCTCAAATGGAGATGGAGAGAGGATCACAGATGTAGAAGTGGGTAGCCATCTGGGAACTAGCGACCATCGAACAGTATGGTTCACAATAAACACAGCAATAGAGTCAAGCCATACAAAGACAAAAGTACTGGACTTTAGGAGGGCTGACTTTGCCAAAATGGGTAAATGCCTAAGGAATGCACTAGCAAATGGGCGGAAAGGAGGGTGGAAGAACAATGGGGAATAATAAAACTGCCATCACAGAGGTACTTGAGCCTGTGTGAAGCAAATAAACAAAACAAGACGATGTAAGAAACCACTATGGTTCTCAAAGGAAGTGGCAGTGAAGGTTCAAGAGAAAGAAAGCATTCAGGAAGTACAAGGAATCGCAGCAGGAGCAGGACAGAGAACTGTATCAGTTAAAGCAAAAGGAGGCTGGGAAGGCAGTCAGAACAGCAAAGGCCCAAACTGAGGAAAAGATAGCCAACTCAGTTAAGAAGGGGAATAAAACCTTTATAGGTACATCAGGGAGCATCGAAGACCAAGGGAGGGATAGTGAGGCTTAATAAAGGGGAGGGAGGGTGGGCAGAGGGAGAATGTGAAAAGGCAGAGATACTAAACAAATATTTTTGCTCAGTATTTACAAAGGAAGAGGGGGAGGTACATGAAACAAACAGTAGTAACACTCTGGATACAGAAGTTGATACCAGCCCATTTACAGAAGAAAGGGTTCTGAAAGAACTCTTAAAACTGAAGGTGGACAAAGCAATGGGGCCTGATGGATTCATCCCAGAATTCTAAAAGAACTAAGGGTAGAACTAGTGACACCACTGACTACCCTCTTTAACAAATCATGGGAGGATGGGGTGGTACCGAGAACTGGAGGAGGGCAGATGTGATTCCCTTCACAAAGTGGGAGCAAGGCAGAAGCAGAAACTATAGACCTGTTAGTTTAACCTCAGTGATAGGGAAAATGATGGAATCACTTCTAAAGGAAAGAATTGTCGCGTATCTAGAGGCCAGAAGGGCACAGGACCCTAGGCAGCATGGATTCACAGCGGGAAGGTCATGCCAGACGAATCTGATAGATTTCTTTGACTGGGTGACCAAAGTAGTAGATCAGGGAGGGGCTGTGGACATGGCCTACCTAGACTTTAGCAAGGCATTTGACACAGTCCCACACAAAAGATTAATATATAAGTTAGCCAGCCTGGGAGTGGGTCCCAAGATGACAGCCTGGGTAAAGAATTGGCTGGAGAATAGGACACAGAGAGTAATAGTAAATGGAGTCCACTCAGAAGAAAGGAGGGTTACTAGCGGGGTACCGCAGGGTTCAATATTAGGACCAGTCCTCTTCAATGTCTTTATAAAGCGACATTGCAGAAGGACTGGAAGGAAAAGTATGTCTCTTTGCAGATGACACTAAGATCTGCAACAGAGTTGATGTACAGGGTGGGGTGGAAAGGATGAGAAGGGACTTGGCAAGGTTAGAGGAATGGTCAAATGTATGGCAGCTTAGATTCAATGCTAAGAAGTGCAAGGTAATGCACCTGGGAAACAAAAACCCAGGGGAAGAGTACACAATGGGGGGGTGAGATACTAGCAACAACAAAAATGGAAAGGGACCTGGGGGTAGTCATATCAGATGACCTAAAGGTGGGCAAGCAATGTGAGAGGGCAGCAAGGAGGGCTGGGGGGATACTGGGATGCATAGGGAGAGGCATCACCAGTAGAAAACAGGAAGTTATTATCCCTCTGTACAGACAGCTGGTGAGACCCCATCTGGAGTACTGTGTGCAGTTCTGGACCCAATCTCCATAAAGACATAGACAGGATGGAAGCTGTCCAGAGGAGGGTAACTAAAATGGTGCAGGGTCTGCACGGAGACATATGAAGAGAACTTAAGGAGCTTAATATGTATAGCCTCGAGGAAAGGAGGGAGAGGGGGACATGATAGAAACTTCAAGTACCTCAAGGGAATCAACAAAGTCCAAGAAGGTAGCATCTTTCAAAAAGAGGTGTGCAAGAACAAGAGGGCACAATTTGAAGATAGAGGGCGGCTCAGAGGTAATTTAAGTATTTTTTCACAGAGAGGGTTGTGGATGCATGGAATGGCCTTCCGGAGGAGGTTGTGGAGTCAAAATCAGTGGTGGAATTCAAGCATGCATGGGATAGTCATAAGAGGCAATTCTGGGGGTGGGGTAGGAAGAAGTAGGCTGCTGGTTAACTAGGATCTGCAGCTTATCAGTGGAAGTAGGAAATGGGCAGACTGGGTGGGCCAAGCGGTCCTTATCTGCCGTCAAATTCTATGTTTCTATGTTTCTCCCTTAATTCTTTTAGAATTCTGGGATGAATTCCATCAGGCCCCATTGCTTTGTTCACCTTCAGTTTTAGGAGTTCTTTCAGAACCCTTCCTTCTGTGAAAGGACTGGGATCGACCCCCTATCCAGAGTGCTTCTGTTAATTGGATTAAGACTCCTCCTCCTCTTCTGTGAATACTGAGCAGAAATATTCGTTCAGTATCCCTGCTTTTCACTGTCCCTCTGCCCACCCACCGTCCATTCTATTCAGCCTCACTATCCTCCTTTGTCTTTCTACACTCCCTGATGTACCTATAAAAGGTTTTATCCCCTTCTTAACCGAGTTGGCTATCTTTTCCTCAGTTTGGGACTTTTTATTCTGACTTCCTCCCTGCTTCCTTCTGCCTTAACTGGTACAGCTCTCTGTCCTGCTCCTTCTGTGTTTCCTTATACTTCTGGAATGCTGTCTTTTCTCCCTGACCTTCCCATCACTCTTTTGAGAACCATAGTGGCTTTTCTTTCATTTTGATTTGTTTATTTGCTTCACACGAAGCTTGTTGCCTCTGTGATGGCAGTTTTGATATTTCCCATTGTTGCTCCACCCCTCCTTCTAGCCTATTTGCTAGTGCTTTTCTAAGGCACTCTCCCATCTTGCCAAAGTCAGCCCTCCTGAAGTCCGGTACCCTCACTTTTGTATGGCTTGACTCTGTAGCTGAGTTTATCTTGAACCACACTGTTTGGTGGTCACTTGTTCCCAGATGGCTACCCACTTCTAGATCTGAGATCCTCTCACTGTCCCCATTTGAGAGTACGAGGTCTAAGATTGCTCCCTCACGAGTGGGTTCTAAAACTAGCTGTCTGAGGCATGCCACCTGTAGGGCATCGAGAATGGCCCTGCTCTTGGATGTGACTGCAGCAAATGTGCTCCAGTTAACATCTGGCATATTCAGGTATCCCATCAACAGTATCTCCCTTTTCTCTGCCATCCTAAGAATGCCTTCTATCATATCCTTGTCCATTCCCTTCCCCTGACATGGGGTCTGTATACAACCCCTGTGTGGATTGTGGTGCCATTTCCAGTCTCTAAGGTGACTCACAGTGCCTCCTCTCTTCCTGTTTACTCTTTTGTTCAGTTGCTTTTATCCCTTCCCTTACATAGAGAGCTACTCCTCCCCCTCTTCTCCCCTCCCTGTCTCTCCTGTAGGTTGTGTACGCCGGTATGTTAACATCCCAGTCATGGTTCTCTGTGTACTATGTTTCTGTGACTGCTACGATATCCAGGCATCCCTCTTCCATCAAGGCCACCAGTTCAGGGAAGATGTTGCTCAGACTACGGGCATTGGTACTCATTACCCTCCATTTCCTGATGGTCTTAACCCTTTTTGCCCCCACCCTGTCCTTATTGCCTTTGTCACTTTCTCTCATGAAAGCAGCTTTTACGGTTTCAGAGATATAAAGTGGTAAAAAAACATAAAAAGGAACTTTTTTCCCCCATAGTATAACATGGGATTTTTTACTCTCATGTACAGCATGCAAAGAATTAAGTTTGTCGCTGATATTTTCAGGTATGATGGGGTGTGTGCCAAGGGTGTGCCTTTAGATGTTTGGGTTTTTTCAAATATATTATCATGCCGGCCTGGTGGCACTGAGGGTTGAGGCGCTGGATGCCACACCTTGCACCACGCCGGTGACTCGTGTTTGGGAACGAGCACAGGTAACCATGGGTCAGCAGAGAAGAGACGGATTGAGCATCTGACAGACTGCTCTCCATCTCTGGGGAGGGGGGATCCCAGTGGCAGGTGCTTGCCTGACCCCTAGCGGAGGCTGGGGCTCGACAGCACAGAGCCACGCAAACAGGGCGCGGGGACACGGCAGACATCTGATGGGGGTGCGCACAGGAGCGTGCGTGAACCCCATCACTGGCATCACTGCACGCTGTGCTCCCACACAAAGGGGAAAAAAGCACAAAAAGGGAGCCCCAGTCGCAGTGGCTTGATGGCAGTCTCTTAGCACTCATGCCAGCTCCCGGAGGGGATCATCATGTGGATCCGGATTTGGTGGAGGAGTTGGTTGCCCCCTGCCACCCCACCATGGGGGGTAAGCAGTGTGGCAATAGGTGATCGCTCTCTGTGGGAGACTGGTATGGGTCAGACGGCAGCCGGAGGATCAGGATGCGAGGACACTAGAGTCGACCAGGGGACCCAGGGGAAGAAACAATCACAAAATATATCTATCTATCTATATATATATATATATATATATATATATATATATATATTGCGTATGTATAATCATGTTTTAATTATTATGATTTTTGTGATACATGCATGACAGGCTGTATGCGAATGGTAAATAACATATCTTACTTTGAGAGGGTTCCTTAAATAGGGCATCACATATGGGACCAAGCGCCTTCCAGCATCTGGGACATGGCGAGACTTTTCGCATTACCTGATGGGGGACGCCCACTCAATAATCATGTGACCAATGTCACCGTGATGCTATATAGTGGATGGTCCCCATGCCCGACCTCCACTTCTTTCCCACCGTCGCCTCGTGTCAGTCGCATTGCAGACTTCCCAAGCGATCATCAAAAGTGTTTTTTTCTCATCGGTGTTCACTGTGTATTTTCCTCGATTCTTCTAATTTTCTTCTTTGTCTTCACTGAAGAAGAAGTGTTCCACCCGTGGCACGCAAATTCTACACAAGGACAGCCACATGAAGTGTGTGATCTGTTTAGGCCCAGACCACCCAGTTTCTTCTTGCCCAGACTGCCAGCCTTTTAACCAGGCCACACGTAAAAGGAGGCAGCAGGCTCTGGAGGCCCATCTTTTTAAGACCCGGCTGGCATCTTTAGAAAAGCAGATGGAGCGGATCCGATCTTCTTCTTCATCTCCTTTCAAAAAAGAACACAGGAAAGAGAAACATAGGGAGTGGGAACGCTCCATGGAGGTGTCCCAGTCCGAGGCCTCTCGGCCCTCAACCAGCAAGGCGTCTTCCCAGCTGCTGCCGAAGACCAAGCTGGCTTGAGGCAAGCCCGACAACCTCCTCTGTGGGTGTTGTCCACCGCTCCTCTGACGCCAACGCGCCTGCTGCTGAGTCAGCCCTCGGCTCTTCCGGGACCGCCCAGCCACTGGTAATCTGGCTCCCCAGGCTCCGGAGACCCATACAGGATCGGCTTCTCCCCCTCCCGCCTGCCTGGCTTCGTCTGGTCAGGTGCGCGTCTCTGGCGGGCACTCGGATGCCACTCTGCCATCGGGGCCTAATGGTGCCCAACCAAATGTCCACCAGAGCCCAGGGAAGACTGCCCCTCTCCCCCTTTCTTCTTTGTCGGTAGCTTCCCCTGCTCAGGCCGCTGCCTTGAGCGACGATAGTGCGGAGCCCCTAGACGTCGACCACACCTATGGGTCTGTTCCACACTCCCCTGAAGGGTCGCAGGGAAGGAGGCTCCTTCCCAGTCATCTGGCCCTACTACGGAGGCCCCTCCTTTCCCTTCTGGTGGGATCACCCCCGACCCGATGCCTGTACCGGTCGATATCCCTCCGCCAGATCCGGCAGTAGTTCCTCCAATGCCGGATCCCCTGACGACAGTCTATGAGACTTCGGCTCTGAGGCCAGACGTGGTCCCTCTGTCGGAACCCCTTCGCTCAGCTCCGATGCCGGTCCCTCTGACGCTGGACCCCATTCTGGCGCCTGATCGGGTGGTGCCGGTCCTGACAATGGTGGCCACGATGCCGGCTTTACACGATGGTGGGCCCTACGTGGGTTCCCCCTCCGTCAGATCTTCTGAAGTTGGGCCTTTATTCAAGACCCTGGACTGTCCCGCACGACCCCTCAGGGTATCCTGGGGATCATCTCCCAGCTGGTCCTCCTCCAGATTGAAGTGGCGCGGGGCATTATTTCCCGGGATACGGTCAGTTCTTGGGATATGGCTATTCAGGTTACCATGGGTATCACTACCATCCTCCCCCAGTAGTCCTCCCACCTCCTCCCCCCCCCCCCACAACCTCCTCCTTCACCTCCTCTACAAGCTTCAGTTCATCCGGACTTCAAGACTCTTATTCGGTCTTGGTGGCAGGGGGTGTGCTCGGAGCTGGTATCTGACCTAGAGAGCAGACTCCCACCTCCGCGCTCTCCTAAGTCTCCACCCCTGAGGAGTTCATCCCCCTCTGCGGTTCACGTCCTGTGGACCACTCATAAGGATATTACTCTTCTGGATCTTTGAGACCATCCGGTCATGGGGGATGATGATGATGGTGAGGATGGCGACAAGTCGCCAGAGGAGCCCTTGGATCACGAGTCTTTGGTCCCTAAGGCCAAGGTTTCCCCTAAATCCCCAACGGAGGACCCTGCCTTTTTGGACCTCCTGAGGTCCATGCAGAGCTATTTTGAGTGGGAGTCGGAGGAGCAGCATCCAATTTGGCAGAGACTCGCCGAACACCTGGACCTGGAGTCTCTGTCCCCAATCCCTGTTCCTCCATGAATAGGACCTCACCAGGACCTCACATCTACAGTCTGACAGATGCCTCATTCCATCCCAGTTGTCCCCAAATGGGCGGACAGGGTTTACTGGGTACCCAAGGATTGCTCCATTCCTCAACGCTTACCTGAAGGGGGACTACGTCGTGATCTCAGCTGCTCATGACCGCTCTTCAGCGCCTAAGCACATGAGCACCTGTCCTACAGACAAAGAGTCAAGGCAGATGGACCAGTTTGGTAAGAAGGTCTATTCTTCGGGCCACATGTGTGCTTCGGTCCCTAAATTATGTGGCCCACATGGTGTCGCACCAAAAAGCTACCTTGTCCAGGCTCGAGGCCCACGTCCAATCTATGGATCCTTTTTACTTTAAGGAGGAGCTCACCAACGAAATCCACCTGTCTCCCTTTTCTTGCAGGCATGCATTGCGGGCTACTTACGACTCTGTCGATTCAGTAGCCCGTGCCTTGATGACTGCTGTTGCTTTAAGACGACAGGTGTGGCTTCGCATCTCTAGCCTTGTTAATGAGGTCCAGTCTGCGATTCAGGATGCCCCCTTTCAGGGCTTGGTGCTCTTTGGCGGGTGACACCAAAGACATCATCACCGATCTCCGGGATAGAGGTCAGGCCCTGAGATCAGTGCGATCCATGTACCGATCGGGTGCCCAACAGCAGCAGCAACCCTTTTGGAAAAGGACCTGGAGGCAGAGGAAGCAGGCCCTGGCTCGCTGCCAGGGCAAGCTTAAGTCCCACGGGTACCACCACCCCTCCCGTCTCCAAGAATCAGACACATTCAGGGGGCCCTCCCCCTGACTGTCCTGCCACCTCCTGATTCCCTTGCCCCACTCCCTCCTCAGCCACAGTGTGAGGAGCCGGTGGAGGGGACGTTTTCCCGCCACGCGCAGGAGTGGCATGGCATTACCTCTGATGCATGGGTCCTGCTGTTGGTGTCCACCGGACTCTCCATGGAGTTTCTGGAGATTCCACCAGACTCTCCACCAATCCAGTCGTCCTACTTGTGAGACCAGGCTCTTCTCGTCAGAGAAGAAATCAGTTCTCTCTTACTCAAGGAGGCTATAGAGAGTGTTCCCCTCCGGCAAAGGGGAAGGAGGTTCTACTCACTCCCACTTCTTCCTGGTTCAAGAAAAGTCAGGCGACATGAGACCCATTCTCGACCTGAGCAGACTCAACCTGTTCGTCAAGTACAAGAAATTCAGAATGCTGACTCTCCAAAGTCTTCTCCCTCTCCTGCTGGAAAACCAGTGGCTTTGTGCTCTGGATATGCAGGACGCTTATCTGCACATTCCAGTCTTTCCCAGCCACCACCAGTTCCTGCGGTTCTGTTTCCAGGGGAAGCATTTCCAGTTCAGAGCCCTTACCTTTGGTCTGTTTTCAGCACCTTGGGTCTTTGCCAAATGGCTGGCGCTGGTGGCTGTCTTCCTGCGCCGCCTGGGTATAGCAGTTTTACCTTACCTGGATGACTGGCTGATTTCAGCTCCATCCAGGGATTCTCTTTCGGGAGCCCAACATTTCATTCTGGATTTGTTCTCCAAGCTGGGGAATACTGTCAATTTCCCCAAGTTGTCTCTTTCCCTGATCAGAGACTTCAGTTTATTGGAAAAGTCTTGGGCACGGTCCACAGCAGTGCCTTTCTTTCTCCAGACAGGATGGAGACTCTGGTCCATCAGGCTTCAGTGGTGGCCTCATCCAGGATCATTCCTGCAAAGGAGGTCCTTCACCTTTTTGGCCTGATGGCAGCCTCCATTACTACCATTCCCCTGGCGAGGCTGCATATGAGAATCACTCAGTGGTCCTTGCGGGTGCAGTGGGATCAACTCCTGGATGACCTGAACCATCCGGTCCTGATATCATCAACGGTCCAGAAAGACTTGCTTTGGTGAAGGGATCCCTGCAACCTTTCCTTGGGTCTCCCATTCAGGAGTCCTGCCCACTCAGCATCTCTGACTACAGATGCATCGAATATGGGCTAGGGAACATCAAGTACAGGGACTTTGGTCCAGCTCGGAGGCGTTGTTGCACATCAACGTTCTGGAGATGAGAGTGGTCTTGTACGCGCTTCCAGCGTTACAGACCCTTCTCCCCAAGGGATCACTGCTTGTCCAAACAGACAACATGTCAGTAGTCTGGTACCTCAACAAACAATGAGGAACTGACTCGTACCTTCTTTGCAGGGAAGCAATGAGAGTGTGGAACTGGGCAGTCCAGCACGATTTGACCTTAGTGGCCTTGCATGTTCCAGGCGTCCAAAATGTCCTGGTGGACAGTCTTAGAAGGTCTCAGACCCTCTGTCACAAATGGGAACTAAGTCAGGAAGTGGCAGTCTCTCTCTTTTCCTAAGATGGGGACATCCGGAACTCGACCTTTTTGTCTCCCCATTCAACGTAAAACTTTTTGCTCACTTGTTAAAGAGCATGGTGCTTTCTGTCATGATGCGATGTCTCTCTTTTGGACAGGGAAGTCTTTGTACACCTTCCCTCCATTTCCCATTCTCCAGAGGGCTCTTCTCAAGCTTCAGGCAGAGAAGGCACGGATGATCCTCATCGCTCCCCTCAGGCCGAGACAGATTTGGTTCCCGCTTCTACAGCAGTTAGTGGAGGAACCACCGGTTCCACTTCCTTTGACTCATGACCTCTTGACACAGAATCAAGGTTGGCTTGTTTAGCCGGGGCTCAGGATCCTTCACCTTCATGCTTGGCTCCTGTGGACATAGTGGTTTCTCGTTTTGGGGTCTCCTCTCACGTCAGCCAGATAGTGGTTGAGGCTAGAAAGCCGTCTACCCATTCCACCTATGCTATGAAGTGGAAACGTTTTTCCATTTGGGTGACTTCCAAAGATTTTAACCCTTTTTCATGTTCTGCCCCACAAGTCATGGAATACCTCCTTCATCTTTCAGATTTGGGCCTCTCTTATTCCTCTTTGAAAGTCCATCTTTCGGCCATTTCAGCGTACCACGAGCTGGTGGAGGGTAAACCTGTGGCTCAGTTGGAAGTCTCGAAAACATTTCTGAAAGGGATTCTCCATCTGAAACCCCCCATCCGCAACCTTACATCACCTTGGGATTTGAATTTTGTGCTGGAGAAACTCACTCTCCCACCTTTTGAACCGTCGATGAGCTGCGATTTACGCTTCCTGTCCTGGAAGACATTGTTTTTAGTTGCAGTGACCTCAGCTCGAAGAATTTCGGAGCTTCGGGCTCTGGTTTGTAAGGAGCCTTATTTATTTTTCCATAGGGACCAGGCGGTCCTCAGGACAAATCCAAAGTTTTTGCCTAAGGTGGTGTTGGAGGTCACACTGAATCAATCAGTGGAACTCCCAGTATATTTTCCTTCCCCTGTGAATAGAAGTGAGGCACTCCTGTCCACTATGGATGTGCATTGTGCTCTCCGATGTTACACCCACCATACAAAAGAGTTCCGTAAGGATGACCAACTGTTTTTCTCCTTTGTCCCCCAGATCTTTGGCCAAAGCTGTTTCTAAGCAGTGCCTGTCCAATTGGTTGGGCAATTGTATTCGTTTTTGCTACCAAAAGTATGACAAGCCTCTGCCGGGGCCTGTGAGAGGTCATTCTACTGGGGCATGGCTGCTTCCACAGCTTTTTTTTTGTGTAATGTGTCAGCAGCTGATATCTGTGCAGCAGCAACATGGAGTTCTGTCCTTACCTTTACCAAACACTACAGTCTGGACATTGCTTCTAGGCCGAGGGCAGGTTTTGACCTAGCTGTTCTGCAGGGCCTTCTGTCCTAGGCTGGTTCCACTCTGTGTTTTTCCTTGACTGTTGGAGTTTTTTCTTCCTCCCTGGTTTCTCTTGGACTCTGTTAGAAGGGACTGCTTGGGATTCAATCCTATATGTAATAACTTAATGAAGGAACCATCTCAAAGTAAGATAGTACAGTTATGTAGGAACTTACCATAACAGTAGATCTTCGAGAGAGGTTCCTTCAGTAGGTCATATTTTTCCCTCCCTCCTTCCCCTTTTTTTTATTTAGGGACTCCAGACTCTGTTTCCTCCTGTTGTCAGGCCTATTCCAGGTTCTTGCGGGAGAACTGGAGGGCGGACGTGGGGAATGTCCACTAAATAGCATCACACTGACGTCAGTCACGTGACGTTGGGTGGGCGGTCCCCCATCAGGTATTGCTAGAAAAAGTCTGCCATGTGGCCCAGGCGCCAGGGGATGCTGTGATGACCTACTGAAGGAACCTCTCTCGAAGATCTACTGCTATGGTAAGTTCCTATGCAACTGTACTTTACCGTTCAAACAGTAAATTGCGAATGGCAAATGTAATTTACCATTCGCAATTTACTGTTCGAATGGTAAATGTTCGAACGGCAAATGCTGTTTATCATTCGAACAGTAAATGTTCGAATGGTAAAAGCCATTTACCATTCACACTTTACTGATCGCAATTTTAGTATAATTACTGGTGAGCATAAAAATCAACCGGATTACTGTATTGTTAAAAACGCATATCAACCGGATTTCGGGTTATTATGGTCCAAAGGCAGTAATAACCTAAAATCCGGTTGATATGACACTTCATAATAACCCGAAGTCCAGTTGATATGACAGTCCCCAAAGTTCAGGGTTTAAAACTGTTGCATTCCATTTTCACAAAAAGTATTTCAACTGCAGTATTTTTAACTGTGTTTTATTCATGTACAGTTCAATTTCTTCAAAGTGAAACTGCACTCTAGCTAAAAAACATCTTTTTCTTTCAAGCTGCTAGAAATACAGTCAAAACCTCCACACCAGCAATTATAAAAAATAAAGGATAGGTAAGTCTGATGCTATGGATTTTTTCACACACCCTCGGTGTGTGATAATCACATAAACCTCTCGAAGCTTCGGACTTGAGGTTTATGGATTATCACACACCTCTTGGTGTGTGAAAAAAATCCATAACTTACCTATCCATTATTCTCTATTTTTAGTTCCAATTTCTACCATCTTGTTTTCAGTTTGCGATGGTGGAAAACTTTAATATTTAAAAAAATACTGCCCCTGGGTAAACACTAACAGTTGTGTTTACCTAATCAGGGACCGAGGAACATGCTTCTGTCATTAGTTTTGGGGAATTTGGTTCCAAAAGATGTTTTTTGGGTAGCAGTGTGTGCTGCAAATTGCAGCAGAATCCTGACAGCTCCCTGCCCGCATGACAGTATTATGGGGGGATTTGTTGGCAATAGCCCCTGCTCAGTTTTGGGGCAAACAGACCCCAGAATTGGATTCCTCGGCCCCCAATTAGGTAAACACCAAATGTTTACCTAATATTACTTGATATTCCCCTTTTAGGTCCCCTAAGGGGAAGGGGGCCGAGGAATATTATCATAAATTTTTTGAATCACTGCCCACAGTGGGTTGCCCAATCCCGGTGTCAACAGTAGCCCCCCCCCCCACTGTCAGTGTGGGACACTGGGTAGCCCACTCCCAGTGTCTGCAGTTGTGTAGAAAATCCATATATAATTCTAACCCCAGGAATCACTCATTATGATTAAACTTAATGCAGTCAGCCTCCTGTGTTGAACTGCCCGGAGAGATGGAATTTTATGCAAATTATGGAACTCTCAGTTGGCTCATACCACTTTCAAACTGCTGCCCTAGCAACTGCTGCACTCTGAGTGCTTCAGATTCTTTACTCTGCCTGCCTAGTAAGGACGTCCCGGAGAGCTCTCCTTGAACTGTCTCAGACTAAAGTTTATCTGTAGATAAGTACTCATTTTCAGTTTAATTTTAAATTGCTGCCTTAGAAACATTGTTTAGAATAGTAAATTAGTGTTTTAGTAGTTTTTTATTCATATTCGCGGTTCCCTCGCGGTTCTTTGGAACCGAGGGTTCTGCATCTATTTTAAAGGTTTTATCTCAATTTATTATTATTTAGAGATATTTAGTGGTCGGTTCCTTAAATCGCTTTAGGTTGGTCTAAATTTAGTATTTTTCTCAGTTCCTTTTTCTTCAGGAACTGAATACGCTCGGTTCCAGGAACCACTAGCGATAGTTATTT
This sequence comes from Neoceratodus forsteri, assembly GCA_016271365.2. Taxonomy (NCBI): domain Eukaryota; kingdom Metazoa; phylum Chordata; order Ceratodontiformes; family Ceratodontidae; genus Neoceratodus; species Neoceratodus forsteri. Next base: position 886,893,780 of record CM028135.1, on the reverse strand, counting down.
TAAAGTAATCTCCAGTTCCGAGTTACTTTAAATAACGTTTTTTTGAAGTAATCTTTTTTGCCTAGATTAAATGTCAGAGGTCCATTTGGATAAACCTAAAAAATGCACAGGACCCACAGGTTTTAAATGTTGGGAGTCTTGTGGGCAACTTATAGCAAAAGCAGATAGACATTCTCTCTGTATTTCTTGTTTGGGTACAAGTCATATATTTGCCAATTGTGATATTTGTAAGACCTTTTGCCCAAAAATATTAAAGAAAAGGTCTAAAATTTTAGAAGAGATGGCTTCTGTTTCTAGTGGGGATAATTCTGCTTCTTCCTCCTCCCACAAAAAGGATGGAGGTAAAGCCAAGGATCCTGACAGGAGTTCAGATAAATCTGAACAAGGTAAAACAAAAAGGGCTGTGGAAACAGACACTGAACCTGTTCCATTAAAGAAAAAGTGTAAAGAAAAACATCTCGCTGCACCTCCGGCCGAGAAGGCTAAGGAGCTCCCAGCAGATAAGCATATTATGCCCTCGGCTGAGGACGTTGCTAAGGCACTACAAGTGTTACAAGCCCTACAGGGTGCAATCCCGGTTCCTACACCGACTGCCCCGGTTCCTCCTATAGCCCCAGCAAGGCAAGAAGTGCTGGAAGTGTTTGGTGAGGAGGAGAAGGATGACTTTGAAAGGGAATCTATAGATCTAGAGGTCTCTCCTGAGTAAGAGTTTGGATCTCCTCCTAGGGTTTCTGAGGAATACTCCTCCCACTATGATTTTGTTAAGAACATGGTGGAAACCCTGAACCTTCCTCTTCAGGAAACAGAGGAGGATATGGAGGAGGCAGATTTTCTAGAAATGATGGGGTTAACCCCCATGAAACGTCTACTTCTGCCCATGCATAAATCTTTAAAGAAGGCTGCAGTGCAGATTTTTAAAACTCCAACCTCTATCCTTGGTGTGGATAAGAAAGCTGACAAGAAATACCAGCTGGACAGAACTACAGCTGATTTTCTGTTTACTTATCCTGATCCTGAGGGAGTAGTCCAAACTGCTGCCTGTGACAAGGCCAGGATCCCATTGGCTACCCATCCATCAGACAAAGATTCAAGAAAAATGGATGCTATGGGAAAGAAAGGGTACATGACTGCCTCTTTATTAGTTAGGCAGGCCAATTATTACATGGCATATTCAGTGCAGTACCAAAAAGCTCTATGGAACACTGTTCTAGCTTTGGCTTATAGGGTCCCAGGTGAAGTGGCTGTAGACTTGCAAGATACAGCAAGGGCTGCACTTGATGCTACCAGGTACCAATTTCATATGGCAGTGGATGCCAGTGATACTGCATCCAGGTAATTGGCTTTGTCAGTTTCACTCAGGAGGTTTGCATGGCCTAGAGCCACCAACCTAACTTTAGACGCCCAGGTCAAAGCAATGGATTTCCCCCGGAGAAGTAAAGTAAGTAAAAATGTATTTATAAGCGCTTTTCAGAAACCAAAGTGCTGTACAATAATTACATTAAATAATAAACAAATATTAATAATAAAATCAATCTTTAAACGCTTTTGAAAACAAAAAGGTTTTTAGCTCCAATTTAAAACTCTCAACAGTCAGGCAGCCTCGTATCCGGTGAGGTAGAGAATTCCACAGGGTGGGGGCAGCGTAAGAAAATGCACGTGCCCCAGATGTCTTTAAACGAACCCTGGGACTCTCTAGCAATCCCTCATTGGCGGATCGGAGTGAGCGAGAGGGACAGTAGGGAGTAAGGAGATCTTGCAGATACCGCGGTCCCTGTTCGTGTAGGGCTTTATAGGTCAGTAACCCGACCTTAAAGGTGATCCGCCACTGAACCGGGCAGCCAGTGCAGTCCGCGCAGCACAGGCGTAATATGACTATTTCTAGATGTCCCAGTCAGAAGCCTGGCTGCTGCATTCTGCACCAGCTGCAAGCGGTGGACATCAACCCCTGGAAGCCCTAGGTACAAGGCATTGCAGTAGTCAAGGCGAGAGGTCACAAAGGCGTGGACCAAGGTAGGAAGGTCAGCCAGAGGAACCAGGTGTTTCACCTGAGTGATATTTCTAAGATGGTAAAATGAAGATTTGACAACAGCCGACACCTGAGATTTTAGGGTCAGGCCGTCGTCTATAATAACGCCCAGATTACGTACCTGGTCTGAGGTTGAGAGTTGGACACCATCGAGCCATATGCCCGATGGAGTCCCAGCCCTACAACCCGCCTCAAGGCGACCAGGGTCCACAGCCAACACCTCAGTCTTATCCGAGTTTAACTTCAGCCAGCTGGTACTCATCCAATCTTTGATTTCGGATAGACAGTTGTTAAGCACAGAGATCGCATCTTCCTGTCCAGGATTGAAGGACAGATACAACTGGGTATCATCTGCATAGCAGTGAAAACCCAGATCGTATCACCTAATAATGTCTCCCAATGGCAGCATATATACAGCGAACAACATGGGTGCCAAAATGGAGCCCTGCGGCACCCCAAGGATAGGGAGATGGCGTCAGAGGAATAAATTCCAGTGACTACCCTCTGCCTCCGACCCATGAGGAAGGATCGAAACCAGTGTAGAATTGTACCAGTCAGTCCACAATAAAGCCGCAGGCACTCCAAAAGCACACCATGGTCCACAGTATCAAATGCTGCAGAGAGATCAAGAAGGACTAGAATAGTACAAGCCTTTTGATCTCTCGCAATCAGGAGATCATTTAAAACCTGGACAAGGGCGGTCTCGGTGCTATGTCTTTTCCTAAATCCCGATTGAAGAGTATCATAGACATTGTGATTTATAAGATGGTCATCCAGTTGTAGTGCAACCACCTTTTCAATAACCTTACCCACAAAGGGCAGATTAGAGATAGGTCCGTAGTTAGCTAAGCAGTCTGGATTCAATGAAGGCTTTTTTAGGAGTGGTCGAATGACCACCTCCTTTAGGGGGTCAGGAAAGATACCCATCTCCAAAGATTTCCAGACAATTTCAGCAAGGATCGGACAGATAGTATCTACGCAACCTAATAATAGTGACTTAGGGCCCGGATCCAAACTACAGCTGGTTGGTCGTACAATCTGGACAATCCTCACAATATCCATGAGCTCCGGCCTACCAAAGTCAGACCAGGTAACAGAGGTGTTTGCTTCCTCGCGCCGATCACCGCAAACCCTTAAAGAGGGAGCTTGGCCGATACTCAACCTGATGTTGGCAATCTTGTCTGTGAAGAACCGAACAAGCTCATCACATTTTTTTTTTTTTTTGTGAAAAATCTCTTCCAGGCTGCAGACAGAGTGGATTGCACAGTATGTCGACAGTCTGAAAGAGTTGAGCCGGTCGGTTCCGCGCGGTAGCAATCTCCCTGGACAGGAATTCTGCCTTCTTATGGGTGCTTGCTGATTGATAGGAACCATAATGGTCCATCAACCTAAGTTTGTCTGCATCAAGGCTGGATTTCTGCCAAGCCTTCTCTAGCCTTCGGCCCGCTCTCCTCAGTTCCGTTAAAGACTCATCAAACCATAGAGTCTGAGTGAGTGGGTGAACACGGACAGGAGCAACTAGGTCCAGGGTCTCACTCACTGCCTTATTATAGGCAAGAATGAGGTCCCCTGGACCCTTGCACTCACCGGAAATACCCAATAGATCCAGTACCACCAGTAGACCCTCTGGGGTAACTCCCCTTAAAGGGCGATACTGGACCATCTCCGTAGAGGCAGGTCTATTTGGGGGTGCCCCGAAGCTGAATCTTATGGTATGATGGTCTGTCCACACATTCGGTTCCACCCTCAAATGCATGTCCTCCAAATCCAGTAGAAACACTAGATCTAATGAGTGACCCCCTATATGGGTAGCAGAGGTAACTACCTGTGAGAGGCCCAACATAGTCATAAGTTGGAGGAGATTCTTTCCAAAATGCGAGAGTTCATCGTCGACTCAAGCATTGAAGTCACCCAGTATTAACCATCTGGGTGACTCCATTGCCATGTTGACAATGAAGTCCGCAAACTCCTTCAGGAATTCTCCACCATCACTGGGTGGATGATAGATGAGGAGAATCTTGAACCCCGCACCTGCTCCCAGGATACACTCAAAGGAGCGAGTGCTATCCACTGGAACATCCACAAGACTCAACTCCGTTTTAAAAAATATGGCTACTCCCCCACCTCTATGATCCAGTCTCGGGCAGTGTATCACCGAGAACCCAGCTGGAGCAGCAGAAGCTAGTATTGGACCTGCATTCTCATCAAGCCAGGTCTCGGTGATACATGCCAGGTCAGATGTTGCAACAAGGTCTGCAATAATAGCATTCTTGTTCCTGATAGACCTGGCATTACATAACACAGCCCGAGTTGGATGAGTTTTCAGGGAGGAGCGCAGTACCTGCCCACAGTCTGCGGTGCCCTTGGGTATGGGAATCAGGCAGGGAGGACCCCTCTCCCGATCCCATTTCCCCCCAGGTCGTCTCCTAGTCCCAACTATCCCTATCTGCTCACTCCTTTCCATTCTCCCACTCCTTGTTTTGGGGATAAAACAGAGGCATACATGAAGAAGGTGGAGGAATATAAATCCACCTATCAGAGCAATTCCAAGGATAGGACCTTCACCTTTTATAGATCCCAGAGTAGGGGAGGTAGGGGTAGGGGTTTTTACCCCAGTCCTTTCTTTCAGGTGCAAGCCTCCCAGCCTCAGCAGCAAGCCAGAGGTTATTTTAAAGGAAGGGGCAGGAGAGCCATGAGAAGAGCGGCTCCTACACCACAAGTTCAGGCACAGCCCGCACAGAATCCCTGATGGACTAGTGCAGGTTGCATCCCCTATTACAGATCCACCAGTAGGTGGCAGACTGGCTCATTACCTTCACACTTGGCATTCCATCACCACAGACAAGTGGGTGTTGGAGGTAGTGAGCCAGGGCCTGGCACTCAGTTTTAAATCATTCCCAAAGCTGAGATCAAGAACCTTTGCTCTGGTAACAGCTGCACACAGGATTCTGTTGGAAGCAGAGGTAAAACATCTGCTAGCAATCAAAACAGTAGAGGTAGTGTCTCTAATAAGCAGGGGAAAAGGTTTTTATTCCAGGTACTTCCTCATAAGGAAGAAAAACTGGGATTGGCGGCCTATTTTGGATCTAAGACTTCTGAACAAGCACATTGTGAAACCAAAGTTCAAAATGGTCACTCTCACCATAATCATTCCTTTATTGCAAAAGGGAGACTGGCTAGCCTCCCTAGATCTAAGGGATGCTTATTTCCATATTTCCATCAGACCATCTCACAGAAAATTTTTGAGATTCAGGCTGGCTTCAGGCCATTATTAGTTTGCAGCTCTCCCTTTTGGTCTAACTTCGGCACCAAGGGTTTTTACAAAGTGCCTATCAGTGGTGGTAGAGTTTTTGAGAAAACAAGGTATAACAGTCTTCCCCTACCTGGACGACTGGTTAGTAGTAGGACAGTCTCTGCAGCATGCAGTACAGTCACTAGCGCTCACAAAATCCACACTAGAGTCCCTGGGATTTCTGATAAACGAAGAAAAACCTCAACAGGTACCACTCCAGGTGCTGGAGTTTATTGGAGCATAACTAAACACCAGACAGGGCAGAGCCCTCCTGCCACAGGACAGGGCGACAAGCATTCTGCAGATTGCAAAATCCTTTGTGTCTGGGAGACCCAGAACAGCCAGAGAATTTCTCAGGCTACTAGGCCACATGGCATCTGCCATGGCAGTGGTAATGGGCTCCAGGTTTCAAATGAGAGATATTCAGTTCCATCTCAGACAGTACTGGTCTCAAAGGACGGATCCTATGCCCAAACTGGTTCCAGTCACAGAAAGTTTAGTCCAGGCCTTACAATGGTGGCTGGACGAGCACAACCTCAGGTTGGGTGTAACTTTTATAAGGGAACAACCTTCAGTAATCCTCACAACAGATGCTTCTCTTCTAGGCTGGGGGGAACACATGTTAGAGCACACAGCAAGTGGCACATGGTCCCCCCATGAGTCTCTGTTGCACATAAATCTCTTGGAGCTCAGGGCTGTTTACCTGGCTTTGAAAACATTTGCTCCTTACCTGCAAAACAAGGTGGTGCAAGTCAGAAGAGACAATATCACAACCATGTATTACATCAACAAGCAAGGAGGTACCAGGTCACATCTACTGTACACAGAAGCAATGAGACTGTGGTCCCTGGTATACTCCATGGGAGTATCCCTGTCAGCCATACACCTTCCAAGGAAGGACAATGTATTGGCAGACTCTTTAAGCAGGATAAGTCAGGACCACCACGACTAGTGCCTGAACACTCAGGTACTCAATACAATTTTCAGAAAATGGGGCACTCCAGAGGTGGATCTCTTCGCCTCCCCAGAAAACCACCAGCTTCCAATGTACTGTTGCAGGCCTCCACTAAGGGGCATAATCCCCCTGGATGCCTTGGCCCTGGATTGGACAGGGAAGTCTCTGTATGCATTCCCTCCTTTTCCTATGATATTCAGGACCCTACTGAAATTGAGGTCCCAACCAGCAAAAATGATACTGGTGGCTCCGGATTGGGCGAGACAGCACTGGTACTCTCTTCTGCTGTCTCTGTCAGTGGTTTCCCCAATCCATCTGCCCAGGAGGCACAACCTGTTAACCTCCTCTCAGGGCAGGATCCTGTACCCCAATCTCAAATCACTGAGGCACAAGGCGTGGCTTTTGAGGACTTAGAATTTGCTAACCTTAACCTATCAGAACAGGTGCTGACAGTGCTTAGGGGTTACAGAAAGCCTTCTACTAAGAAGACATATTCCTCTAAGTGGAAAAGATTTACAATATGGTGTACAGGTAAAGGTTTGAGCCCTTTCCAGGCTGATTTGTCTATTCTAGATTACCTTACACATTTACATTCCTTAGGTCTGAAGCCTTCCACCCTCAAGGTCCACTTAGCTTCAGTCTCTGCTTACCTGTCAGTTGGTAAGGAGAGGTCTATGGCTTCTCATCCAGTATTTAGAAAATATTTTAAAGGCCTTAATCTTCTGCACCCTCCCCTAAGGGAACCGGTTCCGGCCTGGAATCTAAATATTTGCATTGCTAAACTCATGGATGCACCATTCGAACCTATGACAACCGCAGATTTGAAGTGTGTCACTTGGATAACTGTTTTCCTGGTTGCCATTACTTCAGCCAGAAGGATCAGTGAATTACAAGCCCTGTTCACAGATGTGGACTACATCTCATTCCACAGGGACAAGGTTGTCCTTAGGACTAACAGAAAATTCCTTCCCAAGGTGGTATCTGATTTTCACTTGAATCAGTCTATCACTCTACCTGTCTTCTTTACAGACAACTCCAGTTTTCCAGAAAGGAGACTTCACTCCCTCAATGTCAAAAGGGGGCTTAGCCACTACATTGACAGAACCAAGTCTTACAGGACAAGTCAATCACAGCTCTTTCTCACATATGGTGAAGTTGTTAAGGGCAGAGCTGCAACAAAACGTACAATTGCTTGCTGGATAGTGGCATGTATACAGTTTTGTTATAGTAAGGTGGGTAAACGGGTACCTCTGGGCCTGAGAGCACACTCCACAAGGGGCACAGCTGCTTCAGTGGCAGCTTCAAGAGAAATTCTGCTACTGGAAATCTGTAAAGCAGCTACATGGAAAACAGTACACACCTTCACAAAGCATTACAGCTTGGACTTGCAATCCAGAGGTGATGCTAGGTTTGGTACAGCAGTACTGCAGAGCCTGTTTCCTAAATAGGTTCTCTGCCCAACCTCCAAAGGTACTGCTTGGTAGTCTGCATTAAGTTTAATCATAATGAGTGATTCCTGTGGTTAGAAGAAAACATTACTCACCATAGTAATCTTGTTTCTTCAAAGGGATCACTCATTATGATTAAAGACCCTCCCTACCTCCCTTACTAGAACCTATAGAAGTTGCTCTGCATCCCTGCATTGTTTTTTTTTCCTTTTCTCCTATATAGGTTAAGATAGAGACTAACTTTGTTTAACTAGTTAGTGTCCAGGTGGTCTCAAGTGTCTTAGGTTTGTTGGTTAAGGATGTTTTGACCTGAAAGGGCAAAAAATATTATTTTTTAAGGTTGTTAATTTTAGTTAGTGGGTCTTTTACCCAGTTAGGCACCATAAGAATCTGAAGCACTCAGAGTGCAGCAGTTGCTAGGGCAGCAGTTTGAAAGTGGCATGAGCCAACTGAGAGTTCCATAATTTGCATAAAATTCCATCTCTCTCCGGGCAGTTCAACACAGGAGGCTAACTGCATTAAGTTTAATCATAATGAGTGATCCCTTTGAAGAAACAAAATTACTATGGTGAGTAATTTTTTCTTATGGAACACTGGGGAGTCCACTCCCAGTGTTCCCAGTATGTCCCCCACCCCAGCAGTATTGCTGTGGTCCCCCTTATGTTTGCCGGCAGCAGGATGCCCAATCCCCACATCGACAGTAGCCCCCCCCCCCGAAAGTGTGGGACACTGGGTAGCCCACACCCAGTGTTCCCAAATGTATATTATGTACCTGTGAAAAAAAAAAACAGCCCCATGACATCTTTTTTTTTTATTATTATTAAACCTGGAAAAAGAAAATGGTCCCTCATCGTCTCCCATCCCCCATACACACCCTCCTCCCCACACCCTTATCCCATACTTATCTCCAGAAGTCGGCGGCTGCAATCTTCTGTGGTCTGCACTCTTCAAAGGCGAACCACGAACTGAAGAAATCAAGGTAAGCCGAATAATGGCTGTCAAAGGGGGGTTTCAAGTTATGCTGATATCTCGATCATTTTTAGGAATTTTGACCCCAAATTTTCAACATGGGGTTCTTGAGACCCCACCTCAGCAACACTGTCACTGTCATCTTGTTAATCAGTCCCGGAAGGTGATTTCATGGTCGCTATACGGAATCACCTTTCAGGACCAATTAACGAAATGACAGTGACAGTGTTCATAAGGTGGGGTCCCAAGAACACCATGTTGAAAATTTGGTGCAAAAAGTCCCAAAAATGACTGTATTATGAGTGTGCGTTGTGCAGTTTTGGAGACCACATCTCCGCAAGGACATAGGATGGAGGCAGTTCAGAGGAGGGCAACTAAAATGGTGCAGGGTCTGCAAGAGAAGCCATATGAGGAGAGGCTAAAGGAGCTTAATATGTATACCCTTGAGGAAAGGAGGGAGAGGGGGGACATGATAGAAATGTTTAAGTACCTCAGTGGAATCAACAAAGTCCAAGAGGGTAGCATCTTTCAGAAAAAGAGATGTGCAAGAACAAGGGGACACAATTTGAAGATAGAGGGGGCGGCTCAGGGGCAATGTGAGGAAGTATTTTTTCACAGAGAGGGTGGTGGGCGCATGGAACAGCCTTCCTGAGGAGGTTGTGGGGTCTAAAACTGTGGGAGAATTCAAGAATGCATGGGACAGACATAAGGCAATTTTGGTGGGGGTAGAAAGAAATAGGCTGTTGGTTAAATAGGATCTGCAGCTTATCCTCTAGGTAGGGAAATGGGCAGACTAGGTGGGCCAAGCGGTCCTTATCTGCCGTCAAAGTCTATGTTTCTATGTTTCTAAGTTTCTATGCATGCTCGTAACTTCGCCAATTTTTAATATTTTCACTCCAGATTTTCAACATTGACATTTTTTTCACACCTCCTCATGAACAGTACAGCTGTCATTTTTCACATCCTGCCCAAAAAGTGTTTCTGGGACATGGATATGTTGTTCATCCACACTCATTGGCAGGTATCCTTGCCGTTTAAATCTTGCGGAAGGTCTTCGACTTGCTCCTCCCACCCACCCGGGTGGTATAACTCCTCCGCCCCACCATGCCAGATCTTCCTTACCGCTTGAGCTCAGGTTCCTCCTTAACGCTCTGCGTTTGAGTCTAGTTCCTATTTCTCCGTTTTAGGATTTAAAATAAATTTTGCGAAAAAGACTTCTGTCTTCGATCCCTCGCGGCTCGATGGACCGAAATCGACTCGGATTTCGAGATGCCCATGCGGCAGAAGATGTCTCGGACGGATCCACACTCCGTGTGTCTACTGCTTACGCCTTGAGCACCACCCGCAGGCTTGACGACCTGTGCTCATCTTTCGCCCACGCCCTCGAAGACCGGCTGCCCGATTGAAATTGGGTCGCCCCGAGAAGCCGCTTTCTCCGTGAAGTCCAAGGAGGCCCGGTTGGCTGTGTCCTGCGTGGCGTTCGCTGGATCAGCTCGAGCGGATGGTCGCCCTTGAAGAGGAGGCGGCGCGGGCCGTATCTTCCTCGGCCGCGGCATTTATCCCGCTCTCTCTGGGTTCTTCCTACACGGCTTCTTTTAAGGAGCTTTGTCTGTCCCTCTCCACTAAGGGAGAAGGGCCTACGTCTGCTGGACCTTATTCTCGGTCCAAAAAGAAGGACAAGGGTAAGTCCCTCCGTCGACGCTCTTGGGAGCGGGAAAGGTCCCTCTCCCCGGGTCGTCGACCGCTCGGCTTCGGCCACTGGCCTCACGGTGTCCCCGTCAGGTCAGTTGACCGAGACTCCCACCGACGAAGTCGAGATTTTTCTCGACCCGTTGGACGGGCTGTCGCCTTTAGCAGCCGAGATTCCCCTCTCCCCGGTTCCCCCGGGAGGAGTTGAGGATCCCGTGGGCTCGCCTGTGCCTCCGGTTCCGGAGCCCTTGGATGGACCATCCGAGCCGAAGGGAGTGCCGGTTCCGGCCGACACCTCCCCGCACCGACCTCGGAAATTCCGGGACTCTCGGTCTCGGTCTCGGACCTCTTCGCGGTCCAGCCGATCCCACCGTCATAGGCGGTCTCGGTCTCGGCACCGCGGTAAGCGGCGTCGCCGCTCGTCCTCGTCCTCCTCCTCGGATGAGGGGAGGCTTCGGCGTAAATTACGTCGACGGTACGAGGACCTTATGTTGCAACAGCTCCTCCTGGCCGGGAGTAAGCCGACCCCGTCTTCGCCGCGCCATTATGGCTGTCAACGAGCGCCGGCACAACCCCCGACTTATCCGAGAGCCTATCCCAGGCCGGTTGTTCGCCAAAACCAGCTGCTCCAATCGATTCGGTGGAACCTCCGCCTCCACAGCCACCTATTGGGGCTCACCAAGGATTCTCGGTCGGCTAAGGTCTACCCCATCGGCTGTCAGTTACCTCACTCCCGACCGACTCGGCAGGTGAAGGGTGGCTCAGGCCAGAGGCAGCTCTTGAGGACTCTTCCAGTCCGAAGATGATTCTCCCTTTTCTCCAAGCGACTGGACTTGGAGTCTTCAGGAGGTCAGTCAATGGACGATAGCCCGTCATCTTCCTAGGACTGCTTCGCTCATCTCGGAGTCCACGGGATGGAGCCCGAACCCACGTTCCAACGGGCCAGGTATCCCTCACGGAGATTCTGGACCGAGGGATTCTCAGACGAGGCCTTCCGGTGGCCGAGGCCATAGTGGGTCCGGCACTGGAGCTTTGGCAGCGCCTGCTTCCTGCCCTGCGCCTTCGGCCAGGATGGCCAGGAAAGTATGCGGTCCCTACGGTTCCTTGTCCGTTTTCGGAACACCCTCTGCTGAGGGGTTGGTTACCGACAGCTTTCCGACGCCGGCTAGCAACGCCAGGGATGGACAAACCTCCTGGACAAGGAGTCCAAGAAATTGGACTATGTCGGGCTTAAAAGTCTACGCGTGCCCTCTCGTGCCGTCCAGGCCAGTTCGGCCGTCCTCATGGCACATTTTTCTCATGCCCTGTTGGGCTCCCTGGATGAGGTCATCCTCATCTTCCCGCCGATCTGCAGACTACGGTTAAGCAGGTGCGGGACCAGGGCAGGGCAGTGGCCAAACAGCAGCTCCAGACTGCTTTGGATATAGGGACTCATGTGCCAGATCGGTGGCGGCCGCAGTGGCTATGTTGTCAGGCTTGGCTGAGGATATCCACCTTACTTGGATACCCAGCACAAGTTGGCGGATGTTCCCTTTTGGGGACTGACCTTCGGCCCTGGGGTGGAAGGTCACCTGCAGAGGATCGAGAGTCCAATGCTCCTGGACTCGGTCTCTTCCGCTCAGAAGGACAAAGGCCAGCCACAGCCTAAGCCCTTTTCGTCCTTCTGGCCTCTGGCCTGCCCAGCAATCGTAGGCCAGCAGGCTCCGCCCTGGCATCCCAAACCCAAGCCGCTTCCTCTAACAGGAGGCAGGGAGGAAAGGCCCAGGAGGTCCCTCGGCGGTCCCTCCTCCAAGCCTGCCCAGTGACGTGGCTGAGGGGTGTCGCCCCATTCCCCGCCGCCTACCCCTGGGTCCCCCGTGGGGACGCCCGCCCGCACTTCCGCTCCGCCTGGTCCGCCGTTACCACGGACAGGTGGGTCTTGAGGTGGTGGGAAGAGGCCTGCCTCTGGAATTCGAGCAGGCACCACCCTTCAGAGCGCGCCCCGGGGTGCCGGGTCCCCAGCTCACTGGCGGCTCGTCGAGCCGACATCGCTCTCCTCCTCCAGAAGGAGGTGATAAGAGGTGGCGGACCTCCTTCAGACCCAGGGTTTGTGTCCAGGTACTTCCTGGTTCCGAAGCAGACGAGGGGGGCTGCCCCATTCTCCACTCTACACGACCTAAACAAGTTCCTAAGGTCTCGAACCTTCAGGATGGTCACTCTGGCTCAGATAATACCATCCTTGGAGCACGCGTGTGGTTCTGCTCTCTGGACTTGCAGGGCAGCGTTTTCCACGTCCTATCCGTCCGTCTCACCAGAGATTCCTTGCTTCCGGCGGAAGGATCCCTTTTGAGTTCCAAGCCATGCCTTGACTGTCTCCAACTCCCAGGGTCTTCACCAAATGCATGGCAGTGGTGACAGCATTCTCGGCGCCGGGTCAGGTGTGCCTTACCTGGACGACTGGCTGATAGCAGCTCCCCTCCAGGAAGGAGGCGGGTGGTCCAGAGATCTGGCCCTCCAGGTCTGCTCTCAACTGGGCCTCCTTATCAACGAGGCCAAGTCGAAACTCGAGCCAAAGCAGGTGATTCTATTCATCGGGGCGCAGCTCGACTCTCTTCGAGCCAGAGCGCGGCTCCCGGCGGACAGGGCCGAGGTTCTTTCCTCCTTTGCCTGATCATTTCTGGTTGGGCAATTGCGCCCTGCCCGGGACTTCCTGCGCCTCCTGGGTCTCATGGTGGCCTGCACCAGCGTGGTCCATTGGGCCCGCTGGAACATGCGTCCCCTTCAGTGGGGACTGGCCAGCCATTGGTCACAACGCTGCGATCCTTTGGACCAGCTTGTGTCGCTGACTCAGGGGATGTGGAGCGGCTCTCCAGTGGTGGACGTTCCAGATCATTTGCAGGAGGGCATCCGTTCGTCGCCCGAGCCGACGGTCTCTCTATCGACCGATGCTCTCTGATGGGTTGGGGTGCCCATCTGGGGAACACAGGCTCATGGCCTCTGGTCCCCGCGGAGTCCGATGCCACATCAACCTGCTGGAGCTCCGGCGGTCCGCCTAGCTCTCACCGCCTTGCTCCGTTCCTCCGGGGTCAAGTGGTCCGAGTCCAGGCGGACAATACCACGACCATGTTCTATCTAAACCGCCAGAGGCGGGACAGCGCTCCATGCTTCTATGCAAGGAAGCTCTCCGCATTTGGTCACTCGTAGCAGCCTGGAGGCGGATCTCCTAGCCATTCATGTGGCAGGAGCCTCCAACACCCTGGCCGATGCCCTGAGCCGGATAGGGCTGCATCCCACAGTGGTCTCTCCTGCGGAGGTAGTACAGCATCTGTTCTCCCATTGGGGCACACCTCAGGTGGACCTGTTCGCCTCAGGAGAGCATGAAGCTGAGACTGTTCCATGCCCGCCCCCTCAGCAGGGCTCGCTGCAGAGGATGCCTTCTCGAGGCAGTGGACCCGGGCACTTTTCGCCTTTCCCCATTTCCCTTGATCCACAAGGTGCTTCTCAAGGCGAGGAGGACAAGGCGCAGGTGATTCTGATAGCCCCAGACTGGCCTCGCCAGTTCTGGTACCCAGATCTCCTCAGTCTCAGCTCCAGGACTCGCGGCAGCTTCCAGCTCGCCGGACCTGCTCTCAGTCAATCAGGGAAGGTGTTCCATCCGGACCTTCAATCCCTGCACCCTGCCGCCTGGTTCCTGAGCAGCTAGAGTTCCAGGCCTTGGGTCTTTCGCCGAGGGTCCTCAATGTAGTTGAGGCGTCCTGTAGAGTCGACCAGAAAATCTATGCCTTCAAATGGAAAAGGTTTTCCATTTGGTGTCAGGACAAGGCTTGGACCCTTCCTCCTGTTCCTTGGCAAGCATCTTGGACTATTTATGGTCCCTTTCTAATCAAGGGCTTAGGTCGACGACCCTAAGGGTGCACCTGGCAGCCATCTCTGCTTACCGAGCGCGGGCCGGGAAGCAGTCGGTGGCGCAGGAGAAGGTGGTCTGGCGCTTTTCAAAGGCCTTGATCACATTTCCCCTCCAGTGCGGGAACCCCCACCTCCGTGGGATCTACTGCTGGTACTGGCAAAGCTCATGGGCAACCATTGAACCTATGCACAGGTGTGCTCTCTCTCACTGTCGTGGAAGACCGCCTTCTTGGTGGCTATCCGTCAGCCAGAAGGATGGGAGAGCTCCAGGCGCTCCCTCGAGTCTCCTTACCTGGTCTTCCACAGGGACAAGGTTGTCCGCCCCCCACCGAAATTCCTTCCGAAGGTGGTGTCGGAGTTTCACCTTAACCAGGTGTTGACTCTGCCGGTGTTCTACCCCAATCACACCTCGGAGGCCGAATACAGGCTCCATACTTTGGACCCTAGAAGGGCGCTCGCTTATTATAAGGAGCGCACGGCTGAAATTCGGGGAGAGGCTCGCCAGCTGTTTGTCACCTACGCTGAAGCCGCACCTGGCAGACCTGCAGCCAAGCGGACGATAAGCAGGTGGGTCACCTCCTGCATAGATCTCTGCTATAAGTTGGCGGGCATGGAGCCTCCCAGAGGGATAAGAGCTCATTCTACCCGCCATACTGCTGCAACGGTGGCTGCTTCCAGGGACGCCCTATTCAGGAAATCTGCAGGGCTGCTACCTGGAAGTCAGCAAACACCTTCATTACCCATTACCACATCGACCTTGAGTCACGCGGGATGCTGGTTTTGGGGCCTCGGTTCTCCAGTCTCTCTTTCCCAAGTAAGTATTGGGGGTGTGCGTCTTGCCTCCCTCCTCCCGGAGAACTGCTAGGAGTCTGCCAATGAGTGTGGATGAACAACATATCCATGTCCCTAGAAATACAGGTTACTCACCTGTAACAGGAGTTCTAGGAATGGTATATGTTGTTCATCCACACGACCCTCGACCTCCCCGGCTTCGACGCACAACCTGAGCTTCCAGCGGGCCAGATCTGGCGTCATGGGGCGGAGCCGAGAGTTATACCACCCGGGTGGGTGGGAGGAGCAAGCTTGAAGACCTTCCGGCAAGATTTAAAGCGGCAAGGATACCTGCCAATGAGTGTGGATGAACAACATATACCATTCCTAGAACTCCTGTTACAGGTGAGTAACCTGTATTTTTGCACCTGTGGCAAAAAATGGCATAGTCGCTGTGCAAAATCAGCTTTTGGGACAGATTAATGAAAATCACAGTGCCAGGGTTCATGAGGAGAGTCTCAAAAAACTGTTGTTGAAAATGCGTAACTTTGATAATTTTTCATATTTTTACTCCAGATTTTCAACGTTGCCATTTTTCATTTCTCCTCATGAACAGCATGCAGCTGTAATTTTTCACATCCTGAGCGAAACATGTTTTCGCACCTGTTGCACATAATGGCACAGCCGCTTTATGAAATCAGCTTTCAGGACAGATTAATAAAATGACAGTGCAAGTGTTCATGATGTGGGGTCCCCAAAATGCCATGTTGAAAATTTGGTAGAAACAGTCCTAAAAATGCCCAAGTTATGTGCACCCGTTGAATTTATTCTGTGTACACACATACTATTATACTGTCTCAAAAAGAAGGGAAAGTCATTGCAAAAACTATGTTAATGCATAAGTTAGGGTTTTTATTAAAGCATCAAAAGCTGGGAAATTCAACGTTGGGGTTACCATCCCTACAACCACCCACCACCCCCCACCCTCCACACACCAACAGGCGCCAGGTGTGCCTTGGGGTTGTTGGGCCTAACTCTCACCCCTTTCTTCTGTACTGTACCATCTCATCTTGTTTACACATGGAATGGGGTGAGAGTTAGGCCCAATGACCCCAAAGCACACCCCGACACCTGTTGGTGTCTGTGGGGGAGGGGCAGTAGGGTTGGTAACCCTTATGTCGAATTTCCCAGCTTTTGACACTTTAATAAAAACCCTATCCTAACTGATGCATTAACGTAGTTTTTTTGCAATGAATATATAATATACACAATCATTTCTGTAATTATGTGTCCAACATGTAATTGAGGATAATAAATGTTTTATCCTTGTATTATCTGACATAATGTAAGGTTAAAACATTCATTATACCTCCATATAATGGTCAAGGTAAATCAAATGTAAAAGACTGCTATGCTGTTTTCAACTATGAATAGGCAAGTTTGTTCAATCAATCAACTCAATCAAAATATTTATTTATCCAGGCGGGCACCATTGAGCAAGGCTCATTTGCATGGTGGACCTGGTCAGGAATACATCAAAGTACAGTACAAAAGCAGGTATACAAAAAGCAACAACATACAAGGAAGAAAAAGTATATACAGTGTATACAGTACAGTACAAGGTTGAAATAAAAAAAAAGGCATTATTTTACAATTGAAGAAGTCAGCAGATGTACAATCAACCATAGGCAGACAGGGGTTTTAAGCAGAGATCTTTTGAGTGTGGCAGCCAGCAACTACACATATAGGGGAAAGAGGCCGTGTATGGGGTGGCAGGTTAGAGAGGTAAAGAAGAGGAAGGGATATATTACCAACGACTGGGGGAAAAATTGAGCTAAAACCACATAAAGTGACTATGGCTGTCGTGTACATGTTTATTATGATAATGACAGAGGAGGGGTAGATAATTGGGACATTACTATGGATGGGGTGGGACTTTAGCCAGGCTGAAGTGGACAGGGAAGGGTCGTTGCAGCAGGAAGAGTTAATACGGAAAGAGTGAGAGCCAGGGGTAGAAACATGGTGAACGTCAGGATGGAAAGGAGGAGTTGCGGAATTAGTGGGCTAGCAGTGAGGAAAACATTTGCAAGGTGCTTTCATGTAGCGATTGTAGAGCGCCTTGGAGATATTCAGGCTATAATATATCAGTAAATGCCGGGGATAACCAACTTGCCTATTTATAGTTCAAAAGAGACTAGCAGTCTTTTACATTTGATTTACGTTGAACATTATATGGACATATAATAGCCTTGTATTATCTTAAAGCAGCTTGCCAAAAGATAATGTTTTCACTCTTTGCTAAGTTGCTGCATGTCAAGTAGTCTGACCTATATTATTTAAGACAATCCAGACAAGACATGATGTGCACTTCTGAATACTACCACCCACCACCATGACTGTGTGTAGAATTCAGTCTCAGTAATGATGTGGGTCAGCACCGTCTACATGCGGACATAGGACTTCATGATAGATTCATAGATGTTTATGGATAGAAAGCAAGGTTCTGAGGGGGAACATGTTTTGGCCTTCACTGTTAAGATGGGACAGTTGAGAGGTGTGTGCCCTTCTGTCAGATTTAGTCATTGGGTCAGCAGAAGGAAAGGAAGGAAAGTCTGACAACCCTGTTGCTTTGCCTTGGTGGGGGGTTGGGGAGTGACCTGGGTGTATCACTTAATAGACTACCAAAGTAACAACAGTGCCCGAATGCAGTTGCCCAAAAGTTGGAGCTCCCCAAACCCCCTACTTCAGGTGCCAACACCAGGGATCCTGAAAAAAACTGACTTGTGTTTGTACTTTTCCTATTCATTTACCGAACAACTGATGCTGGATGAGGATGGCAGTGCTCCTGACCAGAGAGGTTACGTCGTGGGGTGAGGCTGGCAGGGCTGCTGCTGTGCTTCAGTCAAATAACAGCCATGCAGAAATATAACTCACAGTGCATATCAGAAATAAACAGAGATAGCAGATGTGACTGGGAAGAAATTAAACTAGCAGTCTCTTGCAATCCATGGCAAACCTACTGGCAATAACTTGATGTGATAGTCCTGTTAGAATTAATCACTGATCATCATCACGGGACACACTCACTCACACCTCCGATAATGCGATTTAATTTAAATTGGAAACAACTAACAAGTTAAATAACTTTTTCTAGAGGTGTGAGTGAGGGACAATAGAGTGATCATGATTGTGGGACACTAGGGGCACTTATGTATAAATAGATTTAGTAATTTGCGTTGAGGGGTCCTATTCGGCTCTTTTGTAACAAGTTGGAGGTGCCGCCCAATGGAGCAGTTAACATACTTGAACACTCAGTGTTGCGAAGAGAAGACAAAGGACAGGATGCCACTCATGCCACAACCCGATTAAGTGTCCAGTTAGGAGAGACGAAGTGCCTCATCACATATAGTGCAAGCCAGCAGCCAGCATACGTTGATTGGAACTTGAAGTCCCTGCCTCAAAAATAAAATAAAAGATCAACAGGTAGGTGTTCTTTCCTATGACTTGAAGTGACAGGACCAGCCCATCTGGGGGGAGGGGACGGAGGAGGAATAATTTTAAATATGTGGACAGCTGGAAGTACGCACACATGCTGTGTGCGATTAAAAAATAATGATGTTGTAAAATATTAAAAAAAAGGTAAAGGCAGTTGAACAGTTTGAACTTAAGTGTTCTGTTCTGTAATGGGGCCAGCCGGAGGGAGAGGGGTCGGCGTCCTTAGGGTCGGGGAACAACTGGAATGATTCTGTGGACACCAATGCAGGCTGCTATTAAAAGAATTATGTTGAAATTGATGTTGTAGCAGCTTGTTTACCGACGCTACCGCAGCGGTCGGCCATCTTGGCCCCTGAGGTGCAGAGGCACGACTGACACAGTGCTAAGGCCGGCCCTGCAGTTTGCTTCTGTACTGCAGTGCAGGTAGCAGTGACTAATAAGAAACACAGTAGCTTTCTAGAGTTGAGATCCAGACAGCTGTGATTTGGTATCACATCAATATGGTGACTAAAGAAAAGCGACTGCAATTCAGCGACTGTTAAAACGGCGATGAGAAATTATGGCTGATGCAGTAACGGCGAAAATGGATCCCACCTCCCTGAGGTGCTATGACATCGGAGGTAGTTGTATTAGTAAGGGGGGTGGGGGTTAAGCCCCCCACAAAATATTCAGTTGTTGCCGTTTCTGCGGTAGCCGTAATTTCTCATTGCCTTTTTAACAGTTGCCAAATTGCCGTCGCCATTCTTGCATTCACCATTCTTTAGGCACTGTATTGACATGGAGTCCTGTGATTTTGCTGTAATAACCCAACAAATCTCTGAATATTGAAATGGACATTAAAACCTACATTAAGTGATGTAAAACCAAAATAAATATTCTAGGATCGTGTATATGTTGCTCTTCCACACTTATTGGCATGTCCCTTTCCCCTTTGAGGATCGCCGGAAGTCTTCAGGCTGGCTCCTCCCACCCTCCCACCCACTTGGGTGGTATAACCTTGACTCCATCCCATGATGCCAGATCTTAGCCTGCTGGAAGCCAGGTCTGTCGTCCGCAGCGGGGAGAGGTCGGGTGGGTCCGTGTGGATGAACAACATATACCGCTCCTAGAACTACTGTTATAGATGAGTAATCTGTTTTTCTAGGATCGTGGATATGTTGTTCATCCACACTTCTTGGCAGACTCCTAGAAGTTCTCTGGAAGGAGGGAGGCAAGGCGCACACCCTCACTGATACTCACTTGGGAAATAGAGATTGGAGAACTGAAGCCCAAAATCCACCGAGCAATTGGAACGCATGTGAGGAGGAAGCAGCTCGTGCTGGGGAATATTCCTCTCGGAGCCTTCTTCGTTCCTCTCAACCTGGCTCCACCTTCTCGGGTTCCTTTCGAGAGTTGTGCCAGTCTCTCCTAACTAAGGGAGAGGGTCCTGCGGGCTCGCACTCCTCTCGGTCCCGTAAGCAGAAAAAGGACCTGGGATCGTCTTTGTCTCGGTGAAGATGTTCTTGGGATCAGGAGAGATCTCGGTCCCAGGAACTGTCAGTCTCGACTTTGGTCGAAATTGCCTCTTTTTGGCCGCTGGCTTCTCGGCTCTGCCGTCTGGTTAGTCGACCGAAATGTCGATTGATGAGGTTGAAATAATCATCGACCCGATCGACCCATTTTTGCCGACTCCCGTCAATGATTCTGTTAATCGGACTCTAGTCCTTTCTTTCCCCGACGAGGAGACCCATCCCACTGGGAATCCCATCAAGGAAGTGGTCCCTGACCCTGGGAAATCTCCGGTCCCGCCGGTGTCTCCCGGGCGACTGAATCGGCCCATCCGATCTTGATCGAGGTCTAGGACCCCCACATCTGACAGGCCAAGGAAGAGCCACGAGGGCTCAAAAACGAGGCAACGCCACTGGCCATCGTCATCCTCCTTGGATGAGGAGAGGCTCCGGCGGAAACTCTGTTGGTGCTATGAGGACCTCATGTGGCAACAGTTGATTTTGTCCAGGCACAAGCCTACCCAGGCTTCTGCCCTGGCCATTAACTGGCTTTCGCCTCCCAGGCCAAAGCTGGCTCCTTCAGAGCCGATTAAGTTGGCTCCCCTGCCTGCGGAGCTGGTGAAACCTCTGGTTCAGCCTAAACTGGTCTCTCCACTGATTGTGGTGGAACCATTGCCCAAGCAGCCTGTGGGAGGGGCTCCTTCTAAGGAAGATAGACCAGACACCAAACTTCCCCGCCGTCTTTCAGTCACTGTCACCCCAGACTGCCCTCGGCAGGTCAAAGGTGACCTGGACGGTTGACCGTTGTATCCGGATTCCTTGGATTCAGATGAGACCGGCCTATAGTCTCATCCAAATCAGCTGGTGGGATAAGGACGGAGGAAGGTCCTTCGTCCTTTCAGGGCATTCTTCGCCTCATCTCTGAGTCTACAGAGATGCCCCTGGAACCTGTCCAGAAAAGGGCGGAGTACCCTCTTATGGACTTCCTCAAGAGAGGGGATACCCTGACGGAGTCCTTTCCTGTGGCCAAGGCCATAGTTGGCCCGGCCTTAGAACTTTGGCAGCACCCTGCCTTCTGTCCAGCTCCGTCTGCCCGCAAGATCTGCAAGTATGCAGTGCCCGTAGGGCCCCTTATGGGGTTCACAGAGCACCCTTCAGCCAAGAGCCTGGTGACCGCCTCTTTGTTCAGGTGTACTGGCAGTTCTGCCAACACTGACCGACCTCTCGAAAAAGAATCCAAACTCTTGGATCATTCGGTTTGAAAGGTCTATGCAGCCTCATCTTTAGGCCTTCATCAGGCAAGTTTGGCCGTCATCATGGCACACTTCTCCCATGCCCTCTTGGGGTCTTTGGATGAAGTCCTCCCACACCTCCCCGTGGACATGCAGACCACGGTTAAGCAGGTCCGGAATCAGAGCCGGGCTCTGGTCTCGCACCTTTCGGATGATCACTCTGTCCCAGATCGTACCATCCTTGGAGCGAAACATGTGGTTCTATTCACTGGATCTGCAGGACGTGTTCTTTCACGTCCCAATCCATCCATCTCATTGGCGGTTCCTCCACTTCAGAGCCGAAAGGACCTTATACAAGTTCCGAGCCATGCCATTCGGCCTGTCATCGGCCCCACTGGTCTTCACCAAATGCATCGCAGTGGTGGCAGCCCATCTCAGGTGTCGGGGGTTGGGGTCAGAATTTACCCCTACCTAAATGATTGGCTCTTAGCAGGTCTCACCCTGCAGGAGGTGGAGAGGTCCAGGGACCTGGCTCTCCAGACCTGCTCCCAACCAGGCTCTCCAGACCTGCTCCCAACTCGACCTCTTGATCAACAAGGCCAAGTCAGAACTCGTGCCTTCTCAGGTGATGTGCTTCATCAGGGCAGAGCTCAACTCTTGTCAAGCCAGAGCATGGCTCCTGGCGAACAGGGCAGAGGTTCTCTCCTCCTTTGCCCAGTCATTTCTGGTTGGGAAATTGTGCCCTGCCCGGAACTTTCTGCGCCTTCTGGGTTGCATGGCAGCATGCACCTCCTTGATCCATTGGGCCTGGTGGCACATTTGCCCTCCAATAAGAGCTGGCCGCCCAGTGGACTTAGTGCCTTGGTCGTTTCGACCAGCTGATCACTGTAACCCAGAAGATGTGGGATGCTTTCCAGTGGTGGACCACCCCAGACTGGTTGCAGGAAGGGATCCCATTTGTCCTCCCAGAGCCGACTGCCGTCCTCACAACCGATGCGCCTCTCATGGGCTGGGGAGCCCACATGGGGGACAAAAGGGTTCATGGGTTCTGGACCCCCAAGGAGTCCCGATACCACATCAACCTATTGGAGCTCAGAGCAATCAGACTGGCACTGTCAGCTTTCGCTCCTCAGTTCTGGGGTCAAGTGGTTCAAGTCCAGACAGACAATACCACGACCATGTACTACCTCAACAAACAGGGCAGCACGCACTCCCATCTGCTTTGCAGGGAGGTGCTCTGCATCTGGACCCTCATCAGCTGTCTGGAGGCGGCTGTCCTAGCCATTCATGTGGCAGGAGCCTCAAACCATCTGGCGGATGCTCTCAGCCACTTAGGTGAGACATCCCACGAGCGGTCTCTCCATACAGAGGTAGCTTACAGCCTGTTCTCCCACTGGGGCAAACCAATGGTGGACCTGTTTGCCTCCAGGGGATACACCAAGCTGAGGCTGTTTCATGTCTGCTACCCCCCCCCCAGCAGGGCTCGCTGCAGGGGGATGCCTTCTCGAGACCATGGACCCCAGGCCTCTTCTACACCTGCCCTCCATTTCCCTTGATCCACAAGGTGCTCCTCAAGGTGAGGAGGGACAAGGTGAAGGTGATTCTGGTAGCCCCAGACTGGCTGTGCCAGTTCTGGTATCCAGATCTCCTTAGCCTCAGCTGCAGGCCCACGGAACAGCTTCCAGGATGTCTGGACCTGATCTCTCTCAATCAGGGGATGGCGTGCCATCCGGACCTTCAATCCCTGCACCTCTCAGCCTGGTACCTGAGCAGCTAGAATTCCAGGCTTCGGGTCTTTCCGAGGATGACCTCGCTGTGGTGGAGGCATCCAGGAAGGAATCGACGAGGAAATGTTATGCCTTCAAATGGAAAAGGTTTTCCATTTGGTGTCAGAGCAAGGGCCTGGACCCTCTGTCCTGTCCAGTGGCTAACATTCTCGATAAGCTTTGGTCTCTGTCCAAAAGGGGGTCTTCGGTCATCGACCCTTAGGGTTCACCTGGCAGCCATCTCTGCTTACCGGGCACGGGCTGGTCAGCCAACGTTGATGTAGGAGACAGTGGTCGGGCACTTTTTCAAAGGCCTGTATCACGTATCCCCTCCGGTGCGTGAACCTACACCTCCGTGGGATCTACTGCTGGTACTGGCAAAGCTCATGGGCAAGCCATTCAAACCAATGCACAAGTGTGCGTTTTCACACTTGTCGTGGAAGATGGCCTTCCTGATGGTTGTTATGTCTGCCAGAAGGATGGGGGAGCTCCAGGTGCTTTCGGTGGACTCCCCTTATCTGGTCTTTCACAGGGACAAGATTGTCCTATGCCCCCACCCGAAATTCCTTCCGAAGGTGGTGTCAGAGTTTCACTTTAACCAGGTGTTAACTCTGCCAATATACTACCCTAATTACACCTCAGAGGTCAAGTACAGGCTCCATACTTTGGACCTGAGACAAACTCTCTCCTATTATAAGGAGAGGACGGCAGAAATTCGGGGAGCAGTTCGCCAGCTGTTTGTCACCTACACTGAAGCCACTTCTGGCAGACCTGCAGCAAAATGGACTATTGCAAGGTGGATTACATCTTGCACAAGTCTGTGCTATGAGTTGGCGGGCATGGAGTGTCCCAGCCCTGCTGCTGCATCTGTGGCTGCTTCCAGGAACATTCCTATCCAGGAAATCTGTTGGGTTGCCACCTGGAAGTAAGCAAATACCTTCATTACCCATTACTACACCGACCTTGAGTCACACCGGGATGTTGGTTTTGGGGCCTCAGTTCTCCAATCTTTGTTTCCCAAGTGAGTATCAGTGGGGGTGTGCGCCTTGCCTCCCTCCTCCCAGAAAACTGCTAGGAGTCTGTCAATAAGTGTAGATGAACAACATATCCACGATCCTAGAAAAACAGGTTACTCACCTGTAACAGTAGTTCTAGGAGTGGTATATGTTGTTCATCCACACGGACCCACCCGTTCGCAGACGCACAAACTTGGCTTCCAGCAGGCTAAGCTCTAGCGTCATAGGGCGGAGCCAAGGGTTATACCACCCGGGTGGGTGGGAGGAGCCAGCTTGAAGACTTCCGTCAATCCTTAAAGGGGAAAGGGACATGCCAATAAGTGTGGATGAACAACATATATCACTCCTAAAACTACTGTTACAGGTGATTAACCTGTTTTTTGGGGACATCTGAATTCTTAACTTTTAAAACGTGTTATTGTTTTTACTGGCTAAAGGAAACATCCAAGACACCAGTTAAAAGTGGACCCAGTTTTGCTCAGGAGAATATGGAGACAGAGTTAGAAAGAATCTTACGACGTAGAAAATTAACAGCGGAACAAGATTACAAAAGTAAGTTGTTTATATATTTTTAAGGTATTCCTAACAACATTTCTGCTTAATTACCATTTGACTTTCTTTCCAGAAGTATAATTTATCGTCTCATAAATAGAAAAAAAGGTTTTGCCAGGAGCAAGTGCTCGCCTCCTTTTCAACGCAGGTCACGCCTCTGCCCCTGCCTTGGGGAAATACTCCCCTGTAGGTACCAGCCTCACTACTGGGGCCAACGTCGGCTACTTTGCCAGACTGAAGCCAGACTCTCAGGCCAACGCCGACTCCACTGATGCCTCAGTCAACAACTCCTCAACTGTCATAGCCTGCACCCCAGCCTACATCACAACCAACACCTGCGGGCCCTCCTCAGGATCCTCAACTGGCACCAGATGGTCCTACACCAGGGTACTCGATGCCAGCTCCTCCACCGATGTACCCGTTCCCCCCTCCTCAGTATCTTTATTCCCATCTGTAATCCACCCCCACTGGTGGATTATACTGTGCTGTCTAATGCCTGGTGGTCCTTCGTGCAAAATAAGAATGCATTCAGTCAACCCTCTACCCCCATCCTCCCCGGGAGCTTCCTACTCAGGATCCAAACCGGACAGGACCTAGTGAACCCAGTACCTCAGGATCCTCTGGGGGTCGCACAGAGAGTTCTGACAAGCGTAGGGCCGATCGTCGCCCTCAGATGCCAGTCCCTGACAGTGATCATTCAGGAGACAACTCTTCCTCTTCAGCATCATCTGAAGGCTCCAGGGGCTCCTCTGAAGGTCAGGAGCATCCTAAGGAGACCACTAAGTCTCCTCATGGCAGACCCTCTTTCCTTGATATTATGTGTCATATCCAATCCCTTATGGGATGAGAAATGGAGGCGCTTGACCCAGAGCACTGTCATTAGGCTATATATTTATGGAAAAAGGAGACCCTCCCTTTGGTGATGCCTCCTCTAATTGACTCTTACGAAGATGTTACCAAGGCGGCGTGGAACCACCTTCTTCCACCCCAGCCATGCCTAAGAAGGCGGATCACCTTTAACATTTCTGGTAGGCAAGTCCTTCTTTGGCAAGCACCCCATGGCAGACTCTGTGGTCATGTATGTAGCCCATCACCATACAAAGAGGCCCAAGCATCTCATTACTCATTCTCCTGACAAGGAGGTCCACCAACTAGACCAGCTGAGCAAGCGGATGTAATGACTCTGCCACACTGACCGTTAGGTCATTTAACTGTCTGGCCCACATGGTGCAGGTGCAGTATCAGAATGCCCTGTGGAATCAGGTAAGGGATCTGGTTCAAACTCTTCCTGAGAATTCTACCAAAACTCAGTTGGCTCAGCTCCTGAAATCTGAGTCAGATGTGGGCATCCATGTATTGAGGGCAGCATATGATACTGTTGATGCCTCCGGGCATGGGACCATGGCTGGGATCTGCCTTCACCACGATTCATGGGTTAGGGTGTCGGGCTTTGCGCCTGATGTGCAATTGAAAATTTTGGGCACCCCTCTTAGAGGACCTGTCTTGTTTGGGGGAGATGCCCCACTTTGAAGAGTTGGGCAAGGCCCTGAGGTCGGTGCATTCCCTCTATTAATCCCAACCTCAGACTGCCCAGCATCATTCCTTTCGTCTGTCCTCTTGACAGCCCACCAAGGGCCAACAGTTGAAAGGCCCCTTCAGGTGCAAGGCAGACACCCCACCAGCTGTACCGACTGCCCCTAGGGCCCGTAGAGCACCCACAGTCATTCTGCCCACCCCCAGGTCCACTGCCTGTCTCTCTGCCCAACTTCCCCCCCAGTAGAAGCCTAGGGAGAGGCGTCGGGGGGTCACTTCTCCCTCTACTTCAATGGGTGGTGATTAGTGACCTCAGATCAATGGGTGATGCAGCTTATCAAGTGAGGTCACACCCTGCAATTCCTGGAACTTCCTCCAGAAAACCCTCCCTTGCACCCCTACTACCCTCCAGCCCACATCTCCCTCATCCAGGAAGAGAGTCAGGCTCTTCTGTGCAAAAAGGCCATAGAGCCTGTTCCCCCGTCTCAAAGAGGAAGGGGGTTATACTTCCATTTCTTCCTCGCCCCCAAGAAAACAGGGGCTCTGAGACTGATCCTGGACCTCAGCCACTTGAACATGTACATAGAATACAAGCACTTCAGGATGGTTACTCTACTGGGGTTGCTACCCCTTCTTCATCATCAGGGAGACTGGCTGTGTTCCCTAGACATGCAGAACATTTACCTCCATATCTAGATTTTCATGGCTCATCACTGCTTCTACCACTTCTGCTTCCAGGAGGACCATTTTTAATTTAGTGCCCCTCCTTTTGGCCTACCCTTGGCACCTCGTGTTTTCACCAAGTGCCTGGGTGTAGTTGCTATGGCTGTGAGGAGACAGGGCTTTTATGTGTTCCCTTACCTGGATGATTGGCTGCGGACTGCCCCTTCCAGGGACCTTTTGCCGCAGACCTTGGAATGCACCTTTCCACTTTTCCAGGCCTTAGGGATCACTGTCAATTTGCCAAAGTCTTCTCTCCATGCCAGTGCCTCCAGTATATTGGTGCAGTCCTGGGCTCTTCCCATGGCAAAGCTTTCTTGCCAACAGACAGAGTGGAAGGCTTGATCGCAGAGGCCCGGTCAGTTTTTCCTCCAGTTGACAGATCCTAGCCAGAGTGTTCCTCCTGTTGGGGCATGTGGCAGCAGCTTTAGCCAGTTTCCCCTAGCCGATCTGCATATAAGGGTTCCTCAGTGGACCCTTCAGGTGTAATGGGATCAATGTACTGATGACCTGGATCAACCGGTACTAGTATCCGACCCGCTGAACAGGACCTTAGAGTGGTGGCAGAACCCTGCCAACTTCCCGTAAGGGGTCACCTTTTGAGCTGCATCCCCTCAGCAGATCCTCATGACAGATGCCTTGGGTTTGGGCTGGGGAAGTCACATAGCCAACCGTCAGACCCAGGGGACCTGATCCTAAGTGGAGAAGCATCTCACATCAATATACTGAAGATGCGGGCAGTTCTTTATGCTCTGCAGGCCTTCCAGACCCACATTCTTCCTGGTCCACTGCTGGTGCAGATGGACAGTGTGCCCATAGTATACTACATCAACAAGCAGGGGGAGCTCATTCTTACCCCCTTTGTCAGGAGGCGATGAGGGTCTGGTACTGGACCATCGAGCATGACCTGGAATGCTCTGCTGTCCATGTTCTAGGTATCCAAAATGTGCTGGCTGATGGTCTAAGCTGGTCCAGCTTGAGGACTCATGAGTGGGAACTCCTGTCCTCAGTGGTTGAAGGTCTCCTTCACAAGTGGGGCCGACCAGAGTTTAACCTTTTTGTATCCCTACTCAATGCAAAACTGATGCTTTTCTGCTCCCTCGATCTAGTGCCTGGAGTTTTCTGGCATAACGCGTTATCCCTCTGCTGCAGAGGGAAGTTCTTGTATGCCTTTCCTCCCTTCCTGCTCCTTCAGAGGGTTCTTTTCAAGCTTCAGTCAGAGGTGGCGGCAATGATTCTCATAGCTCCCTACTGGCCACATCAGATTTGGATCCCCTGCTGCAGCAGCTGGCAGTGAAACCTCCAGTACCCTTACCCCTGTGTACCGGCTTGCTCTCCCAGGAACAGGGCACCCAGGTCTATCCTAACCTCAAGTCCCTCATCTACATGTGTGGCTCCTGCAGACTTAGCCGTCGCCTGCTTTGGGGTTTCTTCCAGAGTCGCTGATGTCCTGGAGACCGCTAAAAAACCTTACACTAGAGCCACCTATTCCATGAAGTGGAAGCGCTTCTCCATATGGGCCGCTGCTCGGCACTTGGATTCCTTCACCTGTCTGGTGAATCTGATCTTGGAGTACCTCCTCTCCCTTTCAGACTCAGGTTTGGGGTACTCATTTCTTAAGGTTCATCTTTTAGCTATCTCTGCATTCCATGCACCCATTGAGAGCAAATCTGTTTCCCAGCTGGAGGTATCCTGCACTATTTTGTGGGGTATCCTACATTTGAAACCTGCCATTCAGGACCGTGTCCCTCCATGGGGCCTTCTTTTCATGTTGGAAAATCCCACTCTGCCTCCCTTTGAGCCGGCCTTGAGTTGCGAGCTGTGCTTTCTATCATGGAAAGGGTTATTTTTAGTTGCTGTTACTTCTGCTTGGTGGATATCTGAGCTTCAGGCTCTGATGTGTAAAGAGCCTTAGTTAGTTTTTCACAAAAACAGGGTGTC
The DNA here is from genome assembly GCA_016271365.2 of Neoceratodus forsteri. Classification (NCBI taxonomy): domain Eukaryota; kingdom Metazoa; phylum Chordata; order Ceratodontiformes; family Ceratodontidae; genus Neoceratodus; species Neoceratodus forsteri. Next base: position 886,865,003 of record CM028135.1, on the reverse strand, counting down.
ATTGCATATGAATTTTGACAGGGTTGAATAAGACCCTGTCCCATTTGTTATGTAGAAAGAGATAACCACAAGGATCTGTTTTATCCTCTTTTATTCTGTCTTCTGTCTGTCTGACTGCACAGTCAAATTTTCTTGTGGAACCTTGGAATTGGTCACGACAACGGTCTTGCCCCCCCCCCCACTATCTCTCTGCCTTCACTTGCTGTTTCTATCTTTTCTTCCCCTTGTGTATCTGAAGTTATAAAATATGTGTGAATCTTTATGTGAAACTGGGATCCCTTGATTTGAAAATGTATATTGTTATATTGTTGAAATGATTGCAGAAAGCTATTTGGAGCTCATGGGGTTAACCTGAGATGTTGGTTTGCAAACTCTTTACAGAGCTGTGAACAGGAGATCAGTTCTGGGACACCATGTACTGTTTTTTTGCACCTGCATGGAAGGAAACTGACAAGAACATTTTCAGAAAAAAAGGATGTTTTCTTAACAAATTCCCAGACAAAGACATCTAACAAGAGCAGCAATACTTCTGCTAAAGAGAGAGCAAGACTAAAACTTGAAATTAGAGATATTCTCAGATGAAAGACTTTGTTTTCTGTGATTATACTGCCTATGTAAATAGTTATACTGAATAATTTTATTTTTTATTTTACTGTTATTGGCAAAAAATAAAACATTACTTGTGAATTTTATACCTGCTCCTGGTCTTCCAATGCTTCCTGACCTGTGCCTCGATGACAGATGATGTCAGACTAAGTAGGATTTACGCCATGCATACTCTAAGTCCAGAGATTTGTGCGTGGGTACTAGACCTGGTGCCAGGAAAGCATAGTAGAAAGGTATGGATTCTGCAGGAGCAAGCCCAGGAATCATTACCAGAAAGATGGAAGGCAAACTAGCAGAGACAGAAGTCCAAGTTGAGACTGTACATCCAACACCAGTGATGTGGAAAAAAAAAAGAACAGGCAGTGACAGAACCTGAAAGCCTGTCTGCCTTCTTCAAATGGTGGGCTATACAACAAAGAGAGACACAGAAGCAGAGAAAAGAAGAGATGCAGCAACAGGAGCAGCAGAGAAAAGAAGAGGAGCAGTGAAGAAAAGAAGAGATGCCATGATAGGAGCAGCGGAGGAAAGAAGAGCAGCGGAGGAAAGAAGAGATGCCGCAACAGAAGCAGCAGAGAAAAGAAGTGATGCAGTGACAGGAGCAGCAGAGAAGAGATGCAGCGACTAGAGCAGCAATGACTGGATGCCTTACAAGCTATCAAAGCTGGAGGATCTGGCACAGGTCCAGCACAGCAACAAAACACAAGCAGCTTATTAAACTTCCAAAGTTGTGTCCCTCAGATGACATCGAAGCATGCCTGACAACTTTTGAAAGGGTTGCCATAGCCTGCCAGTGGCCAAAGCAGCAGTGAGGAGTCAGGCTGGTACCTTACCTGACAGGTAAAGCCCAACTTGCCTACAGCAATGTGGACACTGCACAGTCAGAAAACTATGACCTTGTGAAAAGAGAAATCCTGAAAAGATACGGCATCTCAGGAGAGACCTGCAGGCAAAGATTCCAGTCCTTGAAGTACACCTCATTTGACAAATCCTCGATAAGCTTTCACACGACTCAGAGAACTCCTTTGCAAATGGCTCCAACCAGAGGGAAAAACAGTCCCACAGATCATTGACACATTTGCAATGGAGCAATTCATCAACATCCTGCCTACAGACATACAGCTTTGGGTAAAAACACCAACCAGAAAGTGGGGAAAAGGCAGTTTCTTTGGACAAGGACTATCAGATTGCCAGACAAACCATGCAGCAACGAAGTAACAGCCAAAGGCCGGTAAGATCTACTTTTTCCCAATCTAACTCCAAATCAGATAAAAATTGTGGTGGGGGTTGTCACACTCGGACCACTGATTCTGATCCATGTATCAATTTTTTTTTTTTTTGTATTACATATACTTTATGTAAGGGAAGGGCAGTCAGAAGACTCATAGTCTTGCTGAACTGACACATCCAAAAAAAAAACAGGGATAAGTTCAAAGAACAGGACATAGCTAAGTCTGCAGCTATTTAAAACACAATTCGTTTGTTAAATTTTCTTTGAAGGCAGGAACCAAAGTATCCACTTTATAACGCCCTCAGGGAGATCCTTTGATTTGCAGTAGTTGCCAGAAAGAACTTGTGTTGGGAGGGGTGTCGCAGAGAGCCCTTGAATTACATCAGAAAGACCTTTGATGTGTAGATAACAAGGATCCAGACAAATTTGGAAGGTCCAATACACATTCCCAGGATGCTTTGGAAGGACATCACAGAAACTGTTTATTGTGTGTGTGTGTGTGTGTGGCAGAACAAAAACCAGTTCTGACCAGTTAACCTGAGGAGAGGAAATTGAGTATGTCACTTATTTTTTTAAATCTTGTTGGGACAGCCTGTGCTGTAAAATATAACTTTTAATACTCCAAGGCGGAGTTTAATGACCTCAGAATGGAGGCCGGCTCAGGACTGCTTTTATCCAACTAAGCAAGCCTTAGAGAGATGCATTTTATTTTATTTCTGACTGAGAGAAGAAGGACAACATCTGCACTATAGGAGATAAGTATTATGTGGATAAGAGAGCTTAGTTTGTAGTTTAAAAACCTGTTTTGTTTTTAAGATTTTATGTGTTTGGGATATTTGTTCTGTATTTATTGTTCTGTTTTGATATTTTAAAGTAAAGATATATTTTACAACGGAAACTGCCTGGAGTGCCTTGACATTTATTTTTATTTAAGTGGAGCTTTTAAAAGGTTACAGTTAACACTGTGTATGGGCTTATTGATATACCAAACTGGAAAAGGGATAGAGTTCTCTAAAGTCTTGCATAGAGTTCTAAGGGTTCATTTGAAAGACCTGGTTGGGTGCCCATAGGCAAAGATATCTGGCCCCCTGAAGACAAAATTATCTGAGTCTGATAATTGGGTACGCTAGCAAGAGGTTATCAGTTTGAATCCCTCCAGAACTTGAGACTAATGTGACTTGAACCCACAAAACAGACAAGAGGGTTACCTTGTTCTGTTCACTGTCCAGAAATCATGCGCTCAGAGGTTGGCACTTTGGTAATAGAGGGCTGACCGGCTGAGTGAATTTGTGACAGGGGTAACAAGTCTGCACCCAAAGACTTTATTTGCTATAACTGTAACAAGCCAGGCCATATCGCAAAAAACTGCAATAAAAATAAGGAGGGTACCACTGCAGCAGATTTGGCCTTAGCAAACTGGGCAAGTATTTAACAGATGTCAAGGTGGGAGATTAGACTGTAAAGGAACTTACTGATTCGGGAAGCAGACAGACCCTAGTGCATTTGAAGTGCTGGGAAAACACTATATAAAAGGACCAGGTACTGGTGTCATCTGCATCCAAAGGGACACGCGATACTATCCCACCACACAAGTGACACTGAAAAATAATGGGGTATCGCACCACATGAAAGTAGGGGTAGTACCCAAGTTACCTGTACCTGTAATTATTGGAAATGACTGTCCAGGATTTACTAAGTTAATCTCAGAGGAACTGAAACCTGCAGTTTCAGCAGCAGTGGTAACAAGAGCACAGGCAAAGAAAATCTCAGATGGTAGAGACACTTCTTTCGGTGATTTTGATGCAGACTTGTTTGAGCCCAGCTCCAAGATCAAGAAGTCCAGGAAAGAAAGAAGACGCCTGAAACAACAATGGCAAAAAAGACTGATGGACATAAGGGGTTAAAATATGAAAATGCTGAAACTGGACTGATAACTGATTGTAATTTTGTTTCAGAGCAAACTAATGATGCTTCTCTCCAAGGTTATTTTAAGAAGCTGGGGGTGAAACAAAAATAGGGTAAACCAATGTTTAAAAAAATGTAATGGTTTACTGTACCGAGTTTATGTTAAACCTCAGATACAGGAACAGATAGAACAATTGGTTATAACATGAAAGTACAGAACTGAATTTTTACTGATAGCACATGATAGTCCTATGGCTGGTCACTCAGGGAAGGATCGCACCCTTGCCAGATTGCTGTATAGATTTTATTGGCCTGGAATTCATGAGGATGTTGCTACCTATTGCAGTTCTTGTGCTGAATGTCAGACAGTAGCCCCAGTGAATAAACAAACTCTGATCAGAGCCAATATGGCTGTGGAGAGCTTTTGGGATGCTTTTATCCATTATTTCTAATGAATTTGCACAATTCAGATCTGCTGAGAGGCAGTTTTAATGTGGTCTTCTTTTTACACATTTTTACAATGTATTTTCCTAGAAGATGCCTGCTGATTGCTATATATTTAGCCTGCATAGTTCACAGAAGAAATGGTATCTTATTTTGACGTGGTGGAGCACTGGCAATAGGATGCTGGAATATGTCATACGATAGGCACGAGCTGTGTGCGGGCGATAACGTCCAGTGGCCATACTCCCTAGGTCCTTGCATGCGGATCCATCATCCCAGTGCCATTGCACTGCTCACTGCAGGTGACAGCCAGTGCTGTACCCACTCACACAGGTCCCGGAACAGGTATGTTACAGCCAACCTCCCATTCGTGTGTACAGTTGGGGAACTATGGATGCAGTATCCATAGCCTGGAGCTTACACTAAAAATGGCATTGCAGGATACCATAAACTATGGCACCCAGGATACCTCAGCAGTCCGGAGGGTGGCATGTTACACAGGGGAACAGGAGAGCATGTGGGTCTGCAGCAGTGTGTGACAGCAGGAAGATACAGCATCGACAAGGCATGGATTGCAGGTATGTCAGTTCCCTCTTACGGTTTGCCAAGGACATACACACGGCTGCATACACTAGTGGGTCCTCAGCTTGCATAGTGCCCCAATGCACGGTAAGGCCTCTTGAGTCATTCTGGAGTGCAGCCCTGGCCCGGGTCCAATGCAGTCAGTGGCAGGGTGTGGAGGGCAGTACCAGTCTCTGCGGCAGGCCGGATATGGGTGGAGCGGGGGTGTCTGTGTACCAAGGCAGTGGGTGAGGGTCCTCTATGCTATGGATATGCACCGTGGTTTCTTGTGGTGCAATTGGGTCCAGGGGGGCCCTACACTATGGAGCTCTTCGGGGATGGAGTTGGATCGATCAAGGATGGGAGGGGGTACCTTTAGTCCACCAGGGCTGCCAGGCTGCTATACACCTGGGTGCAATTCCACAGCCCACCTGTGGGTGACTGGCCTGGTTAGGCCAGCTACTCATGGCCCAACTGTGGGCCGTGCTGCTCTGGACTGTGAGGGGTGCATTCCCACTGAGTATGCCACAGCGCGGCATATGCATGGGAACGCACCCTTGACTTGCACGGCATACTGTTTGTGTGCACCTTGGCCCATACCCTTGGATCCATCGCATCCCGCACATTTGAATATCATGCTGCGGCACATTGTTGGAGTTATGCAGCACATCTCCCTTTTCCACTAGGATGCGCTGTGCATCTCCTTTGAATATGGGGGACCTTGACTAGGCTACCCTGAAAAAATACATTATCGAAATAGTAAAATCATGACCCCACTGAAAATAAGATAGTGCATCTAATCTGGGACAGCCTGAGTAAATACAGTGCAAAAATGTCTAAATGAAGATCCCTATGACAGTGAGATGTAGCATCTCCCCTGCACTATCCAGGATACAAAATATAGGATAAGAAATATTTAAAGGAAATCTACTCTAAACTGAACTTCACTGTGTTCACTGACATAAACAGTTTCTTTATTGTTTTATAACATATTAGAATGCAGTATTTATTTTGAATGCTGTGGCCGTGAGGATGGTGTGTACAGAGAGTGAGTGTGTGTGTATGTGTATTTGCTGTAGCTCAATATATTTTTCCCCCAAAAAAGCATAGAAGAAAATGCCTGCTGATTGCTACATATTTAGTCTGGGTAGTTCACAGAAGACCTGGCATATGTCTGAGACAGTACTTATCAGATAGTGTCTTTAGAGGTTAAAAAATGTAAATTATAGATTTGCTGGGAAAGGGCTGACATTTATGAGGTATGAATCTTTCTTGAAAGGCAATATATTCCCAAGTGAAACTAGTAGGAAGAAGCTGTTTGAATGCTAAGTATTTAAATGTGCAAGTTGTTGCATTCCGAAGGAGGTAAGCAAATCTCCAGTTTCATAGGCAACCAATATTTAACAAATATTTAACAAGCTGTTTCAATTTCTTAATAGCATCTGATGAGCAGCTTGGAGTTATGTCTCCAACATTCTTAACAGAAAGAAGGGAGTATTTTATTTCAGTTGACATGGAAGTATACATTGAGAAGTCCAAACCATTTGTTCCACGAACTCCATTTTCTAGCTACAGATAGTAAGATGGCTGTAGGCTATACCCACAGCCACAAAAAGATAAGGTGCCCCTACCCATGATAGAGGTGCCTTTTGAGAGAATTGCAATGGATGTGGTTGGCCTCTTAGACAAAAGTGAAAAGAGTACTCGATTCATTTTGGTAGTATGTGACTATGCTAATCAATACTTGGGGCAGTTCCTATGTGTACTGTCACAGCCCCAAAAGTGGCAGCAGAGCTTGCCATAATTTTCAGCAGGGTAGGCATACCTAAAGATATTATTACTAATCAGGGTAGTAATTTCGGTGCTGCATTACTGAAGGAGCTGTACCGACTATTAGGTATCACTGCCATAAGAACCACCCCATATCACCCTCAGACAAATGGTCTTGTTGAGCGTTTTAATCAAACCCTAAAATGCATGTTAAAAAGGTTTGTAAAAGGGGAAGGGAAAGATTGGGACCAGTCTTTACATTACCGGCTTTTTGCTTACAGAGAAGTGCCACAAGCCTCAGCAGGTTTTTCACCATTTGAAATGCTGTATGGTAGACAACCTAGAGGGCTACTAAATGTAATAAAAGAAAACATGGGAAGATAACCCCACTCGAAAACAGTCTGTTACATCTTATATGTGTGCCCTGAGAATGAAACTGGCAAAATATGTTGAAATTGTGCATAGTAGTCAGGAAGAGGCCCAAAATCGGCAGAAGGTGTATTATGACCATGGGGTAAAAGAAAGCGTTTTTGAGCCAGGTGAAAAGGTCTTATTACTGTTACCCAATACAGAAAATAAATGGTTAATGAAGTGGCAAGGGCCTTATATAGTGCTTAGACATACTGGCACAGTTAACTATGAGTTGAAACCCCTGATAGGAAAAATCCTACCAAGATGTACCATGCTAACATCCTGAAAAAATCTGCTGAAAAAACACCAAAGAATGATTTATTAGTTTTACCAGAAACTTCTACCAAAGATATTGATATAGTTTATAACAGACTGGAACAAACTGTAATGGCTGATGCTGTAAAGGTGAATGATTCCTTAATCTCCAAACAAACTGCAGAAATTCATAACTTACTAAAGCCATTTAGCAGTACCTTTATCACAGTGCCAGGCCAAGCAAAAGGGGTTGAGCGTGTAATAGTGACAGAGAATGCTCGCCCTATTAGACAAAAGACATACAGATTACCAGAGCAGTTACAAGCAGATGTGGTTAAGGAAATACAAAACATGAGAGAGTTGGATATCATAGAAGAGTCAAGAAGTGCTTGGTCATCACCAGTGGTGATTGTGAATAAAAAATAAAGGGGGGAATAGCGACCGTCAGAGTGGCCAGTTCCAAGGTCTCACAATAAAATGTTACTGCGCACTCAGATAAGAGACAGAACAGAAGAGGATAAAACAGATCCTTGCATTTAAGTCTTTCTGTATAACAAATCTTTCTACTTAACAAATGGGACAGGGTCTTATTCACCCCTGTCACACTAGTCCTAAATTCTTGCCTAAGGTGGTATCTGAGTTTATATTAAACCAATACCTCCACCTACCAGTTTATTTCCCTGATTAGAATACTCAGAGAAATAAACTGGTAGGTGGAAGTATTGGTTTAATATAAAGGCCTTGATACATACTTCGGATGTTCACAGGGTGCTTGGTTATTACACAAATCGCAGCCAGACTGTTAGAAAGACTGACCAGCTGTTTTGTTTTGTTTGCTAATTTCAGCCTGGCCGTTCATCAGGGCCCTTTTTGGAGGTTAGAGACTGCTTTTTCCGCAGCAGTTCTTTGTTCTAATTTTTTGAAGTCCCATCTGATCTCAGACACATTGCTGTTAATTCTTTTTACGTGTCTTCAGAATATCCTCTGTACTCACTCTGATAAAGGCTGGGCCTTCAGACGGCCTTGTGTCTTCATGCTCTGCGTCAGAACCCAGGGTGTAATTGGAGATCCTAGACGGTGAGTTGCTAGGGCTCCAGTGTCTTGTGCTGGATCTTAACTGTTGATGTTTTGTGGAGACCAATGTTTGATTTTTCTTGGGTTGCCTCATGCTGTCTTGCTGTTCCTCATGTTGTTTTATGGATTTGTTCTGTTTGAAAGGAGGATGGATAATGATTTTGTTTGGCAGGGATCAGAGCCAAGTCTCAAGCCACTATCATCCTCTGCGACATCACCAGAAGTTTCCAGTATTTTGTTTATTTTTTAATAATTTATTTTTATTCAACATTACAATGAGAGAAGATTTCCACAGGTTCAGCTTTAGGACATGGTATAAGGTAAAGCATCATTGAATTACCATATCATTCAGATAGTACTACAGGAGCATAACTTGGATAATTAATAAACAGTCATGTGAAGTAAGGAATGAAGTCCATAAATGCTCCATACAGGTGCCTTCTTTTATCAGTTCAATGAGAATTCCATGGCAACATATTAATTTAAACAGATTAGTGAGTGAAACAATTTCCAAATAGCTACGTTTAGTCAGCAAGAAGGACTGCTGCAGAGGTATAAGGCAAGATAAAAGAAAATAATGTATAACCTGGAAATCGAAGAGAAGAGAGCACTGAGAAGAAATGCAAAAGCACAGAAAAGAAGAAACGGAGTAAGATAAGGAGAGCAGATGGGGGAGACCGTGCCTTACAGAACAAAGCCTTGATCATTATCTAACTGATATAGGGCCTATTTACACCATTTAATTTCAAACGAGGGTATTTAGTCCATAATCCAGGCTCATCCTTTCCAAAGTATAATATTCCAGCATGATATCCCACCAGTTGGTCTGGGTGGGGAGTCTCTCTGTGTGCCATAGCCTCGTGATGGCTTTCTTGGCCACTAGGATAATTAAAAAGACTAGTTTTAGGGATGTTTTACTCAATGTACAGTTGGCTGGTGGAATAACTTCTAGAATTAAGGAAGAAGTAATCACACCTGGGCAGTTATATATAGCTTAAATGTCTTGTATTACTGCATTCCAGTAAGACTGAAGGTGTGGGCATGCCCAAAAGATATGAATTTGATTGGCCTGCAGGTGTCCGCATTTCCATCAACACTGCCCAGCATTTGGACCAGTGTACTTGGCTACCACCACTGGAGTATGGAAGTATCTGTGCTGGTACTTCCAGGAGTATTCCCTCCAACAGGTGAAAGAGGTTACTTTTTGGGTTGGGATGGCATATTTGTACCATAGTTTATAGAACGGGCAGTGTCTAACTCGTGATTCCACCAAGACAGGATGGAAATTATGGATTCCGCAGAAGAGGCTTGCAATGCCTTATACAATTGGCTGATAAGAAAGTTTCCAGTTTTTTTAACACCCTATATAACTTTTTAAGTGTTTTAGTGGTTGAGCAAGGCCTTGATCCCTACTGCAAGGAAGTTCATCATTGGAGCATCAGTAGTCTGCTGACTTGACACACCTACAGGCAGCAGAAGCAGGTGAAGGAAATCTTACTGGTACTAGTGTATCACATGAGGTATTGCATGAAACCATACTGTACGCAGTTCATCATTTGTGAGATGAGGCAGAGTGGCTGAAATGTTGTAGAGACAAAAGGCTGACATTTTGACATAAGAAGAAACATTTAGGGGGGAAATCATTGCATTGCATGTATACTGTATACCAAAGAAACTTTCAAAGGAGTAGAAGCAACCAAAAAACAAATTTATTTTACTTTTGTTTATTTATTTTTGTCTTTGGTAACTGGTAAGTGAACTGATCCAAGGATTGTTTTCAGTCACGACCCGGGCCACAATGTGGTGGCAAACAAACAGACAAAAATAAACGTAGCAAATGGTATACAGACATTAATGACAAAGAAGGTTACATAGCATAGACATTCATCATAAGGCAAAACAGACAATAGTAAACATTGCATATGGTATACGGGCATCAATGTCAAAGAGTTACATAGCGTAGACACAAAGGGCAACCCTAGGAGGCATACTCCAAGTGTGGTTCAGCCCCTAGCCTTACTGTCTGCTGAGCTTTACTGATCTTCACCAGCTGAGAGAGGGATCACTCATGGAGGGAAGGCAGACTCAGACAGGTGCAGGAGCAGGGATCCTTGACAACAGTTCTGCCTGAATCCTCCTTGGAGTGCACAGTCCAGGCTCCTTTCTCCAGTGAGGCTGCTTCTTTCCTCACTCGCTCTGCTCAGACCCAGCCAGTGGCTGCTCTCTCAGCATAGGGAGCTGTTGGAACACTTACCCAGAATTCCTGGCTGCGGTGTGTAAATCAGCTGTACCCATTACTGAAATAGTGCTCAGCTATTAGAAAGCTCTCAGCTGGAAACAACCGTTCAGACACAAAGGGCACCCCTAGGAAGCATACACCAAGAGCGGTCCAGCCCCTAGCTTTACTGTCTACTGATCTTCACCGACTGCTGTACCCTCTACTGAAATAATGAACAGTTGGAACAGTTACCCAGAATTCCTGGCTACTGTATGTAAATCAGAAATTTGTACTGCTGTACCACTACTGAAATAGTGGTTGACTAATAGAAAGCTCTCAGCTGGAAGCAACAGCTCAGACTGCTCAGGACAACAGATTGTCTTCCTCTTAATTTGATTAATTTTGTACTCTTTTGTTCCATCCACTGGCACGCATATGGATATCATTGGCTGCCAACACTGCGGGACACTCTCTAATGGTCATGTTGCCCGGTGGCAGGGCCACTGTCACATATGCTGGGAGGTATGTCACCTCAAGGCCCAGCTCCATGTGGCATGGGGTAAGATCAGCCTCCTACGTAACCTCCTACAGGGAAACATTTCTTCAAGGATTGTGGTTATGTTGTTCTATCCACACTTGTACCTTGCCATTTTAAGATGTGCCAGAAAGTCCTCAAGCTGGCTCCTCCACCCACCCACCCACCCAGTTGTCATAACCCTTTGCTCCGCCCCATGATGCTAGATCATCCTTTCCACTGGAAGGTTCAGGTTCCCTTCTTAGCGCTCCCGCATGTAGTAGGCCCTAGCTTCTGAGTCTTCGGATTCACTTCCAAAACTAGTTCTTAAACTCTCTTGAGTTCATTCTTCTTTCGCTTCCGCAATGGAAGATAAATCAGCCCTCAGGTTTTGCCGGTGTCCCTGCAGGCAGAAAATGTCTCGCACAGATCCTCACACCGCATGCGTGTATTGCATGGGACTGGACCACGATCTGCAGGCTTGCGATCTCTATTGGTCTTTTTAACCGAATATGTTCGAAGAGCACGTTGCCCAACTCCAACAGGGGTGACCGGAGAAGCGTTACCCACTGGTCAAATTGAAGATTGCCCTTTGGGTCGTCTCTGTGGCCACAGGTTCCACTGAGCAGCTGGAACAGCTTAAGGCCTTCGAGGAGGAGGAGGCTCAGGCCACGGTGGGCATTTTCTTGGCTTCAGCCTTCATTTCGCTTCAACTGGGATCCTCCTATTCTGCTTCCTTCAAGGAGTTATGCCAGTCTCTCTCTCTCTCTACTAAGGGAGAGGGCCCTTCGAGGTCACATGTGTTCATGCTCCAGGAGGAAGGAGCCAAAGAAGGAAAAAGAAAAATCAACATGTTGACGTTCTTGGGACCGAGAGCGGTCCCGCTCACAGGAAACCCCTGCTTCAACTCCGGTCGAAGTCGTGGACGAGGCCGCTGGTTTCACGGTAACCCCGCAGACCAGTCAGCTGAGATGCCTGTCGATGCAGTCAAGATTTTTCTTTAGCCGAACAACAAGTTGTCGCCCAATCTGGACAACGACTTCTTATTTCGGATGCCAGTGCTCCCGGTGTCCTCAGACGGGTCGGCTTACAAGGACTCCTCCATGGTCTCCCATCCAGTGGACACCGAGTCTTGGGGGGGGGGGGAGTCTCTTTGTCGACAAGGGCCCTACCTCACTGATGGTAATTTGTCGGCTCGTCTCCAAATCCATGAGTATGAAGCTGGAGCCTGTGCAAAACAGGCTAAGTACCCCTTACAGAGATTCAGTATAGAGTGGATACTCCTATGGAGGCCTTCCCGATGGCTGAGACCATTGTGGACCCAGCCTTGGAGATGTGGCAGTGTCCAGCTCCTTGTTCTGCACCTTCTGCCCTCATGGCCTGCAAGTATGCGGTGCCCATGGGGTCCCTGTCAGGCTTTTTGGAGCAGCAGTGGGGTTGGTGGCTGACTCCATTTTTTCAGCGCTAAGGCAACAAGGGCAATGCTGACAGGCCCCCAGATCGGGAATCCAAACAATTGGACCATTCCGGAAAGAAGGTTTACGCAGCCTCCTCACTTGGTCTCCGTCAGGCCAGCTCGGCCGTTATCATGGCACATTTTTCCCACGCCCTCTTGGGCTCCCTGGATGAGGTTATTCCTCATCTGCTGGCTGACATCCAGACTATGGTCAAGCAGGTCCGAGTCCAGGGTAGGGCAATGGCAAAGCAGCAACTGCAGATGGCTCTGGACATTGGTGATTCCTGTGCCTGTTCGGTAGTGCCCATGGTGGCCATGCACCGCAAGGCTTGGCTGTGCATCTCGACCTTTACGGCGGATGTGCAGCATAAGTTGGCAGATGTTCCCTTCTTGTGCACCGACCTATTCGGTTCTGGTGTGGAGGGCCACCTCCAGCGCATAGAGAAGTCCAGTGCCACCTAGGACTCCACCACATCTGCTCAAAAGGGCAAGGGCCTCAAGCATCACAACCACGAGCCCTTTTGTTCGTCCACTCCTGCGGCTAGACTGGCCCAGCAGCAACAGCAGGCCCAGCAGGCTCAAACTTGGCATCCTCGGGCCAGGTCTGTGGCGTCCTCGTTTAGGAAGCCCAGAAGAAAAGGTCCCAGCGGCCCCTCCACCATACTCTCCTCCAAGTCTACCCAGTGATGGGTTGGGAGGTGCCTCCCTCAATCCCGTCACACCTCCCCTGGGACATCCCATGGGGGGGCCGGCTCAGCCACTTCATTTCCACCTGGTCCGCTATCACCCCGGACCATTGGGTTCTAGAAGTGGAAGGTCGAGGCCTGTCTCTGGAATTCAAGCAGACTCCTCCCTTTTGAGCCCGTGCCCCACGGGGGAATCTGGTGTCCGCAGTTTCTCGATCGGCTATCAGAGACATCTTAGCTTGACTGCTCCTAAAGGAGGTGGTGTGCAAAGTAGCGGACCCACTTTTAGACCCAGGGTTTGTCTCTAGGTACTTCCTGGTGCCAAAGCGGACAGAGGGCTGGTGCCCCATTCTAGATCTGCATGACCTGAACAGGTTCCTCAGGTCACGCACCTTCCAGATGGTAACTCTGATACAAATCATACCATCCCTGGAGCAAGGAATGTGGTTCTGCTCCCTAGACCTTCAGGACGCGTTTTTTCACATCCCGATCCATCCGTTCCATTGACGGTTCCTCCACTTCAGAGCCGAGGGAACCCTTTACAAGTTCCGAGCCATGCCCTTCGGCCTGTCTTCAGCCCCCAGGGTCTTCACCAAATGCATGGCAGTGGTGGTGGCGTACCTGAGGAGCCCAAGTGTACCCTTACCTGGACGACTGGCTGATAGCAGATCCTTCCAGGCTGGAGATGGTGCAGTCCAGGGATCTGGCCCTCCAGACTTGCCTAGAACTTGGCCTCCTGATCAATGAGGCTAAGTCGGAACTTATGCCTGAACAGGTGATCCAGTTCATCGGGGCAGAGCTCGACTCCTGCCTAGCCAGAGCTCGGCTCCCAGTGGACAGGGCAGAGGTTCACTCCTCCTTTGCCCAGTCATTTCTGGTTGGGTAATTGCGCCCTGCCCAGGGACTTCCTGCATCTTCTGGGCTGCATGGCAGCCTGCACCAGCATGGTCCGATGGGCCCGCTGGCATATGCGTTCTCTTCAGTGGGAGCTGGCCAGCCAGTGGTCTCAGTGCTCAGGTCATCTTGACCAGCTGGTCTCTGCAACCCAGAGGATGTGGAACAGCCTCCAGTGGTGGCTCATCCCATCCCGCCTGCAGGAAGGGATTCCATTTGTCTGCCCCAAGCCTACAGTCATCCTGACGACCGATGCCTCACTGATGGGTTGGGTGCCCATCTGGGGGAGCACAGAGCCCATGGGCTCTGGTCCCCCCAGGAGTCCCGATATCACCTTAACTTGCTGGAGCTTCCAGAGGTTCGGCTAGCCCTGACCGCTTTTGCTCCATTTGTTTGGGGTCAAGTGGTCCGGGTTCAGATGGACAAAACCACGATTGTGTACTATCTCAACAGGCAGGGCGGGATGTACTCCTTGCCCCTCTGCAAGGAAGCACTCCGCATTTGGTCCCTCATGCTCAGCTTGGAGGCAGATCTCTTTGCCATTCACATGGCAGGAGCCTCAAATCAGCTGGCCGATGCCCTCTGCTGGTGAGGCAGGGTGTCTCACGAGTGGTGTCTCCTCCAGGAGGTAGTGCAAGATCTGTTCTCCCACTGTGGAACTCCCCAGGTGGACCTGTTCACCTCCAGGAGAACGTGAATCTGAGGCTGTTTTATGCCGCCCCCAGCAGGATTCGCTGCAGGGGGATGCCTTCTCTAGGCCATGGACCCCAGGCCTCTTCTACACCTTCCCTTCACTTTCCTTGATTCACAAGTTGCTCATCAAGGTCAGGAGGGACAAAGCACAGGTGATCCTTTTAGCCCCAGACTGGCCACGCCAGTTCTGGTATCCAGATCTCCACAGCCTCAGCTCCAGGCTCCCGAGGCGGATTCCAGCACACTCGAACCTGCTCTAAGTCAACCAGGGGAAGGTACTCCACCTGAACCTTCCGTACCTGCACCTGATTGCCTGGTTCCTGAGTGGCTGTAGTTCCAGGCCTTGTGTCTCTCCGACGAGATCCTCAGCATTGTTGAGGCGTCCATAAGGAATCGACCAGAAAATGCTATACCTTTAAATGGAAGAGATTCTCCATCTGGTGTCAGGGCAAAGATTTGGACCCCTCGTCCTGCCCAGTGGCTAGCATTTTAGACTACCTTTGGTCGACGACCCTAAAGGTGCAACTGGCAGCTGTCTCTGCTTAGCGGGTGTGGGCCAGCCAGCAGTTGGTGGCGCAGGAGAAGGGGGTCTGACGCTTCTTCAAAGGCCTAGATCACTTATCCCCTCCAGTGCATGAACCTCCACCTCCATGGGATCTACTGCTGGTTTTGGCAAAGCTCATGGGCAAGCCTTTCGAGCCAATGCACAAGTGTGACATGTCACACTTGTGGAAGACCACCTTCTTGGTGGCTATCACGTCAGCCAGAAGGACTGGGAAGTTACAGGTGCTCTCCATTGAGTCTCCTTACCTGGTCTTCCACAGAGACAAGGTTGTCCTGAGCCCCCAACCGAAATTCCTTCCGAAAGTGATGTCGGAGTTTCACCTAATCCAGGTGATTACTCAGCCGGTGTTCTAACCCAGTCACACCGTGGAGGCCAAGTACAGGCTCCATACTTTGGACCTGAGATGAACGCTCACCTGTTAGAAAGAACAAACGGCGGAAGTTCGGGGAGAGGTTCGCCAGCTGTTTGTCACCTACTCTGAAGCTGCACCTGGCAGACCTGCAGCCAAATGGACAATAGCTAGATGAATTACCTCTTGCATTGACCTCTGCTATAGGTTGGCGGGTAGGGAGCCTCCCATTGGGCTAAGGGCTCATTCCACCCACCATATCACTGCATAGATGGCTGCTTCTAGGGATGTCCCTATCCATGAAATCTGCAGTGCTGCTACCTGGAAGTCAGCACACACCTTCATTTCCCATTACCACATTGACCTTGAGTCACACCGGGATACTGGTTTTGGAACCTCAGGGGTGTGTGTCTTGCCTCCCTCCTCCTGGAAAACTGCTAGGAGTCTGCCAATAAGTGTGGACAGAACAACATATCCACGATCCTAGAAAAACAAGTTACTCACCTGTAACAGTAGTTCTAGGAGCGGTATATGTTGTTCATCCACACTGATCCACCCGACCTCCCCGACTTCGACGCACACACCTGGCTTCCTGCAGGCCAGGATCTGGTGTCATGGGGTGGAGCCGAGGGTTATACCACCCGGGTGGGTGGGAAGAGCCAGCTTGAAGACTTTCCGACACAACTTAAAGCGGCAAGGTACCTGCCAACAAGTGTGGATGAACAACATATACCACTTCTAGAACTACTGTTACAGGTGAGTAACCTGTTTTTTTAGGAGTTCACCTCCACATTGCCGACACCAAACCAGCACACCTCTCCTAAAGAGAACGACCAAGCCTGGGGATGGTAGCTGGTTACAGTAAAAGGGGGCAGTGCTCAGGCAACTCTCCCCAAACAAAGCACTCTAAACACAGGAAACAGGTACATACTTCTTACATCCATACCATTCGAAAGGACAGAGGATGCCTTGGGCCAGCAAAAAGCTGAATTCAACAGGATAGCAAAACAACATCATAAACAAAATCTCAAGAACAACAGGGAAAAACTCATAATCATAGGGGACTCCATGATTCACGGTGTGGACCCCCTCCTGAGACAAAACAAACGTGTGATGTGCAAGTCAGATGTCTCCCAGGAGCATTTGCTTTGGAGGGACACTGACCGAGTATAGTTAAGAGGGAAGAAGTGGGCCTAAACATCCTGGTCCACCTAGGGACCAATGATCTTGCTAGCCGGTCAGTCGAGGAGGTTAAGGAGCACATTGCGCAGCTCGTTGAGAAATTGGTTTCATTTTTGTCCAGCATTGTATTCTCTGAAATTCTGCCTGTTTGGAAAAAGGGAAAGAACAGGCAGACAATCAGAGAGAAAGAGATAAGTGAGCTCAACGCATGGCTCAAGGACTGGTGCCACACAAAGGACATCATTTCATTGGAAACTGGGGCAACTTCTCAGAAAGAGAGTTCTTGAAATTCGACGGCCTCCACCTGACTAAGGAGGGAGTCAGGGTGCTGGGCCAGAAATTTGATGTCCACATGGGACATTTAAACTAGCGGGAAGGGAAATGATGATAGCTCTAGGAGAAGCACACACAGAGCCTGCCGTCTCTTCTCCCTCCAGCTAGCAGCATAGCTACACGCTCCAGGATAGCAAAAGCAGATAGCAGGAAACATGAAACCCTTTCCAACTCTGCAGATGACCAAAGCAAAGGAAAGGGAGGAAACAGAAACATAAAAAAAGGCAAAGGGACAAACAATAAGATCAAGGGGGGCATGACAAACAAAGTGACACATCAAGAATGGTCAGTGCTATGCCTCAGTGTTTACAGTCTGGCTAACAAGATGACTGACCTCACTGCCACAATAGCTGAGGCAGGACTAAACTGAGTTGCCATGACCGAAACATGGTTCACAAACAATCACAGTTGGGAGGTAGCTATCCCGGGGTATAACTTGTTCAGGAGAGATAGGACTGGGAAAAAGGGAGGGGGTAGCTATTTATGTTAAGGATACCATCAATGCTACAGAAGTGCAGTAGGCACAAGGGGGAACAGAGGATCTGTGGATCACAATTGGAGCCGGAAGCTGGAAACTCATTCGGGTAGGAATAACCTGCAGACCTCCAAATCAGGAGGAAGCCAAGGATAAGGAAATTCTGGAAACCATCCTTCAGATGTCAGGCAAAGGGGATGTGGTGCTGGTGGGGGATTTCAATCTGCCGGATATAGATTGGAGTACCCACACAGTGGCATCACAAAAAAGTGGGGAATTCCTAGTCACACTACAGGAAGCAGGCCTAAGTCAACTAGTAACATCATCCACAAGGGGTAACACAATTCAGAATTTGATATTCACAAATAGCGATAGGGTTCTGGGCGTTGAAGTAGGGAACCAACTGGGCAACAGTAAACATAACACGGTATGGTTTAGGGTAAAAAAGACTGAAGATGCCACACACTCCAAACTGAATGTCCTTGACTTCAGGAAGGCAGACTTCACAAAAATGAAGGCCTTCCTGAGGGACAACCTTAGTAACACAACATAAGGAAGCGTTGAGGAATGTTGGACAAGGTTGAATGATGTAATAACCATGGTCACATCACGGTGTGCCCGTCAGGTTAGTAAGAACAAAAGGTGGAAAAAGCCAATATGGTTTTCCAAGGAGGTGGCAACCATGGTGAAAGAGAAGTGCATAGCCTTCAGAAAGTACAAGTAGTCAGGGAACGAGGTGGACAAAACAGAATTCAAACAGAAACTAAAAGAAACAGGAAAATATAAGAAATGCAACAGTTCAGACAGAGGTTAGGATAGCTCAGGAAGTAAAAAAGGGTAACAAAACCTTCTACTGGTACATATGAGAAAAAAGGAAGACCGAAGGGGGCATTGTTAGAATCACTAAAAAGGACGGACAACCCACAGAGCAAGACGGGGAGAAGGCAGAGGCACTCAGTGAGTACTTCTGCTCAGTCTTCATAAAGGAAGCAGACAGAAACGGACCAACAGTAGGCATAAAGAAGTGTCCAATTGAAGGAATAGACACGGGTCCCTTCACAGAGGAAAGGGTCCTAGAGGAAATAGACAAGTTAAAGGTAGATAAAGCTATGGGACCAGATGGGATACACCCAAGAATACTTAAAGAACTTGGGAGAGGACTGGCAGCCCCCATAGAAGTGCTCTTCAACAAATCATTAAGGAGTGGGGAGGTACCAGAGGATTGGAAGAGAGCAACAACAGTACCACTCCACAAGAGTAGAAGCAAGGAACAGCCAGGAAACTACCATCTGGTTACTCTACTGTCAGTCGTGGGAAAACTAATGGAGCCCCTGCTGAAGGAAAGAATTTTAGCTTTTTTGGAGCAAACTGGTCAGCTCGACAAAAATCAATATGGTTTCACAGCGGTGAGGTCCTGCCAGACAAACCTGGTTGATTTTTTCAATTGGGTCACCAAAACAGTGGATCAGGGTGGGGCAGTGGATGTGGTTTATCTGGACTTCAGCAAAGCTTTTGACTCTGTTCCACACAGGAGACTAGTAAAAACAACTGGAGAACATGAGAGTCGGGCCCAAGGTAACGAACTGGGTCAGAAACTGGTTACATGGGAGAACTCTGATAGTATTAGTGAATGGCACTCTGTCAGAAGAGGGTGGCTAGCGGGGTCCCGCAGGGCTCAGTTCTGGGGCCAATCCTCTTCAATATATTCATCAGTGACATTGCAGATGGACTAAAGGGAAAGGTGTGCCTGTTTGCAGATGACACCAAAATTGGCAACAGGGTGGACACACCAGAGGGACAGCATAGCATGGAAGCTGATCTTCGAAAACTGGAGGAGAGGTCCAGGACCTGGCAATTGAAATTCAGTGCCAAAAAGTGCAAGGTCATGCACCTGGGAAAACATAACCCAGGGAAACTGTACTCAATGGGAGGAGAGCAGCTGGTGGCTACTAGGCAGGAGCGAAACCTGGGGTTGATCATATCAGAGGACCTCAAGGTCAGTAAACAATGAGAAAAGGCAGCACTAAAAGCTAGTGGCATCCTGGGATGCATAGGGAAGGGCATCACAAGCCGAAGGCATGAAGTAATCATGCCCCTGTATTGGTCTGTGGTAAGGCCTCACCTGGAGTACTGTGTCCAGTTCTGGAGGCCGCACCTCAGGAAGGACATAGATAGGCTGGAGACAGTACAGAGAAGAGCAACAAAGATTGTGCAGGGCTTGCATCAGAAACTGTACAAGGCAAGACTAGATGACCTCAAATTATACTCCCTGGAGCAATACAGGAATCGGGACAAGATCAAAACATTTAAATACCTTAAAGGCAACAACAGGGTGCATGTACAGAACCTCTTTCAGTTAAAAGACTACAACAGGACTAGAAGGCATGATCTTAGACTTAAGGGAGGAAAGTTCAGGAGCAATACAAGGAAATTCTTCTTCACAGAACGCGTTGTGGAACCATGGAATAGCCCACCGGAAGGGGTGGTGGGAGCCAAGACGGTAGGGGAGTTCAAGCAGTCATGGGACAGACAATGTGGGATACTCAAGCAAGCAGCTAAGTAAGGGGGGGGGGGTTGGAAACCAAGGGCAGACTTGATGGATCATATGGTTCCCATCTGCCTACAACTTCTGTGTTTCTATGTTTCTATAGACATTCATCATATGGGCTGTTGCTGTGTCAGATACGAACATACAAATCTGCCAGCAGAAACAGGCCTCACTGTCTATCAAGTCTGCTCAGTTGTGCAGCTAGCCCCCTCACATTGCAGTTGGCCCACCCTCCCCTCCTCACAGTCACCCTCCACCCTGTCCCTGCCCACCATCTTACAGGATACCACCTCCTTGGGTAGAGTGTTCCACTTAGCTACCATCCTCTCTGTGAAAAAAAGTCACTTCATCTCTCTCTCTCTCTCTCTCTCCTGTATCTTCCCCCTCCAAGCATGCCCTCTCGTGTCACTCACCCTTCTCAATTGAAGAATCCCCTCTGTACTAGTTTTGTTTATCCCCAAGTACTTAGAGGTCTCAGTCATATCCCCCTGTCCCTCCTCTCCTCCATGGAATACATATTTAACTCACTCAGCCTTTCCTCATAGGGTTTGCCCTCCAATCCCTGGATCATCTTTGTCGCCCTACGCTGTACCCCCTTCAGTAATCTGACATCCTTCTTCAGGAGCGGGCACCAGTACTGCATGCAGTACTCCAGGTGTGGCCTAACCAGTGACCTGTAAAGGGGTAGGATCACTTCCCTACTTCTGGAGAAGATTCCCCTTGCAATACACCCCAGCATCTTGTTGGTTTTTGCTGCTGCCTTCCTGCACTGAACTGATTTGTTCATATTACCTGTTGCCTCCCCTTTAGCCAGTTCGTGATCCAGGTCACCATCTTTGTTCCCGCCCCCACATGTTCCAGCTTTCTCCCAGCCTCCCATGTGGCACTGAATCAAAGGCCTTGCTGAAGCCCAAAATACAGGACATCCACTGCATGGCCTTTGTCCAGTTCCCTTGTCACCCAGTCATACTACTTAACTAGGTTGGTCTGGCAGGATCTACCTGAAACAAACCCGTGTTGCTGACCATCCTGGAGAGCATTGTCTTCCAAAAAGATCACCAGCCTCTCTTTCAGAATTGTCTCCATTAGTTTCCCTACAATGGATGTGAGGCTTACTGGTCTTTAATTGCCCGGTTCATCCTTGGGGCTACTTTTATGGATGGGCACCACGTGCACCATTCTCCAGTCTTGTGGTATGCATCCTGTGTCCAGGGAGATATTGAACAGGTCTGCCAGCTGCCCTGCCAAGACCTCTGCAGCTCTTTAAGCACCCTGGGATGAATGCCAGCTGGTCCTGGTGCCTTGTCCACCCTCAGTGCCCTCAGCCCCTCCAGCACCCTGCACTGTGTAATTACTTCATCTGTTCCCCCTTCCCCGCCCACCTACCCCATCCCCTGAGGTAGCTGCCTGCCCTTCTTCGTGAACACAAAACAGAAGTACTCATTTAGTGCTTCTGCCTGCTCCTTCCCTTGCTCTGCCCACCCCGTCTTTGCTAACCCTCATGATCTGGTCCTTGCAGCTCCTTCTCTCCCTTATGTATCTGAAGAAGTAATTGTTCCCGTCCTTGATGCCCTGTGCTAGCCTCAGCTCTCTGGGTGCCTTGGCAGCCCTGACTGGTCTAGTAACCTCTTTGGAGTTCTTCATATACACTTCCCTTGTCCTCCCCACTCCTGGATTTCTTGAACCTCTTAAATGCTGTTTTCTTAGCCCTCATCCCTTCCATGACCTCCTGATTCAACCAACCAGGTTTCTTCACCCTTCCCTTCTTGCTCTGAGTCTTGGTACATGACTTAGTAGCCTGTATCAGCCCTTGTTTCATAATTTCCCATTTTTGACTTGCATCCAAGTGTGGATGAATTCCCGCCATATGCCTCTTCAAAATTTCCCTCATTTTGTTAAAGTCGTCTCACTTGAAGTCAACCACCCTGGATCCCATACTTCCAGCTTCCCTGCCCATGTTGAGTGTGAATGACACCGAGTGGTTATCACTCCCCACCAGTGGGTCTTTCACCCCCAGATCCATTACAGCCTCCCTGTTTGACAGTACTAGGTCCAGGATTTTTTCCAGCTGAGTCAGTTCGTGGACCATCTGCATCAGGAAACTGTCCTGGAATGCTCGTAGGAGGACTTGCACGCGAGGTGGCATGGGTGCTCCATCTACCCCTAGTAGATTGAAGTCCCCCACTATCATGGTGTTCCCCTTCCTGCAGACCCTCCTAATTTGCTCAGCCAACTCCCTGTCCAGGTCATCCACTTGAGCGCGTGGCCTGTACACTTCCCCCATCCTCAGTGTCCTACTTTTCGAGTCCTGAAACTGCATCTTTGAAGCCTCGGTCCTCCCCTTCTCCCCCTCTTCCCTTGCACACCTTATCCCCTCCATTACGTAGATCACTACCCTCCCTTTCCCCTTACCCCTATCCTCTCTGTATATTCTATACCCTGGAAACATCAGATCCCAGTCTTGGCATTGGGGGGCCCAAGTTTCAGTGATGGCCATAATGTCCACCACCCCCACTGCCAAGAGAGCCTGTAACTCAGATGATTTGTCCCCAAGGCTTCCTGCATTCAGTGAGAGAAGTCCCACAACTTGTTCTCTTCCCTAGCCCGATATTCCTCACCCTTAACCCTCCCCCGTGTCCCTTCCATGGTACCTTCCCTGTTAGCATGGGGAGTAAGCTCATTCAGCTTCCCTCTCTGGCGGTTCTGCAGTCCTGCTGCACACTCACAACTCCCCACACTTAGTTTAAATCCACCTTAGCTGCTATGTATTCCCCTAGCCTCTGCTTCAAGCCCCCCTGCCCCTCCTTACTCAAATAGTGTTGCCCCATCCTCCCACTAGCCCATACCCTTTGGTTCAACACCACTCCCCCAGCCAAGTGTTAAACTCTGCTATCCTTACTTTTCTCGCCGTGCTTGCTCTTGGTACTGGGAATACTTCCAAGAAGGCCACTGATTTCCCTGCCTCCTCACACAACTTCCCAGTTCCTTGAACCTCTCTCTCACCAACATGACCGTATTAACCCCCACCAAAGTCATTTGTACCCAAGTGCACCACTACGTGCGGTTTCTCCCTTCCACGCCTAGCACACTTAAGGATTGACTATTCCGTTCTCCTCGTTGTCAATCCAGGTACTGACTCCATCCATATTCGACAATGCTGCTTCCCTTTGCTTCCCCATCCGACTCCTTTTAGGATTGAGTCCCCCAGCACTAGAAACATAGAAGCTGACGGCAGATAAGGACCATAAGGCCCATCCAGTCTACCTTATGAATGTGCCATAGGCCTTTAATCTGTCAAAGGCCTATTTATTTATACTCATCTTTATTTCTGCCTTATGCCTATCTGAAGCCCTGCACTGTATTTATATCCACCACTTCCTGAGTTAGGCCATTCCATGCATCCACCACCCTTTCTGTGAAAAAGAAATTCCTCACATTACCCATTAATTGGCCTCCCTCTAATCTCATGCTGAGTCCTCTTGTCTTGCTATTTTTCTTGTATTGAAACATGTTAGACTCTTTCACCTTATTAATGCCCTTAAGAAATTTGAATGTTTCGATCATATCACCTCTCTCCCTCCGTTGCTCTAGGGTATACATATTGAACTCTATTAATCTGTCTTCATATGTTTTCTGGTGCAGCTCCTGCATCACTTTGGTTGCCCTTCTCTGGACTGCCTCCATTTTGTTAATGTCCTTGTGAAGGTGCGGCCTCCAGCACTACACGCAGTACTCCAGATGGGGCCTAACCAGTGTCTTGTAAAGAGGGATTATTACCTCCTTATTATTACTTGTGATACCCTTACTAATACACACCAACATCCCTCTAGCCTTACCTACTGCATTTGTGGTCTGCTTGGATGATTTCAGGTCATCTGTTATGATGATGCCCAAGTCTCTTTCCTTCTTTGTGATTGCCAGCAACTCCCCTCCCAACCTATAGGTAGCTTTAGGGTTTCTCTTCCCTATGTGTATGATCTTGCACTTCTTTGCATTAAACCCCAGTTGCCACTCTTCCGACCATTTTGCCAGTTTTTCCAGATCTCTTCTCATTCTACCCAACCCATATGGATCATCTGCTCTGTTGCAGATCTTGGTGTCATCTACAAACACACAAACCTTACCCTCCAGTCCATCTGTAATGTCACTGATGAAGATATTGAAGAGAACAGGCCCCAGGACTGATCCCTTAGGTACCCCACTTGTGACTTGCATCTCTTCTGACTGTATACTGTTTACCACCACTCTCTGTTTTCTGCCCACCAACCACTTTGCCACCCAGTTGACCAACTTCTGACCCACCCCGAGCCTATCTAACTTATCAATCAATCTTTTATGTGGAACAGTATCGAAAGCTTTGCTGAAGTCAAGGTAGGCGACATCAACTGCACCCCCTTGGTCCACCACTCTGGTTACCCAGACAAGAAATCAATGAGATTAATTTGACAGGACCTTCCTGTTGTAAACCCATGCTATCTTGAATCCTGTGCTCCTGTGGATTCCAGGTGTTGCACTATGCTTTCCTTAAGGAGTGCCTCCATAATCTTCCCCACTACTGAGGTAAGACTGAGTGGTCTGTAGTTCCCTGCCTCCTCCATACTGCCACTCTTGTGGAGCGGGATCACATGAGCCCTTCTTCAGTCTTCTGGGACCCCGCCCCCCTTCTTACATTTGGGCCCTCTCACCATCCTACTATCTTTACTCCCGTTTTGAACGACCATCCTGTCTCACCTAATCACGGCTCAGTCTGTCCATTCTGCTATGCCCCCACATCTTCCAGCTGGTCTGCCCCCTCAGTCCTTCCCCTTTCATCTACCCTAGTTGTGCCCTTTCTCCCGTTGCCCCCTTCATCTTGGTTGGGCCCCCCCGTACTCTCCCAGCATCATCACCCCCCTTTTCCTTCATTGGTGGGTTCCTTTTTTCCTTCCACCTCCCCTGCCTTGTACCCTTTGCTTTCTCTTCTCCACTTACTCCCCATATCCCTGTCACCTTCTTCTGTCTGACTGTTGCCCCCTAGGTTTCCATTACCCCCTCCTCCATGTGCCAGATGTGGTGAGTTGGGATGATATTTTACTGAGAAACAAAATTGAAAGTACCAGAAAATCAAATCAGAAGCCAAAACCTCAGAATTCTTAGTTGATCAGAATTGCAAGCAGTGCAGTCTGGTGGCAGTGCATTGTCTTGGGACCTGGGAGATTACAGGTTCAGATTTTGCTAGAGCCAAATACTCACTGAAGTGAATGACCTTCGACAAATCACTGAACCTCTCAGTGTTGTAGTCTGCCCAGTTGCAGAGCTGGGTGGAAGCAGGACCCCAATGGAAATGAAATATTGCATCTCAGCTGGACTCTTCTAAGTAAGTAAAATGTAAAAAATAAAACTCTAGGCATAATGTGCCATCGCTCAGTATATGAGGATCAATTGAAACAGTTTGCTGTTGAGTGAGAGGTTATGGGCTTTATGTAAAGAGATTGTACTTGGAAAACTGGAGCCGGATTTTAACTACCAGCAGACAGCACCTTCTTGAAATGCTGACCATTCAACGACCATTATGACTGTGTTAAAATCTGTATATGACAGACTAAATTTTAAAATACACATGCAAATCACATCAGTTCAAAATTTAAACCACCAGCATTAAGATATTTCCAGACTATTTGTCGGAGACTGAATGGGGCCAGACTTAGTTAGGAAACCCGTCTACTGTTTCAGACACCTGAACAGTTGCCTTCTTTCTAAAAGCAGCATGGTTGCAAGTAAATCTTATGGAGGCAAGTATTTCTTTTCTTAGGCCCAGATGATGGTAAGAAACTCCTTCATCCCAGTTGAGGAGTAAGATTTCAGCATCTAGTTGGAGCTCAAATGGTTCCACTGAAGCTACCATCTGTGTTCCTGTAAAATCAGATTGTGCTAATTTTCCTCTTCAGGAGAACCCAGCCAGATTGGATTGTATTTTTCTTTCAACATTAAAATGAAAACCTGAGCCAAGTATTTGCATGTACATTTTCATTGACTAGACTAGGATCCAGTACCTTGACGCTCACTGATGCCTCTGTTGGAACTGTGGTTCCGTTCTACAGTACATGCTTGGTGTTTTTCTCTTTTCTTGCTTTCTTTAAAGGGACTTTTAAAAATGTTTTGTTTTCTGTGAAACTGAATATTGAGCACTTGTCTCATTCTCTAATTCTAAATTGTGTTTTGGGATAAGACAGGTGAGAGGAATCAGTGCCTTATTGGCTTCTACCTAGCTCTATGAATTTGTTATATTCTCTACCAAGGAATTACAAGTGCTAGCCCTTTCTGTTGGTTATAAACATTTGTTATTCAGTCATTCTGATGTATTGCTTAGTAGTGGATTCATAGTTCTGTTTTCAGTGTTTGTTACCCCCCCAAAATGTGGAAAATTTCACAGGGTATAGGAGGGATATTACTATGTATAGTAAATTAAATGCTCAAAAAAAGTTTAAAAAAATTGGTGTCGATGAGCTAGTGTACTGTAGGTGCAACACTATTACTGTATCTAGATTGCAGACTATAGTGAACCCAGCAGAGGATCTAGACATGCTTCTTATGCAGACTAGCCTACATTTTATACTTAACATAATTTGTTAAAGAATGATCTATGTTTGATTCAGATGGCTTTTGAGCTATTGGTTATTTAATCAGTAAGGCATGGCAGAGTGTGGGTTATTGAGGGATTTACCCACACCTTGTATGGGTGTGTCACGTAGCACAGGCAAGTAAATTAACCACACCAGTAGTAGATAATTCCCCCAATTACCCACATTCTGTAATGCCTGATTGTGGTTATTCAATGGGCCCATGTGCAAAATAAATTTCAATATGTTTAACTGTGTTTTGTTTTTTTGTTTTTTTTAGTAAATGCTCTTTCTCAGTTGTGGGTCATTGCAGGATTTACCCTAAGGTAGAGACCTTAGCTGACCAATCAAAATACAGGATTTTTTTTATCTCTGTTGTATTATTTTCTTTCAACTCATGAATATAAATTGTTTAAATAATTAGAGTTAAACTGACATGGATAGGAAACACCAAGACAAGACAAACGTTGAAACATAGCTGGTGATAAACTCACAATCTAATAGTTTTATGGTTGATGTGTAAATGAACTCCTTCCTTGCTGTGCTGTTTACTTGTAATGCACTCGTATTTTACTTATTCTAATATGTAATGTTATGTTTCTTATAGTTCAAATTGTGCTGTTAACAGAAACCCATTAGAAATGAATGTTTGCTCAACAGGGCTTCCTTTTCTATTAGTAAATTAATCTGTTTACTTCTGCCACTGTTGACAACATTCTAGACATTTTTTTAACTTAGTAGAGGTACAAAAAATGAGTAGCTGTTTTAGAATTGAGACGTTTTTAAAATAAGGCAGCTTAATTTTTTTTTTAAACAGGAATGCATATGGTAATCTTTTTAAAACTTAATATGACATCATGAGGACAGTGAGTTATATGACTACACCTAACATTACATCATCAGAAAAAAATACAATAACTATTACACAACTGCATAAATAAAGAATTACTGTGATATTTAGAGGGAAGAGTTTCTGGGAAAGTACTGCAATGGACTTAACCCAAATAGCACAGTATTTGTCATTTCTTCTGTTTTATTATTCTCTAGGGGAATCAGACTGAGGCTAAATTTTATTTGTAATGAAGATTATAGATGTTGTAGGAGGACACAGTATAGTATAGTAAAGTATATCAGTATCTCTGTAAATATTTTTGGTATAAAGTAATGCTGCCGTACCTTGGCACGCAAAGTCATCACCCTTGATGCAACAAAATGTGACTTTATTGGCCAAATTTGCTTGGCTTCTATAAATGTTTATATAAAATAAATTAATGGAACCTAAATATCCATTTCATTTGAAGGTTCACCTGGTGCATTGGCTATGTCAGATTCCAGATCTATGCCAGTCCTACCTAAGTATGACTTTGCAAGAGCAAAGTTTAGCAGGAAGTGTCTCACAGAACGGAACGTCGATACTGAAATTGAACCAACTGATAGTCCACTGTAAGTAATATGGATAAAAATAATGCTACTTGGAAATTCATTGTGGTATAGACATATAATCCTGGAAAAACTTGAAGGTTAATGTTTATTAGTTTTGGAGTGCTATAGTTAAGATTCACTTTCATTTCTGTAGAAGAACTTGATGTCTGCTGGCCTAATGAATGTCTTCATGCTGCTGTTTGGGAGACCTAGGAATAGGCAGAGGAACCAGACTGAGTAGTAGAAGAAAATTGGTATTACCACATGCTTAGCTTATCCAGAGCCTTATTAACATCAAGCTGAATAGTAAAATCATTCAAACAACATGAAGTCTTGCTGTATTCTGACTATCTGCAGTTCGCTCCAGCCTTTAAACTGCCCCGGAGAACAAAGGGTTAACTTTCTATGCAGTGCATAGAATGCTGAGCTCGAGCTCAGTTGAGGTGTCTGTCTGCAGTCCTTTGAAACCCAACCATCAGATTCTTTACTCCACCTCACTGTACAGTCGCTCTGGAGATTTCTCCTTCAGCTCAGTTCAAAAGTCGGTTAAAGTGTCAGTTTTAAGCCAAAATTAGTTCAGATTTAATCCGCATAGTCGATTCAGGCTCTGTCTGCGGTACCGTGAGTACTAGATAGTAGTTTCTGATTACTGTGTGGAAATTGTAAATTTTAAAGTCTCCTAATTCTGTACCTCCTGTTAATAGAAGGATGGATAAGAGGTACACCTTATCAGGCTCAGACACGGAGTTTTTCTACCAAAAATGCAGCCATGTTGGGGTCGTGCAGGCTACAGCCTGTGACAGGGCTAATGTCCCCTTGGCTTCACACCCCCCAGATAAAGACTCCAGGAGGATGGATGCCTTGGCAAAGAAGCAGTACATGGCATCTTCTTTGGGACTCAGGCAGGCTAATTATATGGCCTATACAGCCAGGTACCAGAAGTCCAGGTGGGACACTGTACTGGCATTGGCTAAACAGGTCTCCCCCCCAGCTGGCCAAGGGGCTGGAGGAGGTGGCTGCGGATGGGATTGAGGCATCTAAGGTACAGTTCCATGTTGCTGTGGACTCCAGTGATGTGTCATCAAGAGTCATTGCTACATCTGTTGCTCTTCAGAGAATGGCTTGGCTCAGATGTACTAGCCTCTCACAGGACACCCAGGCTAAGGCCATGGATTTCCCTGTGGAAGGTAAGTCTTTGTTTGGGGAGCAGACAAAGAATTACATGAAGAAAATGGAGGAATATAGGACTACTTATAGGAGTGCACAGGCCAAGGAGAGGCAGGCAACTCCTCAAAGGCAGCATTCATGGGGCAGGGGCAGGCCTTTTCATAGGCCTTTCTACCAAGTACAGGCTTCTTCTCCCTTTTCACAGAGGGGGTTCTTCAGAGGGAGAGGCAGAAGGGGGGTGAGCAGGGCTGCATCTACTCCTCAGCCTAAGGCCCCTGCCAAGCAGACACCCTGGTGGGTCTGCCTGGGTCAACTCTCCTGTCCCTGTAGGGGGCAGGCTGGCTTACCTCGTCCAGGACTGGGTGTCTGTCACTTCAGACAAGTGGGTCCTGGAAGTGGTAAGCCAGGGACTGGTTCTCAACTTCAAAAAATTTCCAAAGATGAGAGCCAGATCTTTTCCACCTGCAAGTCTCTCTGAAACCCTTACCCTAGAGGCAGATATTTCATCTCTTCTGGCCCTAGGAGCCACATACAGAGTTCCTACCCTACACTGTGGCAAAGGTCTGTACTCCAGGTACTTCCTTACCCCAAAAAAGACAGGGGAGTGGCGACCCATCCTAGATCTAAGATACCTGAACAAACATCTTTTAAAACCAAGGTTCAAGATGGTGACTCTGGGAATAATTCTTCCCTCTCTAAGGCCAGGGGACTGGCTAGCCTCCCTGGACCTCAAAGATGCCTACTTTCACATTCCCATCAGGTGCTCCCACAGAAAGTATCTCAGGTTCAAGTTGCCCTCAGGCCATTATCAGTTCAAAGCAATGCCCTTCGGCCTAACATCAGCTCCAAGGGTTTTTACAAAGTGTCTGGCAGTAGTAGTGGCCTTTTTAAGAAGGCAGAAGATTTCCATCTTTCCATATCTGGATGACTGGCTCATAGTGGGTCAGTCTAAAGACCAAGTCAAGTCAGACCTGCAAGTGCTATCTTCCCTGGGGTTTCTTCTCAACCTTCCCAAGTCAGTCGTCAAACCAGTGCGGCTCCTTACCTTTATAGGGGCAGAGCTAGATACTGTCAAAGCAAGAGCCTTCCTTCCCCTGGAAAGGACAAGAGTTCTTGTGGAACTGGCTTCTTCCTTCAGCCTTCAGGTGTCTTGACCAACAAGGCACTTCCTTCAGCTCTTGGGCCACATGGCAGCTTCTACAGCAGTGGTCCAAGGGGCAAGATTTCAGATGAGGGACATTCAGTTCTATCTGAGGGCTTTTTGGTCCCAAAAGAAGGACCCTCTTACCAAACAGATTCCAGTGACTCGGACGCTGATCCAGGCCCTCCAATGGTGGCAGGATCAGGACAATTTAAGGCAAGGGGTCCCATTTGTCACTCAGTCTCATTCAGTGGTCCTTACCATGGATGCTTCCCTATTGGGGTGGGGAGCTCATCTGGGAGCTCTCACAGCCCAGGGACCGTAGTCCCCTCAGGGGTCCCTTCTTCATATCATTCTTCTCTAACTCAGGGCAGTTTTTCTGGCCCTGCAAGCCTTTTCTAAGACTGTGCAGAACAAGGTGGTTCAGGTCAGAACAGACAATACCACAACCATGTGGTACATCAACAAGCAGGGAGGCACTCAGTATACGGCCTTGTGCACGGAAGCCATGAAATTGTGGTCCTTGGCTTATTCCTTGCAGACCTCTCTGATAGCAGTCTACCTTCCAGGAAAGGACAATGTGCTGGCAGATGCACTGAGCAGGATCTCCCAGGGCCATCACAAATGGTCCCTGGACCCCCTGGTGTTGAAAGTGATTTTTTCAAAGTGGGGCACTCCAGAGATAGATCTTTTTGCAGCCCCAGACAATCACAACTTCCTCTGTTTTGTTGCAGACCCCCAGTCTTGGGTTCAGTCCCTCTGGATGCTCTGATTCTGAACTGGGAAGGGAAATTTCTGTATACCTTCCCTCCCTTTCATCTTCTGTTCAAAGTTCTAGTCAAAATAAGGTCACAACCTTGCAAGGTGATTCTGATTGCTCCAGACTGGGCCAGACAGCCTTGGTACCCCCTGTTGCTGTCTCTTCCCAGGAATTACAACCTGTTAACCTCCTCTCAGGGGAGGATTTGGTACCCCAATCTTAGATCTCTCGATCTCAAGGCATAGCTCTTGAAGAGTTAGAGTATGCAGACTTGCGTCTGTCTCAGGAGGTTCTGGATATTCTCAAAGTTTCTCAAAAACCCTCCACCAGAAAGACTTGTAACTCCAAATGGAAAAGATTCAGCATTTGGTGTTCAAAGAAGCACATTTCCCCAGACACTGCTGAATTGCCTACAGTTTTGGATTATATGGTCCATCTTAATGGCCTAGGCCTCATACCAGCTACTCTCAAGGTACACTTGTCAGCTGTTTCTGCTTTTCTGTCAGTGGGGAAGTCTTCCTCACTGTCATCTCCTGAAACCTGTTTCCACAGTTAAATTGACTCACTGTTTTTGTTCCTAAATCTTGTGATGCTTCAGATTTTACTATTGAACCTGTGTTACTGCTGATATTACTGTCGGTGTTATTACTGTTTGTGTTCTACTCAGCCTGAACTGCTGACACCCCCCCCCCCCAATCTTTGTCCTTTAAAGCTTCTTTTTATTTTCTCTTCCTCCCTGCCTAGACTCCTCCAAAAGATTCGACAAGTCCACCATCCCCCTATTGAGTCAACCCCTGCAGTGCTAATTGCAGCCACTCACCTCCCAGTCTTTTCTTCAACCCCACCCACAGACTAGCTAACTAATCTATTGTCTCCTACTGCACTCCCCTGCCCCAGCTGATGCTCTGCCGCCAGTTCCCTCCTCCTCCGTCTTTGTGCAACTAATTACTCTCCTCTCTCTCAACCTCTCTCATTTCTTTTCTTTGCAGGGAGTCCGCCAGAACGCACGGCACGACTGCTGTTAGCGGCGCCCTATGGCCACAACTCCGGCCGCCGCACCAGACAAACCTCAAAGCACAGACCGCCCTCCTGGAGCCCTAGACCAGATCCCTGCACCAGGTACAACCGCTTGCTTGCTGCGGAGCCTGGTTCTCCTTTCACTGCCTCCTGATAGGTCGCCGCAAATCCTAGCGGCCTGTGATTGGGCGCTATGGACTCTGGCAGCATGACCATTGGAGCGCTATTTTGCCATACTCTGCCGACCTGCTGCCTTGTACTTGGTGGATACTTTGGGTTGTATTTTGTCCCACCCCCACCACCCCTTCCCAGGCCTCCTTTAAATAGGCTTGTCACCCCTCCCACTCTGGGTGCTGCCCTCACATTGGATTAGCCATCCCTGTGTGCTGCCCTCCCATTGGATTAGCTGTCCCTGTCCCTTGCCACTTATGCTCCTCAGCTGAACATCACACTGTGCCCTGACTATCTGCTACTTCCTCTCCATATCCAACCCTTATTAAGCAAACCCCCTCTCCCATCCTTTATCTCCCTCGGACCCTGATTCGTCCTCCGACTGAATAATGCTTTTCCAGACGCTTTTACTGACTATGTGCTTTACCCCCTGTTACATTTCCTTGGGGAGCAACCCAAAACAATCTCATCCTCATCATGCGCCCCTCTATGCCCTGCATAATAACCTTGGCATGACCACAGGGATATATATCATGGATAGTTCCAACCGCTGCTCCCCTCTGCACACTTTGGCTACCTTCTGATACTAACTGCGCACTGCCCACCGATTATCCCCCTGACCAAGTTTGTACACTACAACCTATCCAAACAGTGGTGGCACTGTAGCGACGGAAGGCATAGGAGCAAAACAAATAGGCAAATCTACAAGATGCTGAAATCCTTTCTCCTACAAATTCTTCTTATGCTGCTCCTGCTCTCAGGAATGTTCACCCCAACCCAGGACCACCTGGGCAGCCAGCAGAGTCACCAAGTAGAAGGACAGGGACACTCACCATGGCATCTATCAACGCCTGCAGCATCCTCAACAAACTTGATTCCCTCCAAACATGGATCCTACAGCACAACCCTGATGTCCTCTCAGTTGTGGAAACATGGCTAAACCCTAAAATCCCCGATACCTCAGTCTCTATCCCTGGCTACTGCATTTTCAGGCAAGACAGGATTGCTAAATGGGGTGGGGGCTGTGCCATCTATCTTAAGGATACCCTTACGGGTCACATCATCCCATCCCTAGCCTGAGCAACTCCTCTCAGGTCCTCACAATCAAAATCCTCCTTGGTGCACATAACAAGGAACTCACTGCCATCTCGGTTTACCTACCCCCAAGAGACCAGGCCGCTGGCTTCCATAGCATCATGGAATATCTAAGGGTCCAGCAACATAACTCTGAAACCATAATCATGGGTGATTTTAACATTAACTGGCTCTCCGCTGAGGCTGCTTCCTATAAGGATGTAGCCCGCGACACATCACTTCACTCAATTGGTCAGTGCCTTCACTAGGTGTAACTATAGGACAGGCTTCCTTACGCTTCTAGACTGGATTCTGTCTAACCGCCCTGAACGCATTTCCAGTGTTTCTGTACTCCCAGATACAATAAGTGACCACTCGCCTGTCATCTGCTCCTGGTCAAACAAATTCCACAAGCCCCCTCCCAAGCTTATCTATACCAGGGTTATCAAATAAGGGCACCTCCAGCTGCTAAAATCCTATCTAACCAGACTGAACTGGGCAGTGCTTGACTCCCTCAGTGACACCAACAAAGCCTTGGACCTATTTATCAAACATTGCAGTGAAGCCTGTGACATCTATGCACCAGTGAAAAAGATGAAGGTCAAAGGACAGACCAACCCCTGGGTTACTACTGACCTTTTAACTCAACTCAAGCACAGAGACCACCTCTGGCATTGTGCTCGTGCAACTCCGACGCAAGTAAACATACAAATATACAAAGCAGCCAGAAATGATTGCACTCAAAAAATACAGAATGCTAAACGCATCTATTATAAAGAGGCTCCGACCAACTCTTGGGGTCAGGGAAAAAAATTCTGGAACAACCTGAAAGAACTCACAGGCAAGGATCCCAAAGCACCACCCACTATGCTCAACCTTCATGGCACTCCTACACTCGACCTAGGTACCATCACCAGCACTTTTAATAATGCATTTACAAACCTGGACAGTGTCCTTCCACCTAATTTTTTTCGACAACCTCCCCTCTAGCTCCTCCCATGTGACCCCCCAACTAGAACGTACAACCCCAGAGTTTTTTTTAAGGAGGTCCCACCACAAGTAGCTAGAAACTACATTCAAAAGGCCATCGGCAAACAAGGGTACAGTGGTGACTCCCTTGACCTGAAACTGCTGGCAAAAGTCCTCGATGAAATCTTAGAACCACTTACAAAGATCTTCAGTCTCTCACTTAGATTGGGCCATTTCCCCTCTCTCTGGAAGAAAGCCACTGTCACACCGGTTCACAAAAGCGGAGATAGGATGCTCCACACCAATTACAGACCTATCTCACTCCTCCCCCCACTATCTAAAGCGCTGGAGCGAATAGTGTCGGACCAACTAGTTGAATTCCTGGATAAGTACAATGTACAGTGCCCAAAGCAGCATGGCTTCAGAAAAGGGCACAGCACCACCACTGCACTACTGGAATTTACAACTTTCATCCACGCTACGCTTGACAAAATTGTTGGGGGGCAGTATTTATAGCCCTGACCAAGGCCTTCGACACAGTTAACCACCCCCTACTGCTCAGGCAACTGTCCTCCATTGGGATCTCCAACGATGCCCTTCCATGGTTGACCAGCTACCTTGATAATCAGATCCAACGTGTAAGGATTGCAGGGATCTCTTCAGATGAGAAACTGGTCTGCTCCGGAGTCCCCCAGGGGTCTGTTCTTCATCAACAATCTCCCCAGTGCCTGCCACCAAAAAATATTACTCTACACAGACAATGCAGTCCTGTTTTCCAGCCACCATGACATTACACTCTGAATCCCAGCTGCAGCTCGACTTCAAGCTCATCGAAGGCTGGTTCAACTCTCATAAACTTGTCCTGAACCACAGCAAGACCAAAGCCATGTCCTTCTGTAACCGATGGAGCAGGCACAACTCTCTGTCCTTCACCATCAAGAACCACGCTGGGAACCCACTCGAACATGTCAAGGAGTTCAAATACCTTGGTATTACCCTGGATAGTACCCTGTCCTACACTCGGCATATTGACACTGTTGCCAAGACCGCCAATATACGGATTGGACTGCTACACAAACACAAGCACTATATGCCTGTGGATGCCCTTAAACTAGCCATCTACAGCTCTGTCACATCTATCATTGACTACGGCCTTGCCATTTATGGCTCTGCCTCAACAAGTGCCCTCCACAGGAGCTCACTTTCTCTCAACAAAGCCTGTAGACTACTAATGGGCGTGGCCCGACAAACTCACACCTGTGACCTCTATGCACAGGCCAGCTGGCTACTCCTACTCAGCAGAATACAATACCAGACCTGCTTAATTACCAAAAAGATTCTCCTCGGTCTCATGCCACCTGGTGTTGGCTCACTCCTTACTACCTTCAGTGGCACTCAACAAACGCGTGGTGCCCAATCATTAACCTTTCAGGTTCCCAGATGTTGTACCTCCATGGGTCAGCGGTCCTTTATCTATAGAGACGCTCAATGGTTCAATTCCCTCAATAAAGAAGCACTTTCCTCTACTACACTTGGACCCTTCAAAAGGAATCTCAAACTTTACCTCACCTCTACCACTCAATGTGACTGTTTCTCTGAATAGAGATCTCTCTAAATACCTCCCAGCTCACACATGTCTCACAGCCCGCCCTTTCCCAGTCTTATTCCCTCTGGCATCGGGCCTTCCTTGTGACTCCTTTCCTGCTTCGCATCTCCACTGGTACAAGACATTTTCCACCACCTTCTGACAGTGGCCCATTAGCCTGCCTACTCCCCCCCCCAACCCGGTCGCACGCCTGCAATACTAACTGCCTCTTGTGCCCTCTATCTCTTATTGTTACCACAGCCAGCTGCCTACTCAAGCTGCTCGTTGTATGAATATTATCTCAAAGTATGTTATAACTGTATATCTTTATTCTTTTTCTTTTAGTTGTTTTGGTTGTTTATTGTGCATTCTTTTACTACCTCTGTATGTATATTGCCCCTCATCCTTTGACGTGGAACCTTTGTAAACGAGCAGTTTCTGCTCAAAGGTATTTGTAATCCAAGAATTTAATAAATAAATAAATCTCATCCTGTGTTCTGTAAATTTTTCAAGGGATTGCTTCATACCAATCCTCTCTTCAGGGATCCTGCCCCTGCCTGGGACTTGAATGTTTGCATTGCTCAACTGATGCAACCTCCCTTTGAGCCTATGTCCTCAGCAGAGCTTAAGTACTTGACTTGGAAAACTGTGTTTTTGGTAGCCATTACCTCTGCCAGACGTATCAGTGAACTGCAAGCCCTGTCAGTGGAACCTGATTTTATCTCTTTCCATAGAGATAAGGTGGTCCTTAGAACCAATAGGAGGTTCTTGTCCAAAGTGGTTTCAGACTTCCACTTGAATCAGTCTATGTCTCTCCCTGTCTTCTTCACTGATCATTCTTCCTCAGGAGAGAGGAGGCTACACAGTCTGGATGTTAAAAGAGCCCTTAGCTACTACATAGAGCGTACCAAGGGTCACAGGTTTGATTCCCTCCAGTTATTCTCACTTATGGAGAAGTGGGAAAGGGCAAACCTGCCACCAAAAGAACTATTGCCAGGTGGATTGTGTCTTGTATACAATTCTGCTATGAGAAACTGGAAAAGATTCCACCTCAGGCCTGAGGGCTCACTCTACAAGAGGTACAGCTGCTTCCCTGGCTGCTGCCAGGGATATCCCTCTGTTAGAAATGTGTCAAGCAGCCATCTGGAAAACAGTCCATACCTTTACCAAGCATTACCCTCTGGATATCCAGGCTAGGAGTGATGCTTGGTTTGGCATAGCAGTACTTCAGAGCCTATTCCCAAAGTAGGTTCTCTCCCTCCTCCATGGAGGTACTGCTTCATAGTCTGCAGATAGTCAGAATACAGCAAGACTTCATGTTGTATGAAGAAAAAATTACTCACCTTAGTAACTGTGTTTCTTCTAATGGAGTCTTGCTGTATTCTGTCCTCTCTCCCTACCTCCCCTCTCAGAACCTGGTTTTTGGGAAGTGGGTGGGCAGGTGCAGTGTTGCACCCCAGAGGTGCTTCTGGCAGACCCTCCCTTTTATTTGGGTGTTTTATGGTATTATTATCCTCTTTGGATTGGTTTTTAGTTTTGGGTTTCCAGACTTGAGTCTTCCTGGGGAGTCCAAAACTTTTTGTTGCCAGTTGGTGTGTTAAAAATTTTACAATTTCCACATAGTATAGTTAATGAGTTTTTGCTCTTAAGAATCTGACGGTTGGGTTTCAAAGGGCTGCAGACAGAGACCTCAACCGAGCTCGAGCTCAGCATTTTATGCACTGCATAGAAAGTTAACCCTTTGTTCTCCGGGACAGTTTAAAGGCTGGCGCTAACTGCAGATAGAATACAGCAAGTCTCCATTAGAAGAAACACAATTACTAAGGTGAATAATTTTTTCTTATGTGGATCAAGTCCTGGTTGAGTAACAGGTCACAAATTGTAAGAATAAATGGTCACGATTCTGAGAGAGTACATGTCATCAGCGGTACCCCCTCAAGGTTCTGCACTGAGACCTATTCTATTTAATATCTATATATCCAGTATGTCTACATCAAAAGGGGGATGGATGGCAAAATTTGCGATGACTCAAAGGTAGGGCACATAGTGGATAGTGATGAAGAAATTGCATCATTTCAATCAGAGCTGGATGAACTGTACAGGTGCTTGCAGGGTTTTAAATAATTGATTAGCAGTTTTTTCCTTGGGACAATACTAACTGTACAGAAAGCATTTACAGTATATGGGTTTTCTAGAAGTGTTAAGTTTGTTAAACACAGTGAGGCAAGTGTTATGTAGTTTCACAATGTTTTAGAACTTTTATGAGCAAAACACTAATGAATTTTTAGAGTTAAAATAAAACCCTGGTTCAGTGCAGTATAAAATGTGTTCCAGTCTGAAAAAGTGCATTGTGATGCACTTACAGCACAAAAATAAGAGAGCAAAATATTACTTAGGAGGAACCATCTTGAGGGCTTCTGAATGTGAGAAAGGCCTGGGCATTTATGTTTCTACTGTCTTAAAGTAGACAATGTGATAATGCAACAGTCAAATGCAATAACATTGTAGGTTGTATTTTTTTGTAGTATTACAAGTAGGGACAGTGAAATGATACTCCCCATGTATAGAGCTGTGGTGTGACCACATTTGGAGTATTGTGCTCAGTTCTGGTCACCACAAATTATAGGAGATATTTAAAAATTTGAAATGGTACAGAGAAGGCTATCCAAAAAAATCAAAGGTATGGGAGGTCTGTCATATGACACAGTGAATAGACTAGGACTGTTTCAAGATGCAGAGACTGCGCGAGGTGACTTCACAGCTGTGTACAAATCAATAACAAAGGATGATCTAAAGGAATGTTTTCATCTTGAGTTCAAAGAACAGGGAAAAGAACTACAGGACCTAAGTGCCAGTTGATAGAGCATACTTACAACATAGAAAAGAGAGGAAAATTGTTCACACAGAGGGTGGTACAAGTTTAAAACAATTTACCTGAGGCATTAGTCATGAGTGTCAGTTTGCAAAAGTTCAAATGTGGTTTAGATAAGTACAGTATCTCTTGGAGGGAGGGATCCATGGATACAACCATTGAAATGTGCAGTGGACAAGCTAGATGGGCATATGCTCCCTCTTGTTGGAAGATCCTGTGTTACTCTGCATGAAGACCATCTCTTTAGACTGCATAGCGACCACACTGTCCACTAGGAAGACTGTGCTTGGGGGGGGTGAGGGGTTAAATTTCAGGGGTAGCCAGTGGCAAGGAGGTAGGTGAGGGGGAGACCTAGCTCTGCACTGGGAGTTGACCGAAAAATAAAAATAATAGAATGTGTGTTTTCTCCACACATGTGTATGTCCCCCACTTCGTGGTGCTGACTAAGTTTAGGCACCACAATCCTTCTAGCTGGAGCAAGAACAGTTGGCCTCATTCGTGATGGACACCGAGTAAATTGGACACCTGGGCAGCCATTTAGTGAAACGCAGTAGTTTAGGCCATGAACAGTTGTGATTTTCCATGAGCAAAGCTTGCATGAAAGTCATGATTGTATTAACCACATGGAGGTGAAACAGTTACTGCTTATCTTCTTTATTGTTGCCTCAGCAGAAAGACAAGTATCACACTACATCAGCAAACAGGAAAGAATAAAAAGGTTCTGCAAGAAACAGAACATTCCACCAGTTTCCCATGCTTCCACCTCACACACTGCAGTGCACAGGGGTATATCAGTCCAGGTCAGCATTACCCCTTCCTCTTTCCTTCTGCCAACAGGAGTAATATTTCACTTAATGGCATCACTTATTTAGTTCTGTCTGTCATTCACTTCTTTGATCAAGGAAAAGTGCTTTCTGTTCTAGTTCGTCAAATTCAGAGTCCTCTTTGAGTCAACTTTAAGGAACTGGAAGAGAATACACAAATGAAGGGTGAGAAGGGCAGGCCGTAACTGTTTCTCCTGCATGTGGTTAGTAAAATGATGACTTTCTTGCAAGGTTCGCTCTTGGAAAAATCACATACTCCTTCAAACAGTTCATGACACAAATGTGCTTCTCTTTGTCGAAGGACAGAAAAAGCACAGAGGGTGTAGCTGTTTTGGTTGTGTTAACTACAGTGAGCTCCACTCCCCCAGGAAGGATGTTGTCTCCTGGAGACCTCTAGTGATCTGACATCAGAAGATCTTTTAGTAGATGCCAAGCAGAATAACATAGCAAGTTTAGATGATAGTTGTTTAAGAGATAACTCAGAATTAGGGCCTCAATATTTGAACAGATCACTCTACATCCCAAAGAACTCTATCTTGGAAGGGGAGATCTGGACCACTTAGTGCCTTTTGTAAATGGCTTTACCACTGGGTATTGGCCCACAAATTTACCATCAACTGGGCATTGTTCCGCTGAGATTAAAGACCTGTGTATGTTTAACAGATCTGTATATGTTTCCCCTCTTGATACAGAGAAAACAAAAATTCTAGAATCTATGTTAAAGATGTCTGAAATGGATCCACATGTCTTGATAGACACCAGCCAAACCAGGATGTCCATGTGGATTTATAGACCTTCCTGATGCCGTGTGCCCATGCTTCTCTAAGGAGAGCAGCAGCCCCTTCTGAAAGTAGAAGCATAGTCCAGGGTCCCCCTAAAACTCTTCATGCCACTCCTGTATTTTATATCAACATTAATGTCCTGGGTCAGTCCAAAATCGGCTAGTGTTATGCAACACCTAAATCTGGCAGCAACCTTAAATTCAAGTACACAGTATCAGAGCAGTTAACACGTTAGCCTTCTCTCTTAGGGTACCCCAAGGGGAGGTAGGC
This sequence comes from Neoceratodus forsteri, assembly GCA_016271365.2. Taxonomy (NCBI): domain Eukaryota; kingdom Metazoa; phylum Chordata; order Ceratodontiformes; family Ceratodontidae; genus Neoceratodus; species Neoceratodus forsteri. Next base: position 886,824,183 of record CM028135.1, on the reverse strand, counting down.
GGTGCTTTGCAGGTGGACCTCTTTCTCCAGCTGCCCTGGATTTGGCTGAACTGTAGTGGGTTAGTAGCCTTGGTATATCTGGCACAGGGTATAACCCCTGTGAAGTGGGGCTTTCTCTTGCCCCTGCCAGTGCTTCACGGTGCTCCAAGATTTTGATTATTAAGCACTCCATTCCTTTTAAGCATCTTTTTTTTGGTGGGAGGGGTCTCCATTTACCTCTATCATTTCCCCTTGTGGCTACCCTGGGAGTTTCCTGACTGTCACTGTGGTTCTCCCTAACTGCACAGCCTTGCCTTGAACTTTTACTGAATTCTGGATGTGTGGCCTTCAATCCTTTTTGAATTAGGGTTCTCTGATATATCTCTGGCATGTTAAGTTGATGCATGGATGCAGCGTTTCCTTGATTACATTAACTTTATAACTTACCTACACGTTTTCTGGGACACCCTCATTGACAAAATGGCTTAATGCTGTGGTGTTTTCCACATTACATTTCCTCACTATGGAGGTGCTTGCCACAACATATTTTTCCTTTTATATTCTGGCAGGACTTTTTGGACTGGTCACTCACACTCCCCAACCCCACCGCCATGGTGAAGAGAGCATGATGAACATCTCAGACATGGCCTATTTGAACTGCCTACTTACTTAGCCTAAACCAAACTAAATATATTTGGTTTTCAAGGTGCTATGTTGTATGGTTCTTATTTTGTTATTATTGTTGCTTGCCACTAAGACAGGACTTTGTGCGCCGACCCGGTGGTGCTGAGGGTTGAGGCACTGGATGCCACACCTCGTGTCGTGCCAGCGACCCGGGTTCGGGAACAAGCCCGGGTGCTGGGGGTCGGCAGGGAGGGAGCAGGATTGAGCATCCGGAGGACAGCTCTCCTCTCCCTGGAGTGGGATCTGAGGGCTTCCCAGTGTGGTAGTGACCTCAAGGGGTGACCAGAGGTACTACCAGCGCTGGGAGCACATTGGGGCTGCACGTGATGGACGTCCATGTCTAGTGTGTTGACATCATTACACAATCACGCATAGGGGGTAAAAAAAAAAAAAAAGGAAAACCTCCTCGGCGTGCTGTATGATAGCTGGCTGTGTGGTGCCACCGACTCCTTCCCTGGATGCTCCCTCTGATCGGGACCCCCCCGGATCCAGTGCTGGTGGCTGCGTGCCCGCCGTGGCAAAGATTGTTGAGCAGGTAATGAAGGGGTAGAGCTTGGGGTTTGGGTGGTGCAGGGGCTGTGTGGCCAGACTGGACTGGGGAGGAACCATAGGTAACACCTCCCCAGCCACAGAGGAACAAGAAAATATGTAACAAAAAAAAAAAGACAGGACTTTGTGTTTGTGGTGGCTGGACATTTCATTTTTTCAGTATTAACTGCATTACAGTTTCTTTGATGCTTGAAAGTCCTCCTGATTTTATGCTGTTATGTGGAGGGCACTCTCTGTCAGGTGCAGTAATTCTTGGGGGTTAAGAGGAGGACTCGTGTGTATGATGCTCGTGCTAGTGAAGTTTAATCTGTTTTACATTTTTTTCCCCTTTTATTGCCCTTGCCTCTTTACCTTTCCCCATCACCGTTTTGGATGGTATAGTCCTTTGGGATTCCTGGTTGGTCCCCCCAACTGACTTTTCCTCCTGCCTAGGGATCATTCTGTTTCCATCTGCTGAATCCCTGTGACCTCATGTGTGGACTGGAGGCCCTGCCCCATCGATGAGAGCTCAGCTGTATATTGTTTATTTTCTTGGGGAGTTCTGAATGCACAGTTTGTCTCTTGCACCCTCCTCCCCAGGAACCTGGTTCGGTTCCTAGTTGGAGCCTGGGTTCAGTCATTCTTGTTATCTTTTTTATCAGTAGTTGGGTTATTTATTTATATTTTTATTTGTTTCAAAGATCTTGAAAAATTGAACAACTTGGGGGTTGGGTAAACTGAAATGGGTAGGAAACTGGTTGACACAGATAACCCAGCAAGTCAGAATTGGTGACCATCTTTCTGATGAGGGTATTGTGAGTACTGGCATCCCACAGGGATCAGTATTGGGGCCAACTCTTTTTGGTCTCTTTATCAGTGATCTACATAATAATATCACAAATTGCTTAATTAAACTTGCAGATGATACTAAACTAGCTGGTGAAGTCGATACTGACTTTAAACAACTATGTCTGAAAAACTACTTAAAAAAAAATTGAATGATGGGCACTAACAGATAAGATGGAATTTAACTGCAGTAAATGCTCATTTTACACTTTGGTTGAAATAATCATCTTTTTACCTACAAGCTGGTTGACTGTCTACTCAATCTCGTTCATAAGGAACGAGATTTTGGCAATATTGTAAATAATTCACTGTCATCCTCCTCACATTGTAAAAAAGGTGTTCAAACCTCTAATAGACTGTTACAGAATATTAAGAAATCCTTTATCTCATGAAATGAACAGTGTATCCTACCATTATACAGAACTTATGTTATACCTGATCTTGACATTGGGTCTCCTTTTTGGTCACCTTACCTGAAGGGTGATATTAAGTTGTTGGAAAGTTTTCAGAGGAGAGTTACCAAAATGATTCCTCGGCTTAGTAATATGTCCTATGAGAATCGTTTAGTAGAGTTAGATGTGGTCTCCCTCGAGGATTGGAGACTACATGGGGACTTGTTGTTTCTGTTTAAGATTGTACATGATCCTGATTTAATGAGCCAGTGCAATCTGTCTTTCAGTGAAGGACCTTTTTCCTTAAGGTCGTGTAATAGAGAACTGAAGGTACAGAACTTTTATCCCAAGAAAAGAGCTTATTCTAGGAGCGTGGATATGTTGTTCATCCACACTCTCTGGCATGTCCCTTTCCCTTTTAAATCTGGCCGGAAAGTCTTCAAGCTGGCTCCTCGGCTCCACCCTATGATGCCAGATCTTCCTTTCCGCTGGAAGATTCAGGTTCCCTCGTGCTACTTCAGCAGTTCGTAGGCCCTGGATTCTCAACGTCAGTTTTCACCGCAAATGCTTTCTCTAAAACTCATTAGAGTTTACGATTCTGATCCTAGCGCATCGGACATGGAGGACAAATCATCCCCCGGATTTCGCCAGTGTCCCTGCTGGCAGAAAACGTCATGCACCAATCCCCACCTCTCGTGTGTCTACTGTTTAGGTGTCGTACATGACACCACCTCTTGCACCATCTGTTGGGCCTTCCAGCCCAACATCCTGGACATCCGCAAGGCGCGCCTAAAATTGGGGAGACTGGAGCTTCACAATCCACTGGTGAAATCAAAGGAGGCAAGGTGGGCGGTTTCTGCGGCCGCGGTATCCCCAGACCAGCTCGATCAGATGGTGGCTATCGAAGAGGAAGCTGCTCAAGCATCAGCCAGCTGAAGTTTTTTCATGCCTCTCAACCTTGACTCAACCTTTACTGGGTCCTTTCAGGAGTTGTGCCAGTCTCTTCCCACCAGGGATGAGGCACCCTCGGGCTCGCACTCCTCCCGCCCTAGGAAGAGGGACAAGGACCCCAAGTCTTCTTCATCCAGAAGGAGATGTTCCTGGAACCAAGAGAGGTCCGACTCTCAGGAACTTGTGGTCTTGACCTCGGTCGAGATCGCTTCCTCGGCCGCCAGCTTTTCGGACCTTCTGTCAGGCCAAGGCACCAAGGCCGAGGAAACGGCTGAACCGGCCGAGATATCTCTTGACCCAATCGAGCCTTTGTCGCTGACTCCAGTTGATGACTCCTTGGAAAGGACACCTATCCTTTTCTTCCCGGATGAGGAGACCCAGCCCTTGGGTGTCCCAATCGAGGGAAAGGTGCCTGAACCTTGGTTCTGTCCAACTCCGGCTTCTCCCGATCGAACAAGCTGACCCCGTCGGTCTCGATCGAGGACCAGGACCCCTTCGGTCAAAAAACTGAAGAATGGTCACAAGCACTCTAGGAAGAGGCGTCACCAGTGATCATCATCCTCCTCGGATGAGGAGAGACTTTAACAGAAGCTCCGTCGACGTTATGAGGATCTCATGTGGCAACAGCTGATTCTGAACGGTCAAAAGCCGGCTCCGCCGGCGACACCAGCCATTACTTGGCCCCAGCCTCTCAGGCCGATGCTGACCCCTCCAGAACCGAAGGCCTCGGTTCCCCCACCCGTAGGGCAGGCACGCATTCCAGCTCAGCCTATTTCGATCTCCCCACCTATATTGGTGGAACCACCACCTAAGCAGCCTCAGGGAGGGGCTTCCTCGAAAGAGGGCCGGGAAGACACCAGCCTCCCCCGTTGTCTGTCCATCACTGTTGTCCCCGATCATCCTCTGCGTATCGAGGGAGACATAGGTGGGAGACCCCTATATCCCGACTCTTCAGACTCAGATGCCACTGGTTTGCACTTGCATCCGGGAGATGACAAGTTATCAGTGGCAGGCTGGGAGTAAGGTTCCTCCTCTTTTCAGGGCATCCTCCACCTGATTTCTGAATCGGCCGGAATGCCCTTGGAGCCTGTCCAAAAGAAGGCAGAATACCCCCTCATGGATATCCTCAAGAGGGGGGATACCCCGACGGAGGCCTTTCCAGTGGCCAAAGCCGCTGTTGGCCCGGCCCTTGAGCTATGGCAGTGCCCTGCCTCCTGTCCAGCAACATCTGCCCACATGGCCTGCAAGTATACGGTACCCATGAGGTCCCTTGCGGGGTTCACAGAGCATCCCTTGGCCAAGAGACTTGTGACTGCTTCTGTGTTTAGACGCATGGGTAGCTCAGTGGACACTGACTGCCCTCCGGACAAGGAGTCCAAGAATATGGACCATTCTGCTCAGAAGGTTTATGTGGCCTCATCCTTGGGCCTTCATCAAGCCAGCTCGGCTGTGATCATGTCACACTTCTCTCATGCCCTCCTGGGGTCATTAGATGAAGTCCTCCCTCATCTCCCAGTAGACATGCAGACCATAGTGAAGCAAGTCCATGAACAGGGCCATACTGTTGCGAAACAGCCGCTCCAGATGGCCCTGGACATTGGAGATTCCTGTGCCCGCTCCTTAGCAGCCGCAGTGGCCACTTGCCGCAGGGCCTGGCTGAGTTTATCCTCCTTTCCAGCGGATACTCAGCACAAGTTGGCTGACATGCCCTTCCTAGGCACCGACCTCTTCGGTCCAGGAGTGGCAGGTCACCTCCAGCAAATAGAGCAGTCCAGTGCCACCTTGCATGCTACCTCTGTGAAGTGTTCTTCAGGCAAGAACCAGCAGAAGAGCAAGAAGAAGCCTTTTCGTCACTCTTCCCCTACGGTTAGACAGCCCTCCTATCAAGGTGGCCAGCGGCAACAGCAGACTTAAGCTTGGCACCCCAGGTCCAAGCAGGGTCCTCAACAGCCCCGTGAAGGAGGCCAAGGTGCTGGTCCTGGAGTCTCCTCCTCCTCCTCTAAGCCTGCTCAGTGACGGGTTGGGGGTTGCCACCCCTACACCCATCACGCCAGCTCTGGGTCCTGCCGTGGGGGGGCCGACTCTGTCACTTTCTTTCTGCCTGGTCCAGTATCACTTCGGACAGGTGGGTTCTGGAAGTGGTCGGCCAGGGACTGCCTCTAGAATTCGAGCAGGACCCTCCCAGCCGAGCCCGCGCCCCTCGGGAGGAAAGGATCTCAGCTTGCACTCAGTTGGCCCTTCGGGATGACATTGCTCAGCTCCTCCGCAAGGAGGCGGTAGCTCCAGTGCCATATCCTCCTACAGACCCAGGCTTCGTGTCCAGGTACTTCCTGGTGCCCAAGCGGACGGGGGGTTGGTGCCCCATCCTAGATCTCCACGACCTGAATCAATATCTCAGGTCTCGCACCTTCTGGATGGTAACTCTGAACCAGATCATACCATCTCTGGAGTGAAACATGTGTTTCTGTTCACTTGATCTACAGGACGCATTCTTTCATGTCCCAATCCATCCGTCCCACTAGCAGTTCCTCTGCTTCAGGGTCGAAGGGACCCTGTATGAGTTCCGAGCCATGCCATTCGGCCTGTCATCGGCCCCATGGGTCTTCACCAAGTGCATTGCAGTGGTGGCAGCCCATCTTCGGCGTCGAGGAGTTCGGATATACCCCTATCTTGACGACTGGCTCTTGGCGGGCTCCTCCCTTCAGGAGGTGGAGAGTCCAGGGATCTGGCCCTCGAACCTGCTCCCAACTGGGCCTCCTTATCAACGAGGCCAAGTCAGAACTCGTGCCTTCTCAGGTGATGGGCTTTATCGGGGCAGAGCTCGGCTCTCGTCAAGCCAGAGCTCGGCTCCCGGCGGACAGGGTGGAGGTTCTCTCCTCCTTTGCCCAATCATTTCTGGTTGGGCACTTGTGCCCTGCCTGGAACTTTCTGCACCTTCTGGGCTACCTGGCGGCATGCACCTCTGTGGTCTGTTGGGCCAGGTAGCACATGCGCCCCCTTCAGTGGGAGCTGGCAGCCCAGTGGACTTAGCGGTATGGTCACTTCAACCAGCTGATCATTGTAACCCAGAAGATGTGGGACACTTTCCAATGGTGGACTGTCCCAGACCGGTTGCAGGAAGGAATCCCGATTGTCCGCCCCTAGCCGACGGTCGTTCTGACGACCGATGCCTCTCTCATGGGCTGGGGATCCCACATGGGGGACAGCAGGGCCCACAGGTTCTGGACCCCCGAGGAGTCTCGATGCCACATCAACCTCTTGGAGCTCAGAGCAGTCAGACTGGCCCTGTCAGCTTTCGCTCCTCAGTTCCAGGGTCAAGTGGTTCAAGTCCAGATGGACAATACCACAACCATGTACTACCTCAACAAACAGAGCGGCATGTACTCCCGTCTGCTGTGCAAGGAGGCGTTCCGAATCTGGACCCTCGTTAGCCGTTTGGAGGCGGATCTCCTAGCCATCCATGTGGCAAGAGTCTTGAATCAACTGGCGGATGCTCTCAGCCGCTTAGGCCAGACATCCCACGAGTGGTCTCTCCATCCAGAGGTAGTTTACAGTCTGTTCTCCCGTTGGGGCATGCCATTGGTGGACCTGTTTGCCTCCAGGGAGAAGACCAAGCTGAGCCTGTACCATGCCCGCCACCCTCAGCAGGGCTCACTGCAAGGGGATGCCTTCTCGAGGCCATGGACCCCAGGCCTCCTCTACACCTTCCTTCCATTTCCCTTGATCCACAAGGTGCTACTCTACATGAGGAGGGACAAGGCGAAGGTGATTCTGATAGCCCCAGATTGGCCCCGCCAATTCTGGTATCCAGATCTCCTCAGCCTCAGCTGCAGGGCCCCCGAGCGCCTTTCTACTCACCTGGACCTGATATCATTGAACCAGGGGAAGGTATTCCATCCGGACCTTCAGTCCCTGCACCTCATAGCCTGGTACTTGAGCGGCTAGAGTTCCAGGCTCTGGGTCTTTCCGAGGATGTCTAACTGTGGTGGAGGCATCTCGTAAGGAATCAACCAGGAAGTGTTATACCTTCAAATGGAAAAGGTTTTCCATTTGGTGTCAGGGTAAGAGTCTGGACCCCTTATCCTGCTCTGTGGCTAACATTTTAGACTACCTTTGGTCTCTCTCCAAAGGGGGTCTCCGGTCATCGACCCTTCGGGTGCACCTGGCAGTCATCTCTGCTTACTGGGCATGGGCTGGTCAGCCGACATTGGCACAGGAGACAGTGGTCGGGTGCTTTTTCAAAGGCCTGGATCACATATCCCCTCCGGTGCGTGAACCTCCACCTCCATGGGATCTCTTGCTGGTTTTGGCAAAGCTCATAGGCAAGCCATTCGAACCCATGCACAAGTGTGAGCTCTCACACTTGTCATGGAAGATGGCCTTCCTGGTGGCTGTCATGTCAGCCAGAAGGACAGGGAGCTCCACGCGCCGTGGACTCCTTATCTGGTCTTTCACATGGACAAAGTTGTCCTGCGCCCCACCGAAATTCCTTCCGAAGGTGGTGTCAGAGTTTCATCTTAACCAGGTGTTGACTCTGCCGGTATACTACCCTAACTACACCTCGGACGCCGAGTACAGGCTCCATACTCTGGACCTCAGACGTGCTCTCTCCTATTATAAGGAGAGGACGGCGGAAATTTGGGGAGAGGTTTGCCAGCTGTTTGTCGCCTACACTGAAGCCGCTTCTGGCAGACCTGCAACGAAGCGGACCATTGCTAGATGGATTACATCATGCATAGGTCTGTGCTATGAATTGGTGGGCAAGGAGCCTCCCAGAGGGCTAAGAGCTCATTCTACCTGCCATACGGCTGCGTCGGTGGCTGCTTCCAGGGACATTCCTATCCAGGAGATCTGTTGGGCTGCTACCTGGAAGACAGCAAACACCTTCATTACCCACTACCACATCGACCTTGAGTCACGCCGGAATGCTGGTTTTGGGGCCTCGGTCCTCCAATCTCTTTCCTAAATAAGGGGTGTGCGCCTTGCCTCCCTCCTCCCAGAGAACTGCTTGGAGTCTGCCAGAGAGTGTGGATGAACAACATATCCACGCTCCTAGAAGAACAGGTTACACACCTGTAACAGTAGTTCTAGGAGTGGTATATGTTGTTCATCCACACACATCCACCCGATCTCCCCGGCTTTAGGTGCACCACCTTGCTTCCAGTGGGCTAAGATCTGGCGTCATGGGGTGGAGCTGAGGTATTCACCACCCGAGTGGGTGGGCCAGATTTAAAGGGGAAAGGGACTTGCCATAGAGTGTGGATGAACAACATATACCACTCCTAGAACTACTGTTACAGGTGAGTAACCTGTTCTTATTTTACTATCAGATCTACCAAGATTTAGAATGCATTACCTCAGGATCTAGTGGATATAATATTGATTGATACATTTAAAATTAAGCTAGATAAGTTTTTATGGTTCACGTCTTCTTGACACAATTCGCCCACTAGGAGTGGTAGATAGATTCAATGGGCCATTGGCCTTTACCGTCGTCTAATGTCAGCTAAGTAACTCTTAACCAGGAAAGACATACTGAGCTGGTATTGGCTCATTTCTAGATGCATCCTGGGGGAAGGGGAGGAGAAGAAATTATATCAGATACAAAATACAGAATATAAAATACTTTGGATGGAAGTTAGTATGTCAAAATAAACAGGATAAACATTAGAGGTGTGCAAAACCAGCAAAGTTTTGATTTTGCCAAATCACATCTAGTTCTGGTTCTGGTTTTGGATTCATAGCCAGTATTCATTCAACATAAAACGTGATGTGTACCTTCATTTTAGAGTATAATGTACAGAAGGCATTACAGTGCAGTGATTTAAAGCTCTGAGCTGCAAACCTGGAGACCTGGGTTTGAATCCCATAGCCCCCACTTGTGATCCTGAGCAAGTCACTTAACTTTCCTTGTGCTCCCAGGTCACACCTGTAAACAAGCTTTCAGCTTAGTGTGTCTCTCCTGGTAAAAAAAAAAAAAAAAGAAAAGAAAACAGGTTAAATTCTGTAGAAAAAAAAAAATGAATAGCATGGCAGCTAGCAAGGCCTAGCTGTTAGTAAGTTTACAGGAAATTATCTATCTTGTAAGGTATTTTGAGCCAGTGCTAAAGTGGAATAAGCACAGTTTCATTAGCTTGCAGTCTAAATTCCTAGTAGTAAATGATAGGAGACAAGACACATTGAATAAAAGGACACAGGCAGGGCAATGTAACAGTTGAGTATAGCAGTATAGCCTAGAGGTTAGAGTAAAGAGCTATGACTGAGCTTGGTCCAGCATACCTGGGTTTGATTCCCACAACCTCCATTTGCATACTGTGTGATTCTGAGCAGGTCACTACTTGACCACCCCAGTGCTCCTGGGTCATCCCTGAAAACAGGCACTTGTGCGTAGTGGGCCTTACCTGGTTACCAAAGAATAACACAAAAAAGTAACCCCTGGCTACCTTGTTTAGTCAGTTATGTCAGTTGCACACTGCTAACAAATGTGACTTAGTGACTGAAAAAGGGTAACAGGACAAGAGGACACAGTAAATGACAGGTGATGGTCTGATAGGAGATATCTGTTGTTGTTTTTTTAAATTAGCAGCATGCATACACAGACTATATTGGACCCTCCCACCCCCCTTTTGAACTTTTTGTTTTTATTTTTATAAGCTGACTTTGTTTTTTATGATGCCAGTGATGGGACCCCACAGTTTATTACTCAATTAGGAGACACATGCACACTACAGTTTGTCATTTGTTTATTTATTTTAGTTTTTGTAGTACAGTGCCATGAAAACTATAGTGGTAATTATGTAGACAGACTGAGGTAGCATCATGCAAGAGTATTTACTCAGAGAATATAATAGATAGACCCTTACACCGACCCTTTTAAACTGATTTCTTTCTTCTTTTTTTTTTTTTATATGTCGACTTTGTTGTTTGTGTTGCCAGTGATGGGCCCCCCATAGTTTCAACAATTTATTTACTCCGTTAGGATTCACAAGCACACTACATTGTTTTATTTATTTTTAATTTTTTAGTACAACACCATGAAAACTAAACTTGTAGTTATTTTGTCAGACTGTGGTAGCATTGTGATTTGTGAAAGAGAATACCCCAGTGTTTGTTTTTCTTTGATTCTAGAGGAGCAGATCAGTCAGAACTCAGAATGGGGTTAGATGTTGTCCAAGAAATATAGACACTTGGAATAGAGTACATAACTGGAAGATGTCATACCAGAAATCAGTGCAGTCATTTACAAATTTAGCTTAACCTTACAAATAAAAGCCTGAAAAAATATGTCCCATGGAGTCAGAAAGTAGCCCCTAGCTTTTGTAGTTTTGCTATACAGCAGTTCAGTGGAAGAAACAAAATGATGACTAGCATGAGATAGGACATGAACGACACGAAAGACAGGCTGAAGCAACACTCTCTTCCCCCAGTAGAACTGTTCCTCTTCAGCATCACTGCCAATAGGTTCATCATTCATCACTACTGTCAGAGCAGGTTTTTGAAAGTGCCTCAAGTATCCTGCAAATACACCATAGTTTAGTTCAATAAAAGTTAGAATTTCAACATCTTCTGGAAGGAGTTTTCGCTTACTATTACTAGCAACATAGCTGGGCTCTGGATCACAGACTAGAACTGTCAGCAGTACATGTTTCAGGTGTCCAAAATGCCCTGGCAGACAAGCTAAGCTGGTCACAGTCCAGAATGAATTAATGGGAGCTGCTGACCTCAGTGGCAGAAGATCTGTTTGACAGGTGGGGTTAACCAGAGTTGGACTTTTTTGCATCGCCACTCAATGAAAACTGCAGAGTTTCTGCTCGCTTGCTCCAGGGCCTGGAATTTTCAGGTAAGACGTGTTGTCCCTCTCCTGGAAAGGGAGGTTCCTCTATGTCTGCCTCCCTTTCCGCTGATTCAGAGGGTGCTGCTGAAACTTCTGATGCAGGAGCGACTGATTCTCATAGCTGCCTTCTGGCCTCATCAGATCTGGTTTCCCTTACTGCAGCAGTTGCCAATGGAACCTCCTGTACCCCTGTCGCTGTGCAAAGGCTTGCTGTCCCAGAAACAGGGCACCCTGGTCCATCTGGACTGTCACTACACCTCCATGCCTGGCTGCTGAAGGCGTAGCCATAGCCAGATCTGGGGTATCCCAAAAGGTGGCGGATGTCCTGGTGGCTGCCAGGAAGCCCTCCACCAGGGCCATTTACTCCATGAAATGGAAATGCTTTGCTCTATGGGCGGCTGCCTGTCAGCTGGATCCTTTCACCTGCCCAGTAAATCAGGTTCTGAAGCACTTACTGTCAGATTCTGGCCTGCAGTACTCCTCCATTAAAGTGCACCTGGTTTCTGCTTCAGCCTTCCATGTTACATAGATACATAGACAGTGTTGGCAGATAAGGGCCTATGGCCCACCCAGTCTGCCCATTTAAGTTTGTAAGTTCAGTTTATGTTTTCCAGGAAGTCTGCTGCCCCTTACCCCTGACCTCCAGAATTCCTTTATGTCTATCCCATGCATTCTTAAATCCTGTGATTGTTTCAGCCCCCACCACTTCCTCTGGCAGGGTGTTCCACTTGTCCACCACCCGTTCTGTGAAGAAATTCTTCCTCATGTTTCCTCTGAATCATCCTCCCTCCAACTTCATCCCATGCCCTCTAGTCCTGGAACATCTTTTTCGCTTAAAAATAGTGCATTCCTGCACCCTGTTCCTCCCTGTAAGATACTTGTCCTGTTGACAGCCATATGGTGGCAAAACCGGAGGTGTCCCGTACATGTTTGAGAGGCATCTTTCACCTAAAGCCACCTGTCTGCAATCCAGGCCCTCCACGGGGCTTAAATTTTATATTAAAAAAATGTTGCTCCTTTCGAGCCGTCTGCAACATACGAGCTACACTTTCTGTCATGGAAGGAATTGTTTTTGGTTACCATTACTTCTGCTAATAGGATTTCCGAGCTTCAGGCTCTCAAGTGAGTTTCCTTATTTGGTCTTCCACAGAGACAGGGTGTCTTTGCGTACCAGTCCTAAGTTTTTACCAAAGGTGGTGTCGGAGTTTACTTTGAATCAATCCATCCACTAGCCTGCTAATTACCCAGAGCATGCCGATCCAGGAAAAGCATTGCTCCATACTTTAGATGTACATTGAGTACTCATATTACATTCATCATACAAAGGACTGCAGGAAGTCCAAGCAGCTTTTTGTTTCATTCACTCCAGGGAAAGAGGACGTACCAGTTTCTGAACAGTGCTTGTCCAAATGGCTGGCTAACTGCATTACTTTCTATTACAGGAAGTATGGTAAGGAACTTCTTGGGGTTGTACGTGGTCACTGTGCAAGAGGAGTGGCCCCTTCGCTTGCCTATTTCAGAAATGTGTGAGCCGTTGACATCTGTGCCGCTACCACTTGGAGTACTGCTCACACTTTCATTAAGCATTACAGTCTGGACATTGCCTCTAAGAGAAGGGCAGGCTTCAATCTGGCTGTGCTTCAAGGCCTCCTGTCTTCGGCCTCTAGACTCCCGCCACTCAGACTGTCTTGGTGTCAGTACTGCTTGGGACTCATTCCAGAGGTGTGGCCTGACGTGAGAGATATTCTCGATGTACATAGCAGGGATCAACAAAACCCATAGCCCACAGTCTTGAGCTACAAATTTCTATGCAGGAACAAGCATTTTTATAGCACTTGGTTGTCCCATGGGCAACCACCATTTTCCCCCCCTTTTTGTTTAACTGCAGTTTCAGTTGCTCACCATTAGATGACACCTGCTGGTGCTGCAGCTGCTTCTCCTCAGCCGGCCAGTCACATAACTGACTTCACCATCACCACATGGGAGCCACTGTGGTGTGCACTACCAGGTGCAACAGGAGCGAATGCAGATGCACGGAGAGAGAGAAGTGTCGCGACTCCGAACCTTCCCGTTCAGTACCACTCAGCTATCTCAGCAGTAGCTGTAACATCATCAGCAGGACTGACAGGTTAGTCACCCAATATCCCACCTGTGTCAGTCCTGGCAAGTGGCCATGGTGGGGGAAGGGTTGGAAGCTGAATCTTGGAGGCAGTACTGGCGCTTGCTTCACCATTTTCCCTCGATGCCATTGTGGGATGGACGTGCTGCACTGTTGTAGCACTGGGCACTCTGCTTAAAAATACAAACACATTCATTTGGGGCAGAGAGAATAAATCGAAGGAGTGAGGCTGGGAAAGAAAAAAAATGGTGGGGGTGACATCATGGACTGGAGATTCCTGGGATTATTTGGGGAAACATTCAATATTCTGATAAGTCCACCTAGTCAATAATGTGAATATCAGTATTCCAGCCAGGAGTATCAAAAGCACTTTCAGTGATTTCTGTTTCATAGGATCGATGTCAGATGACAGTCTCATTTGAATTTGGTCCTGGCTAGTAGCAGTGATATTCCCTCTTTCATCTTGTTGACCAGTTGCCATAAAAGCAGTTGTAACATTTTCCAGTCCATTTTCAGAAAGCTCCATGGTTGCAGGTTTTAAATTCTGTATGGTGGGCTGTGTCTTGCTAAAGAAGTGTCAAAGCTTTAGCTTTCTATTCAATTTAAAAGTGTCCACTTTTATTTGAAATAGATCTGGTTGTAGGGTGGGGTTGAAAGAGAGACTTTTGAACAGTACCCATGTCTGAATTTCAGTCAGAGTTGTTTAAGGTTTATAAAACTGATTGTTTGCTGCTGAGGGATCTCAGAGTTTGATTTATTGGTTCGCCTGCCCCGACTGCCCCTTCATGACTTTTTTGAATGTGGTTTGTTGTTTTGCTTGATTTTGTTTTCTTGTTTGTCCCTTCCCTCTCTGAAAAATGTCCAGGTGTTGTTTTTATTCATTAATAACAATGCAGAAGGCATAAAGGGTATGATTACTCTGTTTGTAGACTACACCAAGCTCTGTGGGAGGATGGGTACAGCAGAAGGGATACAGGACCTAAAAGAAGATCTTGCCAAGCCCAAGAGGTAGTCCAGAATATGGCAACTCAGGTTCAGAGCAAAGAAGATCAACGTTATGCACACTGGAGCCAAGAACCCAAGGACAGAGTAGAACATGGGAGGGGTTGCCCTTGCCATAAGAAGGGCTTTGTTAAAGTATTACATATAAGTCAGCTAATGGTAATAACATTTAGCAGGTTACAAACAACAGTTAATTAGGTGGAACTCATTTATTATAAGGCATAAGAGTCTTTCCTGTATGATGTCAGACATACTATTAATAATATATAGGATAGTGCATGGGGAACGGTTGACAACAAGGCTATTCTTCCACCGAGTTGGCACTATGATGACGGATTACCTCGAGGCGCAGCTCGAGGTAATCTGTCGTCATAGTGCCAACGAAGTGAAAGATATTGTCAACCGTTCTCTATAATATGTATGGTGGAACTTGTAACGATTAACATTTTAACTTTTGAAACACTCACATACTGCTAGCGTTAGCAGCAATGTCGGCGGCGGTATTTTCAAAACCACTTTCCGAGCGGGATGCATTCATCCTCGAGCAGGAGACTAAAAAAACGGCCAAAAAAAGGAGAAATTACATGCGGCAGATACATAGCTTCCTCGGAGACGACGAGGAGCACAGGGCAATACATGACATTCCCTCAACAGAGCTAGACCCACTGCTGGCCGATTTTACCTTTCTCTGCTCTTCCCACATTTCCATACGGGAATTCCTACCGTCTGTGGGAAGAGCGGAAAATCGACTTAACTGTCGTCCTATGTTGAGAATGTCATCAATACCCTATTCGTTGATATCGAAAATATCTACCGCATCTTCTCCACAACGTTTATGAAAATGTTTAACCGCCGCCGCGTATTACTAACTCGATGTCCTAATCAGGGAATGAGCCCTAACTGTCAAATGGTGCTCGAGGACATGGTTTGTGCGTGTGCAGTGCAGTGATACAAATCGTTCTGCTGCTCTGTGATCGTCACTACTGTGTGACTACAAGGTTTCGAGAACAATGGATTTTGGTGGAGAACGACGTTCCACCATACACTATACACCCCCACACCATGTACCTTGTTGCTACGTACGTTTTTAAAAATTTCCCTTGAAATATAGCCTTCCGACCATGGGCTACCACTCGAAACCCTAGGACTACCATTTTTGGCTATGCCAGTTATCCTTAGACTAACACTTAATTTTGAAATTTGTCATTCCCTGGTAGATAGTACAGTTACATAAGAACTTACCATAACAGTAGATCTTGAAGAGAATCTCTTGCAACAGGCAATGCCATCTCACCCTCCATGCCCCTTGGATTACGAGCTCTCTTTCTCCCTCTGATGTTTCTTTCTCCAGGGTAGTTCACCTTCTGTTTCACATTGCTCAGTGTCAGGAACCTCTGGCTCTGCCTCGGTTCCCCAGGAGGCGATCCTTTATATATGGTCTCCAGTGGGGAAATTGAAGAGGGCGTGGGGCCACCCACGTTTATATAGGTGGGATGTCATTGGCTGACATCATCATCATGGGTGGCCCCTGGAAGACTACCAGCTAGAAAGTTTCCATGTGGTCCTAGTGCTTGGTGGTGATAGTTCCAGAGGTGCTGCATGATGCAGGAGTCGCTCAAAGATCTACTGTTATGGTAAGTTCTTATGTAACTGTACTATCCATTTGCTTCTTGATGAGCTTTGCCTTGTGTCCCTTCTGGCATGTCAGAAATAAGTCACTATGCTACATGATGGGTTGTTGTCATGTTAACTAACACTGTTATGGTTACACACATGGGAACATGACCCCCAAAATCGCTATCTTTGTCAACACTGCAGAACAGGCTCAGTTCTGACCCTGGGCACAAGTCAAAACCTCAGGGTCCCTTAAAAAAGGTTATATCCTTTACACATCTCTAGGGGTTAAAAAAGTGTTGGGAGAAACCATAAGTCCAGGACTTGTGTCCCTTTTGTTCCATAAGTTTGTGGCAGGTGTTAATAAGTCAATAATTGTTTTTTACCAAACTTTTTGCCAAGGCAAATCATTTTTTGTTTTTCTTGTTTCTTACAGGAAGCAACAGGGATGAGAGGACAGTGAGGGAGAGGCAGGAGAGACAAAATGTGAGAGAAGTCTGGGAAACACATCAGCTAGAGAGAAAGGAGCATCACCAGTCAGGGAATAAAGGACAGTTATTGAGAGAATATTTAGTAGTACTGTAGATTGCTTCAAGCTCAGCCAAGTTCTTGAGTTTGAGGGATATTTGTGACCATTTAAAGCTCCAGGACAGTACCAAGACTATCGGAGAGAAAGCATCATCAGTCAGAGAATCAAGGATAGTCTGTATCTTATTAGGAAATAATAGTACTACTGCAGCTCACGTCAGGCTAAGCTTCTTTAGTTTGTTTTGAGGGCCTTTTGTGACCAGAGAAGTAGACAGTACCAAGACTGTTATCAAGCCAGTATTTTATTGATGGAAATGGATCAAGTTCAGAATCTGGTGGGCCTGTACTCATGTTCAGTAGCTGATTCTCAAAAGACTGTTGTGTCAAGGTTGCTCTTAGTTTTTAACAAGATTTGTTTTGAAGAATCCTCTCGCATTTACTTGTAGGAGAAATAGTGAACAGTATTTCCATTAGCTTTTGTGTAGGTCATTTCAAGTTATCACCATGCCCAGAGAGTTTCATTTATAAAACCACCTGGTACATTGATATTAGAGAACTGGTTTTGAATTGAGTCAGGTACAGTTTAAGCTGTATTTATTTAAAAGTTTTACCAGGAAAGCATACTGAGCAGACAACTGTTCAATTCCAGATACGTCCCGGGGGGGGGGGCATAGGTGACAGTACAATAGAGTATACAGCAACACTATAAACAATAGAATATACAGCAACAAGAAAGGAACAGCACACTTTCAGCAAAGATACAACAGTTAGTATTTACTGATACATGCAGCAGCAATATTACATTTAGATATAATTCAATCACAGGTGGTGACAGCGAGTCCAGTATAGTACAGCCAGTAGATTTAACCCTACAGCAGGAACTCGTATGGGTTTGTAAGTGTTCAGGCCTAAGTCTGGGAGGGGGAAGGATAGGTGTATGCACATGAGGGGCAGAACTGGGCTTTGAGGAGGGAGTTGAGGTAGTGTCTGGAGGAGGCATGATGAATGTCAGAGGGGAGCAAATTCCACAGTTTAGGCATGCGGTATGAGAAGACAGCCTGACCTGCGGTGAAGGCAGTTTGACCTGTGGTGGTGGACTTGCGCACATCTATGGCACAGTCTTTATCCACTTCAGAGAAGTGAGAAGAGAATGGGCCTGGGCCACTTGTAGTGAGTTCAGTTAGCTCGTCATTGCCAAATGTTGTTAGATCCTCTTTTTCCCTAGGCCAGTTGTTAAAATTCTAAATCTGAAGCAGAGGCAATCGTTTTTCTGAAAGAACACCAAATCTGCTCTGGATGTACTTCACAGTATCATTAATAAATGTAGTGTAGTTCAAACAACATGAAGTCTTGCTATATTCTGACAATCTGCAGTTAACTCCAGCCTTTGAACTGCCCCGGAGTGTAGAGGGTTAATTTTCTATGCAGTGCATAGAACGTTGAGCTCAAGCTCGGTTGAGGTCTTTGTCTGCAGTACTTTGAAACCCAACCGTCAGATTCTTTACTCCGCCTTACTGAACAGTCGCTCCAGAGATTTCTCCTTCTACTCAGTTCAAAGTCGGTTAAAGTGTCTTTTTTCTGCTCCACTTATGTAGTATTATGGCTCAGGGCTCTGTCTGTGGTACAGTAAGTACTTTATTTAGTAGTTCTGGGTTATTTGTGGAAATTATAAAAACTTTTCTCGATCAGTTCGACTGAACCGATCCAACATATTTTAAATCTGAGTGTTTTCCTTTAGTGTGTGGTTACCTGTCCTTATCGGTTTAAAAAAACTGTGCTTTAATGTTTTTTTCCAATACCCTTAACACGGTTAGAAATCGATAAGGGAATCCTGCCTGGCGGTTGCCGAAAAAAGGGTTAGTTTGGTTAGGTTGGCCATGTCTGAGAAACCCAAGAAAAAAAACAGGCCCACTGGGTTTCAACACTGCAGTGAGTGTGGGGAGGTCTTTGCTAAGGCTGATCCCCACACCACCTGTGTTTATTGTCTGGGGTTTGACCACCTCGATACAGACTGCCAAATATGTAAAAACTTTCCTAAGTCTACCCTGGAAAAAAGATGAGGTAGATGTAGGGAAAAGGAGGCCAAAAAGTCCGCTGACCTGGATGGCCAGCCCGGTTCGGTTCTGACTGAACCAGAAGCAGTGCCTTCTGACCAGGGCAATACTTCTTCGGGCAAGAGGAGAGGTGATCCTGAGGGATCGGTTCATACAAAAAGGAAACGTAAAGAAAAATCAGCCGGTTTGGATCCGGAGGTTCATGTTCCGACCACTGATGAGATTGCCTGAGCGATTCGGATTGTTGAATCGCTCCGCCCGGTTCCTTCTGATCCAGCTCCGTTAGCTAGGGGTTCGGTTCGGTTGGTTCCTCTGGTTCAGTATTATGCCCCTGAAGATTTTTATGAACCGGAATTTGAGGAGGAGGGGGATATGAGCAAGATGATGAGTATGATGGAGCAGGAAGTCTGGTGTGCCCATTGAACCGGACATCTCCCCAGACAGACCTCCTGGTGTTTCCCCTCCTAGGCTCTCCGAGTCCCCTCCCCACTATCTGTTCTACAGAAAAGTGGCTGAAACCCTCCAGCTCCCTATGGAGGAGGCTACAGAGGATTAAGAGGAGTCTGATTTTCTTAAAATGATGGACATCCCAGAGTCCAGGAGGCTGTCTATTCCCCTGCACAAATCTTTTGGGAAACAGACACAAAAAATGTTAAAGTCTCCAAATTCTGTACCTCCTGTTGATAAAAGAATGGACAAGAGGTATACCTTATCATGTTCAGACACAGAGTTTTTCTATCAACAATGCAGCCATGTTGAGGTCGTGCAGGCTGCAGCCTGTGACAGGGCTAATGTTCCCTTGGCTTCACACCCCCCAGATAAAGACTCTAGGAGGATGGATGCCTTGGCAAAGAAACAGTACATGGCATTCTCTTTGGGACTCAGGCAGGCTAATTATATGGCCTATACAGCCAGGTACCAGAAGTCCAGGTGGGACACTGTACTGGCACTGGCTAAACAGACCTCCCCCCAGCTGGCCAAGGAGCTGGAGGAGGTGGCTGCTGACAGGATTGAGGCATCTAAGGTACAATTTCATGCTGCTGTGGATTCCAGTGATGTGTCATCAAGAGTCATGGCTATATCTGTGGCTCTTCGGAGAATGGCTTGGCTCAGATGTACTAGCCTCTCACAGGACGCCCAGGTTAAGGCCATGGATTTCCCTGTGGAAGGTAATTCTCTGTTTGGGGAGCAGACAGAGAATTACATGAAAAAGATGGAGGAATATAGGACCACTTATAGGAGTGCACAGGCCAAGGAGAGGCAGGCAACTCCTCAAAGGCAGCAATCTAGGGGCAGGGGCAGGCCTTTTCATAGGCCTTTCTACCAAGCACAGGCCTGTTCTCCCTTTTCACAGAAGGGGTTCTTCAGAGGGGAGAGGCAGAAGGGGGGTGAGCAGGGCTGCATCCACTCCTCAGCCTAAGGTCCCTGCCAAGCATACACCCTGATGGGTCTGCCCGGGTCGACTCTCCTATCCCTGTAGTGGGCAGGCTGGCTTACTTTGTCCAGTACTGGATGTCTGTTACTTCAGACAAGTGGGTTCTGGAAGTAGTAAGCCAGGGACTGGTTCTCAGCTTCAAAAAATTTCCGAAGATGAGAGCCAGATCTTTTCTACCTGCAAGTCTCTCCGAAACTCTTGCCCTAGAGGCAGAGGTTTCATCTCTTCTGGCCTTAAGAGCCATAGAGAGAGTTCCTACCCTACTCCAGGGCAAAGTTCTGTACTCCAGGTACTTCCTTACCCCAAAAAAGACAGGGGGAGTGGCAACCCATCCTAGATCTAAGATACCTGTACAAACATCTTTTAAAACCAAGGTTCAAGATGGTGACTCTGGGAATAATTCTTCCCTCCCTAAGGCCAGGGGACTGGGTAGCCTCCCTGGACTTCAAAGATGCCTACTTTCACATCCCCAGCAGGTGCTCCTACAGAAAGGACCTCAGGTTCAAGTTGCCCTCAGTCCATTTTCAGTTCAAAGCAGTGCCCTTTGGTCTAACATCAACTCCAAGGATTTTCACAAAGTGCCTGGCAGTGGTAGTTGCCTTTCTAAGAAGGCAAAAGATTTCCATTTTTCCATATCTGGATGACTGGCTCATAGTGGGTTAGTCTCCGGTCCAAGTCAAGTCAGACCTGCAAGTGATTCAGCAAGTGCTCACTTCCCTGGGATTTCTTCTCAACCTCCCCAAGTCAGTTCTTGAACCGGTGCAGCTTCTTACCTTTATAGGGGCAGAACTAGATACTGTCAAAGCAAGAGCCTTTCTTCCCCTGGAAATGGCAAGAGTTCTTATAGAACTGGCTTCTTCCTTCACCCTTCAGGTGTCCCGACCAGCAAGGCACTTCCTTCAGCTCTTGGGCCACATGACAGCTTCTACAGCGGTGGTCAAAGGGGCAAGATTTCAGATGAGGGACAGTCAGTTCCATCTGAGGGTCTTTTGGTCCCAAAGGAAGGATCCTTTTACCAAACTGATTCCAGTGACTCGAACATTGATCCAAGCTCTTCAATGGTGGCAGGATAAGGACAATTTAAGGCAAGAGGTCCCATTTGTCACTCAGTCTCATTCGGTGGTCCTTACCACAGATGCTTCCCTTTTGGGGTGGGGAGCCCATCTGGGGGCTCTCACAGCCCAGGGACTGTGGTCCCCTCAGGAATCCCTTCTTCATATCAATCTCCTGGAACTCAGGGCAGTTTTTCTGGCCTGCAAGCTTTCTCTCAGTCTGTGCAGGACAAGGTGGTTCAGGTCAGAACAGACAACACCACCACCATGTGGTACATCAACAAGCAGGGAGGCACTCGGTCCACGGCCTTGTGCACGGAAGCCATGAAATTGTGATCCCTGGCTTATTCTCTGCAGCCCTCTCTGATAGCAGTCCACCTTCCAGGGAAGGACAATGTTCTAGCAGATGCACTGAGCAGGATCTCCCAGGGCCATCACAAATGGTCCCCGGACCCTCTGGTGTTGAAAGTGATTTTTTCAAGGTGGGGCACTCCAGAGATAGATCTCTTTGCAGCCCCAGACAATCACCAACTTCCTCTTTTTTGTTGCTGACCCCCAGTCTCGGGCTCAGTCCCTCTGGATGCTCTGATGTTGAACTGGGAAGGGAAATTTCTCTATGCCTTCCCTCCCTTTCCTCTACTGTTCAAGGTAAGGTCACAACCCTGCAAAGTTATTCTGATTGCTCCAGATTGGGCTAGGCAACCCTGGTACTACTTCTTACTGTCCCTAGCAGTCCATCTTCCCCTGTCTCGTCCCAGGAATTACAACCTGTTAACCTTCTCTCAGGGGAGGATTTGGTACCCCAATCTTCGGTTTCTCAATCTCAAGGCATGGCTCTTGAAGAGTTAGAGCATGCAGATTTGCATCTGTCCCAAGGGGTTCTGGATATTCTCAAAGCCTCTCGAAGGCCTGCCACCAGAAAGACTTATGACTCCGAATGGAAAAGATTCAGCAGTTGGTGCTCCAAGAAGCATGTATCTCCAGACACTGCTGAATTGCCTACAGTTCTGGATTATATGGTCCATCTTATTGGCCTAGGCCTCAGACCAGCTACTCTCAAGGTTCACTTGTCAGCTGTTTCTGCTTTTCTGTCAGTGGGAAAGCCTTCTTCACTGTCATCTCACCCTGTATTCTGTAAAATTTTCAAGGGATTGCTTCATACCAATCCTCCCTTTAGGGATCCTGCCCCTGTCTGGGATTTAAATGTTTGCATTGCTCAACTTATGCAACCCCAATTTGAGCTTATGTCCTCAGCAGAGCTTAAGTACTTGACTTGGAAAACTGTGTTTTTGGTAGCCATTACCTCTGCCAGAAGTATCAGTGAATTGCAAGCCCTGTCAGTGGAACCTGATTTTATCTTCTTTCATAGAGATAAAGTGATCCTTAGAACCAATAGGAGGTTCTTGCCCAAAGTGGTTTCAGACTTCCATTTGAATCAGTCTGTGTCTCTCCCTGTTTTCTTCACTGATCATTCTTCCTCAGGAGAGAGGAGGCTACACAGTTTAGATGTTAAAAGAGCCCTTAGCTACTACATAGAGCGTACAAAGGGTCACAGGTTTGATTCCCTCCAGTTGTTCCTCACTTATGGGGAAGTGGGAAAGGGCAAACCTGCCTCCAAGAGAACTATTGCCAGGTGGATTGTTTCTTGTATACAATTCTGCTATGAGAAACTGGGAAAAATTCCACCCTCAGGCCTGAGGGCTCATTCCATAAGAGGTACAGCTGCTTCCCTGGCTGCTGCCAGGGATATCCCTCTGTTAGAAATTTGCCAAGCAGCCATCTGGAAAACAGTCCATACCTTTACCAAGCAATTTCTCTCTGGATATCCAGGCTAGCAGTGATGCTCGGTTTGGCACAGCAGTACTTCAGAGCCTATTCCTAAAGTAGGTTCTGTCTCTCTTCCATGGAGGTACTGCTTGGTAGCCTGCAGACTGTCAGAATACAGCTAGACTTCATGTTGTTTGAAGAAAAAATTACTCACCTTAGTAATTATATTTCTTCTAATGGAGTCTTGCTGTATTCTGACCACCCTCTCTGCCTCCCCTCTCAGAATCTGTTTTTGGGAAGTGGGTAGGCAGGCACAGTGTTGCACCCCAGGGGTGCTTCAAGCACACCCTCCACTTTATCTGGGTGCTTTGTATTATAATCTTTTATCTTTGGATAGGTTTTGGTTTTGGTTTTGGGTTTCCTGACTTGAGTCTGCCTTTGGAAATCCAAAACTTTCTGTTGCCAGTTGGCTAGTTAAAAAATGTTTCAATTTCCACATAGTTAGTCAGTGAGTGTTTGCTCATAAGAATGTGACGGTTGGGTTTCAAAGTGCTGCAGACAGAGACCTCAACCGAGCTCGAGCTCAACGTTCTATGCACTGCATAGAAAATTAACCCTCTACACTCCTGGGCAGTTCAAAGGCTGGAGCTAACTGCAGATTGTCAGAATACAGCAAGACTCCATTAGAAGAAATATCATTACTAAGGTGAGTAATTTTTTTCTTCTGCTTCATTGTCAGCACTGCCACATACCTTGCTTTTCCACCTGCATTGTATTGCTCATGGAATTATTTCTTGTATTTGCCTGGTGCAGTTTTGAGTGTTTCTAAATACAGAACTGCTTTCTCAATACAGTGTGGCATCTCAGTAATTAAGTAGTCTTGCAACTGGAAAGTTTTTTACAATCTAGCAACAGCTGGCAAGAAATTTAATAAGAAATGTAGAACTTTAAAGTGAACAGAAGTCTGTTCCTTGTGGCAGCTCTTAGTTTGCATCATCTGCCCTGTTCCCATCTATAAATCTGTGCTCAAGTTGCAATGCTACAGTTTCTTCTGTACTGCAGTAACCGCTCTGTCTTTGCTGGCTAGCCACCTTACTTGCTTTACAGCAGTGAAATATGCCAGATGTTCGTCTAGAATTTCTGCAGTTTCTTTAAGTTCTCTTACGCGTTCTGAAGATCAAAACTAAAAACTGAAAATCCTCAAATTTGATCATGTATTTGACATTTTTGTTCGCATCCAAAATAACGAGCTCAGTTTGTGGGCACCACAGTGAATATCAATAACATCTGACAAAAGTGACTTCTGTCTAGTAATTACATCTGTCCACTCACCAAGGTTAACAGATGCACCATCAGAATTAGCAAAGGTAAGTGCTGGATTTCCACAGCCTGGTTTAAGTTCTATTAATGGCAAATCAACTGATTTCAAGGCCCTGTACAGCACTAAATACAGTTTTAGCACTTGCAGTTTCAAGTGGTACCACAGATACTAGGTGTGTGATGGGCAAACAGCGCCTACATATCTGAGGTAGACAATTTCTTGCTTGATTATAGAGTGGTGAGTACTTCCATCAGCAAGGATGCTCAAAAAGGATGTATTCTTGACATGTGAAACTCTAGCCTCATATTGTCTTTGCTGTGCTATCCACAAACAAACAGCAGTGTGCTGTATTCATACAGTTATTGCCAATATGTGATGTACTTTTTTGCTGTATCTCACATGCCATTTCAAAATCTGAAAATGGCTTTCCAGTTTTTGATATGCAGTATGCTGTGTTAAATAAAACTTTGTATTTTTCAAGTTCTGTTGCTGTCATAGTTTTTTCAAGTTCTGCTGCTGTTGTTTTTGTTTTGTTTTGTTTTTGTAAGACTGGCTGCCCAAAGCAGTTTCAGTCAGGCAGCTAGGTGGTATCTGTTTCGGATCTGTGTCTTGTAAATAATGCTTTGTGCATGACATATGTTCCCTTATTACATTCTGCCTTTTCTTGGGGTCTAGGTTTAGATCACCTGCCTCTTTTACTATGGCAAAATCTGGATCACAAATTTGGGAATAGGCCTTATAGTATAAACAATACAGCAACAATTTTTCTTCATTGAAATCCAGCCATGGATAGTCTTTTTTTTCAGTCGAGAAAGAATGCTTAACCCTTTTTTCTCTGTCGTACCTTTGAGAGGCCATCATTTTATTGTTTTGAACAACTGGGTTTACCTGTTGTCCCAGATGTGGAGAACCCAAGGTTTAACAAACTCATTTTGAAACTGTCAGGTATTTGTATGCTTGAGAGCGTGAATGAAACTGCTCTGAGCTAGTGCCATGATCACCCTGTCTATGAGAACAGTTTAATTCTGACTGGATGGTAGTGCCACACAGACATCTAGAAAAATTGGTTGCTTGCTGTCTAAGCAGGGTTATAGCACAACATGATAATAACAACTGCTTCAGTTCTCTTGTTCTTTAAATGATGGCTCAAGGTTGAACTAGGCACAACAGTGAGTAGTAGTGGCGGGTTAAGTGCTGGACCACAAGTGACAGTGAAATGCACACTGTAGAATAAAGGCAAGTGCAGTATGGTGGTGCCACACATACATCTAGAAAAAATTGCTTGTTGCTGTCTAAGTTGGGATACAGCACAACATGTTAGGAACAAGTGCTTCAGTGCTTTTGTTCTTTAAATGTTAGGCACCACTGGTCAAACTAGGCATAAGAGTGAGTAGAAGTGGCGGGTTAAGTGCTGGACCAAGCGTGACAGTCACGTACACACTGTAGAACAAAGTGCAGCAGTGGCACCCTAGAGTAGTAAGAATGTAAAGCACTACAGATGTTGTTCAGAGACAAACTACAGCAACCAAACGGATGACATTGTCTTTAATTATTTGTGGCATGTTCCAGACAAACTGCTGCAGCAGGCTGCTAAACTATATATGAATTAATTGTAAAAAAAAAAAAAAAAAAAAAAACTTTGTTAATGCACTAGTTATGGTCGAAGCCACAAAAGTAAGAAATGTGGTGTTAGGGTTTTCAACTCTAACACCTACTCCTCACACACCTGTGTTGGTGCCCCTTGGCATGGTCATTCCTAATGCTCACCCCATTCCATAATTAATAATGTCAGATGGGTGATGTATAGAAGAATGGGGTGAGCTTTAGGGCTGACAATGCCAAGGCACACCTCCGATGCCTGTTGGTGTGTACAGGGTGTGGGTGGGGTGTTGCGGTTGGAAACTCTGACTTCACATTTCCCTAGTTTTGTGGCTTCAACCCCAACTAGTTAATTAACAAAGTTTTTTACAATTAAATTCCTTACTTTTTGAGACAATATCATGCATACATACTTGTTTAGGTGGTAAAGGGTGTGAAAACAGTTTGTTGAGGATTTGGAAAATTACAGCTGTCATGTTGATGAGGTGTTATAAAAATATGGCTATGTTGAAAATTAGGGTTCAAAGTATTGAAAATTACCAGAGTTACGAGCGAGCGTAGCAAAATTTCAGTGCATGAGCATTACTTTCCCTTTTTTACATATTTTCCCCCAAAATTTTCAACATAGCCTTCTTATGACCTTAACTCGTGAACAAGGGTGGTGAGAATGTTCAAATCGTGCCCAAAAGATGATTTCACCAAGTGACTGCAAAATGACCTTTTGGGATGCAAAAACACATTTTGGCCAGGATTTGAAAAATGACAGCTGTCACATTCATGAGTTGATGTGAAGAAATGACTATGTTGAAAATTCGGTGTCAAAATATTGAAAATTACTAAAGTTATGAGCCTACATTTGCAAATTTCAATGTAGGCTCATAACTTTGTTTCTTGTTAATATTTTTACACCAGATTTTCAACGTAGCCATATATGACCCCACCTCATAAACAAGGGTGAAGAAAACTTTCAGCTCCTGCCTGATAGGTGATTTCATACACCAACCGCAAAATTACATTTTGGGACAGAGTTGCATAATGTGACTGGCATTGTTTATGAGGTGGGCCTGTTGAAAATTTGAGGGCCAAAATATTCGGAAATGGCCAAGTTATGCCATGAATTTCAAAGCTCCATTGACATACATTGAACCGCATGCCTGATTTCCTCAGTTCGTAGTCCAACTTTGAAAAGTGAAGACGTGTATGTGGTCCAGAGAGGATTACAGTGTTGGACCCCTGGTGGGTAAGTAAGGGCTTGGGGGGTGCTGAGTGGGAGGGTTTGGTGGGGGTACTAACAGTGGTCCAAGAGACATCGGTGGATGTTTTTCTTCTCTACAGGGTTTGTTAAAACAAAAAAGTTACGAGGAATGATTTCATTATGTGACATGGGCATGCTGATTGGAGGGTAGAGGATGCCACTAGACACCAGGAAAAATAGAAATAATGGGGGCCACCATCAGAGATACCAGGGAAAGTACAAAGATCAACTGGGATGGCAATCAGAGGGTAGGTGGTGCCACCAGACACCAGGGAAACAGGGATGGGGATCAGAGGCTAGGGGGGAGCCACTAGACAACAGGGAAATGGATCAATTGCTGAGGGTCACACAGTATGCAAGTTGGGGCTGTGAGATTCAAACCCTGTTTCCAGGTTAGACGTGACAGCACAAGGAAGTTAAGTGACTTGTTCAGGGTCACAGGAGTGTGCGAGGTGCCAGTAGAGACCAGAACTCCAGCAAAAACAGTTTTTTTTCCCCCACAACAAGATTTAGACAGTATCATTGAATGGGTAAACAGGAATAAAATGAATTTCAGTTTGGACAAATGTGTTGTATTACATTTTGGTAAGAACAACAGCAAGCAAGATTATTACATAGAAGGGGTTAAGTTAAGACGAGTATGTGGTGAGCGTGACCTGGGTGTACATATCAATAATGACCTTAAAAACTGGTCACAATGTTGTCTTATAGCCAACAAACCAGGACACCTACTGTAATTAATTGTGTCCATAGATAATTTTATACCAGATCAGAATTGGTACTTGTCCCCCTATACAAATCTTGTATTAGATGTCATTTAGATTATTGCTCCCAGCATTGGAGCCCATATTTAAAGAAGGATGTAACCATTGTAGAAAGAAGTTAGAGGAGATTTACAAAACTCAACACATTGTAAAAGTAAACCGTATGAAAAAAGACTTGGGGTCCTAGGTCTATGGAATTTGAAATTAAGAAGAAAAAGGGGTGACATCCTACTCTTGTACAAATTACTAGAGGATCCATGTTTGATGAACAAACTTGGTCTAGTGTACAAGGACATAAAGTATGAACTAAGGGGGCACAGGAGGCAGTTGATAGAAAAGACCCCAAAATGTGAATCATGGATGTTCGTGTTCATCCCTGGAGTTATAAGGCTCTGGAATCAGCCACCTTGAGCAGTTGTTGAAGCACCTAATTTCTCAAATTTTAAGACCAAACTAGACCAGTTCGTAAGGGATGATAACTCCAGTTATCACCACTGAGTAGTGAGGACAACACTTATGGGTCTTGGCCTTCTGTTATCCTAAAACCGAAGTATTAACCAAAGTATAAAAATGCTCTTTTTTTTCATATCTCATGATATGAAAAAAGAATATTTTTTTGTATCTCGTGATACAAAAAATAATCTTTTTCTGTATCACGTGATATGAAAAAAAGATGTATAATGTCCAATGAAAACATATTTCGAGGCATTTGTCAGACAGTAAAGTGCAGAATGCAGCTAAGGGGGTCCCATAAACAACCTACATGTGTTGGTCCCTCCCCACAATGTGATTTTTGTGGGTTTTAAAATTTTAAGTTTTAGGCAAAAATGGAAAACAAGATAGCGGCCAAACGAAAAAGGAATTTCCTTAAACAAAAAAGGATGACGTCAATATGAAAAAAAAGAATTGTTTTTTTCATTTCAAACAACCACAGTAGCTTGGTATGCTTATTGAGCATACTCGGAACCAATTTATGAAAATTTTAAAATTAGATAACTTTGGAATAGATTAATATTTTTTCACCAAACCAGCAAAAGGCACATCTGTGGATCAGCCCCTTTCAGCCTTGAAAAATTCAGACCAAAATTCCAAAATATCTGGGCTGTACAGTGGACAAACAAAACCCCATTATAACCAATAAGAAAACACTTGTGAAAATTTAGTTTTTGTACTATTCAGAACTCGTAAACTGCACATCCAACCAGAACGAAACTTGGCATATCCAGAGATTTACCCCCACAAGACCGCACATGCATAATTTCAAGCAAATCTGTTAAACAGTTGTCAAGTTATTGAAGTGCAAAAATTGAGATTTAACATAGCACTGCCAGTACAACCCTAACTGTAGAGGTGTGACTGCACCCCTATAATATATATTTTTTATTATTTTATGGCACGCACACAGACAGACTAGTGAGAATAAGAGTGCATCATCACAGTTCAGAGACAAACTGAAGCAACAAAGCTGCTGAAATATTTTTATGTTGTTTGCATGCATGTGCAAAAAACATAGTGCCATTATCCGAGTTTTCGGAGGTGTGGCACCCGTCTTCCAATTCAGTCAGTGAGTTTGCAGGCCCTGCTGCAGCTGTCTATGACAGCAGTCGAAAATGCAGTGGCATACAGTTGAAAGGGAGAGCTCCGCTTCAGTGAGCAGAGCTCTCCCCCCCCACACACACACACACAAGCACGCATACTGCGTGCTGAAGCGCTCCCTCCCCCCCACGCACTCACTGTATGGCCGGCAGGGTTGCCCAATCCCAGTTGGCTCCACGGCGACATGCCCCCAAAGCTTTGGGTGCCACGCTGGGAGGCGTACCCCAGCGTCGCAAATCTTATTATAGCCGACGGGTGCCCAATCCCCATCAACTCCAGCACCCCAAACAGCCTTTTCAGCTACCACGCTGGGAGCCCACTCCAGGCAAATGTCCCGCGTCGTCTTAATTAAAAAAAAAAAAAACCCTGTAAATAAAAAGATCCCCGCAGTCTCCTGCCCCACCTGCACCCACCCACCACGCACCCTGCCTCCCCACACCCCCCTCACCCCATACTTACCTCCGGAGCTCGGCGCGACGATCATCGGTGGACCGGGAACATGTCTGCACTCTTCAAAGCCGACCGCGAACTGAGGAAATGCCGGTAAGCTGTATAATGGAATAAATAGGGTTTTCAACTTTGTTGCATATCTCAGCCATTTTGGGAATTTTGGGCCCAAATTTTCAACATGTAGTTTTTGGGACACCTCCTCATGAGTCGTGCACTGTCGTGTGGCGTTAGTTGGGCGGGGTGATTTCGCTGTTACTGTGTGAAATCACCTTCGGGTCCTAGTAATGAAACGACACTGCCAGTGTTCATAAGGTGGGCTCTCAAAAGCCTATGTTGAAAATTTGAAAGCAAAATTCTAAATGACTGTTTTATGAGCGACATTGCGCAGTTCCTACGCACGCTCATAAGTTTGCGAATTTTCAATATTTTCACTCCAGATTTCAACATTGCTATTTTACCACTCCTCCTTATGAGCAGTACAGCTGTCATTTTTCACATCCTGCCCAAAACGTGTTTCCACCCATGTAGCGCACAATAGCACAGTCGGTTTGCGAAATCAATGCATGGGACACGTTAAGAAAATCACAGTGACACTGTTCATGAGCAGAGGTCTTAAAATGGCTATGTTGAAAATTTGGTGAAAAAATTCCTAAAAATGACTGTTTTACGAGCGTGCATTGCGCAGTTCCTACGCACGCTTGTAAGTTCGTGAATTTTCAATATTTGCAGTCCAATGACTTCCAAATACCTAAACAGCACATACAAGCAAGCAACATTCGGCACTGACAAATGCTTGTTTTTAATTGACAGCACAGTCCGCACGCACGCACACACACACACACACACACACGCTAGTAGAGAGAAGAGGAACACACCACCACTGGTAAGAGATGAACTGCAGCAATGGGCTGCTAAGATTTTTTTTTATTATTTTGTGGCACACACACACTCACAAACTAGGAATGCACCACCACTGTTCAGAGACAAACTGCAGCAATGGCTGCTATGACTTTTTTTTTATTCCTTTTGGACACGCACACACAGAGTAGAGATGGGAACAACTAGCAGACAGCCACTGTTAAGAAGCAAGCTACAGCTTACAACTGACAAGATGCATGGAGTAGACAGAGTAGAGAGTATGGGAACTACACCCTCATATATTGTTCACAGACAACTGCAACAAGCACACAAAACTAGAGAAACTGACTGGTCACACAGACAAAATTGTTAGACCGCTGGTAAATGTTGAAATATTTTAGTAGTAGTAGTAAAAATCTTTATTTTTATACAGGATTTGATGGTACATTACACCATTAGGACCTAAAGGTCCTATTTACAAGATGGCCGTGTGTAAGTTATAAAGATATTTTAGAACTCCATTTAGACTAAGGCCATGGTCTCATTACTTCAGGGAACTGGGGAGCACATAGGGTTGTCCTACACCTGCTTGCAGCTTTGTGACTTCAGATGCAGGGGCACAAAACTTCCGGGAGAAGTAAAGTGTAGGGTGCTGTTACAGTTTGCACAGAGAGCCTATCATTTTTATGTTGGCTTGCCGCGCTTGCGCGCAAGTCAACATATTGGGAGAGTGCAGCTTTGCGGGCGCGGCTGCTGTTGGGCGAATGCAGGGCACGCATCAGTAGGTGTGTCCCTCATTCCCCAATAAGCCAGCATGCTAGCGCTGACACCAACATTATGTAAAGTGGACATAACTTCTAAACAAA
Organism: Neoceratodus forsteri; assembly: GCA_016271365.2. NCBI lineage: Eukaryota > Metazoa > Chordata > Ceratodontiformes > Ceratodontidae > Neoceratodus > Neoceratodus forsteri. The sequence goes on along the minus strand of CM028135.1, from coordinate 886,792,689 downwards.
GTGCCGCTGCAATCAGAGACAAGCTCGTCATGCAGCGGCACAGATGACACACCTCCCGTGCGTGCCGTCCCCCCACCGAGTACAGGGGTGCCACGCTGGGAGCCCACCCAACGTGGCAACTGATACCTCATGGCCGACGGGGTGCCCAACTCCGTCGGCTCCACTGTCCTCCCCCAGTACAGGGTGCCACGCTGGGAGCCACCCAGCGTGGCAACTGATGCCATTGCCGATGAAGTGCCCAATCCCCGTCAGCTCCCGCCCCCAGCCGTCCTTCTGCCGCTGAGAGCCCACCAGCGTGGCAAACGTCCACGTCATCTTTTTTAAAACCTGTAAATTAAACGGTCCCGGCGCTTCTCCCTGCCCCCCACAACCGCACCACCACTCGCACCCTGCCTCCCCACACCCCTCACCCCATACTTACCTCCGAGTCCGGCGCCATGATCTTCAGTGGATTGGGAACCGTCTGCACTCTTCAAAGCCGACCCGAGACTGAGGAAATGCTGGTAAGCTGTATAATGGGCTAGATAGGGTTTTTTCAACTTTGTTGCATATCTCAGGCATTTTTTGGAATTTTTGCACCAAATCTTCAACATGGGGTTTTGGGACCCCTCCTCATGAATTCTGTCACTGTCATGGCGTTTATCGCTCGAAAGGTGATTTCGCAGTCACTGCGCGAATCACCTTTGGGGCCCATTAACGAAATGACAGTGGTGGTGTTCATGAGGTGCCCTCTAAAAGCCTAAGTTCCAAATTTGGTGGAAAAATCCAACAAATGCCTGTTTCTGGCGTCGTTGCGCGGTTACTCGCAGGGCTCGTAAATCACATTCACAATATTTTACTGTCATTTTGTACCTCCTTGTGAACAGTACAGCTGTCATTTTCCACATCCTGGCCGAAATGTGTTTCCGCACTTCCGTGCACAATAGCGCAGTCGCTGTGGGAAATCACTGTTTGGGCCAGATTATGAAAATGACAGTGACACAGTTCATGAGCAGAGGACCTAAATGCCACATGTTGAAAATTTGATGATGATACTCCATAAAATAACTGTGTTACGAGCATGCGTTGGCAGATTACGCCAGCTCGTGCGTTGTCTTGTTAATGATATTTTTAGTCTGGATTTTCACCATTGCCATTTTCCACACACCTCTTGATGAACAGTACAGCCGTCAGTTGACATATCGTGCCCAAAATGTGTTTTGCCCTTCCGGCAGCAGAATAGCGTGCTATGCGAAATCACTTCTTGGGGCACTTTGAGGATATAGCAGTGACACTGTACATGAGCAGAGGTGCTAAAATGCCTATTTGAAAATTTGGTGCGAACACCCATAAAATGGCAGTGTTGCAAGCGTGCATTATATTTCCCACACACCTAGTAACCCGCCAAATTTGGTATATTTACATGCCACATTTTCAACACTGCCATTTTTACACCTCCTTATGAACTGTGCAGCTGTCATTTCTCACATCCTGCCCGACATGTTTTCCCGCACTGCACTACCAAGCACCCAAAGGGACACCCTAATGCTTGTCACTCTCTGCAGGGTGGGGGTGGGTTGGCATCAGTTCAGTACTTCACTGCCATTCCTATGATGCATCTGTCTAACTCCTGCACTACCAATGCCAATGCCAGCAAGCCAACATTCGGCATTGACAAATGCTTGTTCCTTTAGAGACTAGTAGCCTGTGGGAATTTCAAAGACAAGATACATGATGATAAACAAGACTTGGTCTGGTAATCGGTTTGACTGATCTGAACAGACACTTAAAACTGGCAGTATATCTCTGGCCAATCTCTTGATCACTAAATGTTCACAATTTTATCTTTTATATTTGTTCTCCCTCTGAGGTTACTAAATACGTTTTAGCTGCAGATAGTGCTGTCAGCCAGAGACAACTGGGACAGACAAATAGGGCTGGCTGGCTGTTACTCTCTGGTCAAGGCAGACCAGCCCTTTTCAGACCCCTTTGTTTCTCAGTGTCTCACAAAATTAGTTTTGAGTCCCTCTGTAGTCCTGGATTTAGCTGACAGGTTCTGCCATGAGTCAGACACACACTGGGTCCTCTCCCCTTCTGCAGTGTTTGTCAGACATACACCACCTCCTCTCCCCTTAATTATGCATTTTTTTTCTTTTTAATGGCATCAACTTCTGACCTGTTCGTGCCAAAAGAGTGCCCCTGATTATTTTAGTCAGCCCTAGCAGACACACACCATGTCCTCCCATTCTGCACTGTTTCATGTTTATGGCTGTGGGCAGAGCCTACAGCCATCTTGTTGAAGTTCAGCTGGAAAATGGCTTATCGTGGAACACATGTTTTGGACTTTTCAGTGTATCCTTCCACTAATGCAAATCACTATGGTATTTGAATTAAATAATCCCTTCTTTCTGTTTAAAGATCATGTGCAACACTTTATTTTTTACTGCAAATGGTAGAGTTACTAAACAAATGCCTTTAAAGCCCTAAATTAATACTTCTGTTCCATCTTCACCAAGGAGAAGGATGGACCAGTGCCTTCAGGAGAGAGAAGAGGAGCCGTGGGAGAGGGGAACATAGATGTGGTGATAGAGAAGGATAGAGTGAGGGATGGGCTGCTAGCATTAAAGGTGGACAAATCACCAGGCCCAGACAGAGTACATCCAAGGCTACTAAGGGAACTGGCCAAGCAGCTGGCAGGGCCACTGACAGACCTATTTAATTGTTCACTAGAGTCAGACGTTGGTACCGCAGGATTGGAGAACAGAACATGTGTGTGACAGGGAGATCCTGCCACTCTTGAAGATCGATCTTTCTTAAATCTGTTGCAACAGTTCTTCTGTTTCTTAGCCTAATATATCCTTTACAATTTCTAGTACATAAGATTGTCTACCCATGCCTTCCCCCCCCCCTTCTTGACTATGCTATAGTGTCCTCTTTAATTTTCCTTTTCCCTCTCAGGTCCTCATACAGGGAGGCTATTGTGGTGACCTCCAAGCTTATGTAAAACAACAGGCTGTGTTTATCATTGTTGGATTTAGTATGTAATAGCACTGTGTCATAAAATACCTTGATGTATATACCTTATGTTTATGAAACCTGTAAATGTTGAAAATACCATAGCACTAGGCGTTTTTGATAAAGGTAAAAAGTACTAGGTGACTGTATTATAGAAATTAGGTTGGTTGTGTTGTTAAATGCATGTAAATTGGTACCATGTATTCGTGCTGTAAACTGAGCCAATCTAAAATGTCATGGTGATTTGCATGTATCCCATGACGCATTGTGTTATGGAAGTATGTGTGATGTTGTTTCTTTGAAACTTGGCTTATTGTCAATGCTCTTTGGGGTAACCCTTGTTTCGGTGCTTCTGCACTGAGGTTCTTTGTCTGTAGCTTGATTTTTTTTTTTTCTTTTTTTGCTCCCACCATCCAAGCAAAAAAGGCAACCATAGGGAGGAAGAGTTTTCACTGAACAGTGTAGATCGGAGATCAGTGAGTCAGTAGGTGCTGGCTAAATGTAGAGGAAAGACTTGCATAGACTGTTGCTACAAACTGATGTACTGAAGAAGAGATATGCCATTGCTGAACGTTATCCTCTGTATTTTGAATAAACATCACACAGAGATTGGGTGTTGAAATGGAAGTTCGGTGTTTGGTCCATCTGTTATCCCACAACCCCTCCACAATGTGATGCCCCTTCACATAAGCGGGCCCAAGAATGACCCAGGGAATTACAGACCAGTCAGTCTAACCTCAATTGTGGGCAAGCTCATGGAGACCATACTAAAGGAAAGGTCTGTGGAATATCTAGAGGAAAACCAAAAAAGCAGCTCCACACTGGAGCTGCGCAAGCCCAAATCAGTCTCAGTCAAATCCAAAAAAGGGCAGCACCAGCATCCGTCTCAGTTTGAGAAAACAACATTTATTGTATTACATGCCTGTAAAGAAGCAGTGGCAATAAAGGCAGACTCACAAGCCCGACGGTTCGTTAATACGCACTTCCTCAGGGAGGCTGACATAGACACAACCCTTACTTAAATACCCCCACATCACATATGTTAACAATTATACAATCATCACATTCCAAGTGAACATCAGCTTCCAACACATATAAGTAAAAAACATTATGCATCACTAAAAATTCCTATCTGGATATGTATCTCATACAAAACATTCTGAATTCTTTAAAACATTTATGTAGAATAAGGAAATATGTGTTCTAATTGACTCGTAGTGAATTCAAAAACATAAGACATCCAATAATCTTTTCATAAATTTTAGAGTGGGTTGAGTATTATATTTAATTCTTATGAGAAAAAACAAATGTTTTTTATAAAAATTATGAGATTTGGATTCCGATTTATATTAATTATTGGATGTTGTTTTCATAAACTGAGACGGATGCTGGTGCTGCCCTTTTTTGGATTTGAATATCTAGAGGAGCATGGTCTCCAGAATTCAAGGCAGCATGGGTTCTTGAGGGGGGGGGGGATTGTGTGAAACAAATCTGATTGACTTCTTTGAATGCGTCACTAAGACAGTAGACAGGGGCCAAGCGGTAGACATCCTCTATCTGGATTTCAGCAAGGCCTTTGACTCTGTGCCCTACAAAAGGTTGATCAGGAAGTTGCTGGATCTCAGAGTTGAGGATAAGATGGCCAGATGGGTGGAAAACTGCCTGAGGGACAGAACCCAGAGGGTGGTTGTGGGGGGAGAGTTATCTGGCACCAGAAAGGTCACCAATGGTATACCGCAGGCTTCAGTGCTGGGGCTGGTGTTGTTCAGTGTCTTCATCAGTGACATTGGGGATGGTATAAAGGGCAAAATGTGCCTATTCACTGACGACACCTAGCTCTGCGGTAGAGTGGACACAGCTAAAGGGATACAGGACCTACATGATGACCTGGAAAAGCTGGGGAGGTGGTCCAGGATCTGGCAGCTTGGCTTCAATGCCAAGAAATGCAAAGTTATGCATATTGGAACCAAGAATCCCAGGACAGAGTACTGCCTGGCATCTGCAGAGGAGGAGAGGGACCTGGGAATGATGATCACTAGTGACTTGAAGCACTCCACACAGTGCAAGAAAGCAGCAGTAAAGGCAACCAAGAGACTGGGATGCATAGGTACGGGGATCAGTAGTAGGAGAGAGGAGGTTATACTGCCCTTGTACAAGTCATTGGTAAGACCACATCTAGAGTGTGGAGTTCAGTACTCATGCCCACACCTGAAAAAGGACATTAACCTGCTGGAAAAGGTACAGAGGAGGGCTACAAAGATGACAGCGAGTCAGCAGGGCAAGGTATATGAGTAGAAGTTGAGGGCACTGAACATGTACTCCATGGAGGACAGGAGAGAGAGGGGGGGACATGATTGGGACTTGAAGTACTTTAAAGGTATAAATAAGGTGGATAAGGAGGGTCTCTTTTAATTGAGTGGCAACCATAACACAAGGGGCACAATCTTAAGATGGATGGTGGAGGTTTAAGGGGGTGGTCAGGATGCACTTCTTCACAGAGAGGGTGGTAGACACTTGGAATGCACTGCCAGAAGAGGTGATCTCATTGAACACAGTGGGCAGCTTCAAGAGAGGCTAGAATAGGCACAGGGGGAATGTAAGGATCATGGGTTGGGAGGACGGGAGGAGTGGGGGGGGGCAGGGACAGTATCTCAAGCTCTGGACCCTGCAATATGAGCAGACTATATGACCAAATGGCTTTCTTCTACTGGCTTCTTTGTCTGTTAGAATGACTCCTACTGCACTTCCAAACAGCCTCATTTTTTTTCTCTGAGCGAACACATTAGGAGTACTGCCAAACAAATGTAAACATCTCAGTAAGTATACAAGTTACACATTCGCCACTAGCATGTATGTTGTTCAGGACAAAAAGACCTTTCATACGAGGGCAGTCACTAAACTGAATTCATTATATTTTTTTAAAATATAGCCATCCAAAAGGTGAAAATAGGAAGCAAAATGAAAATTCTGGTAATCGGATGGCCATATTTTAAAAAAATATAATTAGTGCAGCTTAGTGAATAGGCTCATTTGAAAGGTCTTTTTATCCTGAACAACTTTCCTGCTAGTTGTGTATGTGTAACTGAAATATTTTCCGAGAAAATTACATTTGTTCTGCATGAATCCTACTGTGCTAGATCAGAGAGAAAAAAATGTGGCTGTTTTGTAAGAAATTGGTTAGGGGATAGCTGACAGAGGCTGATAGTAAATGGAGTTCACTCCACGGAAGGGAGGGTGATGGGGGAGGGGTACCTCAGGGATCAGTACTGGACCCAGTCCTCTTTAATGTCTTTATAAGTGAAATTGTAAAGAAGCAGGAAAGAAAGGTTTGACTCTGCATGATGATATCAAGATCTGCAGCAGGATGGAATAGTATGAGCAGAGACCTTAGAAGACTTGAACAGTGGTAAAGGGCATGGCAGCTAGGTTTCAATACAAAAATGTAAAATAATGCACTTGGGGCACAGAAATCCAGAGGCAGAGTACAAAATGGGTGGAATGGTGTTGACAACATTAAGAAAGCACACATTCAAAAAAACATGTTTTACATACAGTTGATTATTGTTTAACAATATTATGTATCTAAGGCTGCCACTGTACATCTGATGCAAACCCATAATCACGTTCCTCACTTGAAGCAAAAAGTGGGGTGGTGGAGGCCATAACTGACTGCTTCTTTCTGTATTAATGGGGCCAGATTTTTTAAACCAAAAACAAGGAAAGTGGTCATTTATAAAATGTACATATGAGCATGGGTACCACTTTTATTCAGACAGTGCCACCACCAGCAGCTACCACTTCAAGACTGCTGTTACCCCCACCTACTACAGTCAGGGGAAAACCAGAAGTAGTATGGCAGCACTGAGATCAATATGGTTAAGGCACATTTACCAGAAATTATTGCTTAGAAAAGAATGAGAAAGTTATAAGCAAGTCCCAGACCAGATCTCTAGTTTAATAGTCTGTTCCCGAGTCTGATTTTTACAGCTGCATGGGCAAGCTCCACAGATGTTATGCCATCATCAGATTTGTATAAGAGCACTTTGGAATCATGTGACCAGAACGCAGTCTGATGTGCTGCCACAGTGCTTCGGCATAATTTCCAGTGATTCTGTGTATGCAGCCCTTCTCCTCCGTGGCTGCATAAACACTCCCCTCCCCCCCCACCAGTGTACTATTTCTCCTTTCCGCAACTTGAAGTGATGACTGCCATGGACAACATGGCAGCACAGACTTAAACTGCGCATGCATGAATATTGTGCATAAGTAGTCATGTCAGTGCCGCCATGTTGCACATGGCTGACTCCTGGGGCAAACTGTGCATGCGTGAGTATCACACATGTGCATTACTGTAATCACTGCAGTACTAGTTATGGCTGACTCCAGTGCGGCGAAGGCACTGCATATTCTTTTCAATGCTCTTGCCACTCTTTAAAGCTCTCCACAGCCATATCAGCTCTGACCAGAGTTTGTTTTTTTTGTCAGCCACAGCTAATAGTCCAACCCACTACATTATCTCCCTTTGTTCTGCACTGTTTGTTTTGTATATATATAAAGTTCTAATACAGTGACAGAAGAGTGTCCCACAGATTATTTTAGTCACCCATTGCAGTCAGACACACATCATGTCTTCTCCCCTTCTGCACTTTTATTTTATTGTTTTACAATTTCAAAGAGTGTCCCCATGACTGTGTTAGTCAGAGACACCTAGCACTGCCTGCCTGCTCAAATCTATTATGCAGCCAATTTTAAAATGATCGGTGAGACAAGGAAGTTTACACAGTTTTACTGGTGTGGCTCTCAACACGTCCTTTCTCACTAGTAAGAGTGCGAGTGAGAGACAGCACCAAAACCCAGCAAGAACATGTGCATTGGCAGTTAGGGTATCACATGGTGTACCTTTCAGCAGGGATTACTCACCATGTGATCCGCAGCCAGTCCCACTGGAGTCTCCAATTCTGCAGCAGGAAATGCCAAAGCTAGAGCGCACTCTCTCAAGCTCAGTGCCTGCATTTCTGTCATGTAGCCAACAGTGTACAGCACTGAAGACCACCCCCCAACTAAACATAATGGGCATGGTGCACACTGATTGCAGATAGACCAGGAAGACTGTAAGCTTAGGGGGAAGGGAGAAATTCTTTCTTAAAAAGTAAAAGACATCAGCGGTTCTAGTTGGCAGAGGGAGAAGAAGTCAGACAATCGAGCAATAAGACATAAAGGTGTGTGCATTAGACATTTCTAATGCACAGCCAGGAGTGTAGTGGTGCACAAGGCTGCAGGCTGAGTGCCTTTAGTCTCTGGCCATGCGTGAGAACTGCCTGATGCACACCCCTGGAGTGTCTTATTATGCTTATAAAATGGGCCTCTGTAATTTACATGCATGTAAAAAAGAAAATGTTTGTGTTTATATGGAAAAAATTTAAGACTATAATGTATTGTGTTGTAAAATAGTTCCTCCACCTACAGTAGAGTGCTGCATTTTTGTTTTTCTTTGGGACTTTTGTCCTACTACAGCCACTGTACCTGTAGTAGTGTTTCTCATAGTGCCAAAGTGGTTGTCATGGCTTCCCCCATGGTAGTTTTGGGTTGTTTTAATGTTTCAGGTATTATAGTTTGATGAGGATAGTCTCTACCAAATTAGTTGTCATGATTCCTGTGCGCCCCCACACACACACACAAACATCAAGCTGCAGGGCATGGACTACAACTTGGGAGCATAGCCTTCATAGCTGTATTTTTATTTTATTTTATAATGAAGTTCTATAGTTTTTAAACAGCTCCCCCAACTCAGGCACACACATAAAACACACACCTCTGCTTGTGTGGTGTATGTTAGCTGTAACCATTTTATGCTGCTTTTTGTTTGGGACACAGACAGAGGACCTGAAAACGACGATGCTGATCATATCAAGGAGTGCTCTGCACAAGCAAAAAATGGAAGTTACTGTGTTGACAACTTGGCAAGTTAATTTTGTTTCTTTACTGTTGATTTAACTTTTAAAAAAAAAAGTACTTGACTTGAGTGCCTTGCAGTGACACAGAGGATATCATTTCAGGACTGTGGGTAGTGGGGTGAATCAGGAGTTCAATCGCGGCCTCACAGATTTGTTGCAACAGTTATGAGGTGTTTCTTGCCCCACAACATATGTGGAATATTCCTGTGCCATTTCTGAATTATCGGTGGCTTACAGGCTGTCATTACAAAACTGTCACCGGGCGAGGGGGCAGTTTTTGTTTATGTGGGGGGACCTAGGAGTCGGGAAGGGCAGGACTCTGAGTGAACAAATCAAACTGCAGTAATTATGGCAAAAAGAAAAGAAGAGTTTAAATAAAAGAAAAAAAAGAAACACTAGATGCTGTAAACAGAGTACAGTTAGGAAGTACCATATACTACCATTTCTTAAACTGTTTTATTTTCACTGAGAAAACAAGATGGTTGCTAATTTAAAAGTGAGCATTCTGTTGGCACAATGATTTTGAAAAGGTAGTTTGTCTGGGTTCGCAGCATTTCTTTTTACTTGTACATTAGACTGATCTAGTGCACGAGTAGCAACCAGTCAGGATTCAGGATTGTTCCTACCAGTTATATAAACTACTTTAAAGAAGCACAAGCAATGCGTGTGCTCAAACAGTGGCTTTGCTCATAAATCCATTGGACTTACATAGGCTGAAAAGTGAAATTCCTTATTTACTTTTGGAGCTGCCAGGACTTCAGACTTGGGCATTCTTCAGCGCTTGATCTCTTACAGGAGCCCCATGACTCTTTTTAGCCCTTGTAATTTATCTTTGGGTGAGATTTTGCTTCAGGACAGAGCCTTTTCTATGCTGCATTTGGAATTTACCAGAGCTTCCAGCTTGCTATACACTTTGGGTGCACTCATTTTTATGTTTGCTTGCATGCATGTGCAAGAAACATTTTGTGGCAGCTTGCTGGAGTAGCGGGTTGTGGAGGTGCGGCAGCGTTGTGGCCAATGCTGGCAATGCTTTTTGGGGCCATCCGCCTCTCACAGTCCCCTTGAAAGCCGACGGGGGTGCCCAGTCCCCTTGTCAGCATGCCCCCTCCCCAGTTCATCCAGGTTGTGCCTGAAAATAGTCATTTCATGGCTAGTGCTCCTCCCCGGTTAACAAAACTAAATAAATAAATTTGTGGACGGGAGCCCAAACCCCATCGGCATAATGTCCCCCCTCTTGGGAAGCCGAGGGTGCCTCAATCCTCGGTTCATGCGCCTAAACACATTAGAGCAGGCCTACCGGTGCCCAGTCCTCATCGGCTCCAGCCCCCAGCAAACACCCAGGTGGCACGCTGGGAGCCCACCCAGCGTGCCCATTGTTCCTGTAAGTAGAAAACCATCCCTACGAGTTGTTTATTTTTTTTGAAACTTATGAAAACAGAAAACAGGTCCTCGTTGTGTCCGTTGCCCCTCCCCACCCTGCACCCACCTCAGCGTACCCACCTCCCCATACCCCCCCACCCATACTTTCTCTGGAGCCTGGTAGCGACGATCTTCAGTGCAGCAGGAACATGTCTGCACTCTTCAAAGTCGACCATGAACTGAAGAATTGCCAGTAAGCTGTATAATGGTATAAATGTTTTTTTTTTCAACTTAGGTGGATATCTCAACCATTTTTGCATATTTTGGCACCAAATTTTCAACATGGGGTTCCTGGGACTGCACCCCATGAATTCAGTCACTGTCATCTGGTTATTCTGTCCCGAAAGGTGATTTCGCGGTCACCGCGCACAATCTCCTTTTGGGACTGATTAACAAAACAATAATGTCACGATTCATGAGGTGGGCACCCAAAAAGTCTATGTTGCAAATTTTGTGGAAAAATTCAAAAAAATGACTGTTACGAGCGTGCATTGCGCAGTTTCCACGCACACTCGTAACTTTGAGAATTTGTAAAATTTTCACTCCAGATTTTCAACATTGGCATTGTTTCACACCTCCTTATAAATAGTACAGTTGTAATTTTTCACTTCCTGGCCGAAATGTGTTTTTGCACATCCAGGGCACAATAGCGCAGTTGCTATGGGAGATCAGTGTTTGGGACAGAGTAAGAAAATCACAGTAACACTGTTCATGAGCGGAGGTCCCAAATTGCATATGTTGAAAATTTGTTGACAAAAGTCCACAAAATGACTATGTTACAAGCATGCGTTTTGCAGTTCCCATGCACACTCGTAACTTTGAGAATTTGTAATATTTGCACTCAAGATTTTTAACATTGTCATGTCTACACACCTCCTTATGAACAGTACAACTGTCATTTTTCTAATCCTGACCAAAATATGTTTTCTCACATCTGGCGCACAATGGCGCAGTCACTGTGGGAAATCAACGGTTGGGACAGATTAAGAAAATCATAGTGACACTGTTCATGAGCAGAGGTCACAAAATGCCTATGTTGAAAATCTGGTGCAATAATTCCGTGAAATGACTGTGTTACAAGCATGCATTGCGCAGTTTCCACATATGCTCGTAAATTCGAGCATTTTTAATATTTTCACTCCAGATTTTCAACATTGCCATCTCTTCACACCTCCCTATGAATAGTACAGCTGTCAATTTTTCACATCCTGCCTGAACTGTGTTTTCGCACATGTGGCGCAGAATGGCACAGTCACTGTGGGAAGTCGACGTTCGGGACAGATTAACAAAATGACAGTGCCACTGTTCATGAGCAGAGGTCCCAAATGCTTTCATGAGATGGGGGTCACAAAAAGGCCATGTTTAAAATTTGTATGCAAATACCAACAAATGCCCGGGGCATTAGGGTTTCTAACCATAACGTCCCACCCTGTACAGACTGACAGGCGTCAGGGGTGTGCCTTTGGATTGCCGGCTGTAATGGTTACGGCATTCCACCCCCACCCTGCAGCCAGTGACAGGCATCAAGGTGTGCCTTGGACCCTTCGGCCCCAGAGTTCTTGCCATTCAACTATAACGCACCCATTTCAGTGTCTGTCCTTATGGAATGGGGTGACTGTAAAGCCGAACACTCCAAGGCACACCTCAACACTAGTCGGTGTCTACAGGATAGGGTGAGGTGAAATGGCGTGAGTGTTAAGGGTGATGACCCAAAGGCACACCCCAATGCCTTTACATCTGTGCAGGGTGGAGGTGGGGTTGGCGTGAGTTCAGTACTTCACTGCCATTCCTATTCTGCATCTGTCTAACTCCTGCACTTCCAATGCTAATACCAGCAAGCAAACATTCAGCATTGACAAATCTTGTTATTTACTACCATGACACTGCAACATCAGTTTAGCTGGTGTGTGGGAGGCAGCACCGTTACAGGGACATTCACTCCTCTGGCACTCCTGACTGACATCCACACTGGCTCTGGGCACCTCATGTCAACCACATTTTTACTGTCACCAAACAGTGTACTGGGCACCAGTGTGCCAGCATCTACCTCAGCCTACCCTCAGGCAGTGGCTGGCGATCTCCCCAGACCCTCTGGCAGAGGTAACATTTCCAATATCCATACCAGCTTGGGATTCCCCATGCAGATAGTGGGCTGATCTCCTACCTGTTTTATCAGCTCAGTCTTTGGCAACCGATATCTCACCATCTTCAGCACATCTGACAGCATCTCTAGGTCACAAACAGGACCAAAATGTTCCCCCAAAGTGAAAACACCTATTTACATGAATTCTGTGCATCAAAAGGCCACCAGGGATTTCCTTGAGGGTAGCCCCTTAGGATCATCACTCTATCCCTAACGTGAGAAAATATTTTTTCATGTAAAGGGTGGTGGATCCATGGAACAGACTCCTGGCAGAGGTTGTGGGGCAAAAAAGGTAGGGGAATTCAAAAATGCATGGGACAGACATAAAGGAACTCTAGCGATAGGAAAGAGAGGGTAAGCCACAGATCATTTAGGATCTGCAGTATATGAAACAAGTAGGGAAAATGGGCAGACTAGGTGGGCCAAGTGGTCCATATCTGCCATCAAATTATATTCTAAGCAGCTCTCTCCTAAACTTAGAAGCAATTCACAGGCTATGCTCTACCTCACCCCCCCATGTGAGCCCAACCCCACTGCTACCGACTTAAGCACAAAAATCGTGATTCTCATAAGCTATTTCTATTCATACTTCTTCTGCTGGCTGGTAGCATTGAACTGAACCCTGGCCCCTCCCTCATCCCCTCCTCGTCACCCACGGCGCATCCCAAAGGACTGAGAATCTTCCATATCAGTGTTCGTAGCCTTCTTCCAAAACTGGACAACTAAAGTTTGGGTCACTCAGCACTACCCCAACATACTACGTATATCCAAAACATGGCTATCCTTCCACATCCCAGACAATCAGTTGGCCCTTCCTGACTTTATCCTCAATTGGCAAGATGGTAAATGGGATGGAGAAGTCGCTATCTACTCCCGCAATGCACTATCCTGCAGTATCTCCCACAAGGAAGTGATTCCTCAGTCCCATGAGTTCCTTATAGCCAAACTCCATTTTCCATCCTCCAAGCCACCTTTTATGGGTGTTCTCTATGCCTCCCCATCAAGCTATACAAAAGTGAGGGTACTGGACTTTAGGAGGGCTGACTTTGTCAAAATGGGAGAGTGCCTCAGAAAAGCACTAGCAAACAGGCAAGAAGGAGGGGTGGAGGAACAATGGGGAAACATCAAAACTGCCATCACAGAGGCAGCAAGCCTTTGTGTGAAGCAGATAAATCAAAATGAAATAAAAAAACACTATGGTTCTCAAAAGAGGTAGCGGTGAAGGTTAGGGAGAAAACGATAGCATTCAGGAAGTATAACAAAACACAGAAGGAGCAGGACAGAGAACTGTACAAGTTAAAGCAGAAGGAAGCGGAGAAGGCAGTCAGAATAGTAAAGGCCCAAACCAAGGAAAAGATAGCCAACTCAGTTAAGAAGGAGGATAAAACATTTTATAGGTACATTAGGGAGCAAAGAAAGACCACGGGAGGGATAGTGAGGCTTAATAAAGGGGAAGGTGGGTGGGCAGAGAGGGACAGTGAAAAAGCAGGGATACTGAATGAATACTTCTGCTCAGTATTCACAAAAGAAGAGGAGGGGAAGATACCTAATCCAATTAATAGAAGCACTCTGGATAGGGGGGTCGATACCAGTCCTTTCACAGAAGAAAGGGTTCTGAAAGAACTCCTAAAACTGAAGGTAGACAAAGCAATGGGGCCTGACAGGATTTACCCCAGAATTCTAAAAGAACTAAGGAGAGAACTAGTGACATCACTGGCTACCCTTTTTAACAAATCATGGGAGGATGGTGTGGTACCTAAGGATTGGAGGAGGGCAGATGTGATTCCCCTTCACAGAAGTGGGAGCAAAGCAGAGGCAGGAAACTACAGACCTGTTAGCTTGACCTCAGTGGTAGGGAAAATGATGCAATCACTTTTGAAAAAAAGAATTGTTAAGAACCTAGAGGCCAGCAGGGCACAGGACCCAAGACAGCATGGATTCACAGCGGGAAGGTCAAGTCAGATGAATCTAATAGATTCATTCCAGGCAGATCCTCGGCTGACCATCTACACAAGCTGACCCATATCTTCCATGCTGCCAAACAAGCCCCCATTCCTATGGCCCTAATTTCACTTGATGCCGAGAAGGCTTTCGACAGAGTGAACTGGGCCTTCATATGGGTCACTTTGCGTAAAATGGGTTTTCCCCTCACCTTTCTGCAATGGCTCCAAACGATTTATTCCTCTCAGTCAGCTAGAATATACTGTAATGGGGTATTCTCTTCCCATTTTTCTCTTTACACGGGTGCCCATCATGGCTGTCCCTTATCCCCCTTTCTCTTCAACTTTTACCTCAAACCCTTAATCAGACAAATTAAAACCTCCCCTAACATCTGTGGTATAACAATCGGTGAGTCAATACAGTCTCTGTCAGTATATGCTGATGACATCCTTCTACATTCCTCACACTCTTCTGTATCTGTTACTGAAACTTTAAAAGTGATTGATGGATATAGTTCCCCCTCCAACTATAAGCTGAACTGCAGTAAAACTGAAATGTTCCCCTTAATTGTCATACCTATAGATCTGATTTTGTCCACTTTGGTATGCGCTGGTCCCCAAAGTTCATTAAATATCTGGGCATCTTTCTAGCCACTGAATCGTCTCTTATGAAAAAGTTAAACCTTGATGACCTGGTCACTATCATCCAACTGGATCTTGTAAGATGGAAAGCGCTTCAAATATCCTTGTGGGGCAGGATCAAAATTAATATATTACCCAGACTCTTCTACCCTTTAATATGTTAAATCTCTGGCTTCCTATATCCTTTTTTAAACATATTCATGTACTTATTACTAAATTTTATTTGTTGAGATAAATTCCTTAGACACTCATATCTCAGACTGGGACTCCCCAAAGAATCGAGGGGACTCTGGCTTCCGAATTTCCTGCTCTACTATTGGGCTAGCCACCTTTACAAATGCAGTAAATGGCTTTCCACTTATCAAGGGTTCACAAAACGGGACTGTATACCTCCCTGGATACAAATAGAATCCAACCTGATTCATAGCTTTAACCTCTCCATGTCCACTATTCTCTTCTCCCCCTTGAAATCCCTGCCGGTGCCTTTACATGACTCTATAATCGGTATATCTGTTAGTCTTTTCACTGTTAAGCGCTTCCCTTAAATTTCAACCCTCTAAGCATATTTCTCAGCCCCTCCTATCCAGTCTTAATATTAAAATTGGTGGTAGTACAATCTCAGCTACTTGGCTTCCTCAGCTAATTGGTTTAAAGTGTTGGAATTCTATTCTCAAGGCTCTCTCCTTTCTTCCCCAGAGATTCTGGAGAAACTCCAGCTGGCCCAGTCACAAATCTTCAAGATATTTCAGTTTAGATATCTCCTGTTGCAACACTTTGGTCCCTCCCCAGGGTCCTCTGGTTTAGATGGTCTGCTTGATCAGTTTCAGGATTTAGCAGTTAGGCCCCATGGTACTTCCATGCTCTAGTCACTCCTCCTAGATAAACTCTATTCCATTCCACCTACCGGCTCTAGGATTTGGGCGGCCCTGTTACCGGGTGTTACCCTCAACTGGGAACGCATCTGGAAGGATCTATATAGATATACCACTCAAACTAGATTAAGGCTCACTCAATACTATATTTTAAATAATATGTATTATACCCCTGTCAAGCTGGCCAACATGGGCCGCATAAACTCTTCTTCTTGTTCCAGATGTGGCAAGGAGAAGGGCACAATTTTACTTATTCTTTGGTCTTGTCAAAAGTTTTCACCTTTATGGGACTTGATTGAATCTCGTGCTAATCCCCTTTTGGGTTTGGAGGGCCTTTTCTCCCCAGAGATCTGTGTCATTGGGGATTACACCCAGATCATTGTCAAGGAGCAGAGATGATATATGGCCCTCATCTTGCCAGCAGTTAAGAAGCTGGTCCTCAAACATTGGCTGGATCAATCCCCGCTTTCATACTGAGAATGGTTACATGAGCTCTCCTTTTGTCTTAGGACAGAGCACCTGATTGCCAGTACTCGGCACAGACCACCTCTCTTTACCAAAAAAATGGGGAAAGCTTTATGATTTATATCTGAACTGACTTTTCCTAAGTCTCCTCTTGCTCCCCCTCTCACATATGTTTTTTTCTGATTTATTGCTCTCTTACCAGTCTAATACCTGTTTGAGGGCATGCTCCATGGGAAGGAGGGAAGGTTCTCAAGGGGTGGGGGGTGGGATGGCTTTGTATGTCTAATGATTTTTCATGTTCTATCTGCCTGGTTTGTTCTTGTATTTTGAAAAATTTATAAAGTCATCTTAATTTCAAAAAAATTAAAATGGAAAGGGAACTGGGGTAGTCATATCAGATGATCTAAAGGTAAGTAGGCAATATAAGAAGGCAGTAAGGATGGCTGGGGAGATACTGGGATGTATAGGGAGAGACATCACCAGTAGAAAACAGTAAATTGTTATCCCTCTGTATAGACAGTAGGTGAGACCCCATCTGGAGTACTGTGTGAAGTTCTGGAGACCCCGTCTCTGCAAGGACATAGACAAGATGGAGGCAGTCCAGACGAGGGCAACTGAAATGGTGCAGGATCTGCAACAGAAGCCATAAGAAGAGAGACTAAAGGAGCTTGTATGTATACCCTTGAGGAAAGGAGGGAGAGGGGAGACATGATAGAAACTTTCAAGTACCTCAAGGAAATCAACAAAGTCCAAGAGGGTAGCATCTTTCAGAAAAAGAGATGTGCAAGAACAAGGGGACACAATTTGAAGATAGAGGCGGGACAGCTCAGGGGCAATGTGAGGAGGTATTTTTTCACAGAGAGGGTGGTGGATGCATGGAATGGCCTTCCTGAGGAGATCGTGGGGTCAAAAACAGTGGGGGAATTCAAGAATACATGGGACAGACATAAGGCAATTCTGGTGGGGGTTAGGAAGAAGTAGGCTGGTGGTTAACTAGGATCTGCAGCTTATCCAGTAGGTAGAGAAATGGCAGACTAGGTAGGTCAAGTAGTCCTTATCTGCCATCAAAGTCTACGTTTCTATGTTTCCCTGAAACTCCCCCCTTCTTCCCTCATCTTCCTGTGTTGCTGCTGCCTCCACACATGCAGTAACAGGTGAACTCATCCTCCTTGGAGACTTTAATCTAGACTGGCTATCCCCCTCATCGCTCATCTTTTGCCAGCAGATCAAAGTTTTAAATTTGACCCAGTTGATATATGAACCCACTCACCCTAACCCTCGCTCCCAGTCTCACTCCCTGCTTGACTGGGTACTCTCAACCCAACCCCACCATATCTGCTCTGAAGGTTTACTACCTGGTGCGCTTAGTGACCACTGCCCCACCTTCTGCATCAGGAAGTTCCGCCCTCCTCCTAACCCTCCCAGTTACATCCAGTATTGACCCCTTAGATCCCTTGACACGAGCAAACTCATTCAAGACCTAGCCTCCGCCAACTGGTCTCCTGTCCTCTCCTCCCTCTTCGTTGATGCTGCCGTCACCCACTTTACATCCATTCTTCTAAACATTTGGGATACCCATGCCCCTCTGAAATCCATCAGAGTTAGACACTCCCACCACCCCTGGATCACCTTGAAATCTTGTTCTTGGGGAAATCCCATGATCTCTCATGGCATCACTTTAAAACTTTGCAGAGCCCAGTCAACTTTCAGACTTACCATACCCTCCGAAACAATTGCACTAAGTGCATACGTCAGGCCAAATCAGCTTTCTTCAAAGCTCATTTGCAAGCCTCGAACAATACACCTTCCTCCTTCTGGAAAGATCTCTGGATGCTCACTCACCCCTCCTTTGAGTCCCCCCACCCACTTTCAATGTGGCAGGTTCGCTAGTCACTGATCCTATCCTTGTCGCCAAAGCCCTAAATAGGTTCTTCACAACGTGTGCCGTAACCTACTCTCCAATCCAGTCCCCCCACCCCCACCCCGGTCTTCTGATTTCCACATACTGACAGTGTCTCCCTCTGAAGTATATAGAGCTCTGGTCTCCCTCATGCCCTCAGAATCTAGCCCTGATGACCTGCACCCTAAGCTCCTTATTATCTCTGCTCCGTCAATTGTCACCTCCTTAACCTTCATTTTCAATCTGTGTATCTATTTGGCTACTGTTCCCTCGACTTGGAAGTAAGCTACGGTCCTCCCCCTCTTCAAAGGGGGAGAGACAGCTGTCCTGGGCAACTACTGCCCCATATCCCTTCTCCCCTCACTCACCAAAGTCCAAGAGTCCTTGATCCTCTGAAGACTAAATGAGTTCCTCCTTGTCTCCAACACACTCTCCCCTGTTCAGTCTGGTTTCAGAAAGTATCATTCCACCACCACCTCCCTTCTCTGCTTTACCGATGCCATCCACTCTGCCATGGATCAAGGTCTCATCACCTCGGCCATTTTCCTAGACCCAGCGAAGGCCTTTGACTCTGTGTCACACCCCTTCCTCCTAAACAAACTGAGTGCCTCTGGCCTCTCACCTCTCACTGTGTCCTGGTTCAGTTCCTATTTAACTGGACACTCCCAGTTGGTAAAAATAAATAAAATCCAGTCCTCTTCCCTCCCTGTCAGTGCAGAAGTACACCAGGGCTCGATCCTGGGGCCTGTTCTATTTTTTCTGTTCATTAACAACCTCCCTTCTGTTCTGTATGCTCCCATAGCCAGGATCCACTTATTTGCGGATGATACCGTCCTTTTCCTTTCCGGCCCATCTGCTTCAGACGTTCAACCCCCTCCCCCCAAGAGGACTTCACTACAGTTACCTCGTGGTTCAATGCTAGATTTTTAAAACTAAACATCAAAAAAAAGTAGCCATGACCATCCTTCCTCTCCGATGATAATGCTCCACTTGAAAACATCCCTGCATACAAATACCTTGGGGTTTGGCTTCATCCCTCGCTTGACTTCTCTTCCCACTTTAATGCCCTACACTCCAAACTGCATCCCAAACTTGAGCTGCTCTACCGACACAAGGCTAGCCTTCCTCTTCCTGTTAGACACGACCTATTGATCAAATCTTCCCTACCTTCAGCTACACAGATGTGGTCTACAACACTGCCCTGGCAACCTCCCTCTCCAAACTCAATGTCCTCTACCACGCCTTCTGTCAGTTCACCACTAACTTCCCTCATCTAATTCACCACTGAGAACTCTTCTCTTCCCTATCCCTCCAGTGCCTTTCTCAGAGACGCTTTTCACACTGCTCCACCCTCATATCCAAGTTCTGGTTCAGAGTTCTCCCATCATACCTTGCATCTCTCCTGAAACCTGCCACCCCCCCCCCCCGTACAACTCACAGCATTGCAGCACCCACTCTTTGCACTCCACGAGTCCAGCATCTCAGCCGGGAAACTGTGTTCTCCTACAGTTCCCATCCCTCTGGAACAGCATCCCCTCCCCGACCCACCTCACCCCCTTCAGACAACATGAAGTCTTGCTGTATTCTGACATGTGCAGTTAGCCCCAGTACTTGAACTGCCCTGGAGAGGAAAGAGTTAACTCTATGCATGAGCATAGAACGTTGAGCTCAAGCTTGGTTCAAACTTCTGTCTGCAGCACTTCAAAGTGTAACCGTCAGATTCTTTACTCTGCCTAACTGAACAGTCGCTCCGGAGAATCCTCCTTCACTTGCTCGGTTCGGGGTATAGTCAGTCGGTTAAAATACTGTTGTTTTTTTGCTTATTCTTTCGGCTTCAAATCCCTGTCTGTGGTACAGTAAGTGTTGTAGGTAGTGGACTTAGTTTTATTTGTGTAAACTTTGTGGAAGTTGTAAAATCTTCTTGATCGGTCCAGTTTGGAACCGACTGTGTTAGGTTTGTTTTATTTCTTAATCCTTTAGTGTTAGGTACCGGTTCCTAACGTTTTTTTTCATGACCCGTAACATGGTTGGTAACTGATGGGGGTCTTACCTGGCTTTTAAGCTGTAACGGGTAAGTTGTTAGCCTGGCCATGTCTGAGAAACCCAAGAAAAAAAACGGGCCCACTGGGTTTCAACACCGTAGTGAGTGCGGGGATGCCTTTGCTAAGGCAGACCCTCACACCACCTGTGTTTATTGTCTGGGGTTTGACCACCTCGATTCAGACTGCCAAATCTGCAAGAATTTCCTGAAGGCCACCCTGGATGAGAGATTGGGTAGGCTTAGGGAAAAGGAGGCCGAGAAGTCCGCTAATCCGGATAACTAGCCCGGTTTGGTTCCGACCGAACCTGCAGGAGTGCCCACTGACCTGGGCGATACTCCTTCGGGCAAAAGAAGAGCCAATCCTGAGGGGTCAGTTCCATCAAAGTAAAAGAGGAAATTGGCTGGTTCGGATCCAGAACTACAACGTCCAACCGCCGAAGAGATAGCCAGGGCGATAAGTATTGTAGAATCGCTCCATCCGGTTCCGTCTGATCCGGCACCTCTCGGTAGGTGCTCGGTTCAGATGGCTCCTCCGGTTCCAGAATATTGTCTGGATGAGTATTATGAACCGGATTTGGAAGGGGAGGAAGGGTACGACGACAACGATGAGGATGATGGTGTGGAAGGTCTAGATGAGCCCATTGAACTGGACATCTCCCCAGACAGGCCTTCTAATGTTTCCCCTCCCAGGCTTTCTGAGTCCCCATCCCACTATTTGTTTTACAAAAAAAGTGGCAGAGACCCTCCAGCTCCCTCTGGTTGAAGCTGTTGAGGAACAAGAGGAGCTTGATTTTGTAGAAATGATGGACATCCTAGAGTCCAAAAGGCTGTCTATTCCGCTCCATAAATCTCTTGGGAAACAGACACAAAAAATTCTCCAAACACCAAATTCTTTACCTCCTGTGGATAAAAGAATGGACAGGAGGTATATGCTGTCAGGCTCAAGTACAGAGTTCTTGTTCCAACAATGCAGCCATGTTGGGGTCGTGCAGGCTGCAGCCTGTGACAAGGCTAATATACCTTTGGCGTTACACCCCCCCCCCAAGATAAAGGCTCTAGGAAGGTGGATGCTATGGCCAAGAAACAGTACTTGGCATCCTCCTTGGGACTCAGGCAGGCAAATTTTATGGCCTACACAGGGCAACTAAAATGGTGCAGAGTCTGCACCGGAAGACATATGAAGAGAGACAAAAGGAGCTTAATATGTATAGCCTCGAGGGAGAGGGGGGACATGACAGAAACGTTCAAGTACCTCAAGGGAATCAACAAAGTCCAAGAGGGTAGCATCTTTCAAAAAAAGAGGTGTGCAAGAACAAGAGGGCACAATTTGAAGATGGGGGGAGGGCGGCTCAGAGGTAATTTAAGGAAGTATTTTTCACAGAGAGGGTTATGGATGCATGGAACAGCCTTCCGGAGGAGTTGTGGAGTCAAAATCAGTGGTGAATTCAAGCATGCATGGGATAGTCATAAGGCAATTCTAGGGGGTGGGGCTAGGAAGAAGTAGGCTGCTGGTTAACTAGGATCTGCAGCTTATCCAGTAAGTAGGGAAATGGGCAGACTGGGTGGGCCAAGCGGTCCTTATCTGCCGTCAAATTCTATGTTTCTATGTTTCTATACCAGAAGTCCAGATGGGATACTGTTCTGGAGCTGGATAAACAGGCTTCCCCCCAGCTCGCCAAGGAACTAGAGGAGGTGGATGCTGATGGGATTGAGGCATCTAAGATCCAATTTCATGCTGCTGTGGACTCAAATGATGTGTCATCACGAGTAATGGCTACATCTGTGTCTTTTTGGAGATTTGCTTGGCTCAGATGTACTACCTTTCACAGGACACTCAGGCTAAGGCAGTGGATTTCCCTGTGGTGGGTAATTCTCTGTTTGGGGAGTAGACAGAGAATTACATGAAAAAGATAGATGAATACAGGACCACCTTCAGGAGTGCACAGGCCATGGAAAGGCAGGCAACTCCTCAGAAGCAGCATTCTAGGTGCAGGGGTAGGCCTTTCTTCCAGGCACAGGCCTCCTCTCCTTTTCCTCAGAGAGGGAGGCAGAAGAAGGATGAGCAGGACTGCATCCTCCTCCCAGTCTAAGGCTCCTGCCAAGCAGGCACCCTGATGTGTCAGCCCGGGTCGACTCCCCTATTCCATTAGGAGGCAGGCTGGCTTACTACTTCCAGGCTTGGAAGTCTGTTACCTCTGACAAGTGGGTCCTGGAGGTAGTAAGCCAGGGACTGGCCCTCAGCTTCAAAAAATTGCCAAAACTGAGGGTCAGGTCTTTTCCACCTGCATACATCTCCGAAACCATTGCCCTAGAGTCAGAGGTTTCCTCTCTGCTGGCTCTCAGAGCCAGAGAGAGAGTTCCTACTCCATATAGAGGCACGGGTCTGTACTCCAGAAAATTCCTTGCCCCAAAAAAGACAGGGGAGTGGCGGCCCATCCTAGATCTAAGATATTTAAATAAGCACCTTGTCAAGCCAAGATTCAAAATGGTGACTCTGGGAGTAATTCTTCCCTCTCTGAGGCCAGGGGATTGGTTAGCCTTCCTGGACCTCAAGGATGCCTACTTTCGCATTCCCATTAGGTGCTCCCATAGAAAGTACCTCAGGTTCGAATTGCCTTCAGGCCATTATCAATTCAGAGCAATGCCCTTCGGACTAACATCAGCTCCAAGGGTGTTCACAAAATGCCTAGCAGTAGTGGTGGCCTTTCTCAGGATACAAAACATCTCCATTTTTCCATACCTGGATGACTGGTTCATTGTGGGACAGTCTCCAGACCAAGTCAATTCAGGCCTGCAAGTCACACAGCAATTGCTCACTTCCCTGGGATTCCTCCTCAGTCTGCTAAAGTCAGTTCTCGAACCAGTACAACTGCTTACCTTTATAGGCATAGAACTGGATACTGTCCAAGCAAAAGCTTTTCTTCCTCTGGCAAGAGCAAATGCGCTTACATACCTTGCTTCTTCTTTCCGCCTTCCGGTGTCTCGACCAGCAAGACATTTTCTTCAGTTCCTGGGCCACATGGCAGCTTCCACTGAGGTGGTACAGGGAGCCAGATTTCAGATGAGGGACATTCAGTTCCACCTGAGGTCGTTTTGGTCTCAGAAAAAAGATCCTTTAACCAAATTGATTCCAGTGACTCTGGCTCTGATCCAAGCTCTCCAGTGGTGGTTGGATCAGGACAATCTCAGGCAAGGAGTCCCATTCATCAGTCAGGCTCATTCAGTGGTGCTAACCATAGATGCTTCTCTCCTGGGCTGGGGAGCTCACTTACGAGCCCTCACAGCACAAGGGGTGTGGTCCCCTCAGGAGTCTCTACTCCATATCAATCTTCTGGAACTCAGGGCAGTATTCCTGGCTCTCCAAGCTTTCTCGGACTCAATAAAGAACAAGGTGGTTCAGGTCAGGGCAAACAATACTACCACCATGTGGTACATCAACAAACAGGGAGCACTCGCTCTACGGCCTTGTGCACGGAAGCCGTGAAAATTTGCTCTCTGATTTATGCCCTGCAGGCATCTCTGGTAGCAGTCCATCTACCAGGGAAGGACAATGTGCTAGCAGATGCCCTGAGCAGGATCTCTCAGGGCCATCACGAATGGGTCTTGGACCCCTTCATATTGAAAGTAGTCTTCTCCAGGCGGGGCACTCAAGAGATAGATCTCTTTGCAGCTCCAGACAATCATCAGCTTCCTCTCTTCTGTTGCAGACCTCCAGTCATGGGCACAGTTCCTCTGGATGCTCTGGTTCTGGATGGGGGGGGCGCAAATTCCTTTATGCCTTTCCTCCTTTTCCCCTATTATTCAAAGTCCTGGTCAAGATCAGGTCACAACTGTGCAGAGTGATCCTGATTGGGCCAGACAACCTTGGTATTACCTGTTGATGTCTTTAGCAGTCCATTTTCCACTCTTTCTTCCCAAGACGCACAATCTGTTAACCTCCTCTCGGGAGAATCTGGTACCCAACCTTCAGTCTCTCAACCTCAAGGCTTAGCCCTTGAAGAGTTAACACGTATGCAAGTCTGCATCAGTCTCAGGGGGTTCTGGATATTCTTAAAGCCTCTTGAAAACCTGCCACCAGAAAAACTTATCATTCTAAATGGAAGAGATTCAGCATTTGGTGCTCCAATAAGGAGGTCTTACTAGACACTGCTGATCTAGCTACTGTTCTGGATTATATGGTTCATTTCAATGGCCTAGGCCACAGGCCAGCCACTCTGAAGGTGCACTTAGCAGCTGTCTCTGCATTTCTGTCCGTGGGGAAGGCTTCCTCCCTGGCATCTCACCCTGTTTTCTGTAAGTTCTTTAAAGGTTTGCTTCATACCAACCCTCCTTTTAAGGACCTTACCCCAGCTTGGGATCTTAATGTTTGCATTGCTCAGCTTATGCAACCCCTTTTTGAGCCATTGGCTTCAGCAGAACTTAAGTACTTGACTTGGAAAACTGTTCCTGGTGGCTATCATGTCTGCCAGGTGTATTAGTGAGTTACAAGCTCTATCAGTGGAGCCGGATTTTATCTCATTCGTAGAGATAAGGTGGTCCTTAGAACCAACAGGAGGTTCTTACCCAAAGTGATTTCAGATTTTCATCTGAACCAGTCCATGTATCTTCCTGTGTTCTTCACTGATTATTCTTCTTCAGGAGAAAGAAAAATACACAGTTTGGATGTTGAGTGCACTTAGCTACTACACTGAGCATACTAAGGCACTTAGGTTTGACTGTTCTCAGCTGTTTCTCACTTATGGTGAAGTGGGAAAGGGTAAACCTGCTACAAAAAGAACTATTGCAGGTGGATTGTGTCTTGTATACAATTCTGCTGTGAAAAGCTAGGCAAAATACCCCCAAGGCCTGAGGGCTCATTTGACTAGGGGTACAGCTGCTTCTCTGGCTGCTGCCAGAGATGTACCTTTACTAGAAATATGCAAAGCAGCCACCTGGAAAACAGGCCATACATTCACCAAGCATTACTCTCTGGATATCCAGACTAGGAGTGATGCTAGGTTTGGTATAGCAGTACTGCAGAGCCTATTCCCTAAATAGGTTTGGTACCCTCCTCCTTGAAGGTACTGCTTGATAGTCTGCTTATGTCAGAATACAGCAAGACTTCGTGTTGTTTGAAGAAAAAATTACTTACCCTAGTAACTGTGTTTCTTCTAATGGAGTCTTGCTGTATTCTGACTTCCCTCCCTGCCTCCCCTCTCAGAACCTGTTTTTGGGAACTGGGCTGGCAGGTACAGTGTTGCACCTCAGGGGTGTACTTGGCACTCTCCCTTTTCAGAAAGGGGGAGTGGGTTTTATTTATGTTGTTTTGTAGTTATATGTTGGTTCACTACCTGGTTATTATTTTGGGCTCTCAACTTGAGTCTTTTGGGGGACCCAAAAGTGTGTTGCCTGTTGGCTATTTTCTTTACAATTTCTACTTAGGAGGTGTAGTTAGTTAGTATTGGCTCATAAGAATCTGACAGTTACACCTTGAAGTGCTGCAGACAGAGGTTTGAACTGAGCTGTCCGGGGCAGTTCAAGTGCTGGGGCTAACTGCTTATGTCAGAATACAGCAAGACTCCATTAGAAGAAACACAATTACTAAGGTGAGTAATTATTTCTTCTTTCCTGCCCTTAAGCACTTACTCAGACCAACCCTCAACTCTCCCTGCACATATTCTCACCCCTAGTACCCATCCTCTCTTCTCCCCCTCCTCACAACTCCCTATTCCTTTTTAAACCATTATGTGCACTGTATGTTTTTTTTGCTCCACACAGCTGTTATCCTCAGATTGTATTCCAGCCTCATAGTGTAAATATTTGTATACACTCTGTATCATATTGTATACTGCTGTATATTTTATTTATTTAGTTTTTGTTGACCGGGTAAGTGCACTAGACAAATCCTGCCTATTTTCAAGCACGACCCGGGGGAAGGGGATACAGATGAATACCAACTGACCTTGAAACAGATTAGCAACTAGTTGTATAACTGTGTTTTCCTCTTTTGTTCTATTATGTTTACACTCTGTTTGCATCTGTGCCCCCTTTCCCGGGTTGTATCTGGAAACGAGCTACGCTCATGGTACCTTTCCCGGTCATCACATTTTAAATAAATAAATAAATAAATATGTTTATATGTTTCCCAGTGATCCCTTACACCCCCACCAGAATTAATGGTGATCTACACTAAATGGTCGTCTGACTCCAAATTCCCAGAGTCATCACTACTGTCCTGTTGTTTGTCCATGGAGGCAACCAAATGACTAGACAGTCACTTTTGTTGTTCTCCACACTGCAGGACCCTGCACAAAGAAGGTTAGGACTCACGCACAGGGACCAAAGTGCACTGTATATCTTGCCCTTTTCAAAGAAAGTTAGGAGGCACAAAGAAAGTTAGGAGTCACCTTCTGCTTTGCACAAAGCTTCAAGTCCCCTACATAAAGCAAGTTACCACTCTACTGTCTCAAAAACTAAGGATATTCATTGCATAACAACGTTAATGCAGATTAATCTGTATTATCGTAGTGTTTTTATTTATTTATTTTTTTTACAAAAAGTCATTATATAAATCCTGTTATCTGAGTTACTGTTGCATAAATTTATACTCGTAGTACACTCATTATCAGGATTTATGTACATAGTAGACACATCATACATTTGGACGCCCCCAACTAGCCCACCAGCACTTCTTCCTCCTGCTTTACAAGTGAATCTACAGTCCACAGCTCCAGTCCCAGAGGTGGTCTCTCTCATCTCCCCATCTCCTCTTTTTGAGCCTGCTATATCCACTTCAGATTGCCCTCTAAACCGCACAACTGATTTGTGCCCAGAAACAGGGGCTATTCACTGACTTGTATTCAGATATGTCATTTATTGCCATGAGTGTGTAATGAAAGTCCTACTTCCTCATGAATGGAAGTGGTGACATATTGAATGCAGGCTGTTGTATGTTCTGTATACAATGTTCTGTGTCCACAGTGGAGCCCCCGCCCATAAAAGTGGTGTGCAGGGTGACCCCCCCAAAAAAATTACTGTGCCCCCTCCCAAATCGAAAGTGCAGTGCTTCTCATACAAAATTTAGATGCATACCTTATTAGCTAGCACAGCACTTGCACAAACTGCAGCTTTTTCTGTGTGCAGCCTTAAGCAAGCAGATCTTTCAGTTATGTTTGGCCTGTGCTGACAAGCTCTGAAACTGCAACTTTGAAAGCAGATATAAGCAAACGATACATGGAAACCCTGTATTTCTTTTTTTTGCTACAGTACATTCACAACCATATTCTACATCTGTCAAAAAAGTTTTATAAGAATGACATGGGACTGAAATGGTTTCATACATAAAAACATATAAATATTTCCCACAGTTTTTTGGAAGTTAGTTCAAGAGGGTGTCACAGTATTGGTAACTTATTCTTTATTGTTGCATTTGGGGGGGGGGGATTAAACAAACATCATGACCAATGAGGTGTCCTTGATTTACATTTTCTTTCATACTCGATGTGGGCACCTAAACCATTGATATTATAACTACATAAAACAAACAGACCCCTTACAGATGTTTTCCATAAAGAGGGATTACTTTTCACTGTGTAACTTGCAAACAAGCATGGCAACATATGTTTTTGTTGTGTTTTTTAAATGTTTAGATTATCATCATTTGCTGGGCAAAAAAATTGTGAAACTGACATTGGGTTGCTAAAACAGGAGGGAACATACTTAAACCTTTTCTTAACAAGTTTAAAAAAAAATTCCTACAGATTATTTGTTATTGACAGAGGGTTTATAAAACAGATATTGACCAAAGTCGCATTGAGCTACAGTGGGAAAATCTTTACCCTTGTGCTACACTATTGCCTTCCAATAGTCATATTGCCCTTAGCCTTCGACTTTGGGCAATGTAACATTGTCAGGCAATGGTTCATCTCTCATGGTCAATATATTCCCATTATAGACCTTGACTCAGGTGTGTGTGTGTGTATGTGTGTGTGTGTATATATATATATATATATATATATATATTATGGTAGCACGGTAGTGCTACCATAGTTAGGTTGAGGAGCCATTTCTATGTTAAACCCTAACTTTTCACCTTAATAACTTTGCAACCATTTGATGGATTTGCCTGAAATTTGGAATTTATGATCAAGAACCATAGGCCTTGAGATCTTCCAAGTTTCGTACTGGTCGGATATACGGCTGCAGAGTTATTAAGTGTGATCTGTGCGTGCGTTTACGCTTTTCTGGAATTCTGTGGTCACGCCTACAGGTCGTACGGTTTGCGTGACCGGCCCGAAATCTTCAGGGAATGTGCAGCTGGGGTCCCTGATGTGCCTTTCCAAGATTCTGTGAAAAAATATTAAACGGTTCAAAAGTTATTCAAAACAGTTTCCCATTATAAGTCAATGGGAAAAGTTAACAAAAGTTCAACACTTTGCAAATGCATTTTTACTTTAAATGGGCCTGTTACTTTCACAAATCGCCATTTTGTTTTCAGTTGGTGATCAGAAAATGGTTGGCATTTATATTTGGACCCTCTAGCAACCTAATTTTTTGTATTCACCTAGTCGGCCCTGAGGATGCTTGCCATGTCTTTATTTTGTGGTAAACACCCCAGAAATATGTTTTTCAAATTTCTGGAAAAAGTACTTTCACAAATTACTTTCGTGCTCACGAAAGTGTTGGAAATTTTGCGAAGCTTTCGAAATTGGCGCAGTAATTTTCTAGTCTGTGGAAAATGACAGCAATTCTTTTGGCACTGCACTGCAAAATAACCGTTGGGAGTTTTGGGCTGAAATTTGAGGAACGTAGCCGACGCCTCACAGATGTGCCTTTCAGTGTTGTATTGAAAAATATTACACGGCGCAAAGTTATGGCACTCCAAAGTTGACAGTTTTCCCATAGGATAACATTACGGCGCTCAAGATTACAGGAATCTTTGGCACCCTGCTGCAAAATAACGGTTTGATCTTTTTCCTGAAATTTGAGGAAGACAGCCAACAGTACACAGATGTGCCTTTCAGTAGTTTGGTGAAAATATCACATGGCGGCAAAGTTATGGCACTCCAAAACTGACGGTTTTCCCATAGGATAACATTACGGCTCGACACTTAACAGAAATCATTTGGAGCCCTGCTGCAAAATAACGGTTTGGTCTTTTTTCCTGAAATTTGGAGGGAAGACAGCCAACAGCCCACAGATGTGCCTTTCAGTAGTTTGGTGAAAAAACATTACAGGGAGGCAAAGTTATGGCGCTCCAAACTTTTCTTTTTTTCCCATAGGATAACATTACGGCATTCGCCGCGCCTTTCAGGGCTCGTATCTCGGAAACGGTGCGAGATACGGACTTTTCGTCGGAAAACTTCTTAGCCCTGTAATGGGGCTAAGATTCAAATTAGCCAGGACAGTTGTAAATAATATGACTTTTAAATTTTTTTTCTACGTCGTACGGTTCCTGAGATATAATGTATTTAGTATTCCAAGATCTCATTTTCTGCGCCGATACTCATTATTTTGCATACATTATTTGTACTCACTGTCTTTCTCAATGCAGGTTTTGGGAAAACCAGCCTGTGCACTCATTACTGTTACTGTTGCCCTTTCGGCTTCGGATCCGTACCCGCTTTCACTTACCATTGACGCTGCGCCACCATGTGCATTATCCTTTGTGTTTTCATTTGCGCTATGCTTTCTGTTATTTTTGCCATTTCTGTCTACAGTACTGTTTATCTTACTGTTTCACTTTACATCACCATGCCCATTGACATTTCTGTTTGCAGGCACCATGTTACTATGTGACAACACATCACGTGGCAGACCATTCCGTCTCACGCCACCATGTGCGTTACCCTTTCTGTTCTCATTCGTGCTTGTGTTACCATATGCGCCACTGTTAGCATTTCTGTTTGCGTTGCTGTCCGTGTTAGTATGCCACACACATCATGTGAGGCGCGCCTGCAGCCATTACATTACTATTTCTCGCTATCATTCTCAAAAGAAGGGATTAGAGGCAAAACTCTATTTAACGCATTAGTTGTTCTCCACAGCGGTTACAAAGTGAGGTTTCTGTTGTTAGTTGAAAACTTTGATTTCGCCATTTCAATCGCATAAAAGCGTGATTGGGCTTCCTGTGGGGTCCCAACTCCCTCACCCCATTCTCCTATACTTCTGCTGCTTTACACTTGTCATGGGGGTGAGAGTTAGGCTGATGATCCCAATGCGCACTCCAACGCCGGGTTGGGGGTGGGCAGGGGTCCAGGGGTTTTCAACCCCAACAGAGAATTTCTCACTTTGTTGTTGTGAACAACCCTAACTAATGCATTAAACAGAGTTTTTTGCCTCTAATATATATATATATATATTGTTATATATTATGGTAGCATGGTAGTGCTACCATAGTTAGGGTTGAGGAGCCATTTACATGTTAAACCCAAAATTTTGCACCTTAATAACTTTGCAACCATTTGACGGATTTGCCTGAAATTTGGAATACACGATCAAGACCCATACGCCTTGGGATCTGCCAAGTTTTTTACTGGTCAGATACATGGCTGTGGAGTTATTAAGCGTGATCTGCAGCATGCACGCTTTTTCTGGAATTCTACGGTCGCACCTACAGGTCGCACGGTTTGCATCGATCGCCCAAAATCTTCAGGAACGTGCCGGTGGGTCCTCCGAGGTGCCTTTTGAAGATTTCGTGAAAATATTAAACTGTTCAAAAGTTATGGCAGTCCAACTCTGTTTTTTTCCATAGATAACATTACGGCATTCGCCGGACTTTGAGGCCCGTATTCTAAAACGGTGCGAGATACGGACTTTTTGTCTAAAATTGTAGCCCCCTGGGGCTGTATATAAAACTAGCCAGGAAAGTGATAATACATATGACTTTAAATTTTTTTCTATGTCGACGGTTACTGAGATATAAGCAATTTACTATTACAACTACTTGATTTTGTGTTCCAAGAGTCATTATTTTGCATACATTCTTTGTACTCACTGTCTTTCTCTATACAGCTTTTGGGAAAACCAGCCTGTGCGCTTTACATTACTCTTACCATTATTGTTTCTTTTTGCTTGTTCCGTCTCTGCTTTCACTTACTTCATTCACGCTTACGCCACCATGTGCATTACCCTTATGGGTTTCATTTGCAGTTGCGTTTCCGTTGTTTTGAACATTTCTGTCTACAGTACTGTTCCTCTTTCTGTTTCGCTTTGCATCACCATGCGGATTACGATTTGCGTTTGCAGGCACAATGTTACTATGTGACAAGACATCACGGGCCCCGCGCTCCTGCCGCCGCATTGCATTCACTATTTCTCATTATCATTCTCAAAAAGAAGGGAAATTAGAGGCAAAAAACTCTGTTTAATGTGACAAAAGCGAGGAAATTCGATGTTAGTTGAAACCCTTTGCCTCCAGCCCACCCCCAAATGGAATCGGGTGTGCATTGGGGGCCATCGTCCCAACTGTCACCCCATTCTCCTATTCCTCAGCGCTCTTCCACATGTGATGGGGTGACACTTAGGGTCGATGACTCCAATGCGCACTCTGGATTCCATTTGGGGGTGGGCTGAGGGTGCAAAGGGGTTTCAACCCTAACACCACCTCCTCACTTTTGTCGCTGTGGAACTATCTAACTGATGCATTAAACGGAGTTTTTGCCTCTAATATATATTAGAGGCAAAATGATATCCGTTCAGTCGAACATCAGCAGAAGGAAATTCAGTGTTGGGTTGAAAACCCCTTGGACCCCCTGCCCATCCCCCAATCGGCATTGGGGTGCATTGGACGCCAGCCCACTCTCACCCCATGACATGTGTAAAGCAGCAGAAGTATAGGAGAATGGGGTGAGAGTTAGGACTGACTTATCCCAGCGCACCCCAATGCCGATTAGGGGTGGTGGGGTCCAAGGGGGTTTCAACCCTAACAGCGAATTTCCTCACTTTTGTCACTGTGGAACAACCCTAACTAATGCATTAAACAGAGTTTTTTGCCTCTAATTTCCCTTCTTTTTGAGAATGATAACGAGAAGTAGTGAATGTAATGCAGCGGCCGGAGCGCGGCCCAAACATGATGTCTTGTGGCATAGTAACAGGAACAGCAATGCAAACAGAAGCGCTAACAGTGGCGCACATGGTAACACAAGCACGAATGAGAACAGAAAGGGTAACGCACATGGTGGCGAGCGGAAACGGTCTGCACGTGATGTGTTGTCACATAGTAACATGGTGCCTGCAAACGGAAATGTCAGTGGGCATGGTGGCGAAGTGAAACAGAAAGAGAAACAATACTGTAGACACAAATGGCAAAAAATAACAGAAACGCAAGCGCAAATGAAAATGCAAAGGATAACGCACATGGTGGCACAGACGTCAACGGTAAGTGAAACGGGTACGGAACCGTAAGCAGAAAGGGCAACAGTAACAGTAATGTAAGCGCACAGGCTGGTTTTCCCCAAAACCTGCATAGAGAAAGACAGTGAGTACAAATAATGTATGCATAATAATGAGTATCGGCGCAGAAAATGAGAACTTGGAATACTAAATACGTTATATCTCAGGAACCGTCATGACGTGAGAAAAAAATTTAAAAGTCGATGATTTACAACTGTCCTGGCTAATTTTTACTTAGCCCCATTGAGGGCTAAGCACTTTTCTGACGAAAGTCTGTATCTCGCACCGTTTCTGAGATACTGGCCCTGAAAAGCGCGGTGAACGCTGTAATGTTATCCTATGGGAAAAAAAGAGAAGTTCGGAGTGCCATAACTTTGCCTCCCTGTAATATTTTTTCACCAAACCACTGAAAGGCACATCTGTGGGCTGTTGACTGTGTTCCCTCCAAATTTCAGGAAAAAAGACTAAACCGTTATTTTGCACCAGGGTGCCAAAGGATTCCTGTAATGCGTCGGGCGCCATAATGTTATCCTATGGGAAAAACCGTCAACTTTGGAGTGCCATAACTTTGCCGCCGTGTAATATTTTTTCAATACAACACTGAAAGGCACATCTGTGAGATGTCATCTGCGTTCCCTCCAAATTTCAGCCCAAAACTCCCAACCGTTTCTTTTGCAGCGGAGTGCCAAAGAAATACTGTTATTTTATATAGGTTAGAAAAGTAGTGTCGAATTATGAAAGTGTCGCAAAAATTTTATGACACTTTCGTGAGTGCGACACTACTTTGCAGTACTTTTCAGAAATTTGAAAACATATTTCTGGGGTGTTTTACCAAAATAAAGACATGGCTAGCATGCTCAGGGTCCGACTAGGTGAATACAAAAAGAATTAGGTTGCTAGAGGGTCTCAATTTTAAATGCCAAGCATTTTTCTGATCACTAACTGAAAACAAGATGGCAGATTTGCAACAGTAACAGGGCCATTTGCGACAGTAAAAAGTGCATTTGCGACACTGTTGAACTTTTTGTTAACTTTTCCCATTGATTTATAATGGGAAATTGTTTTTTGAATAACTTTTGAACCATTTAATATTATTTCACGAAATCTTCGAAAGGCACATCGGGGACCCTGGACGTACATTCCCTGAAGATTTTGGGCCGGTCGCGTAAACCGTACGACCTGTAGGCGCGACTGTAGAATTCCAGAAAAGCGTAAACGCGCGTGCAGATCACGCCAATAACTCTACAGCCATATATTCGATCAGCCGGAACTTGGCAGATCCCAAGGCCTATGGCTCTTGATCGTGTATTCCAAATTTCAGGCAAATCCGTCAAACGTTGCAAAGTTATTAAGGTGCAAAGTTTTGGGGTTTAACATAGAAATGGCTCCTCAACCCTAACTATGGTAGCACTACCGTGCTACAATATATATATATATATATATATATATATATATATATATACACACACACACATACATACCTGTACATTACAGAGTTTTCAGTCTTCACTTCTGTGTCAAACTGAAGATTGTGAACATTAACAACTTCACAACCATTCAAGCGATTCACGTGAAATTTTGCATGCGTCATAAGGGACTATAGATCTCTTGATGTGGCAAGTTTGATTCTGGTCAGACGTGTGGGTGCTGAGATATGGATTGTAAAATCAATTGAAAATTACCACTTTTGGTGAAATTCTTTGTCTACGCAAAAATGGTGTGGAATTTTGGTCTGAAATAGGGTATATAGGTCTTGAGTTACAGATGTGCTTTTTGAAGGTTTGGTCAACAAATATTAATCCATTCCAAAGTTATTAAATTTGAAAGTTTCCCATTTTTTCCTATGGGACCAATTAGATGTTGTACTTGAAAAAGGATTCGTTATCGCAAGTGCGAATCACTTTTCACAAACGCGGGATCTTTTGCCACAAATGCGGAATCTTTTTTTTGTGCTGCCGCCATCTTGTTTTCAGTTAGCAAGGGAAACAAAATTAAATTGCTACAAAATAGAGGGCTTTAGTAAACACCTGCAGTTGTGTTTACTTAATCGTGGCCTGTAGAATCAGATTCTGGGGTCAGGTTTTTTTTTTTTTAAGTTCTTCAGAAATGTGTTTTTTTTTTAGCTGCAGAAATCCTTTTTCGCAAATCATGGAAAACTTATGCTGTGAAAAAAGATCTTTTTCCACAATTTGTGATAAAGGATTTTCTTTTGCTGCAAATTGTGAAAAACGAATCGCAAAAAAGGATTCTTTCTCACAATTTGAAAAAAGGATTTTCTTTCACTGCAAATTCCGAAAAAAGGAACTGCAGAAAAGGATTCTTTTTCACAATTTGCAAAAAAAGGATTTTAAAGACAGCTGTTTTGTTGTCACTGGACAGTTAGAAAACAGCTTGTTATTTTGGACTAAAAGTTTCATGATACGTAGGGCTTGCCCCAAAGATGTGCCTTTTGCTCATTTAATGAAAATATTGCCCTGGAGTTCTGTGAGGTTAAATTTTGCTTCATTTCCAACAGGATAACATTGTAATGGGAGGTGTACAGAGTCATTTCTTTGTCACTCCACTATGAAGAAATTATTTGGGATTTTCTTCTGAAATTTCCAGGGTACAGACAGCTTTCCCCATCAATGTGCCTTTTGCTGGTTTCGTGAAAATATATTAATTTGGTGTCCAGTTACACAGGTTTGACATTTTCCTATGTTTTCTATAGGAGAACATTGCAATGTCAGGTGTTAATTTGGGTCTGCACACTATGGCATTGGAGCGCAGGGCCTTACACTATCTCAGAAATTATGCATGGATGGGAGCGCCCATTAAGGACTGCTGGGAGCACAGGGCCGAGAGGGACCTGCCCTCCCACGTGGAAATATGGATACGATTACAATATCTCAGACATTATGGATGGATGGCACTGTGTGTTCCCAGATGCAAATATAAATACCATTATGGAGTGCTGGGAGCGCAGGTCTTATCGATGCTCCCACAATAGGGATACAATTACAGTCTCTCAAACATTATGGATGGTTGGGAGTGCAGGGCCCTCCTGTGCTCCCACAAGCAAATAAGCCTACAATTATACTTTCTCAAAAAGTAAAGAAATTCTCTGCAAAAAAACTTTGTTAATGCACCATTAGGGTTCCAGCGACAAAAGCTGTGAAATGCAGTCTTAGGGTTTCCAACCCTAACACCCCACCCCCACCCTAGCTTCTCTCCAACCCTAACACCCCACCCCCACCCTAGCTTTCCAACCTCAATACCCCACCCCACCATGCATGCAGGAACAAATGTGTGGTGTGTGCCTTGGGGTTGTGAACCCTAATGCTTGCCCCATTCTCCTATACTGTACTCATCTTAGCTTATTTACTCATGAAATGAGGCGAGCATTAGGGTTTACAACCCCAAGGCACACACCCCACGCCTGTTACTGCATGCAGGCTGGGGGTTGGGTGTTAGGGTTGGAAACCCTAAGACCGTATTTCACAACTTTTGTTGCTGGAACCCTAATGGTGCATTAACAACGTTTTTTGCAGAGAGAAATATATATATAAAATGGCAAGAAAAAATCTAGAGATTTCATTGGCCAAGAGATGTCACCTGAACCGTGTGTTCAGTCTCTTATAAACTCACAGTCAGGTGCCAAATCTCATTGTCCTGCTCAAAAAAAATGAATCGCAGCATTTTATAAGTGTAATAAGCCCCTCTAGGGTGTGTATCTTAGAATTTAAATGCACTTCCCGGGGCGCAAGGACATTTGGTGCTAGCTGCACAATCGAGTCGACTTAATAGACCATGTGGCCTGTTTCTACTGACATATTTGTATGTATGTATGTATGTCTCATAACTTACTACACCCCTGGGACATGCATTAAATAGAAAATAATGCCTGTGCAGGTGTGTGTAATGAGGAATTTTCACACATCCGAGATGCGTGATAATCCATGAACTGAGATTATCATAAAATCCTCCTAAAACAAACTTTGCTCAAGCATTATTTTTTTATAATAATTGGTGCAAGGTTTGAACAGAGACAAAAACTGTAAGCTGTTTTGTGTGAGTGAGCATCTCTCTCTGAGCAGCCACCGTAGTCATACAAATACAATGTGCTTTCTTTGCACTTCAGTGAAGTGTGAGCGCAAGGAGGAAAACACCGTAATAACCTGCTGTCAAGTTATTACGGAATTCAGTGGGTTATTACAGCATTTTATCAGGCCTGGATATCAAGTCATTAAAGTGGGTCACCAATTGTTAGAATCCTATAATGCACACTCTGTTGTGGCTTATTACTTACATACATATG
Organism: Neoceratodus forsteri; assembly: GCA_016271365.2. Classification (NCBI taxonomy): domain Eukaryota; kingdom Metazoa; phylum Chordata; order Ceratodontiformes; family Ceratodontidae; genus Neoceratodus; species Neoceratodus forsteri. Next base: position 886,755,650 of record CM028135.1, on the reverse strand, counting down.
TAACACTGGCATAGTAGCACCAGTATAGTTAAGAGTTGATACCGGATTTGTATTTTAAACCCACATTTTTGCACCTTAATAATGTTGGCAGCATTCAATGAAATAGCCTAAGATTCTGCATGCACGAACTTGCTGGGAGGAACTCAAGATCCAAAATGTTTTGTGCCGACAGTTTGTGCAGTTTCTGAGATATAGGGCATCAAAAATAGTGATTTTCTGAACTTTTTTCCTGTATTTAAAACACATTATTTTGCCCTCATGCACAGCCTGGATGGAATGGATTTTTTTCCAAAACTTTTAAGGGTAGAAGCAGCTTGTGCCAAGGTAGTGCTTTTCGAAGGTTTTGTGGAAAAAAAAAATGTTTTTATGTTTATTAAAACAAGAGCACGGCTTCTGAACAGACTGAGAATTCTGTGTTATCGAGCATAAAATGGCGTTGATATAGGAAGTATAATTCAAATTACAGGTTAGAATCACCACAAAAATGTTGTTGTACACCAAGTAAGTGAACCAGAAATGGAACCAAAACCATATCTCATTCCTGCTAGTAAGGGTAACCTGTACCCCTGTCCGTATTCTGTGATGAGGCAGGTAAAGCCATAGAATCAGTGTAATTAAGGAATAAGGGTTTCATCATGTCTCATAATGCAGATTACCTAAGGCTGCCTTCAGCTCAAAACTGCTAATACAGTTATAGTGATAGGCCATAATTCGATACACCTCATACATGCCCTGGATAATTCCTTTCCACATCTCCACTGTAGACAACCTGGTCTGAATCCATAATCTGCTAATCGTTTTTTCCGCTGCCAGCACACAAAGATAGGTCAAGAACCGAAAACCCATCTGACCCCTGCAGGAGGCATGAAGAGCAGTGCCATACTTGAGGGTAATTAGTTAAGCCTGTTGGGAAGGGTGCTCCAGCTGGTCAGTCAGAGAGAGCCAGAAGGGTTGGAGCACTGTGCGACTCTCATAATACATGTGTGTGAATTACTACTGGTTCACCACAACCCCTCCAACACTATCCATAATGTGGAGGGAGAAATTTCGTCAAGCTAGCCAGGGTCCAGAAGAATTAATGCTGGCATTTCCAAGCAGACTTGCTCTACATCACTGAAGAGGTTATCTTCAGTGCCTGAAGAGCTTGTATCACCCATCTGTCATATGGAATTGTAATTTGTGGTTCCCGGAGCCATTTGTCAAGCATGGATTGTATGCTGTTATCTAGTAATTCCTGAAGGCCATGATAAAAATGACCAGTCAGATGCCCTGCTGATGACGACATCCTGAAGTGATCTGCATAACAATGGGGCAGGGCAGGGCAGGGAGGCAAGTCTAGTCTCAGACTGGTACCTGCAAATACCAAAAGTGCTCCCTACCAACTTCATGAAAAAGTATTAAATGGTTCCAGAGTTATAATGATTATATATTTTTTTTCTGAGCATGCTCACTAGGGTTTTTGGACAACCTTCTGATACAAAAGATAAATTATACAGTGCCGATAAAATTTCTTGTTATCTGATTAGTCAGTGCCCAGCTTCACTAGTGATGTTATCTGAGCATAACATTACTGTATGAAGGTCCGGCACCTAGACCACCTCATTAAAAATAGAAAAATCACTGCTTCCCCCACATCTCGAACCATGTAGCGGTCCCTGATTCCTCCATCCTACTACAGGTATATCACACTGAATCACCACCCCCTCCCTAAACATGGTTTTATACCATTACCCCCTACTATAACAAGTTTTTCTCTCAGCTGAATAAAATAAAATTGATGCTGTCATTTTGAGCACAGTCATGGTCTCCGCTCCATAGCATAACTTAAACGGCGCATGCACGTAACAAAAAAAACTATTTACTGAAAGAAGTCAAAAAGAGAGTATTTCTCTAACAGTAGTTATGAACCCAATTGCTCTTATGGATTTCTGTAACATGTATTTACCAGGTCTGTTCCAGATCACGATGACTCCAGCCCCATTTGCTCCACTCCCAACCATGGAACGGAGCAAGTAAAAAGAAGAAAAAAAACAGGACTGTCCCCTTCCATGCTTCCTGTAGTGTGTGGATGTTGTGGGGGGAAGGGAACTGCGGTGCAGACTGTCATTGATGAAAAGTGGTCAGATGGAGGATAAATAAACAAAACTCCAGCTCCTTACAGCAAAAATAAATGACAAAACATGTATTTTAAATAGAATTCTTTCTTTTACAAGGGAGGGGGCAACGACCACCTGTGGGGCGCAGATGAGAATACAGACAAAATCTGCCTACTGAACAAACAGACAGCTCCTCCTAGTGAAGAAGCCAAGGGACTTCTATTTATTTAAATATCCTTCCACAGAGAAAAATCAAGGAAACGCTATTTTAAAACTATTTTTTAATGTGTTTTTTTTATTCTGTATAAAAACGAGTCATTGTATAATAGCAACAATGCACTCCAGGGTGTGTGACTTGTGTGCTAAAGTCACTTCTCAGATGTTACACACTCGACCTGTGGTCTCATGCTTTAGCCACCAGAGGTGTGACATTATCCCAGCATGGCACACACCCTATCATGCAGTATTGCTTAATTTATCTTTCATTGGCATTTACCTGTTGCAAAATTAGTGATTTATCTTTTGCCGGCAGAAAAATAACTTTTGCACAGCTGCCATTTTATTTTGTTTTTTCTAGAATAAAAATGATACATTTTTGAAAAACAAACACCTAATCCTAGGTAAACAAAAGCCATTAAGCTAGATTCTAGTGTTAGTTTTGTTGAAAATATGTTTGGAAATATTGTTTCTGGGCATCTGAAAATCCTGTCTGCCCAGCTTTGCATGAGGAGCCGTTCACCTGAGTTCTCTGTATGAGAACAACGGGACTGTCTTGAATTGAGCAGCTGCAGCTGGAGTTGCACTGCCAGCTTGAGTTTGAACAATGAGCCACTGGTCTGCTGAGCAAAGGGTCTGTTCCCGTTTTGCTGATCGTATCTAATCTATCTGTCTACCTGTCTATCTACCTACATGTAACCCACTTCCACCAGCCCCACCTTGTTCAACTAGCAGAGCTGCTCCTCTCACCACCTGGTGCCAAAGAGAGGGATGGGGTTGTCACTGCAGTTCAGTTTGCTAGTACATCTTCCTTCTGAGCCTGCCATAAACAGACAGGCTAACCAAGTGTGGCCACTAAATGGTTCACACCTACTGGGACCATTTGCCATGGCCATCAACCTGGGTTCCTGGGAGAAATCGTTAGCTCACAATTATGCTAGGTTTGTACTCTGGTCAGGGGCACCCAAGTAAATCCAGACACAATGGAAACAATAACAGTACTGTCCAAACTAGGTTGGGATTCTAGAGTGTGGCTTTTATCTACATACACAGAGAATAATCACAAAGCGAAGATGGACCCTCACAGGGCTACTCTTACTGGTAATGCAGATTACTGAGGTACAGAGAACACACACAGCAACCCTCAGGTTCTGACTTGAACAGCGAACACTCTGGTTCTGAATTACACTTTCTCTTGACTGGGCACATACGGCTAGTACTAGGAGACTTTCCCATATTTCGTGAGGAATTACTGGTGCCACCCTCGACCACCAAAGAGCACATACAGGCTCACAGAAAATCCAACCCACGTCTGGGTATACTATTTTCTTCGGGCACTGGCCAGATGCACTGAGTGAAAACGCAGATGCAAAAACTGAACCCGGAGAGGTAAACATGGTTACTCCAGATGGGGGTCTCCCACCTTTTGCTTCTAAATTTATACTCGGCCATTCATCTGGTTAATAACACCCTCACAGAAAACTTGTAGATGCTATCTTGAAATGTCTTTCGCATTTAACATACTACATTGCACACCTCTGAGGTGTCGGAGGGTTAAAAGTTCTGTAATTGGCAATGTCTCTTCACTAGACCCCAACTTTAGCAGACACTTTTAAACAGAAAACAGTCTAGGTGACAGGATCCCTTTGTCAGAGAAAACTCACCACAAGGAATGCAGGTGCCCCAGGGCTTTTCCACACAAAAGTCACAGGTACTCACAGAGCAGTTGAATCTCAGGCAGCTTCAGCACAGTCCAGACTGGACCAGGGGATTGCCCCTTAATTCTGGAATGCACCTCATCCCTCCTGGGATGGGGCGCAGTGAAAATCACTTGGCTTGGTTTCCACCACTTCACCACTAGGCTGTACTGGCTCCCACTAGGGTGAGAAACAAACAAAAACAATACTGATAGCTCTCTAACAGAGCTAAAGAGAGAGGCTGCTCTACCTGCAGCCTCTTCCACTGACTCCAACTGCAGACTGCTTACACTCTAACTGAACATTCTAAAGCTTTCTTCATCAGCTGCTAGCTCCTTGTGTGGCTTATGCTGTTGCGACAGTTCCAAAGTGACATCATTCCAGCTCAGCTGTGACTGAAAAACAGAGTGTGACACTGTGAAATCCATTTAACTGGCATTTCACTAGCTGCCTCTCCCTGCCTGACTGTGATTCTAATGGGATTCTAGTAACCCCTGGGAACAAAGGGGTTACATACATATCTAGCTATCTAAATTTAATGTACAGTGGCGTGAAAAAGTATTTGCCCCCTTCCTGATTTTCTCTATTATTGCATATTTGTCACACTGTATGTTTTCAGGTCTTTAGACAAAATATAATATTAGATAAAGGGAACCTAAGTGAACAAATAACACTTTTTTTTTTTACTTATTTCATTTATTTAATGAAAAAAGTTAACCAACACCAACTGGCACTGTGTGAAAAAGTAATTCCCCTAGTTAAATCAACCCAATTAAAGGGATAATTAGAGTCAGCTGATTGAACACAGCCAGGCTTGATTACAGCCAGCCCTGCTCAATATAAACCTCACTTATTTTGGCCCTTACCGTCAGAGTCACGTTGCCAGCACAAAGATTCAACAAGCACATTATGCCATGATCAAAGGAAGTTCCTGAAAAGATCAGAAAAAAATTTGTTGCCCTCTATCAGTCTGGAAAGGGTTACAAAGCTATTTCTAAGGCTCTGGGACTCCATCGAACCACAGTGAGAGCCATAATCTCCAAATGGAGAACACTTGGAACAGTAGTGAACCTTCCCAGGAGTGGGCGGCCTGCCAAAATTACTCCAAGGGCGCAGTGTAAAATCATCCAAGAAGTCTCAAAGGATCCTAAAACAACATCCAAAGAACTGCAGGCTTCTCTTGCCTCAGCTAAGGTCAGTGTTCATGACTCCACAATCAGAAAGAGACTGGGCAAAAATGGGCTTCATGTGAGAGTAGCAAGGCGGAAACCACTGCTAACCAAGAAGAACATAAATGCTCATCTCTCATTTGCCAAGAAGCACCTGGATGATCCACAAGCCTTTTGGGAAAATGTTCTATGGACAGATGAGTCCAAAGTGGAACTTTTGGACAACATGGATCCCATAATGTCTCCGTAAAGCAAACACAGCATTCACAGTAAGAACACCATACCAACAGTCAAACATGGTGGTGGTAGTGTGATGGTGTTGGGATGCTTTGCTGCCTAAGGACCTGGATGACTTGCCATAATTAAAGGAACCATGAATTCTGCTCTGTACCGGAAAATTCTTAAGGAGAATGTCCAGTCATCCTTCCGTCAGCTGAGCTGAAGCGTAGTTAGGTCATGCAGCAAGACAATGATCCAAAACACAAAAGCAAGTCCACATCAGAATGGCTAAAAGAAGTAAAATTAAAGTTTTGGAGTGGCCTAGTCAAAGTCCAGACTTAAATCCAATAGAGATGCTGTGGCAGGACCTGAAACGAGCAGTTCATGCTCGAAAACCTACCAAATGTTACTGAATTAAAGCAGTTCTCGAGGAAGAGTGGGTTAAATTCCTCCACAGCGATGTGAAAGACTGATATTGAATTATAGGAAGTGTTTGGTTGCAGTCATTGCAGCTAAATGTGGCATAACCAGTTATTAAGTGTAAGGGGGCAATTACTTTTTCACACAGTGCCAGTTGGTGTTGGTTAACTTTTTTTCATTAAATAAGTGAAATAAAAAAAAAAACAAGTGTTATTTGTTCACTCAGGTTCCCTTTATCTAATATTACATTTTCTCTAAAGACCTGAAAACATCCAGTGTGACAAATATGCAATAATAGAGAAAATCAGGAAGGGGGCAAATACTTTTTCACGCCACTGTATAAGCAGACTGGGGTGCCTACCCCCGGTACCACTTCTGTCTACCCTCCACCACTCCAGGTCACCCCCCCCTTCCATAATATAGGTGATTGCACCAGGGTGCCCACTCCCATGCCACTGAACAGTGTCCCAACACTGGGGTGCTTAGTCCCCATTGTTGGTTGAGTCCCTTATATAAAAGAGAACCATCCCTTGCTGATCTTTTTTTGTTTTTGAATTGCACTTGGTACCCATCTTTAAATGGCATGAGCCATTAATTATTAAACTGATGATAAAAGCTGTTTTGAAATCATCTTAAGGAGAAATAAAAATATACTGATGATGAATCTAATTATGTCAGAATTATTTAAAAAATTATACAAGAAAATGTTTGCCCTCTGTTAAATACTTTGGCTTTAAAAGAGAACTGCACTGCACCTGCAAGTCACTTTTCCCAGTAGAAATAATTCTAAGCACTGGCTCAGATTTTTCCATTGTTCCATCCATACAGGCCTTTTAATAATCACAGTGGACATTTCTGGTTTGCAGTCTGATAACAAGTACCACTTTATAACTGTATGATATAGTGTATGTTCCTTACAACTATAGACTTTTGTAGTAGGACATGGATGCATTGTGCTAACAATAGAAGAGCAGAGAAAGACATAAACTACATTAATAGATATTGTAAGCCTGTTTTTCCTGTGTTTTCTAAACCTTGTTCATGTTTTGGAGGGTAGAACCTGTTTTTCTTATTTCTCTATATAGATTTTTGCCCCGATCGCCTTTGGTTCACCATCTTCCATCTGATCTTTCCAGCCCTGTCACACGGCTTCTCTGGGACATACCTTCATGCCAACATCCGGCTTTCTGGACTGTGACGAGGTGCCCTGTCATTGCTGGGGGGCCTGTGAAGGACCAGACTTCATCCTGTGGCCAAGAGGTTTTACACCTTGGTTTGTAGGTTTCCCCTAGAGCTCAGACTGTGCAATGTGTGGGCAGGTGAGCTTACCTCCACAGAACCGTCCTAACACATGTACAGATGTACCCAGACCTATAGTGCCATCCGGACAGCCTCTGGTGGCAGTATTGCAGTAGGTCACAGAACCCCCCTTCCCCAAGAGAGGAGAGCTGTACCTGGAATGTTCAATTCTCTCCTCCCCCCACCCCACCCAACCCCGAGTGTCCCGCGTCCATTCCCAAACTCAGGTCATCAGCATGGCAGGAGGTAGGGTGCCAGCACCTCAACCCACCATGCCACTGGGCTGGCTTAGAACCTGTTTTTCTTAACATTTTGGAATGTGAAGGACAAAGTTTAATCACTCCACCAGTGACAACAGGATTTGATTTGGCATGACAGAATCACGAGCAGACAGCTGAAAGGTTTGCCCTCTGATTCAAAACTGGTCATTTGAACCATACCCCCTCGCTCATTAGGGCTCAGAGCTTATCAGTGGCTACCTTTACCATAAGTCAAAAGTACATACCCCTCTATCCTTTTTTCCCCCTTCCTTGTTGTTACCCATTTCCTTGTGCCCCTTTCCTGATTACCCTCCTCATTTTGCCCCTCAACAGCCTTATGGCACGTCCCTTTCATAGCCAACAACATCCTTCCTGTAAAGATAATGCTCTTGACCACATCCGGTGGAAGCCCCATCTTTTCCTCGGGTCTCCACAGCAGTCAGAGAAGTCGCTCAGTGTGGGAAGGACTGTGGACATGCTAATAGGTTAAGAAGCACTGGTAAAAATCGCAGTGTTGAAAAACAGGCTTACATTATGGTCTGCATAATAACATAACCCCTTTCAATTGAGAACTCGCTGATTCTCAACACCTCGTTAGATCGTTGACATCAGGAAGGCACTCGAGCTTCACTCCCTTCTCACTGATGTCAACGCTCCAACTCGACTTTGAGAATCCGCCTGTTTTCAATGAAGCGGGGTTAATGAAGGGAGTTAAGCTGTGGGGAAAGGAGATGTGGTTATTGTGGGGGACTTCAACCTGCCCAAGGTGGACTGGAGCATGCCATCCACAACATGTGCTAGGAGTCAGGTGATCCTGGAAGGACTGCAGAGTGGGTTCCTGACTCAGGGCATCACTGAACCAACAAGAGCTGAGGCAATTCTTGATCTGGTGCTCACAAATGGGGAGTATATACAGGAAATAATGGTCAGGGAGCCACTGGGTGGAAGTGACCATTGCACACTGTGGTTCCAGTTGGATGTGGGCAGGGAAAGCATCTTGTCCAAGACCAAAATCTTGGATTTCAGGAGTGCGGACTTCAGGAAAATGGGCGAAGTGCTAAGGAGCCATTTGTCGGGCATCAGAGCAGATATGGGGGTGGACCAAAGGTGGTCCATCATTAAGGAAGGAATATTGGTTGCCACAGATGCGTGCATTAGACTCTGGGGGAAGAATACAAGGGCCAAAGCACCTAGCTGGTTCAGTTCTGGGGTTGCCCTGGCAGTAAGGTAAAAGAGGTTGGCCTATAGAAAATTTAGGAAGACCAAGAGAGAGGTGGATAGGGAAAATTACCTAAAGTTGGCTAGTGAGGCAACTAAGGAAGTCCAGCAAGCAAAGGCACAGAAGGAGCTGCAGATAGCTGAAGGAATTAAGAAGGGAGAAAAGGCTTTCTTTCACTATATGTGAGAAAAGGGACAAGAAGGAAGGGATTGTTAGGCTTAAGAAAGGGGTGGAGTGGGTAGATGATAATAGGGGAAAAGCAAAGATACTAAATGAATACTTCTGTTCCGTCTTCACCAGGGAGAAGGACGGACCAGTGCCTTCAAGAGAGAAAAGAGGAGCTGGGGGAAGGGGAACACAGATGTAGTGATAGAGTGAGGGAGGGGCAGCTGGCATCGAAGGTGGACAAATCTCCAGGCCAGGACAGAGTACATCCAAGGGTACTAAAGGTACTGGCTCTAGGAGCTGGCAGGGCCACTGGCAGACCCATTTAGTAGTTCACTAAAGTGAGATGTGGTACCGCAGGACTGGAGAACAGCACATGTGGTGCCCCTCCACAAAGGCGGTCCCAGGGAATTACAGACCAGTCAGTCTGACCTCCATTGTGGGCAAGCTCATGGAGACCATATTAAAGGAAAGGTTGGTGGAATATCTGGAAGAGCATGGACTCCAGGATACGAGGCAGCATGGGTTCATGGCGGGGGACAGATCATGTCAAATGAATATGATTGACTTCTTTGACTGTGTCACTAAGACAGTAGACAGGGACCTAGTGGTAGACATCCTCTGTCTTGATTTCAGCAAGGCCTTTGACTCTGTGCCTCACAAAAAGTTGATCAGGAAGTTGGTGGATCTCAGGGTTGGGGAAAAGATGGCCAGATGGGTGGAAAACTGGCTGAGGGACAGAACCCAGAAAGTGGTTGTGGGGGGAGGAGTGTTATCGGCACCAGAGAGGTAACAAGTGGGGTCCCGCAGGGCTTGGTGCTGTTCAGCGTCTTCATCAGTGACATTGGGGATGGCATTAAGGGCAAAATGTACCTTTTTGCAGATGACATCAAGCTCTGTGGGAGAGTGGACACAGCTGGAGGGATCAGGACCTATACGAAGATATGAAAAAGCTGGGGAAGTGGTCCTGGATCTGGCAGCTTGACTTCAGTACCAAGAAATGCAAAGTTATGCATATTGGAGCCAAGAATCCCAGGACAGAGTACTACCTGAGTGGAGCCCGAGTATCTGCATGAGAGGAGGAGAAGGACCTGGGAGTGATGATCACTAGTGACCTGAAGCACTCCACACAGTGCAAGAAGGCAGCAGCAAAGGCAAAAAAGATGCTGGGATGTACAGTATATCTAGGGGGATTAGCAGTAGGAGGAGAGAGGAGGTTACACTGCTCTTGTACAGGTCACTGGTAATGCCGCATCTAAAGTATGGAGTTCAGTACTGGTGCTCACACCTCAAAAAGGACATTAACCTGCTGGAGAAGGTCCAGAGGAGGGCTACAAATACAATAGCGAATCAGCAGGATAAGGCATATGAGGAGAGAGTGAGGGCACTGAACATGTACTCCCTGGAAGACAGGAGAGAGGGGGGACATGATTGGGACCTTCAAGTACTTGAAAGGGATAAATAAAGTTGATAAGGAGAGTCTCTTTAAGCTGAGTGGCAGCCATAACACGAGGGGGCACAGTCTTAAGCTGGACTTAGGAGGGAGGTCAGGAAGCACTTTTTCACAGACAGGGTGGTGGACACTTGGAATGTGCTGCGAGAAGAGGTCATCTCATTGGAGACAGTGGGCAGCTTTAAGAAAGGCTGGGATGGGCATGGGGGAAGGTAAGGATCATGGGTAGGGAGGATGGGTGGAGTGACGAGGGAGGGCAGGGACAGTAGCTCAAGCTGTGGACCCTGCAATACGAGCAGACATGATAGACTAAATGGCCTTCTTCTGCTGGCTTCTTTGTATGTTCTTATGTATGTTCATATGTAATTATTCTACATATAATGGACTTTTAGCCTGTTTTTCTGGTGTTTTCTAAACCTCGTTCTTCACGTTTCGGAATGTAGAACTTGCTGTTCTTAACATTTCATAATGTGAAGAGTAGGATTTCATACTAGACAAGTGACGACCACGATCTGCAGTAGTGCTGTGGAAGTGTGAGCTGAGTGGTCTCGGCAGCAGAGAATATCATGCACTGATTCAAAATCAGAAGTTTGAACCTTGATAACTCATTCCCATCTGAACCCAGCAGCTGAAGTTGAAAAACAGGCTAAAACTATTATAAAAAATAATGTAACCTCCCCTCCATCATTGAGAACTCGCCAGGTTCTCAACACCTCATTAGTTCGGTGACACCAGAAAGTCACTCGAGCTTTTTTTTCTTGCCTCTGATGTCACTGAAGTAACTTGGTGATGAGAATCTGCTCATTCTCAATGAAGGGGAGCGCTAACTGTTGTACCTGTAGTGTACTAAAATGGTACTTACCAGCAGCATAACTAGAACAGTAACAGATTTTGAACCAGCATTCAAAAAAGAGCTTCTGCTGTGAAACATTACCCGCTAATGCAGCACAGCTCTCCATCAAGAGACCTCTTCTTACAGTGGACATGTACTGTAAAAGGAGTGTTATTGTGTGTTTATAATTGTACAGTATGGTGCATTTACACTGTAGAATGCTGTCTTGTTAAACTGGAAAATTCTTTAAAGTTTTACTGAATTAAACATGTATGTACTCTGGGGCCTTCTGTCTGCAGAAGCACAGGCCACCATGTGGTCTGTGCTTCTGCAGCCACATGTACTCATGCACTCTGTACGACATAGCTCTATTGCTGCACTGATGGGCCATTCCCAAAACCACACTAGTGACCTTCCTTGGCTACTGTCTGTAGAACCTTCTTACACCTGCTGTCTCGGTCTACTCCTTCCGGTCCTCCTATAGGAGCCTCCTTGCGATTCCCAGGACGAGGCTAAAAGACGCAGGCGATAGAGCCTTTAGTGTCACTGGCCCCATCCTGTGGAATTTGCTTCCTTCGTCTATTCAGGAGGCCCCTTTGGTTGAAGTCTTTAAGGCCCGCCTCAAGGCCTTATTGTTTAATCAGATCTGGTATATTAGTCCTCCCTGAGTGCCCAGTTTTATCTCTCTAGAGCTTCAGTTTTAATGTAGATACTTAGTAACTGTATTTATTTATGCAATTTTTATTGCTTTATCTAGATTAATTTATTTGTATTGTTAGTATGTTTTTATTGTATGGTGCCCAGAGCCTCCGGGATTGGACGGCTGAAAAAATAAAATTTGCCTTGCCTTACTATTCATTTGCCATTTAGGACCTTACATTGGGTCCTTTCTTCTAGCAGAATCCCTATTCCCCCCTGCCAGTGTTTTCCAAATCACTAGTTTCCCCAATTTTTTTAAACAGGTTGGCTTAGAGTTGGAGGCCTTATCGAAGTCAAAATAAAGAGTGTCCATTGCCTGCCCCCTCTCCCCTTCCTGTGTCACTGAATGAAGAGAAATTTATCAAACACATTTGACATGCCCTTAGCAAAACTATGCTGTCTTTTGCCCTACAGTCTGTGCAGTTCTAGGAAGTTCACTATACACGTCTTGGTTGTGGTCTCCATCAGCTTCTCCACAGTGGATCTCATACTCACAGCCTCATAGTTTCCAGGGTCATACCTGGCTTCACTCTTATGTAATGACATTTCATCTGCCAGCTACAGTCTTCAAGCACTGCTCATGTCTGCAGGGAGCAGTAGAATAGGTGTGTCAGTGACTCTGCCAGCGCCTGTGTGGCCTTTTTTTAAAAACCCCTGGGTACAAACCATCCAGCCCTAGGGATTTATTTACAGTCAGGCTTTGTAGCCCTTTTAGACCTCTGATCCTGGTGACCACCTTCACCCCCAGATTCTACCCCATCTCCACCTGTACTTGTCCCCATTGTTTGGTAGTGGACCCCCTGCATCCACTGTAAAGGCTAAGCTGAAAAATTCATTCTGGATGTTTGCCTTCTGGGGTATCATCCTCCGCTGTGACCCCTCCCGATTCATGTTCTCTTTACCCCACTCCCCAGACTCCCTTTTCTTTCCTACTGTATGTAGTGTGGTGTCCGGACTTAGGGTGGTTCATCTCTTCTTTCCAAGGAGAGGCAGACATAACAGTTCCAGGTGTAAACAGACAGCTTTTATTGCAGCAGCCACTTATGATGCTGGAAAAATAACTGGTTATTTAGTTGCAGTATACAAGGCACTTACAGTGATTTCTATTATATACAGTGGGAGTGGAAGCTTCAAGCTGATGATAAATATGTACATAGGCGGGGGGCGGGGGGCGCCTGTGGGATAACAAAGTTATTTGTACAGTTGCTCAGACTGAGTAACTCTCAATGAGTGGCTAAGCCATGAGTAAGGGGTTGACAGTGGTCATTGGAAACTGTAGAAATAACTTTGTTATCCCATTGGCGCCCCATGCATATTTGATTTATGCAACAGGATTTTTTGGGTTCAGTTTTGTTATATTTTATTTTTTTCTTAAGTTCCTTTCCATGTTTTTTCTCTATGAATGGTTGCTGTGTTTGGTTTGCAGGGTTGCTGTGCTGAGAAAGAGGAAAGAATTGCTTCTTTTTTTTTCTTAAGAGTGTTTTTATTTAAAACGTGGTTCCAGTTTTTTTTGGGGGTGGTGGTTAGGGTGTGCATTTTGTGAGTCTTTGGGACTGTGATAATTTGGGTTGTAAAGAGCACTGTGAGAAGGTGAAAGTGAAACTGGGAGGCAGTACTGCTGAGCAGGCAGCACAGGTGGTGGTGGTTAGTGATGTAGTCACTATGTGGATAAGTGGGTGATAATGTAATCACTATGTGGATAACTTCAAGTTATCCACATAGTGATTACATCACCACCCATTTATCCACACAGTCAATCAATCAATCAAAGTCTTTATTTAACCAGGCGATCACCGATGAGCAAGCTCATTTTCGAGGTGGACCTGGGTTTGTTGACAAGGAACAAGGGACAATATACATGGGATGCAACACACAAGAAAATAATAATAATACAAATAAAGTGAGATACAATAATACAGTATATACAATGTATCAGCAGGTAACATTGACAGTAGTATATGTGTGGAACAGAAGATACAGCTAGTTTTGGGTAGGACACAATTTTTCATAAAAGTAAAGAAATATACATATCAGGTGCACCAAACACAAATAAAACCTAATATAAAAAGATATATAGTGATACGGTATGGAGAATTTAGAGTTGGAACCAGGGTCAAAGGAATGTGGAAGGGACAGATATGGGGGTAGAAAAAGGGGAGAGTGAAGAGTCGATTATAGATGTGATCAGTCTTTTATCAGTAGTAATTAGAGTGTGCTTAGACTTGTAGGAGTCACTATTTAGGGTAGACAGGCACAGGACTCATTATGATGTAGATATAGAGATTTAAAAGCTGCTAGGCTGATGGGGTGAGTTAATGTCAAAGTTTTTTGCAGCTTGTTCCACAGTTGAGGGAGCACAAAGCTGATGGCTGCTCTGCCAATGTGAGATTTTGCTTTGTAAACGTAAAGGTAGATATATTTATTTATTTGTACATCAGTTTGAAAACCTTTGAGCCAAGGGCTCATTTACAAAGGTACCTCGTCACAGAAAAAGACAAACACAGTTGTTACAACAATGAGATGTACAACAAACTGGTTCAAACAGGATGAGGCATACAATAAATTGTTAAAGTCAGGCTATCTTCTATTGTTGGATGCAGCCACTCAGGTGGTTTTGTCATAGCGTTTGAGCAGGCCCAAACTAGTAACTATCACAGCTTCGAGTATTAAGTAGGTGATTTCGGAGGGAGGTTTTGAAACAGGATATCGAGGGAGCATCAGAGATAGTGGAGGGTAGCGTGTTGAACCAGGATGGGGCTCTGTAGCAATAGGCCCTTTGACCGTGCGAGGTCCTAGCCCTGGGAATTGATTGGGTGGTTTTGCCAGAGGTTCGAGTTTGTACTAGGGATTTTGCATGGTGGATGGAGGCTGTCAAACCTGGTGGGGATAGATCAAGGAGAGTTTTTTTTGTTATGATACAGGTATGATATCCAAGGCGTTCATCTAGGTCAAGCAGCCTAGCCGAATATCTGCAGCTGAGGCAAGGGCTGAGATGTGATCATGGAAGGAGAGAGCAGGGTCAAAATAGATCCCAAGGTACTTATAGGAGTAGACTTGTTCGAGTGGGAACTTGGTGCTAGAGAGTATATGTAGTTTGAAGTTTTGTGGGTGGGCGAAGATCATGGTTTTTGTTTTTTTGAGATTTATCACCAGTCTATGCTCCTTGAACCAACCTTCGGCTTCATTATATGATCTTTGCAAGGAGTCCTGGAAGGCGATAGGGTTACCATCAGAGGCAAAGATGACGGCATCATCTGCATACAGTAAGATATTTCCAGTACAAGAACCTGGTAGGGTGTTGAGGTATAGTGAGAAGAGTAGGGGTCCAAGAATGGAGCCCTGGGAACACCAGAGCAGATGGGACAGATGGAGTGAGTCCCGCTAATTTTAACACGTTGTGAGTGGGCTGACAGATAGCTGGCGCACCAGGAGACAGGACCAGTGGCAAATCCAGAGTGACTGAGGGCATCCAGTAGGAGGGGATGGGAGACGGTGTTGAATGCTTTTGATAGGTCTACAAACACTGTGCCAGCCAGAGAGCCCGAGTCCAGGGAGATGTGGAGAAAATTTGAGAACTCTAGGAGTGCAGTACTGGTGCTATGGCCAGCACGGAAACCGTGCTGTTCAGGGCAGAGAATGTTGTAGTTGGTAAGGTAATCTGTGATTTGAGAGGCCACCACTTTTTCCAGGGCTTGGAGAGCAGAGAGAATGGAGATAGGCTGGTAGTTTCCGGCCAGGGACCTGTCTCCACCTTTATGAATGGGTGTGACTGTGGCAATTTTCCAAGCCGACGGAAATTGCCCCAGGCAGAGGGATTTATTAAGGAGGCTGGTGATTGGGGTGAGGACCAGATCTAATACCCGGCGAAGGATACATGGATCCAGGGTGTCACTGCCAGTACTATTGCTCTTAAGGGCATTGATTAGGTGAGGTCTGAGTTCTTGGGCAGAGACTCGGCGTAGGTGAAAGTAAGGGCGTGTACGGACTGGGGCAGGTGGGGGGGGGCGGGTCGAAAAAATCTTTAGGGAGGGCTGGGCTAAGATCCGTGAAGGAAGTATTGAGGCAGTTGGCTATAAGAGCTGGGTCAGTGGAGATAGTGCCATTGATATTGATCTGGGAGGGTTGGGGGGCGTGTGCTCCTATTTAACTTTTGACATTGTCCCAGAAGGTTCTAGCATTCCCCCAGGAGGAGGTGAGTGAGGACTGATAGTGATCAGTCTTGGCCTTTCTGATGGCCCAGGTGCACTTGTTTCTAACAGCAGCATACACCTGTCTATCACTGGGCCGGCCAGTCAGGTGCTTCTCAGGGCATACTTCCCCAGAGTGCACAAAGGTAAACAGACAGAGATATACTGGGGCAGTTTATTTGAGATTGCTGTGTATGTCCAAACCGCAGCATTTTTTTGCCGTCTGTAAGCAAGGGATGACCATCCCACTGCCATGTACAATGCACAGTGGTGGATTGAGTATGGAAGACCCGTGATAAATCTTATGGCTCTGTGATAAAGCGTATCGAGTTTGGCTAGGGTACCTGCAGGTCCCTGACTATATAGAAAGTCTGCGTAATCCAATAGGGAAAGAAAGGTAGTTTGAACCAGTTTCAGTTTAGCGTCTCTTATGAGGAGATTTTTAATCCTAAAGAGCAGACCAAGTCTTTGTCTAAGTTTCTTTGCCAGTTCTTCTAAGTGATCTGTGAAAGTAAGTCTATGGTCTAACCAGACCCCCAGGTACTTGAACTTTGGTACATAGTCCAACTGCTCACCTAGAATGGTAGTGATCTGTGGAGTGTCCCAGCAATTGCAGGATTTATTGCATTTTGAAGGGGCGAGAGGAACATTGCTTTGTTTTTTTTTTGCATTTAAGAGCAGTTTCTGGTTTATAAGCTGATGTTGCAGCAGATTAAATTAATTTTGAAGGACTTTACAGACCACTTCAGGTGTGGGGCTACTAGCATAGAGTACTGTATCATCTGCAAATAGGTGTATTTGTGCTTCTTTGATGGGGGCATCTACGTTGTTAATATAAATGGTGCAGAGCAAGGGACCAAGAATGGAACCTTGCGGTACACCCCTCAATAGGGGTTTTAGTGGAGAAACTTCCCCTTCTGCCTTTACTTGTTGAAGTCGTCCTGAGAGGTAGTTGGAGAACCATTTAAGGGATAGGGAATCCAAACCAATATTCTGGAGGGACGACAGAAGCAGTCTGTGATCAACAGTATCAAACGCCTTGCTTAGGTCCAAGAAAACTGCGTAGATAACGTTTTTTTTGTCTAATTCAAGCTGCCAGTCATTTGCCACCTTGGCTAGAGCAGAGATTGTACTGTGCTGTGCTCTAAAACCGGATTGTAACGGGTTGAGCAATTTTTCTGATTCCAGGTACTTCCGAAGCTGGGAGTTCACTATTTTCTCCAGCATCTTTGACAGGATTGGAAGTAGGGAGATTGGCCTGTAGTTATTGAGGTCACTAGGATCTCCTGACTTGAACAAAGGGACCACAAGTGCATTTTTCCAAATGGGCGGTAGGTCACCCTGGGACATGGATAAGTTGGAAGAGATGAGTAATTGGGACTGCGAGGACACGGTAGCTGACCTTTAAGAAGTACGCGTCAATGAGGTCAGCCCCAGCACTTTTCCTAGTGTCCAGCTGAAGGAGAAGATCTTCGACTTCTTTCAGGGAGGTAGGCTGCAGAGAGAAGGATGGACTGGGGATGGGTTTTCTTGTGTATCCAATCTAAGTTGTTGGCGGAGGATATTCGCGGGAGAGGAGTCAAAGGCTAGCCCTGCAGTGGCAAAATGATTATTGAAAGCATCGAGGATAGATGGTCTGTCAGAGATGACAGTATTGTCGATCAATAATTTAGTATGTAGGGAATTTACAGTGGTGTGACCTTCAATGTCTTTGATAGTCTTCCAGAATTTGGAGGCATTTCTTGAGGAGCTCTCCAGCTGAGAGCGGTAGAAATTAGCTTTGGCTTCTCTGGCCATTTTGGTGCAAGGTTCCTCACCCTCCGGAAAGAATTCCAGTCATTTATTAAATTAGTTTTCCTAGCAGTTCTCCAGAGTACATCCCTACTCTGCAAAGCATCTTTCAGGCCTTCTGTAAACCACCAACAGGATTTGTTTCTGGCATGAACTTTTACTATGGGAGCATACTTGTTGAGAGCCCCTAGCACTATTTCTGAGAAAATATCATAAGCCATAGTCAGGGACTTGGCTAGATAGAAGTCCTGCCATCGCATGGAGTCTCTTAGGTCTGATATAGACCCATGGAGATCAAAGTTGCGTATGCACCTTTTAATGGAGAATTTTAGTACAGTTGTGGATTTAAGAGTGGCTCTTACACACGTGATGAAGCAATGGTCGCTAATATCACAGAAAAAGATGCCAGCATGGGAAAATAAATGGGGTTTGTTAACTAAAATGATATCCAAGAGCGTACTGTTATTAGGGTTGATCTTGTTAGGATGAGTAGATTTGTTTATTAGCTGTGACAACCCAAGGGAATCACAGAACATTTTAAGTGGAGTGGATGCACTGGAGAGCCAATCTAAGTTGAAGTCCCCTAGTATGATACATTCTGAGGATACCGAACCCAGGATGTTTTTGAGATGTTTTAACAACTGTAGTCCAGCTGATGGGGGTCTGTAGCATCCTATTATACATAATGAAACACCGGTGGCAATTTCAATCTTTAATGACAAGCTTTCAAATTCTTTTTGGGCAGAGGTTGAGTCAATTATGGAGGCAGGGAATTTATCCTTGATGTAAATAACTACCCCACCACCTCTGGTTTGCCTGTCGGCTCTGAACAAAGAGTAGGAGGGGATGTTAACTCCGTTGTTACTGGTCGCCGGTCGGAGCCAGGACTCCATAATCACCAGAACATCTGGAACAATATGATATACCCAGGCCTGAACAGAAGTGATTTTTTTTAATAGGCTACATACATTAACATGCAAGAATGTAAGCCCCTTGAGGCTTTGTAGCTCTGCTGGGGATTCCATGGATGCCAGAGGGCCTGGATTAAGCTCAACATTTCCTGAGCATAGTAAAAGCAGGAACAAGAGTTTCCTGCAGATTCCTAGGAGAAGTGTGGGTGGCTGGGTGTTCTTTCGGTTACGTGATTTGTCTGCAGCAGTATAGGGAGTTCTGAGGCTAGTTCCCAGTTTTCCTGATGCTGCATACAATAATACCCTGACCGAGAGAATCAATGGGAGTAGGGGGGAGTATGCAGAAGGTGGTGTAGCCCTGTGGGCAGGCTCTAGGATAGTTCCTGTATGCCAGTGCAGATGAAGGACCAGCAGCGGGCTAGGGGAAGTTAGAGCACATACAAGTTCTTCTACTTGATAAGAAAAGTCCGAGTCAGACAATGTAAAAAGTGAACCATTCTGTACTCTAGGAGTTATTTTTTGATTCACGTTCGGGTCCAATACATGTAAGATGAGCAGAGACAAGCACAGTGACTTAGATAACTGAAGTTGCATGTCAGTTTTTATCCTGACACCAGTTGCATAAATCCTGTTATTTTCATTGCAGTGTGATAAATGGTGATGACATCAGCAGAGTTAAAATAAATACAGTTTATACGTACTCTGCTGATGTCACCACTCACTCACTACAGCCTGCAGTCTAAATTGAACTGCTTCACAAAACAGTTTGTTTCTCACTGCTACCTGCAACTAACACAATTAGTATTGCAAAGAACATCACCTGTGTCCCATAGTGTTTCTGAGACTCCCAACTCACTACTATGCTGACCTCAGCTTCACTACAGCCTGCATTCTAAATGAAACTGCTTCACAAAAAAGTTTGTTTCTCACTGCTACCTGCAACTTACTCAATTAGCATTACAGATGACACTCACCTGTATCCCATAGTGTTTCTGAGAATCCCAGCCCATTCAGAAAAACTCATACACGCTCAGACCACACACAGAAAGAGCAGAAAGCACACACAAACAGGAAAACATAACAATATTTCTGGAGCTTCCACCCCCATTGTATTAATAGCACACATGATATGCAGATCGTGTGATATGAAAAATATTCTCACTCCTGCAGAGTGAGCTGTGGATACTCTCATTTATGCCTTCAGCACTTGTGGGTACCCAGAGCTCACTCTGCAGGAGTGAGAATATTTTCGATACCACTCTCCCGCCCATCATGTATCCTCCATATTTATCTAAGGAGGGTAGCTCTAGCTGGGTAAGATGCAATAGATATATGCCCAGGACCACCGTGAAAATGAGCTTGCTCAATGGTGTTTATGCCTGGTTAAATAACGTGATTGATTGATATGGGTAGACAGTGGTATATACAGATATATACGACAAGAAATGCAGATATATAATGTAACACTCTAAAAGGGTCACCTCGTATCCTGTCTGCAGATGCTACCATTAGCAGTTCAACCAATGCCTGAACACCTTGGCCAAGGGTAACTAGGGTAGCTAGCAGAATCAGTCTATGATACAACAGTTCAGTAGGAGGAACAGTCTTTCTGGTGAGGAGCAAGTGGTGGCTAGCTAGCTTGGAAAATGGTCAGCACAGTACCTTATCGACTGATTGGTCTTGTTGGCCAGCAGGAAAAATGAAAGCAGCAAGATGAAGAGGATGAAGATGTCGAAGATGAAGGATGAAGGCTGGTCCGGGAGCTGAAGAGGTAGGCAATGAAGGGATGGAAGCTGGCCGAAGAGATGTCCTTCTGTTGCAGTGGAGAGTTCTTGGGAAGATTACTGATGGGGTGCTGCCCAGCTGAAGAAGGGAGCTATGGCCATATAGGAAAAGCAGATTAAAAGTGGGGCAACTTCTGAACCACAGCACTGTGGAGGGGGCCTTGCTACCTTCAACCTGGATGGCTCCTAGGCTAACTTCACTGGGGAACTAACTACCGCTGCTCAGTACTGCAGTCTTTGCTGTCTTCAGAGGTCATTGGTGGGCTTGGCGGAAGGCACTGGAAGCTTGGCCACCCAAAAGGGAAGTTAGCCCCTGAACTCAAGGGTGCAGGCAGTTGCAGTCCATCATAGGGCAAACAGTTCAAGAGATGGGACTACCATAGCTGGACTGCCTGTCCAATTCCCCAAGGCAACAGTTCAGTCTGGAGGGGGAAGGGGACTGACACAGGTGACCATAGTTGGTGGTGGGGTGGACAGTTCAGACCCCAAGGTGGAACAGTTTAGAAACCAACTGGTTGAGGTGCAGGGCAAGCAAGTTTGGCCCCGGTACAAATAACAGTTTTTAGCGGGTGCAGGGCAGGCAGTTCAAGCCCTGCTGTACTTCAGTTCAGGCCCCAAGGCAAACATTCCAGCCTTCCAGGGTACAATCCTGGGTGCAACACAGAAATTGGCAATTACAACAATAAAAATGTTCTTTGGTATGAGGTGCCGTGCCCACCTACGGCCAGGTGGTAGGTAGCACAGCATAGGCCTGGCCATACCCTTGGTTCGCAGGTGCACCAGCTGATGGCCAGCAGTCCAGGGGAAATGGAGTATCCGATAAGGGGTGGTTGGGACTCCCAGGGAAGAGGCTAGGGCCTCTGGGGTGACTTTTGCAAGAATGGGGAAGCTGTCCCTTAAATACCTAGGGGAATCCTTCCCTGTTCTGCAGGCCTGTGGGGGGTTTCCTGGGCCCAGTCTGTCCCTCCTTGACTATAGATAAGGAGGCTGCAGCTTGGCTAGGCGACGCACCCCAGCTCAGCTCTGCCCCTTTATGAATATTGATGAGGGCTGCGGCCCTGCTGCTTAGTGTGGGCTCAGACTTAGCTCTGCTCCTTTAAACTGGTAAACCTGTAGGCATTTGTTCTTGGCCCCTTCCCTTATAAATATACATTTTGGGCCATAGCCTTCCTGTGCAGTGGCTTGGGTGTAGCTCTGTTCGCCTAGACAAGCACCCCAGGGCCTGTATCTTCTTTTTCTTGTAACTCACTTTAGGCCCCCTTGACCCCTAAGATGTTAATCCAGTGCCCCAGCTAGCTCCCCCTGTGGCTCATGCCACGCAGTGCCCCTTTATCCTCTATTGGTGAGTCCTTTGCCCATGTTTGCCTTCTTTCCTCCTCCCTTGGCACCTACAGTGCTAAAACAAATAATGTTGGGCTTACTAGCCCACTTACTGCCTGGCCCAGGTCCTCTGCAGTGGAAAAATCGGTGGTGGTGTTATAGTGGGGGCCAGGGGGCCACAGTCCCATCTAGCATTTCTGCTGCTGGTCTGCAGCTGCAGGCAGACCTTTAAAGGTCCAAGCACAAGTTTCCGCCTGGGCTCAACTTGCTATCACACACTGCGGTTCACTCTGCTAAACATCCCCCCACCGGTGTAGCCTGGACTCAGAGCTGGTGCAAGTCCGTGGTCATTTTGGATGCTGTGTGCATCACGAGGTGGGGGGAGCGGAGGCCACCAAATGGTGGAGAAGCCCACTGGCCACCAGGGAGTACTTGCGGTGGACTCTGCCTTTGTCGGAGGGAGAGTTTTGGGTGGTCACACAAGGGCTCATCCCCAGGAGGGGCAAGCAAACAAACACAAACAAAAATGGAGAAGCAGAACAAAAAGAGGAAGGTAGCCAAGGGAAAAATGAGCTGCCACACAACAGAGAGTGAGTCAACCCTGGAATGCAGCCACAAGCGGGACAAAGGAGCTACCCCACCACGTGCCTGGTACGGGGCAACCAACAAAGAGATCATCACAGAAAGAAGACAAGGAACAAAAGAGAACTCCACCCCACACTGAGCACTAATGCCTGTGGTCAGGAGGAAGGACAGGGAAGCTGCAAGGACAGCCTCAGGCAGGGTGCACCACACAGCACCCCAAAACAGATCCCACAGAATAACAGGAACAAAAGGAAACCACCAACCCAGGGAAAAGATGACAGGAGGGCTCTCAGTCTGTGAGGCTGGTTGCTGCTGGCCATCAGGAGGACTGCCGGACCTGCTGAGGAGCTAGATACGGACTGCTGCTGAAGACCCGAAGGACCACTGTCTACAGAGGAGCAGCCACCAAGGAGCTACAGACCCGAGCTTCGGGTAAGCCTCCAGGCGTCCATACCCTTGTGCTGTCCACTCTATCCACCACTTAGTCCAGAACTGCCTTCTGGCTAGCAGGGAAGATCCTTTTTAGCTTGGGGCGGACTTGGCTTCTGGCCAGATGATTGGGTCCCTGGGGCTTGGAGCAGTCCTGTTAGCTGATTTATAGAAACATAGAAACATAGAATTTGACGGCAGATAAGGACTGCTTGGCCCACCCAGTCTGCCCATTTCCCTACCTACTGGATAAGCTGCAGATCCTAGTTAACCAGCAGCCTACTTCTTCCTACCCCCACCCCCCAGAATTGCCTTATGACTATCCCATGCATGCTTGAATTCCACCACTGATTTTGACTCCACAACCTCCTCCGGAAGGCCATTCCATGCATCCACAACCCTCTCTGTGAAAAAATACTTCCTTAAATTACCTCTGAGCCGCCCCCTCTATCTTCAAATTGTGCCCTCTTGTTCTTGCACACCTCTTTTTTTGAAAGATGCTACCCTCTTGGACTTTGTTGATTCCCTTGAGGTACTTGAAAGTTTCTATCATGTCCCCCTCTCCTCCTTTCCTCAAGGCTATACATATTAAGCTCCTTAAGTCTCTCTTCATATGTCCTCCGGTGCAGACCCTGCACCATTTTAGTTGCCCTCCTCTGGACAGCTTCCATCCTGTCTATGTCTTTGCGGAGATTGGGTCTCCAGAACTGCACACAGTACTCAGATGGGGTCTCACCAGCTGTCTGTACAGAGGATAATAACTTCCTGTTTTCTACTGGTGATGCCTCTCCTATGCATCCCAGTATCCCCCAGCCTCCTTGCTGCCTTCTCACATTGCTTGCCCACCTTTAGGTTATCTGATATGACTACCCCAGGTCCCTTTCCATTTTTGTTGTTGTTAGTATCTCACCCCCCATTGTGTACTCTTCCCCTGGGTTTTTGTTTCCCAGGTGCATTACCTTGCACTTCTTAGCATTGAATCTAAGCTGCCATACATTTGACCATTCCTCTAACCTTGCCAAGTCCTTCTCATCCTTTCCACCCCACCCTGTGCATCAACTCTGTTGCAGATCTTAGTGTCATCTGCAAAGAGACATACTTTCCTTCCAGTCCTTCTGCAATGTAAGCTTATAAAGACATTGAAGAGGACTAGTCCTAACTGAACCCTCACGGTACCCGCTAGTAACCCTCCTTTCTTCTGAGTGGACTCCATTTACTATTACTCTCTGTGTCCTATTCTCCAGCCAATTCTTTACCCAGGCTGTCATCTTGGGACCCACTCCCAGGCTGGCTAACTTATATATTAATCTTTTGTGTGGACTGTGTCAAATGCCTTGCTAAAGTCTAGGTAGGCCATGTCCACAGCCCCTCCTGATCATCTACTTTGGTCACCCAGTCAAAGAAATCTATCAGATTAGTCTGGCATGACCTTCCGCTGTGAATCCATGCTGCCTAGGGTCTGTGCCCTTCTGGCCTCTAGATCGCGACAATTCTTTCCTTTAGAAGTGATTCCATCATTTCCCTATCACTGAGGTTAAACTAACAGGTCTATAGTTTCCTGCTTCTGCCTTGCTCCCACTTTTGTGAAGGGGAATCACATCTGCCCTCCTCCAGTCCTCGGTACCCCATCCTCCCATGATTTGTTAAAGAGGGTAGTCAGTGGTGTCACTAGTTCTAGCCTTAGTTCTTTTAGAATTCTGGGATGAATCCCATCAGGCCCCATTGCTTTGTCCACCTTCAGTTTTAAGAGTTCTTTCAGAACCCTTTCTTCAGTAAATGGGCTGGTATCAATTTCTGTATCCAGAGTGTTACTACTGTTTGTTTTATGTACCTCCCCCTCTTCCTTTGTAAATACTGAGCAAAAATATTTGTTTAGTATCTCTGCCTTTTCACATTCTCCCTGCCCACCCTCCTCCCTTTATTAAGCCTCACTATCCCTCCCTTGGTCTTCCTTTGCTCCCTGATGTACCTATAAAAGGTTTTATTCCCTTCTTAACTGAGTTGGCTATCTTTTCCTCAGTTTGGGCCTTTGCTGTTCTGACTGCCTTCCAAGCCTCCTTTTGCTTTAACTGATACAGTTCTCTGTCCTGCTCCTGCTGCGATTCCTTGTACTTCCTGAATGCTTTCTTTTTCTCTTGAACCTTCACTGCCACTTCCTTTGAGAACCATAGTGGTTTCTTACATCGTCTTGTTTTGTTTATTTGCTTCACACAAGGCTCGTTACCTCTGTGATGGCAGTTTTATTATTCCCCATTGTTCTTCCACCTCCTTCCGCCCATTTGCTAGTGCATTCCTTAGGCACTCACCCATTTTAGTAAAGTCAGCCCCTAAAGTCCAGTACTTTTGTCTTTGTATGGCTTGACTCTATTGCTGTGTTTATTGTGAACCATACTGTTCGATGGTCGCTAGTTCCCAGATGGCTACCCACTTCTACATCTGTGATCCTCTCTCCATCTCCATTTGAGAGTATCAAGTCTAATATTGCTCCCTCTCAGTGGGCTCCAGTACTAGTTGTCTAAGGCATGCCCCTGTAGGGCATCTAGAATAACTGCACTCTTGAAGTGGCAGCTGCAACTGCGCTCCAGTTAACATCTGGCATATTCAGATCACCCATCAGCAATATCTCCCTTTTCTGCCATTCTAAGTATACTTTCTATCATTTCCTTGTCCACTTCCTCCCCTGAGAAGAAGTCTGTATCTAACCCTGTGCGGATTGTGGTGCCATTGCCTGTCTCCAAATTTACCACAGTGCTTCTTCTCTCCCTGTTTACCCTTTTGTTCTGTTGCTTTTATTCCTTCCCTTATGTAAAGAACTACTCCTCCCCTCTTTTACCCTCCCTGTCCCTCCTGTAGATAGTGTATCCTGGTATGTTACGTCCCAGTCATGGTTTTTGTGTACCATGTTTCTGTGACTGCCACGATATCCAGATGTTCCTCCTCCATCAAGGCCACTAATTCAGGAAGCTTGTTAACTAGACTACGGGCATTGGTACTCATTGCTTTCCATTTTTTGATGGCCTTACCTTCTGTTGCAGCATCCCCCACTGACCGTTCTACCTTGGTCTTTTTCTCATTTAGTACCCTGTTTTGTAGGGAGGCTGGGATTTTTCTGCTGCTTGTCAGTGCTTCCCCCATTGACTAGTTTAAAAGCTTTAGGCACTGGCTGGAGAACTGGCCTTGCCAGGATAGGAGGATCCAGTATGGGAAGGCTCCAGGGTGGGGGGGTAGGGACAGGAAGTGGTCAGCAAGCCCGCTGGCTGTGTATGGGGTGGTTGGGAGGTTAACCCTTTCCCTCCCTGAGTTCTCCCTGGTCTGCTTGCCTGGCAAACTTGGGGACACTTCATATAGTAAAATAAGGCCTTGTCATTTACCTTGACCCCCTTCTACTATTCTACACTGTGTCCATTTTTCTGAGTTCTGATCAAAAGCTGCTTCATTTTATAACTAAGCAATAATACTCAACGGGGTGGGTGGTATTGAGCTACACTGGACTGCCCAGGGGCGTAATGAGGCCCAACACTGCAGGCGGAGGGCCTTATAGCCCCTGGAAGGTCTGGTATAGCTCATTCCGCCCACCCTGGAGGGAATTATTACACTTAGAAAATGATTTACTGTAGTATATGTTTTAAAAAATAAAAACAATCATTATATTTAAATGTTAAAAATCTTAGGTCTTTCATTTATTTTGTGATAAAATAGTTCTTCCACCTGCATCAGAATGCTTTTTTTTTTTGAGCTATGGACTTGTGTCCTACTTGAACCTCTGTAGTAGTGAGCTGGTTGTCATGGTCCCCACACACACACACAAATGGCTTTAATTTGTTAAACTGCTTTTGTGCTCCCTCTAGCAGTGGTCCATTCATAAATGGTGTATAATTACTTTGTGGCCAGCATTAACAAATTGTCAGGAGAGATGAGTGCAGTTGCAGAGCTATGTAAGGCACAGTATGAAAGCAATCAGTGTGAATGATCAGACCGATGAACAGGCATCAACTTTCTGGGTTTTTTTTTTAATGTTTCATATGCCATGCAGGGAAGTGTGTGACGACCGCTGGTGGAAGCGAAGTAGTGAACTGAGAGCCGGTGAAGGCTGTTTCACTGCATGGGAACAGACTGTGATCGGGGGGGCTGTCAGAGTGAAGTGGGAATAGGGGCAGTGGATGAACAGACAGAGTGTGTGTTATTTATTTTGTCTTTTGAACAACGTTTTCTTTGTTTGCCTCTGTTGCTTATACTTTGTGCATCTTAGCCGACAACGTGCCCTACAACTTACTTAATAATCGGGCATGATGTGAGCCAGCAGTAACTGAAAGAAACAGCCGAGTACTGTCCTTTTGCAGTTTCAGTATTTCGCTCACTAGAAACATGCCAGTCAGAGCTAAGGTTTTTAAAGAAAAGGTTAAAAGATACTAAATAGAAAAAAAAAAACATGTTCGTATGTAGCGAGCGGATCGGTAATGGAAGTGAACAGCCACGCGCTGTTTCAAGAATCAGTTGCTCGTTGACCTGAACAGAAGTTGCAGTGCTTGCTTTAAAAAAATAGTGTAGCTAAAAGGAAGAGGCATTGTGGGAAAACGGGTCAAGGAGCTGCTAGAGGAGTGTGAGTGTCAGTAGCGGCTAAATCAAATAGTTTACAATTACTTGCCTGTCTGTGTGGTAGTATTGAGACTGACTCGGGCTCTCGCTTAGCAAGGAGAAAAAAAATGTCAGCTAGCCAGTTTCAGAATTCGGGATATCTCTGGATACATGGAGTAATGGGGCACCCCGAATTGGCACTTGTTTTTCAGCAGGCTCTATTGAAAAATAAATGCATGCCTGACCATGGCTTTCAGCCAATCAGAATGCTTTATTTTTCAAGCCCATTTTCTAATGGGAATCAGAACTTGAATTTTGATCTGTCGCCCTATTTGTACACTGTATGGCAAGAGGTATGAACATTCATAGTTACATGCTGTGCATATATTTAAAATCTGCCTCTGCGGGTTGCTCATAAGTTCCATGCAAGTGTTAATTTCTCAGATCTTTTGAAATGTGTTGCCTCAGTCCTCAAAGGGTTAACCTCCTCTAGCAGGGTAGGACTCTTTCTGATCATGCTGTGGATCTGTTTTGTTCCCTAACAATGACTTAGTTCTGTAAGAATGAGCTGATCTTGTTTTCCTTCTCTTGCCTGACTGCCAGATGCTTCGAGAGGAAGTTGGAGATGCAGAGTAGATCAGATGTGCATTTTAGTCATGGTTAATTGAAGCTTTTATTTCCTGTGCTGTCCGGGGAAAGGCTGCCATTTATTTCACACATACTTCTCTTAGTTAACATGGGTTAAGTTCAAACAAATTGAAATGGAAATTCAATTCCAATCTGTTTGCTGTAAGTGGTATTTTCTTCGTTCCCCTGTAGTACTATCTTTTTAGAGCTGTTAACCTCTTTATTGGAAAGTATTATTTCACACCGTAGCTGACACACTTATCTAATTCAATTTTATGTCTGAAAGCAAGTTTTCCTTTCTGCCCACCTTTTGCTTAAGCACAATCATTTAAGTAGCCTCAGGGTATTCAAGAGAGAAAGCTGATCTTTTTTCTTTTTCATCTTTCCAATTAACTTCAGCAATGCTTTTGTGTATTGGTGCCAATAAGAACAACAAATGCAGTTTAGTTGAAGTGAGGTTGTTCCTCAGAAATGCCCCATTGTTAGTGTGCTGCAGACTTCTCCACCTTTGTGGACACAAAAAGTAGATTTGTTTGTCATTATTGGCACCTTTCTCCGGAGGCTCAGGGTGCCATTACAATAAAAGCAATAAGGTGGGAAAATCACATATAACACAAAATACATACATGAATAAATAAAAGCTCTCGCATCATTAAATAAATAGATAACATAAATAATATACAGTAGCTGACATTTCTTATTGCAGTTCTCACTAATCAGCTAAAATTTATATAAATAATAGACTGGGAATTAGGCGGAAATAGGGGAGTTAATCCCCAAAAGCCTGTGTAAACAGATATGTCTTAAAGCAGCACTGTTAGTTAACAAAATATAGAATAATACATGGGGTGGTGTGTATAATGAGAATTTTACACACACCCAAGGTGCTAGATGCTACACGATGGGTTTATTTAAGCATCCAACACTGCGGGTGTGTGTAAGTTTTGCACACAACCCCATGTTTTATTTTATATTATTGCTGGGGAGCGTTTTCTCGCCTGGTTCATTTTAATTAACAAAAAAAAGGAACAGTGTGACCAGTAGATGGTGCCGTGGTTTATAGGATTAGATCAGCACTAATGCTTTGTTTAGGCCACACACAGCCCAACACAGCACAAGTTTTAGTATGTTTTCTATGTGATGACTTCCCCCTCCCCATATATTTCTGTCTCTCTCACGCCTTGTCTTTGTCTATGTACATATGGAAACTGCAGCATTAGCAGTAGTTCAGCTGTGGCGAGGCTGAAGTGCCATTTTTACTTTCTTTTTTGTTAGCGCGAACTGGGTGGGGTGAACCCCTTGAACTGGAGCCATGAAGCAGAATTAAATTGGTCTTGTGGTGTTAGGAATTAGGAGGTAATTAAAAAAATCCTAGGCTGATGTCTGTCAGTGGCACAGGCAGCCATGAGTGAGTCTATTCAGTGGTAGTGTGCACATGCGTACAACGATGGAAACCCGGCGTGTGTTCACCATCGTAACTGGCTGGTTATAAAGGCAAATTACTACTGGGTTTTTCTGTGGGAGAAAACCTTACCCAGTAATTATAATGTCAATAATTGTTTGGCAGTTAGGTCAAACCAAAACATTAATATATTTGATTTCCTTTTTGATTTATTTCATACCTGAGGTAAGAGAGAGGATTTAGAAGTTTTAAAATGTTCTTGCTCCTTTGCCAGGTCCGCTATCTTGGATATAAGCAGGTCAGGGTGGTGCTGTTGACCATCAGAAATATTTGCTTACAACACCCTGACATATCTGCATTATGAATACAGTGGGTGCAGTTAAAGACCTCCAGAACGAGATTTTTTAAAGATGCTGGGGGCTGCCATCTTTATTGCAGATCCACACAAATTGCACATTTTATAATTAAACACTGTCTTAAACATAGCTGAATGACTTTAAAATATCCCAGTGAAGAATTTAAGATTGTCAAGAATACACTACTGCTAAAAAAGGAAGGATGACATTTTTTGTTGGCTAACTAGTACTGTTACTTTAGGGCTTCTGCTGAAGGATCCACCCTAAGGGCTCTTGGGAGGGCATTCCACAGTACTGAGCTCACCACCTCAAGGTTCCGTTCACCCGAAGTTTTTAAACCTTGTCCTGGGTATCAAAGGGAGGCTGTCCTTGGTGGAGTGAAGGGGCATAAAGACACATAAGGATGCAGATGATCTGTCAGATAACCAGGCCCAACCTATGTAGGGCCTTACAAGTGAGCAAACCCACTTTCAAGGCGATACACGACATCACCACAGACAATGAAGGTCACACAGTGCCGGGGAGACATGGCACAACCTCAAAAGGCCTGTCAGCAACCTAGCAGCTGTGTTCTGTACCAGCTGCTAAAAGATAGCCATCATCAGAAAATGATGCAACCTCTACTCCATTTTGTCAGCAGGTTATCCAACAAAACTAAGGAGGAAATTACATTTGTAAATAAGAGAATAAAATAATTACTGGGTCAGTGCTTGCGGGTTGCATGATCCATCACATCTAAGAGCCATTTTTTTGTGCTTGCATTGCACTGACTACTGTTTAATTCAGTGGGTTATAAGGGAAAAGGATCCCTATTTTCACAGTCATAGTTAGGCTATATAAAGCTCTGTTTATTTCTCAGTTTCTCTTTTTAGAGTAATTTGAAATGAAAGTGTTGTAGCTTATGGTGTATGTAAAGGAATGAAAAGGCTGTAACATGGAAGCTTGGTATTGTGAAATCCAGTTTGCCCACTATGTCACTGTGACATGGGTTTGCCCTTTTTTTAGCCATGTAGATAAAAGATGAGCCAATGTGGAATTTACGTATGGTGAACTTGCCAAAATCTGATGTTTTGAACACTGCTGGAGTCAGTGCAAAGGAACTCAGTTTCTCTTTGGCACTGCAACATCATGACACAGCACTTGTTGCAGAGAGCAAACTCTGAGCATTGTGGAGGAGTTGTGGGATAACCGATGGATCAGACACCGCACTTCAAGTTCAACACACAATCTCTGCATGATGTTTATTCAAAATGCAGGATATAACCTTCAACAATGGCATATCCCTTCTTCAGTATATCAGTTTGTAGCAACAGACTATGCAAGTATTTCCTCTACATTTAACCAGCACCTACTGACTCACTGATCTCAGATCTAAACTTTTCAGTGAAAACCCTTCATCCCTATGGTTGCCTTGTTTGCTTGGGTGGTGGGAACTAAAAAAGAAAAAAAAGCAAAACAAGCTACAGACAAAGAACCTCAGTGCAGAAGCACTGAAACAAGGGTTACCCCAAAGGGCATTGACAATAAGCCAAGTTTCAAAGAAATACAACATCACCCATACTTCCATAATGCAAAGCATCATGGGATATATGAAAATCACCATGACATTTCAGACTTGTTCAGTTTACAGCAATTTACATGCATTTTAAATCAAATCAAATCAAAATCAAATCAGTTTTATTTATAAAAGGTACCTTTCTGAAACCAAGGCGCCTGTACAATAAAATACATAAAATAAAATAAATTATTATAAAACAAGCATACAATTCCACAAAACGCAATATAAAAGCAGCATAGTAAAGTAAAATAACCCCATCAATCAGCAAAAGCCAGGTTAAATAAATAGGTTTTTAAAGCAATTTTAAAACTCTGGACGGTTAGACAATCTCGTACCCGATGAGGTAGAGAGTTCCCCAGGGATGGAGCAACAAAACTATATGCCCTTGCTCCCGATGTCTGCAAACGTACGCCGGGAACCTCTAGGAATCCCTCTTCGGTGGATCGGAGAGGACGGAGGGGACAGTAGGGACAAAGGAGATCTTTCAGGTAACCCAGTCCCTGGTCGTGTAGGGCTTTATAGGTTAACAAAGCAACCTTAAAGGTGATTCGACACCGTATCAGCAGCCAGTGCAGACTGCGGAGCACAGGCATTATATGACTGGCTCTTGAAGCACCAGTCAACAACCTGGCTGCCGCGTTCTGCACTAGCTGCAGGCGACGGATATCAACCCCCGACAGCCCTAGGTAAAGGGCATTGCAGTAGTCAAGGCGGGAGGTAACGAAGGTGTGAACCAACGTTGGAAGATCATCAGGAGGAACCAGATGTTTCACCCGGGTGATATTTCTCAGATGGTAAAAAGAAGTTTTAACAACTGCTGACACTTGTGATTTTAAAGTCAGACAGTCATCAAATAAAACGCCCAGGTTCCGCACTCGGTCTGAGGTAGCTAGTTGGACACCTCTAAGCCACAGACCCGAACGTGAACCTGCCAGCAAACCCGCCTCACGACGACCCGGGTTCACAACCAACACCTCAGTTTTTTCAGGGTTCAACCTTAGACAGCTGTTAAGCACTGAGACAGCATCATCTTGTTCAGGGACAAAAGACATGTACAGCTGAGTATCATCTGCATAGCAGTGAAAACTCAAGCCATACCGTCTAAAAAATCGCTCCCAATGGCAGCATATACACTGCAAACAACATGGGCGCTAAAATGGATCCCTGCGGAACCCCACAGGGCAGGGAGAATGGAGCTGAGGTACAAACCCTAGACATCACTCTCTGAGTCCTGCCCATGAGGTAAGATTGAAACCATCTGCGAACAGTCCCCGGAAGTCCACAGATAAACCACAGGCGATCCAACAGCACACCATGGTACACAGTATCAAATGCTGCAGAGATATCAAGAAGGACCAAGATGAAACGAGTCCTTTGATCTCTCGCTATCAGGAGGTCATTTAGTACCCGAACAAGAGCCGTCTCAGTACTATGTCTCTTCCTGAAACCGGACTGGAGAGAATCATAGATATTGTGGCTGGTCAAATGGTCCTCCAGCTGTGAAGCCACCACCTTCTCAATAACCTTACCCAAAAAGGGTTGGTTAGAGACCGGCCTGTAGTTTGTAAGACAGTCGGGATCCAAGGAGGGCTTCTTAAGAAGAGACCGAACCATGGCCTCCTTAAGGGAAGCTGGAAAAATTCCCCTCTCCATGGATAACCAGACTATCTCGGCAAGGACCGGGACAATGACCTCAACGGAGCCAACAAGCAAGCGCGTAGGGCCCAGATCCAAACTACAGTTGGTAGGTCATAAAGACTGGATAACCATGACAATATACCGGATTGTAGGCTGGCCAAAGTCACACCACTCAAACCGGGAGTCCGACATCTCCTGGCAACCACTGCTACTCCCTAGAGAAAGGGTCAGGCGGATGTCAGACCTGATCGTGGCAACCTTATCCACAAAGAAACGAGCAAACTCCTCACACTGCACTTGTGAGAAAGCATTTCTGGGCTGAAGACAGAGTGGATTGCACAGTCTGTCCACAGTCCGGAAAAGCTGAGCTGGTCGATTCTGCACGGCAGCAATCTCCCTGAACAGGAATTCTGCCTTCTTATGGGAGAGTGTTGATTGATAGACCAAATAATGGTCCCTCAAACTAAGCCTGTCACCCACCAGGCCGGACCTCCACCATCGCCTTTCTAGCCTTCGTCCAACTCTCCTCAACTCCCTCAAGTCCTCATCAAACCATGGAGAGCTAGGGAGAGTGGATGAACGCGAACAGGAGCAATGGAATCCAGGGCCTCTGTCACCGCCTTATTATAGGCGAGTACAAGATCCCCTGGATCCATGCATTCCCTCGGCATGCCCGATAGGTCCAGCACTGCCATCAGGCCATCTGGGGAAAAACCCCTCAAGGTGCGGTACTGGACCATCTCCATAGGGGCAGGCCTCTTGGGGGGGGGGGGCCTCAAAACTGAAGATGATGGTCAGACCGCCCAACTGGTTCCACCACCAGATCGGATATCTCCATTCCCAGGAGAAACACCAAGTCCAATGAATGACCACCAACGTGGGTTGAGGAGGAAACAACCTGTGTGAGGCCCAGTGAACTCATTAGCTGGAGGAAGTTTTGTCCAACCTGTGAGAGTTCATCATCGACCCAGACATTGAAATCCCCAAGGATCAACCATCTATGGGGTCCCAGTGTTTGGTCAGCGATAAAGTCCGCGACTTCCCGCAGGAAAACATTCCCGTCTCCTGGTGGACGGTAAGCGAGAAGAATCCTGCACCCCACACCCTCACCCAAGATACATTCAAAGAGTTGGTGGCTCCCTGGAATTTCCCTCAGGTTCAGTTCTGATTTAAAACAAAGGCCACACCCCCACCCCTACGATCGATTCTCGGGCGGTATATCACCAGTACCGGGTGGAACAGCTGAAGCCAAAACATGGCCAGCATTTCCATCCAACCAGGTCTCAGTGATGCAAGCCAGGTCAGTTGAATTAACAAGATCCGAAATTATGGCGGTCTTGTTTTTAATCGACCTGGCATTGCATAACACTGCCCGAGTTCGATGAGCCGCCGAGGAAGACCAAGTTTCCTGTCTGCAATAAGCATAACCCTTGGGTATGGGAACAAGACAGGGAAGACCCCTCTCCTGGGCCCATTTCGCCCCAGGGTGTCTCCTTGTTCCCAAAATCCCAATCCGCCCACTTCTCTCCGTTCCCCCAACAGGCCAAGTCCTCATCCTAACCCTCCTTGCTATTCCCAATCCCCTACACCATCTATACACCTCCAAGGATAAAGGAGTGCAACAAAAAGGGGGAGATCCCTCAGCCTGGAGGGGGAATAATGCCTAACCATCAACCCTGGCTAGCACATTTTCTAAAACAAATAACCCCAAGCCAAGTAATAAATAACCATACAAAACAACACAATCTAACAAATACAACCCTCCACCCCCGAAATTAAAACAAACTAACTAAAACAGGGCTCAAAGGCTTAAAGGCAGCAGCAAAATAATCCAAAACCAGCAATTTGTCTCTATCTAGGGAGCTTCCACCTCCTTGGAAGATAACACAGTTAGATTTCCCAAACAAAACCTCTCACGTTTGTCAGGGTAGAATCATTAAATAAGATGAGACTTTGACACTCTCACTATTCAAAGTCAAAACTTTAGGCTCTCTCACTTCCCATAATCACAATGATACTCTGGCCAAAACAATAGAAAATGGGTAAAAGTCAAATCAGGCTGTAGTCCAATCTTCCAGTTCAAATCCAGTTCAATCAGATTTGGCTGTCAGTGTCTCCAGTACGATTCGAATAAGGAACCTTCAAGACATCTCAAACTGGGCTTACAATAATGCACAACAATCCTCCTCCCTCCCCAGTCACCAGCACTCCACACCTCAGCACACCATAGACACGGCCCACCGGCCGATTCCCTGGAGAGCTTAGGGATAACAGGTTTTAGGGCCAACCTTCAGGCAGCACCTCCAAACCCAACCCCTGTATGAGCACCGATAAGGGAGAGAAAGAAGAGAGCAGGGCCACGAATATCCAAGCCAGCCACAGTCCAGGAAGAAATGACTCCAACAGGCCTCCTCGATCCTACAGCAGCCCCAGGGTTCTCTTTGAAACAGTTCCAGACCAACAAGCGGTCCAACAGCCGACCAGGTCCGAGTTGCACAGTTTTCAGCACGCTCCACCACCGACCCAGCACCGCTCCACCGACAACTGTTCCAGCGCACAACTAACTTAATTTTTTATCATACAGTGCCCTAGTAACTTTTTACCTTTATCAAAAATACCTAGTGCCATGATATTTTCAACATTTATAGGTTTCATAAACATAAGATATATACATCAAGGTATTTTATGACATAGTGCTATTACACACTAAATCCAACAATGATAAACACAGCCTGTTGTTTTACATAAGCTTGCAGGTCACCATAATAACCTCCCTGTATGAGGACCTGAGAGGGAAAAGGAAAATTAAAGAGGACACTATAGCATAGTGAAGAAAGGGGGGGCACATAGATGGGCAACCTTATGGACTAGAAACTGTAAAGGATAGATTAGGCTAAGAAACAGAAGAACTTTTCCAACAGATTTAAGAAAGGTTGGTCCTCAAGAGTGGCAGAGTCTCCCTGTCACAAGCATGTCCAAGTTGCTGGCACATCACATGACCTGCAGCTGCCAATCAACAATGCTGGAGCTACGGGGGCCCTCCTGGAAAGAAGATACAATGGCTCACTTGGAAAATGAATAGGGGAGCGTCCAAGGTGACACATTCATAGCAGATTCCACCTAAAGTTGATGCACTAGCTCTATGTTTGCATCTTACATTTACTTGCAGATGTTAAATGCAAAGATTTGTTAGAGTTAAGATGGTGGACAGGTACCCAAGAGACGGAGACCACCTGAATATTTCCTGATATCCTGGTGGCCAAGTCTGACTTTCTGAAGAACTCTTTTCACTGTGCATATCTCATTACTATTTCCAGCTCTCTCACACAGGAAGAACTAGGATACTGGAGAGAACTCCTGTCAGAAAGAGTGGCTTTAGATCAGAATACTTTAGGAATCAACAGAGAACTGTGGATTATCATTCCAGTTAGCTTAGTCACTACATTTAACTGTAGTTTCAGAGAGGCAGGCTACTGAAACGTTCTGCATAGTTGAGGGGAGAGTGCACAGTGTGATCCTACACTGGCAGCTATGGGCTCTGCGGCAGAAGCAGGGCAGAGTGAATTTTGCAGACTAGAAAAGACACAAGGGGGGACCTTTAGGGATTTATTTGACAAATAATTTTTTATTGATTGCTGGTGGTGCAGGGGCAGGCACAGAAATCCATCTTTATTTTTTGGTTTATTTTTCTTGCCTGTGATTAAAAACTAAGTGAAGTAGGCTGCTGTAGAGAGACACCTGGTCTCTAACTCAGGGTGAGTAGTAGGGTATATCAGTGTATGATGGGCGAGTGTGACTTCTCCCACTGCTGTGTGTAGAACCTGTCAGGAAAAGAACTGGAGGAAAAAAGGATGCAGGGGGAAGGACCAGGAAAAGGGTCCATTATGCCAATTCTACCAGGTACCGGTTCCGCGAGGAGTGGCGGTAAAGGAGTTGGGACGGGGACTGGGAGTCATAGTGGTTGGGCTGTGTGTGACAGTACGGCCAAAGAAACCATGGATCTTCTTTGGGGATATGTGTGTCATCAGGTCACACCTATGGATTTTAGCTATCAGGCACTAAGATCCCACGAAAGCTTTTCTGCAGCAGTCTAGTACGAGCCGGGATGTCAGGCTTTGATGTCACAACCCTATATAAGTGCAGGCTGCCCTGCTTCCTCCTCCATTCTTTCCCACGATCGACCATTTGCGCACGGACTCCACAGAAGCTTTGTCGCTCAGTTCGACCACCAAATTACTTACCTTTTTCTTTGGTTACAGCCTTTGAATCACTTTATTTTAAAGTGATTCCTTTTATCTTTGTATCTTAAGAAGTATTCCTTCATCAGCTCTTTTCCATCGCTGCCACTGCAGAAAGAAGATTTCTTCAACCGACGACCACAAACTCTGTTGTCTTGGGCTTGGTCACAACGGTCTCGCCTTTGAGCTCTGCCTAAAGTTCAGCCTCACCACCCGATGTAGGAAAGCCTTGCAGATGTTCCTCATGGAGCAACAGGAAGCCTGCGGAGAGCAGGGGTCTTCAGGGCCCCCCTTCCCAATCGCTTGCGTCCTCTTTGGACTTTCGGGTCGCCAAGGCCTGGAACATGTCCTTGGGGAAACATTCTCATTGGGATAAGGACTGGCCTAAGGACCATTACCTCCATTGTCGATCCTGATTGGATTATTCCTCCTCTTCTCCTGGGATCACTCCATTGACTGCTTTGACATTGATGCCTCGCTCCATGCAGGCCTCGGCTCCTATCAGGCCCCCCATGGAAGAGAGTTCTCCCAGCCTTTTCAGGGCTGCAGAGGGGCCCATCAGCCCCACCATCGAGACCTCTTGAATCTCAAGGTCCACAAGCGCTCGGCCCCACTGTCTCTACTCTGAGTAGTGGCGATTCACCGAAACTAGGCTCTGTGCCCGCTCCATCTGTATGTGTCGATGACACTTCCTTATCCTGACATCGACCTTAATGCTGTCCTTTCCTCCATCACCTCAGCCCTCATACAACAGCTTGTTCCACAGCCTGGGACATCATCACCCACACTGTCGGGTGCTGCCTCTGTGTGGCTACCTGTTCGACCCGTCCACCCCATGTCTTCTAGAGAGTCGTTGGTGTCCAGGCCATCGGTCCATGCTTCAGAACAGGCCGACATAGAAGAAGAATATCATCCTGATCTCATCCTCCCTGAGGAAAAGGATGAGGAGGAAGACATTGAGGTTGACTCCACTGACAGGTCTACTGTCTCCTCCAGGAATGAGGACTCGGTCAAACATACTCTAAGCCCCCCCCCGAGGACCCTCTTTCTTCAACATTATGAAACAGCCTTTCTCCACTGTGGGGTTCCAGACTAAGGAAGAGGATATCTCAAAGAGTAACCTGGTAGACTTCTTCTCAGAATCTCCACCTAAAGTTATTCCTCCTCTGCTTTCAGCACTGAATGATGCTGCCACTGCTGCCTGGCAAAGAATGATGCTGCCACTGCTGCCTGGCAAAGGCCCAACCTGGTACCAGCCATGTCCAGAAAGACTGATAAGCTTTACCAGGCTCCTCAGGGGCTGCCTTTTTATGCAGCCAAGCTGGAAACCAACTCAGTAATAATTTAAGGGCTCTCATGCCAGGACTAAGGCACCCAAGCACCTTAGTCCCCCCCCCCCGACCGAGAATCCATGAGGCTGGACCTCTAGGGCAAGAGGACTTTTGCCTCTGCCACTCTAGGCTGCAGAACTGCCAACTACTTGACTCATTTGATTAAGTACCAGAACACCCTCTGGCAGAAGGGCAAAGCTGCTGCTCAGGCCCTTCGTAGGGGTTCCCAGGGACAAGAGCTTCTCAAAGTCCTACAGACCTCTGAAGATGTCAGTAAGCATCTCCTCAGAGCCACCTATGATATTGCTGATACTGCAGCCAGGGCAGCTGCCACTGGCATCTGCCTTAGATGGCACTTCTGGCTTAGAATCTCTGGATTTGCGACTGAAGTCCAGCAAAAGATGTTAATTGCCCCTTTTGTGGGTCACACACTTTTGGCCCTGTTGTGCAGGATATCATTAATGACCTGCAGGCCTCTGGCAGGGCTGTTAGGTCTGTCCACTCCCTTAATCATGCCCAACCCAGGAGTAGACCGAGGCCCTCCTTTCATGAGACCTCTCACAAGCCTGGCTCCGGAACCAAGATCCAGGGCAAACACAGGGCCAGCTCTTCTCTGCCTGCCCCCTCTGCCACCACTGGTTCCTCTGCTAAGCACCCCAGAGGAAAAGGAGCAGCCCCAGCCACTGGATCCACCTCAGCCTGACTCCTTGCTAGACCCCCCTCTTCTTGTTCCAAGCCAGGAGGTGGTGCTAGGTTGTCAGCTCTCCTTCCATCTGTCCCAGTGGAGAACCATTACCACAGACACTTGGATCTTGCAGCTACTCAAACATGGCCAGGCTCTAGAACTTCTAGAACAGCCTCCAGATGTTCCACCAGTTCCCACCTCTCATCCTCCAAACCACACAGTGATGCTTAGGGAAGAGGTGCTCACCTTGCTGTGCAAAAGGATCCATAGAACCAGTGCCCAGTTGGCAAAGGAACAAAGGGTTCTACTCCCGGGTCTTCCTGGTTCCCAAAAGAACCAGGGACGTGAGGTCCATTCTAGACCTTAAGGAGCTGCACCTTTATATCCAATACAAGAAGTTTTGAATGCTAACTCTACATGGTCTCTTTTTTCTGCCCAAGTAGGGAGACTGCCTGTGCTCCCTGGATATGCAAGATGCCTATCTGCATATCGTTGTTTGCCCCCCAACCCATCACAGGAGATAGCTACTGTTCGTTTTCCAGCAGGAACATTATCATTTCAGGGTGTTGCCCTTTAGCTTATCCTCTGTGCCACAGGTATTTATCAAGTGCTTAGCAGCTGTGGCAGTGGCCCGCTGATGGGAAGGGCTTTATGTATTCCCACATCTGGACAACTGGATACTGAAAGCCCAGTTCAGGGACCTACTGTTGCTGACTCTAGAAAGCACCCTGCAGTTGTTCCAGTCCTTGGGCATCACTGTCAATTTGCCCAAGTCTGCACTGACCCTGTCCCAGCGGTTGCCGTATGTAGAGATGTTTTTGGATTCTACTTTGGGCAAGGCCTTCCTACCACAAGATTACCTGGTCACCAAAGACAAGACAGAGTGGACTGCCTCATAGGTCAGGCCCAGGCTGTGGCTCAGTGCCGGTATGTCCCAGCCAGGCTGTTCTTGAGGCTGCTAGGCTTAATGGCTGCAGTCATTATGACAGTTCCTTTGGCCAGGTTGCACATGAGGATCTGCAGTTGACCCTCAGGGCAACGGGGGGGCCACTCAAGTGGGGGCCAGGGAGTCTTTGATTTGGGTGGTGAGGTCCAGAGGGCACCCTGGGACGAAATGGGAAATGGAAAGAGGTTCTCCCTGTCTGATTCCCATACCCAAGGGCTCCACTTTTGTTGGTGGGCAGGAGACTGCTCCTTTAGTCTCCCCTCATCCGACTTGGGCAGTGCTTTGCAATGCTAGGTCGATCAGGAGCAAGACCGCTGTAATAGTGGACTTGATTTCCTCAGTAGACCTGGCTTGCATCACAGAGACTTGACTGGATGAAAATGCACCAATTTTGGAGCCAGCAGTACTGGCCTAGTACTCTGTGATACACAGCCTGAGGAAGGATTGCAAATGCGGGGGTGTGGCCATCGGTTGCAGAGTCAGCCTGGGCCTCACGGTGCTAACAGTGTGTTCTACGGGGTCATTTGAGTGTTTTGCTGCACGGGGGTGGAGAGGGTCTGGGCGTGAGTTACTGAGTCCTCCTGGTCTGCTGTTCTCCCGGTTGGGGTGATTTTTATGGGAGTTCAAAGACTTTGTCGCCGGCCTGGTATTGGAATCTCCCAGATGGTTAATTCTGAGGGATTTCAATGCCTGGGCCGATCTGGACCCTTGTCCAACCCGCCTTTTGATCAGCTGTGTGGACCTGATAGGGCCTGTGGTTGCTGGAATTATCCGGAGTTCCCTCTAGAATGGGGTCTTCCCTAAGGCTTTGAAAGAGGCATTGGTTAGGTCCGTATTGAAAATATCCTTGCTGGACCCAGAGTGTCTCAGCAACTATAGACCAGTTTCCAACCTCCCATTTTTAAGGAAGGTTCTAGAAAAAGTGGTGGCTGGTCAGCTCGAGCTGTGTCTTATCGCCTCTGCCATTTATGAGTGTTTCTGGTCTGGGTTCAGGTCCAGGCATAGCACTGAGACCGTGCTGGTGAGGGTGCTAAATGATCCCCTAATGGCGAGGGATAGGGGAGAGTGTACCATCTTAATCCTTCTTGATCTCTTGGCGGCATTTGATACCGTGGACCACGAGGTAGTGCCGAACCATTTGCAGAACTGGGTTGGACTAACCAGAACAGTCACCAACTGGTTTAGATCCTTCCTCATGGACAGGGTGCAAAGGGTGACGATGGGGTTAGCCTCATCTAGCCCAATGCCACTGTCCTCTGGTGTTCTGCAGGGATTGGTCCTGTTGCCTTTACTGTTCACGGTATACATGCTGCTATTGGGGGACATTATCAGGCAGTATGGGCTGGGTTTTCATTGTTGTGCTGATGATACCCAGCTTTACCTGTCCTGTGCACCCGGAAACCAGGTAGCGGTCTCGGTGATTAACAACTGCCTGGAAGAGATCCAGAACTGGATGACATACAACTGGCTTGGACTCAACCTGGACAAGACGGAGGTACTGGTGGTGGAACCAGGTCATCGTTGTTATGGAAGGGGGCCTGGGGGTGCCCCTTTGGTGCCCTCCATCCAGGTGAAGGATCTGGACGTGGTCCTGGCGACGGCCTGACACTTGAGGTTCAGGTGTCGGACGTCATTAAGAGTGGTTTCTACCACTTGAACATTGCTCGTATCTGAGCTCTGGTACTATATGATGATCTGCCCTCCCTTGTGCATGCCTTCATCATGTCCAGGCTGGATTACTGCAATGCTCTGTACCTGGAGCTATCTGGAGGCAACCTTCACCAGCTGCAGCTGGTGCAAAATGTGGCTGCAAGGTCA
Organism: Neoceratodus forsteri; assembly: GCA_016271365.2. Classification (NCBI taxonomy): domain Eukaryota; kingdom Metazoa; phylum Chordata; order Ceratodontiformes; family Ceratodontidae; genus Neoceratodus; species Neoceratodus forsteri. The sequence goes on along the minus strand of CM028135.1, from coordinate 886,713,725 downwards.
TTGACTGGTGGTTCAAAATTTGACCATGTCACACCTGTCTTCCGTGAGCTATACTGGCGGCTGCCAGAGAGGTGGAGGATTGCCTTTAAGGTCGGGCTTCTGACCTATAAAGCCTTACATGGGGGGCGGCAACCTACCTGCAAGACCTTCTGATTCCTCATCGGCCATCTCGAACTCTCCGTTCCTCTGAGGGCGGCCTCCTGGTGGTTCCCAGATCTAGGTTGCGGCAATCTGGGGACAGGGCATTCTCAGTTGCTGCGCCAACCCTGTGGAACCCTTTACCTTGACATCTGCGGGAGGCCCCCTCGGTGGAAGCCTTTAAAAGAGGCCTAAAAACATTGTTTCAGCAGGCTTTTAATTTGATTTGATAATTAATTCTGCTGTTTTATTGTTCAAATTGGACTACTGACTGCTGGGTATGTCTGGGAATTATGATTTAATATTTTAATTTGTTTTACTATTGTATTGTTTATTGTAAATTATTAGATAGGTTGGAATGTGTATTAGTCTTTGCATTAGGTGCTATTTTGTAATATGTATATTTTAAATGTTGTGAAGCACTCCGAGCCTCTGGGAAGATGCACTATATAAATCAAGTTCCTATCCTATCCAGTAGGATCAATGTTCCAACAGTCTGGATCAGCTGGTCCTTGTCTCCTCCCCAGTCCGCAAGGTACTTAAGTGGTGGATTGACTATGACAGTCTCTTGAAAGGGGTTCCCTTTCTTATCCCCACCCCTCACCAAGTCCTCACTATGGATGTCTTGGATCTGGGTTGGGGAGCACACCTGGGCCCTTATCAGACCCAGGGGACCTGGTCCCAGTGAGAGGCCCGACTCCATAAAAAACCTAGAAATGAGGGCAGTTCTGTATGCCTTGCAGGCCTTCCAGAACCATTTCTGTCGAGGCCAACTGTTGCAGTCAGATAACCTCAGTGTGGTCTAGCACATCAACAAGCAAATGGGGAACCACTCCTACCCTGTGTACCAGGAGGTGATGAGGGTCTAGTACTGGTCTGTAAATCACAGTCTAGAACTGTCAGCTGTCCATGTGCCAGGTGCCCAAAATGCCTTGTCGGACAGCCTCAGCTGGTCACAGTCCAGAATGCATGAGTGGGAACTGCTGACCTTGGTCATAGAAGACCTGTTCGATGGGGGGGTCGTCCAGAGTTGGACCTTTTTGTGTCCCCACACAACTCAAAACTGCCACATTTCTGCTTGCTAGATCCAGGGCCTGGAGTTTTCTGGGGAGACGCATGTCCCTCTCCTGGAAAGGGAGATTTCTTTACGCCTTCACACCCTTTCCTCTGATTCAGAGGGTGCATCAAGCTACAGATGGAGTGAGCCAACCTAATTCTGGTGGCTCCATTCTGGCCTCATCAGATATGATTTCCATTACTGCAACAATTGACTGTGGAACCTCCTTATTGACACAGGTACAAGGGACCCTGGTCCATCCAGACCTCAAGTCCCTCCACATGCATCCATGGATCCTGAGGACATAGCCATTGCTTGGTTTGATGTGTCTCAGAAGGTGGCTGATGTCCTGGTAGCTGCCAGAAAACCTTCTACCAGGGCCACTTACTCTTTGAAGTGGAATTGGTGTGCTATCTGGGCTGCTTCTCATCACCTGGATCCTTTCATTTGTCTGGTGAACCAGGTTCTGAAGTATCTCCTGACCTTGTCTAAATCAAGCCTCAAATACTCCTCTATTAAAGTGTACCTGTCAGCTTTATCAGCCTTTCATATACCCATTGATGGCCATACTGTGGCACAGCTGGATGTGGCCCGTACTTTTCTGCGAGGCATTCTCCACTTGAAGCCTCCTATCTATAATCCAGTTCCGGCTTGAGATCTGAATTTTGTTCTGGAGAAGCTGACCTTGCCTCCTTTTGAGCCAAGTCCCAAGAAAGTCTGCACTCCAAACCACAAAACCCCACAAACTCCACTGTAATTAGTTAAAAATGAAAGATTTATTGTGGTAACACCAACACAACTCATACCGTGACCCCAGCGCTTCAGCAACCACTTTCCTCAGGGGATGTGGCCAGAGCAAAGCAGCATCACTTAATATAGCCCCCATTTTAATGACACACAGGTGTTTTGAATATAGCCATATAGGTAATAGCATAGGTGATAAAAAACAAATATCAAATATCAGTGTAGTAATAAGCATTTAGCAAAATCATTAACAAATCTTCTCAACAATTCTTGTTTTATTCATAACGAAAAGGGAGAGTATGTAAAATAATATATACAATAATGGCTGGGTAGAGGGTTATAACGAGATTTTATACCCCCAAGGGGTTTATTAAGGCATCCCACCCCAAGGGTGTGTGTAAAATTTGAGTTTTACACCCCCCACCCAGCTTTTATTTTATATAATTGCTGGGGAGCGTTTTCTTGCCACAGCAATTATATAAAATAAATGGACAACCCCAAGGAGTCGCACCATGGAACAGTGGCATTTTGGCATGATCCATCCATATGTAGCGGCTCCTGAAACCCAGAGTTTACCTTTTTTAAATGCCCAATGTATACGGCCAGTAAAAGAGTTAAAAAAGGAAAAAGAACTTACCGCCGTCTGGAAGTGTTGGTGAACTGTGCTGTGATGAAGAGCGGGGCTTGCGCACAGAAATAGAAGATCAGGACTGGTGCATGCACGGGGTGAAGGAAACCTGGTGCGTGTTTGCCGTTACAACCCGCGTGTTATAATGTCGAATTATAACCCGGGTTTCCTATGGAAGAAAACGCTCCCCAGTTATTATAATTTTGTAATTTCCTTGACATTATGCCTCAAGATTATGCAAACTCCCAAAGTAGCTTAACAGAAGAGTATAGAGAGAGGACCGCTGATGTGGTCACCCAAATGGGTAATTTCCTTAGTTTCTCAATTTCCAAGGGATCCACAGAAAGCAACTGTAGGAAGAGGAAGCAGAGTTTTAAAGCTCTCCTTTTGAGCCAGCCTCATCTTACGAGCTACGCTTTCTGTCGTGGAAAGCATTATTTTTAATTGCTATTACTTCTTCTCCAAGAGTTTTAGAGCTACAGACTCTCATGTGTTAGCAGCCTTATTTGATTTTCCACAAAGACAGTGTCTCTTTGCGTACTAATCCTATGTTTCTTCCTAAGGTGGTGTCTGAACTTACTTTAAATCAATCTATCCACCTACCTCTTTATTATCCAGAGCATGCCAGTCAGGGGAAGCCTGCTCCATACTTTAGATGTGCATAGAATTCTCAGGTACTATATACACTTACTAAGGACTGCAGAAAGTCCTCTCAGCTGTTTGTTTCTTTTGCATCTGGCAGAGAGGGTGCAGTGTAATAAATGTTGTTATAGGAATTACGGTAAAGAACTTCTCAATGTGGTTTATGGCCATTCTCTTGCCTGTCTAAGGAACGTGTTAGCTGCAGAAATTTGTGCTGCTGCCATTTGGAGTACTATCCACACTTTACCAAGCACTACACTCTGGATATTTCTTCCAGAAGGACAGGCTTTGGCTTTGCTGTGCTTCAGGGTCTTCTTTCTTTGGCCTTTGGCCTCCTGCCACCCAGACTGTCTTGCACTTAGCACAGCTTGGGACTTTTTCTGTAGATATGACCTGATGACCGAGATATCCCCAAAAGAAGATAGAACAGTTATGCAAGAACTTACTGTAACAGTAGATCTTCGAGGGAATCTCTGTCATCAGGTCATGCCATCCCTCCCTCCCCCTTCTTCTCCCTACAGCTCGGTTGTCCTGTTGCTCCAGCCTTTTTGTTAGCTGGCCACTTTTTCCTCAGTTCCTTGGTGGGACTCCTGTCTCTCATGGCCTCCAGCTAGGGAAAAAACTGAGGAGGAAGCAGGACTTCTCGCATTTATATAGAGCTGTTACATTGGAGCATGACGGTGTGGGCGGTCCCTACTAGACTGCTGCAGAAAAACTTCCATGGGAGCCTAGTGCCTGACAATAAGTTCCAAGGTGTGACCTGACAACAGAGATTCCCTTGAAGATCTACTGTTACAGTAAGTTCTTATGTAACTGTTCTTTCATTAGTCCCCAGATGTCTGCTGGTTCCACTTCCACTGTAAGCAGGTTTCCCAGCCAGTTATCCAGTGTCTCTGGTGATAAACCACCCTGAGCAATCCAGAAGCACAGCAGTCTCCCCCTCATCCTCTTCCCATTGCTTCCATTTCCCCTACCTGTGATAGAATAAAACCATCCAGACTGGTACAGGCATGCCCATCTCCTATCCGTCTCATGTGACAACACAGCACCAGCTGCCATCTCCACCTTTGTGTAACCCCCTCTATAGGGACTTTACCTCTAAAGCTCCCTGCAGTTTCACACATCAAAGGCATCTGCAAATGATGATGGAGCCAGTGCATCAGTGCTTCAGACTGACCAAAGAATCCCCCAGTCACTGCCATGACAGGCATTTAAGGCTCCCTGCACAGGACTTGTTTAGGGTGTAAAGCATTGTGAAACTGTCGTACTGTGTGTAAATAAGGACACTGTGGAGAGACTGTTTTATTTAACTAAAAATTGCCAGCCATCTTTGTCACCTTTGACTCGAGCTGGCATGGTGATGTGCGAAGAGAAGTACATGGTGTCGAATCAGGGTCAGAGTGCCTGAAGAGAGAGTCACAGAGGCATATGAACTTGTAGTGGACTTAATTAATTAAAGGTATCTTTGCTGCATTCAATCACCTGTCGAGAGATAGATCTCCAGACCAGCTTGCATTGATTGACAGCTCTAAACCTCCAAACAAAAACTGCCATTCCCCAGTGAACAGTAGGGGTTGTTCCAGAGCTAGTCAGTCTGTCTGGGTTTACCCATGGGAGTGGATCTGCATGAGATCATGACGGGAGAGGTTCCTGTGTGCTGTTGAAAGAGACAGTGGAAGCTGTGTTGCTGCAGAAAGAGGCCACGTGTCTGTAAGAGACAGAGTGAAAGAAAGGAGAGAAGCAAAACTCCTGGCGAGAGAAGGAGGTAATTGCGTGCCAGCTCAGTGTGAATTAAAGCTGAAGTTGGCAGCAGTTGATTGACAGACTTTAGCTGTGCTGCAGTCTGAAGCCAAACTGTGATGGTCTCTAGTCTGCAAAACTGCCACCCAAGCCAGTACCACAGCCTGGTACTGGCTACCACCACACACTAGGGACTAGATGGCAGGATGTGGTGTGTTGGGAAGGTAGGATCAGGTTTTCATAGGCTAAGCCACCCTGTGTGCATCTGAGGAGCCTTTGCCAAATGTGGAGGTCAGGAGAGGTCTAACTTCAACTAGACAGTGCAGCCCTTTGTATTAGCTGATTCTGTAGGCCTCAGGGAGAACGAGGGGGAGAGAGAGAGAGAGAGAGAGAGACCAGCCACATGATTGCTTCTGTGCATTAAGGGAGCTCGCTTGGTCTGTGAGAACCGAAAGTAAACTCAGGACCTTAACTGCAACAACAGCCTTTCCGTATTATAGTTGGAAAACCCTGTAATAGACCAGGCCATCTGTCTGGAATTTACAAATATGCCTTGAGACTTAAGAGCACTGGCGTTTGGGGTTTTAAGTTGCAAAGCATTGTTACTGTTTATTTCAAAGTACCAGTGTTGGCCATTTGCTTGCAATGCCATTCAGAGCACTGGCATTTGGGGTTTTAAGTTGCAAAGCATTGCTACTGTTTATTTCAAAGTACCAGTGCCTGCCATTTGCTTGCAACAACATTAGACCTGCTACGTTTCCATGGCTGGTTACCCAGTGAAGTACCATTATCTTCCTAGTATTACAGGGGTTACACACTGGCACCAGACGGGGAGAGGTTAGTGCCTTCCAGCACAGTTGGGCAACAGCTGAAAGTATTATGCATTGTATTCTTTTGGGGGACAGGCACTGTTATTGGGCTGAGCCTGGAAGGGCACTTGATTCACATCACTGGGTTAACTAGATTTGTCTGTGCATAGGACGGGAACCAAAGAGCAGCCCCGTGTTATTTAGGCTGGGCCTTGAAAAGCACTAAAGAACCAGCTGAAACTATATGTACTACCTCATTGTCCAGTATTTATTTACTGTTTAGGGCCTGAGAGCTGATCCTAAATGAAGCACATATTAGTTTGCTTGGAATCATTGTCTGAGCAGTTATATTTTAAATTATTAGGCAAGGCAAGGTAATTTTATTTATAGGCGCCCCATCCAAAAACTCAGAGTGCCTCACAACAATAAAATAGCATGATCAATTACAATAGAAATATATAAATAGAGTATAAATGATCAAAAATATTAATAAATCGGGGAAGACCTGTGCAAATAAATCTTCAGTTGATATTTAAAGGCCCCTACTATGTTTGCAGATCTGATTGCCTCTTTCAAGGTGTTTTAAACCAGTGGGACAGCAACCCCAAAGGCCTTGTCCTCCAGTAGCTTCAGATGAGAATGGGGAACATAGCACAAACTCCTGTTGTTGGACTGGGGAGAGTGGGACAGTGTGTAGGACACCAAGAGGTCTTAGTTGCATGCTTTGTGGGGACTGTAATTGCATTGAGTTGGTTCACAGGTGGATTGATCCAGTGGGAAGGTGAGGAAGTATTGCAAGGCACTGTATAATATTTGCACCAGGATTATGTAAACCTTTCTCGGGGTGGAGGGAGTGCACTGTTTCATTTGATCTTTGGATACGAGCCACCCCCCAGTCAGGAGTTTAATGGACCTAGACCCCTCAGCCATGTTGAGCCCATGAGGCAGGGCGGCTACCACAACATTAGATGCAATCTGGGAGCATGGATGTGGACAGTTGCCAGTCTGCCTTGAAGCACTGTATAATGCCCCCTGCCCCAAATTCTGCATCAACAGCAGTACCACCTAACATAGTGCTGCTGCTCAGTCATGTAAGAAAGTGACAGTGAGTCTGGGTCAAGCACAGACACTACAGTTATGTTATCACCAGATGAAAAAGTAAAGTTGTTCATAAGAGTACAGGGCAGGGCTGGGGCAGGGTAACATATAAGAAAAAACGAAACAGAAACACCACCACTGAAACGGCTTATGGAGAGTGCTAGTTAGGAGGATATGGAAGAGGAGCTGTCAGGGTTGGGTATGAGAGTCAGGAGGTAGATTAAGGGAAGGCACGTAAGAAAGAGAGGAGAAAGGATAGTGGAAAACACACTATTCATGCAAAGCGAAGGTGGGAATGGGGTAAAAGAAGTACAAGAGAAGGAGCTGAGAAAGAAGCAGGCTAGCAGGAAGTACATGAGGCAGCAGATGTGAGAAAGGAGGATGAAGAATTAGAGGAACTTGAAAGTCTGCTGTCAGTTACACCTCTGATTAGCGGTGATGGTGAGTGTGAAACAGAGGAGTGCAGGCCATCACAGGAGTGTGACAGGGTTGAATAGGACCCTGTCTCAGTTGTTATGGAGAGTTTGAATGCAGGGATCTGTTCTGTTCTTTCCTGTCTCTTGTCTGTCTGGTTGCACAACCAAATTTTCCTGTGAGACCGAGGATTTGAGCACCCCGACAGTCTCACAATTCTTTACCTCTCTCAGTCTTCCCTTGCTGTTTGTCTTTTTCCTCCTTTGCATATCTGCTGGTATAAAAATATATGCAGATCATTATGTGGAAATGTAACTGATATTGGGATCCCTTTGTTTAGAAATTATATAGTGTTACTGTTAAAATGTGTATAATTTTCGTTTGAGATGATTGCAAAAAGCTATTGGGAACTTAAGGGGTTAACCAGAGAGCAGTTTTTAAGCTCTTTTTCAGAAGCTGTGGAGAAGGGGCCTCAGTTCTGGGACATTGTGTTCTTGCTGCACCTGCCTGAAACATACAAGAACATTTTAGAAAAAAACAGGATCCTTGTTAAGAAGGGGTTTGCGAAGACTTATAAGAGAGAGAGAGCTCGAAGGAAAACTCAGATGGATCTTCTCTGTTTATTCTGCCTTTGTAAATAGTTATTCTGAACAATTTTATTTTCTTATGTTATGCTAGTACTAATAAACACTTTTTGCAAATTCTACAACTGCTCCTGGTTTTTCCTATGCTTCCTGACCTGTGCCTCGACGACAAGCAGGAGATGGCAACATTTAGAAAAGATTAGTGAACAGGAGAAAAGCTAGAAAGGAAGTTTGTCAGGCAGGTAAACCTAAAGACCAGCCCTGCAGCCCTTGCTCCATCTGCATGATCAGCTCCGTAGCACTGTGCCATCTGCTGCTCTGCCTGCCTGCCTGGGCATTTCCAACTACCCTGTACTACAGTGGTCAAAAAAATTGAATACTCTTGCAGTCACTGCCAAATTCCCTGTGAAGCCCCCCCCCACCCCAACCAGCAGTCCACTCATATAGTGAAAACAATGGAGATCTTCTGCAGCATTGGATTATTTTGTATATTACACCACAAATCCATTAAAAGCATCTTGCAATCGGTGTGGTAGGAATGTCATTCGGAGTCAGTCTGCTTGAACGTTGGGAACAAGTTTTCTCACTGAACATTTAAAGCATGACCATGGCATCTTCCTAACAGCCACATCCATTCCCAATCTCTACTCTGGTCAGATGGACTGGCAACAGCAACAGGGACAGTTGGGTGTGCGAAGTGATGGGCTCAGGTGGTTTGTTCAAGTAGTGACACATACAAGTTGAGAGCACTGGTCACGCAGAGGGTGCTTACCTGAAAATTGCAGTTCCAAAGAAACAGAAGAGGTAGCACTCCAGTCCTCAAAAAATATCAGGCAAAATGCTGAATGGTTGCAGAAAGTAGCAAACTGTTTACTAAATAGAATACTGTGCTGAAGGTGCAGCCCTGAGATGCCCCCAGTTTGCTACTTTTTAGAGTCAAGTCTGCATTTTGTCTGCTATCCTTTGTGTACTGGAGTGCTGCCATTTCAATTTCTTTGTTCAAGTAAATACAGCAGTTTAGGTAGGGTGCTCAGGATAGCTGTGCAAGTGCTCACAATGGATCCTCGATCCCAAACGTAGACAAGTACAAAAGCAAAATGTGGCACTCAGGTCAAAAATCAAAATAGATGCTCAAAAAATAACAAATTCAATTCAGTTTATTTACTGGGTACGCACATGGGGCCAAGGCCGATTTTCAGGAATATCCCAGAGCTTCAAACAATTAGGCCCTGTACACATTAAGCTAGTTAAAATGTTTTAAGGTGTTTAAAACATTTTAACTAGTGCAAACATGGCTCCTGTCTACATTAAAACACATTTTTTTACTGTGTTAAGAAACTGTGCTAAAACCGTGATGCAACCTAGTCTTAAAACCGTTTTAAAAGCGGTTAAGACTAGTGTCGTGTTACCTGGTAATGCAGATGGTGGTCTGTCGTGCTCGTGACTGTGCCATCTTACTGACTTTGGGCCATTAGGAACCGTACTGCAGTCGTGGGGAATCGGGTTTAAATCCATTACTGGACGCACATGCGGACAGGAGTCGGCTCTGGAATAGCCGTGTTAAAACACCGTTGAGCAGAGATGTGGACAGGCTGCTGTGGTGAGTTCAAAAACATTTTTAAAATGTTTTTAAAAATGAACCACAGCTCACTTTAATGTGTACAGGGTTTTAGAAGCTAAGATGGTGTGAACGGAGATTCAAAAATACATTGATTCAATAACAAATACAAATATAAGTACACATATTTAAAAACAATTACATAAAGCTAAACATTGCGAATAACTAAATAAAACCTTCTTAACTATTACACTTCTTGGAGCATTTACACAGTTAAGAGGCAAAGAATTCCAAAAAATTGAACTCTAAGCAGAAAAAGCCCTCTCTCCCATACAAATGGGAAACTTAGGCAATGACAAGCGAAGTGCATTAGAGGAACAAAGCAATCTAGATTCCTCCTTAATTTCAAGTAAGGCAGACAAAGGAGATTTAATACCTAGAAGAAGCGCACAATTTATCATACAACCCAAGTTGTAAAGATAAGTCGACTTGGGGGAAACATAGAAACAGGCTTTGACAGCAGATAATGACTGCTTGGCCCACCCAGTGTACCCATTTCCCTACCTATTGGATAAGCTGCAGATCCTAGTTAACCAACAGCCTACTTCTTCCTAACCCCACCAGAATTACCTTATGTCTGTCCCATGCATTCTTGAATTCCCCCACTGTTTTTGACCCACGACCTCCTCAGGAAGGCCATTCCATGTGTCCACCACCCTCTCTGTGAAAAAATACTTCCTCACATTGTTCCTGAGCCGTCCCACCTTTATCTTCAGATTGTGCCCCCTTGTTCTTGCACATCTCTTTTTCTGAAAGATGCTACCCTCGTGGACTTTGTTGATTTCCTTGAGGTATTTGAAAGTTTCTATCATGTCCCCCCTCTCCCTCCTTTCCTTGACGGCATACATATTATGCTCTTTTAGTCTCTCTTCGTATGGCTTCTGGTGCAGAACCTGCCCTATTTTAGTTGCCGTCCTCTGGACTGCCTCTATCCTGTATATGTCCTTGTAGAGATGGGGTCTCCAGAACTCCATGCAGTACTCCAGATGGGGTCTCACCAACTGTCTGTACATAGGGATAACAACTTCCTGTTTTCTACTAGTGGTGCCTCTCCCTATACATCTCAGTATCTCCCCAGCCCTCCTTACTGCCATCTCACATTGCTTGCTTACATTTAGGTCATCTGATATGACTACCCCCAGGTCCCTTTCAATTTTTGCTGTTGTTAGTACCTCTCCTCCCCATTGTGTACTCTTCCCCTGGGTTTTTGTTTCCCAGGTGCATTGCTTTGCACTTCTTTGCATTGAATTTAAGCTGCCATATCTTTGAGCAGCCAAACTGACACGCCCCCTGAGGAAGACCCTCGTGATCAAAGCGCCAAGGCTTCTGTTAGTCAGCATCCACCTGGTTTCTGAATAAACTCACCTTATTTGTTATTTTTGAGCATTTGTTTTGATTTTTGACCTGAGTGCCACATTTTTGCTTTGTATTTGTTCAAGTAAAGTAGCCACCATGGCAGCAACAGCAACTAAGGCCCTGTTCACACTGCAGGACGCTGGAAAATGTTTCTTTAAACCGTTCTTAGAAACGGATTAAAGCTTACGTTTCAAAGCGTCCACACTGTGTAAAGCGAGTTTAAAAATGTGTTGGTTCCTTAACAAATCCATGTCAGTATGTTCTCACTGGTGTCTATTCATCCATTTTCTAGAATGCTCAGCACCCGAAAGCTGCTTACCATCATGCTTTGCGGCGACATTGAAAGCTTCAGAATCGTGCTCTGGAAACCGTGTCGTCCTGCCCTCACTGACAGTAAATCCAAATTACAATCGGAACCGTTTTGAAAACCATGCTCAAGCCTACCTCGAAGCAGGGTTTGAGCATGGTTCACTAAAACGGTTCACAAATAGTGCTAAATGTGAACGCAAACCATGCTAGCAATTATTTAAAACGTTTTACCACCAATAAAACGTTTTAAATAGCACAGTGTGAACAAGACCTGACTGATTCATCCCCAGGTACTGGTGCTGTTTCAAAAACACAACTCCAAATGCCACCAGCCAGAGGCAAGCCCAATATATTCACCAGTGGCACTTCTCCGCTCTGAGTCATTATGTGCCCATGCTAAACTGCCACCTACACTAAGATGTGTATAATTGACACAACTCATTGTGGAGATGATAACCCTTGATCTTCTGCTATTCTCAGTCATGGAATGCACTGTCTCTCGAAGATTGTCGCATAGAGTTAATCCAGAATACAACTTTTCATCACACTATACATTTCCAGGCACCTGCTCCTTAGTATAGTATGTACAAGGCTGTGCGCATGCAGATGATGAGACTTCTGAAGGAGACAGAGGGGGGTTCTGTGCATTTCAACAATGATATCTGGAGCAGTAATTCAAACCAAAGCTTCTCAAGTCTCGCTTCCCACTGGATTGCATGCACATGAAATTCCACCACCATTTCTGTCCTGCTTGCGCCACCACCAGCCTCTTTAGCAGTTACTGTAGAATAGGAAATGTTCACAGTTCTTTTTAGTTTGCTGTGTTCACAGGAAGGTACTGTGCCACAAAATAAAAAGAACCGTGAATTATATATAGAATAAAGTTTGGGTCGGTGTGTGTGAAACAGGAATGCTATAAGCCGAGAAAGCGAAACTCAAGGGTTTATGACTAGCATGTAAACCCTTGGGTGTGTGTAGGCTTGGAGTTTACACACACTGACCCATATTTTATTTTATATAATTGCTGGGTTTCCCTTTTTTTTGCCTCAGCAATTGTATAAAATAAAATGTTGCTCTGTGGCCGCGGTCCAGTTAAGTGGCAGTATGTAGCCGTGGTCGCCTTTGTTTACTTATTTAAAGGTTTTTTTTTATCTTGTGGGCAGCTGAGAGTTAATTTAAAAACTTCTGGCACATTTTAGTTTTTTTATTTCTTGCTGCCTACTCCAGGTGACAGTTTGCTGTCCCGTAGTGGTTCGGCGAGCAGAGAGTGGTGGTAAAGTGAGGAAGTGCAGCGTGCACATATGCACAGTGAGGGAAACTGTGCACATGTTTGCCGTAATGAACACTCCTTCATTATGGCAAATTACGCCATGGTTTCCCTACTGGAAAAAAGGTTAAACCAGTTATTATAAATGTATTAATTGGTTAGTAAGTTTGTACATACTCGCTCCCCTAACTGAAAGGTACTCTTAATGTTTGTAAGGATCCTCTGTAAAGAGATTAGAATGTATAGTAAATCAGGCATCCTGAAACATCTTTTTACTTACAGCTGGCCTTGATAGAGCTACTGACATCAACAAACAAATGCTTTGTGCTGCTATCCCCCGCTTGACCCCCTTGCACCAACTTTCACTGCTTAAACATAGCGCTGTCAGTAAAACAAATACAGTATACAGTACCTTAGTTGTTGCAGACACTGTGAGCAGTTACCCAAAAATAAAAAATAAGGATTTGATCAACCGCGGTGATGTTGTCGTGTATGCTAAGAGATCGCTGGTTGTTAATACTGCTAGCCACGTGGAGCAGTACCATACATACGTTAGATACGGACTACGAAACATTTTCTGAGCATGTTAACATTCTTTATTAAACAAGCAGCACAAGTCACCAAAAATATAAAAACTCCAAAAAGAAATTGCTGTCTTCCTCTTGTCCTCTTGATACAGACACTCCTTTGAGTAACCACGATCAAGATACCTAAAAAGAAAAAAGTTTATTATTTTTTTGCAGGAGGTGACCGGCATTGCAGTTCGCTCACAACACTCTCAGTGACCGGAATGGACCCAGATGTTGATGCTGCAAAGTCATCTGCTTTCAGCTCTTCTGTGATTATAAATGGACATTTCTGTGCCTTCTCTCGTCCAGCCACTTTAGGAGAGCTGTTGTTCGAAGCTCGTTCCAAGATTGAGACAGTAGAAGGCAGTACCAGAGTGAGACACTGAAACTACACGATTTAGACAAGGGCAGTAGCAAGCAGTTTAAGAATGCGGATACTGTAGCTGTTGCGATCAAGAGACAGCTGAAAACATTTTAACTACAGTACTTAGTATTTGACAGTACTTGACCTTAACTGTTTTGAAGTGGTCACAAGTCTTAACTGTAATTACAGTAAGTGCCGATAATTAACTTGCTGTTTTACTGATTAGCAGCACATTAGACCGTACTTGATCTGTAGTTACCTGTAGTGAGCTCAAGTGCTGTGGATATTGAGCAATGCTTTGAAGTGTGGTCCGTGTTAGAATACTGACAGAATGTGCTTTGAAATGAATGAATTTGCGATCTGGGTAAGATCGGGGCACTACGGTGAAAATACACGGACCACAAACTTGTCACAGTCGCAGCAGCACTAAATATAATTTATGCTGCTTTTTCCTATTCTACAGTACATTGAAGCTAGCAGCCTCACAAAGACACAACAGTAAAGGAAATGCCTTACTTAATATGTCAGCCATGGAGGGAAAGTGCAGTGGGGAAGATATTATGTGGATCATTCAATCACTGCTAGACATCTGGGTAAACCATCACAATCAGATGGTAAGAATCTTCATAACAGTGGCAGTAACATGCTGAAGGTGTTCAGTGATGGGGATTTCACCCATGCACCTTGTTTTGCACACACACCAAATTTAGAAACATAGAAACAGAGAAATTTGCCAGTAGGAAAAAGACCCCATGACCCATCCAGTCTGCCCAAAAATACCTCCTCCCCATCTAGTTTATCCTACACCCTCTGTTCCCCACCCTTCCACTTTTATTTAGCCCCATATAGGTATCCCATGCCCTTTTGAATTTGTCCACTGAATCTACCTCTACAACCCATCGTGGCAGCCTGTTCCATTTACCCACCGCTCTCTCAGTGAAGACCTTCCCTCTTACATCCTCTCTAAATCTACCCCCCCAGCTTGAATGCATGCCCCTCCCCCCCCATGGATTTGTTCTCACTCTTCCTAAAAATGCTACCTTTTCTCACTCTGTTTATTCCCTTCAGGTATTTGAAGGTTTCTACCATATCCCCCCTTTCCCTCCTCATTTCCAGTGTGAACAAGTTTAGTTCTTCCAGCCTTTCCTCGTATGACCTCTTATGTGGTGGTGGTGAGTTAGATGCTTGTAAACATGCACACTAAAAAGAAACACTTGACACTGTACAGTGTAAGGACGGAGGCTTGGTAACTAATGTTCTAGGGACATGGATATGTTGTTCATCCACACTTATTGGCAGGTTCCTTGCCGCTTTAAATCTTGCCGGAAGGTCTTCAAGCTAGCTCCTCCCACCCACCCGGGTGGTAAAACTCTCGGCTCCGCCCCATGACGCCAGATCTTCCTTACCGCTTGGAAGCTCAGGTTCCCTCCTTAACGCTCTGCGATTAAGTTTTGGGCCTAATATCCTTCGGTTTAAAAAAATTTATAACTTTACCTTCTCGGTCTTCTTCCTTCGCGGCTGCGATGGACAAATCAACTCCCGGATTTCGGAGATGTCCCTGTGGGCAGAAGATGTCTCGGACGGACCCGCACTCCACGTGCGTTTATTGCCTTGGCCAGGAGCACGACCCGCAGGCTTGCGACCTGTGTTCCTCCTTCTCGGTCTACGTCCTCGAGGACCGCGCTGCCCGTTTACATCTGGGGCGTCCCGGAAGAAGATTTCCTCCGGTCAAATCCAAAGAGGCCCGACTGGCGGTTTCCGCGGCTGCGGAATCCGCCGAACAACTAGAGAGGTTGGTCGCCCTCGAAGAGCAGGCGGCCCAGGCCGCGGCTTCCTCTTCTGCGGCTTTCGTTCCTCTATCGCTCGGGACCTCTTATTCAGCTTCCTTTAAGGAGCTTTGCTTGACCCTCTCAACAAAAGGCGAGGGTCCTACTTCTTCGAGCCCGTTTCATCGGCGAAGAAGTCTAAGGGTAAGTCTCATCGTCGACGCTCTTGGGAGCGGGAAAGATCCCCTCCCTGTGTCCACAACTCGACTTGGGTCGACTTTCGGCTTCGCCACTGGCTTCACGGTGCCCCCGTCAGGCCAGGTGACTGAGACTCCCGACCACGTGGTCGAGATTTTTCTCGACCCGTTAGACGGGTTGTCGGCTGGAGAAGCCGAGAATCCCTCCTCCCCGGTTCCCCCGGTGAGGACTGAGGATATCGTCGGCTCATCCGTACCTGTGACTCAGGAGCCGTCGGTTATGCCGACCGAACCGAGGGGATTGCCGATCCTCGGCTCCCCGCCTCACCGACCTCGGCCTAGCCGAGATTCTCGGTCTCGGTCTCGGACATCTTCGCGGTCCAGCCGCTCCCGTCGACATAGACGGTCTCGGTCTCGGCACCACGGCAAGCGGCGTCACCGCTCTTCCTCTTCTTCTTCCTCCTCGGACGCGGAGGGGAGGCTTCGGCGTAAGCTGCGCCGCAAATACGAGGACCTCATGTGGCAACAAATTTTTCTGGCCAATAAGCCAGCTCAGGCCTCTTCCCCGGCCATTAAGTGGTTGCCACCGGATCAGGTAGTGGTCGAGGAGCCTGTTCCCAGGCCAGTTGTCCAACCTATTCCAGCTGCCCCACCAATTGTGGTGGAACCGCCTCCACCTCAGCCGACAGCTGGGGCACCGACGAAAGAGTCACGGTTGGCCCAGGGCCTTCCCCGTAGGCTGTCGGTCACTCTCACGCCCTGACAAGCCTCGCGCAAGTGGAGGGTGGTTCAGGCTCAGGCAGCTATTCAACAACTCGTGCAGATTGGATGAGCTCCTCCCTGTTCTCAGGCGGTTTGACTTGGGTCCTCTGGGGGCAGTCAGTGGGCGATAGCCCCCGTCCTTCCTGGGACTTCTTAGGCTCATCTCAGAATCCACTGGGATGAAGCTTGAACCCGTATCCAAGCGGGCCAGATATCCCCTCACGAGATTCTGGACCAGGGGATTCTCCCGAGAGGCCTTTCCAGTGGCTGAAGCCATTGTCGGGCGGCCCTGGAACTTTGGCAGCGTCCGGCTTCCTGTCCTTCGCCTTCGGCCAGGATGGCCAGGAAGTATCACGGTCCCTACTGGCTCTCTGTCTGGGTTTGTGGACACCCCTCGGCTGAAGGGCTGGTCACGGACAGTGTTTTCGGCGTGCATAATGCCAGGGGCGTGGACAAACCGCCAACAAAGAGTCAGAAATTGGACTACTCAGGGGAAAGTGTATGCTACTTCTTCTCTCGGCCTCGTCAGGCCAGTTCGGCCGTCCTCATGGCACATTTCTCCCATGCCTGTTGGGTTCCCTGGATGAGGTTGTCCCTCATCTTCCCGCCGACCTGCAGACTACGGTCAAGCAGGTGCGGGATCAGGGCAGGGCAGTAGCCAAGCAGCAGCTCCAGACTGCTCTGGATATAGGAGACTCATGTGCCCGGTCAGTGGCAGCCGCTGTGGCCATGTGTCGGCTGGCGTGGCTGCGTATATCTACCTTTACTGCGGATACCCAGCACAAGCTTGCGGACGTTCCTTTCCTGGGAACAGACCTCTTCGGCCCTGGAGTGGAAGGCCATCTCCAGAGGATCGAAAAATCCAATGCCACCCTGGATTCGGTCTCGTCCGCGCAGAGGACAAGGGTCATAAGACCCAGCCTAAGCCCTTCGTCCCTCTACTCCTGCCTGCCCTTGACCCAACAACAGCGTCAGGGCCAGCAGGCTGAACCTTGGTATTCCAAGCCCAAGCCATCAGCTTCCTCTAATAGGAAGCAAGGAGGAAAAAGGCCCTGGTGGTCCCCAGGCGGTCCTTCCTCCAAGCCTGCTAAGTGGCGGGCTGAGGGTGTCACCCCATCCCCGTCACCTCGTCCCTAGTTCCCCGTGGAGAGGCAGCTCTGACACTTCCTTTCCGCCTGGTCCGCTGTTACCATGGACAGGTGGGTTTTGGAGGTGGTGGGAAGAGGCCTGCCTCTCGAGTTCGACAGGCTCCCACCTTCAGAGCCGTCGCCCAGCGAAATGGCACAGGGTCCCAGAATCTCTACAGGCTCATCGAGCCGACGCTACTCCTCCTTCAGAAAGGGGTGATAAAGAGATAGAGGACCCTCCATCAGAACCAGGGTTCATGTCCAGGTACTTCCTGGTCCCGAAACGGACGGGGGGGCTGGCGCCCCATCTTAGACCTACACGACCTGAACAAGTTCCTAAGGTCTCGAACCTTCAGAATGGTCACTCTGGCTCAGATAATACCATCTCTGGAACACAGCGTGTGGTTCTGTTCTCTGGACTTCCAGGACGCGTTCTTTCACGTCCCTATCCGTCCGTCTCATCAGAGATTCCTCCGCTTCAGAGCGGAGGGATCCCTCTTCGAGTTCCAGGCCATGCCCTTCGGCCTTTCTTCAGCTCCCAGGGTCTTCACCAAATGCATCGCAGCGGTGACAGCTTTCCTGCGGCGCCGAGGGGTCCGGGTGTACCCTTACCTGGACAATTGGCTGATAGCAGCCCCCTCCAGGTTGGAGGTGGAGCGGTCCAGAAATCTGGCCCTCCGGGTTTGCTGTCAACTGGGCCTCCTGGTCAACGAGGCCAAGTCGGAACTCGAGCCGAAGCAGGTGATATCCTTCATCGGGACAGAGCTCGACTCTCTTCAAGCCAGAACACGGCTCCCGGCGGACAGGGCCGAGGTTCTTTCCTCCTTTGCCCAATCATTTCTGGTTGGGCAATCGCGACCTGCCCGGGACTTCCTGTGACTTCTGGGTCTTATGGCGGCCTGTACCAGCGTAGTCCGTTGGGCACGCTGGCACATGCGCCCCCTCCAGTGGGGTCTGGCCGCCCAGTGGTCACAGCGTTGCGATCCTCTGGACCAGCGCGTGTGGACGACCCAGGAGATGTGGAACGCTCTCCAGTGGTGGACCGTTCCGTCCCATCTGCAGGAGGGTATCCCGTTTGTCCGCCCCGAGCCGACGGTCTCTCTAACGACCGACGCCTCTTTGATGGGTTGGGGTGCCCATCTGGGGGAACACCGAGCACACGGCCTCTGGTCCCCGCGGGAGTCCCGATGCCATATCAACCTGCTGGAGCTCCGTGCGGTCCGTCTAGCTCTCACCGCCTTTGCTCCGTTTCTCCGGGGTCAAGTGGTCCGGGTCCAGACGGACAATACCACGACTATGTACTATCTAAACCGACAGGGCGGGACGCGCTCCATGCTCCTATGCAAGGAAGCTCTCCGCATTTGGTCACTAGTGCGCAGTCTGGAGGCGGATCTCCTGGCCATCCATGTGGCAGGAGCCTCCAATACCCTGGCCGATGCCCTGAGCCGGATAGGGGCTGCATCGCACGAGTGGTCTCTCCTGACGGAGATAGTACAGGACCTGTTCTCCCGTTGGGGCACACCTCTGGTGGATCTGTTTGCCTCCAGGGAGAACGCGAAGCTGAGTCTGTTTCATGCCCGCCCCCCTCAGCAGGGTTCGCTGCAGGGGGATGCCTTCTCGAGGCAGTGGACCCCGGGCCTCTTTTACGCCTTTCCCCCCGTTCCCCTGATTCACAGGGTCCTGCTGAAAGCGAGGAGGGACAAGGCGCAGGTGATTCTGATAGCCCCAGACTGGCCTCGCCAGTTCTGGTACCCAGATCTCCTCAGTCTCAGCTCCAGGACTCCACGGCAGCTTCCAGCTCGCCCGGACCTGCTCTCAGTCAATCAGGGGAAGGTGTTCCATCCGGACCTTCAATCCCTGCACCTGACGGCCTGGTTCCTGAGCGGCTAGAGTTCCAGGCCTTGGGTCTTTCCGACGAGGTCCTCAACGTCGTTGAGGCGTCCCGTAAGGAGTCGACCAGAAAATGCTATGCCTTCAAATGGAAGAGGTTCTCCATTTGGTGTCGGGAAAAGGTTGGACCCTTTCTCGTGTCCTGTGGCAGGCATTTTGGACTATCTATGGTCCCTATCTAGTCAAGGGCTTAGGTCGACGACCCTTAAGGTGCACTTGGCAGCCATTTCTGCTTACCGGGCGTGGGCTGGTCAGCAGTCAGTGGCGCAGGAAAAAGTGGTCGGGCGCTTTTTCAAAGGCCTTGATCACATTTCCCCTCCAGTGCGGGAACCCCCACCTCCGTGGGATTTACTGCTGGTACTGGCAAAGCTCATGGGCAAGTTATTCAACCAATGCACAGGTGTGGTCTCCCCACCTGTCGTGGAAGACCGCCTTCTTGGTGGCTATCACGTCAGCCAGAAGGATGGGAGAACTCCAGGCGCTTAGCATCGAGTCTCCTTACCTGGTCTTCCACAGGGACAAAGTTGTCCTACGCCCCCACCCGAAATTCCTTCCGAAGGTGGTGTCGGAGTTTCACCTTAATCAGGTGTTGACTCTGCGGTGTTCTACCCAATCACACCTGGAGGTTTAACATAGGCTCCATACTCTGACCCTAGAAGGCGCCGCTTATTATAAGGAGCGCATGGCTGAAATTCGGGAGAGGTTCGCCAGCTGTTTGTCACCTACGCTGAAGCCGCACCTGGCAGACCTGCAGCCAAGCGGACGATAGGCAGATGGGTCACCTCCTGCATAAATCTCTGCATGAGTTGGCGGGCATGGAGCCTCCCAGAGGGATAAGAGCTCATTCTACCCGCCATACTGCTGCATCGGTGGCTGCTTCCAGGATGTCTCTATCCAGGAAATCTGCAGGGCTGCTACCTGGAAGTCAGCACACACCTTTATTACCCATTACCACATCGACCTTGAGTCACGTCGGATGCTGGTTTTGGGGCCTCGGTTCTCAATCTCTGTTCCCAAGTAAGTATGTAGGGGTGTGCGCCTTGCCTCCTCCTCCGGAGAACTGCTAGAGTCTGCCAATAAGTGTGGATGAACAACATATCCATGTCCTAGAAATACAGGTTACTCACCTGTAACAGGAGTTCTAGGAATGGTATATGTTGTTCATCCACAATCTCCATTCTCCCAGCGGCCTTTGAACACACCTGAGCTTCCAGCAGGCCAGATCTGGTGTCATGGGGCGGAGCCGAGAGTTTTACCACCCGGGTGGGTGGGAGGAGCTAGCTTGAAGACCTTCCGGCAAGATTTAAAGCGGCAAGGAACCTGCCAATAAGTGTGGATGAACAACATATACCATTCCTAGAACTCCTGTTACAGGTGAGTAACCTGTATTTTTAGGCCACCATTTTCTACAAGTGAGCTGACTAAGGGCAAACCACTGTCTTGAAGGCTGATGCCTTTTGTATTCCTGGGATCTCCTAAGGACAAATGAATGTCCTTATTTACAACATTCTGCTACAGTATGTTGCGTACCTAGTAGAATCCTGATTACAGTCCTTATTTAGGTCTAGACAATGAAAGCAACAGAAGAATTCATCTGTGATGCTTTTTAAGTATTTTAAGAAATTAAACTGAAGTAGAAAAGTTGCAGTCCACAATTCATACCTCAGCTGTGGAACTGTGCAGCTGTCTTAAAATGTGGACTACAGAACTGCACCACACAGTACTCTAGCTGAGGGTTACCCATGCAGAATCACCTCCCTCTAACAACATAGCATCTTATTTGCCCTCCCATACACTTTTGCTACATTCAAAGGAGGATTTTAGACTATAACTAAATATTAAACTTCAGGTTCTTTTCCTCTCTTGAGTGTTCAGCCTTTACCCTATAGATCCAGTACTCCCATCAGTGGATTTCTACACCCAGTGGGCATCACTTTGCATTGTTTGGCATTGAACTTTTTGTCCCTTTTTATATTGTTAATCCTTTCTTCACTGTCCACTCTCCCATTGAGCTTGGTATTGACAGTAGCTACTCTCACTTTTTCCTGACGTGTGATCTTTATGTCAGTTATGTACATATTGAAAAGAACTGGCCCTAAGGTGGACCCCATAGGGTACCCCACTGGCCACAGATCAGCAAAGTCCTATAGTGTAAGTAAAGGTAGGACAAATGAGCAGACTAGATAGGCCAGGTGGTCCTTCCTTATCTGCTGACAAATTCTATGTATCTATGAACTCAGAGCACCCCCCCCCCAAAAAATATAAATAAGAAACTATATAAAGGGAAAGGACTTACTAGATAGACTGGGAACTGGTTCTTGGGATGAACCCAGATGGTTATTAATGACAAAGAAAAAAGGTGAAAAAAAAAAAAGTACATTCTGAAATACATTTTTAGTTGCTTTTTGAATAGGTGTGATGTGCTGGGATAACATCACTGTTGAATGTCCACACTGACCAATAAGAGCACATGGATTTTTCTTGTCATTTCATAATCTGATTTTGATCAGATGCATAAAGTAGGGGATGCAAAATAGATGAGATGTAGATTTGAGCCATGATTAATTGAAGCTTTTATCCCCTGTGCTTTCAGGACAAGGTCTGCCATTTATTTCATATGTGCATCTCTTGCTTAAACAGGCTTAACTTTGGACAAATTTAAATGGAAATTTAATTTCTATCTGTTTGGTGTAAGTGGTATTCTTTTTTCATTCCACCGTAGCACTCTCTTTTCAAAGCTGTCAATCTCTTGATTGGAAGATCTTACTTTATTTCTCACCATGACTGACAGTTTTATTTAATTCATTTCATGTCTGAAAGAAAATGTTATATTCATACTCACCTGTTCCTTAAACACAATAATTTAACTAGCCTTGGAGTATCAAAGAAAGGAAGATTATCTGTATTTGCTTTTTTATCTTTCCAATTAACTTTGTTTAATACCTAATTTACCTTCAACAATGCAGTTGTATATGGAAGCCAAAGAGAGGAACAAATGCAGTTTAGCTGAAATGAGGCTATTTCTCAGAAATGCCCCATTGTCAGTGTGCAGACTTCTTCACTTTTGTGAAGATAAAAGGATAACCGTAATTAGAAAATGCTGCAACTCCTACTCCTTTTTGTTAGCAGTTTATCCAACAAAACTAAGAAGGAAATTACATATGCAAGTAAGGAAATTAAATAATTGCTGGGCCATTGCTTGCTGGATGCAAGCTGAATTAAAAAGGAAAAGGATCCTTACGTTCACAGTCACAGTTGTTAGGCTCTTTAGGTTCCATGTATGTCTCTACTTGCTCATTCACTGCAAAGTAAAATATAAAGCTTATTTAGATTACATCCGGTGTAAGGAACTGAAAGGGCTGCACCTCAGAACTTTATTATTGTAAATTCCAGTTTGCCCGTTAAAATTTACTAGGACTAGGGTTTGCCATCTTTAGCTGTGAGCACCATTGCATACATGGAATCTTCTTCACAAAAATACAGTCAAGAAAATTAAGTGAATCTGTTGCTTTGTTTTTTTTTTAAAGTTGGCGTGTAACTAGTTCTAAAGCTGTGCTTTTGAAAGGCCCATATTAGTGCTTGACAGGTGAACTGCAAATCTTGTGTGTTTACTTTTACATGCAGTGCCTACTGTACCTCGGAAAGTTCACTACAATTATTTTGCTTCACCATAACTGGATCACAGTACACTGAAACTAAGGAAGAGAGACTGGACAGTTTCGCTATGAAAGACTTCTGCTGTATCACTTCCCTGCTCAAGTGATGAAAGCCAGATGTTCCTGTACAATAGTAGTCAGAGATAAGTTTATATACAGTATATATATATATACACATATACGTGTGTGTGTGTATATATAATAGTGGCACAGTAGTGCCACTATAGTTAGGGTTGAGTACCCCATTTAAGGTTAAATCTGAAAATTGGCAGCTTAATAACTTTGCAACCATATGACAGATTTGTCTGACATTTGGAATGCACGGTCTGGTACCATAGATCTCTGGACCTGGCACGTTTCATTACGGTCGGATGTACGGTTGCAGAGCTACAGAGCATCAAAAAACGCATAAATTATGGAGTTTTGCATGTTTCTTTGCTCACACCTACAGGTCGCACAGTTTGAGCGATTAGTCCAAAACCTTCAGGGAACATGCAGCCGGAGTCCCTGGTGTGCCTTTTAATGATTTTGTGAAAAAATATTAAACGGTTCAAAAGTTATTAAAAAAAACTGTTTCCCATTGTAGTCTATGGGAAAAGTTAACAAAATATTCAAGTGTTGCAAATGCCATTTTTACTTTCGCAAATGAGCCCTGTAGTGTCACAAATCCACCATTTTGTTTTCAGCTGGCAATCAGAAAAATGCTTGGCATTTAAATTTGGGACCCTCTAGGGACACAATTATTGTTGTGTTCACCTAGTCAAGCCTTGAGGATGCTAGGCATGTCTTTGTGTGGGGTAAAACACCCCAGAAATATGTTTTTTAAATTTTTTAAAAAGGTAGTGTCGCAAAGTACTTTCAACTATACGACACTTTCATGATTTTTTCTTCGAAAGTTTCATGATTTGCAAAAGTACTTTGTGAAAGTATGGCCAGAACAACAGGTAATGTTTGCCACCCTGCTGAAAAACAACACTTTGGTCTTTTGGGCTGAAATTTGCAGGGAAGAAAGCCAACATCTCACAGGTGTGCCTTTCAGTGGTTTGATGGCAGAATATAACGGCCGCAAAATTACGTCACTCCGAAGTTGATGATTTTCCCATAGGATAACATTGCGGCGGCCGTCGCGCCTTTTGAGTGTTTGCCACCCTGCTGCGAATCACCTGTTTGGTCTTTTGAGCTGAAATGTGCAGGGAAGAAAGCCAACATTTCACAGATGTGCCTTTCAGTGGTTTGGTACCAAAATATAACAGGGCTGCAAAGTTACAGCACTCCAAA
The DNA here is from genome assembly GCA_016271365.2 of Neoceratodus forsteri. Classification (NCBI taxonomy): domain Eukaryota; kingdom Metazoa; phylum Chordata; order Ceratodontiformes; family Ceratodontidae; genus Neoceratodus; species Neoceratodus forsteri. The sequence goes on along the minus strand of CM028135.1, from coordinate 886,689,712 downwards.
GTTGATGATTTTTCCCTTAGGATAACATTACGGCTTCCATGGCACCTTTAGGGGCCCGTATCTCAAAAACAGTTTGAGATACAGACTTTTTGTCACAAAAATTCTTAGTCCCCCCATTGGGGGACTATGTGCAAAACTAGCCTGGAAAGTCATAAATAATATGAGATTTTAAATTTTTTTATATGTCGTACAGTTTCTGAGATATAAGCAATTTAGTATTCCAAGTGCTCATTTTCTGCTCTGAGGGCCATTACTGTGGCCACATTCTTTGTATTCACTGTGCTTCTGAGTGCACCTTTTTGGGAGAAAAAGTGTGTGTGTTTGCTTTACTGTTACTGTTAGCATTTCCGCTTGCGTTTCCGTTACGTCACTGTGTGTGTTACCCTTTGTGTTTGCGTTTACACTTTCATTTGTGGCACCGTTTGCATTACTGTTTCCTTTTGCGGCACCGTTGGCGTTTCTGTTTGCGTTACTATTACCATTTACGTTTCCATTACCATTTTCATTAGCATTTACTTTTACTTTTGCGTCACCACGTGCGTTACCATTTGCGTTTGTGTTTGCACTTCCGTTTGCATCTCTGTTAACATTTGCGTTACTATTTCCTTTTGCATCACCATTGGCGTTTCTGTTTGTGTTACTGTTACCGTTTTCGTTTGTGTTTCCTTTAGCGTCACCACATGCGTTGCCATTTGAATTTGCACTTTGGGTTTTCATTACCATTTGTGTTTGCATTTCTGTTGCTGTTTGCAGTTGCGTTTACATTGTCACTTGCATTACTGTTTGCTTCTGCTTTGTCTTTGCCATTACTGTTAGCATTTCCGTTGCGTTACCGTTTCCATTTCTGTTACCATTAACATTTGCATTGCCATTTGTGTTTTCATATACGTTTGCGCTGCCGTTTGTCTTACTGTTTGTGTTATTGTTCCATTTCAGTCACCATGTGCGTTACCATTTGCGCTTGCATTTGCGTTACCGTTATCATTACTATTTTCTTTTACCTCACTGTTGGCATTACCATTTGCGGTTGCGTTACCATTACCATTACTGTTCTCGTTAATGTTACCGTTGGCATTACTGTTAGCGTTAAAGTTCCCGTTAGGATTATCATTACTGTTGTCGTTACCATTACTGTTAGTGATACCATTTCTGTTAGGGTTATTATGCACAAATGGGAAGCATGGTGGGAACATGGGGCCCAAAGGGCCCCGCACTCCCAGCACCACATTCCATTCACTATTTATATTGCACATTCTCAAAAAGAAGGGAAATTCATGACAAAAAAACTCTGTTTAATGCATCAGTTAGGGTTGTTCCACAACGACAAAAGCGAGGAAATTCGGTGTTAGGGTTGAAAACCCTAACTCTGCATTCCCCCCCAACCCCAGCAACACAACCAACCACAGACAACCAGCAGCAAGTAACGGAAATAACATACAACTCTCTAAATGTACTACAAGACACATCCATCATCATGGTCCACCAACTGTATGAGTTCTGCTGCCATGGGGGTACACAGGCATGCTGGGGAGGTGCACCGGGTAAGATACCAGAACAAGAGTACTCTTCACACAATACTTAACATATAGATCATTTGCTTATGCTAGGATAATATCATCAGGCATTAACATACAAGAAAGGATGATAAAAAAGTGTGTAATACTGTGTGGTCATAAGCACAGAAGTGACAGCATGACACCCTTTGGATCACATGCAATGAGCAATGTACCCATGTTCAAAGCAAGATGGGCATATGTACATAAAGACACACGTGCCTATTAACAACATGTTCTGGTCATGAATGTAGACATGCAATGCCGAAGAGTTTTATGACAGCACTGTAGTTTTCTGTTCATCATACTATGCAGAAGCACTATTTGGTTATTATGAGGTAACATGTAGAAGCATTAGCACAGAAATAACAGTGGTATGAATGCAGCATGATGTTATCTGCCCATTATAACAGTCATTGTTAATATCTGAAACCATTTGTCTGCTAATGTCAACCATGGACCTTGAAGCTATTGAACACTTTGGGTCCCATGGCACCTCATAGCTGCTCAAGCATACAGGACAAGATGACATTGCAGCACCACTCTGTATATAATAGTGTTCTGATACATTATTTACTAATTGCAAGATAACATGAGGAAGCATTAACACACACGAAAGGTCAGTGAAAATGCTGTCTGATATTATCCATTTATAGGTACCAGTGTGGTAGCATGGGGTCTTTGGCCCACCCGTGCTACCATCAATGTAGCAATTTGTATAGAAACTGAAACATGTGTTTGCAGCAAGAAACTGTCACAAAGGTAAAGAGAGTGCTACCATGGGACCCTTTGGGTCACACAGTCCCATACAGCTGTGCTGGTGTACAACTTCAGGGAACGGTGCAAAAGGCCTGTGTACATAATACTGTACTGATCCATAATTTCCTTATGTGATGATAAGATCAGGAGGCACTTACACACATGACAGGGTGGTGAAAATGCTCTCTGATACTACATGGTCAGAAACACAAATGTGTCAGTAGGGGGCCCTTCGACCAGCATGGTAGCACCAACATATCAGTTAGTAGAGATTCACACTTGCTTGTTTGAAATGGGAAACTGTTGAGAATTCAGATATAGTGCAGTGTGACCATGTGATGTTTTGGGTCTGAGACTCCCACAGAGTTCTATAGCTGTACAATGTAAGATAATGATGCAGCAGTACTGTGCACATAATACTGTACTGATATAGCATTGGGTTATACCAGGGTAACGTCAAGAGACATTAACACTCAACAAAGGGCTGCAGAACCACTGGCTGACATTGTCATGTTGTTAGACTGATGCATTATCTACACATTTTCATTCGGAAGAGATAAGACATGTATTAGTAATACACCAACATTTATGTGGTCCACCAACAATGGATGGGCAGTATGCACTTGGATGGCACCAGAACTCATACAGTTGGTGGACCATGATTATGGATGTGTCTTGTAGTAAGTTTAGACAGTTGTATGTTATTTCTGTTACCTGCTGCTGGTTGTCTGTGATTGGTTGTGTTGCTGGGGGTGGGGGTGCGGAGTTTTCAACCCTAACAACGAATGTCCTCACTTTTGTCACTGTGGAACAACCCTAACTGATGCATTAAACTGAGTTTTTTACCATGCATATACATACATATATATATATATATATATATATATATATATGCAATAGGTGTGGACACAAAAGCCATTACGTAAATACTGATATTTGAGCTACTGTGTAAATAAATTTCATGTATGCATACAGAAGACTCGTCATCAGCATTTATGCATGCAGTAGACAAGTCACTGTGCATTTTAGACATGTCAGTGTATGGCCCCGCCCACTACCCACCAGCTGGCACACCAGCACTACTTCTTAAAGAGCTGCTGACACCATTGGGAAAACTTTGGAAAACATAATATTCAGACACAATTCAGCTTGTATTTCATATATCTGGTATAGATTTCTCCACTCCATTATTTCTTAATGAAGAAATTCTCACAAAAACAGCATCTTCATCCCTTGCATTTCATTTAAATCTGTAGCTTATTCCCTACTTGAAATTACAATGCTGTATTGTGACATCACAGTCTGTTGTCATGGGAATGACTGTGATGTCATGAGCAGAGTATTACAGCCATCCCAGTGGCACTGAGGATTGAGGCCTGGATGCCACACCTCGCACCACACTGGCGACCCAGGTTCAGGAACGGACCCGGGCCGCTGGGGGCTGGCAGGGAGAGGAGGATTGAGCATCCCATGACTGCTCTCCTTCCTCTGGGGAGGGTGGGTGGGTGGGAATGATGCATCGTGCTGCAGCAGTGACTGTCGGAGGACAGCCGCACTGATGGCATGCAAGCCGGGGAGTGCAGTGGACATCTGCACGGACATACTTGGATGCCATTGAATGTCCAGCTCCCAGGGGCTAGAAAAAGCGGAAAATAACAGGCGACCTTGGCGGCTAATGGGCGTACCCTGCACCCCCGGACACGAGAGGTGCCTTCGTCGGGGTGTGGCCAGCTCTGTACGATGATGCGTGTCACACGCCAGAGCAGGTCTGGGGGTGCAGGTGTAGCGGCCAGAGGTCGTGGGGCCCACTATGCTGTAGAGGAAAGTGTTAGAAGATAAAAAAAAAAAGTAAATCAGGTTTAGATTTCTGCTTCCTTGGTCACGCTGGTACACTTAAAGTAACAGTTCCAGGTTACATCCACATATTAAATTGTATAGATTTTACATGAACAGAACCATTACATAAATATGTGGGATGGTGTCTCATGGATTCTAAAAGGAAACACTGGTGTAAAATATATGATTGTCCCAGACATCAGTTAACAGATGGATTCAAAGTGCATTTAAGAATATTTGAGGAACTAGGAAACATTCATTGTCCACTGATAAACAGTCATGCTCATAAGGGGACCTTAGATTTTAATGAACATACAGCCTTAATAGACTGACACCAAATAGTCTTGGTCAGTCAAGTGTCAGATAGAATAATTGTGGCAGGTGTCCTGGGTCAAGACACAGGTGCCAACCTGCCAACCTTCTGTGTCTCCAGTCCAAACAGACTTTATCCTGACCTGGCCCAGATGGTAGATGATTTGGAAAAACACCAAAACCAGTCAGTGGAAGACTCAGAGGGCCTGCCAGTCTCCGCAGGTCATGGTTAAAGCCACGTACACAAGACTGGGCAAGGAAGTTATATTAGAGAGCCGGAGGGCACTCCATATAATTCAAGCTCTTGGAATGACTCAGTGGTGGAACCATCAGCTGTCATGAGGTCAGATATGTTTGCAATCGATTTTTGAGCTCAACCCTTCCACAGGATTAGTTTACGGTCTATTCATAGGTAGAGGCTGTTCCAAAGTGGGGCATGGTGACCTGGATTGATGCACAATTTGGCTTTTTGGCCTACCTTTTGCCAGGCTAAATGGGCATTCTGGATCATGGTTAGGATTTTAGCGTCCGCATTTATTAGTGGTATGGGTCTATAGTTGACAGGGAGAGTGTGGTCTTTCCCCTCCTTAAGGAGGACCGTGATAATTGCTTAGTTTAGGGTCGATGGGAGCTCCCCTGCCACATGAGCCTCCTGGAGCATTTGTAGAAGAGGGGAAGTGATCAGAGAACAGATCAGCTGATAAAAGTCCACAGGGAAGCCATCTCCCCCTGGGGCTTTATGGGGGGGCCATACGTAGTATAGCTTGATTAATTTTGGTGTCTGAGATCGGGGTATCCAATACTTCCTTTTGTTGTTGAAGGAGTCTAGGGATGGGGAGGTTCACTATAAAGGTGCAATGATCTAATAAATAAATAAAGATTATTTGTCCCAGGTCCAGTCCGCCTGGGGAGGAGTATAGGGTGTGGTAAAATTCTATCGTTACATTATTAATCACTTTGTGGTTCAGGGAGAGTTTACCTTGTTTATCTTTGAGCTGCTGTATGGCTCTCTCCAACTGCCTCTGCTTCAGTCGGTAAGCGAGGAGCTTACTAGCCCTCTCACCATCTGCCGAGTATTTGAACTGGACCGTCTGCAGGTATAATTCTGCCTTCCGGGTGGCCAGGCAGTTAAGTCGGAGTCGAATAGCTGTAAGGTCATATACCAACTGGGGGTTGTTTAGGGCACCAAGATTTGTTTTATATTGGTTCTCAAATAGTTTAAGTTCACCCTCCAATTGGGTTTGTTCTTTGTCCCTTTGTCCACGCCTGTATGCCGCATAGCTAATTATTTTACCAGAGATGGTGGCCTTGTAGGCCTCCCATGTGGTGGCTGCTGAGGCAGACCCTACAGGGTTGTCCTTAAAATAGAGTTCTGTCTCACCTTTAAGCCATGGGGTGAACTCCGTATCCTGAAACAGCAGTGGGTCCATTCGCCATAAGAGGGATTTCTTACAGTGCTGAGCTGTGAGGAGGCTTAAAATCACAGGGGCATGATCCAAGAGATAGAGCGGTGCTATAGTTACCCCGGTTGTGGCTGGTGTCGTAGTGCTAGAAGTGAACCAGTAGTCTAGTCTAATGGCCATCGCCTTGGAGGCCGAGAAATATGTATAGTCTCTGTCAGAGGGGTGTGATAGTCACCAAATATCAGACAGCTGATGTAGGGATAGAAGCTCTTTTAGCGTGTGGAGAGATCGAATGTGAGTTTCTGGTCTTGCATTGGAACGATCCAGTAAGTATTCCATTGAAAGGTTGAACTCTCCTCCCATGAGAATGTCCGGGTTGTCATATGACGCATCCATTATTCTCTGGGATAAGGAGTCAAAAAAAGTGGGGGTATCATTGTTTGGGGCATACATATTAATTAACAGCACTGGCCCTGTGGGGTTAGACACCTTCAGAATTATCCACCTGCCATCCTCATCTTTGAGCACTTCTAAGGGCTGCCACAGCAGCTTGCGGTGAAGCAAAATGGAAACACTGCTCTTGGCTGAGCCAGACACACTATGAACCTCCACCCCCACCCACTCTTGCCAGTTTTTGTGCTTCCTTAGAGCTCAATTTAGTCTCTTGTAAGAACGCCACTTGGGTGCCTAGCTTTTTTAATCTGGCCAGTATTTGCTTCCATTTCATGGGAGAGTTAAGGCCGTTCACATTCCAGGTAGTGGCTATTACATCTGGTATGCTAGCTATAAGAAGCTCGTCTCCATTTGGCGAATGAAAATACACCAGTATTGTACCACAATTCCCCTTTCTTTTTTGCTATTCCCTCTGTAGTGCATCATTACCCCTAGTATAGGCTTTAAGGCCTGTAGTAGGTCCCCCCTGTGTTCCCACATCTGGTTGAGTACCTGACATGCATAATTAGTCCCAACACTGCTCCTGTTTTCCTTGTGAGTGATAGAAGGTAATTAACCAGTGGGTATACCCCCCTAAGGACCATATATCAGTCCCAGTACATCTACTAAACAATTGAGGGGGGGCAGCATCTCTAACAACACCTGAGATGCCCCGATGAGTAACATCATTTTTAACACATCAACTAACAGTAAATGAAATAGCACACTTAGAATCAGACAAATAAAGCAACTGTGAGGAAGAGCCGCGTGTAAGGACCCAGAGATGAGTAGGTTCAACCCTCCTTCATCGGTTGGGCAGGTCCCCTCGGGGGGGAAGGGAGGCATTGAAATGCCTCCAGCTCTGTGCTGCTGCACCAGGGTAGCTTTAATTTGTGGGGAGCGAGATGACAGGCATACATAGAACCCCCGTCCTTGCTGAGACTTGCAGACCTCCTATCCCCAAAATGAACAGGTGGGGCAGGCTACAGTGGGTGTAGGACTATCTTATCTAGTGCTTTCCTCATCAACACTGGTTTTATGTGGTAGGGGAAGGGGACAGCTCCTCTCAAAAGAAGAGCAGCATATAGTAGGGCCAGGATTGTAGGAGGAAGCGTAGGCAATTGAAAGTACTCAAAATCTCAGCCAGATGCCCCGCTGCATCTTCCCATCTTCCCCACAGGCAACAACATCCAGGTGTACCTTAAGCTGCTTCGGGGGAGGGGGGGAACAGTACTAGGTAGCTCTTGGAAGGTGTGAGAGAAGCTTACCCTTTGGCAATCTGCGTCATTCACTCTACCACTATAACACCAATAGGGCCTTGTTGCAGAAAAAGTGTGGCATGTGCCAGCAGGAGCTAACCCTTGTGATGCAAATGCCTTATGTAAGCAAGGCAGTCACAGTTAGTCCCGTCGCTAGCCTGGAGTGGAGCGACCGAGCCATTCTGCTAAGCAAGAGGCACAGGGAGGCCCACTTCTTTTAGTAGACCTCCAGTGCGCCACCCATGTTGCTCCATACCTGCCTTGGGCAGTCAGAAAAGCTGTTTGGGGCAATAAGACCCTGTTGTGACATCGGGGCCTGTATCATTCAGGAGATTCATCTGTTCATATGCATACAGATCTTGAGACCTTGAAACACTCCCAGCACCCCAGAAAACATGCATGTCCCCATCAAAACTTCTAAGTGGAAACATGATCTTGAACTTGCAGGTCGGAGCAGTCCCTGGAGCCAAGCAAATGAGCTATAAAGGAAAGGAAAGGAAAGGAAAAATCAACAGTACAACAGCTCCGTTTAACCCAAATGTCTCCCCTCCCCTAGTATCTCAAACCTCAGGAGGGGAGGAGAAAAAACACAACTATCTTTTGGGTTATGAGAGGGCCTGCCACAACACAAATATAATGTAGTAGAGAATATTACAATGCTTGAGCCCTGGTGGAGTTTGCTGCCAGACTATGCCTATGAGAGGGTCCTTCTCAAGGCATCTGTGAGGCCTCAGGTTCCGGGATCTCCGTGGACCGGTGCTTGGTCAATGGGCCCCGCATACAGTCCGCCCAGTCTTTAGGGATTGGGGCCCAATCACCAGTGCAGTTCTCCAGTCTTTCCTGTGGGCTCATCGAGGTATGGCCATTCGTCTGGCCATCCATCGATAGAGCCATCAGCAAAAGTTCCCTCAGAGGCTTGTACCGATTAGACGTTTCCACCGGCATGCTGTAGGCGGATGAGCTGCTCTCGTTAGAGAGGTGGACCTTCTGTTGTCTGCTCCTCGATCTTCCCCTGCAGGGTTTAGCAACACTCTGTAGGGGCTGCTCCATATTGGGATGCCACATCCTGGTTCTTTGTCTGCCTTGTTGGACCTTCTGCCACTTTATGCCTTCCTGTGTCTGTTCTGCCTTGTGCTGTGGGTTTAGTACTGGAGCATCGGGGATAGCAAAGAACTCCATTAACTGCTGGGCCTCACCATGAGGAGGAGGCTGCTGAGGTTCAGTCCACTCTCCTGCCATGTCGTCGATAAACTCAGCCTCCTTTGGATTATTAAAGGTGTTGAACTCTCCTCTGAACTGGACTCTTAGCATTGCCAGGTAGTGCAGGGAGACCGGTATGTTCATTTGTATAAAATTTGTTTTATTAGGCCATATGCCCTACGTTACTTTGACAGTTCGAATGAATAGTCTTGGTAAATTTGTACAGTGGTACCATTCCATGTTTGGTGTTTCAGGTCCCTAGTCCGTAGGTAAAGTTATTTTTCTGGGAAGCGCAGGAATTTACAGAGTATTGGCCTCGGTCATTCATCCTGCTGTGGCCGAGGGGCAAGAGAGTGGTGAGCTCTTTCCAGCTCTGTGGGGGTCCAATTGTTCATGTTCAGCATCTCTGGAAGGCTATGCCTCAGAAAGGCGTTCATGCCATTGCCTTCTGCACCTTCTGGGATCCCTATTATTCTGATATATTCTTCCTTCTACCACGGGTCTCTTAAGTCGTCGATTTTGGCAAGAAGGTATTGCAGCTGTTTTTTATGGTCCCTTAACTGACAATGGTGGTCATGAAGAATTCCATCTTGTCGCTTGATTACTGTTTCAGTTCCTGCAACTCTAGTTGTTAGAAGAGCTACATCTTTTTTTGTGCTGGCAGTTGCTTCTTTTAATTCTGCAGTGTCAGTCAGAACCTTGCTGAGCATGGCCATAATATTCATCAGTTGTAGCTCCATGTTCGAGGTATCAGACAGGACTGCCCCGCCCCCTGGGCCATGTGCCGCTCCATTAAAAGTTCTCAGTACTGGGCACAGTAACTTTAGGCTGGTGGTCTGGCAGTGTCCAACAGGTCCCAAATGTGGGCTGTTCCCTGGCAAGATCCAAGTCTCTGCACTCAGTGCCCACATGTTTGGATTCCGGCAAGTTTGGTGTCAAAAGATTGGTCAGTACCTGCAGATGCCAAATCCATCAAATTAGGGATAGGTAGTGATCAAATTATCAGATGGATCCTGATGGGAGAACTAGGTATCGCAGCTACTCAGTTGCACATCCACCATCTTGGCTGGCTAGCTCTGCCCCACCATTGGGTTGTTGTACTTTAAAAGTGGAAAAGCTTTTTTTTTTTTTTTTAAATAATGTAGAAAGCTTTTTTTTTTCATATAGTTAGGTTATTGCTAGGTTGGTTAGGGTAGGTTAGTAATGAACTGCTTGTACACCAGGAATTAATGTAGCGTTCAATGATGTGTTTAGACCAGTGAAGTTGCCAGGATTCTGAAGCCCATTTTATAAGGGGATTTGGTGGCTTATCTGAGGCACTATGGGGAACTTATCAACCCAGTTTTTGGATGGTCTGAGTTTTTCTTGCTGGCAGAATGCTGCCAGAAATCTGAGGAGTTTTATGTCACTGCTAGTTGTGCTCATCTGTGAGTTGCCTTATGGCTCAATTCTGTCACCCAGTGCAGGGGCACTGGAAAATTGCACCCGCAATTTTTTTTCAGAATTCACAATTTTCACCATTGTCCACAAAAACTTGACATGTTCTACTATTTCTTGCAATTTTTGAGTTTCTGTTTTGAACTGTGTCAAAAGTATTAACATTTTTATTAAAATATTATCAAATATACGTATACTTTTACATGCAGACTTGGGTTTGGCTAAAACAATGCAGTGGAAAGTGGGGAAGGGTTTTATGTGACACTGCTTTCTTTTGAATCCTTGTCTTGTTTGTTTTCAAAATCCACTGGCCAAGCACAAGTAGACTTACACTTAACATTTGGTTTGTGTTAAAGCAGTCTATCAGAAAACTTTTTGTTGCCACAGAGACTGAAGCAAAAGATGGAAGAAACGGTGCAAATGATGCCAGTCATACCTCTCAACCTCCTGCCTCATAAATCAGGGACAAGGCTTAAAAAATCAGGGACAGAGGACCAGAATCAGGGACACATCTTCAAAATTGGTGATATCCTCTCAGGAAGCTGGTAGACTAAGTGGCTTAGTGTAAAATGCATTTTCTAAGGAAGAACATGTATGTAGCTATAATGTTTGACATTATTTTGTGCTTACAACTCACACTGTTTGTTCAAGGAAACAAATGTTTTAGGAGGGACAGTGTGTAAAATTTTAAGGCAAAATCAAGGACATCCCTAAAAATATGGTACAGTTGAGAGGTATGATGCCAGTTACCCAAATGGGGTGCTAACTACGAAGCCTTTTTAAGTGGTAGGGCAGGTTTTTCCTTGTGAGCATACTTTCATTCAGACTAGTTTTGATTCAAACTGCTGAGAATTTTGGATGGCCGTGCTGATTAACATAGAAACATAGACTTTGATGGCAGATAAGGACCACTTGGCCCACCCAGTCTGCCCATTTCCCTACCTACTGGATAAGCTGCAGATTCTAGTTAACCAACAGCCTACTTCCTGCAACCCCCCACTATAATTGCCTTATGTCTGTCCCATGCATGTTTGAATTCCCCCACTGTTTTAGACCCAACAACCTCCCCAGAAAGGCGGTTCCATGTATCCACCACTCTCTCCGTGAAAAAAAATTTCCTCACATTACCCCTGAGCCATCCCCCCTCTATCTTTAAATTGTGCCCCATTGTTCTTACACATCTCTTTTTCTGAAAGATGCTACCCTCCTGGACTTTATTTATTCCCTTGAGGTACTTGAAAGTTTCTGTCATGTCCCCCCGTCCCTCCTTTCATCAAGGGTATACATATTAAGCTCTCTCAGTCTCTCTTCATATGGTTTCTGATGCAGACCCTGCACCATATTAGTTGCCCTCCTCTGGACTGCTTCCATCCTGTCTATGTCCTTGCGTAGATGAGGTCTCAAAACTGCACACAGTACTCCAGATGGGGTCTCACCAACTGTCTGACAGAGGATAACCACTTCTCTTTTCTACTTGTGATGCCCCTTCCTATGCATCCCAGTATCCCTTGGCCTCCGTACTGACTTCTCACATTGCTTACCCACCTTTAGGTCATCTGATATGACTACCCCCAAGTCTCTTTCCATTTTTGTTGTTGTTAGTACCTCCCCTGCTATTGTGTACTCTTCTCTTGGGTTTTTGTTTCCCAGGTGCATTACATAGAGAATAAAGTATGGGTCTGGGTATGTAATGAGAATTTACACACACCCGAGGGGTTTATGCATAACATCAAACCCCAAGCATGTGTGTAAATTCAAGTTTTCACACACCCAGACCCATATTTTATTTTATATAATTGTTGGGTTTCTCTTTTTCCCCTCAGCAATTATATAAAATAAAAAAGGCTGCTGTGCCACCGCAGTCCGATCATGTCATGGCACGCAGTCAGCTTTCACTTTTATTTTAAACTATTGTGCAAGATTCAGTTTCACTTTAATATAAATCATATATTCTAGTTAATAAGGTTGATGGTAAAATTGGTCTTTCAGTGAAAGGTACACCAATCTGCACTGAATGTGTGGACCCAATCTTTTTAACTTAAGCACAGCAAAACACCTGGTATCTCTTCATTACCCGACGAGTTCAATTTAATACTGTTCATAGTAACGCGTTGTGTTTTTAGACGTTCAATACAATGTTTTCACAGGAGGAATCTAAAACATAAGCTACTTGGGAACTGATTTACATTAAATGTTAAACTGCCTGCTGAATCCACACACACATACGGTTGGGAAGGAGACAGCGATCGAGCATTGAGGAGCGCAAGGAGGCACATGCGCAGAGTGGGGGAAACTGTGCACGTGTTTGCCGTTATAAATGCTCCTTTATAATGGCAAATTATGCCACGGTTTCCCTATGGGAAAAAGAGGAAGCCATTAATTATGTTGCACTTCTTTGCATTGAATCTAAGTTGCCATATATCTGACCATTCCTCCAACCTTGCCAAGTCCCTTCTCATCTTTTCTACCCCCACTTGTGTATCAACTCTGTCACTTGAATAAGATAGTTGATAACGGTGATCATGCTCATAGCAATCTACCACCTAGACCTAGTAAGAGGAAGTAGGCTGTTGGTTAACTTGGATCTGCAGCTTATCAGTTAGGTAGGGAAATGGGCAGACTGAGTGGGGCAAGTGGTCCTTATCTGCCGTCAAAGTCTTATGTTTCTATGTAGACGCTCACATGCAAAGACTACAATAAAAACCTGACTAAAGTCTGAAAACAAGCTTATAAAACACATTAAAAGTATCTGAACATTTATCTTTAACTAAACAAAATCATTGCAACCAGAGTAAAACAAAGGTAAATTACAGGGTACCCTGACTACTGCATGATGCAGTAAAAATACATTGGTATTTTTTTATATTCTTTGCTAACCAGGTAAGGCCCACTAGGCACAAGTGCCTGTTTTCAGTGGCAACCCAGGAGCACTGGGGACTAGGTTAAGTGACTTGCTCAGAGTCACACAGTATGCAAGTGGAGGTTGTGGGAATCAAACCCAGGTCTGCTAGATGTACCCAGCTCATTCACAGTTTGTTACTCTAAACTCTAGGCTATATTGACATCTCCAATAACCCCCAGATGTAATGTTTTAATATGTGATTTCAAAAATAGTGTACAGTACCTACAGTGTAAATTATGAACATTAAACACTTTAACAACATTTTACTAAAACTCAATTATTCGCCACTCTGCTTGTTTTTTCTTGCACAAAGTGAATGAATAGTTGACAGAGCACAGTAAACAGCTGTTTGTCAGGCATTATTATTCTACATCCAGAAACAGGAAAAAATGTTTATTCTGGATTTATTTAATATTGATTTGCTGTGGCTCACTAAATAGAATCTGTTAAGCACTGATTGAGGCAGATGGTTTTAAATTTTGGAAGATAGGCGTCACATTTATCAGTTTAGTATTCATTTTAAGAACATAAGTTTTTATGTTTAAAACATGCTCAAGTGGCAGTGTATTCATTTAGCAGTTTATACTAATATATGCTGCAGAAAACTGTAATAGATTTATTGTGAAACACTCAGGATCTATAGTAAAACTCCCGCAATTTTTGCAAAAATCCCCACAATTTTGGGTAACTTTTTCAGCAGTTTTCCAGTGGCCTTGGTTAGCATACAAACACACAAAATTGCCAACAAAAAGCCAGTACAGTCTATTGAGTCTGCTCGATGTGGAACACATGCATCTGATGTTACATGGTACGCCATCCCCCCGTTCCCCAACACTCTTATCTTCCACTCTTAAATAAATCCCCCACCCAGTTTTTGGTATACAGCATCCTCCAGTAGCACATTCCACCCTGCCACCACTCTCACTGTTAAGAACTGCTTACTGGCCTCCTTCCAGAACCTTCCTCCCACCAATTTGTAACCCCTCCCGTTCTTGTTTTTGCTAAACCTAAAAAGATCACCCAAATCAACCTTGTTTATACACTTGAAGGTCCCTATCATGTTCCCTCACTTCTTTTTTCTTGAGTGAGCACTTGTTAAGGTTCTCCAGCCTTTGCACATACGAGAGTCCCCGTTGACATGAGCAGTGTCCATGTTACTATTAGAGAAGGTCACCTATCACTGCAGCGAGACTTTAGTAATGTTCAGCACTGGTTCTGCTCAAACAAATTCTCACTTAATAGTAAAAAGTATGTCACCATGACTGTTCACACTAAACAGAGGCTAGAGGAGGCTCCAACTTACTTTGGTCATCAGGGCTCTTGATGGCATCCCCTTGAAGTTGTTCACCAGTTCAGGTATCCATTTTCAGTGGCTGGAGCAAACCTTCTGCTTTTCCACTAACATAGACGTCACAGACAACACAAATCTTTCCTCTTACTCCCTGTTCACAATAAGCTCATCCTCAAAATGACCCTACCGATGTTTGACTATGTTATTGCGGTTTATAGTGCTTTCCCCAAATCCACCATGGCCACACTGGATCCCTTTTCCACCCCTTATGCCGCTTTGTCTGAAATACTCCTCCTTTTATCTGTCACTGCTCCCTCTGTTCTGGCCTTTCTCGCCCTGCTCTTGAGACCTATCATCTCTCTTACTGCTTCTTATTCCTGGCTAAATTCTGACTTGCCTCATTCCCTCCTTAACTTTCCTCCTTTCTCTCTCCTTCCATCCCTTAATCCTACTCCTATAGCTCCTTTTACACTGATACTTGCTCTCTTTTCACATCTATGACTGTGAAACCTATGCTGGCTAGTGTGCCTTCTATTTCTGCCTGCCAACTCTCTGAAATACTCCTCTGCTCATCTCTCAACCTCGCTCCACTCACTCAAACCTCGCTGTGTCCCAACCCTGCTCTTGCAGCTAGCCACTCTTCTCTGATCCCCTTCTTGAATGATATGTTGCGTATTACTTCCTCCTCTGGCTCATACTTTGCATTTAATTTTGTTTGTTTAGAATTGTGTCACTAAGGGGTGCTAGAACTGTATATTGCTCTTGTCACTTTCACACTGTCGTTGAGGCAAAGGTCAGGAAGCATAGGAAAACCGGGAGCAGTTATAAAATTCTTAAGTAGCGTTTTATTATCATCAGTAACATAAAATAAAATTGTGCAGGATAGCTCTTATACAGGCAGTTCAAACAAAACAAAGTCCTTCATATGAGGGTATCTCTAATTCTGTATTTCAGTGTCTCTCTCTCTCTCTCTCTCTCTCTCCAACAAAGCATTGCACAGTTTATGTATAATGTCTTTTCTGGCAATTAACTTCTGCATCCTGGGCTTGTTAAGATACATGTCCTGTTTTCATATAATGTCCCAAATCTCTGGGTGCAACAGAATACAACATTGTTTCCCTGAACTGAAATCCTGGTGACGACTCTGCAAATGAGCTTGTGGAGGTCAATCTGCATCCCAGGGTTAACCCCCTGAGTTTCAAATAGCTTTTTGCAATCATTTCAACAATGTAACTACAGTGTAAGCCGCTTAATACGGACACATTTGTGCTTCTAAATGTTGTACGCATTATGCGATGTCCGCTGTTGCCAGCAGATGGTGCTGAGAGCTGTGAGCGGTTACTATATTCTGAACTGAGCAATAGGTTTAATTGGTACTGTGGGAAACGTGGGAAAATGCACAGTGCTGCAGTGCAGTGATTTTTGGTTTCTTTTTTTTTTTTTGCTTTAGAAGTTTGTGCTGTGTTTCCTTTGATTTTTTTTATCTCTAGTGCTGTTCATTGTGCTTCTGTATACAGTACTGTATAGTGTTGGGAGGGGTGCTTAGTTAAAAGTACAATATTGTACAAACTTTATTTTCAGTGTTGCGGGAGGGGGTTTGGGTTAAAACCATCATACATTATATCAGTAGCCTTCGTAAAAAAGCAGTCAATGGTTGTCTGTTTGACAGCAGTGAAGGTGTACACCTTGAAGTTGCGATCAGTGCTTTCCATCACCTGTCAGTATGGATGCACATTGTGCCGCTGTTCCATCGCTCATCTTAGGATTAGCAATGCAGCACACACATCTTTGGCAGTCACTATCTCTTGCTCTGTGCCCTCGAGTTCCTCATCTTCACCTTGGCTTTGACACTGGGTTTCTGGTGGACGAACAATGCTTAAGAGCCTGGTCATTTCGTCTGTTGTGTGAATCTCTTCTTCCGCCTCACCGAGACGACATAGGGTATCGAATTCAACTTTGGTGAGTCCCGATGGTGGTTGGATAAGTTCTTGATCTGTTGAGGTGGTGGTGAGGGCAGCAAGTCAGACTGCATTGTAAACCTTGCTTTTGAAGCAGTTCGAGATCGCTTCGGAGTCACTTTATCACATGCTTTTTTCAGGAAATGGACTGCATCTGAAATGCTAATTCTCTTCGCACTCTTTTGCTGTGAGCTCCTCCCTCATCCATCTCTTCTAAAACCCTGTTTCTCATTTCTCGCGCGTAGTGGCGTTTAGTGAGTAAATTATCCCCTGATCCATCGGCTGGATCAACGATGTTGCGTTTGGCGGTAAAACATTAAGAGATGTTTAGTATGTAACCCTGCAAATGGGGTTCCCAAAAGACTTCCAGGAGCTTGCTTGAATGCTCCAAGCCTGAATGGTGTTTGGCATTTAAGCCATTTATCAGTGAGTGTTTTAGAGCCTCTGGTACTGTCTCTTTAAGAGCTGTCTGCTTGCAGACATAATTAGTTTGTATGGGGGACTTGCTTCTCTGAGTACCACTCGAGCTGCTGCCAATTCACTTCATTTTGCAGTCACTAGAGTGCAAAGGAACCTATCTGAAAGATGTAACTGTTTGCCAGAAATTATTTAGAGTAATAATGAAATTACAGTTTGTCTAACCTGCTTTCTTTGCAGTCAGAACTGTGTCTGCTAGTTCCCATTCTAGTTTTGAACTGCTGAACTGGACCAATCAGTGTGGGGTAAGCTAGCTCTAAAATGGTGCCTTGGACGAATCAGAACTTGGACTCATAATCTGGAGCCAGCCACAAGAGGATTGTATGAGCAGTGACTCTGGGAGATGTAGTTTAGACTTCAGCACCTTTTGGACCAATAGCAGCAGTCTATTGTGAGTGACAGCCAATCCAGTCAAGAACTGGGAGGAACTCAAAGGAAGTGCCCGGTTTTGTCGGTTGGAGTTTCAGTTGAGCTTTGGCAGTGAAGAAGGAAGGAGCCCTGTGCTTTTTCAGTGTGCAGTTTTAGTCAAAAAACGTGTGTAAGGCCCAGAGTTCCGGTCTGCAGCTTGTGTAACAGCTTGTTAGGACTGAATCCGTCCTGTGAAAAGAATCAAAGGATCTCTGAAGAGTAGAAACCAGGCTCACCCTGTAGAAGACTGGAGGAATTGCTGAAAATTGCACTCTGTCTGTCAGGAACTGAATCTGCTGTGTGTTCTCCCGGTATTGTGCAGTAATGCGATCGGGATACAGATGCAGCCTGCCTGGTATAGTGCTTTCTTTAATATGGATGTGTGAAGAGGTTTGTGTACCTCAAGTGAGCCCTGCTGACATTGAAGGACCCTATCTTATTTGGAGGTCGTGAGTACTAATTCAGGGTAGCTCCTGTTGAATTGCCACATTAAATCCAAATGGAATTACTGTACTGCTGACTGTTTAATTCTCCTTTTCTCTGTGTGAAAGGGCCCCTACCAGCTGCCACGGTTGGACTAGCCACTAGGGCTTGGAACCTAGGGACAGTAACTGATAGGGATAGCCTGTGCACAGAGCCATAGGTAGATTATTAGAGTGATAAGCTAATTAACCTGATTTCCCCTGTCCTTGTTATATCCCTAAATAAATCAGAGCTGCTTGTTTCAGCAAAGTTATACTGCCTGAGGTATTTGTCTATGTTAAAGTACTGTACTGTGATTGTTGCACTGTATCTCATTTCACAGGAGGTCCCAGTGCGGAACCAGACCTGGGGTAAGTGTATACTGAAGGTAATTCTGATATATTGTGTGGGCCACTAGTGGGAAGAAAGGGGGGTTGCAGTGTCCCAGAGGGCTGTGACCAAGTTAGTTTAACTATTGCAAACCCTGACCTCTGGGTGGAGGCACCCGCCATTGGATCCAGGCCCCTCAACCTGTTAGTGGCAAATCAGGCAGGGGTAGTAGCCCCTGGGATAGCGCCATCTAGGGGTTACACGTAGATTATAGACATCAGGATAATCAGTGAAATTATCCAGAAGGAGGGCAGTCTTCCTCCCTTGTAATTTTCTGTCCCATTGCCTCAACCATTTTGTAAAAATTTCACTGGTCATCCACACCGTCTTATTGCTCCTGTAAATCACAGGGAGGTGAGCTATACTGCTAAAGCACCATGGAACTGCAGATTTCCCAATCACCAAGAGCTCGTTTTTTTTTCAGACCCAGACATGTTGCTACAAACGAGAACAGAAAGCCTTTCTTTAGCTTTTTTGTGGCCTTGTGGGAGCTTGCTTTTGAATGTCAATGTTCCTTGGCCAACACATCAGAAAAACAAGCCAGTTTCATCGGCATTGAAAATGTTGTTGCGGTCATACCCTTCTAAAATGTCTGGCAAAACATCTTTTACCCAGTCTGTTGCCCCGGTGTCATCTGCATTTTGCTTTTCTCCATGGGCTTTACGATAGCAGATATAATTTCTTGCTTTCCACCGTTATAACCACCCATCCGTTGCTTTAAAATCATGCTTCCCTAGTGTTTCTGTGATTTGATTCGCTTTCTGTAACAGAAGAGGACCACTTATCATCGCCTCCCGCTCCCACACACTAGTAAACCACACCAATAAAGCATCTTCTATCTCACCATCTTTCCCCTCCTGCTTCCTTTTTCTTTGTGGGTTTTGATTTGAATGCCAATCAGCCAGCAGCTTTTCTCTTCCATGGATCAGATCAGAGACTGTAGACTTTGGAATCAATAGGTGTGCCGCCAGTTCGCGAACACTCATACGTGGCAGCGATTCTATTTGTTTTAGAAGCTCGATTTTACGTACAAGAGAGATGCCTGGTCTCTTAGACATGGTGGGAACAAAGAACAAGCAGAAATGAACCACACACAGCACACAACAGGAAAGTGATAAGCTGCAGGCGAGGACAAGGTCAGTAAATACAGGTTCAATCAACACCTCATTGCATCACCTAAACACCTCGTTACCACGAATTAGCAGTTCTGTCTTCTTCTGTGCTACTGAAGTTGCCCGATATTGCCTGAAATTTACTAAAAAAACTGTCCGCACAACGAGGTCGAGCAGGTCCGCATTAAACATGGATATTAGTATAGTTTTTAACACATTCGGGTTTGGAAACAGAAATCTGTCCGTTTAACCCGATTGTCCGCATAATCCAAGTCCGTATAAAGTGGAGTTGACTGTATATACATTTTCAAACCAGAGAACCCAATTTCACATAAAGGTCCACATATGTTTTCATAACCACAGATAAACAAGAGTGAATAAAAGAAAGGGGAAGGGAAGACAGGGAGATGGCAAGGGGGGGATTGTGATACTGTCAGGGTGATCATTTCTTAGGTCTCACAAGAAAATTTGATTGCAGAATCAGACAGACAAGACTCAGAAAACAAGAGGATAGAACAGATCCTTGCTTTTAACTTATTTCTGCATAGCAAATGGGACAGGATCTTATTCAACCCTGTCACATACCCCCTCTTTAAGACTGAACGAGTTTTAAAAAACAGGATTCCAAAACTTTCTTTTAATGCTCTTATAACATTACCCTATAACCTTTACAGTCATGCGTACATGCAGTATCCCTTTTCCCATAACAACCAGTACAGCAAACAGTTAAGTTTAAAGTAGCAGTACTTGTTGGTAACCATTCACATTTTTCAGTAATAAGATTTGTCTAGCAAAAATATCAAGATACACATTTTTATTTTTGTTTTCTTTCATTCCTGAACCAAGATATGGGGTATTGAAGTTTTAAAAGTTCCCACACCTTTACTATCAGAAACATGTAGAAGAACAATCCTAATACAACTGCAACATGAATCTAGCATGTGCATTCAACAAGTAACACCGGGGAAGAGATTTTTAAACATGGTGAATGCCGGCCATCTTTAATGACGTGAGTCATTTATTACAAAATCAGCTATAAAAAAAGTTTTAACAACATCTGAGAAAACACAAAATATATTGAGCATGAATCCTAGGTCATCAGAAATACATTTTTTTTAAAAAATAAATATATGATGAATTTTTTTCACCGACTAACAAATACTGCTGCTAGAGCTAGTAGATTTGAATGGCCATTTTTACTAGTTTCAAAGTGACTTTACACATTAAAGGATACCTAGAGTGTTTTTTTAAAACTGCAGACTCCAAAATCTGGCTTCATAGCAAGGTAAAGTAAAGCCTACTGTTTACATTTATGCTAAAACTGCATTTATGTAAATAACATAAATGCAGTTTCATAGCTTTTGAAAAATGTAAACATCAGCCTTTCACTTACAAAAAACAGCCTTACCTTCTCCCTAAGATGTCTGCCAACTGTGTTAAGTGATGAGTCATGATGACATCATCGGAGCCAGAGCCAGTGACCACTATAGATTCCTATAGGCTAACTAGTTCTTCTTTCCCTCTTTGTTTTGAATTGTTTTACCAGATTGATCAGTACCATGTGTTAACATTTGGATTATTTTGATCAGTACACATGTTAGGCTGTGATTTTGTTCATTTTATTTACTTTAACTTGTTGAAAATGTTTTGCAATCTAGCTGACTTTCTCTTTTGCAAACTGCAAAACAGTACAACACTTCAAATACCTGACGATCTAGTGGTTATGTGATGCCCTGAATTTTGTTTTTGTTAACCAGGAGAGACACTCTATGCTGAAACCTTGTTTACAGATGTGGCCTGGCAGCACAAGGAAGTTAAGTGACTTGCTCAGGGTCACACAGTGAAATACCGGCCTGGTCCAATTCCAAAGCTCATGCATTCTTGTTAATCCACAAAAAAAGTTTATCTTGTATTCAGTTCCAAGTGAACCCCTGCATCTAGCCTGGCTTCTGTTGAACATCCTACCATCCATACCCTGTCCTTAGTACTGCCCGGGGCTGCATATGAGCTTGCGGTCTCATGAAGAGAATGGTCACACCTCAGACTGTAATCGTATACCTCAGAGAGTTGTGCACACCTTCACTGATATGGATCATCAGCTGGCACTGTTAAAACATACCTCCCAAATCACACTTAAGTCCACTTTTTCAGTGTCTGACTTCTGCTCCCACAGTAAACATTGAGTGGATCACTACCCTTCTGCACAGTGAAGGCAGTATGTACAGTTCCCCTGTTGTATTTTTTCCCGCCTCATTAACTGACAGTTGGGTCTTTGTGGAGGGCCAAGCAATAAGCCTGAGGACTAACCAGAAAAACTGCTGTTCATGCCCTCATAAGAGCTGTACTTACTATGGATAACAATATTATTAGCAGGAGAGGCATACTAATGCCTTGAATCCACCAGACTTCCAGTGTCAGTCTACTCCTTTACCTGTGATCTGCAGAACCCCGCAGGATAGTTTCCAGCAAATCTTCTCCAGTACTTTTTTAGTGCCCTACTCCACAATGTGAGCTGGTTGGCTACCACCCTTCTTGAATGATCTATACACAGCTCCCTCAATGCTGTCCTAACAATTGTCAACACCCCCCCACACACACACACACACACACACACCTGAGGTTAATCTCCCTACACTGAATTCAAGTAACACTTTAAGTGCAGCCCTGCCACTGAGTATTTGTCATCGCTGGCTGCTCTCATTCACAGTCAGGTAGTGATCATGGTGCTGGCAGCCCTACATTTCAGATCTCACAATGATCTGCTAAACATCCCCCTTCTTGTGTTTCCCTAACCTGAATATAGCTGTACCCTGCTGGAATGGCCTCTTCAGTCCCTCTCTGGCATTCATTCTTCTCTTCTGCTCCCCACACCAAAAACTGGTGAGCTCACTACCCTTCTGCATCATGAATGCGGTTAGTACAATCGCCCATGTCATTTTTACGTATTAATAATAAACATGATCTTCTGGTAAGCCACGCTGATAGCAGCAGGGCACAAGGGAAAACATAGACATTCTTGCCCATATAAGATCTAATCCACCTATGATTAGGCACTATTAAATGACATGCATAATGATGTGCACACCCCATCATTTAATAGTGCCTAATCAAAGGTAGCCTAGATCTTTTAAGGATAGGAAAGGTTATAATTCCCCATGTTCCCTGCTGCTATCAGCCTGACTTACTGGAAAGATTTGTTTATTTTGATATGTCAAAAAAACCTGGGGACTGTACTACCTACATTCATGATGCAAAAGGGTGATGAGCTTGCCAGTTTTTGGTATGGGGAGAAGTAGTGAGAATGAATACCAGAGGGGGACTGAGAAGGCCACCCCTGCAAGGTACTACTATATTCAGGGAAGGGGAGAAGAATGAGCAGATCACTGTGAGAAATAAGATGTGGGGCTGCCAGCACCATGATCACTACCTGACCCTATTGTCCTGGCTAACATTCCCCCCTTCCCATAAAACCAGTTCATGCAGTTGTCCAAGGCTGTGTGTGGGCATTAATGTGTGAATTTGCTGCCACTACACATTCAGTCACTTCATGAAAGCACTATATAAATACTGATAATTCTTATTATTATTTCCCGTGGATAAAGAAGAGAAGACAAGACATGCATATTTTTGATTTCCAGGAAAGTATGAACTCTGGCATTGGACTACAGAAAAACTTTGCAACAAACAAGTGGTGGATCTATGGGGTGGTGAAGGGTGCAGCTGTACCCCCCCCCCCATTGTAAAGTACTTGCTTGCTGCATTTTACTTTGCTGAAGAAGTCTGATTTATGGTAGTTTCAGTCAAAAACATACTAGAAAAGCATAATAGCAGAAAATATAAAGGCTTAATAAAAATGTTAAAAAGTGCATATCAAGTATGCACACACTCCCAACACCCCTCTCCCCCATTGTAGCATCCTGGATCCGCCATAACCACTAGACCACCAGGTTATTCAAGATTTTTAGAAAAAGGGTAGGGAGCATTCTGCTTTCTGATTGGCTGATGCCACCAACTACCCAGTCCGGTATCAGGCAATAGAGACTGGGAAATAATAAGCCCCAGTCTCTAGCTGCCTGATTACCTTTTAAATCCCTGTGCCCATAGAATGTTCAAGTATTTGGCGCCACCATTTTTTTTCTCTCGCTTAGCGAGAGATACTGCTGCCCCATGGCCCATAACACTCGCTTGTTCTGTGACAGCTGCTTGAAACAGCACATCAGCCTCCCCTGGGCACATTTAAAGTAACATTTTTGTTGTCTGTCTTGTTTTCTTTATTTATATACTGTACATCCATGTCCCACACAGTTGCTGACTCTCTGAGAGCCTCCAACCACGTTGTTGTGCCCATTCTTCCAAGCAGCTACCCGCTCTGTCCCCTGGCAAGTGAGAGCAGCATCGGAGTCAGATCGTGGTCACACTTGAGAAACAATAAATAAATAAATGGGACCCCAACTGCTCTCATGCCCAGTTCCCTATTCCCTGATGAATAAATGGAAAACCACTCTGTTAACAATCCAAAACGGCACATCCACCCTCGCACAACTCAATTGTTTTAAATTTAGAAACTGACAGGATTGCATTATGCTCTCTGGCTTTAAAAAAAATCACAGAACAGGTTGATCTTTTTTATCATAACAACAGCACCATGGTTTGGCAGCTTTATCACCCACTCGTTCACTGAAGCAGTTTAAAGTCGGAACGATGAAAAGAAGTGCCCCGTTTACCTTTCCTTCAGAGGTATGCTTGCTTTAGTGACTGATTTAAATGCTGCCACATATATTTCTGTAGTGGCTGCCAGCTTGATGCCTTCCAATGCCTGCCATCACGGATTCAGATTTTTTCTGCGACCCCTGGCTGCCGTCCGTTTCTATCAAACATGTCCCCGCTACCAGCTTGCTCATTCCCACTGTTTCTTTCTGGGTGCACTCAACTGACAACAAGCTGGAGTTTAAAAAAAAAAAAAAAAAAAAGGCTGACATGCAGACATCGTAATTGCCTGACCGGTTCAACACACGGGTTGGGGAGTCCATGCTAGCATACAAAAAAAAAAAAAGATCATTGCTTGTTATATCTTTGTCTCTGTGTGTTTGTGTGTGTGGGGGGATACAGTCAGCAGTCATATGTGTGTGTGTGTGTGTGTGTGTGTGTGTGTGATGTTTGTAACTATGACAACTGGCTCCAAGTCAGAACACTAATACAGGCGGAGGAACTATTTTATTACAAACTTAATATAAACTAATTTTTCATTAACATTTTTTTATCAAACTTATTTTTTTTACAGTGCCTATTTTCTAAGCATAATAATACCCTCCAGAGTGGGCAGTAGGCAATACTGGACCGCCCAGGGCTATAAACCCTCCGCCCGCAGCGTGGCCTCATTATCATCCTGGCCGGTCCGGTATTGCCTAATCACCAATTCTGTCGGGTATTATTGCTTGCGTACTGCACTGTAGTTTGCCAAAGAGAAAGTCAGTTGGATTAAAACACAATTTCATCATGTTAAAGTAAACAAAATGAACAGAACCATATCCTAACATGCGTATTGATCTAAATAATGCACATGGTTTTGACAATTTTGGTGAAACAATTCCCTACAAAGGGAAAAAAGAACTAGTTGGCACTATAGAGAGCCATATAGCTCTCTGACTTTGGCTCCGATGATGTATCACTTAACACATTTGGCGGCCATTTTAAGAAGCAGGTAAAGCAGTTTTTTTGAAGTTGTAAGGCTGATTTTACATTTTTCAAATGCTTTGGAACCACATTTAGGTAAAATATATAAATGTAGTTTTAGCATTAACGAATTCAGCAGCCTTTCCTTTAGTCCTGTTTGAGGTCAGATTTTTGATTAGTTTGGTGTCAAAATGTTGTTTAGGTATCCTTTAACAATACCCTTTCATGAACAAATTTGCTTAAATTGTCAATAGTGTTAAAGCATCTTTGTTACCTTTTGTTTTTCTGACTGCACGTCTATTGCTCCCTGCTGATCACCATAAGACCTGCCGAGACTGAATTGAGTTGATGAGAGGTCCGAAGTAGTCTCCAAAGTAACGATACAGTCTTGCGGTCTGTGTGGTGTTTCCTAGGCACTAACCTGTCACTTTGTATATATATGTCTGCTTCAGTTTTTTTTATACAATTGTTTTTTAACTGTTGTTAATGTGGCCTTTTTTTTACTACGCTGTGAATAAATGGTTGATGTCCAAGTCAGTGTTTGCACCTGCCATTTTTTTCCTTCATGCTGCTGCATCTTTATTCAGACTTTTTGTTGTGTGTTTTAATGAACTGGCAGCTTAGTTGTCCTGTCAAGTCTGTACCGTAAGGGAAAGTTTTGAAGCTGCTGATGCTGTCTTGAGATGTGCAGCCCACAACCACCACACTCCATGCACAATGCAGACCCGGGCAGCCAGCTACACTAACTTCAATGCATGATGGCTGTCTCTATTTATTAAGTCAGAGAGGGTTTTCCCAACTTTTTACATGCATAACTGGTATTAGTAACCTAACTTACCAATATTATGGCCTCTAGAATAGGTTATTCTTTGCCTAACAGAAATGCTATTTCACAGAACAGGACTGATGAACAGCACCCCTCATGCTTTTTAATGATGCTTCTTATTTTGTTGGCAGCACAATTACATTCTGTATAGAAGGTTACCGTTTCATCCCCCACCCGTACAAATCTCTGGGGGTCAGAGCTGTATCCAATCTTGTTTTTTCATTCTCCCAAACTTGTGGCAGATTGATTGGCTTATATCCCCTATACAGCATTCTTGTCATGCGTTCTCCATCTAGTTTAAAAAAAACTTCCTTATGGCTACAATTGCCTGTATGGGGTGGATTAGACAATATGGTGTGACATTTTAGCTTATCACATGCTATTTGCTCTTGCTGTTTGTCTAAAAATCTTGTTTTCACTCTCTTACCTGATAACAGCAAGTTCACACTCATAAGTCCATGGCTGAGTGCGTGACCTGACCATATGGCAGCCCTTCTACATTGCAGATATGTCTCTTCTTTGCAACTTTCGACTCTCCACATAACCCAGAGAAGTGAACAGCATATTTATTTATTTATTTTATTCATTTATTTATTTAAATTTTGATAACCTGGAAAGGCACCATGAGCAGAAGCTTATTTCCAGATCCAACGTAGGGGCAGAGGTACAAAACAGAGGGTAAACAAACACAAGGTACATGGTAATACAGTGTATTTTAAACAGAAACAAATGACAAAATATATGTAAATACATGAAGCAGAAATTATTAACAAATATATACAGTATAATACAGAGTATATATATTTATTTATTTATTGAATTTTGGTAACAGGGTAGGTCCTCTGAGACAAGACTGCCCCTTTTTCAGGGGTGACCCAGGAAGTGCAGTACATTGATAGTGCATTCATTGACACAAGAAATTAGACAAGGAGTAATCATACCGTAAAAGAGTACATCAGTTACGCTCATGTATGTAAAATAAGCAATCTAAAGCACAGTCAACAGTCATACAGTAAGATAGTACATCAATTACACTTAGTTATGCAAAAATAAGCAATTTAAAGCAGTCAATAAAACCTTACATATATTCAGACATCATTTGCACTTTTTTTTTGTCTTGGAGAGCAGGAGATAGAGAGAGAGTGTGGGAAGTTTTGCTAGGAGAATCATGCAAGAAGTGAACAGGATTTAGGAGTCAGTGGAAGCAGGAGCAAGATGGAGTGCTTAGGTGAGTTAACAGCGACCTTTGAAATTGAGAGAGGGAGGTGCAGACCGGTATAGAAGGAAGTAGAAAGTTCCAGTAGGACAAGCAGAAATGCTGACGATCTCCGAAGCATGGAGAGTCTTAAGTTTGGCACTGAGAGAAGAGGCAAGGAGGTAGATCTAAGGGTATGTCAAAGGAGACGACGTTGAACAATATCAGCAAGGCAAGGAGGAGTGAAGCAATGTACAAGCTTATGTATAAAGCTTAGTGTGGAATAGCATAATTTAAATTCATAAGGTAGCCATCCTGGGGCAGACAGGACATCGCAGTGATGTTGCTGAGCATTGGCCCCGAGAGCAAACTTGCCAACTGTATGGTAAGCCTGTGATAGGCGTGATGGTATGGATGTGGAAGCAGAGAGTAGTAATGCAGGACTGTACATAAGTAGGGGCAGGAGTGTGGCATGCATAATCTTGCAGCATGATGTTGATTTAAGGAACGGATGGATGCAGAAGAGGACACCGATTTTTTTGGTTTATAGTTTTAGTGATGGCTGTAACATGCGCATCCAAGTTCAAGTTCAAGTTTATTGCAGGAAAACTCCATTGAGCAAGCTCATTCACAAGGAGGTCCTGTGACATAAACACTTAAAGTACAAACACAGATAGGTAATAACAGTATATACATGAAATACACGTTACATGATGCAGGCTGGATATACATACAAGGGTACCACACAGGGTGACCGCAGGTGGTAAACATTGATATGAGACAGGGAAGCGACTTATAGGTCGCATACTGATAAATGAAACATGATGACTGGTGTGATTAGATTTAATCAAATCAAATATACAGTATTTTGGCAGCTAGAACAAACAACAGTCTACAACTGATATGGGAGGGAGGAGAGATTTGATAGAGTAGCAGTGGAGCGTAAGCAAAGATAAAGCCAGGAGTAGAAGGGAAGGAAAGCAGTTAATATGACAAATCAATTATACCTTACCAGTGGATAAATATGGCACACATGGGGAAGGAAGAGACTTAATGACAGTTACAGGTGTCTTTTATTTTGGCTGAACTTAGCGATTTGTAGAAGTTTATTGAAACTGTGCTAGTTAGTTTCAGTACGGTTTGTAATTGGTTCCAAATGGAGGGAAGGGCATATGCAATAGCACGTTTACCAAAGGAAGTCCGCGTCCTTGGTATGTCAAGCATAATAAAGTCAGATTTTCTTAACGAGTATGCACTATGTGAGATACTAATAAGGAAGAGATAGCTTGGCAATTTCTGCAGGAGCAGTTTAAGATCCATAGCCCAGCATGGAGCAGGCGTCTAGTAGTAAGGGATGTCCAACCAACAGCTGCATGTAAGTCACAGTGGTGCGAGCAGTAAGGAGTTGGTAATGAACTGTAGCATACGGTGATAAAGGATGTCCAGTTTACTTAGATTTGCAAGAGTGGTGGAGGAATAGATTACATCGCCATAGTCGAGTAGGGGGAGAAAAGTGGCCTGTACAAGCTTGTTTCGAGTTTCAAAGGGGAAAAGGGGCCTATTTCTGTAGAAGAAACCTAACCTTGCTTTTAACCTTCTAGAGACATCTTCGATGTGGTCACTGAAAGATAATTTATTGTCGATCCAGATACCTAGATATTTAAATTTGGTTACAACTTCCAGAGGCTCGTTTAGCGTGGTGACAATGAAGTCTTGGGCAAGAGTATTGGGGGGGCCTGAGACAGCACTGCGGGAGAATATCATCACTTTAGTCTTCTTGGCATTGAGCAGAAGCTTTGCCTTTATTAAATTATGCTCAAGTTGTGCGAAGTCCGCTTGAAGCACTCCCTTGACTTCAGATAACGATGAGCCAGAAGTATACAACACAGTATCATCCGCTAAAAAGTGCAGATTGGACGCAGATATGTTAGCATCTAAGTCACTGATGTACAGAGAAAACAAGATAGGGCCTAAGATGGATCCTTGGGGGACTCCCCTTGCAACTGGCAAGGCAGCAGAAAAAAAGCCTTCTGCCTTTACTTTTTGGAATCTTCCAGTTAGGTAGCTAGAGAACCACTGGGTGGTATGGTATGTGGCACCCAACTTTGCAACACAATTGACTAATAGTTTGTGATCAACAGTATCAAAAGCTTTGCTGAGGTCCAAAAAGACTGCACCAGTTACCTGCTTAGCATCTATAGCAGAGATCCAATCATTGGTTACTTTTGCTAGTGCAGTGATTGTGCTATGATTAGCCCGAAGCCAGATTGAGCTGGGTTAATGAGAGAGAAAGGTTTCCAAGTGAGATTTTAGCTGAATATGGATCAGTTTTTCGAGAACTTTAGAAAGGATAGGCAATGGAGATAGGCCTATAGTTGTTTACATCACATGGGTCACCAGATTTAAATAGAGGGAGGATATGTGCTGATTTCAAGCAGGACTGCACAGCAGCAGATGTAATGGAAAGATTGAAGATGTGGAGATGGGGCAGTGAGATGGGAGCGGCTGACCTTAGGAAAAAGGGTTCCAAGCCATCATCCCTGCACTTTTGGTGTCTAAGTTAAGAAGAAAATCTTCTACTTCTTTATAAAGTTATCTCGCAGCAGTTGGAAGGGACTGGGTCCAGGACTAGATGTGGCAGGAGGGGTATGCTGGCTCACCGCAGCACCAGCATAAGATGACGAGTCAAAAGCTAATCCAGCTGTGGCAAAGTGGGAGTTAAGTTCCTCCAGGATTAGGGACTTGTTTTCCACAATCTTGCATCCAGGGTAAGTGAGGGATCTAAGGTGACTCCCAAGTATTTGAAGGACCCGACTGATTTGAGTGTATCCCCCGTACATGAGAGGATAGCCAGAGGGGGGGGAAGGTTGGTGTAGACGAGTTGGAGAATAACATGCTGTTTGTTTTTTTAGTATTAAGGATGAGCTGCTTCTGAAGGAACCAGTCCTCAAGGGTGTGGAAATCAGAGGCTAGCGTTGAATTGAGCCACCCAGTATTAGAAGAGGAACGATATATGATAGCATTGTCTGCATATAGCTGAACAGAGGCCCCACCACAATTATTAGGGAGGTCATTAATATACAGAGAAAAAAGTAATGGGCCCAATATGAGCCCTGGGGGACACCATGGTAATGGGCCTCAGGTCAGATATGGAGCCTGCCCATTTTACTTTTTGGGTGCGGCCATAAAGGTAACTTTGGGTCCAGGACAGGGCAGTAGCATCAAGACCAAGGACATTCAGTTGTTGTAATAGAAGGCCATGGTTAACCAAGTCAAAAGCCTTGGTCAAGTCTACGAAAATTGCTCCAGTGGCTTGGCCATCGTCCATCTCATGGAATATGTCAGAGGTAACTTTAATTAGAGCTGTAAGTGTACTGTGGTTTTTCCTAAACCCATGCTGAGAGGTTGAGAGCAGATGGTGGAGGTAAAGGTAATCCTGAAGGTGGTCATAGATTACCCGCTCTTGTATTTTTGCTAGGGGACAAAGTATTGAAATAGGTTGGAAATTGTCCACTGTTGAGTTGGGACCTCCTTTGTGGATAGGAACGACCACTGCTACTTTCCATTTTTTAGGGAAGGAGCAAGTAAGGAGGGATCAATTAAATAAATCTCACACAGGGCAGGCTAGGGCATCAGCTCCCAACTAAAGGAATTTAGGCTCTAGAGTGTCATGGCCAGGTGAGTTGTCAGCCTTTAGGTTCTTGACGAGACAGCGAACCTCCACAAGGGTTGCAAGCTTTAGATGAAAGGCTGGGCGGTCCATAGAGTCGACTGATGCCAGGGGGTCAGGTTGGGAGGGAGTGGATGAATTAGAAAATATTGATGTGTACCTATCCAGATTGGTGAAGAACTCATTGAAGCCAGAGGTGATGGATGGGGCGTCAGTCAGAGAGACCCCCTGGGCATCAAGGGAACTGGGGGTCTCAGAGGTGTTACCCTTCAAAAGGGAGCTAACCTGTCGCCAGAATTCTTTTGGATTACTAAAATGCTCAATCTGGAGTCTCTTGAAGTGGAGTCATTCAGCTTTTTGGATTGAGTTCTTACAGCTGTTCCTTAGTTCCCTATATGTCTGCCAGTTGGTAGGTAGTAACCCACTATCCTTACAAGTCTTCCATGCCTTATTGCAAGTGGACATGAGCTGCCTTAATTCCTTGGTAAGCCATGGTGCTTTAATACCTTTTACCCGGCAACTCTTTAAAGGGGCGTGTTGATCAAAATTTTAGTGAATTTTTCTACAAAATAGTCTAGTGCCAAGTTTACGTCCAGCAGGGTATTAAATGGATCCCAATCAGTTTCTCAGATGGTATTGACAAAGTTGTTTGTGTCAAACCTGGACATGTCCTGAACAATGATGATCTTAGGAGGGGGGTTAGGGAAGTTGTTACGCCATACACAGTGTCAGTGAGTGGTTGCTTATACCGTATGAGAGGACCTACGCTAATTTTATCTTCGGGGCACAGTTTGTGACCACCCAGTCAAGTAAAGTATGGTTACCCGTCTTTGTATTAATACAAGTAGGGTCACCAACCATTTGAACCAGATTTGAGTCAGCCAGGATGGCAGTCAGTTTCAAAGAGTTAGAATGCAGCCAGTCACCGTTAAAGTCACCTCCAAGTATGAAGTCATGCCATGGGAGGTTAGCAAGGGACGTTATGAAGGAGGGGAGGCCAGGGACTGCTACCTTAGGGGGCATGTATACACGACCTACTATGAGGGTGATTTTTTTCTAGGCCAGCAAATTACAGTAGCAGATCAGCTATAATGGGAACAAACAGAAGGGAGCCTGATAACACCTAGATAGAGCAGAGCCTGTTGATGCAGGGAAGGTGTTAAAGAGAAGCAGGCAGGGGCAGAGGGAGGAGAAGCATAAGGAGGGGGGAGAACAGATGCAGGAAGAGGAAGGGGAGGGTCTGAGTAGGTGCTTAAGGGCAGGAAGGGAGGGATGCGGTGGGTTTGGGGGGAGGAATGCTGTTCCAGAGGGAGGGAAGCTTATAGGAGAAAGCCAGCTTGCTGGCTGTGGTGCAGACATGTGAGAGGGTGAAGGAACAGTCACTGACTGAACGCGAGTTATACGGGGAGGGGGTGGCAGGTTTAAGGAGGGAGTCAAGGTATGGAGGGAGAGTCCCAAGCCAGTAATTAGATATGAAGATGGTGCAGTGAGAAAAGCGTCTCTGGGAGAGAGGTTGGAGGGACAGAGAGGAGTAGAGGTAACAGTGGTGGATCAGATGGGGGGAGTTCGAGGCGAACCAGCAGAAGGTATGATAGAGCACATCAGGTTTGGAGAGGGAGGTTGCAGGGGTAGCACTGAAGACAACGGTGGTGTAATCGAAGGCAGAGAGTATCCCTTTAACCAGTAGATCACATCTAACAGAGAGGGGGAGGCTAGTCTTATGTCGGTAGAGTAGTTCCAGTTTAGGTCGCATCTTAGAATGGAGAGCACTGAAGTGGGAGGAGAAGTCAAGTGAGGGATCAAGCCAGACTGTTAGGTACTTATAAGGGAGGACATTTTCGAGGGGAGTGGATGCTTCGGAGAGGAAAGAGGGTTAGGTGTGGAGTTTGGCCAATTTTTGCTTGGTTCCGAAAGTCATCGCTACAGTTTTAGTTACATTTAATTTTAGACAGT
Source organism: Neoceratodus forsteri (assembly GCA_016271365.2). Taxonomy (NCBI): domain Eukaryota; kingdom Metazoa; phylum Chordata; order Ceratodontiformes; family Ceratodontidae; genus Neoceratodus; species Neoceratodus forsteri. The sequence goes on along the minus strand of CM028135.1, from coordinate 886,657,204 downwards.
TTGTGTTAAACCAGGAGGTGACAGCTGAGAAGAAGTAATTTTGCATGGGAGTTTGGATGGCTGAGACAGAAGGGCCAGAAAGAAAAAGGACAGTATCATCCGCATACATGTGGATCTTGGCATGGGAACATGTGGAGGGAGGTTGTTAATGAACAGAGAAAAAGGGACTGGCCCGAGAATTGAGCCTTGGGATACACGAGCCAGAACAGGGAGGGGGTAAGAGAGAGCATTGCAGATTTTGACAGATTGTGAACAGCCCATCTGGTAAGATCTGAACCAGGACACAGAAGATGGATAGAGACCCAGGACACCAACTTTGTTTAGGAGGAGAGGGTGGACATGGAGTCGAAGACCTTAGCGAGATCAGTAAAAATAGCCGAGGTAATCTGGCCTTGATCCATGGCAGAGTGGATGGCATCTGTAAAGCGTAGAAGGGAGGTAGAGGTAGAGTGGTTCTTCCTGAGCCCCGATTGAACTGGGGATAGTGTTTGAGGCCAGGAGGAAATAGTTTAGCCTAGCGAGTACTAGGGACTCTTATACCTTGGCAAGTGAGTGGAGAAGTGAAATAGGGCAGTAATAGCCAGGGACAGTGGCATCACCCCCTGTGAATAGGGGAGAACCATGGCAAACTTCCAGGCAGTGGGAACAGTAGCAGAAGAGATGGACAGGTTAAGAATAAATGTGAGGGGTGCAACAATGGAGGGGGTAGAGAGGGTAAGGAGCTTAGGGTACAGGCCATCGGAGCTGGATTTGGCAAGATTAAGGGAGACAAGAGCTTTGAGGATTTCAGAGGGGGATATCGGTGGCAGTTGGAAGGCAGGGGAGCATGGGGGAGAGGTAGAGGCCAAGGGTATGGAAGAGGAGGGATCTTGCAGAACGGCAGAGGTAGTGAAGAACTTATTTAGAAGCTCTGCGACAAGGGTGGGGTCCCAGATAAGTGAACCCACCTTGCAGAGGGTGGGATGCATGGGGAGGGTGGAGGAGTGATCGGATATCGTGCCAGAAGGAGGATGGGGTGCTGGTGGTGGCTTGTATGTGAGAGTTGAAGAATTCAGCCTTGACCTGATGAATGCACTTGGTGCAACTGTTACAGAGGGTACAGTAGGTCAGAAGGTCTGCAGTGACGTGTAAGGATTTAAAATGAGACAACAGAGCGGTCACAGGATTTGCACAGAGTCAGGATTTCAGGGGTGATCCAAGAGTGATGAGTGCACTTTACTCTGATAGTTTTTAGAGGGGCATGAATATCCCATACATTTAGAAAAATGGACGTGAACTGTGTAAGTGCAGCATCAACCGATAGGGAGGAGAAAACGGGTGACCAGTTGGCCGTTACCAGGTCATGGAACAGTTTGCTCAAATCTAGAGATCTGAGGGGTTGGCACTGAATATGTTTCGGAGTGTTAGGAGGGGGTATTAATCTTTTTGATGCAGAAGGTGGGGCAGTGGTCACTGAGAGCATCGAGTAGTATGCCAGTGGAGCAGATGCGGTGGGAGTGAGTTGAAAGTACACAGCTGAGCAAGGAATGGGACTGGGTTTGAGGGTTTGGGCGAGGATTCTTTTATAAGCTGGGACAAGTTTAGGGCTTCTGTTTGATGACAGAAGTTGAGTGAAGCGGGTGAGAGCCAGTCTAAATTGAAGTCTCCAAGGAGGATGAGTTCACCTGCGAAAGCAAGAGAGGAGACAGCAGTGACACAGGAGATAAGGGAGGATGGTGGACGTTTTGGCAAGGCATGAGCACACCCACAAAAATGTGCATGGTGGAAGGAAAATGGAGGGTGGCTAATAGGAGTTCATGTGAACGAGGGATTGCTTCTTGATGGGAAATAGTTCAGGATAGGGAATTGTGGAAGGAAATTGCTACACCACCACCTCTTTTACCACAGTCTTGCCAGTGGAGGTTAAGGCCAGGGAGTGCCAGCTGAGTGTCAGGAATGTGGGAGGATAGCCAAGTTTCCATGACACATAGTATGTCAGGGGAGTGCAGAGTGACCCATACTTTTAAGTCGTCCAGCTTAGGGAGCAGGCTGCGGATATTAATGTGGAATATTTTTGACCTTTTGGGTATGATGAGTGGGAAGCAGGGGGGATGGGACTGGGATGGCATATGAGGGTGTAAACATGAAAAAATGTGCTCCTGTTTTTCATGTAAAAAGTCGGGGAAACCTTCTCTGGCTTAATAAATAGAGACATCCATCACGCATTGAAGGTAGTGTAGCTGGCTGCCCAGGTCTGCGTTGTGCATAAAGTGAGGTGGTTGTGGGCTGCACATCTCAAGGCAGCATCAGCACTTCAAAACCTTCCCTTATAAATGCAAATTTTACAGAATAACTAAGCTGCCAGTTCATTAAAACACAGAAAAAAAAGTCTGAATAAAGATGCAGCAAGTGGAATGAATTGGTCTCTCAGTTGTCAATGATCCCCGATTTAAAAAAAAAAAAATACCGTACCAATAATTAATTCAAGATCACGCAGACATACTACAGAATATTATACTGAAAGGCTGCTGAACAGAAGGAAACATTTGCTACAACACCACCCCAGAAAAAAAAAACAGCTGCTCTGTCGCTCTGATGCAGTGTTTTAACCTGACTGCAAATCCAATATTAGATCCTTGAGTTTGGTTGTTCAGGCTGATCCTGTGGAGAAAATGACATAAATTACTGTCCGTTTCTATGATAAAAATTAGGAATTTAGGTATTTGAAACACAGTGTCCATGTTTAACATTTAAATACTCAAACTCTCACTCTGAGAGAACTTTGTCGGCTCCTGTCAAAAGTCATGGTAGTGGTTCTCTCATAACATAACTTACAATTCACAGTGCAGTCCCCACACACTCCCCATGGCAGAATCGAAATCATTCTAAAAATTGACAGCAGTAGTGAAAAAATCTTCTAATAGGCACAGTAAAATATTCAAAACAGTGCCACAAAAGGATACACACTGTCTTACTATGACTCTCCAGTACTACAAATATCGCTAAAATCATATAAATCATAGCTCTTTAAATCTGCACATTTTTTTCAACCTTCTGAAGTCTCAGTTCTGATGTTACCAATGTATTAGTTTAGCCATTAACATTACAGCAAAACCATTACACTGCTTGCTACCCATTTATCTCTTTTCTTTATGTCTCTACTTGGCCTGGAGGAAGCATACCTATTTTCCCTGAATACCACCTCTTTCCCCAGGTGGTCTTCCTTTTTGGGCCTTCTGCTTCTCCTGGTCTCTAGGAAGTAAAAGCTTTTGTCTGCGAGGTAACCACACCCTCCCATCGGGGGCTGCTGCCAACATTAACTGGCAGGCACTGCAGGATGTACAGTAGGTCGCTACCTGTCTGTGGACTTCTGGCCAATAAAAATATGGCAGATTTGCCACGGTTTCCCCTCTTACTTAGATGCCTACCATTGTGATTAGTGTGTGCCCACTGTATCACCAGCATCCGATATTTGGTGAGAACAACCACCTGCTTTTCTATCTTGTTTAACCTGGAGTTAAGATGTAACCTGAATAGTATCCCTTTCTTAACAGTATAGTGTGGACAGGCTCCATTAACCAACCCAGGACCAATAAGTACACCATCTATACTTTTCACATACTGGTATAATCTGCAAACATGTGTATCCCAATTGTTTTACATACCCCAGTCTCTGAATCTCAAAGGTATCCCTGGTTTAACAAAAAGATCAGTCACTTCAGCTGTCTCACAAGCTTCTTCCTCACCTTTCAACTGTCTTGCTAAAGGGGCCATTGCTCCATTTCAGATCACATGATCTGCATCTTGGGGTGTCCTTTCTTCTCCACCGTCAATAAAACACCTCTAAATTGGCAGTCTCTGCACCACTCACACCTGACCCTCCATTACCCTGCACCAGGCATTCCTCTATCTCTAATACTGGATCAACAAGGTAGCACCTAGGAAACGGGGGAAGCGCCAGATGCTCCCATCTCCATCTTGGGTATTGTGGCTCTGAACTGGTTCTCTGTACTTTGACTGGACTCCCTTTGGCCTCAGTCTGCAGTAGATAAGGCCACTCCTAACCCCGAGACCTTGTCTGACTTGTTTAGGGGCATGCCTTTCCTGGTGGACTCGCAGTGCTTCCCCTTGTGGATTACTTGGACCCCTGGGTATTTCTCCTCAGCCTCCATCCATCATTCTTTGAGACAGTTCACTATTTCTGTTGAGGTTATTACCATCTGCATCATTTCCTTCAGTGCCCAAAACTCACAGCTCAGCCATTCCATAGTGTCTCTGTTAGGTGCACTACTGCCAGGCATCTGTTTGGTGGTCATGCCTACTCTTGACACACTTCTGCTGGATTCTTGTCTGACCACACTTGTCAGACCTGCTGTTTGTTGTACAGCCCACCATTTAAAGAAGGTAGACATGCTTTCAGGTTCTGTCCCTGCCTGCTCTTCTTTTTCTTTCATCACTGGTTCTGATTGTACAGTCTCAGTTTGCGCTTTTGTTTCTGCTTCTAGTTTGGCTGCCATTCTTCTGGTAATCACTCCTGAGTTTGCTGTTGCAGGATCCATACCTTTTTTCTGTGCTTACCTGATACCAGGTCTAGAACCCACGCATTTCTCCTGCCATGCCCTGAAAAAATGGAACTCCCTCCCTCTAACTAGTCATCTGGCATCATCCCATGCCTCTTTCAAAATATTGCTGCATGAGCATCTTGCTGTTTCGTGCTCTTGCTCCTGCTTCAAACCCCCTTAGCCCAGTAAATCTACATAATGTCTTCTACCCCAACAGCCTTTCTGTGCTCTTTTAGCAACCAGATATTTCTGCACTGACCTCCTGTCTCCTATCTTGCCATAATTTAACTTTAATTACATCTAGCCATCATCCCTTACCTCAATTTTTCCTGTCCTATCCTATCCCACCTCCCTCACCCCCAGGTACTCCTGTTTACATTGTATTCCATCTTCCTTGACTATTAAGTTGTGCACTCTGCTTTGTTTTCAGCTCACTAGACTGCTACCTAAATGTTGCCTAAGGATTTTTTACTGTTGCTCTCCCACAGTTCTATGTTATATAGTTCTGCTGAATCAATTGTATTTCTACTGCCTGAACCGTATTACTATTTTCTAAGCTCCTACTGTTTATATATGATTGTACCGTCCTTGTTGTAAAATGTTTTGTTTCTGTAGACTCCCAGGTCATACCTGAAAATAGTCATTGCTATGGCTAGTGCACCTTACCCAGTTAACAAAAACTAACTAAATAAAAATATAAACTCCTGGCTTAGAGTTTGCATGATGTAACTCCAACTTAGTCAGACACCATCTATCGTTGAGGCGTAGGTCAGGAAGCAAGGGGAAACCAGGAGTAGTTACGAAATTTGCAAGTAGCATTTTATTATCATCAATAACAATCAGAAATCATAGGGAAACTAGGAGCAGTTATAAAATTTGCAAGTAGCATTTTATTGTCATCAATAATAAAATAACATTGTGCAGAATAGTGCTTATGCAAGCAGTTCAAACAAAACAAAGTCCTTCATCTGAGGGTATCTCTAATTCTAAATTTCAGTCTCTCTCTCTCTCTCTCTCTCTCTTTCCAACATAATATTGCTGCCTTTATATATAATGCCTTTTCCTGGCAATTAACTTATGCATCCTGAGCTTCTTAAGATACAGGTCCTGTTTTCACACAGTGTCCCAAAACGTTTGTCAATTTCTTTCCTTACAGGTGCAACAAAATAGAACACTGTGTCCCAGAACTGATCTCCTGTTGCAAGCTCTGCAAATGGAGCTTGTGGAGGTCAAACTGCATCTCAAGGTTAACCCCCAGAGTTGCAAATAGCTTGTTGCAATCATTTCAATGATGTAACTATATACATTTTCAAACCAGAGAGCCCAGTTTCGCATACACATGTGGGTATATATTCGCAATCAAGTGTGATGGTCAAATGCCTCCCCAGCGCATCGGCTAAGCGAGATACGGAACACGTCGAGAGAGTTGTGGACAGATCGGAGAAAGGACTCGGGTGTACTGATTCACCATGGAACTAATGACCTGGCAAATCAGACTGTGGAAGAGGCCAAGCATAACTTTGTCAAACTGAGTGAACGGTTGGCTACTCAAACAACCTCTCTAGCTTTCTCTAAGGTCCTCCCGATGTAGGGTAGAGGTGATTGCAAAAAACAGGATCAGAAGAAAGGAAATCAAGGAATTTAACATGTGGTTAAAAGAATGGTGTCTGGAAAAAGGATATCACTTCATGGGTGTCTGGGGAGATTTCCAGGAGAGGAAGTTCATCAGGTTTGATGGACTCCATGTGAACAAACAAGGCGTGATAGCGCTTGGCCAGAAATTTGATGCACTAGTCAGGCATTTAAACTAGGTGAGGGGGAGTCTGGGGCTAGAGAACCTATCAGTCATATCATCAGTGATGGAACCTAGCTACCTCTCCCCTGCGAGTAAGCAGCCTACTCCCACAATATGGGAGAAATCATAAGAAACGAAAGGGGACTCGGAAAGGACATAAAGGGAGCCATGAAATAGTTAACCTCAAGAAGAAACCAAAAGTAGGGATGAAGAGAGCTCCTACAGGGTCTTGGAAGGGAGTGTGCTTCAGCACCAGAAGCCCGGGAAATAAAATGACTGACCTACAGGCAATCATTGCAGGCAACCAAGTGGACATGGTGGCTATTATGGAAACATGGGCCATGGAGAACAACAACTGGGACCTCTCAATACCAGGCTACAGACTCTTTCAACAGGACAGGATGGGAGCTGGGAGGGGGGGGGAGTAGCACTGCATGTCAAGGACAGAATTAAAGCCACTTCACTAAATAGTAATGAAAAGGAAGGGGTGGAAACTCTATGGGTTCAGCTCACCTCACCACCAGGAAAGAAGGTTTATATTGGGGTGGTATACAGTCCCCCAGGTCAGGTGAAGGACAAGGACAGCCAGCTTTTGGAGGAGATCAGAGATGTCACACAGAAAGGGGATACAGTGGTTGTCAGAAATCTGAACATGCCAGATGTGGACTGGAATATCCCTGTGGCCAGGACCTCAAAAAGAAAGTAGTGCCTACTCACCCAACTGGTTAACACTCCAACTGGGCAGGACTCCATCCTGGATGTGGTTCTCTCTAACTCAGAGACAGTCGGTGCTATAGAGGTTTGGGAATCACTGATAAATAGCAACTACAACTCTGTCTGATTTAAACTATCCCTAGGGAATCTAAGATCTCAATCCAGGGTGGAGGTCTTGAGCTTCAGAGTAGCCAACTTCAAGAAGTTGAGAAAATTTTTCAGGGACCGGCTGTCTAAGATCCAGGAAACAATGGAGGTGGTGGAAGACAACTGGGGGCAAATCAAACTAGCCGTACTGGAGGCAACAAAATGTTGCGTTAGTACAGTGACAAAAAAGAATAAGCATAAAAGACCCATATGGTTCATGGATCAGGACTATTTTATTTATTTATTTTATTTATTTATTTAGTTTTTGTTAACCGGGTAGGTGCACTAGCCATAAAATGACTATTTTCAGGCACGACCCGGGAGAGTACAACAAAAGGAGAACAGTTGAACAACAGCAACATGGGTACAATTTATAATACAAATAGAGGAACAGTACAGCAGTGCTACAAAAATACAATGGGTAGAAACAACAAAAAATAATGGCAAGCATTATACAGATAATGGCAGTAAGATATATAATAAGTGCAGAAACCATGGACCCGACCTGTGGAGTGAAAGGGTTAATAAGATAGTAAGATTATATAGAGAGAAATGTTCAAACATAACAAGAAAGACTAAAGGGTAATCTTTCACGGTTATAAGAAGGATAGGAAACATGGAAATTGTTGGCAGATAAGGACCTCCAGACCCACCAAGTCTGCCTAAGTGTACTGTCTACATGTTACCAGGGACCCTAGTGTCCCGGGTGATTTCCCCCTCTCTGCCCCAACTCCAAAATTTCCTTATACCTATCCCAAGCAGCCTTGAATCCCATCATAGTTTTGGCTCCTTGATGGTTGAGGGTCATGCCTGGGGACTGGAGAAGAGCAGATGTGCCTCTCCACAAGGGAGGAGAGAGGGACGGAGGGAGGAGGCTGGCAACTATAGACCATTTAGCCTCACTTAGATACTGGGGAAACTTATGGAAACTTTAATTAAGCAGGACTTAGTAGAGTACCTAGAGAAGTATGGTATTCAGGACAGCAGACAGCATGGGTTCATAACAGGCAGGTTATGCCAGATGAACCTAATTACATTCTTTGACTGGATCACTAAGGAATTGGACAAGTGCCTGGGCCTATTATACTTTGACATCAGCAAGGCCTTCAATTCCGTGCCACACAGGCGCCTGTTGAAAAAGTTGGAGGATGTAGGCACAGCCCAGAGTATAGTTGGTTGGGTAGGTAATTGGCTAAGGGGCAGGAAACAGAGAGTGATAGTTAATGGAGTGAGGTCGGGAGAGGGAGAGGTCACTAGTGGTGTACCCCAGGGTACAAGGAGGCCTGGTCCTATTTAATATATTCATCAGCAACATTGGTGAAGGGATCCAGGGTAAGCTCACCCTCTTCATGGATAGCACTAAGCTTGGCGGTAGGTTGGGCAGCACAGAGGTGATTAGGAACCTTCAAGAGGGACTTGCAAAGGCTTGAAAGATGGTCCAACATCTGGCAGCTGAAGTTCAGTGAGAAGAAGTGCAAGGTGATGCACCTGGTTAAGGGTACCCTGATGACAGAATACTGGCTTAATGGAATCCAGCTCTGTACCTCACACAAAGAAAGGGACCCAGGAGTCATTATCTTGAACACGCTTAAGCAATCTAGCCAATGCAGCAGAGATTATAGCAAAGCCAACAAAATGTTGGGATGTATAGGGAGAAGCTTTGACAATAAAAACAGGAAGGTGATCCTCCCACTCTACAGGTCCCTGGTGAGGCCCCACCTGGAATACTGTGTCCAGTTTTGGAGTTCTCACCTCAAAAAGGACAGGGATAGTCTAGAGGCCATATAGAGAAGGGTGACCAAGATGATACATGAGCTCTTGTATGGGGATCGCTTGAAGGCACTAGACAAGTACTCACTGGAAACTAGGAGGGAGAGGGGGGATATGATTGAAATGTTAAAATTCATGAGGGGCATAAAGAAGGTGCCCTAGTTGGAAATCTTCAACAGGATATCAGACTCAAACACAAGGAGACACGAATGGAAACTAAGAGAAGGTCACTTCAAGAGGGAGTTAAGGAAACAGTACTTTTCAGAAAGGGTGGTGGAATCATGGAACAGATTGCCTGCCGATGTGGTAGGAGCTAGGTCCGTGACAATGTTCAAACATGGGTGGGAAAGAACAAGAGCTACATTAGACTCTGCAGGAGCTGGAAAAAGTAAAATTCAGCAGAGGGGGCTAGGACCCATGTCCACTAGAGATCTTGCAACCCACTGAGCAGACTTGATGGACCTTTGGTCTCCTTCTGCTGTCTTCTTCTTCTATAAAGATCCACATATTTTCATAACCCCAGATAAGGAAGGGGGAAGAAAAGATAAAAACAGCAAGAAACAGCAAGTGAAGGCAGGGAGATAACAAGGGGGGGAAATTTGTGAGACTGTCAGAGTGATCAGTTCCTAAGTCTCACAAGAAAATGTGATTGTGCAATCAGACAGACAAGAGACAGAAGATGAGAGGATAGAGCAGATAGTTGCTTTTAACTCTTTCTGCATAACAAATGGGACAGGGTCTTATTCAGCCCTGTCACACAGGTACATATGTTTCTGTACTGTATTCAGCATTAATTCATATGTTATTTGCACTTTTGGCACTTTGTATTGCCTCTGCAATGGCACTTTCCCCTTGTAACACCATCTCCTGGCCCACACCAGAAACTGGCCAGGCTCTTGTCCCCCCCACCCCCGTTTTCACCACATTAAAAGGAAGTGGGCCCTGCTTTCAAGTACCTAGGAGTATGGCTTGACAGTAAACTCAGTTTCTCTGTCCACATAGACACCATCCATGCCAAACTCCATCTCAGACTAGGCACCTTGTTCCACAACGAAGACTGCCTTTCCCTCCAAGTCCACAAGGAACAAGTAATCAAAATGGTTCTCTCAGTCTTTGATTTTGCAGATATCGTCTTTGCCATTGCCCCTTCCCCTTGCTGCCTACCACTTCAACACTGTCTCTCTACCTTTCCTTCTACATCCTCCCACTGCAGTCACATCACCATGCCCATTGCACTGCCTTCATCGCCAAGTACTGGTTTGGATCCCTCCCTCCTATCTTTCTTCCCTGTTATCCCCAGCTCCCTACCGTTCCTACTTGTTCACTCCAGGGATTCCTGCAACTTCTGCATGCCCCACTCTCTCTCTTCTGCTGGCCAAGCGGCCTTCCTTTGTTGCCTCCCTGCCCTCGGGGAATCTGCTCCCCTCCACCTCTCCCCTTCCCTCCCTGCCTTTAAACACCACCTAAGGTAACTTTGTGCACCCTCCTGTTCCTGCCTATCCCCCTCCCTAACCTCGTGTCCTCTTCATTGACCCTCAACTGCTCTGTCCCCTAGTCATTGCCTTTCAACTTTTTATGCCAACGCACACTGAACACTTAGGTTTATATATTTTTGTTTACTGCTCACTGCTGTATAAAAGCTGTCATTTTAATACACTGGCAGTGCTACTGATACTTCTATGTACAGCCATTATCTTGTATTGTTATGCTGCCTCTGTTTTGGAGGGTACAGTAAGCTGTTTCTCCCTACAAACCCTTCCCTGAGTCGCACCTGGAAATGAGCCTTGGCTCAGTGTGCCTTTCCCAGTTACTAACTTTCAAATAAATACATCTCTGTGCCTTTTCTGGTTAACAAATTTAAACAAAGAAATTAATTAAGCCAAGGTTGCAACTGTTTTTCATTATATGGAATGCTGCAGTTGCTTATATGACAAAAAGTGAATGTGATGAATCCTTGGTGTTTCTTTTGTCTAGCATTTCCTGCATTCCTTGAAAAGTCACCTATATGTGCCCTTAAGAATAACCACACAGTTGGGTAAAATGGTCTGTGGCTTCCAAGAATCATAATAATAATGATTTATTCATCTGGAATTCTTGGAGGTATTGCACTGTGCTGCAAGCAGCTTGCTTCCAGATGTGTCTTGGGGGGTACGGTACATTTGGATAACAATTCATAGTGCACACTAGAAGCATGGCTGTAGTAGAGTGTAGAAAAATACAGTACATGTTCTTGCAAAATGGATGTGCAAGAAATAATCAACTTTTCACTGTAGTCAAAAAACAGCATAAGAACAACTCAAAAACAGATTAACAGTCTGATAGAGACAGGGACATGTTGAAAACATCTTAATTTAAGGGGGAGATTAGCAACAGGTGCAAGCCACATTACAAAATTGCAATGTTTATGAATTGTCTTTAGTTTAATTAAGTCATTTAGATTTCTTTCTTTCTAACAGTTCACAAAGGATGCACAGTTTTTACATTGTTATTGTGCTAAACAGCACCAACACTGAGATTTCTACAAAATGAGTCTGTGTGGAATAGCTAATTAGAGCAAGCTATTCAGATTTCAAACAATAGGAAGACCTCTGTATTTCCACTGTTGCTTAATGTGCTTCTTTTTTTAATGGACTTTATTATTGCAGCATTTTAATAAGTAAACATTCGTACAATAGAAGTACAGTGCATTAAGTAAACAGAGTAACAATAAAAATTACAACAACCGTATCTCAACAACGGGGTATGGAAACACAGTGTTATATAACAATTTGACTTTTAGAGCATTGAAAAATAAATTAATGGTCACATTGAGGTAAAAGTCTCAGGAGTCTTTTCTTGCAGTTCTAAAAAGTAGGTAGTTCTGATACTGCATGTGCATCACACACCTTGTTGATGTATAAATCCATTGTTTCCTACTGTATTTGATAAAATAAAATACAAATGATAGCTGGCACAGAAATATCAATATAACCTAACTAAATCAGAGTGTCAGATAAATATATAGTGGGTACCTTGTTCTGATCAGTTCGACTCAGGCTGTTGTACTGTAGCTTCAATCTGTGCATAACAGTTCCAGTGCTTAGGGTATACTGGCAGTCCGCACTGTAAGAGACAGGTGAGTCTCTTCATATACAGTGTGTGTGTGTGTGTGTGTGTGTGTGTGTGTGTGTGTGTATATATATATATATAAAATAGATAACACACTCTTAGGTGTGTGGTTGCACTATGATATACGCACAAGGCCGTAGGCTGAGTGCATCAACCACCCAAGGCGTGCGTATATCCCAGCACGGTCGCACATCTAAGAGTGGGTTATCTATCTTATAAAATGGCAAAATTGTTTTGGTGGGGTAAATGTGCAGGTGTGTGGTCATGCTCTGATATATGCACGGTCATGTGATGTGTTTTATACAATCAGAACACTTGATTTTGATATTGATGTCATCCCCATTTTATAAATATATATATATCCTCCCTACCTCGCAAGCCAGCAGGTTTAATTACCATGAGGAGGTGTTTACAGGTGAGGGTGGTTTGTGGGCATAAAGTGCAAGATATGCCTCTTGTCACATCTCACCAGAAATCTGCTAAGCTAAGGCAGTGCCAAAAGATAAGGCCATGTGTGGATCCGGGGTCTCCACACTTACTCCAGCAATGTGGAGTACTATTCTCTTCCCACTTGAATTGCATTTGAGGAAACAGAAAATAATAAGCCCTTACTTTCCAGTCAAATGCTCTCGACAGCCCGGTGGTGCTGAGGGTTGAGGTTCTGGACATCACACTTTGTGCCATGCTGGAAACCCGGGTTCGGAAACGAGCCAGGGTTGTCAGGGATCGGCGGGGGGGGGCGGCGAGGAGCAGGATCGAGCTGCAGTGAGGCAGGTCTCCTCTCCCGGGGAAGGATGTGGCAGTAACCTGGACCTTGGCTGCCACCTGGTGGAGGACGTATGGAAATTCGAGCTAAAGGGATCTCAGTGATCGCCACGGGAGGGGCAAAAAGGGCTGAGCTGGCACCATGGGATGCGTTTGCACCTCCACGCATACGCACGACCGTGTGCTGGGGTTCCAGGCACCACAGAGAAAATGGGGTTAAAAACACTACGTATTCCTGTCGCCAAGTAGGTGGGAAGTGGTGACAGGGGTCAGACAGCTAAAAAAAACAAAACCCCTCTCGACACAGGAGGAGAGGAAATGCTTCACACACTTTCCCAATCCTTATCTCATTGTTTTTTGGACAAAGTAAATCTTGTTCTGATTTCATACATAAGTAGCGTCATGCCTGAAAGCCTGTAGTACCATAATGTACAGGATGTGATGCCTCCTTGCAAGTCTCAAACTGCCAGATTTATGGAATGTTGGCAGTAGGTTAGGGACTTTCATCTCCTCGGAGAGATCTCTTGTAAGAGAATGTATGTAATCCCTTAGTTGAAAATATCAGAACTTGTCACTGCTCAGCTAACCACACTTCTGCAAGCATTCCTCAAAGGCAAGAACCACCCCATCCTGTAATAGTTCCCATGGTGCATATCAACCAAGGTGTGCCTGTCTACAAAACCGGGGTCAGTTTTGACTGGGATAAACTTACAAACATATGAAATTTGCCAGCAGATCAAGGCCTAGTAGTCTATCAAGTTTACTCAGATGTGCAGCTAGCACCCCTTATTCTGCAGCTGCCCCTCCCTTGCCATCCCACGTCCACCAGTGGTAAAATCGAAAAGAGTACCTAGTAAGTCTACCTGCATGCCTCTCTGACATCCCTCCATGGCTGTAGAAATCCCTCGGAGGGCAGCGGTGAGCTGGAGTTTAATATCCCGTTGAAAGAGCAATACTTAAAGGGGCACCTCGGTGTCTTCTGCTAAATCCAATGCGAGACCTAATGGAGGTTACCCCATAGTAATGCTATGCTCATTTGTACTGCTGACAAGTAGGCTGACAGTAAGGGTACAGCCCAGTCCCCCATTTTTTAGGCAGATATAATATTGATTGTCTAATTCAAGGTCTGGATCCTTGGCAAAGAAATTTTTGGAACTACTTTTGCCAGCTTCCAAGAAGTTTGATGTGTAGTGTGGGGGACACATTGAAATATGTATAAATAGGTAGGATATTCTTTTTAAGTGACTGTACTCCGGAATAAAATGGGAGGGGGATAATCACCCACCATTTAAAATCAGCAAAAATTCCTTTTACTCATGGGGCTTAGTTGTCTTCAAATAGGTATTGTGAGTCAAGGCCCTGGTTAACCCCAAGGTCTCAATTTAGTTAGGTCCCACTTCCTGGGGAAGTGATGTCTAAGATGAGTGGATGTCTGATGGGAGAAGACTAATACCTCTGTTGTGTATGTACTGAGGGTATAACCAGAGTTTCTTGAGAACTGGTGGATTTCCTCCATTACCTTACGGAAGGATGCTTCAGGGGTTTCAAGATATAACAAAATATCTGTGTAGAGGGCTATCTTGTGTTCTGTGCCCCTCCGGCAGATGCCGTGTATTTTCTCATTGCATCTGATATTCTGGTCCAGGGGTTTTATGTGTAATGCAGATACAGTCGGGGACATGGGACAACCCTGTCGGGTGCTCCTCCCCCACCACAAAACTCCCTGACATGTAACCATTTGCCCTGACGTAAGCTGAAGGGGCTGCGTATACTTTGGAGATGTACTGCCTAAATGTCTCTGAGAAGCCAAACCTGGCAAGGACCTGGTGCTGATATGGCCAGGACATTTTGTCTAAAGCTTTCTTGGTGTCTAAACTCATGAGAAAAGCTGACTGCTTAGAATGGTGGCGATGGTCCACAATATGAACCATCCTACAAATATGATCCTGTGTTTGATGGCCTGGGACAAACCCCGATTGATCTAATTGTGTTATGATGGAATGACAGGCTCATGTCTCCTGGTTAAGACGGATGTCAGAAGTTTGTATTCTACTGTATATTTAAGACAGAAATAGACATATAAGAGGTACAATGGGTGGGGTCCTTGCCAGGCTCAGGTATTACAGATATCATCACTGCGACCAAGAGAGGGGCCATTTTACCACCATTGCTAAAGGCAGCCAAAAAGGCCTGTCTTAGAAGTGGGGTTCCCACGTCTTTAAACTGTTTATAAATCCCTTCCCCCCAAAATCCATCTGTTCTTGGGCATGTCCCAGTTTTCAGTAGAATAATCTCCCTCAAGATTTCACCATCAGAAATGGGGGCAGTGAGCATGGTATTCTGCTTCTCAGTCACTTGGGGCAATGCTAGAGGTTGTAGGAAATTCGTAATCTCCTTCCCAGGGACCTCTGGGCCAGCAGAATACAAGCTGGTGTAATAAGTCTTGAAGGCCTCCGAGATGTTATGAATGTCAGACAACTTTACCCCTGAAATGGGATGTATCAGCTTTGAGATCTGTGCTGTTGCTCATTGTGTCCCCAAGCACCCTGCCAGCACTGACGCCTGCAATCAGTCACCCCCAACCCCTTCAGGGAGTGGGGAAAAAAAGCAAATATTAAAAAGAAGCACGTCTCACTCAGTTTGCAGTTTCACCAGTATCTGGCTGCTGAGACATAATTAACATCTACCTGAGGCCCAGCATCCAGGATAAGAGGAAGGCTAAGGGTGGGCCTATCCTGACGGGCATCTGGCCAAAATTATCCGACTACTGACTGAACTCCCCCAACCCTGGTTGAATCACTCACTTGGATCGCTCCTCAGAGGACCCCCCGTCATGCACCCACAGCCCTACAAATCAAGAAAAGAGCTCTACTTGTGCTCTTCAAGTTTAACCTTGATAAATATGAAGGCATGTCTTCTGGGAAGTTAATGTCTTGGGGTGGATCAAAGTGCAACCAACACAGGTCACAGTGCTACCTGTATTACTGATGAAGTTGCAGCATAGTTAACAATATTGATTATTGTAAACGTCTTCAACCATCTGAAAAGAAAGACATGGAAGGCACTATATGGCACTGAGATAGTACTATCATAGTTTCAAGTGCCCCAGTGATGGTATAGACATGTATAATCCAGTCTGTAGTGGCTAGTGACGGCTAAGTAAAATTGTCCCAGGTTTGGAATTGCTACCAAAAGGCCTCGGTCTTTAGGGTGTAAGAATGACCTTACAGTTCATACTCAGGTCGAAGGAACTGTCTTAGGTGTGTCAGAATTTGAGCTGTGCTGCAGATTCTGTAGGAGCTGTGGAATCTGAAGCATTGCCTCTGAAGCTGCTTGTCTACCTGAAGTGCATGCCTTACTGTTTCTCACTGTCTGCCAGGCCAGTGGTGCTGCTTTCCGTTTTACCCCTAGTACATGCAAGGGCGATGGAATTTGGAACCCTCTGTCTGAAGGCCTTCTTCGGGGATGTAATGAATAGCTGTGCCGTCTGACCAAAATAACATGGAGCCTCATTGGATAGGGAGTATGGAAGTAAACTCTTTTTCCCCTCAGCAGTTTTATCACATCCCCATATGCTACATTTTGGTGCTGAATCTGGGGGCATGGTCAAACAGCAGGTGTACTCCAAGAGAGATAACCTGATTTTTTTTTGCCATGCTCGTTTTAGGATTTCTTTCTTTTCTTTATAGCTGGAGAGCTTCATTATCAAGAAGTGTGGTCTGGCTTGGGGCTCTGTGCATTTCAGTTACAGTGCTCTGTGGGCCCTTTAGATTGAGAACTGGAAGTCAGAAGGTAAGACCAAGACATCTCATAATAGATTCACAAGGAAATCAGTAAGCAGTCAAGTTTCTGTTTCCTCCAGTGACCCATAGGAGGCAAAGATTGTCCTTCCTGAAGTGGGCTTTCAAATCTATACATTTTTCTCAGCTGTGTGTTGCTGCAGGGTTTAAGCTGGCTGGTCTAGTCGAACAGCTCTGTCCTCCACCAGGCCAACTCTCTCTTCTATGACTTCCACCCACGTTTCTGCTATAGTGAGCTTTTGGTGGAGACTTTGAACTCCTTTTTTTTTTTCTTCCTCCCTTGAGGCTTTAATCTTGGTAAAACTGGCTCCATGTTAGTTGTTTGGTCTCACTGTCAGTGTCATATTTGTGGCCATGCTGGCTAGCGGGGAAAGGGCTTCTGCTGCCCTCTTCACTACGCAAGTGTAATTTGTCCACACCCAGCCCAGAATTTTTCAGTTCGGAAGGAGATAGAATATACCTATCTTTTTTAGTTCCCCCTGCCATTATTTCAGCAATTTGATAAAAAAAAAATCACTTTTTAGGAGGCTTGTGCTGAAAGGACAGTGGGAGTGATTCTTCTAGCAGTCACACAGGTCCATGACATCACTGGACATCCTGCTTAATGTACTTCTGAACATAGGTTACAGGGGATTTTGCTGAAATCATTTAGGTATATTTGCTATACACCAGTTATAACATGTTGAATATGTTGCCGAAAAGTGCCAAATCATGCACCTAGGGCATAGAAACCCAGGAGCTGAGTATAGGATGGGGGGACATACTGACAGTCATCAAACAGGAAAGGGATCTTGGGGTTATTATATCCAATAAACTCAAAGTGGTAGGGCGGTGTGAAAAAGCAGTTGGTAGGGCCAGTGGGATGCTGGAATGCATAGGGAGAGGTTATCTCCAGCAGCAAGAGGGAGGTGGTGTTGGCGCTGTATAGCTCACCTGTGAGACCCCCTACCTGAAGTATTGTGTCCAGTTCTGGAGGCTGCACCTTAGAAAAGGATGTACCACACCAGTTCAGCAAAAATTTTGGCGACCAGCATTACATTGACAGCTTTATGTCGACTGCAGTTATGGTTGGCATAAAGCTGTCAAGTAAAATGTGTTTTTTAACACCCCATTCGGGGGTCTCTGCCCCCCCAACCCCAACACCCCTCATATTTTAATATATTCAACTCTGAGTCGGAGTTGATTCAGGGAGGAGGTGCAAGACCCAGAGAAGCAGTGCCAGGGTCCCGCATGTACATTACAGTGGCAACATCAAATTAGGGCTGTAATGTACTTGACTGTCGAAATGTCGATGTTGCGTTGGCATACGCCTCAGAAAGGACGTAGACAGGGTAAAGGCAATCCATAGGAAGGCAGTTAAAATGGTGCAGGGGTTGCATCAAAAGCTGTATGAGGAGACACTGAGGGATCTCAGCATGAACACCGTGGAAGAGAGGGGAGTGAGAGGGGACATGATAGAGACCTACAGTACAAGAACCTCACAGGGGTGAGCAGAGTGAGGGAGGAGAGTCTTTTTCAAATGACAAACAGTACCAGGACCAGAGGGGATGCAACGGAGTTGGAGGGGAAGGGAGTTTAAGGGAGATGTGAGGAAGTACTACTTCACTGAAAGAGAGGAGAATGCCTGGAACAGACTACCTGAGGAAGTGGTGGAGGCAAAAGCAGTAGGGAGTTTCAAGCATGTGTGGATTCACATAGGGGAATATTAGCAAATTGGTAGGGAGGAGGGAGGATCACCAGAGACCAGTTAGGGTCTGTGGAGACAGACTAGACAGGGATCATCAGGGTAGACTGGGTGAGCCAAGTAGACCTTTTCTGCCAACAAAAACACTGTGATATATGAAATGCATTTGTATTTTTATTTTTAACAATTTTTTGCCAACATTACAACACCACAGCAACTACTTGGAATAAGAGTACATGCCTGTGTGGTCCATGCTCATTACAAGAATTTTATACACACATATCTTGGCATCCTAGGTATCAGATTCCTCCTGTTCCTTGGTTTAATCTTGAAGGTCTCTGGCACCTTCTGCCCCTTCTCTCCCCTTAGCCTCCCCATTCCCTGGCCCCCCAATCCAGGTACCATATTGTTCCCTAAAGCTTTTCCAATCTTAAGCCATCCTTTAGTTAGGGAAACTGCCTCTAATCTCATAAAACCTGATGACGTAGTCATCCCTCACTTGACCTCCAACCCAGTACTCCCGATCATCCCGGGGAGCACAAATTATTTGCCCCAACACCCCTAGAGCCTAACTATGAATACCCAATCCCACCACCTATCCTTACTATGCTCCTTCTATCAAACCTCCAAAATGCTGCTTTATCCATAACAACCTCTCCATGTCCGTAAAGCACCTTAGGCTACAGGCAACATGTCTCATCTGGCTGCTACTGCTCCTCTCAGGAAACATACACCCAAACCCTGGTCCTGTTGGCAGGGGCATTAACCACCACGTGAAATATGGCTCCCTAACTGTTGTATCCATCAACATCTGCAGTTTGCTTGCTAAATTCAACCTGCTGCAAGCCTGGACTGCTCAGCACAAGTCAGATGTCTTATCTGTTGTTGAGACCTGGCTCACCCCTAGAACTGCTGATACTCAAATCCAGCTCAATGGATATGCTTCATTCAGACTGGATCGTACTGGGAAAAGAGGAGGGGGATGTGCCATCTATATTAAGGACCATTTACAAGGTCATGTCCTCCCTCCCATTAACTCAGGAAATAATGTACAAATCCTACCACTTAAAGTTATACTTGGGACTCATGGCAAAGGTATAACTGTCATCTCCATCTATATTCCTCCCAAAAATCAGGCTGAAGGATTCAGAATCCTCCAGGAGCACTTATCGGACTGTTATCGGCAGTCAGAAACACTAGTGCTGGGCGATTTCATTATAAACTGGGAGTCCAGCAGCACTGCTCCTTATAGAGACGCTGTTGCAGCTATAGGCTATGAACAGCTTGTAGCCTCTTCCACACATACCAACTACTGCATTGGGATCAGCACCTTACTGGACTGGGTACTAACGCACTACCCAAAACGCATCTCCAGTACGCAAGTCCTCCCAGATGCAATAAGCGATCATTCCCCCATCCTCTGTGCTTGGTCCAGCAAGCCACCCAAACTCCCCGCAAAGGCTGTCACCTCACGTATTCTTAGGAGGGGCAACTGGGGCCACCGAAAGACCATCTCAGACAACTAAATTGGTTGACCATTTACTCAGCAGATGATGTCAATGCTGCTCTGGATCTGTTCATTAAGACGTACAACACAGCCTGTGATATCTTCGCCCCAGTCACCAAAAGAATGGTCAACGGGTCGCATAAATCTTGGATTACTGCGTCCCTCTTTGCCCAACTCCATGCTTGGGATAATCTCTGGCATAAGACAAAAAATACAGGATCCTCAAGCGATACCCAAAACTATAAAACGGCTTGAAACCAATGCACTGAGGCCATTTGCCAGGCGAAAAAGCAATACGTCAGGGCCGAGCTTGACAACTCTTGGGGCGATGGTTGCAAATTCTGGGACCTCTAATAAATCACCACCTACTCTAATTAACATAAATGGTGAACTATCCCAGGACCCAAAGGCTATTGCAGATACGTTTAACAAGGCCTTCTCTGATCTTAGCGGAGTCCTCCCCCAGACTATGTTAGCCCACCCAGCCCTGTTCAGCATACTTCGTCAGACCCTTCTGCCTCCAGCATCACCCCACCTTCTACTTTCGTGTCATCTCTAAAGCTGAAGCAAAAAAATACCTGCTAAAAGCAATTGGTAAAACCAGGCACAGTGGGGACGGCCTTGACTTGAGGCTTATATCCCTCACCATAGATGAAACAGTGGCACCCCTCACAAAAATAATTAATCTCTTCTTAACAACCGGCTGATTTCCCAAACTCTGGAAATCCGCAGTGGTCACCCCAGTCTTCAAAAATGGTGATAAGACACTCCACTCAAATTACCAGACAATCTCCATACTTTCCCCAGTCTCCAAGGCGTTAGAATAGTTTACTATCAGATAGTCGATCACCTAGATAAACATCAACTCCAGTGTAGGGAGCAGCACAGATTTAAGAAATGGCATAGCACCACGACTGCAATGGTGGAGTTCATGGGGTTCATCCATGATTCCCTAAATCGAGGGCACTTAGTGGGGGCTACCTTTATTGACCTCACTAAGGCTTTCGGTACGATGAACCACGAACTCCTGCTAGCCCAGTTAGATACTGCTACCATATCCGAGACATCAATGGGTTGGTTCAGAAGCTACCTTTCTGATCTGGTCCAACAAGTGAAAATAGGTGACATTGTTTCCACTACACTAAATGTGACTACAGGGGTACCATAGGGTTCCATCCTTGGTCCGCTCTTGTTCAGTCTCTTCCTAAATCACCTCCCACAAGTTTGCCAAGACCGCATTCTCCTATATGCAGATGATGCCGTAATTTTCTCCAGCCATCCGGACATTAGAACTCTTGAACAAAGCATCCGAAATAACGTCACACTAGTTTAGGACTGGTTCATGAGCTCGTGATTACTGCTCAATTATAAGAAAATGAAAACTATGTTGTTCACCTCTACACACAGCAGTTTCAAAGCATCCAAACCTGTCATCCATGACAAACAAGGCAATATCCTAGACATGGTTAATAACTTCAGGTACCTAGGGGTCACACTGGATAGTGCCCTTTCATACTCCCTCCACATTGACCAAGTCGCTAAATCAGTGAGCAGAAAGTTAGGGCAGCTGTACAGGCATAGGCATTGCCTTACAGAAGACGCTCTAAGACTTGCCTTAACAAGATCAGTTTTCTCTGTGGTTGACTATGGTCTTGTTATATACAGTGCGGCCTCAACTACGGCCCTAAAGAGAATCGCCATTACTCTCAATAAAGCCTGTAGGCTATTCCTGGGTGTTCTTCACCTTACCCATACATGTGACCTACAGTCGTGGCCAAAAATATTGACGCCCTTGCACTTTTTCAAATAACTCACAATTCCTCTAAACATAAGTTGAAATTAACAACAGTACAGTATTTGGTCTCCACAATTCTTTATTTCTCTGTTAATATTACAGAACCTTTGTTTTTGATTCAGAATTTAATATATCCTTTTAAGTCACAAAATGAAAAGAAATGGCATTGACAAAATTATTGACACCCTAGACTTAATGTTTGGTAGCACAGCCTTTGGTCAAAATAACTGCAATCAACCGCTTCCTATAGCCATGGATGAGCTTCCTGCACCTCTCTACTGGCAGTTTGGCCCACTCTTCTTGTGCAAACTGCTCCAGTTCTCCCAGATTTGAAGGGTGCCTTCTCCCAACTGCTGTTTTCAGATCTCTCCACAGGTTTTCAATGGGATTTAGATCTGGACTCATTGCTGGCCACTTCAGAACAGTCCAGCGTCTTGTCTTGAACCATTCCTGGGTGCTTTTTTTTGAAGTGTGTTTGGGGTCATTGTCCTGCTGGAAGACCCATTGCCTTCGACGGAGACCCAGCTTTCTGACACTGGGTTCAACATTGCACTCCAAAATGGCCTGGTAATCTCCAGATTTCATGATGCCATGCACACATTCAAGGCAGCCAGTGCCAGAGGCAGCACAGCAACCCCAAAACATCACTGAACCTCCTCCATGTTTGACTGTAGGGAAGGTGTTCTTTTCTTTGAAGGCTTCATTTTGTTTTCTGTAAACATAAAGATGATGTGCTTTACCAAAAAGCTCTAATTTGGTCTCATCTGTCCACAGGACATTCTCCCAGAAGGATTTTGGCTTGTTCAGGTGTGTTTTGGCAAACCCCAGTCGGGCTTTCTTATGTCTCTCTCTCAGCAGTGGGGTCCTCCTGGGCCTCCTACCATATAACCCCCTTTCATTGAGTTGGCGACAGATGGTGTGAGTTGAAACTGTCGTACCTTGTGTATGAAGGTCAGCTTGAATCTGTTTGGCAGTTGATCGAGGTGCTTTCTCCACTATTTGAACAATCCTGCGCTGCAATCTTCGATCAAGTTTTCTCTTGTGGCCACGTCCAGGGAGGTTGGCTACAGTGCCATGGGCCTTAAACATCCTGATAACATTATGTATGGTGGAAACAGGAACATCAAGGTCTCTGGAGATTGATTTGTAGCCTTGAGATTGTCCATGCTTGGCTACAATCTTCTGTCTGACCTCCTCAGACAATTCTCTGGCTGTCTTTCTTTTCTCCATGCTCATGCGGTACACACAGTGACACAAAACAGGAGAATGAGTCCTTTTCTCTATTCAGACTGGTTGAATGAGTGATTTTTATATTGCAGGCACCTGCAACTCACCACAGGTGAGTTCAATTCCAAAGTGAAGGAGAATCACCTGCTTGAAATCTAATTATTTCTAACTGCTTCTAAAAGGTGCCAATAATTTTGTCTGTGCCATTTAAGGATTTCTGTGTGGAATAAGCTAAGACTTAGTAAATTTTTCTGCTTTTTGTGTTTTATTCCACTGCAAACCAAAGAAATACAGTATATATGTGGATACCAAAATATTTTTTAATTTCAACAATTTTCTGAAAGGAATGGTGCATTATTAGAAAAAACTGCAAGGGCGCCAATATTTTTGGCCACGACTGTATTCTCCTGTATGGGTTGTCTTGACCTGGATGACAGAATTAGTTACCAGCTCAGTCTCCTGACTATAAAAGGCTACCCTTTGACATGAGCCCCCCCGCCCCGGGGTCCAGAACATGATTACACGTACTGCACTATCTCGTCTAACAAGAAGAACACTCACTATTTCAAGGTACCATTCCACCGCACCTCCTTAGGCCAAAGGTCTTTTGTATACTGAGCCCCTCACCTGCTAAACTCCCTTCTGAGCAGGCTAATTGCTGAATTCAGAATCGGGCCTTTCAAGTTGATGCTCCGCTCCTGCCCAGTCATCCCCCTGCACTTCCTACCTACGTGCCCCCTGCACTTATCTCTGTCCAATCAGATGCTGTTACCTACCCCAGATGCCTACCTACTACTCTATCCTCCCCCTTGTCTCTCTTATCCATGCTTGCCTTGTCTGCCATCATCCCCCTCTCCTCCATTATCCTCCTCTCCTCCTACCCCTATCCCTATCTTCACTCCCTTGCACCTGCTCCATCCCCCTCCTACTCTGGTCCTAAACTTTCCTCTCCCCCTACTACCTCCCAACTACCTCACCTGGACAGTGGGCCTCAGTCCTGCATGGTCCCCACTCCCCCCCACTCCATTGCCTATTACCTCCCACTAGAGGTCCCTCCATCACCTGTGTAGCGAAACAATCTTCCTTGATCTTCTGTACAACCATTTACATCCTAAAGCCATGTCTGAATCTCATTATCATGCTTGAACCAACTATGTAACATGTTGTGTGACTACGATGGTAACCTGTATGTACCAAGTGTTTGCCTGACTCTCATATTCATGTTTGTACCATCAATGAAACTTGTTATGTAATCCTTATGTACCTATTGATTGCTTACTGTTTGACGTGGAACCTTCACAAATGAGCTTCCAGCTCAAAGGTCTGTAATCTGAGACTTGTATGAATAAATAAATGAAAGCTCTTTGATGCCTTACTGCTTTTGGTAGCAGGTGATATTGAACTTAATCCTGGCCCCATCACAATACCTCCTTTACAACTTTTATTTATTTATTTAAAATTTGGTAACTGGAAAAGGGACATTGAGCAGAGGCTTGTTTCCAGGTATGAACCAGGGAAAGGAGAGATGAAGCAAAACAGCAGTAGACAATAGCAAAACGACATCTGAACAGACAGACGAGCAGTGTGTTACAATAATAGAATAAATAAAGAGAACTTGCATGTAACACAGTTAGGCAAACTGCAGTGAACTTTAGCAGTGCTTAGAATCACAAAAAACTTGTATGGGTTAAAATCAAGACATCAAGGGTAACCAGAAGAAGGGGTAGTAGGAGCAAGTGGGGTTGGAGGTGTGAAGTTTCTGCAGGCATTTGAAGGAGTTAAAGGACAGGGAGCGATGGAGGGAGGAGGGGAGTTTGTTTCAGAGAGAAGCAATGTCTATAGGAGAATGCAGATTGTGCAGCAGAGGAGCGTGGATGAGGAATATCAAAAGTGCGATGGTCCCTAGAGCAGAGGGAGTGGGAGGCAGGGGGATTTAGGATAGGTGTGAGGAGAGGTAGGAGGGAAGGACGTTGAACCAATATTTGGAGATGTATATAGTGCAGTGGGCCTGTCGACGAGATGGCAGAGAAAGGATGGAAAGGGAGGAGTAAAGCGAGCAACGATGTGTGTGTGTGCATGTGTGCGTGCGTGCGTGTGTGTGTATAGGAGAGTTAGATACAAAATGGCAGAAGGAGTTGAGGAGGGTAATGGTATACAGTCTGGTGAGGGAAGTGGAGGGGACAGAGCCATAGACTACATCTGCATATTCGAAGAGAGGGAGCACCATTTTGGTAATCAGCTCCCTCTGGACATGTGGAGATAGGCAGCCTTTGTAACGATAGAGAGCACCAAGCTTGGGACGGAGCTTGGCATGGATGGCATCAATGTGGGCTGAGAAGTCAAGCTTAGTGACAAGCCACACTCCCAGGTGCTTAAATGACTGAATCACTTCAAGTGGAGTGCCATCCAGAGTTGTGAAGACGGGGCAGGACGGTGAGTCTGGCTAGTTTCTGACTGGCACCAAAGGTCACGGAGACTGTCTTTTTAATGTTAACCCTAAGTTGGTTAGAATGGAGCCAGTGGAGGACATTGCTGAAGTCTCGCTAGAGCATGTTCTGTACAGCTGCAGCAGAAAGACCAGAGGTGAAGATGACTGTGTCATCTACATACGTGTGTATGTGTGAGTTGACACAGGTGGGGGGGGGTCATTGAGGAAGACTGAAAAAAAGGAGGGGGTGCAAAGATGGAACCCTGTGGAACCCCAGATTGGATAGGAAGGGGAGGTGGCAGGGAACCACCAAACTGTACCGATTGTAGACAGCCAGTCAGGTAAGAGTTGAGCCAAGCAACAGCAGGGACATAGAGGCCAGCATTTCTCAGCTTGTCCAGGAGAAGCAGGTGGGACACAGTGTTGAAGGCTTTCGCCAGATCAAAGAAAATTGTTGTGGTAATGAGCCTCTGGTCCATCCCAGCGAAGATGGTATCAGTGAGACACCACAGGGAGGAGATTGTGGAATGGTGCTTCCAGAAGTCAGACTGGAAAGGTGATAGGAAGTTAGTAGAGGAGAAGAAATTGAGAAGTCTAGCATGGACCAGTTTCTCTTGTAGTTTAGAGAAGGAGGGGAGGAATGAAATGGGACAATAGTTACCAGGAGAAGATATCACCCCCTTTGTGAAGATGAATAACTCTGGCCATCTTTCAGGACTGGGGAACAGTGTAGAGAGTGAAGGAAAGGTTAAGCAGATGAGTAAGGGTAGCTGCAATTGCAGGAGCTGAGAGGTGTAGTAACTTGGGGTCAAGATCGTCAGGACTGGACTTTGATGAGTTGAGGGAGGAAAGTGCAAATTCCAGGACGGTGACAGGGGGAAGTGGTAACCTGGAGAGGTATGGAGGAGGGGAGGAGTTAGTAGTGGAAGAGGACAGAAGGGCACAGGTTCTGAAAAACTTGTTAAAGAGAGCTGCAACAGAGGCATGGTCAAACACTGGTGAACCATTTTCCACAAGAATGGGAGGGGGCTGACTGGGCAGGGGGGTCAAAAGGGGGAGTGTATAACCATCCAAAATTTAGATGGGGAATTTAGGTTTGACTGGAGGTTGACTTTGAAATACTGTGATTTAGCTGACCGGACAGCCTTAGTGCAACTGTTCCTCAGAGTCCTGTAGAAAATGTGGGCAGAGGAGGAGCAGGATGATTTGTAGTGAGCCCAAACATGGTCCCGGGACTTACAAAAGTCTATGTTATTAGAGGTAATCCTGGGATGATGGGGTGTTTTTAGTCTGAGTTTCCTGAGGGGGATGTGCCTGTTCCAGACAATGAAAAATTTGGAATGAAAAAGAGTAAGGGCAACATTGACCTCTGAGGCAGTGAGGATGTCAGACCAGTAAGTAGCAGTAAGGTCACTCAGTAGAATGTCGATATTTAGTGACTGGAGAGACCTAGCCCAGATATATTTAGGTAACGGGGTGGTGGGGCAGATTTTTCTGATGCAGAAGGTCATACAGTGGTTGTTAAAGGCATCTGGCAAAATATCAACAGCCATGATACAGTGGGGGTGGGATGTTACAACCCAGTCCAATAAGGGATGGTTAGCAGGGTGGGGACTGAGCTGCCAGGAGGCTCTGGAAAGCACCCCCAAAAGTCATCTGTTTAGCTCAGAAACATTTAAAATTGTCTTGGAAACCTTTTTTTTTTTTGCCAGATGTTTGAAAACTAAATGTAATATACTTTAGTATTTTTTTCTTCTGCTGTGTG
The DNA here is from genome assembly GCA_016271365.2 of Neoceratodus forsteri. NCBI lineage: Eukaryota > Metazoa > Chordata > Ceratodontiformes > Ceratodontidae > Neoceratodus > Neoceratodus forsteri. The sequence continues at coordinate 886,630,158 of CM028135.1, read as the reverse complement.
TTAAAGTATGTAGGTTTTTTTTTTTTTTTTTTTAGTTTTTATTCATTTTTATTACTTTGTTTTACTAGGTAAGTGGGCTGAGGCAATGCCATTTTCAGCCACAGCTGGGTACAACACATGTACAACAGTACAGAAAAAAATGAAGTACAACACATACGAACATACGAAATTGCCAGCAGACACTGGCCGTATGGTCTATGTAGTCTGCTCGAGTGTGCAGCACTTCAGCCCATTAGACTGCAGCTGCCCCCCCTCCCATTAACTTCCCTCCCCCAACTGCCCCCGCCGGTGTGTACTTTCCCCTTGAACTTGTCCCACCCCCTCTTGAAGCACTCCACAGTCTGCACTGATACGAGTTGCTCAGGCGGTGCATTCCACCCTGTTACCACTCTTTCAGTGAAGTAGTGCCTCCTCCTTTCCCTCCTGAATCTGCCCCCTTTAACTTTAGGGAGTGCCCTCTGGTATTTCTTCTGTTCTGGAGAGTGAGCCCACCCTGGAAGCTGACTTTGTTCATCCCCTTCAGGTACTTGAAGGTCTCGATCATGTCCCCTCTCTCTCTCTCTCTCTTCTATTCTCCAGGGTATACATGTTGAACTCTTTTAGTCTTTCCTCGTAAGTTCTATCCCCCAACCCCTGGAACATCTTTGTTGCTGTTCGCTGCACTGCCTCCAGTAGTTTCATATCCCTTTTCAAGTACGGGTGCCAGAACTGCACGCGGTATTCCAAGTGCGGCCTCACCAGGGACCTGTACCGGGGCAATATGACTTCACTATATCTGGATGTAATCCCCCTTGCTATGCACCCTAGCATCCTGTTAGCCTTAGCCGCTGCCTTCCTACACTGGGCCGAGTGGTTTAATTCCCCGGTCACCAGCACCCCCAGATCCTTCTCCTCATTGGATGTGGACAGTTTGATACCATCCATCACCTTGCACCTCTTGGCATTGAACCCAAGCTACCAGGTGTGCGACCACTCCTCGAGTCTTGCCAAGTCCTCATGCAGTAATTTGCCACCCTCCTCCCCATCCACCTCAACACAGATCTTGGTGCCATCGGTGAAGAGGCTGATCTTATTCTTGATCCCAACCGCTATGTCTGCAATGAAAATGTTAAACAGGACTGGTCCCAGTACTGATTCCTGTGGGACACCACTTGTCACTGCCCTGGGCTCTGATGCTTCTCCCCCCACAACTACCCTCTGCTGCCTGTCCCTCAGCCAGTTTTCTACCCATTGGGCTAGCTTCCACCCTATACCAAGACTCCTCAGCTTGCAGGACAACCTTCCATGTGGCACTGAATTGGAGGCCTTGCTGAAATCCAGATAGACTACATCTACCGCATGGCCCTTGTCCAGCGCCCTTGTGACCCAGTCAAAAAAATCAACCAAGTTTGTCTGACAGGATCTGTCAGCAACGAACCCGTGCTGTCTGTCATCTTGCAGATCATTATCCACAAGAAACTGCACCAGCCTTTCTTTCAGGATAGATTCCATCAGTTTCCCCACAGTTGCGGTGAGTCTGTAGTTCCCTGGTTCATCCTTGGGCCCACTTTCATGGAGAGGTACCACATATACCTCCCTCCAATCTCTGGGCACACATCCCGTATTTAGTGAGGTGTTGAACAGATCCGCCAGTGGCTGTGCCAGGACCTCTGCCAACTCCCCCAGCACCCTGGGATGTACCCCATCTGGCCCAGGTGCCTTGTCTACCCTCAGGGACCTAAGGCCCTCTGGCAACCTTTCCACTGTGATGACCCCATCTGTGGTCATCTCAGCCCCCATGCCTGTACCCCCTTTCCCTGCAGGAATGGGCCCATCCCTCTCCCTTGTGAACACTGAACAGAAGTGCTCATTAAGTACTTCTGCCTTCTCAGCCCCCTTGTCTACCCACCCACTGCTTTTTCTGATCCTATTTGATCGTTGCACTTCCTCTTGACATGAACAGTACAGAACACAGGATTAGTTAAATGTAAATCATCGTACAAATACTAATATGTCGGGCATACATCTTAATTGTCCTGGCAAGTGTGCATACACCTTTGATTTGAAGAATTTTAAGGATATGTAGTATGTATGTCTAAATGTTGTTTTATTGATTTTGTTTTTGTCTGTCTGTTCAGTGCCTGGAGCCTGGGAAATCAACTTTAAAAATAAAACTATCTACCTGTCCAACTAAAAGTCCATCAGCAGATCTTTGAGTCTGATAGGCAGCCAAGATGAGTTAAGCATACGGTGAATACTTCAGTTTTAGCAAAATACCCTCTCATACAATAATTAGCCAAAGCATTTATCTCAGCTGGAATCCAATTTGAGCAGACACACCACTTCGTAAAGAGAGACCAGGTAATTTTTTGTTTCATGGGACGTTCCCATGGCTCCTGGGGTTTGTTCAGACATAAGAAGGTGTGTCTGATACTTTCTGCCTTCTCAGCACTTAGTAAACACTTGCTCTTGGACACTAGATGACTCAGTTAACAGAAAGAACTACACAAAGTGTGCTGCTTAATCTGATGATTTTATACAATTAAAGGATTTGCTCCCCTTCCTTCAGCTGTAATCTTAGTACCACTGAATTGTCTACTGACACTGCAGGAAACAGTTCAGACTCAGAAAGACCTAACTAGAAAGGTTTCAGGGTTTAGTTTGAACATGGGCAATTAAGCTTTAAGAATCAGGATATTAGAACGAGCAAATAGCTTTTAAACATTGGAGAATGTTTGGCAGGAGAAATATGTACTTTCAAAAAGGTAAGTAGACCATCACAATCTGCAATAAACAGAAAACTATTCGCTGTTTCTCTTGCCACGTGATATAAGCCTTTTTGTTCACAGCTTGAGATCGTCAGTTCTGCTAAGTCATTCACTTAAGGTTAAATAGGTGCTGGAAGTTATTTGTCTGCTTTAATGCCACTGTTAAAATGATAGACCTTAGGGTAACATATACAGAATCTGACGGCAGAAAAGGATCGTACCGGCCCATCCAGTCTGCCCTTTTCATTCTCTATAGTCCAGTTTTGGATTTAGTTCCTTACACATAAATATTCTGTCATTCAAACTATATAACATGTTTAATACGAAGTAAACAGTAAATTGGATTTTGTACTGCTTTAGTTCTTAACATCAGACGCATCATTTGAAAGGCTGAATTGTAATGATTGCTATGAAGGGGTACTTTTTTTTCTGTTTATGCACACCCTACTCCTGCTTTCCAAGGGCTATCATCTTTTCAGCTTAGCCCCAGCCACATCACCTTGGTATTTCCTAGGACATAGCCGGAGTTCTTCCCACGTTCCCCCAGAACTGTACCCCTCTGGCAAGGGCAGTGGGCCCCCCCCTTCCATCTGCCACAGATGGATCCAGTGTGGTAGATCACACCTAAGTAGCCAGGTGCAGGACCTACAAGCTGGTCAGTGTCATACGGCCACGTGGGCTATTTTTCCAGCTTACCTCACTCCTGTTCCTGGCATGCCAAGCATGGAGCCACACAAGCGTGCATCATGCAGTGCCTGCCAGTATCCCACCCCCCGCTACTCTAGCTGCACGGCCACATGTGGTCACCAGGTCGCAATATAGCAGCATGGCTGGCTGCCCTTCCTTCCCCAGAGAACAGCCTCTGGGATGCTCGACGCTCCTCTCTCCGGCCGGCCCCTTGGGGCCCAAGCTTGTTCCTGAACTCAGGTCGCTGGTGTGAGGTAAGGCATGAGGGACCTCAGCCCTCTGCACCACTTGACTGGCTGTAAAAGGATAAGTTAGTAAAGGTACTGTTGATTTTAAGGGTGAATGTCCTTACCGTGATGTATGTTCCCTGCATTCTTTTTCAGTATCACATTTCCAGAAATGCATATCTTAGGAAACCTGTGAATTGGTTCAGGTACAACCCTTGATCGGCGATTATTTCATCTGTCCGTAAACAGAACTGCACATGTTCATAAGATAAATGTCCATTGTAGCCTTGGTCTAGAGGTTGTCATTTTGCCAAAATATGACCAGCAAAGGTTTTGACCATTTTACCAATTGAGTGTATCACCTCTTCCTCTGTGTCTTTCACATTTATTTTTAGTATTACAAACTGATGAATTTCTTTATCTTTTAAATACCTTAACACTGGTCTGCTCTACATAGAAACATAGAAACTGATGGCAGATAAGGACCACTTGGCCCACCTAGTCTGCCCATTTTCCCTACCTTCTATAACACTGCAGACCCCACTTGATCTCTGGTTTTACCCCCATTTCCCTACCTCTAGTGTTCCCTTATGTCTATCTTGTGCATTCTTGAACCCCGTTACCATTTTTGCCCCTACCACCTCTGCTGGGAGGCTGTTTCAGGCATCCACCACTCTTTCTGTGAAGAAGTACTTCCTTACATCTCCCCTGAGTCTCCCCCTCAGCTTCGTAGCATGCCCCCTTGTTCTTGAGCATCTTTTTTTCTGAAAAATACTTCCCTCCTGAACTTTATACCTGTGAGGTACTTGAATGTTTCTGTCACATCCCCCCATCTCATTCCTTTCCTCCAGTGTGCATGTATTGAAGTCCTTCGTTCTCTCCAGTCTCCTCATAGGGCTTGTGATGCAGACCCTGCACCATTGTGGTTGTCCTCCTCTTGACTACCTCTACTCTGTCTATGTCCTTCCAGAGATGTGGTCTCCAGAACTGGACACAGTACTCTAGATTAGGTTTCACCAGTGATCTATATATTGTTAACATCACCTCTCTCTTTCTGCTGGTGATTCCCCTCCCTATGCATCCTAGCATCCTACTGGCTCTTCCCACTGCCTTGTCACACTGTCTGGCCACCTTTAGATCATCAGATGTGATTACTCCCAGGTCCCTTTCCTGTTTGGTGGTGATAAATCCCCCCATTTTGTACTCTGCCCCTTGGTTTATGTGCCCCAAGTGCAAGATTTTGAACTTCTTTGCATTGAAACCTAGTTGCCACACCTTGTCCACTCCTCTAACTTTCCTTGATCACTATTCATTTTTTCCACCACCCCTAGTAGTGTCTACCCATTACAGATTTTAGTGTCATCTGCAAGGAGGCAAGCCTTCCCTTCTAGCTCCTCAGTAATGTCACTAATAAAGACATTAAAGAGAACCAGTCTCAGTACTGATCTGTGTTGCACCCTGCTTGTTACCCTCCCTTCCTCAGAGTGAACTCAGTTTACCTCTCCTCTACTACCCTCCTTATCCAGTTACAGTCTGTCAAAAAAATAAATCAGAATGTTCTTTACTTTTCAAGTTATTGGGCCCAGCATTTAAGAGGTGTCAGGAATCCACAGTGACACTAGATTCCTGTAGAAAATTGAACTCCACTCATGCAGGGGATGACGGAGGAGTCCCCATCCCTTGTGTAAGCAGCCAAATGAGCCCATCCAGCTGGGCTGCCTAAAACTACCTGCTTTTGGGGTCACATGGTTGTTATACAGTATTTAAACCTCAACTCAGGGCTCTGTAAATGACCCTCCGAATCTGTAACCTGACTTGTTTCACTACAGTGACCCAGGTTCCTTTAAGACACTAGAGATGGTAACAGGCCAATGTAAATACACTGTACTGTGACCTATGTATAATATGTTTAAATGTAATGTTTGTGCTTTTGTACTGACGTGGAGCCTTTGCAAAGGAGTCAGTGACTCAAAGGATTGTAATTCCGATTTTTCCTATAAATAAATAAATAAATAAAATAAAATATTGATCCCCTATCTCATGCTAGACTATGATTACTGTTAATATACTCTATTTTGTTTTTTTGGGGGGGAGGAGGGACACAAGCTTGCTCATGGCTTAGCACTAAACCATCTAAGGCCACAGATCAGGGCTAGCAGAAGCCCTCTGTGGGCCCTACAAAAAGGATTTTGAATACATGCATGTTTTTCACACTGTCATTGCCCAGCCCAACCAACCAACCTTCATGGGAGGCAACTTCCACAGTGCTGTGGATAGGTTTAAAAATCTGAGAGTCATAGTGGATGACAAGTTGTCTCTTGAAGCTCAGGTATCAGCTGTCATCCACTGTGGATACTTCCATATCAGAAATATTGCCTGACTGAAGCCTTGTCTTAAACCTAAGGACCTGTTGACTGTGATTTATGCCTTTGTGACTACACATCTTGAGTACTGCAACAGTCTCTGTCAAGAGCCTTCTGGCGGTTTGGTGTGCCATCTCCAGCTTGTGCAGAATGCCACAGCCAGGCCGATATGAGGCACAAGAACTTTCCATCATATCATGCCTGTGTTACGGAGTCTGCATTGGGTTTTGGTTATTGGCATACAACCTTCAAGATCTGCTTGATGATCTTCAAGTCTGTATGATCTGGGTCCTTGTTGCATTAACCTGTACACTCCATAACACCCACTCAGCTTCACTCGGCACAATTTGATAGAGATTCCCTGAGCCTGCCTTAAATTCTCTGGCGATAGAGCATTTGTTGCAATGGCTCCTCGGATGTGGACTCCTTTACCTTCTTACCTCTGAAATATCTCCAAGGTGGGGGGTTAAAATGTATTTGAAAACCTATTTACTTACCTGGCATATTATGATTGCTGTTAAGAGTTTGTTTTTATTGGTCTTTTTGAATACTGCACTGACTATTACATTCTACTGTTTATGAGTTTGTAACATCTCCATGTTTTTATGTGCTTCACCCTGAATCTCCGGGATAGGGTGCTTAACAAATACATATTGACTTACTGTTTGTCACTCCTGTGAGCCTCTGACACCATTAGAAAAACCTGAAAAAAAAATGAGATTTAAACACAGTTCAGTTTATATTTCATATATTTTCTATAATTATTTCCCTGTTTTCTTTATTGCTGAGGGTAGTTGTATGAAAGAGGATTGCTGTCTCTTAAACCTTATCTGCTCTTTCTGCTTTCTTACGTCTGACATCATAATCCCCAATTTATGGCACCATAATTATCTCCACAACAACAGATTGTGATGTCATAAACAGAACTGTGATGTCAGGTGTAGGCAAGCAGCCAGAACAGATAGGGCAGCAATCCTGTTTGTATGCAAATGTCTCTAGTAAAAAAGAAGTAAGGGAAAGAATTACAGAAAAAAATATTAACTATAAGTTGACTGGTGCTAAATATTACATTTTTTCAAAGTTGTCACAATGGTGTCAAGAGCTGTTTAAAGACTTCATTGTTTCCTGGTAATCCAAAGGTTGCCAAGGTTGATAAACACCCCCCCCCCCCACCTTGTGGCTGAAACACACTCACACCAAGTGGACTTTACACACTTACCCCTCCTCACACAAGACACTCATGTTGCTCACATCAGTGCAGTTGGAATATGATTCATGTGCACAGGGCCATTTTGTACATACTGTATGCAGTAGCTTATTGGACTTCTTGGGTTGACTGTTTAGCCACTAAGCAGTCCAAAAGTCAGTATGTTAGCAGTACAGTTACATGTTATTTTTAAAGCAATTTTCCAGGATTAAGGAACACATTTTCAAATATACATATAACATTGATTTCCTCCTCCCTCCCTCCCCGTCCCTCTCTATCGGTATGAAACCTTCCTTCTGTCTTTGACTCAGGCACAATCCAGTTATCTGCCTATGTTGTTAGTTGTACAATTCTCCTTTTTAAACAAGCGTCCTCATGTTATGTTACTGTTACCTAGTGAAACGTTAGGCTTTGTTTTGACTCTGCACCCTGTACGTGCTTAGATTGTGTAACTATTGTTAGAATTTACGCCCGGAGACAGTTTTCAATTGTTTCTTGCTGTATCTGTGGACCATATCTGTATTCTTGTTTGTGTCATACTTGACATGGAACCTATGAAAGAGCTTTCTGCTCAAAGGTGTTAATCCAAGATCTCAATAGTAAAAATAAATAAAAAAAACAGACATTGTAAACTGAAATTATATCCCTTTTCTGTATTTCTCTCACCTTGTTCTTATATTACTGAGTACATTTGCATGAAAACAGGATCTTTATCCCCCAGACCCAACCTCGCCTTCCTGCTTTCTTCTCTGCTATAGTCATTACTCTGTTTGTGACATCACCATTTATCTGTTTTTGTTGAGAAAATGATCATGATGTGAGAAGCAGGGCAGGATGACCTAAGAAAAGGAAAAACCTGACAGAGCAGATGATGTCTGCAGCACAAAGATCCAGTTTTGTTTTTAGTTTTTTTTATCACAACTTTATTTCAAACAACATGAAGTCTTGCTATATTATGACATATGCAGTGAGTCCCAACCTTCAAACTGCTCCGGAGGTGAAAGAGTTAACTTTCCATGCCAGGCATGGAACGCTGAGCTCAAGCTCGGTTGAAAACTCTGTCTGTTGTTCTTCAAACTCAAACTGTCAGATTCTTTACTCCGCCTCACTGAACAGTCGCTCCGGAGATTTTCTCCTTCTGCTCGGTTCATTTTGTCGGTTAAAGTATTATTTTCTCGGTTTTTTGACCGAATTTAAACCGCAACCGGTCGGTTCAAGCTCTGTCTGTGGTATTGTAAGTACTAAATAGCTTTTACATTTAATTCTTCTGTGTGGAACTTGTAAACAGTTATCGGTTCAGTTTGAACCGATCAGGTTGTTTAGAAATATATTAATCTGTCTTGTAGAGTGTGGTTACCGGTTCTTATCGGTTCTAAAAAAAACGGATTTTATTACGGTTTTTTCCACGACCCGTGACACGGTTGGGAACCGATAAGAGGGTCTTGCTTGGTGGATTGCCATAAACGGGCAAGTTTGGTTAGGACTGGCACTATGTCTGAGAAACCCAAAAGGAAAACCGGGCCCACTGGGTTTCAACACTGCAATGTCTGTGGGGAAGCCTTTTCCAAGGCTGACCCCCAGACCACCTGTGTTTATTATCTGGGGTTTGACCACCTCAATGCAGACTGCCAGATTTGCAAAAAATTTCCTGCAGCTACCCTGGATAAGAGAGTTGGTAGGCTCAGGGAAAGGGAGGCCAAGAAGTCCGCTGTCCCGGATGGCCAGCCCGGTTCGGTTTCAACCGAACTGGAGGGAGTGCCCTCTGACCAGGCGAGACTTCCTCGGGCCAAAGGAGAGCCGACTCGGAGGAGTCGGTTCCAGCAAAAAGGACAAGAAAATCAACTGGTGTGGAGCCAAAACTTTGCTCTCCAACCGCTGAAGAAATAGCCAAAGCGATTAAAATTGTCCAGTTGCTTTCCCCAGTTCCGACCGAACCGGCACCATCAGGTAAGCATACGGTTCAGCCGGTTCCACCGGTTCAAGAGTATGAGTTAGAGAAATTTTATGAACCGGAGGAGGGGGAAGAGGAGTATGAGGAGAGTGAATGTGGATTTGAAAGTCTGGATGTGCCCATTGAACCAGACATCTCCCCAGACAGACCTTCAGGAGTGTCTCCTCCTAGGCTTTCTGAGTCCCCTTCTCATTTTATTTTTTATAAAAAAGTGGCTGAAACCCTCCAGCTCCCTATGGAGGAAGCTGTGGATGATCAAGAGGAATCTGACTATGTGGAAATGATGGATATCCCAGAGTCCTGGAGACTGTCTATTCCTTTGCATAAATCTTTTGGAAACAGACAGTAAAATTCTAAAACTCCTCACTATACCTCCTGTTGATAAGAGAATGGATAAGAGGTACACATTGTCAGGCTCTGATCGGGTTCCTTACACAACACGCAGCCATGTTGAGGTAGTGCAGGCTGCAGCCTGTGACAAGGCAAATATTCCCTTGGCCTCACACCCCCCTGACAAGGACTCCAGGAGGATTGATGCCATGGCAAAGAAACAGTACATGGCATCATCCTTGGGACTCAGACAGGCAAATTATATGGCTTATGTTGCTAGATACCAGAAATCCAGATGGGATACTGTTATGGCTCTAGCAAAACAGGTCCCTAGCCAGCTTGCCAAGGAGCTGGAGCAGGTGGCTGCTGATGGTATTGGGGCATCTAAGGTGCAATTCCATGTTTCAGTGGACTCTAATGATGTGTCATCAAGAGTCATGGCTACATCTGTGGCACTTCGCAGAATGGCTTGGCTCAGATGTACTAGCCTGTCACAGGATACCCAGACTAAGGCCATGGATTTTCCTGTTGTGGGTAATTCTCTGTTTGGGGAGCAGACAGAGAATTACATAGAAAAATGGATGAGTATGGGACCACCTATAGGAGTGCACAGGCCAAGGAAGGCAAGCCACTCCTCAAAGGCAGCCTCTCTCCAGGGGGAGGGGCAGGCCTTTCATAGGCCTTTTACCAAGCCCAGGCTTCCTCTTCAGCTTATGCCCAGAGGGGTTCCTTAGAGGAGAGGCAGACGGGTACAAGCAGACCTGCTTCCACCCCTCAGCCAAAGCCCCTGCCAAGCAGGCACCCTGATGGGGTGGCCAGGCCGATTCTCCACTACCTGTAGGGGCAGGCTGGCTTACTTTGTCCAGGACTGGAAGTCTCTCACATCAGACAAGTGGGTCCTGGAAGTAGTAAGCCAGGGACTGGTTCTCAGCTTCAAAAATTTCCAAAGATGAGAACCAGATCTTTCCACCTGCAAATCCATCAGAGGCACTTGCCCTAGAGGCAGAAGTCTCTCACCCTCCTGGCTCTCAGAGCCATGGAAAGGGTTCCACCCTACACCAGGGCAAAGGATTGTACTCCAGGTACTTCCTTACCCCAAAAGACAGGAGAATGGCCCATCCTGGATCTCAGATACTAAACAAGCACCTTTTAAAACCAAAATTCAAAATGGTGACTCTGGGAATTATTCTGCCCTCTCTAAGGCCAGGGACTGGCTAGCGTCCCTGGACCTCAAGGATGCCTACTTCCATATTCTCATCAGAAGCTCCCATCGAAAGTACCTCAGGTTCGAGCTGCCCTCGGGCCATTACCAGTTCAGAGCAATGCCCTTTGGCCTCACCTCTGCTCCAAGGGTATTCACAAAATGCCTGGCAGTAGCAGTTGCCCACCTAAGAAGGCAAAAAATTGCCATCTTCCCTTACCTGGATGACTGGCTCATAGTAGGCCAGTCTCCAGACCAAGTCAAGTTACATCTTCAGATAACTCAGCAACTGCTTACCTCTAGGTTTCTTTCTGAATCTTCCAAAGTCAGTTCTAGAGCCTGTCCAGCTCCTCACCTTCATAGGCGCAGAACTGAACACAGAGGAAGCCAGAGCCTTCCTGCCTTTGGACAGGGCAAGGACCCTGGTCTCTCTGGCTCTCATTCACCCTGCAGGTCTCTCAACCAGCAAGGCATTTCTACAGCTCCTAGGGCACATGGCTGCTTCTACAGCAGTAGTGCAAGGAGCCAGATTTCAGATGAGGGACATCCAGTTCCATTTGAGAGCCTTTTGGTCTCAAAGAAAGGACCCTCTAACCAAATTGATCCCAGTGACTCGAACCCTGATCCAAGCCCTACAGTGGTGGCAGGATCAGAGCAATCTGAGACAGGTGGTTCCCCTTTGTCACTCAGTCTCACTCTTTAATCCTTACTACAGATGCATCCCTCTTGCGGTGGGGAGCTCACATGGGCGACCTCACTACCCAGGGACTGTGGTCCTCTCAGGAATCCCTGCTCCACATCAACCTGTTGGAGCTCAGAGCAGTTTTTCTAGCACTTCAAGTTTTTTCCAAATCTGTTCAGAACAAAGTTGTACAGGTCAGAACAGACAACACCACTACAGTGTGGTACATCAACAAGCAAGGAGGCACTCGGTCTACGGCCTTGTGCACCGAAGCAATGAAGTTGTGGTCTCTGGCTTATTCCCTGAACACCTCCCTTATGGCAGTTCACCTCCCAGGCAAGGACAATGTCCTGGCAGATGCTCTCAGCAGGATTTCCCAGGGCCATCACGAGTGGTCACTGGATCCCCTGGTCCTGGAGGTAAGATTTGCCAGGTGGGGCACCCCACAGATAGATCTTTTTGCAGCCCCAGACAATCACCAACGTCCCTTTTTGCTGCAGGCCCCCAGTGTTGGGCTCAGTCCCTCTGGATGCTTTAGTTCTCAATTGGGAAGGGAAGTTTCTCTATGCTTTCCCCTTCCTCTCCTGTTCAAAGTGTTAGTCAAAATCAGATCTCAATCTTGCAAAGTGATTCTGATTGCTCCAGATTGGGCCAGACAACCCTGGTGTCCACTCCTACTGCCCTTAGCAGTCCATCTTCCCCTGTGTCTTCCCAGGAATCACAATCTGTTAATCTGTGCTCAGGGAAGGGTTTGGTACCCGAACCTCAAATCTCTCAATCTCAAGGCCTGGCTCTTGAAGAGTTAGAATTTGCTGATCTACACCTCTCCCAAGGTGTATTGGATATATTGAAGGCTTCTAGGAAGCCTTCCCCCAGGGCTACTTACAATTGCAAATGAAAGAGGTTTTCCATATGGTGCTCTGGGAAGCATATTTCCCCAGAATCTGCTGATTTACCCACAGTCCTGGATTATATGGTCCATTTGAACACTTTGGGGCTCAGACCAGGTACCCTAAAGGTGCATTTGGCAGCTGTGTCTGCTTTCATTTCAGCATGTAAACCCTCTTCTCTTTCAGCTCATCCTGTATTCTCTAAGTTTTTTAAGGGATTGCTTCACACCAACCCTCCATTCAGGGACCCTGCTCCTGCCTGGGATCTTAATGTTTGCATTGCTCAGCTTATGCAACCTCCCTTTGAGCCCTTGTCTTCAGCAGACCTCAAGTATTTGACTTGGAAGACTGTGTTTCTGGTAGCCATCACTTCTGCCAGACGCATAAGTGAATTACAAGCTTTGTCAGTGAAGCCTGATTTTATCTCCTTTCATAGAGACAAGGTGGTCCTCAGGACTAACAGGTGGTTTCAGATTTCCACCTTAATCAATTTCTCTTCCAGTGTACTTCACTGACCATTCCTCCTTTGGCGAGAGGAGGCTGCACAGCTTAGATGTGAAGAGAACCCTTAGTTACTACATTGAGCGTACCAAGGGTCACAGGTTTGACTCCCTCCAACTGTTTCTCACTTATGGTGAGGTTGGTAAAGGGAAACCTGCCACTGAAAGATCCATTGCCAGGTGGATTGTCTCTTGTATCCAATTCTGTTATGAAAAGCTGGGTAGGTTCCTCCCTCAGGCCTGAGGGCTCACTCTACTAGAGATACAGCTGCTTCCTGGCTGCTGCCAGGGACATCCCATTCTAGAGATTTGTCAAGCAGCTGCCTGGAAAACAGTTCACACTTTTACCAAGCATTACTCTCTGACACCCAGGCTAGGAGTGATGCTCGGTTTGGCAGCTGTGCTTCAGAGCCTATTTCCTAAGTAGGTTCTTTCTCCTCCATGGAGGTATTGTTGCGTAGTTCAGATATGTCATAATATAGCCAGACTTCATGTTGTTTGAAGAAAAATTACTCACCTTAGTAATGTTGTTTCTTCTAATGGAGTCTTGCTATATTATGACCTCCCCCCCTGCCTGCCCCTCTCAGAACCTCTGTTTTTGGGATGTGGGTGGGCAGTGCAGTGTTGGCACTTAGTAGATGCCCACCTTGTTTTCACCCCTCCTTTTTGGGGTGACTGGTGTTGTGTTTTTCATTTTTTGGGTCTCCTGACTTGAGTCTTTGTTTTGGGACCAAAAAATGTGTTGTTATATTTAGTAGCCAGTTGGCTAGTGTAGGTTTACAGCTTCCACACAGGACCTTAGTGAGTTTTAGCTCGTAAAGATCTGACAGTTTGAGTTTGAAGAACAACAGACAGAGTTTTCAACCGAGCTCGAGCTCAGGTTCCATACCTGGCATGGAAAGTTAACTCTTTCACCTCCGGAGCAGTTCAAGGTTGGGACTCACTGCATATGTCATAATATAGCAAGACTCCATTAGAAGAAACAACATTACTAAGGTGAGTAATTTTTTTGCTCTTCTCACCACTGCCCTTTCAGCCTGGACTGACCGCCCTTCCCCCAGCTCCGACATCTGGAATTACCAGGGCTTACCTTATGCCCGGCCCAGGTGCAGTGCCTGCGGGGAATCGGGCATCATCCTACCACCAGTAAGTATTTTCTTCCTCCATTTTTACCCAGGGCCCCAAGAGTAGTCGCATGCACGTGGAGGCGCACATGCATACTACAGCCCCAGTCATGACCCCTTCTGCCCTCCTGTTGACCCAACAAAAAATGCACTCTCTAACCTGTACTGCCTTCTGGCCTCCACCAGGAGGCAGACAATAGCCGAGGGGTGTCACCTTCCCTCCCAGGAGAGGAGAGCTGCCTTTTGGCAGCTCCGTCCAGCTCTGCCTCCCCCAAACCTCGCCGACCTCCGACGGCCCTTGCTCATTCCCAAACCTGGGTCGTCGGCGTGGCGCAAGGTAAGGCTTCCAGTACCTTAGCCCTCAGCACCACCGGGCCAGCTAAAAGATCAATTTTTTTTATGCAGCTGTCCTCCATAATAAAGAATGGGGGCCGGGAAATAAATACTGACAATAATAGAAACAAAGCTGAATAAAATTTGAATATTTTATGTAAAAATATTTTTAGTGTATACAGGAACCTACAGTAGCTAAGCAGTCTTATGGCCTGTTAGGAAACAAAATACCAATTTCTAGTTATCTTTACCATTTGCGGTTATGTTGATTACATCAGTAGGAGTATAGTTCTGAAGAATGCACAATAGAAGCCAAGGAAATATAAAGTGACATTATCAATATCTCATCTATGCTGGTCTGTTAACAGTGCAGTAGCGCTACCGCTCGCTATATCGATGACCCAGTTTTGGGAACGAGCACGGAGCATAGGACAGTCAGCCAGGGTAGGAGATTTGAATATCCAACAGACAGCTCACCTTCTCCAAGATGGGAAGGTGCAGGACTCTGGCAATAGAGTGCCTCTTGGTGGCAGTCTGACGCTGATAAGCATGGAGTCCCAGCATAAGATGGAATTAATGAGACGTGGCGGACATCGGCTCATCATGCACAGGAGCGTATGTGACACTCCATGACATCACTGTATATCCGCTCCCTCCAGGGACAACTGAAAATGTGGAAATGAGTGTGCCGCTAGCTGGGTAGATGATGCTTCTCCCTGTCCACCATGTTCAACTCGGGACTCTGACCACCTGCATCCTGAGAATCCTGGCCTTCACCTTCACGTGCAGCTTACCAGTTTTAGTGGGGAAGTCCCTGAAGACACTGAACAGCACCCTGACTCCAGGGGAAAATCTGAGGGGGGCCAGGCTTGCAGGTGAGATGTGGTGGATCAGGGTTTCACAAGTGGTTGTCTCAGACGGATGGGATTAGTGTGTTTGAGTGAGGTGGAAAGAGGTCCTAGCTGATAGGACCCAGAGGATAATTAGAGTTTAGAAAAAGAAATCTCATCTACGCTCACGCTGGCCCAAAGGCATGGCAGGCTGTTTCACCCCCTGCTGTATTGACAGTCCAGGTTTGGGAATGGGTTTGGGTCACTCGAAGTCTGGCCAGATGGGGAAGGAGGGAGGATTGAGTGTCCAAAGGACAGCTCTCCTCCCACGTGGAGAGAGAGAGAACGCATGTCCCGCAGGTTGGCTGCTACCTGTAGGAATCCAGGATGTAATGCTACCGGACCACAAGAAGGGGAGGGGTGCACCATGCCCAGACACCAGGAGCATCTCTGTGGTGAAGAACATGCACATTGCACAGATCTGGGCTCCGTGGGTGAAAATGGAGGGGAAAACCTCCAACCATAGTGCAGTGACAGCCTGGTCCATCGCAGGCCCTGCACCAATGACTAGGCTCCTCCAGTAGGTCCTGTAGCAGAGGATACCATGGAGAAGGTAAGCCCAGAGAAGTCAGTTGAGAAGGCCAGGAGGACAGGTCTAGATTAGGTCTGATTGGAGTGCCTGAAAGAGATAAACAATTGGATAAAAATAATAATAAATAAATAAAAGTCTCCTCTATGTTTTAGGCCCAAACTGCAAAATTATGCAAACTGTTGTACATTTTTATAACTCCTGCTAAAATATAACTGTACTGTTAATGTTTTAACAAAAAAAAAAAAAACAAGCATAGAAAGTGCAGTCAGCAGCAACCTGTGTTTAGGCTGCCAAGTTACAGATCTGAATTACGTCATGTAGAATTTTCCAACAAACTGCTATTCTCTGACATTTAAAATCCTTTATTTTGATGTCCTTGAAGGTGATAAATATGATTGCAGTTTTATCTGTTTTCATTGTAAATGAAATAGAGTTCAAACTGTTCGCTGTCTATCAATAGCTGGATTGCTGCCATACACTAATGCAGGCTCCCGACTGTGAGCCCCATGAAGAATTACACTTTGATTCGCCAGACTGTGTTAAATAGTCCAGTTAGTGGGACTGGAAAGATCTCTTTTGAAAAAAAAAAAAAAGAAGAAATAAAAATGCACCCAGTAGTCTGGTTTAACTTTACATTTTTCTAATAATGTTTTTTTTCCATTGCCAAGCCAAATTACATTTTCCTTAATATAGTAGTTCATTTTTATGAAAGCATTTTGCATGCCCTGTATGTGTTCTGGTTCAGAAATGAAAAGAAAGAAAGAAAAAAAAGAGTCTAGTTATTGTAAAAAAGATATTGCAAAATACTAAACGTTAAGTGTCAAATAAATGGCAACTAGTTTGGGAGAACTCCTACATGCCGAAATTGATTTCTGTATTTTCCCAGGTGCGTTGGGCTTTCAGAGACATGTTTACAGGTCATTAGGCAGCATGAAAGTAGCATTACACATGGACGTCTCTGCTGAGTCTCTTTTCCTGATCAAGAAGTCTAACTTCAAACAGTTGAGGTCCGCTGTTTGTAAATAAAGTTCTTTGTGTGGAAACAGTTTGCAACTTTTATATGCTCTACTAATCTAATGCCAAAGGAGGGAGGCTGCATCACTGTTCAAGTCCACGTACCAACCATTACATAGAAAGATAGAAACATAGACTTTGATGGCAGATAAGGACCGCTTGGCCCACCTAGTCTGCCCATTTCCCTACCTACAGGATAAGCTGCAGATCCTATTTAACCAACAGCCTATTTCTTCTTACCCCAACAAGAATTGCCTTATGTCTGTCCCATGTATTCTTGATTTCTCCCACAGTTTTAGACCGCACAACCTCCTCAGGAAGGCTGTTCCATGCATCCACCACCCTCTCTGTGAAAAAATACTTCCTCACATTGCCCCTGAGCCATCTCCCCTCTATCTTCAAATTGTGTCCCCTTGTTCTTGCGCATCTCTTTTTCTAAAAGATGCTACCATCTTGGACTTTGTTGATTCCACTCAGGTACTTAAACATTTCTATCATGTCCCCCCTCTCCCTCCTTTACTCAAGGGTATACATATTAAGCTCCTTTAGTCTCTCCTCGTATGGCTTCTCTTGCAGACCCAGCACCATTTTAGTTGCCCTCCTCTGAACTGCCTCCATTCTGTCTATGTCCTTGTGGAGATGGGGTCTCCAGAACTGGACACAGTACTCCAGATGGGGTCTCACCTTTAGGTCTTTTCCAGGAATGATCTATACAGGAAAATGTAACTATGCTTACTGAAATGCAGCATCTTATTTACAGTAGGGTCCTGCGTTTAGGTAATTTTGCAGCTGGGAGAACAGAGACATCAATATGTGGCTTGTTCAAGATACAGAGGGAGTCCACTGCTGTGGGATGTGAACACCAGCTTTTCTGTTTCACAGTTTAGTACTCTAACCACTAGGCTACATTACCTACTGTCAGTATACTATAAATAATTATCTATCCTGGGATAGGTAGGCAACGTGAGTGGGAGGGCAGTCTTTGGGACATTGAACTCTTCTCTGGGATGGATCCCCTGTCCTCATCACAGAACACCTGACCCCCTACTGGCCCCGGTGCTTGTGGTGTCATTCTGCAATAAACAGCCCTTCATTTTGACCCAATATCATGGACAGCTTAGGTGGAGGCCCATTTGTGGAAATATATACAATATATTATCCATAGATCTTTTGTTTCCTAGAGGGATATAATTTTTATAATTATATCCCTCTAGAAAACAAAAGATCAGTTTACTGATGTAGGCTATTGAAAAAGGTATTACTATGAAGTTTTACTATGGACAATATGTAAACTGATTTAGCTCTTACTATAGCGTCCTCATAAGACTCATCCCATTCTGGAAAATAAATGCAGTTATTCAAGGCATAAGCAAAGTATAAGGAGTGCCTTTAGAAGGGATGCAGACCTATTTAAACTGGACAGACTTCATCCTAATGGAGGAGGCAGTGTAGCACAGTGGGTTAAGGCTCTGAGCTGCAGATATGGAGACCTGGGTTTGAATCTGACAGCTGCCTAGGTGCATATTGTGTGATCCTGGCTGAACAAGTCACTTAACTTCCTTGTGGTGGGGCAGACACTAGCGGTGGTATTAGCAAATCTGTGTACAGTAAGTGTTGCATTCCCTGGAAACAGTGTGGGTCCAGGAGACTGGAGATTAGCTAATGTGGGACCACTTCACAAGAGCAGAAACATGGATGACTTGGGAAATTTTAGACTGGTCAGTCCAACCTCAGCTGTATGCAAGCTTCTGGAAACCATCATTAAGGGACAGATAGTAGAATTATTAGAGACAAAAGTATTGTAGGACACGTGGCAGCATGGGTTTCTAGCATAAAGGTCTTGGCAAACTTGCAGTAGTCAAGCCAGGATGCACACAGTACCTTTGCAATATTTCTGCAGTGAGCACCAGTATGCTGCAGGGAACAGTGTAATTCAGTGGCAATTAAGCTCTTTCGTCATGAGATATTTTGTGACATGTCATTTACTGCAAGATATTATGTTGCATCATAGCTTGTCTTTGTTGTACCTGATTTACTTCTTTGAGTTACAAAGGCAGTGGATAGAGGTCATGCAGTGGATGTGTGTTGTATCTCAACTTTAGCAAGGCCTTTGATTCTGTCCCACGCAGAAGTAAGTAAAAATGTATTTAGTTGGGCGCCATACAGTAGTAGACAGTTTAACAAGGTAAAAGAACGTCACAATTTAGATAATCAGCAAAAGATAAATTAGAATATTAAATAACATTAGAGCACTTTTAAAATACATCTGCAGGATAAGCTAGATTAAAAAGATGGTTCTTTAGACCCCTCCTGAACACCTCCACCATAGGGGCCTCCCTCAAAGATCTTGGGAGTGAGTTCTAGAGGACCGGGCTGGTCACCCCAAATGAACGATCATCTGATGTCTTCAGCCCTGTCCTCAGAACCACCAGGAGGCCCTGGGTGGAGGAATGGAAGGAGCGAACTGGGATGGCAGGGGTAAGATGGTCTGACAGGTAGCCAGGGCCTGATATGTATAGGGCCTTATAAGTGAGCAAGCCCACCTTGAAGGGAACCCACCACCTGACCGACAGCCAGTGCAGACCCCGCAGGACTGCGGTCACATGACAAGACCTCGATGATCCTGTCAGCAGCCTGGCCGCTGCATTCTGCACTAGCTGCAGCTGGCGGAGGTTCCCTCTACTGACCCCAAGGTATGGAGTATTACAGTAGTTGAATCTTGATGTCACAGAGGCATGCACCAGTGATGACAGATCCTCATGCAGAATTAGGGGTTTAATCCAGGCAATGTTTCTCAGATGGTAAAAGCCGCTTTTGATGACAGCCAACACCTGAACCTCAAATGTCAGCATGTCATCGAGGACCACTCCCAGATTTCTCACCCTAAAGGATGCCATCAATGGTATCAACCCCAGGACCAAACCTGTTGTCATCCCAAAAGCATCCCCATCATGCCCATGGCCTAAATCACTAGAACCTCCATCTTGTCCGGGTTAAGTCTCAGCCAATTAGAGTTCATCCAGTCTTGGATCTCGGCAAGGCATTTATTCAGCACTTTGACGGCACCACTTATCCCTGGTGCAAAAGACATGTACAGCTGAGTATCATCTGCATAGCACTGAAAACTCGGACTGTACTGTCTAATGATCCTTCCCAACGGCAGCATGTATACTGAGAACAGCATCGGTGATAGGATCAAGTCTTGAGAAACTCCACAGGTCAGAGGCAAAGGGGAGGAGGAGAAATTCCCCATCACTACCCTCTGTCTCCTACCTGAGAGAAAGGACTCAAACCAGTTGATGGCAACACCAGTGAGTCTGTAATACTCTCTAAGGTGATCCAACAACATAATGTGGTCCACGGTATCAAAGGCTGATGACAGATTGAGGAAAATGAGAATTAACCATTCTCCTCTGTCTCTTGCCATGAGGAGGTCATTATGCCCCCAGACTAGTGCCATCTCTGTGCTGTGCCTCACCCTAACCCCGAACTGGAATGGCTCATAGATGTCACAGGTCTCCAGGTGTTCCTCGAGCTGCAGAACCACTATCTTCTCAACAATCTTCCCTAGGAATGGAAGGTTGGAGATTGATGTATAATTCAGTTATTTTAGTTATGTAGATATGTGTAGGAGTCTAGGACCCATCCGGATTAGCTACCCGGAAGCCCTGTTGCATGGCTTCTGCCCCTTCTGCAATCCCCCCTCCCTGCTGCCGCTATAAGACATTGTGGGAAAGTGGGTATTGCTAGGGGTGGGGGCCATCTGGGTGACTCCAACATCTGTCAGTGATGAAATCTGCAGTCTCCTGCAGATATATTCCACCCAACCCCAGAGGGCGGTAAACCAGGAGAATTCTGCAACCCGCACCTGGACCCCCACGTGCTGCCACACATTCAAATGATGAGGTAGAACCCACTGGATGTACGGAGAAGTTCAAGTCCGATCTAAAACAGATGGCTACACCCCCGCCCCTTCGATCCTTCCTCAAGCAGTGTACCACAGAGTACCTGACCGGGACTGATGCCTATAAAACTGGCCCCACATCATCCCCCAGCCAGGTCTCCGTGATGCATGTCAGGTCTACTGAGGACACCAAGTCCGACATAATCACTGTCTTGTTCCTAATCGACCTGATGTTGCATAACTGCCCAGAGGGGATCAGTGAAGGCTGTAGGCCGTCTAGCTGCCTGCCCTTGTGGTCTGGTGGGAACCCTAGGAACAGAGACAAAACACGTCGAGCCTCTTTCAAGGCTCCATTTTCTCCTAGGGTGTCTCCTGTGCCATACCAATCCAATCCCCCTCACCTCTTTCAAGCTCCCGGCACCCCCACAGATCCGCCCCACCCCCACCCCTAGCAATACCCACTTTCCCACAATGTCTTATAGTGGCAGCAGGTGGGGGGATTGCAGAAGGGGCAGAAGCCATGCAACAGGGCTGCCGGGTGGCTAATCCGGATGGGTCCTAGACTCCTACACATATCTACATAGCTAAAATAACTGAATTAAAACAAAATCCCAAAATAACAAAACCAGTCAAACAAATAACAATATAACCACAATTTATAAATAAAATCCTAACTAATCACTCGTACACCATTCACACAAAAATACAATAACAGATTCCCTACACAGACACTATCAACCAGTCGCATTCTATCTAAACACAATTCCTCCCATAACCACCTAAATTCCACAATTTATACACTTACTTACTTCCCAAAACTGACTAAATTAAGGAGAATCATCAACACTTAAAGCTCAGTGCTATTTCCAGGAGAAAAAACTTCAGTCTGCAGAGTCAGAAAAAGGGGATGAAAAGGAGTCACTAGGGAACCCTAAACAGTGCTCCCACCACTGTTTGGGAGAAATGGATTTTTTTTTTTGAAATGGGTGGACAGTTCTCTCACAACTGTCTTTCGCTGTTAAAATCAGAAAAACAGTTCTCTCACAACTGCTTTAGTTGATTAACATGAACCAAAAACTCTGGTGGGTGGTCCTCTCACTACCACTCACAGAGGAATCACAGTACTCACTGACAGTCCAAGGTCCAAAAGGGATGGGGGGGGACCAAGTTCATTTCCAGGCTCCAAAGGCAGAACGGGCTATCTGGCAACCTCAGTGACTCAGAAGGTAGAACGGGGAGATCCCCAAGACTTGGCTACCCTTAAAACAATAGCTGAACTCCAGGCCCAGTGTCCAGAACAACTGCCAGGCCCCCAGCCAGTTTGCAGCAAAGACCGCTCACCGACCAATTGCCCATCGTTAGTCCTCAGACCTGAAGTTTCAGGCTCCGCCAAATCCAAGTCTTAGCAGGCTCCTTTAGGTGGAAATCCAACAGACTACAACCATTCGTGGTAAAGACTTACCAGTTCAAAAGTTCTGGTAATGCTCTGCAAGAATCCTTTCCACAGGATGCTGGCACGAAAACAGCTCCTAGATGCAATGGAATTGGTCGAGGTAATCCAGCAGGAACTTTCTACCCCCTCACAACACCCACTCAATGGCAGTGTTCCCATACTCACACCGGAGTACTCCCAGCAACAGTCAGGGTTCCAAGCGGAGTTTAGTCCCAGACGGGCCTCCTTAATTTCCCTCCTCTGGCCAGTCGATGAAACCAACTCTGGATGAGCTCCCAGCAGACAAAAAGCCAGCGATGCAGCAGGAACAGCAGAATCTCCTGGATGCACCAATCTTCAGTAAGGGGATTTTAACTAAAACTAAAAACAAGTAAACTAGCTCCTGTTCTGCACTCACTTTTTTACCCTACCTATGCTAGTTTGCCCTGACTAATTGCTATCTAAAACTTTACTACTCTCTGCTTACTTATTGAATTTAAAATCTAATTAAAAAGTACTTTGTCATTAGTAAATACGGTGAAATAAAACTAACTTAGGATTCTCCTAGTAAAAGTTTTGCCTCCTCAGTTTACACATGGAGAACAAAAGTTAGGTCTATGCTGGCATTTCACTACACAGCCAGATGGCTGCCTAGCGTGGTGTCCATCTTCCTATCTCAAAGGCTTGAAAAAGCTGAGCAGCTTGAGAATAGGGGACAAACTGAACAAGTGGATAGGGAACTGACTGGAGAGAAGGATGCATAGGGAAATCATGAATTATGCATCCACGTCATCCTCCTCAGTTTCCGGAGGGGAGATGTTGAGGGTATTCACCATTTTCCTAGCAAAGGACAAAAGGGAAAAGTCCTCTGTAGGCCTGGGAGGGGAACCAGGTTCCATCTTGGGTGAACCATCTTGTTTAGTGGGATCTCCTTCCTCCCCCCTCCTCTTCATAGTACATTTGTTCTTTCTCTATTGTGGGCAGATAGATCAGAGGCTGAGCCGGGCGGGGGTGGGGGGAGAGACATTCCTAAAATTTCCAATCACCTGAGGCCCGGAAAAACTGCCATATTTTTGTTATGTCCTCTGATGAGGGCATCTGTCAGTTTCCCAAATCCTGCTCTTTTCCTTCTTCAGGAGGAGCTGTAAGGACATTCTTTTCTTTTTTCTTGGCAGACACTGTTTCCAATGCCTGCTCTAAGGCACTCTTATTTATAATTTTGCCATCATTACACTCAGAGTTCCACCTTTCAGATACCACGGTATCTATACCATCTTCACTAGGCTTGTCTGATGTCTCAGCAGCATTATCTTTTTTCTCTGTCACCTTTGACAAGGACTGCTGCTGTATTTGAGAAGACAACCCCTCTAATGTGTGCTTTTCACCATCATTAGGAACTCCCTCAGAACCTTTATTTTTGGTGACATGGAGGCAAACTGAGAAGTCATAAACCTTTTTTTTAGACCTCATCTTTTGCGTTTTAGAGCAAAACTTAACACAGAGCTCACAGTTAATAAAATTATGATCTTGACCCAGGCACTTTAAGCAAAGCTTGTGCCAGTATACCTTCGCCAGGCGCTGGAATTTAATTTTACAGTTTTTTAAACCTGTTGATCCTGTCCTTTTCTTGAGTCTATCAGACATTCCAGTTTATGAAAACCATGCAAGAAGCAATACATTCAGTTCCCACAGTGATTTCTGACAGAAAAAAGGTTTTAGTATGTCAGAAAAAATGCAGTTGTAAAAGGAATGATGTCACTTTTTACTGGGAACTGCAAACAGTAGCCCCAAAACCACCAAAAGCAGTAGTAAACTTGTTTTTAAATGAATTTTGACTTGGTTCCCTCAAAAATGGCAACCATGACCTAAGATAAAGAGGAATTAATAAAAGCAGTTGTATTTAATATAAATTACACAAAATTAAACAGGAACAATACTTGGTTCCCCAAAGGTGGGAACCACACTTACACAGGCTTTCTGTGGTTCCTGGGAACCACAGAAAGTATTGAAATGATCCAAATACAGGAAATAAATCCTAAACTAGTGCAGAGTTGTGGAAAAGCTAACTGGATATCAGTAGCACAGACTTTAAGAATAATAACATGCTTTGTGGAAGCCAGAATACCAAAGCTGAACTTTGGGGTGACAGCTCTCTTCAGGTGGAGAAACAAATCTGAAGCCAGCAGCCTAGAGTGGAGCGTGACACCAGGCAGAGTTTGAGCCTGGTTCCAGATTCTATCATTTGCATAGCTTCTATCTCCAGGGCATCTCTGTGTGTGTGGGAAAGAGATGCAGACAGTGTAAACATCCTGTGAGGGATTCCTGGGGATAGCTGTACAAGTTCTTAGGAATAAACAGGGTTAACTGTAAGGACTTGTTCACAAGAAATGAGGGCACAGTGACTAGACGACACGGGTGGATGCTGGTGGGCAGAGATTCGGGAGGGACATAAGAAACTTCATTTTTACAGAGCAGGTGGTGGGTAAATGGAAAAATCTTCCCAAAGAGATTGTTGAAGCAGGGATTATGACAGGGTTTAAACTTAGGTGGGACAGATGTATGGGAATACTGGTAGCCACAGGCAAAAGAGGGGGAGGGATACCTAAGGAAGAATTTGACCATCAGCTACTAAGGTTATCAGATCTTTAAATCCTGCGAGGCTTTAGACTGAGCATGAAAACTGAAAGGGAAATGGGCAGACTGGATGGGCTAATTTATTTATTTAGCTTTTGTTTACCAGGTAGGTGCACTAGACAATAATATACAAAATCACACATGCCCCCACAATGCAAAGCATCATGGGCTGCATATGCAAATCACCACAGAATGTTATGCTGGTCCAACTTTAAGCAGAATTGCATGGTGCCGAAAGGCCTCTCACAATACTGTGAGGGGGCCTTTCGGCCTGTGGTCTGCTGACACTCTTTGTCTATATTGTTATATCAGCATGTTCATTACGTGAGACATGTGTTTTCATTACAAACAGCTTCCCAGCCAAATGCCCCTCGGGGTAACCCTTGCCTCAGTGTTTGCGCACAGAGTTCTTTGTCTTCTAGACAATAATATGCCTAGTTTCAGGCACGACCCGGGAGAATTACAAGCATATAACATGTTTACAATTTTACATAATGGCATGGGTAACAAAGGAAAACAATTGTCACAAACATCAGTACAAGTACAGAACACAGTAGAAAAAGTGGGCAGTGCATTATAACTCAGCTGAACAAAGACTTCAGTACATTGACTGCAGCAGAGAGGCAAAAAGTACAAATATTAGTACAGTGCCTCAGGTACAAGAACATTTATCAGAGGAACTTAAAAACTTATTGGTTTAAATTAAAAACAAAATATTGGTCTTTTTGTGCTAACACAACCCATATTACATTTTTAAGAGACAAATGTCAGTTTAAAACAAGTGTTTTGGAAGGGAACTTAATGGAGAGGAGCAAAAGTCCTTGTATACCTAGCAACATTCTGGTCTAATGCTTGCGTGAATATTATTCTTAGCATGCCAATAAACAAAATGCAAGGATTATGCTTTAAAGATGCAACATTTATGGATGTTACATTTATCTTTAGATTTTTTCCTTGCTTGTAAACATCTTGTATAAACTTGCATTTATGTTTATTTCATGCCATGCTTATGCTGTACACTAGTACATGACCCTTACATTTTTTGTGTGAAGGGATTTGGTGTCTTGGGCAGATTTATACAAAGACCTGTAAGTAGCCGAAATGCCTTGTCTATTACTTAAGCAAATCCATGGTATCGGTATAGCAACCTAATTTCCAGTGTGTCTCTTTTCTAGGTCCATAGGTGATGCAAGAACAGCTACAAGCAACATTATTAGCAGTGACAATGAAGCGGATTCTTCTCTGCCTCAGGGCACGGCTACTGCTAGTGAAGCATAAACAGCCATACTTGCAATGAAATTGTCTGTGAGAGAGCCTATGAGGAAGACAAGGAGCACATTTCTACATTACAGTTCCTTGCGTACAATGAAATTGCACTTCTTATGATAGCAGACTTGCTTATTTAATTTAAGAGGCAGTGCCCCTTTCTACCAAGGATTTGTTGTTGGAAAGTCCAAGTTGATAAGTGGTTTTCCTTTAATTATTGGGTTCTCCTTCATTTCAGCAAATATTTGGGTGAAACTTGCCTAGCAGTTGTTAGATTCTTTTATCCTGAGATGCTGTTTTACTGCAGCACTTTATTATCATCATTGGCAGATCTTGGGGCAATACTGTATGTGGTGTTTGAACTTATTGTCTCTCAGCTGAGTGGCAGAATACCAGATACCTCACTGACCAGTCAGCAGCTTTATCTTGGGTATTCTGTTTATGTAACAAACCTCATTTGTTAATTGGAGACTGTCTACTATGCCATGCCTGAAAATAAAACGCTAAAATGAAATCAAGGATTTGAAGCCTACATTGAAAGATGTAGCATCCTGTATGGAGCCACAGTTTGGAACAGGTGCAGAATGGGCGCTTAGCTACCTGCTGTTGTGACAAGTATGTAATGCATTCAGCACACAACAGGGAGCATCCCCCTTGCGTGTGTAGTACGGTGTAAATTACCAGTCTCTGTGTTAGCAGCAACTATCTGGGATAGCAGCTGATGATATCACCAGCAAGTGCTTGAAGGTGCCCTTCCTGTTTTGCTCCTAGAAGTCCATAACATGTATTAGTGGTCCCTCAAACAACCAGAAGTTCCAGTCATTCCCTGCTGTCCAGTGTTAACTGCCCTATCCCCAATCCAGCCTCCTCATAACAACACAGATATCCTATTCTGTGTAACGATTTGTCCCTAATCCCACACCCAAGACCTGTATACATTCTTTTCTGCTGTGTAGTTCCACCACCTTTCCATCACCCAGTTCTGGCACCCAATCATACAAATCAATTTTCTCCATAGCAATCCAGTAGCCCCTCACAGCAATGAAATTCTACCTCCCCATCCCTTTACTAATGCAGGCCTCCACTCCTCAGCCATGTACAGCCTTCCGTGGTGTCCTGTGGTTCCCCCACCCACTCCTTGACCCCTGTACAGCCCTCTTTGGTGTCCAGTGTCTCCCCACCACCAGCTTGCACAGTTGTGAATCCTCTGCCAAATTTGATTCAGGAGGGTGCAGCAGCCTAGGATCCAGGGTGTGAGGGCTGCAATGCAGCATTAATATCCCTGTGCACTTTGTGGTCATGACTGTGACTAAGAATCATGCCTCACATGCTCTTTCTCTTTTTTTTCCCCCCTCCCCCCTCAAAAAAAATACTTTGTTATATGGATTTACAAGAAAAAACAAGCAATCTGTTAGTATTGTGTACTCCCAAAAACAACCCGCCAAAACTAGCATGTTAATAACATTGGTACTGTAGGTCACCTTTTCAATATGAATGTCTTAAAAAAACCAAAAACACAGAGTTCATACAAGTACATTGTGTGTTTAAGTGATAGCTGGATTTCTGTTCTGGTTAACCAGTTCAGTTCAGATGCTCTTTATGTAGCATCTCTCTACAGTGTAACACAACATGCTTTGCAATACTTACAGCCAGAGATAAAAATGCATTTTAATGTTGTTTTCTGATTGTGGAAATAATCAGAAAAATGGCAAGGCAAGGCATATTTATTTATATGGCACCCAATCCCAGAGGCTCTGGGCGCCTTACATAAAAACAGGTAGGGTTAGTACAGAAATAAAATACAAAGAAAAAACACATATAACATGTAATACAATATTAAAACAATAAATATGACCTTCAAAATATATTATCTAAAATTAGACTAGCTCTGGTTAGTCAAATTCATCTGGGATGGCCAAGCAGAATAAGTAGGTCTTTAGACCCTTCTTAAACTTCTCGACCATTGGGGCCTTCCTGACAAAGATGGCAAAAGATTTCCAAAGGGCCAGTCAAATGATATCTAAAGTTCGGTCACCGGAGGTTTTTAATCTGGTGCTTGGAACCATGAGGAGGCCCCTGGTCGAGGAGCGGAGGAAGTGGACTGAGGTGGCAGGTGGCAGGAGACCAGCCAGGTAACAAGGGCCCAGTCCATATAGGGCCTTAGAGGTGAGCAAGCCCACCTTGAAGATGATCCTCCACCTGACAGGCAGCCAGTGCAGTGCTCGCAGGACTGGGGTCACATGACTAGAGCTAGACAGGCCCGTCAGCAACCTGGCCACTACATTCTGCACCAGCTGCAGCCGGTGGAGGGTTTCTCCAGTGACCCTAAAGTATAGAGCATTACAGTAATCAAGCCTGGATGTAACAAAGGCATGTACCAGTGACGGCAGGTCCTCAGGCAGAACTAGGGGTAATCCTGGCGATATTCCTTAAGTGGTAAAAAACACTTTGGACCACAGATGATACCTGAGCTTCCGGTGTCAATCTGTCATCCAGGATAATGCCAAGATCACACACCCTACGGGAAGCCATCAACGGAGCAGATCCAAGAACCAATCCTGTAGCCACTCCGGAGGAACTCCCATCATGTCCGTGACCCAGCTAAATCATCAGGACCTCTGTCTTATCGGAGTTCAGTCACAACCAATTGGAGGACATCCAGTCATTGATCTCAGCCAGGCAGTTGTTAAGCACTTCTACGGCGTCATACTGTATGTTCCAGGGGCAAAGGACATACACAGTTGGGTATCATCTGCATAGCAGTGAAAACCCAAACTGTAATGCCTAATGAGCTCACCCAGGGGCCAAAAGTACACTGCGAATAACATTGGCAACAAGATTGAACCCTGAGGCACTCCACATGGCACGAGCTTTGGGGAGGAGGAGACATTCCCCATCACCACCTGTTGCTTCCTGCCAGAGAGATAGGACTCAAACCAGTTGATGACAGTACCAGTGAGTCCACAGTATTCTCAAAGGTGATCTAGAAGCACAATGTGATCTACGGTATTAAATGCTGATGAGAGATCTAGGAGCACAAGAACTGACCTGTCTCCTCTGTCTCTTGCTCTGAGGAGGACATTTTGCACCATAACCAGTGCCGTTTCAGTGCTATGCCTAGCTCTGAATCCAGACTGGGATGTCTTATAGATGTCAAAGGTCATGAGGTGCTCCTCTAGTTACTGCACCACTATTTTCTCAACAACCTATCCTATAAATGGAAGGTTGGAAATCGGACGGTAATTTGCCAGGACATCAGGGTCAAAAGATGACTTCTTCAAGAGGGGCCTCACCAGTGCCTCTTTCAAGGCATGCAGAAAGACTCCCTCAGACAACAAACACCAAATAATCCCAACAAACAATGGGCCAATGGTCCCAACACATCTTATCAAGAAATGGGTCGGGGACAGGTCCAGTTCACAATAAGTGTGCCTGAGCTTCGAGATCATGTCAGTGACCTCAGCCACCTCCAGTGGTCTAAATTCCTTCCAGACAATTGGAGCGCCTTTGCTCCTACAAGGCTGGTCACTGTGAGGCAAAACTTGCCTCACTTATGAAATCCCTGACTGGATAGAGGACACCTTGTCAGAGAAGAACTGAGCAAACTGATCGCACAATGCGGTTGAAAAAGCATTTTTCGGCTGTAGACAGACTGGATGAAGAAGTCTGTCCACAGTCCAAAAGAACTGAAATGGTCTGTTCCTCCCTGCAGTATTCTCCCTGGACAATACTCTGCCTTCTTATGGTTTAATGCCCCTTGGTACTTATGATAATGAGCATGCAAGGCCAGTTTGTCCTCCTCTGAATGGGTCTTCCCCCAGCAATGCTCCAACTTCCTACCCTTTATCTTCATCACCTTGTGATCCCCATCAAACCAAGGGGATCTCAAGTGAGAAGATCTGGGTTGTATACAGACTGGTGTGATGGCATCAAGCGCCTCGGATACTACCTTATTATAGGCAGCCACCACCATGCCCATGCCAACCGCACATGCAGCACTTACACTAGATAAATCAACTACCACCAGCAGTCCCTCTGGGGACAGTCCCCTTAAAGGGCAATAGCTAATCATCTTAACAGGGGAGGGACTATCAGGGGGGCCCCAAACATGAATTTCACTGTGCAGTGATCAGACCAAATGACCTGATCAGTCTTGAGATTTATAACCTAAAGCCCCAGTGAGAAAACCAGGTCCAACATGTGGCTGCAGTGATGGGTAGCAGAAGTAACCACTTGTGTCAGGTCCATTGATGTCATCAACTGGAGGAGGTCATAACCACATTGTAAGGATTCGTTGTTGATCAAGGCATTGGAGTCCCCTAAAATCAACCATCTGGGGGACTCCAACACCCTGTCGATGACAAAATGCACTGTCTCCTGCAGGAAATCTCCTCCCTACCCCAGAGGGCGGTAAATGAGTAGAATCCTGCAGCCTGCACCTGGACCTCCACACACCACCACACACTCAGAGGACCTGGTTGAACCCATTGTGTGCACGGTGAAGTCCAAGCTGGATCTAAAGCAGATGGCCACACCCCCATCCCTGCATTCCCTCCTCAGGCAGTGTACCACAGAGTATTCAGAGGAAATGGCTGCCTCCAAAACTGGTCCGGCATCATTACCCAACCAGGTCTTTGTAATGCAAGCCAGATCAACCAAAGAAATCAAGTCCGCTATAATTGCGGTCTTGTTTCTCATCGATCTGTCATTGCACAGCACAGCCCGAAGGGGACTAGTGGTGCAGGCCCCCCGGTTACCCACCCACTCAGTCCGATGGGAACCCTGGGGATGGAGACCAAACACGTCTGGCCTCTATCTTGTTTCCATCTAGCCCCAGGACGTCTCCTGCTCCTAACCACCTCAATACCCTTCACCTCTGCCAAGCCCACTGCACCCCACTGCCACCAACCTCCACGCTGCCTAGTAATACTGACCTCCCTGCAGTGCCTCACTGCTGTAGCTGGAATAGGGAGGTCAGCAAAGGGGTGGAAGTTGTGCAGCCAGGATGCAGCATAACCAATACAAGAGTGTCAAAGGCTCCGGCACATCGCCAGCACTAACCAGAGCCCCTAAAGCACTACTGTCTTTAAACCACCAACTATCCCAACCCAAACAGGGCTAGTCAAACAACCACTAAGACTGTTTAGAGACCTATAACACACACATCCCACATCCACCTTAATACAACGGTTATCCTAAACACAGACACCCACACACCCAACCCCCCATCCCCAGTAATAAACAATTCCCACCAAAACATTTCTAAAATAATAAACTGAGATTGAAAAAGATTTGTTTTTTTAGGAGAATTCAAAACATAGTGTTATGGAAATAAAGTTCAAATGGAATCAGCTTCTTCTCAGGTGCGATGTCCAAAATTCACTGCAGCTTAAATGCTAATAAAGTCATTAAGAAGTAAATCCTTTATAGTCTCTGCAGTAAACAACAGTGTCTGCAGTAAAGGTCCTACCAAAACTGAGGAAAGTCACTAATTTCGAGCTGTGCTCTCACCTCCACACCCCTGAGATGTTAGTACAGTCTTCTACTGCAAAGCTAGAGGATTTTATGAAAAGGAGAAGATTTTAGAGGAGACATTTTTCCCCAGAACTGCTCTCACCTGCACTGAGGTAAACACTTGCAGTAATACAGATCAGATACACATGGAGGCTCGTACTTACTGGGCCAAGACTCGGATAGTGTCCCCGAAAAACTACCCAGCACTGCTCTCTCCAGTGCTAAACACAATCCGGAGTCAGAAAAAATTATTAAATACAAGGGAACACTCCCAGAGCCAGGACCAGCAGGAACAGCCATCAGATAATCCAGGGTCACAGAAATGAACATTACTTACCTACCGTAATTATTGATCTTTCTGTGTATCTTCACCATTCATCACTTCTGGGTATAGCGCCGGAGCTAGGACCCTGTGGGAGACTTTTTTGTTTCTATGGGCAGAGTCGATGCAGGGCCGGTGGTGCCCTCGAGGCCCACGTTCTAAGTGGCGCTCATGGGCTGGCCGTTATCTGTCATCGACTCCGCCCTAGCCTCAGTTCTGAGATGCCGGAGAGTGTAAGAAAAGGGAGGAGGGGTGGGGTAAGGGAGCCCAAGGGATAGATAAAAGGAAAGGATATAATAACCAAAAGGAGAAATAAATGACAGAGGAGACAGGAAGGAAAAGCTAGGTTCAGGAAAATTGGAGAAAAGGGGAGGGGGGCCCAATCTCTGGAAAGGAGGAGAAAAGAAGAGGAAAGATAGAGGGATAAGGGAGAGCGAGGGAAGAAGAGAGGACTGCACCCCTAGAAACAGTCCTGGACCCCAGGTCTTTAGTAATTGACAACAGACCAGGACCTCTGGACTGTCTAGTTTGGTTAAGAGCTGCCAGGAGGCAAAGCCTGGGTCTGAATGAGCAGCATTAGCCTGAGAAGGGCCAAACCTTAAGAGAGGGGGTCAGGAATAGGGGTGTCTCCCCCCCCCCCAAAATAAAGGGAAAACCTAAAATGCTAGGAAGGATAGCCAAGGGATATCCAAACTAGGGTAAGTAAAACAGAAGGTTTTCGGGTCAAGGGAAAAAAGGGGGGGCCCCATTCCTCACCTCACTCCAGAACGGAAGTGAGGAGAAGATAAGGCTAATGAAGGGGGTGAGGACCCTCCCCGCATCCCAAAATAATAACGCCTTGCATGAGAAAACTCCTCCCTGTATGTCTCCAGGATCCCCTTCCTCCTAACCACAAGGGTTAGGTTGGAAGGCAGGATAGCACAGTGGTTTAAGGCGCTGAGCGGCAAATCTGGTGATATCCAGCAGACCAGACCTGGGTTTGAATCCCACAGCTTTCATTGACATACTGTGTGACCCTGAGCAAGTCACTTAACTTCCCTGTGCTCCCAGGCCACACCTGTAAAAAAGCTTTCAGCTTAGTGTGCTACTCCTGGTTAAAAAAAAAAAAGAGAGGAGAGCGAGGAGAAAAACAACGGGGAGACACACAGAAGGGAGGAGGGAGCCCGGAAATTGAAGCCCCAGGGGGAAGGTGGGTGGGATTTAGTGATAAATGGTGAAGATACACAGAAAGATCAATAATTATGGTAGATACGTAATTTTCATATCTTATCTGTGTCAATCTTCACCATTCATCACTACTGGGTGAGTACTGAGCCCCTCAGAGGGGATCCTAAACTTCCCTAAGGGACTAGGTCCCTTAGCCTCCAGCGAATGAGATACTGGAGAAGAGAACCCTTACAGGCCTAGTGAGGCCTGAGACTGGTCTGGGTGAGATGGGGAGCCCCCAGTGGGGGAAGGAAAGTGCCCCGAAAGCTGCCATCTCACCCTGCAGGAGAAGAAGTGGGTGCTTCCGTATGCGGAGAAAATCACCCTACCCCAGGCCAGGGGTGACAACTGGGGTAAGCAAAGCCATGCCATCTGCCTAATGCAGATTGCTGTCCCTATAGCTCTGGAGGCTACCTCATTGGCATCATAAGATGCCCTTGCTTGGTGCCTTGCTAGCACCAGGCCCTGAGCAGAGAGGGCAATGGCTTGCCTGGTTTCCTCCGTATCAGGCATTGAGGCTAGGAGTTGTCCTAGCCTGGACCACAAGAACCTATCTTAGGAAGCAAAGTGGGCCTGATGAGAAGCAATGGAAAGAAGGATCCATGCCAAATAGAACATAATAAATAATAATAAAACTTTATTTATATCGCGCCTTTCTAAAATCAAGGCGCCTTACAATATCTAACAACATTATAAATAAAAACCAATACATAATAATCTGAGCTCCTAAAATCACAATATTAATTAAAAGAGACCTTCGACCATAGATAGGTCTTTAGGGCCTTTTTAAATTGTGCTCCCAGGTCGCTCCTGTAAAAAAGCTTTCAGCTTAGTGTGTTATACTTGGTTAAACAACTAAATAAAAAAAAAAATTCCTCCACGGATGCACACTGACGAAGCGGGCAAGGTAGAGAATTCCAAAGGGTTGGAGCAGCATACATAAAGGCACGAGCACCTGATGATTTTAAAGAAACCCTCGGAATCTCTAGCAGTCCCTCATCCACCGAGTGGAGAGATCGCATAGGGCAGTAGGGAACTAAAAGCTCTTTCAAGTAGTCTGGACCCTGTCCATATAGGGCTTTGTAAGTCAAAAGACCAACTTTAAAGGTGATCCACCACTGAATTGGCAGCCAGTGCAGATCGTGCAGCACCGGCAAAATATGACAGGCACGAAATGTACCTGTTAATAGCCGGGCTGCAGTGTTCTGCACCAGCTGCAAGCGGCAGATATCAACCCCAGGAAACCCTAGATAAAGGGAGTTGCAATAATCCAGGCGTGAGGACACAAATGCATGGACCAACGTTGGTAAATCCATGGGTGAAACAAGGTGCTTAATCCTGGTGATGTTCCTAAGATGATAAAAGGAAAGTTTGACAACTGCCGACACCTGAGAACCAAGTGTCAGCTCATTGTCAAAAATCACCCCCAGATTCCGCATCCGTTCAGAGGTAGGGAGCTGGACACCACCCAGAAATAAACCTGAGAGAGTACCAACTCCCACCCCCTCTACCCTATGACCCAGGTTCACAACCATTACCTCCGTCTTCTCTGAGTTCAACTTTAGCCAGCTTGAACTGATCCAGCACTGGATTTCAGTGAGGCAGTTATTAAAGATCGAGAGAGCCCTATCCTGGTCGGGTGCAAAAGATAAGTAGAGCTGGGTATCATCTGCATAGCAGTGAAACCTCAGCCCATACCTTCTTACAATGTCTCCAAGGGGCAGCATATACACTGCGAACAACATGGGGGACAACACTGAGCCCTGGGGAACTCCACATGACAGAGAGACTGGGCGGGAAGAATTTATTCCCGACACCACTCTTCTGTCAGTGAGGAAAGATCTAAACCACCTGAGGACTGTACCCAACAGGCCACAGATAAACTCCAGGCGTGCCAGAAGCACCCCATGGTCCACAGTGTCAAAAGCTGATGAGAGATCAAGAAGAACAAGAAAGGACCGCTTCTTCTGATCTCTAGCCATCAGGAGATCATTGAGCACCTGAACCAGAGCTGTCTCGGTACTATGCCTCTTTCGAAAACCAGACTGGAGCGGTTCATAGATGTCATGGATGGTTAAATGGTTTTCCAATTGAGCAGCCACTACTTTCTCAAGTAATCTTCCCAGCAAAGGGAAGATTAGGGATCGGTCTGTAGTTAGCAAAGCAGCCAGGGTCCAAGGAAGCTTTCTTCAGGAGGGGTGTCACCACCGCCTCCTTCAGGGAGCTAGGAAACTCACCCATATCCAAGGAGCACCAGACTATCTGTGCTAGGACAGGGCCAATGGTATCAAGACAACCCTTTATCAGGGAAGTCGGGCCAGGATCCAAACTACAGCAAGTATTGCGCATACTATGGACAATCCTCATGACATCAGTGAACTCAGGCCGGTCAAAGGAACTCCAGGAGCAACCGGAGGATGCGACCAAACGCTGATCAATAGCTTCTGCCATAGAGGAAGCAGACAGGAGCTCAGCCCTGATGTCGACCACCTTATCTGCAAAGAAGCGAGCAAGCACATCACACTTTATTTGTGAAAAAGCTTTCCGAACCTGAAGACAGGCGGGGTTACACAGTCTGTCCACAGTTCGAAAAAGCTGAGCTGGTTGGTTCTGAGCAGTTGCAATCTCCCTGGACAGGAACTCTGCCTTCTTATGAGAGATTGCAGAATGATAGAGTTGATAATGTTCTATCAGTCTAAGATGGTCGGCATCAAGAGCTGTTCTCCGCAAACAATGCTCTAACCTTCATCCTTGTCGCTGCATCTCCCTCAAAGTCCCATCAAACCATGGAGACAGAGGTCGAAGGGGGAAGAGGATGAACCCGGACAGGAGCAATTTGAACATCCTTCTGTCCCAAAAATAAAAGTCTGCAGAGTCTGAGTCTGGAGGTCGGTCATGGTGGGGGGGTGCGAGGCCCAGAGAGGGTGTCCAGGCAGGTCAGACCCGAAGAGGGATTAGGCAAAGTACCTGGAGACTTTGGGGGTTGCAATACCATTGGCACAGGTCCCTCGGGGCTGGAACAGTGGAGAAGGGACATAGCCAATGCCGATGTGACGCTTCCTGGAAGGGAACAGGCCAGGTGGAAACCACCAGGTTGGCCACACTGTACTCTCCTAAGAAGGCGCGTGTCACATGTTCAGGATTGCTAATAGGGACTGGGGTAAGATGGAGCTCGTCCAACATCCACACAAGGAAGCGCTGATACAAAGAAAGATCAGACGCTGAGGAGATACAGAAAGACAATTCCTCTCCCTCCAAGGAGGAAGAAGATGATGCAGGTGAGCTCCAAGATTTAGGGTCTGGCTGCACGGAAGCATGGTGGAACCCGGAGGTAGTTAGGGGAAATGTACAGCTGAGCCTCTGAATTGTTCCCAGGTGAAAGGTCCACTAGGACCGAGAATGCCTGGGATAGCCAGGGATGGAGGCAAAGGCATGGGGGACAATAGACACAGGAGAATGGCCTCTGTCAGGGCAGGGGGGCCTAGAGGAAACTCTTCACAAGGAGGGACACCCAAAGGTCCCAGCAGCTAACAGTCATTCAACCAGATCGGAATGGTCAGAGCTGTGCCCATGGGAAGAAATCCCCCCGTGAGGTGACTGGGACCATGTCAGTCTAGACGGATGGCCCCTGACCTCTGAAGTTGAAGTTCTTCTTGAGGAATGTTCCAGGGAAGAGCAAGGGTCCACACTGCAGCTCCTCCCATAACTCGGCCGGGCTCCATTGAGGGTGCACTGCACCACACCCCGACTCCTCAACCCTTCAGAGTCCGAGAGGGACCTCATCGTCATAGCCACCAGACTAGGCAACTGACAACTCTGGGTAGACTCCGAAGAATCCACCCAGGGAACAGTACCCTCCCCTTCCTGGCGTGCCCCAGGCTGTCCCAAACTTGGGCTGTCCAAACACACCAGAGAAGGGGGTGCCCCAGCCGGAGGAGCAGACGTGCCAGTGGCCCAAGATTGCACGGCATTGACCACGAGGACCACTGCTGGCTGGTCAGTACCACTGACCACAGAGTCTACTGGCAATGACTGACCCCCAGAGGGAGGCCAAGTGGGGGCCAAGGTGCTGGACACAGAGGGATCGGAGTATTCCAAAGAATCCGGGACCCAATCCGGATCAGACCCAGAGTCCTCCTCTGAGGAGGTAGACCCCGAGGCCCAATGCCAGATCACCCCTTAATCCCTACCAGTTCCCGAACTATGAGCCGAACCATGTTCAGCCCTGGCACCGCAGGTGGCACTGGAGCCAAGCACGGCACCATGCCTGACAACGCGATCCTCCTCGGCACCACGAATGGCACCAGAATCAGGTATGACACCGAGCGCGGCACTGTGCTCCACCCCAGCGCAATCCCCGGTGCCACAGATGGCACTGGGGTCAGGAGCGGTGCCAACTCCAGTCTCTGCGCCACACACGGCACCAGAAACAGATCCAGAAACCAAAGCAGCACTCCCCCCCCCGATGGCACCAGGAGCGACACCAAGGGACGGCCCAGTGCTGACCGTGATGCCGCCCTCCAGGCCTTCAACACCACAAACAACACCGGAACCAAGGGCGGTGCTGCTAGTTGACACCGAGGACAGTGCTGGCCTGGGCTCAGAGGGCCCAGAACACGACACTGAGGGAGCCTTCACCTCCGAAGAGGTGATTGCCATAGTGGTACCTCCCGCCTGCCCCCCAAAAGGGGAAGACTAGGCCTTCTGCACCACAGAAGGAGCCCCCACAACGGCAAGGCTGAGAGAGGCAGAGGCCCCCTCCTCCACGGGCTGTATAGGACTGGGAGGGGACCCAGAAGAATGGTCAAGAATCCTGGCCTCGGCCCGCCGACTGTGAACCCACCTCCGAAAGTTGGCGGTGCATGTCTGACTTTAAACGCACGGATCTCAAGAACTCGACAGTCCATAGAGAAGCAGGTATTGCAGTTGTCTATGTCTTGGGTCGGGCTGAGGCAAGAGAGACAACAGTCATGCTGATCCATCACAGAATAAAAGCGGCCACAGGGGCACCGACGCATTGGTGGCCACCCCGCCTTCGACAATTTTTTGCCCCCTTGACAAGACATGATCGCATGGCAAATAAACAAAAACAGTACTCCACATTGCTATAAATAATGAAATGGTCCTACCGGCCAGAAATGATGCTGAGCAGGGCGAAACTGAACCGAGAACCTTCATACACTAGGCTGCAAATGATAACTAGGCTGCACACGCACTTGCTTGCTGAAGTCTGCACTTGACAGTGGGAGAAGAAGAACTGAGGCTAGGGTGGAGTCGATGACAGATAATGGCCAACCCGCGAGCACTACGTAGAATGTCAGCCACAAGGGTGGCATGGGCCTTGCGACGACTCCACCCACAGGAAAAAAAAAGTGTCTCCCGCAGGGTCCTAGCTCCAGCGCTGTACCCAGTAGTGATGAATGGTGAAGACTGACACAGATAAGATCCCACACTGTACACTCCAAACCACGGCTTACCTACCGGGTTCAGCAGAGTAGGTTCAGACAAAAGTAGC
This sequence comes from Neoceratodus forsteri, assembly GCA_016271365.2. Taxonomy (NCBI): domain Eukaryota; kingdom Metazoa; phylum Chordata; order Ceratodontiformes; family Ceratodontidae; genus Neoceratodus; species Neoceratodus forsteri. Next base: position 886,591,687 of record CM028135.1, on the reverse strand, counting down.
AGTCAAATAGTCCGGGGTCGAAAATCCACACTGTTGACTTCACACCACTGCTCACCTATCGGTCCAGCACAACAGCGATAAACATTCAAACAGGAAAGATGTCTTAAATGCAATAAAGCGCTCCCAGAGCCAGACAAAATGCTGTAGGGACAGGTAGTTGGGAAACTGATGTACACAAATAAACAAACATGATTAAACGATCAGTATTTTTAGGAGAAAAAAGGGGGGGGCAATGTCCCCTTAAGTAATTCACATCCAGCCCCAGCTGGGGTAACAGAAGTTGAGTTGGGGTATTTAGTATTTAACTGGTATTTATTCAGTGACTGTGTATATGTCTGCAAAAAAAGGTATTCAGAATTTTGGGGGGGAAAAAATTACACTATTAGAAAAGAGATGTTGCATTTCATGGGGCCACCCCAGTGAGCAAATCAATAAATAAGATAAACCACTGCCTAGTTAGAAAGGTCATTAAGTTTTACTTGATGTGGGAGGGAAGAGGGACAGCTTAGGTTAAATCCAATTCTCATGAAAGAAATTCTATATTTCAAACTCAAGTCTCTCCTTAGGTCCCATGTGTAAGAATATGTTGTTCAATTGAAACATTCTGTTAATTTGAGGAAACACTTAATATGTTCTTGGAGCTTTTCAAATGACCTTACCAAATACACATTTCCATGTTTCTCTTGCATTATTACATAGATACAAGGACACAACACTGGACATGCATTTCAATGAGAAAAACATTGTTTTATTGACATTCACCAGATACTTCTTACAGTATTTGCAACAGACATGACACAAAAAGGCAAGATTTTGTTTATAAAATAAAAATGTGAACTTTAAATAATAAAAACATGGTAAAACACCAACCCAAAAGATGTCCAATTTCTACCCAATAAAAGGAAATCACAAAATGGTTTTACCACACAAGACTGATTTGTATCATTGTGTTTATTGGTCTGAATAATTAAATAGTAACAAATAGAATAAAAGTTGTTCAACACTGTATAACATGGCAGTGTTCCCCATCAAGTGACGATCCTTGTTTCATAATAAATGATGAGAGCAAAGTTTGATTTGTCAAGGATTCCCCGGATAGAAAAACAATCTTGTACATTGTTGCCAGTTTGTAGTTTTTTTACAATGTAAGGCAGATCACTAAAGAAAAAACTGTCTTGTTTCGCTATGCATTCATTGCAGTCAGTAAAAGTGACAGTTTAAATATTCACACGACTGATGTTAGGATGCTGTTGTATTGTACGATCGATCTGATGTCAGAACCATGATACTGCGTCATCCTGTCACCAAACTGATAATACAAAACTATGATGTCACTCTTTCCCTATGAAAAAAGTGACCAGCTATGCACTATCGATGAACTTTTGTGTGTTGCAATACCCTAAACACTGTTTAATTTGTTTTTTTAAATTAAACTAAATGATAGCCATCTCGTTTTGTTCTCCTTGGTCTCTTTCTCAGAGTAGAGCCAATCATCCACTCAATGTCATTTTTAAAATGACGACAAATCATATCTTCCAAGGAAGAATGAGTTTTAGAAAACACTGACAAAATGTTCCAAGTTAGCAATAACCCACAACAGGGTATGGAGTCATAGACATTTAATCCATGCCTCAGGTGTATTGTGAGGCACGAGGCTACAGGCCGAGTGTCCCCATAGCGCCCGAGGCGTGGAATAAATGCTTATAACCCCATACCCTGGAGCGGGTTATTGTGCTTATAACATGGGTTCTGTGCAAAACAAGTAAAAAAACAAATTAAAGGGGTTTTTCCCCTGTTTAACTACCAAGAAAGTGACTGTATCCTGCCACCTTGGAAAATAGTCCACAAGAAATAATGCATATGTGATTTTTGTTATGCACATCCAAATGTCAAAAATATAGGACAGAGATGATTTCTAACATTTTATGTACATAATAAGTACTGTATACTGTGTTACTCTTCAAACACTGTCAAGTTTGCTGTCCCCCCAACACACATGTATGTCGGGGCACAAAGGCCAGTGACATGATTTTAGCTGCCAATCACACACACGCAGCCAACAGCGGTCAGTACCGTTACCTCACCCCGCATCTTCACCCCATGTCTCCTCGGTACTTTGGGCTGCATACCAAGTGCAGCACTGCTGACAGGACCAGGTGAGCTGCTTGCGGCGCTCTCTCTCTCTCCCCCCCCACTACCTGTCCAGATTTTGTGCTTTGTGTGTCTCTTTCTCTTTGCACTGCACATGACCTGATCCTTGTTTGTCTCTCTCTCTCTCTCCACACACCAGTTTTGCCAACACTGACACTGCCTGATCCCTGGGGTGAAGGGGTGAATGACACAGACACAGTGCAGGGTGTGGTGAACTCCAGTTGCTGTCTCTGTCTTCCTAACCTCTCACGAGCACCACGGTGCACTATGGACCTGCTGACATGACTCACTGCAATGACAGAATACTTTAAAGCAGGGACTGCAGCCGGTCAGTGGGTTGCCTTTCACATTGTCACTCTTGCTGCATCTCTTACACTATGGGGAATGTGGTGGGGAAGGAACAGGACATCTGCCTGAGGGACAGTGACCTGTCTTCCCAACTGCCGACCACTGAGTTGCGGTCCCGACCGGCAACCGAAAACTCTCTTGCTCTCTCTCTCTTGGGGGGCAGCTAACCGTGGATTAAACCTTCTCTCTTTATATGCACACTTGTGAATGTCCCATATTTCTAACACGCTGATGGGGGGCATGGCTGCTTTTCACTTATTGATTTCTGCCCCCATGTTATAATCATCTTTTGTAAACTGGTTTGTCATGTTCACAACCACTACAAGGGCACAGTTCTGTGCAGATGAGCATTCCTGTTGTGAAATAATGTGTTTGTAATGGCACTCTACCTGATTGGTGCCTGGGTCATTCCTGAAAAAGATGTACATTTTTCCTCTATAGCACATACAAACCCACTTCTGTTTTCTTCAGCTGCACCACACTAGATCTAGAACAGCATTAGGAGTGACTTCTAGTTTGTTTGTAGAAGGCTTGAGCACAACATCATGACAATGATACTCACTGTTACAGGGATCCCTGTGGATGTGGGGGGTAAAGTGGGCCTGACTCCAAAGGAAGCCATCATGTGTGATTTGTTCACTCAGCCAGGTGCATACAGAATAGGTGGCATATTTGCTTTTTCAAGTACTGGATAACTACCCTGGCAGAACATCACAAGTAAATCTAATAGGAACATTAAATGTACTGTTCACTGAGACATTGGATTCTACTTGCAGGAATGTGAACAAGTTGTGCAACATTGATTGGCATTTTGATGTATGTTCTATTAGTCCCTTCTACAGGAACTACCACCTTTTCAAGGTGCCGGTATAGATGTAGGAACCCACCTGAGGAGAGTTCCTCCAATTGAGGTACTGTGGAGATAAAGTCTCTTTAGAACACAGGTTCTTTAGGGAAGAAGGACTAAATGTACAAATGATGAAATTAACACTGACTTCACGAGGAGAGAAGAGACAGCCAGGAAACTGGAAACGAAGTCAATAACCTGCCAGAAGCTTTGACATCTTTGAAACCACCTTCCAGCTTCAACCAATGGTGGAAAAAATTTATAATAATATGAGCATCAGCTAACTACCTACAGTATTTAAGTTATTTCTAAAGGGATAGAAGAAATCCCTTTGTCGTGGGTCTGAAGTGATTACTAAAGGGACTGGATGAAACCCGCCATCATAAGTCTGCAATATGTGTTCCCACTGTCATGGGGCTGAAGTAGATGTACAGTGGTGATCACGCAAAAGTATAGCGGTATACTGCTACCGTGCACATGTGTGGTACCATTGAATAACATGTATATCTCTACCACGCAATGGCACACGGTAATGGTATACTTTTGTGCGATCACCATTGTATGCAGATCCATTGTAGCATATACAGTAAATAGGAGTCTGTTCATACTCTCCCTGTACCACTCTTTTGGGTACAATAACAACACTGAAACCCTCCTGAGGAGAATTTTACTTTTAGAGATGCCATGAGGGAATTCTGTGGACTTGCTGGCACTGTCAGCTGGTTGTCTGAGTCTTTTCTTACTAACAGGAGGCAAAGAGTAGTGATGGGGAATTTCTCTTCCTACCCTAGTCTCCTGTCATGTGAAGTGCTCCAGGGTTTGGTCTTGACGCCGATGTTATTCACTGTGTACATGCTGCCCCTGGGGTTGCTCATTAGGAAGTACAGTTTGGGTTTTCATTGCTATGCTAATGATACCCAGCTGTATCTTTCCTTTGCGCCTGGAACATCCATGCTGTGGAAGTGCTTTACAACTGCCTTGCTGAGATCAATGACTGGATGGCCTCCAGCTAGTTGCAACTGAACCCTGACAAGATGGAGGTACTGGTGGTGGAGTCGAACAGAAGGCCTCTGGTGCAGAAACAGGGCTTTTTCTTGGATCTGTACCATTGAAGGCCTCCTCTAGGGTGCGTGATCTGGGCATTATTCTTGACAGTGGACTGACGCTTGAGCTTCAGGTGTCATCCGCTGTCCATACCAGTTTCTATCATCTGGGGAATATCGCCAGGATAAAGCCCGTAGTTCTGCCTCTGGACCTCCCCACCTTGGTGCACGCCTTCGTGACGTCCAGGCTTGACTACTGTAATGCCCTGTATCTTGGGGTCTCTGAAGGTACCCTGCGCCAGCTGCAGCTGTTGCAAAACGCAGCAGTCAGGTTGTTGACCGGACAGATTTGATACTGTCACATCACCCCAGTGTTGTATGAGTTGCACTGGCTACCAGTCAGGTGGAGGGTCCTCCTTTTTTTTTTTTTTTAATTCTGTTTCTTCTCCTCCCCGACCAGAACTCTCTCGGGCTACCTCGCTAGCTGTTGTCACTTTACCACCCACTGTGTACTGTGCTATCTTCAGAGACATTACAACTCCCCAGGGACTCGGGGGCGCTACTGCCCTGGGGAGATAGAAGGGGCAGTGGTGGGGAACCAACGTTGGGCATGTTGTGACGGAGGCACTGGAGGAGCCGTCGCCTATCCAGTGGGAAGGGCTTTTTCCCCCTTAGTATGTGTGCTCCTCCCCTTGCATGGTGCACGTCCCAATCGGCGCACGGCAACCCTGATGATGTCAGGCCACACCAACTTACGTGCTGTCCAGTGCTCAGCAGCACCCCCAGTCTCCACCAGGGGCTGCTGGAGCACCTGACACCCCAGAACCCTCCCCCCGGGATAGGAGAGCAGCCCAGCAGGCGCTCAATCCTATCCCGCCCCTGCCGACCCCCGGCACCCGAGCTCGCTCCCGAACCCAGGTTGCCGGTGTGGTGTCCAGCACCTCAATCCTTAGTGCCACTGGGCCGACGGAGGATCCTCTTTAAGGTGGGCTTACTCACCTTTAAGGCCCTATATGGCCTGGGCCCTGGTTACCTGAAGGACCTTCTTATACCTGCTGTCTCGGTCCGCTCCCTCTACTCCTCCTCTAGGGGCCTCCTTGCAATTCCCAGGATGAGGCTAAAAACAGCAGGCAACAGAGCATTTAGTGTCGCTTCCCCCATCCTGTGGAATTTGCTATCTCCAGCTGTAAGGGAGGCCCCTTCTGTTGAGGTGTTCAAAGCCCACCTCAAGGCCTTCTTGTATAATTAGGACTTCCCAGACTTTGCTTTATAGTCCCTTCTGTTCCCTAAACTTTCTGCCTAATCTGGCCCGTGGCTGTAGCTTAGCCAGTAGTTATCGCTGACCATAGTATCTATGAATTCTATAATTCTGAGTTATAGGGCCAATTATTTATTATGTATATTGTAGTGTTATTTTGTATAGATAATTTATTGATTGTGTTTTGTACTTAATTTTAAACATGTTCGGCGACCAGAGCCTCCAGGATGGGCGTCTTTTAAATAAAAATTGCCTTGCAATAAGAAAAAATACTTATGGTTGAAAGTTAGAACAGGGACTGCCACTCTGTTGGGGTACCATAAAGGCACAGGAACCCTTATGAGGATGATTGCAGCCATAGAGGAGCTGCTGGAATGAAATTCTTTTGACTACAGTTACTTCTATCACCCTTTTGGGGGTACTTAAAAGGCACAGGAATCCATTTGGGAGGGTTCCACCCCTAAAGGTGCAGTACCAATGGAATGAAGTTCCTTTAGGTTAAAGAAAGCATAAGGAAGAAGCCTGAATGGAGCCAAAGACAAGGGTTAAGGCATGACTTTTGAAGTTCAAAACATATTAAAAAGCCATAAACTGGACTTTCCTTGTTTTCAGTCATTTCACGGTCAGTCTCCATAGAGAGAGTAACTTTGCCAATCATGAGAGGATTTCGATGTTGGACTACATAGCAGAGTAGGGATGTTTACCTGCAGTGGGGGTTGGATACCAAGGAGTCGAGAGTGTGTTTTTAGGGGGGGAAGGGGGCACCTTGCTGTTGACTTGTTCTATCTATGGGTCAGCCGGGACAGGGAATACTAGTGACGGGATTGAGCACCCACCACCAGTTTTTGTATAAGAGCTGGGTCAGGCAGGAGGTGGGGGGGGAATACCAGAGACATGATTGAGCACCCACCAACGGTTTTTGTATAAGAGCTGGGTCAGGCAGGAGGGGGGAATACCAGAGACATAATTGAGCACCCACCACCAGTTTTTGTATAAGAGATGGGTTAAGCTGGAGGGGGAATACCAGAGGCGGGACTGAGCACCCATCACCAGTGTTTTGTATAAGAGCTGGGTCAGGCAGGAGGGGGGGAAATACCAGAGGCAGGATTGAGCACCCGAATCCAGTTTTTGTATAAGAACTGGATCAGGCAGGAGGGGGAACACCAGTGATGGGATTCAGCACCCACCAACAGTTTTTGTATAATATCTGGGTCAGGTAGGAGGAAGGGAATACTAGCGATGGGATTGAGCACCCATCACCAGTTTTTGTATAAGAGCTAGATCAGCTGGGTGGGGGATACCAGAGGTGGGATTGAGCACCAACACCAGTTTTTGTGTAAGAGCTGAGTCAGGTGGGAGAGGGGAATACCACCTGTGAGACTGAGCACCCACTACCAGTTTTTGTATAAGAGCTGGGTTGGGAGGGGGGATACCAGCAGTGGGACTGAGCACCCACCACCAGTTTTTGTATAAGAGCTGGGTCAGATGGGGGGGGGAATGAAAAAATTACTTACCATAGTAATCTTGTTTCTAAAGGGAATCTTTACTGTATTCTGACATATGTAGTTAGCCTTCACCACTCAACTGCCCTGGAGAGGACAGAGTTAAAGAACCTATGCAAATAGTAGATTAGAATGTTGATAGACTCGAGCTCATTTTTCAAACTACTGTCCCTGGTACATTCTGTGTAACTTTTAGATTCTTACGAAGCATGTACAAAAGAATCTATGCTATCCTAAGGAACTAATTCTCTCTAAAAACTGTAATCCTCCAATTGAATAGGGCATCTGAAAAGACTCAGGTCACAGATGCCCAAGAACAACCAACCTAAACAGGTTTCAACAACTAAACATGGACAACTGGAGTGCTGCACCCACCAGGTTCTAGTAGGGGAGGTATCAAATCAAATCAAATTTATTTATAGAGCACTTTTCAATATATCGAAGTGCAAATACATATCAAGTATAAACATCAACAATAATAAATAATTACATAAAACAGTAAAAAACAGCCATACGCTTATGCAAATGCAAATGCTAATGCAAATAAATGGCTTTTCAGAGACACCTTAAATGATTCCACGGACAGGCACTCTCTAATCTGACGAGGTAGAGAATTCCACAGGGTTGGGGCCATAAAAGAAAAAGCCCTGGCCCTAGATGACTGAAGGCAAACCCTGGGAATCTCTAGCAATCCCTCATCAGTGGAGCAGAGAGGGTGGTAGGGATGAAGGAGATCTTGCAAGTAGCCCAGTCCCTGACCATGTAGGGTCTTATAGGTCAACAACGTGACCTTGAAGGTGATTCTCCACCGCACTGGCAGCCAGTGCACTTCGCACAGCACAGGTGTGATATGGCAAGTTCTTGGTAACCCAGTCAACAACCTGGCTGCAGCGTTCTGCACCAGTTCTGCAGGCTATAGAGATCCACCCAGCAACCCTAGATATAGAGCATTACAGTAATCAAGATGCGAGGAAACAAAAGCATTTACCAACACGGGAAGGTCATCGTACGGAACAAGGTGTTTTATCCAGGCGATATTCCTCAGATGCTAAAAGGAAGACTTGACAGTGGCCGATACCTGTGTCTTCAGCATCAGCTCACTGTCAAAAATTATGCCCAGATTTCGCACCTGTTCAGAAGGTCTCAACTGGTTACCCCCTAATAAAAGACCAGAGGGAGACCCAGGAGTCAACTTCTCTACACGGTGACCCGGGTCCACAACCAACACCTCAGTCTTATCTGGATTCAGTTTCAACCAGTTCGCACTCATCCAGTCCTGAATCTCAGCGAGGCAGTTGTTAAAGACTGATAATGCATCATTCTGTTCGGGTACAAAGGACATATAGAGCTGAGTATCATCTGTGTAGCAGTGAAAGCTCAGCCCATAATGCCTTATAATGTCTCCCAATGGCAACATATACACCGTGAACAGCATGGGGGAAAGCACAGAGCCTTGTGGCACCCCACAGAACAGAGCAAAGGGAGCAGAAGAAAAAGGCCCTGAAACTACCCTCTGGCTTCTGCCTGTGAGGAAAGAGTGGAACCATCTGAGGACTGTCCCTGACAGTCTGCAGAGTAGCCGCAGGCAATCCAGCAACATCCCATGGTCCACAGTGTCAAATGCTGCAGAGAAATCAAGAAGAACCAAGATTGAACGGCTCTTCTGATCTCTCGCCATTAGGAGATCATTAAGTACCCGAACTAACGCCGTCTCGGTACTATGCCTCTTCCTGAAACCAGACTGGAGAGGATCATAGACCTCATGGGTGGTAAGAAAGTCATCGAGCTGCAGCGCGACTACTTTCTCAATAACCTTGCCCAAAAAGGGCAGGTTAGAGATCGGTCTGTAGTTAGCGAGACAGTCAGAATCAAGGGAAGATTTCTTCAAAAGGGGTGTCACAACAGCCTCCTTTAAAGACTCCGGAAACACCCATTTGTCCAAAGAGCCCCAGACTATCTTCGCAAGGACTGGTCCGATCGCATCCATGTACCCCACAAGGAGGCATGTGAGACCAGGATCCAAACTACAGCAAGTCAGTCATAAACCCTGGACAATCTTCATGATATCTGTGATCACTGGCTGGTCAAAATCTGTCCAGGTAGTATGGGGCATGTAACCCCACATCGATTGCTGCAATGCTCATTTGAACGTGTACTGTGGGATCTCCGACCTGATCGATGACACCTTATCCTCAAAGAACCGAGAAAACTCATCACACTGTATTTGTGAAAAAGCTCTCCGACCCCGCAGACAGGCTGGATTTCACAGGTAGAATGGGAGCTCAGAATACAGTAAAGATTCTCTTGGAAGAAACAAGATTACAATGGTAATTTTTTTTTTTAAACTCCAGGAAATCTTTACTGTATTCTGACATATGCAGACTACCAAGCAGTACCTTTGGAGGTGGGCATAGAACCTATTTGGGAAACAGGCTCTGTGGTACTGCTGTGCCAAACATGGCATCATTTCTAGCCTGTTCTCCGGGCAGTAGTGTTTACTAAAGGTGTGAACAATTTTCCAATGTGGCTGTTCTGCAAATTTCCAACAAGGGGAATGTCTCTGGCAGCTGCTATAGAAGCAGCCGTACCCCTGGTGGAATGAGCCCTGTGGCCCACTGGGGATTCCTTGCCCAGTTTGCTTTAACAAAACTGAATACAGGCAATAATCCAGCGTGCAATAGTCCTTTTTGAAGCTGGCTTGCCTTTCCCCACTTCTGCATAGGTCAGGAAGAGCTGAGTATTACTCTGTCTATGGCCTTTTGTATGGTCCAAATAATAGCCGATAGCCATCTTAACATCTAGTCTATGCAGCCTACGTTCCCCTGAACTGGAATAATCAGTGAAAAGGACAGGCAGTGTAATAGACTGGTTGAGGTGAAAGTCAGATACCATTTTGGGGAGGATCTTCCTATTGGTTCTGAGAACTACCTTGTCCCTATGGACTGAAATGTACAGTATATACTCACATATAAGTCTTTTTTTTTGAGTAATCATTTTTGTACAGTACGTTAGTTGAGGATTCTGATTTATATGCGAGATATGCGACTGCACAGAGGAAACCATGGGGATCAAGTCAGCGAAAATATAAAAAAAAAAGTGCACCTTTGTTTCAGAAGATCGCATTACTGGCATTCATGAGAAGTGATGCGTAGTGCTGGCGCTTGATTGTTGCTTTGTGCAAACTCATAGCACTGGAGATTATGCTCTGATAGACAAAAATTAAAAACATGCCTGTCACTTTTATTTATTATCTGCCTTGCTTTAAAGCCATTTGTTAATCCCAGCTCAGTTAAGTAAGTGTAGTAAAAACATATGATACTGAGTCATGCCTTTTAATGCATTTAATTGACTTGTAGTGCTGGCGAGTGCTTGTCTGCGCAGACTGACAATTAAATAGTAAAACATACTAGTTATTCTATTAATCTGGCTTGCCTAGCCTTAACGCCATTTATTAAACTCAGCTTGGTTAAATACATGTAGTAAAAACATAAGGTACTGAGTCATGCCATTAAATACATTGAACTGATTTGTACCTCTGGCGAGTGCTTGTTGATGTGTGCTCAAACCAAGTCATGCGAGAAGTGCTAATGGCTTCATATCATCTCAGCATCTCAACAATTGTCAGTCAATTTAGGCATTTAAAAATGAGTTACAAATCCCCACATTTCTAGATGCCAAGATTTGAGATTCTGCAATGCCTGGACAGAAATGCAAATGCAGTGCTGACAGCACAGACTTAATCTTCAAGTTATCCAGTTTGCAGAGACGCACAGTAATGCGGCAGCCAAGAGAGAATTTTATGTTAATGAAAAACTAATTCATAACTGGCATTTGAAAAAAAAATTGATCTACGGTCCATGGAGAAGTCAGTTAAAAGAATCAAGCTGAACCCCTCATCCCCTTCAGACATTGAGTCTGAACTCAGTAACTGGGTACTTGAACTTAGCAGGGATACATTGTCAACCAGATGGTGACACGGCTCCAAGCATTAGCTCTAGTAAACACACTTGGTGTCCAGAGCTTTAACAACTTCAAGGCATCAGCAGGTTGGTGCACCACGTTCGTGATATGCCATGAACTAACCTTATATCAGAGAATGCACATTGCTCAAAAATCGCCCTCTGATGTTTAAAAAAAAAAAAGTGGACAGCTTCCACAGTTTTGTTTTAAAAGAAAGAAAACAACATGAATACCCACTTATTTCAGTTGGAAATATGGATGAGACTGCAGTAAGCTTTAATCTCCTTTGTAACCAGGCTATGCATGTAAAAGGTGAAAAGACCATCACAGTATGTACATGTGGTGCCGACAAATCGCACTTCACTGTAGCTCTTACCTGCCTGGCGGACAGCGCCAAGCTAAAACCCATGGTTATATTTAAATGAAAAACACTACTGAAAGGAAAAAATGCCTAATGGAGTGCTGGTTGAAGTGCACCTAAAGGTCTGGATGGATGAAACTTAACAAATGTGTCAATGAGATATGGGGAAAAAGACCAGGAGCCCTAATTCACAAAAAAAAAAAAAAGCCTGCTCCTATGGGATATGTTTAGGGATCATCCAGTGGACTCTATGAAGCAGAACCTAAGAAAAAGGCTCACACATACAGCGGTGATCCCTGGAGGCTATGCCTTACTACTCCAACCACTTGACGTCAGTCTCTATAAGCCCTTTAAGGCAAAGATGTGGGAGCAGTGGATGATAAGAAAAAATTACTCACCTTAGTAATTATATTTCTTCTAATGGAGTCTTGCTGTATTCTGACAATTGTAGTGATTCCCAACCTTTGAACTGCCCCGGAGAACAAAGAGTTAACTTTCTATGCAGGGCATAGAATGCTGAGCTCAAGCTCGGTTGAAGTCTCTGAGTCTCTGTCTGGAGTGTTTTGAACTTAAACCATCAGATTCTTACGAGCCCAACTAAACTAAAAATTCTATGTGGAAATTGTAAAAATTCTACTAGCCAACTGGCTGAAAAAAGTTTTGGATTCCCAAGGAGACTCAAGTCAGGAAACCCAAAAACAAAACCCAATGTACTAAAAATAATAATAAATAAGCACCCAAACAAAAGGGAGGAGGGTGCAAGCAAAAAACACCCCTGGGGTGCAACACTGCACCTGCCCACCCACTTCCCAAAAACAGGTTCTGAGAGGGAAGGCAGGTCAGAATACAGCAAGACTCCATTAGAAGAAATATAATTACTAAGGTGAATAATTTTTTCTTCAAGAAACATGAAGTCTTGCTGTATTCTGACAATTGCAGACTACCAAGCAGTACCTCCAAGGAGGAGGGACAGAACCTACTTTGGGAATAGGCTCTGAAGTACTGCTGTGCCAAACCGAGCATCACTCCTAGCCTAGATATCCAGAGAGTAATGCTTGGTAAAGGTATGGACCATTTTCCAGGTGGCTGCTTGACAAATTTCTAAGAGAGGGATATGCCTGGCCGCAGCCGGGGAAGCAGCTGTACCACTTGTGGAATGAGCCCTCAGGCCTGAGGGTGGAGTTTTTCCCAGTTTTTCATAGCAGAATTATATACAAGACACAATCCACCCGGCAATAGATCTTTCGGTGGCAGGTTTGCCCTTTCCCACTTCTCCATAAGTGAGGAACAACTGGAGGGAGTCAAACCTGTGACCCTTGGTACGCTCTATGTAGTAACTAAGGGCTCTTCTGACATCTAAGCTGTGTAGCCTCCTCTCTCCTGAGGAAGAATGATCAGTGAAGAAAACAGGGAGAGACACAGACTGGTTTAAATGGATGTCTGAAACCACTTTGGGCAAGAACCTTCTATTGGTTCGAATGACCACTTTATCCCTGTGAAAGGAGATAAAATCAGGTTCCACTGACAGGGCTTGCAATTCACTGATACGCCTGGCAGAGGTAATGGCTACCAGGAACACAGTTTTCCAAGTCAAGTACTTAAGCTCTGCTGAAGACATACTGTAGGCTCAAAGGGGGGGGTTGCATAAGTTGAGCAATGCAAACATTCAAATCCCAGGCAGGGGCCGGGTCTCTAAAAGGAGGATTGGTGTGAAGCAATCCTTTAAAAAATTTACAGAACACAGGATGGGAAGATGGTGAGGAAGGCTTCCCCACAGACAAAAACGCAGAAACAGCTGACAAGTGTACCTTGCGAGTAGCTGGTCTGAGGCCTAGGCCATTAAGATGGACCATATAATCTAGAACCGTAGGCAATTCAGCAGTGCCTGGAGAAATATGCTTCCTTAGAACACCAAATGCTGAACCTTTTCCATTTGGAGTTGTAAGTCTTTCTGGTGGAGGGCTTTGGAGAAGCCTTGAGGATATCCAGAACCCCTTGGGAAAGATGCAGATCTGCAAACTCTAACTCTTCAAGAGCCATGCTTTGAGATTGAGATACTGAAGATTGGGGTACCAAATCCTTCCCTGAGAGGATGTTAACAGGTTGTAATTCCTGGGAAGAGACAGGGGAAGATGGACTGCTAGGGACAGCAACAGGGGGTACCAGGGCTGTCTGGCCCAATCTGGAGCAATCAGAATCACCTTGCATGGTTGAGACCTTATTTTTACCAAAACTTTGAACAGGAGAGGGAAGGGGGGAAAGGCATACAGAAACTTCCCCTCCCAATTGAGGATCAGGGCATCCAGAGGGAGTGAGCCCAGGACTGGAGGTCTGCAACAAAAGAGAGGGAGTTGGTGATTGTCTGGGGCTGCAAAGAGATCCATCTCTGGAGTGCCCCACCTTGAAAAAAATCACTTTCAAAATCTGAGGGTCCAGGGACCATTCGTGATGGTCCTGAGAAATCCTGCTCAGTGCATCTGCTAGCACATTGTCCTTGCCTGGAAGGTAAACTGCTACAAGAGAGGTCTGCAGGGAATAAGCCAGGGACCACAACTTCATGGCTTCTGTGCACAAGGCCGTGGACCGAGTGCCTCCCTGCTTGTTGATGTACCACATGGTGGTGGTGTTGTCTGTTCTGACTTGAACCAACTTGTTCTGAACTGACTGTGAGAATGCTTTTAGAGCAAGAAAAACTGCCCTGACCTCTAGACGATTGATGTGGAGAAGGGATTCTTGGGGGGACCACAGCCCCTGGGCAGTAAGGAACCCCAGGTGGGCTCCCCAGCCCAGGAGAGAAGCATCCGTGGTAAGGACCACTGAACAAGGCTGAGCAACAAAAGGAACACCTTGCCTTAAATTGTCCTGATCCTGCCACCACTGGAGGACTTGGATCAAGTTCAGAGTCACTGGAATCAGTTTGGTAAGGGAGTCCTTTCTCTGAGACCAGAAAGCTCTCAGGTGGGACTGAATATCCCTCATCTGGAATCTTGCCCCTTGGACCACTGCTGTTGAAGCTGCCATGTGGCCCAAGAGCTGGAGGAAATGCCTTGCTGGTCGAGATACCCGAAGGCTGAAGGAAGAAGCCAGTTCAATAAGAGCCCTTGCTCTTTCTAGAGGAAGAAAGGCTCTTCCTCCAAGTGTGTCCAGTTCTGCCCCTATAAAAGTAAGAAGCTGGACTGGTTCAAGAACTGACTTGGGAAGGTTGAGAAGAAATCCTAGAGAAGTGAGCACTTGCAGGTGAGACTTGACTTGGTCTGGAGACTGACCCACTATTAGCCAATCGTCCAGATATGGAAAAATTGAAATATTTTGCCTTCTTAGAAAGGCAACTACTACTGCCAGGCACTTTGTGAAAACCCTTGGGGCTGAGGTTAGGCCAAAGGGCATTGCTCTGAACTGATAATGGCCAGAGGGCAACTCGAACCTGAGGTACTTTCTGTGGGAGCACCTGATGGGAATGTGAAAGTAGGCATCTTTTAGGTCCAGGGAGGCTAGCCAGTCCCCTGGCCTTAGAGAGGGAAGGATTACTCCCAGAGTTATCATCTTGAACTTTGGTTTTAAAAGATGTTTGTTTAGATATCTTAAAGTAGGTCTAGGATGGGTCACCACTCCCCTGTTTTTTGGGGGGTCAGGAAGTACCTGGAGTACAGTCCTTCACCCCAGTGTAGGGTAGGTACTCTCTCTATAGCTCTTAAAGCTAGGAGAGAAGAAACCTCTGCCTCTAGGGCAAGGGTTTCCGAGAGATTTGCAGGTGGAAAAGATCTGGTTCTCATCTTTGGAAATTTTTTGAAGCTGAGAACCAGTCCCTGGCTTACTACTTCCAGGACCTACTTGTCTGATATAATAGACATCCAGTCCTGGACAAAGTAAGCCAGCCTGCCCCCTACTGAAATAGGAGAGTCGACCCGGGCAGGCCCATCAGGGTGTCTGCTTGGCAGGGGCTTTAGGCTGAGGAGTGGATGCAGCCCTGCTCATCTCCCTTCCGCCTCTCCCTCTGAAGAACCCCCTCTGAGAAAAGGAAGAGGAGGCATGTGCTTGGTAAAAAGGCCTGCCCCTGCCCCTAGACTGCTGCCTTTGAGAAGTTGCCTGCCTTTCCTTGGCCTGAGCACTCCTGTAAGTTGTCCTGTACTCATCTATTTTCGTCATGTAATTCTCTGTCTGCTCCCCAAACAGAGAATTACCCACTACAGGAAAATCCATGGCCTTAGCCTGGGTGTCCTGCGAGAGGCTAGTACATCTGAGCCAAGCCATCCTCCGAAGAGCCACAGATGTAGCCATGACTCTTGATGAAACATCATTAGAGTCCACAGCAGCATGAAACTGAACCTTAGATGCCTCAATCCCATCTGCAGCCACCGCCTCCAACTCTTTGGCTAGCTGGGGGGAGGCCTGTTTAGCCAGTGCCAGTACAGTGTCCCACCTGGACTTCTGGTACCTGGCTGTATAGGCCATGTAATTCGCCTGCCTGAGTCCCAAAGAAGGTGCCATGTACTGCTTCTTTGCCATGGCATCAATCTTCCTGGAGTCCTTTTCAGGGGGGTGTGAAGCCAAGGGAATATTTGCCTTGTCACAGGCAGCAGTCTGCACTATCCCAACATGGCTGCACTGTTGATATAAGAACTCTGTGTCTGAGCCTGAAAGTGTATACCTCTTGTCCATTCTTCTAGCCACAGGAGGTATAGTGTTAGGAGACTTTAAGATTTTTAGTGTCTGTTTCCGAATAGATTTATGGAGGGGAATAGACATTCTCCTGGACTCTGGGATATCCATCATCTTTACATAATCAGGCTCCTCTTGATCTTCCACAGCCTCCTCCATAGGAAGCTGGAGGGTTTCAGCCACCTGTCTGTAAAACATAAAGTGAGAAGGGGGCTCAGAAAGCCTAGGAGGGGAAACACCTGAAGGTCTGTCTGGGGAGATGTCCGGTTCCACAGGCACATCCAGACCTTCACTTACATCATCATCCTCAAATTCCCCTTCCTCTTCAAATTCCAGTTCATAAAAATCTTCAAGGGTATACTCTTGAACCGGGGGAACCAACCAAACCAAACCCCTGCCAGAAGGAGCCGGATCGGTCGGAACCGGACGGAGCGATTCTACAATCTGAATTGCCCTGGCTATCTCTTCGGCGGTCGGAACATGAACCTCTGGATCTGAACTGGTCGATTTATCTTTGCGCTTTCTTTTTGTCGGGACCGATCCCTCGGAATCGGCTCTCCTTTTGCCCAAAGAAGTATCGCCCTGGTCAGAGGACACTCCTTCTGGTTCGGCCGAAACCGAACCGGGTTGGCCATCCGGGTCAGCGGACTTCTCGGCCTCCTTTTCCCTCAGTCTACCTAATCTCTTCTCAAGGGTAGATTTGGGAAAGTTTTTACATATTTGGCAGTCTGAATCGAGGTGGTCAAACCTCAGACAATAAACACAGGTGGTGTGGGGATCGGCCTTAGCAAAGACCTCCCCACACTCACTGCAGTGTTGAAACCCAGTGGGCCCGGTTTTTTTCTTGGGTTTCTCAGACATGGCCAACCTAACCAAACTTACCCTTTTTGGCAACCACCAGGCAAAACTCCCTTATCGGTTCCTAACCGTGTCACGGGTATTGAAAAAATGGTTAAAAACACGTTTTTTTTTTAGAACCGATAAGAACCGGTAACCACACACTAAGTATACAAACAAAATTCACAATCAAATGGCCGGTTCAGCCGAACCGACCGCACTTCTGCAAGTTCCACACAGAAAAACAGAACAGTTCCTATCTAGTACTCACGGCACCACAGACAGAGACTGAACCGACTATGCGGATACTTTTTTCGGTTTAAAAACCAACGAAAACAAAAAACTTTAACTGACTTTCGAACCGAACTGAAGGAGAAATCTCTGGAGCGACCGTTCAGTGAGGTGGAGTAAAGAATCTGATTGTTTAAGTTCAAAACACTCCAGACAGAGACTTCAACCGAGCTCGAGCTCAGCACTCTATGCCCTGCATAGAAAGTTAACTGTTTGTTCTCCGGGGCAGGTCAAAGGTTGGGAATCACTGCAATTGTCAGAATACAGCAAGACTTCATGTTGTTTGAATGGGTATGCTACCATGCTTATCAGTATATGTGCTCTAAACAATATTATTACCAGTTTTTGTAGCATAGTAACTGCTTATAAGAAACAGAAGAAAGCCGAGCTATGCTATGGTGTGCGAGTGGATCAGAGAAGCCTGGAATTCCATTCCTGCTGAAACCATTGTGAAATCATTTAAGAAATGTGGAATATCCATTTCTGTGGCTGGCACCAAGGACCATGTGCTGTATGATGATCTGATAAGTACAGAGACTGTAACAGCACCTGATAATGCCAAAGATGATGAAATAACAAGTGCAGAGCTCGAGGTACATCTATGATGATATCCCCTTGTCAGAACTGCAGCTCCACATGATGTTTGCATCCAACAATGAGGACGATGCTGAGTTCTTCGGATTCTGACTGAATCACTGAATTGATCTCTAATTTATATTTAAGTTTTTTCCATTTTAACATTATATGCCAAGTACGATAATACAAAATAAAAGAAAAGAAAATGCCTTTTAATGTACTGAGCCACGACTTCTGTTATTCAGCTGCCCTACTTAGTTTGAATTTGTGCTCCCAAAGTTTTATCTCATTCACTCACTGCTGAAGGTAGTCTGTTATTTAATAAGCTGTGCCTGTTACCATAATGCCGCCTGAAGTTTCTGTGATTCAACTTCCAACATGTTAGGTAGTTCTGAGGTATCTCCGTTTTTAGCAACAGCAGCTTCTAATTTTGCTGTCCAACTCATACGCGGGGTAACTCTAAATCAGTACCTGGCAGCTACAAATCCCCACCCCACCCCGACTTATATGCGGACCTTCTATTACGTGGGTATATACGGTAGTTTGGTTCTGTGGACAAAGCCTGGAGCTCACTAATACTTCTGGCTGAAGTAATTGCCACTAAAAATATTGTTTTCTAAGTCACATATTTGAGATATGTTGTGGACATGGGCTCAAATGGGGATTGCATTAGCTGTGCAATGTATACATTCAGGTCCCAAGAAGGGACTGGTTCCCTTTGTGTGTGGGGGGGGGGAGGTGCAAGTGATACAATCCTTTGAAGAACTTTCTGAAAATTGTATTAGAGGCAAAAGAGAATCTCTTACCCACTGAGAGGTAGGCAGAGACAGTTTCCAAGTGTACCTTGAGAGTAGATGGCTTAATATCTAGGGAATGAAGATGGGCTAAATAGTCCAACAGGACTGTGAGTCCAGCCTGATAGGGATCTATGACCTTCTGTTGGCACCAGATGGAGAACCCTTCCATTTGGAGGTGTAAGTTTTCCTGGTAGAGGGTTTCCGAGATACCCTTAGAACCTCAAGGATCCCTTTAGAAAGGTGCAGATTAGGATACTCTAGGTCCTCAAGAGCCAGGCCATGACCCTGAGGGACTGGAGGCTAGGGCAGAGGATCCTCCCCTGGGAGGATGTCAGCAGGTTGTACCTCTTGGGGAGGCAAATCAGTCTAGAGACTGACAGGGAGAGAAGCAGGGAGTATCAAGGCTGTCTGTCCCAAACTGAAACTCTGTGGAGATGGTCAGATAACTCCCTTTACGGGATGTGAGTCCCGATGGTCTTTCAGTGGTATTAGACCTATCGGAAATCCCAGAGGCAAGTGGAAGTCCAGAGAGCCTGGTTCAGGCCCCTAATAAGGCCATTATTGTGGCCCTGGGCTCCATTGCTCCCATCTGTGTTCATCCTCTCTCCCTTCGCCCTAGGTCCCCATGGTTTGATGGGACCTTGAGGGAGTTACGGCAACTTGGATGAAGGTTAGAGCATTGCTGGCGGAAATTCACCCTGGAGGTTGACCGCCTTAGATTGATGGAACATTATCAAGTCTATCAATAAGCAATCACCCGTAAGAAGGCAGAGTTCCTGTTCGGGGAGATTGCTGCTGCTCAGAATCGACCAGCTCAGCTCTTGCGAACTGTGGACTGGTTGTGCAATCCAACCTGTGTTCAGGTTCGAAGAGCCTTTTCACAGATTGAATATGATGAGCTTGCTTGGTTCTTTGCAGATAAGGTGGCCAGCATCAGGGCAGAGATCCAACCTGCACACTCTATTGGAGCTGATAGTGGTCAGTGTATGGTCACTTCTCCTCGGTTTGCCTGGAGTTCCGTCAACCAGCTGGAAATCATGGATGTTGTGCAGATTGCCCAGGGTATGTGCCCAACGTGCTTTAGTTTGGCCCCGGGCCTAACTTCCCTGATTATGGGTTGTTGTGACATCATTGGCCTGGTCCTTGCAAGGATAGTCTGGTGCTCCTTAGAGTCCGGTGAGTTTCCTAGCTCGCTAAATGAGGCGGTGGTGACACCTCTCCTGAAGAAAGTTGCTCTGGACCTAAGCTGCCTTGCAAACTACAGACTAATCTCTAACCTCTTCTTTGTTGGGAAGGTAATTGAGAAAGTTGTGGCACTGCAACTGGAGAACCACTTGACCATCCATGACATCTACGAACCTCTCCAGTCCGGTTTTCATAAGAGGCATAGTACCGAAACTGCTCTGGTTCGGATGCTCAATGATCTACTGATGGCGAGAGGTCAGAAACGCCATTCTGTCTTGATAATTCTTGATCTTGCTTCAGCCTTTGACACTGTGGACCATGGGGTACTGCTCGAGTGCATGAGATTCATCTGTGGCCCGTCTGGTACAGTTCTCAGATGATTTAAGTCCTACCTCACTGGCAGAACTCAGAAGGTGGTTTCAGGGAATTTTTCCTCTGAGCCATTCTGTCTGCCATGTGGGGTTCCTCAGGGCTAGATGTTGTCCCCCATGTTGTTCGCGGTGTATATGCTGCCCCTAGGAGATATTGTAAGATGTTATGGGCTGAGGTTTCACTGCTATGCTGATGATACTCAGCTCTACCTGCCTTTTGCACCTGACCAGGACAGTGCGTGTTCGGTATTTAACAACATTCTTGCTGAAATCCAGGATGGGATGAGCTCCAGCTGGTTGAAGTTGAATTCTGGAAAGACTGAGGTGATGGTTGTGGGTCCTGGTCGCTGGACAGAGGGGTTGGGAGCTGGCCAACCCAACAGACTTTCTCTGGGGGGTATCCAGCTCCTTTCCTCTGAACAGGTGCGAAACCTGGGGACAATTCTTGATGGGCTGACACTGCACTTGCAGGTGTCAGCAGTCATCAAGTCTTCTTTTTACCATCTGAGGAACATCGCCAGGGTCAAGCACTTTGTTCCATCTGGCAACTTTCCAATGTTGATCCACACCTTTGTGACCTCATGTCTCGATTACTGCAACTGCCTTTATCTAGGGGTTGATATCCGCCGCTTGCAGGTAGTGCAGAACACTGCAGTCCAGTTGTTGATGGGGACCCCCCGTGTAAGTCACATCACACCGGTGCTGAGCGAACTACACTGGCTGCCTATTCAGTGGTGGATCATCTTCAAGGTCGGGCTTCTGACCTACAAGGTCCTAAACAGACTGGGCTTGGACTATCTGAAAGAGCTTCTGGTTCCTTACTGCCCCAGATGACTGCTCCACTCAGCTGATGAGGGGTTGCTAGAGATTCCCAGGGTGAGTCTTAAGTCATCCGGGGCCTGTGCATTTATGTATGTGGCCCCAGCTCTGTGGAACTCTCTACCTCATACGATACATGAGTGCAAGACCGTGGAGGGATTTAAGAAGGCATTGAAGTCGTACATGTGGCATAAAGCATATTCAGATTAGCCATCTTATTTTATTAACTTTTGTTATTCTGATTATTGTGTATTTTATTGTTTTATCTGCTTATTTATTGTACAGCGCCTTGACATTCGAAAGGTGCTTTATAAATAAAGCTTATTATTATTGTTGTTGTTGGCTGGGACCCGAGCTTGTTCAGCACTCTGAGCAACAGAGGGAATGGAGGGAAGGCGTGCAGGAACTTCCCTGTCCAATCCAATATCAATGCATCCAGTGGCACTGTGCCCACTGCCGGAGGCCTGCAACAAAACTGGTGATTGTCTGTGGTTGCAAAGAGATCTATCTCTGGAGTTCCCCATCTTCTGAAGACAGTTTGCAGGATCTGACTGTTCGAGACCACTCGTGGTGGTTTTGATTGATTCTGCTTAGTGCATCTGCTAGGATGTTGTCCTTCCCTGGAAGATGAACTGCTGAGAGAGACCCGGAGGGAAGATGCCAGACCCCAGATTTCCATGGCCTCTGTGCACAGTAAGGTGGACCTTGTGCCCCCTTGCTTGTTTATGTAACACATGGTTGTGGGATTATCTGTTCTGATTTGCACCACCTTGTTCTGAACCAATGAGGCAAATGACTGGAGAACCAGAAAGACTGCCCTGAGCTCTGGCAGGTTTATGTACAGTAGTTACTCCTGCTGTGACCATGTAACGTGTGCTCTCCCAGATGGGTGCCCCATCCTAGGAGGGAGGCATCTGTCAGCAACACTACTGTTGGGGACTTCTGCTGAAATGGTACCCCTTCCCTGAGGTTGTCCCTTTCCTGCCACCACTGTAGTGATTGAATGAGAGTCCCTGTGACTGGTACTAGCTTTGACAGGGAATCATTTTTCTAGGACCAGTGGGATCTGAGGTGGAGCTGGATGTCCCTCATCTGGAATCTGGCTACTGGCACTGTTGTTATTGAGGCTGCCATGTGGCCCAAAAGTTGCAGGAAATGTTTTGCTGATCTGGGGGTGTGAAGTTGGAAGGAGCTTGCCAACTGTACCAGGCTGTCTACTCTTTCCTGAGGAAGGAATGCCTTCCCACTTTGAGTGTCCAGCTCTGCTTCTATGAAATTCAAGAGCTGGACCGGCTACAGGATTGACTTTTTTAGGTTCACCAGGAGCCTTAGAGACTGCAGGGTAGCCTGTGTGAGGACTAGAGCATCCCTCACCTGTTGAGGGGACTGCCCTACGACTAGCCAGTCATCTAAGTAAGGGAATACTGTTACCCCTGCCTTCTCAAATGTGCCACTACCACAGCCAGGCACTTTGTGAACACCCTTGGGGCAGAGGTGAGACCGAAAGGCAGAGCTCTGGACTGGTAGTGGCCTGACGGCAATGTGAACCTGATGTACTTTCTGTGAGACTGTCTGATGGGAATATGGAAATATGCATCCTTGAGGTCTAAGGATGCCAGCCAGTCTCCCTGCCTGAGAGTGGGGAGAATCATTGCCAAAGAGACCATCTTGAACTTTGGCTTTGTCATGTATCTGTTTAGGGTTCTGAGGTTCAATATGGGTCGCCACTCCCCATTCTTTTTTAGGGTTAGGAAATACCTTGAGTAAAATCCTTTTCCCCTCTAGGAGATTGGGACAGGTTCCACTGCTTTTGCCAGTAGAAGACTGGCTACCTCTTATTCCAGTAAGGCTTTTTCTATCGGGGTTGCTGGTTTGAATAGCTTTGCTCTCAATTTTGGTGTGCTCTTGAAGCTGAGAACAAGACCCTAGCTCACTACTTCCAGGACCCAGTTGTCTGTGGTGATGGCTTGCCATGCCTGGAAATAGTGAGCCAGTCTGCCACCCACCGGTTCCCGGGGAGGTGACCCTGACAATCACATCAGGGGTTGTATTTTGCTTGTGTCCTGGGCTGAGGGCTGGTCAGAGCACCTGTTGCTACCCCTGCCTCTAAAGTAGCCACATTGCTGCTGGTAGTCTGGGAGAGCCTGAGCTTGATAAAAAGGCCTAGAATAGGGTCACCCCCTACCTTCACTATTTTGGTGCTTCTGGGGAGCGAACGGCTTCTCTCTTTGGCAGAAGCACTCTTGTAAGCATCCATTTTTTTCATATAAGCTTCTGTTTGCTCACCAAACAAAGAAGTCTGCTCACAAGGGAAGTACAGTGCCTTAGTTTGGGTATCCTGAGAAAGGTTAGTGGCCCTGAACCAAGGAAACCTTCTTAGAGACACTATGGTTGCCATAAGCCTGGCCACAGTGTTGTTGGCATCCACTGCCATGTGAAACTGGTATTTGGAAGCCTCAATGCCACATCTGGCAGTCTCTTCCAGATCAGCTGTTAGTGCAGGGGGAGCTTTGCTGGCCAGCTACAACACTGAGTTCCAGAGGCGTTTTTGGTATCAGGACACACAACCCATATAACTGGCCTGTCTGATGGCCAAACAGGCCCCCAAATAGCCCTTTTTGGTCATAGATTACATTTTTCAAGAGTCCTTGTCAAGGGGGTGAGAGGCCAATGACTCATTTGCTCTGTCACAGGCAACTGCCTGTACCACGCCCTCATGGCTGGGGTCACTGAAGAAGAATTCAGCCCCTCTCCTAGCCAAGTGATATTTTCTTTCCATTTTCTTGTCCACTGGAGGGACAGAAGAAAAAATTACTCACCTTAGTAATGTTGTTTCTTCTAATGGAGTCTTACTATATTATGACATATGCAGTGAGTCCCAACCTTCGAACTGCTCCGGAGGTGAAAGAGTTAACTTTCCATGCCAGGCATGGAACCTTGAGCACGAGCTTGGTTGGAAACTCTGTCTGTTGTTGTTCAAACTGAAACTGTCAGATTCTTTACTCCGCCTCACTGAACAGTCGCTCCGGAGATTTCTCCTTCTGCTCGGTTCATTTTGTCGGTTAAAGTATTATTTTATCATTTTTTTGACCGAAATTAAACCGCAACAGGTCGGTTCAAGCTCTGTCTGTGGTATTGTAAGTAATAGATAGGCTTACTTTTATTTTATTCTGTGTGGAACTTGTAAACGTCTTTCGGTTCGGTTTGAACCGATCAGGTTATTTAAAAAACCTCCTAGTCCTTATTTAGAGTGCGGTTCCCGGTTCTTATTGGTTCTAAAAAAAAACAGATTTCATTACGGTTTTTTCCACGACCCGTGACACGGTTGGGAACCGATAAGAGAGTCTTGCTTGGCGGATTGCCATAAACGGGCAAGTTTGGTTAGGCTGGCACTATGTCTGAGAAACCCAAAAGAAAAACCGGGCCCACTGGGTTTCAGCACTGTAGTGTTTGTGGGGAAGCCTTTGCTAAGGCTGACCCACACACCACCTGTGTGTATTGTCTGGGGTTTGATCACCTCAGTGCAGACTGCCAGATATGTAGTAATTTTCCTGCTGCCACCATAGAAAAGAGAGTTGGTAGGCTCAGGGAAAGGGAGGCCAAAAAGTCCGCTGACCCGGATGGCCAGCCCGGTTTGGTTCCAACCGAACCGGAGGGGGTTCCCTCTGACCAGGGCGATGCTTCCTCGGGCAAACGAAGAGCCAGCTCTGAGGAGCCGGTTCCAACTAAAAGGACTAGAAAGTCAGCTAGTGTGCCAAAAGTTTTTTCTCCAACCGCTGAGGAAATAGCTAAAGCAATTCAAATTGTCCAGTCACTTTCCTCGGTTCCGACCAAACCGACACCACCAGGGAAGAGCTTGGTTCGGCCGGTTCCACCGGTTCAAGATTATGATTTTGAGGATTTTTATGAACCGGAGGAGGGGGAAGAGGAGTATGAGGAGAGTGAATGTGGTTTTGAAAGTCTGGATGTGCCCATTGAACCGGACATCTCTCCAGACAGACCGTCAGGGGTTTCTCCTCCTAGGCTATCTGAGTCCCCTTCTTATTTTATGTTCTATAAGAAAGTTGCCGAAACTCTCCAGCTCCCCATTGAGGAAGATGTTGATGACCAAGAGGAGCCTGATTATGTAGAAATGATGGATATTCCAGAGTCTAGGAGACTGTCTATTCCTCTGCATAAATCTTTTCGGAAACAGACAGTAAAAATTCTAAAAACTCCTCACACTATACCTCCTGTTGATAAAAGGATGGACAAGAGGTATACATTATCAGGCTCAGATACAGAGTTCCTCACACAACAATGCAGCCATGTGGGGGCAGTGCAGGCTGCAGCCTGTGACAAGGCAAATATTCCTCTAGCTTCGCATCCCCCTGAAAAGGACTCCAGGAGGATTGATGCCATGGCAAAGAAACAGTACATGGCAGCATCTTTGGGCCTCAGACAGGCAAATTATATGGCTTATGCTGCTAGGTACCAGAAATCCAGATGGGATTCTGTGCTGGCCCTGGCTAAACGGGTCCCTGACCAGCTTGCCAAGGAGCTGGAACAGTTGGCTGCGGATGGTATTGAGGCATCCAAGGTGCAATTTCATGCTGCAGTAGACTCTAATGATGTGTCATCTAGGGTCATGGCTACATCTGTGGCACTTCGCAGAATGGCTTGGCTCAGATGTACTACCCTGTCACAGGATACCCAGTCTAAGGCCATGGATTTTCCTGTTGTGGGCAATTCTCTGCTTGGGGAACAGACAGAAAATTACATGAAGAAAATGGATGAATATAGGCCCACCTATAGGAGTGCTCAGGGAAGGAAAGGCAGGCCACTCCTCAAAGGCAGCATCCCAGGGGCAGGGGCAGGCCTTTTCATAGGCCTTTTTACCAAGTCCAGGCCTCCTCTTCTGCTTTTGCACAGAGGGGGTTCTTTAGAGGGAGAGGCAGACGGGGTACAAGCAAGCCTGCTTCCACCCCTCAGCCCAAAGCCCTGCCAAGCAGGCACCCTGATGGGGTGGCCAGGGCCGATTCTCCACTACCTGTAGGGGGCAGACTGGCTTACTTTGTCCAGGACTGGAAGTCTTTAACATCAGACAAGTGGGTCCTGGAAGTAGTAAGCCAGGGACTGGTTCTCAGCTTCAAAATATTTCCAAAGATGAGAACCAGGTCCTTTCCACCTGCAAATCCATCAGAGGCACTTGCCTTAGAAACAGAAGTTTCTACCCTCCTGGCTCTCAGAGCTGTGGAAAAGGTTCCACCCCTTCACCAGGGCAAAGGGTTGTACTCCAGGTACTTCCTTACCCCAAAAAAGACAGGAGAATGGCGGCCCATCCTGGATCTCAGATACCTAAACAAGCACCTTTTAAAACCAAAATTCAAAATGGTGACTTTGGGAATCATTTTACCCTCTCTGAGGCCAGGGGACTGGCTAGCATCCCTGGACCTCAAGGATGCCTACTTCCATGTTCTTATCAGAAGCTCCCATCGAAAGTACCTCAGATTCCAACTGCCCTCAGGCCATTACCAGTTCAGAGCAATGCCCTTCGGCCTCACCTCTGCCCCGAGGGTATTCACAAAATGCCTGGCAGTAGCAGTTGCTCACTTTAAGAAGGCAAAAGATTGCCATCTTTCCTTACCTGGATGACTGGCTCATAGTGGGCCAGTCTCCAGAACAAGTCAAACTACACCTTCAGGTAACTCAGCAACTGCTCACATCTCTAGGTTTCCTTCTCAATCTTCCAAAATCAGTTCTAGAGCCTGTCCAGCTTCTCACCTTCGTAGGTGCAGAACTGAACACAAAAGAGGCCAGAGCCTTCCTTCCTCTGGAAAGAGCAAGGACCCTGGTCTCTCTGGCCTCCTCTTTCACCCTACAGGTCTCTCGAGCAGCAAGGCATTTTCTGCAGCTCCTGGGGCACATGGCTGCTTCTACAGCAGTAGTGCAGGGAGCAAGATTTCAGATGAGGGACGTCCAGTTCCATTTGAGAGCCTTTTGGTCTCAAAGGAGAGACCCTCTAACCAAGTTGATCCCAGTGACTCGAACCCTGATCCAAGCCCTTCAGTGGTGGCAGGACCAGAGCAATCTGAGACTGGGGGTCCCCCTTCACCCCTCAGTCTCACTCCTTAATCCTTACTACAGATGCATCCCTCTTGGGGTGAGGAGCTCACATGGGTGACCTCACTGCCCAGGGATTGTGGTCCCCTCAGGAATCTCTGCTCCACATCAACCTGTTGGAACTCAGAGCAGTTTTTCTAGCACTTCAAGTTTTCTCCACATCTGTTCAGAACAAAGTCGTACAGGTCAGAACAGACAACACCACTACAAGTACTTTTAATTAATAGAGAAATAAAATAAATGAATTAGTAACTTGAAAAACCAAAGAAATAAAGTAAAATCTTCGAGAAGCTGAAGGAGCAATCTCTGAGGCATTTAACTTTGGCAGGCAGAGTAAAGAATCTGACAGTTACATAGAATGTACCAGGGACAGTAGTTTGAAAACTGATCTCGAACCTATCAACGTTCTACTATTTGCCTATGGTTCTTTAATGCTATCCTCTCCGGGGCAGTTGAATGGTAAAGACTAACTGCATATGTCACAATACAGTAAAGATTTCCTGGGGTTTGAAACCAGAGGCGGATTGAGCACGCACTACCAGTTTTGTATAAGAGGTGGGTCGGGTGGGGGATTACCAGCGTGGATTGAGCACCCACCACCAGTTTTTGTAGAAGAGCTGAGTCAGGTGGGAGGGAAGAATACCAGAGGCAGGATTGAGCACCCACAGCCAGTTTTGTGAAACAGTTGAGTTGGGTGTGTGTGTGTGGGGGGGAGTACCCGCTGTAAATTTGCTGAAAAGTGTCGTGGCAGCCATAGACACAAAAAGCTGCAGTTGTGCAATATCATTGTTGTCCCCAGGACAGCACCAATAAAGCAGAACAAACTGCAGGAAATGCTGATAGTTAGATATGTAAGCTGTGCAAGCAAAAACACTTCCACTGTGCATTTTCCAGTATTGTGATTGGCCAAGCACTTCAAAGGAAAAAGGTGGGTAATAGGTGGAATTGGGAGGAAACTGGGAATTCTAAAGCTGTGATATGTGGAGGAAGGCCAAGCCCCCAACACCTTCTCACAGCTCAGACTGATCTCAATATGTTTACATGCCTTTGGCAGATGAACATAAAAAGGAAATTTATAAGAACTAGTACTGCTGCTTTAAGAACATAAAGGTCATTTTGCAAATTATCAGTGTGGAAAACCATGGAAACATGAGTTCTTGCAGTCCCCTGATTCTACATGTAGATGTGACTGCCATTAAAAACACAGTTTTCCCTGTGAAAATTTTAAGTGGTATCCACCTGCTGGTTCAAAAAGGGTAACTTCATATTTATTTGTTACAAAATGTGTGCTTCAAGGAGCCACTGGAGTTTTATAGTGGTTAGCATCTGCTTAGACCTCAGATGACGCCATAGATTATTGGGTCAGCAGCTAAAGATTTCTCTGGCGTTTGAATATGGAAAGCGGAAATGGCTACTAAATGGATCCCAATATAATATATTTGGTGCCAAAAGTCTGAAAGATTCAGTAGATACATAGACGTTGTCTATGTACCCGTTGGATCTCTCAGACTTTTGGCACCATATAAATTCTATCAGTTGTACTGTAACCACTTGAGGAACACAAATGAGCCCAAGAATCTGTAAGCAAACCAGAAATAAACATCTTTTCTACTTTAAACTGCATTCAATATGTTAACTCACATTTGAAAAGGAGAAACCTTTGCACAAAGCTCATTTACAATCATATCCTTAACAATCAATCAACAGAAGTACAAAAATTAAAGAAGAAATGTCTTCATACTTACCGTACTTTCCTTGTCTGTTAGCTCCAGCATTGCCAGTGGATGTTCAGCGCAGAAGGGTTATGTGCATCCCCTACTAGGGGAAATGGCACAGCTGAAGGCTGAAATCAGGACAGAATCCTGGGCACCTGAACATTCTGGACAGCAGCAACTCTCCAGTCACTGTTGTCCATGCAGTGGCTCTAAATATGGAGAAAATATATCCATAAGTTCCTACCGATCACCTTGACACTAGAGTACACAAATCAACAGTCTACATAGATAGGACTTTTGCCAGAATAAAATACAGTAAACAGTAGCGTACCTCATCAGATTATGGAGGTAAGGAAGCAAGGCTCCTCTTTTGAGCCTCTAATATATGGGAATGTCCTGCAGCATTGAATCAACTAGAACAGACTTATCAAAGGAATCAATGTAAACAGATAGCACTGGAAAAAGAACAGCATAGAGTATAAGCACTCACCTGCAACAAAGGAGGCACCCTTAGTTAACATAAAATTCGAACTTGTTAAATCTGGATGCTAGTAACTAACATTCAAAGGTGGAAATGCTCTTTTTTTTTGCATATCTATATAAACACAAGTGCAGCAGGCAAACTATAGAAGGATGTCGAGACAGACTGTTTATAACAGAACAACGGACATCCCAGTGCTGGCATACGGGCAAATATTCTTCCGCAGGAGCAAGGCTCCTGAGCGGGCCCCATTGACAATGTTGGAACTAACAGAAAAGGAAATTATAGTAAGCATGAAGACATTTCTTCTTTCTGTAGCACTCCACATTGTCAGTGGGTATTCAGAACAGACAGGGGTGATCATATCAGATGACCTCAAGGTCAATGGACAATGTGAAAAGGCAGCACTAAAGGCTAGTGGCATCCTGGGATGCATATGGAAGGGACATCACGAGCAGAAGGCATGAAGTAATCATGCCCCTGTATCAGTCCCTGGTCAGGCCTCACCAGTAGTACTGTGTCCAATTCTGGAGGCCACCCCTCAGCAAGGCCATAGATAGGCTGGAGATGGTACAGAGAAGAGCAACAAAGATGGTGCAGGGCTTGCATCAGAAACCATACGAGGCAAGACTGGTTGACCTCAAATTATACTCCATAGAACAACGCAGGAATCGTGGGGACATGATAGAAACATTCAGATACCTTAAAGGCAACATCTGGGTGCACGTGCAGAACCTCTTTCAGGCAAAGGACTACAGCAGGACTAGAGGGCACAAACTTTGACTTAAGGGAGGAAAGTTCAGAAGCAATATGAGGAAATTCTTCTTCACAGAGCGTGTTGTGGAACCATGGAATAACCTGCTGGAGGGGGTGGTGGGAGTCAAGACAGTTGGGGGAATTCAAGCGGGCATGGGGCAGACACTGTGAGATACACAAGCAGGCAGCTAAGTAGGGGGGTAGGAAGCCAAGGGAGACTTGATGGATCGTACAGTCCCCATCTGTTGATAATTTCTCTGTTTCTATGGGTTCTATGCATCAGTACCCTTTAAAAAATGGGTGGGGGGAAGAATACTGTCCCATACTTCAACCGTGTACAGGAAAGGAATTTACCTGCTAATTGCCACTTGCAAAACTCTGTGACCAAAGGCCGCATTAGCAGAACTTTGAACATCCAATCTGTAGTGCTTGGTGAATGTGTGGATGGATGACCACATAGCTTCCTTGCACAACTGTAAAAGAGACACCTTGCCTCTGTCTGCCCAGGAGGTGGCCATAGCCCTGATGGAGTGAGTCTTGATGAGAGCCGGGGGCCTTTTTTTTTCTATGACATAAGCCATGGCAATGCAGGCCCTCACCTACCTAGCTAGGCTGGTCTTGGAGGCATTTTGTTCGCTCTGAAAAGAATGAACAACCTATCCAATTTCTGGAACTCAGCAGTCCATCTAATATATGTCCTAACAGCCCATTGTAAATCTCACTTGTGCAATTGTTTCTCCTTTGGGTGAGCAGGTTGTGGACAGAAAGATGGGAGAGAGATTTCCTGGGTCACATGGAAGGACATGGGAACCATCAAAATCAAGGACCCTGGTTTTCCATTTTTAACGGAAACACCGGTAAGACTGGTAAAAATCATGGAATCCTGCTTGGTTTGTGGATTTTGAATTCTTGTACTGGTGCCTCACGGAAATTGTATGTCACTGCACTGAATCCCTAAGATCTCAGCATCTTTTTTCATTTTTTATTTTCTCTTTCTATGCCCCATTCTCACAGCATCAGTCTCCACTTTTCAGAGATCCTAGACTGTTTATTCCCTTGCTTCGCCCCAGGTAATGCTCAGAAGCTTCTGTGGGCCTGTCCCCATCTTGCCTGGGTTGTACCCCCCAGGCGGGAAGGAAGGAAGGAAACCCCAGGTCATCCCATCCACAGTCCCTTAGTGTGTGTCAGGTAGTCCAGTCGGTCCCTAATGGAGCCTGGTTATGAAGTTTGGGGCAACCAGGTCCCTTCTACCAGTGGCTGATGTGGACTGATTGTTCCTGGTTTTCTGGTCTTTGTCCCTGTGGGCACTGGCACTCGAGGGGATCTAAGGAGGTAATGCACATGGAGACATGCCACTGCTCCAGATCCTGGCCAGCATCCTCCCCTCCCGATCACTCAGCAGCTCCGTTGTCCCACCACCTGCGGTCACCCAGGTGGCAGTAAAGCAGTGGAACCTGCAACCTACCCTCCCTGGAGGAGGAGAGCAGCCCTCCAGGTACTTGATCCTACTCCCCTGGCCAGACCTCCAGCAACCCAAGTTCTCTTCCGACCCCGGGTTGCTGGCATTGCAAGCAGTAGTGCTACTGCAGCGCTGGCGGGATGGCCCAAATTTCAGCATCTTAAAGTGAGTGCTGCTTTGCTTGGCATTCTTTCTGCTTTGCTGCTTATAGAATCAGTAAGGAAACCACCCACACTACTTTGTTGTAACCAGCCATGCTTCAGTTTAGCCACCCATGCTTCCCACTAACCTTTCCATCAGTTGAGGACTGCTTTCCTTCCTGAAACCACAGTTTTCATTTAGTGTGTGCCTAAACATCTTTTACAAATTATATTACACTGGGTGATACAAAAAAAAGTATCAGTACACATGGGCAGGGCCACTGGAAAATTGCAGAGATTTTTTGCAAAAATTGCTGAGAAATTGCAGGAGTTCTACTGTAGACCCTGAGTGCTTCACAATAAATCCTTTCTAGGAGCATGGATATGTTGTTCATCCATACTCTTTGGCATGTCCCCTTCCACTTTAAATCTTGCCAGAAGTCTTCAAGCTGGCTCCTCCCACCCACCCGGGTGGTATATACCTCAGCTCTGCCCCATGACGCCAGATCTTCCTTTCTGCTGGAAGATTCAGGTTGCCTCCCTCATGCTCACACATTTTGTAGGCCCTGGCTTTCAGGATAAGAGCTCATTCTACCTGCCATACTGCTGCATTGGTGGCTGCTTCCAGGGACATCTCTATCCAGGAAATCTGCCGGGCTGCTACCTGGAAGTCAGCAAACACCTTCATCAGCCAATATCACATCGACCTTGAGTCACGCTGCTGGTTTTGGGGCCTCAGTTCTCCAATCTCTGTTCCCTACGTAGGGGGTGTGCGCCTTGCCTCCCTCCTCCCAGAGAGCTGCTAGGAGTCTGCCAAAGAGTGTGGATGAACAACATATCCATGCTCCTAGAAGGACAAGTTACTCACCTGTAACAGTAGTTTTTTTTATTTTAGCTTTTGTTGACCGGGTAAGTGCACTAGACAAATCCTGCCTATTTTCAGGCACGACCCGGGGGAGGGGGATACAGATGAATGCCAACTGACCTTGAACCAGATTAAGCTGTTGGTGGTATTTTTAGTGAATGAGGGAAATTTGGCCAGGACACCGGGGAAATTCCCCTACTCTTTTTGATAAGTGCCATGGGATCTTTAACATCCACCTGAACTACCACCAATCCAGGCAGATGGGACCTCAGTTTAACGTCTCATCCGAAAGACGGCACCTCAGAAGTGCAGCACCCCTCTCATGCTGCACTACAGTGTCAGTACTGGGATATTAACCCAAGTGCCAGATGTGGGAACTGAACCCACAGCCCTCTGATCTCCCGGCCTCAGAGGCGAGTGTGCTACCTACTGAGCCACTGACACTGACAAAGTTCTAGGAGTGATATATGTTGTTCATCCATACGGACCCGTCCGACCTCCCCGGCTGTGGACGCACACAACCTGGCTCCCAGCAGGCTAAGATCTGGTGTCATGGGGTACAACCGAGGTATATACCACCCGGGTGGGTGGGAGGAGCCATCTTGAAGACTTCCGGCAAGATTTAAAGTGGAAGGGGACATGCCAAGGAGTGTGGATGAACAACATGTACCACTCCTAGAACTACTGTTACAGGTGAGTAACCTGTTCTTATTGTTTTCTGCAGCATATATTAGTCAGCATAAACTACTAAATGAATGCACTGACACTTGAATATGTTTTAAATATGAAGAAAACGTACGTTCCTAAAATGAATCCTAAACTGATAAGATGTGCTGCCTCTCTTCCAAAACTTAAAAACATCTGCCTCATACAGTGCTAAATAGATCCTATTTAGTGAGCCACAGAAAATCAATATTAAATAAATCCAGAATAAAAAAATTGCATCTGCTTCTGGATGTAGAATAATGAAGCCTGATCAAAAGCTATTTACAGTGCTCTGTCAACTATTCACCCACTTGGGTATAAGAAAAAACAAATGGAGTGGTGAATAATTCAGTTTTAGTAAAATGTAAAGTGTTTAATGTTCATAATTTGCACTGTACAGTAGGTACTGTGCACTATTATTGAAGTCATATATTAAAACATTGTGCAGTCAATTCCGATTGTATGCCTATGGCTGGGACTATCCTATTTTGGGCATACAAGCGGAATGGCATACAAGCAATTTGAGTCTGAAAAAAAAATTATTGCATTACCGTGGAAAACGGCAAATCAGTAAAGCTCATATAGAAAGCACAAATGCAGCACAGTATGCAAGTTCAAGCTTTTTAATGATAGAGTAGCATGTTTTAAAAATGCAGTACAGTACTTATTAATGCAACCCCCCTACAAATGGGGGTTCCTAAAAAGCCTCCTAGGAGTTGCCTAAGTGTTCTCCCCTGCCTGCTGGCGTTCGGCGTTTAAGCCGCTGGAATGGCACTGTGAGTGCTTGTAGATCCTCCGCATACTGTCTCTTTAAGAGCTGTCTGCTTGCAGACATAATTAATGCTTATAGAGAGGGACTGGTGTTTCTCTGCTTGAATCCCACCTGAGCTGCGGTGTAGTCGCTCCGTTTTGCAGTCGCTAAATGCGCAAAGGGAGCCCATCTGAACGATGTAACTGTTTGCCTGTAATCATTTATAGCCTTTTAGTAAAATTGTAGTTTGTCTAACCTGCCTTTATTGCAGCTGGGACTCTATGTGTGTGTGTTGCCCCTCCATTTTGGACCTAAACTGCTATGCTGGGCCAATTGGGTTTAGGGGAGCTCTAAAATGGAGACTGCTTGGACCAACCAGAATGTGGATTTTCTCTGGAGCCGGTTTACAAGGGGAATGTATAGCTAGTGTTTCTGGGAATTGTAGTTTGGACCTTGGCGCCTTTTTGCACCAACAGAGGGAACTCTGGAGTGATTGACAGCCGAATCCGCCAACTGGACCTGGTGGAACCTAAGGGAAATGCCCTGTACTGAAGCTGGAGAGTCAGATCCTTGTCACCTGTGAAAGGAGTAGGAGCTCTGTATTTTTCTGTGGTGTACAGTTCACGCGGGAAGCGCGTGAGAGGACTTGAAGTTGGCCTACTGCCGTGGTAAGCGATAGTCGGACTGAATCCGAGTTTCTGAGAAGAAGGAAGACTACAAAGTGGAAGCCAGGCTCACCCTGTAGAAGACTGGAGATATTGCAGAATCGTACTCAGTCTGTCAGGAACTGAACTGCTGTGTGTGCTCCTGTGTATTTTGCAGTAATTACGATCAGGATCGAGGAGCAGCCTGCCTGGTATAGTACTTTACTTTTTACATATGAATGTGCGTAGAGCTTGTGGGGAATTGCTATTTCTTGTACCCAGTACAGTGTGCTGTGCAGTGAGGCTGGAAGCGAACCCCAGCGTGTTTCGGACTAAATCCATTTGCATCAACTGCTTAGGGGTCCAGCTACAAGGGCCTTGCATCCAAGCCTCGTTGTTTCTGGCAATCCAGAAGAACATCCACCATCCGGTCCTCAGCCTAGGTATTGTGAGTACAAATCAGGGTATTCCCCTGCAGCCTGTTTTCAATCACAAGTGTGTCATCTAATTCTTGTTGTTTCACTGCTTCATGGACTGAGCCATCCAGCTCCGGATTACAACTGGGTATTGTGCATGTATTTTCCTCTACTGGGCCCACTCCATCTGCACCTGCTGGGCAACGGACCTGGCTAGTGCCCCCCCAACCTGGATACCCAGAGTGGGACTTTTCAGACCCTGTATGTGTGCACAGTACTGTGATTTAATACCGTCAATTAACCTGATTTCCCCCTAAATAAACCAGATTCAATGTTGTTGAACTTTAAACTGTCTGAAGTGTCAGTACCTATAAAACAAGCATTGTATTGCATTGTGTGTGTTGATTAACCTTGTTTTACAGGGGGTCCTCAGAGACGTGCTGCAGAATCAGTCTCGAGGGTAAGTGGTACTTTATGAGTGAACAGTGTGTACATGTGGGGTATTGGGGCTGTAACTCCTGTGTACTGCGTGAGCCACTAGAGGGAATAAAAGGGGGTCTCAGTGTCCCAGAAGGCTGTGACCAAGCTAGTCTAACCACTACAAACCCTGACCTCTGGGTGGAGGCACCCGTCATAGAACCTAGGCCCCATAACCTGTCAGTAGTCAAGCAGGCAGGGGTAGTAGCTCTTGGGATAGCGCCACCTGGGGGTTACATTAATAAACAGCAGCAGCAGTAAATCAATGTAAGCAGCAGCAGCAACAGCACGTAAAGCGCATTATCATTTTAAAGTTCAATATGTAATGTGGACTGTGCAAATAAAAAAAAAGCATACATCCCAGTTCATGGTGGTCGTCCTCCTGTAGTCCAAATTCAGTATGCAGACCTGTAGCCCCGAATGAGCCATGCAAGGAACAGAAGATTGCACTTCACAGACTCCATTGTTACGCTGCTAATTAAGTGATTAACAAGACTGGGAGGTGTCACAGCCAGCAAAGAAATTAGCAAATTTGACAGCTGTTTTACAACAAAAAACAGGGAAACAACCCAAACAGAGAGGCATACAAGTGGGCTATACAGAAACAATCAGGACCAAGTGAAAAACAGCATGCAACGAATGGCATACAAGTGGAATTGACTGTACCTGGGTGTTATTATGTCTGGCAGTATTGGCTAGTGGTTACAGTAACAAACAGTGATTGAACTGGATACATCCTGCAGACTTGGGTTTGATTCCCACAACCTCCACTTGCATATTGTGCGACTTCGAGCAAGTCACTTAATCTCCCCAGTGCTCTTGGGTCACCCCTGAAAACAGGCAGTTCTGCCTAGTGGGCCTTACCCAGTTTA
This sequence comes from Neoceratodus forsteri, assembly GCA_016271365.2. Classification (NCBI taxonomy): domain Eukaryota; kingdom Metazoa; phylum Chordata; order Ceratodontiformes; family Ceratodontidae; genus Neoceratodus; species Neoceratodus forsteri. Next base: position 886,555,299 of record CM028135.1, on the reverse strand, counting down.
CAAAGAATATATAAAAATACCAATATATGTTTACTACATCATACAGTAGTCATGGTACCTTGTAATTTACCTGAGTTATACTCAGGCTGCAATAATTTTGTGTAGAGAAAGATAAATGTTCAGACACATTTTATGTGTTTTAAAAAGCTTGATTTTAGACTTTACTCAGGTTTTTATTGTATGTTTTGCATGTGAGCATCTAGGTTGTAGATTGCTAAGCAGGATCACTATTACCAACTAGCTTATTCAAGTTTATGATCAGCAGGTCCATCCAAAACCCTCAGTTGTTTGAATGAAAATTAGTCTGGGGGGACAGCTCAGAGGTAATGTGAGGAAGTATTTCTTCACAGAGAGGGTTGTAGATGCATGGAACAGCCTTCCTGAGGAGGTCGTAGAGTCAACAACTGCGGGGAATTCAAGAATGCATGGGACAGACGTAAGGCAATTCTCGTGGGGGGTAGGAGGAAGTAGGCTATTGGTTAACTAGGATCTGCATCTTATCCATTAGGTAGGGAAATGGGCACACTAGGTGGGCCAAGTGGTCCTTATCTGCCATCAGATTCTATGGGTGGGATATTCAGACTGCACCAGTCTGTGGCGCAAGCCTGGGCACAGCGCAACTGGGATGTGCCAGGGCACTGAGAGGGTGATATTCAACAGTGCTGCGCCATGGCTCAGCACCATTGAATATCGCTCCGTTGCCACCCGCATTGTGCATGATGCAGTGGCACTGCACCAGTGTAAGTGGCCAGAGAGGGGCAGGGAGATGAGCTAGCACAAATGCCGTTGCACTAGGTGCATCAACCGCGATATTCAAAGGTGCGCATGCAAATGGGGCCATTTGCATGTCATTATGGCCCCATTTGCAGGCACGTGCACCCATCCCCGGCGACTTGTGCCTGGCACCCTGCCAGGCTGCAGCTGTCTGGGACTGACGCCCCCTGCACAAGTGGCAAAGTGCCCCACAGCCTGATCGCGGGCATAAGTATAGAAATATGTAACTCCCATATCCCTGATGGTCCAGTGGATTGCTTAGGGATCGCCCGGCACAAGAGGCATAAGATAGAAATTTTCAGTGATCGCTTCACAGCCCGACAAGCGGGCAGAGTTTGAAATAAGATTAGATCCTCACCCGGTATGGTGTCTGCACTTTCTACTTGAGCTCTCGCTATTTCGCTTCCCCCACCTTAAAGCCGTCATTCATTAGTTAACTGGATCAGACACAGTGTGTTGTATGTCTATTGTCTGTGTGGAGTCAATGGGCATGCAGATTGGGGTTGCATTATTGAAGTCCAGATATGTGAATGAATCCATCTACATATCTGACTGTGTAGTACAGTATGGTTTGCATGCCCATTGGCCCACACTGTGGACCAATGGGCGTACAACTGTACTGTATGCAGTCAGTCGGCCAGGCAGCTTGTGGGTGGGGAGCTGCCACCCGCCGCTGACCAAGGGGAAGTGAGGTGGCAGGGCTCAGTGGGAGAGTGGGGAGGGGGGTACCGCTGGACCACCAGGGATGGGATCTAATCTTGTTTTAGACATCTGCCCGCGATTTGGCTCCGAGCGGTCCACTGGACCACCAGGGATATAGGAGTTACATATTTCTATACTTATACCCGCGATTGGGCTGCGAGCGGTCCACTGGACCACCAGGGATATAGGAGTTACATATTTCTAAACTTATGCCCGCGATCGGGCATGGGGGGGCGCTACCCGACGGAGGGTGCCGCCGGAGCTTGGGTGGGGAAGCTGCCGTGTTGCGCCCTGAAATACGGCAGCTCACCTGTGGGTGGCCGGCTGTTGCTCCTTTATTTTTTGGAACAACTGTATGCAGCACATGTAGGGGTTGTGCCTGCATGGGCTCCGCATATCCCTGGCTGAATATCGGGATGGCAGGGGTATGCATGGGCACGCCCCCCCATACTTGTGCCACATACATTACTGATGCACCCCGGTGCATCGGGATTTGTGCCACGCACTTTCCCCTTTTGAATATCGTGCTGGGGCGCATCAGTGAGTTGCTCATGGCGCAACTGTGTTGCGCCATGCACAACCCTTCTGAATATCCCACCCCATGTGTCTATGTTTCTAGTCTGAATGAAAGTATGTTCACAAGGAAGATACTGCCTTACTACGTACAAAAAAGCTTAACAGTTAGCACCCCATTTAGGTGAATGGGATCATTTGCACCTTTTCTCCCACCTGCTGTTTCCATCTCTGTGGCAACAAAAAGTTCTGATAGACTGCTTCAACGAAAATCAAATGTTAAGTGTTTAAGTGTACTTATGCTTGGCCAGTGGACTTTGAAACCAAACCAGACAACTGGATTTAAATGAAAGCAAGTAACATAAAACCATCCCCTAACCTTGCACTGCCTTGTTTCAGCCAAATCCAAGTCTGCATCCAAAATTGTCAATATATTTGAGAGTATTGTATTGAAAGCGTTAATACTTTTTTACACAGTTCAAAGTAAAAACTTTCAGTGGCCCTGCACATTGGGAATCTGACTAGGCAGCAGGGGTGGAGGTGGCGGATTTACAGTTTAACTGCTCCTGCATCTAACCGTTCATTCCCTCAGCTGATGCAACTGCTCGTCAACCTGAAAGTAATGTTTTTGTGTAGAAAAAGTATATGCCTAAACATTTTTCACACTAGATGATTTAAAACAACATTAAAACTTAAATCCAGTTGGGCTGGGGCAGTATGAGCAAGAGTGTCAGGTTTAAAGTTTAACTGCTGTGCATCTAGCCCTTTGATCAGCTGATGCAACTGCTTTCTCACTGCATGATTAAAATCCCCCAAAAGCTTAGTTTCAGCACACTTGGAGAATCAGGTGTGGGGGTGGAGGGGTCAGTCGGGTGTCCTTAACTGCATTTATTTAAATGTGTGAATCAGGGAAGTTAAACTGTTAGTCTTGCTGACCTAGGAGTCTCAACGGATGCTCGCTGATCTGGGTATCTTTGTGTGGGATCAACCAATCTGGCAGGGTCTTACAACACTTTGTGGTCACCCACATTATCAAGGCAGCCCCCACAACACGCCGAAATATGCCTCCCTCAGGTCAGCACGCAGTGCCTCTGCATCACACTCTAAACCCCACCAGCCCAGTGCAGGGGAATCTGGATCAGATCAGCTCACAAACCCAGATCTCCCACTTGCTAGTGTTGCAAACCCCAAGCCTGCACCACTATTTTGTTTTTAATTTTGGCAGTGTTCTTTTTAAGCTGGGTGGGTGAGCTGGGCTGCTGACTGTGTAACAGCTAGCAATTCTCCATGCTGCTGCTGTTAGTTGTGTGCCCGTAAGGGGGGCTTAGTTATGAGTACCCCTCAATTGCTACATGACTGGGTGCTGTTGTTACCCTACCTGCCACAGCCTTATACCAGTGTGGGAGGGTTGGGTGCTGCAACAACACTCAGGCTAGACTGCACATTTAGAGGAGCACAACAGGTAAGGTGCCAGATATTGTGCGATGCCCGCAGGCAGAGTGGGGATGCTGCTGTTTGCTTCCTGTTTTCCCTAAATGAGTTGGGGGCCTTAGCATCTGTACAGCCTTGAATTTGCTATATGGCCCAATTGCTGTTGACACTCTACTTGCCACTGTATAATGCCATCAGGGGTGAGTGAGTTACTTCGAACACACCCAAGCCAGAAAGCACACTCAATGACACACTTAAGACCCCAGGGGCTGTATGATGCTTGTGGGCAGAGTTGTGCTCAATTCATATCTGAGCTTAGACATGAAAACTGAGAGACACTGTATTCATGGAGACCAAGTGAAAAAAAAAAAAAGCATCCACATGTTTGGGTGATGCATGATTTTCCATTAGAAGGTCCTCCACTGATCACATGTGGATTTTTTAGGTGAAGACACTTTATTTCAAAGAAGCCAATTCAGGCAGTTTTTTTTTTTTTTTTTTGCTCCTCCTACCCCCTGGTCATCCACTCCTTCAGGCCTTCCAAGGCCCCCTACCACCACTGCTGAGTCCTGACCACCATCCACTGCCCCTTATTGCCATGCTACCAGGTAACCCGAAGTAACTCGTCATTAGGTGGACCCCTACCCCTGTGAGAAGTTACCAGGGGAGGAGAACTTCCCCAAAGGGCTTTCTGTGTATCCTGGGCATGGCAGGGGTCGGAACAGGCACATGTGTCTGGGGCATCGGGCTTATGGAGGGACCAGGAGCTGTCCTCCAGTTGGTCAGCGGGTGTTTTCCCAATTTCTTGGTAGCATGATGGGCCACATGATGTCAAGGCACCAGCCGACATCCATCACGCTCCCTTCCACAGTGAGGGCTGACATGTTGCCATGCCTCTGGCCTCCATCAGGGGCCAGCAAATGCTGAGCCGTGAACTCACCCTCCCAGGAGAAGGTGAGTGGTTGTTGAACACTCAAGCCTTCACCCCCCGACCAGCCCTCCAACACCCACATCCATTCCCAAACTGGGTCAACGGTGTCGCAGGCAGAAATCCAATTCAGGCAGTTAAATTATAGAAAAAAAACAGAGGTGGTCCACCTTAGTGGTGGTGGTTCAGATTAATCTACATCTGAGTTCTTACAAGCAAGGAGACCAAGTAATTTGTAACTTATGCATGTGGGGTGTGGGTGTTGAAGGAAGGGGATCATAGTGCTGTCACTACTCCCATCACCCCTGAGGGATGTGGACTGCATTGTTGCTACTGCTGTCACACCTAAGGGGTGGGGGTCGTAGTGCTTCTGCCATCACCACTAGTGGATGGGTAATGTAGTACTACTGCTGTCCCATCTGAGGGATGGGGGCCATAGTGCTGATACTGCCATCACAACTCAGGAATGGGGAACGTAGTACTGCTGCCATCACACCATAGGGATGGGGGCTGTAGTGCTGCTGCTGTCACATCTTGTACCTTAAATAACTTTAAACTGGTACAAGAATGGATGGATGTACAATAGTGGAAGTCAGAATTGCTAAAATGCATGTTAACTGAGTTAAAAATTGTTAAATAAAGTACACAAAACCAAAACACTAGTAAAACCGGATTTTGGCTTAGCAGACACCAGTGACAATACCATTTTTTACAATGTGCAAAATGGAATTTGCCCTTTCTCAATCCCGGTAAACGAGTGTCCCTGATTTTTAAAATGAAAATGGGACTGTACTGAGATCCACCTTGTCCTTATGCATGATGAGGTATGGTTCTTTGTGGGGCAAAGCTCTGAGCTCACCAATCCTCCTGGCTGAGCACATAGCAACTACTGTACGAAACACACCTTGTGAAACAGCACGTCGAGTGGTACTGACGAAAGTGGTTTGAAAGGCTCCTTACAAAGAGCATTCATAACCAGATTCAGATTCCATGGAGGAACAGAGGATCAGAACAGAGGTCAAATTCTGCTGACAGCTTGCAGAAAATTAATAACCGCCCGGTTAGTCCCTAGGGATTCACCCCAAGGAGGCTCCAAGGGCCGACACCTGGGCTGTCATGGTGCTCAAGGCCAAACCTTTATCCACTCCTTCCTGCAAGAAATCCAAAATATGTGGAACCATGGTTTTAGAAGGACGGATATATTTTTTTCCTGGCCTAAGCTGAAAAGGTGGTCCATACACAAGCATAAGCTGCCGATGTGGAATTCTTCCTAGCAGATATTAGGGTGTCCACCATGTTCTTAGAGAAACCCTGATTCAGGAGTCTTCTCCTTTCAGGTGCAGGCCACGAGTTGCATCGCTCCCAGATCTGGATGCAGAATGGGACCTTGTAAGAGAAGGTCCTCCCGCACTGGAAGGTGAAACAGTGCGTACTGAGCTAGGATCATTAAGTCTGAGAACCATGGTCTTCTGGGCCACTCTGGAGTTATTAGATTAGCTTATTTGGCATATGACCTTGGGGAGGAGCAGTAGAGGAGGTAAGGTATACGCTCTGTCAAAATTCCATGCTTGTGACAGTGTGTCCACTGCCTTGGCCTGTGGATACTGGTAGTGTGTCATCAAGGTACAGGTCAGGAAGCATAGGAAAAACCAGGAGCAGTTGTAAAATTTGCGAAACATGTTTATTTACACTAGCAGTAACATAAAAAAAAACCTTTTAGAATAACTATTTACAAAGGAAGAATAAACAGCAGATTTATCAGAGTTTTTTTTTCAATCTCTGTGTGTCCAACTTGCAAGCAATTGCAGCTCTGTCTTATAAGACCTTCCAACCCCTCCCCCCCCCCATACTTAACAAGCATCTTCCAAAATGTTCTTTTATGTTTCAGGTAGGTGCTGGCAGGAACACAGTGTGCCTGAGCTGAGGCCCCTTTTCCACAGCTCTTCTGCAAAAGGCTTAAACATTGCACTCAGGTAACCCCTTGAGTTTCTAATAGTTTTTTGTAATAATCTCAAACTATAATTATATACATTTCAACAATTAACACTATATAATTTGTAAACAAAGTGATCCCAATATCAGTTACATTTCCACATAATGATTTGCATATATTTTTATACCAGAAGATTTGTAAGGGAGAAAAAGACAAACAGAAAGGGAAGACTGAGAGATAGCGAGAGGCAAATAATTGCGAGACTGTCGGGGTGATCAAATCCTAGGTTTCACAGGAAAATTTGGTTGCACAACCAGACAGACAAGAGACAGGACAGGAAAGGAAAGAACAGGTCCTTGCATTTAAACACTTTTTCTGTAACAACTGGGACAGGGTCCTATTCTACCCTGTCACATACACCTCCCTCCTTAAGAGGGAACCTGTTTTATAAAACAGGTTTTCCAAAACTTTCTATTACATCTCTAATGATAGTAGCTTCTAATGTTCAGAAATTAAGCACATGTGCAGTATCCTTTTTTCTATAACAGTACAGCAAACAGTAAAGTTTAAACTCATACATTTGTTTTTCAACCTTCAGAACCCTCAATTCCTGATCCAAATCTTGACAGAAAATCAGCATTGCTATTCTCTTTACCAGATTTGTGTATCACTGTGAATTTAAATGACTGTAGTGCCAGGGACCACCTTGTGATTCTTGAATTTTTATCTTTCATTTGGTTAAGCCAACAGAGAAGATTGTGCTGTGTTATAAGTACAAAGTCAGTTCCTAGCAAATAAAACTTAAGGGACTACATGGCCCACTTTGCTGGTAAACATTCCTTTTCAATGGTGTTTCTCTGTCATGCAACTTCCTACTTATGTACAGAATAGGATGTTCTTTCCCATCTATATTTTGACTCAGGACTGCACCTAGGCCTACCTCTGATGAATCTGTTTGTAACAAGAATGATTTCTCAAAGTCTGGGCTGTTTAAAACAGAGGCTGAACATAATGCAGCCTTAATAGCTTGAAAAGCTTCATCACACTCCAGGGGTCCATTTCACATTATTTGGGAACTGTTCCTTTGTGAGTTCAGTGAGGGGAGTAGCTAACTCAGCACAATTGGGAACAAATCTCTGACAATAACCAACCAGCCCTAAAAATTACCTGACATGTTTGTTTATTTTAGGGACAGGGCTGCTAGGTACAGCTTCTATTTTAGAAATTTCTGTCTTAACTTCTCCATTTCCTGACACATAGCCCAAATATCTAGTTTTCTGCATGCCCAATGCACATTTGGTAGGATTAATAGTCAGACCTGCATTTTTATTAACTTGGACAACTGCTCGTAGGTGTTCCAGGTGGCTTTTCCAGTCTGGACTGTACACCATGACATCATCCAGGTACGCCACACAATAACCAGTGTGAGGGGATAAAATTACATCTAATACCACTTACTGGAATGTAGCTGGCACACTATGTAAAACAAATGGCATGGTGGTGAACTGATAGATCCAACAGGAGTGGCAAATGCAGTTTTGTCTCAGATTCTTTACCTAAATATATTTGTCAGTAACCCTTGGTGAGATCGAGGGTACTGATATACTTTGCACACCCCAGTCTGCCCACCAAATCATCTATTCTAGGCATAAGATAACTGTCAAATTCTGACACTTGATTACGTTTCCTAAACTCAAGGCAGACTCTAACACCCCCTTCTTTTTTGTTTACAATTACCACTGGAGATGACCAAGCACTCCTCGACTCCTCTATGATACCCAGTTCTTTATTTTTTGTATTTCCTTAACCACGTCCGCTCTTAACTGCTCTGGTAACCTGTATGTTTTTGCCTAATAGGGCGAGCATTCCTTGGCACTGTTACGTGCTCATCCCCTTTTGCTCAGCCTGGTACTGTGCTAAAAGTACTGTTAAATGTCTTTAGCACATTACAAATGTCTGCAGTTTGTTCTGAGGTTAAGGAAACATTCAGCTTTACAGCATCAGCATTTACAGTTTATTCCAGTCTATCATAAGCTACATCAGTATCTTCTTTATCAGTTTCTGGTAAAACTAGCTAAGCAGTTTTTGGCATTTTTTCAACCCATTTCTTAAGGAGGTTAGCATGGTATATCTTAATAGGATTTTTCCTGTCAGGGGTCTCAGTCTCATAGTTAATGGTGCCAGTATGTCTAAGAACTTTATAAGGCCCTTGCCACTTCATTAACAGTTGCAAAACTTTTTCACTTGGCTGGAAAACTTTTTCTTTTACCCCATGGTCATAATATACCTTCTGGTGGTTTGGGGTCTCTTCCTGAGGTGCAGCTTCATGGGAAGCATTGTCAGAAAAGTCTTCACATTGGTACAATATTGATATTTATTCTATACAGGTGGTAGCTAAGAGTAGTGGTAGCAACACATTGTTACAGCCCTTTTAACATGATGATAGGAGGCATTGTCAACAAAGTCTTAACACCAGTACAAGTTAAGATACTGCTTGGATTAGCCTAAGGGCTAGTAGGCTACAGAGGCAGTACTAAGGGATGTTGTCTCAGGAGAGACATTGTCTAAGGCTAGCCTAGTACAACCTCTTGTGTGAAAGCAGGGTCTAGGGCTATGCTTAGCGGGCACACTGACAGTTTCAAGAGGACAGCATGTGATTTTTTTAGGGCAGCCTTAAAAGGACCTATTTTGGGTATGGACGTGATAGCAGAGGGAAGTGCATTATACCATGAGGGGGCTCTGTAAGGGAAGGATTTTTGTGCTAAGGTGGTCCTAACCCTGGGTATCAACCAAACGTTCTTGGTGGCAGTGTGAGTGGCAACAGAGGAGGCAGCCAAAAGAAGGGATGCAGCAACCCCAGAGGAGGCATACCTAGGTGGATTTTTTTGGCCAGAAGGCAAGACTGGTATTGGAGTCTTTCCTCCAGGGTGAGAATACTGGTTAAGGAGTAGAGGGTGCAGGTATGAATTCGTTTGTCAGCACTAGAGAGGAGCCAGCCCTCTTTGTTGATAGCCAGATGGATTTTGTTCAGTGCAGTGGAGTTGGAGGCTGTGTAAATGGTGAGCCCATTGTCCACAACTGACAGGACTGAGGAGGTAACTGCCAGACAGACGGCTTCTGGTGGCAAGCAGTCCTTATGTCGGTATAATAGGCCGATGCAGGCATTATTGGCAGAGGAGAGTATGTTAATGTGCGCATGGAAGGAGAGGGTGGTGTCGAAGGTGATGCCCAGATATTTATAGGTTTGGACCTGGTCCAATGGGAGGAGTGCACTGGAGAGGATCTTTAGATGTGTGTCCTTGGTCTTGTTTTGGCGATGTGCAAACAGCATGGACTTTTTTTTTTAAATATTTACAACCAGTCTGTGGTCAATAAACCAGTTTTCTATTTGATTGAATGAGTCTGGGAGGGAGGACTGGAGTGCAGAGGGGTCAGAGTGTGAGGCATTGAGAACAGCATCATCCGCATACAGAAGCACGCTACCAGAGCAGAATTTGGGTAGGGCATTTAAATAAATGCTAAAAAGCAGTGGACCCAAAATGGAGCCCTGTGATACCCCAGAGTGGGCTGGCAGAATGGTAGAGAAGGTGTTGTTAATCTTAACACATGGGGATCTAGAGGTGAGATAGCTGGAGAACCAGGAGAGGGGGCCTTGCGAAACACCGATGTGCTAGAGTGTGTTTGGAAGAAGGAGGTGGGAGACCATGTCAAATGCCTTAGAGAGGTCAATGAAAATGGCTCCGGCAAGGTGTCTTTTGTCCAATGCAGAGTGAAGGAAATTAAAAAATTCTGTAAGGGCGGTGGCTGTGCTGCGATCAGATCTGAAGCCATGTTGCCCCCTGCATAACAGGCTGTGTGCAAGCAGGTACTCCATGAGTTGATCTGACATGATTTTTTCAAGGGCTTTTGAGAGTGGGGGGAGGATGGAGATGGGTCGGTAGTTGTTGGGGGGGGGGCGTGCAGTCTCCACTTTCCGGGATTAGGGCTATGACTGCTGTTTTCCAGGCAGTTGGGAACTGTCCTGGCACAGAGAGTGGTAATGGGGATCCATTAGTGGGGAGAGGATGGTGTTAAGTACCAGACAAAGTATCCTCATGTCAAAGGAGTCTACAGTAATTGGACCTGCTTAGTGCTTTAGACAGGTAAGATTTGGCTTCCCGCATGGTGATGAGCCTAAGGTAGAAAGAAGGGCGTTGAAAATGTGACTCAGGGATGGGTGGTACAGGGTCGAAGAAGTTGCTGGGGAGGACTGTGCTAAGGTCGGAGAAGGTGGAATTTAGGCAGTCAGAGATGGATTGAGGATCTGTGGAGGTGACGTTATTGATGCAAAGCTGGGACGGGAGGGGGAGCGGGATTTCCCATTAAGTTCTTTAATGTTGTCCCAAAACTTTCAAGCACTCCCCGAGGAAGAGGCCAGGGTGGTCCTATAGAAAATCAGCCTTGGCTTTACATATGGTCCATGTACACTTGTTTCGTGCTGCATTGTACTCCTGCCTGTTTGCCTGTGAGCCAGAGGCAATCGCTCTGTACCAAAGATAATCTCTTTTTATTTTAGTTGCTGCAGCAGTGCAGGGGTGATCCAAGGTGCATTATGCTTCTTGGTAAGCATTTTGTGAGTGGGGCATAGATATCACAAGCTCTGTTGAAAGAGCAGGTGAAATAATTTAGGGCATCATCTATGTTCTGGGCCTGTGTTAAGGGAGACCAGTCCCAGTGTGCCAGGTGTTGTCTGAGTTTGGCGAGGCCTCCAGGCCGTAAACGGTGATGGGAGATAGGGTTGGGCTGTGGTTTGGGTAGCTGACATGGCCAGAAGAGGAGTGGGGAGTGGTCACTCAGAGAGTTGGGAAGGACCACCAGATCAGAGATTCTATGAGGATGGTTAGTAGGATAGCTAGCAAGGTGCATGATCCATTAGAGGGGTTTGTCCTAGCGGATTGGGATACCAATTGGGTTAGGTCAAGTGCTGCAAAGGTGTCCTTGACAAAGGCTGCTGAGCTGGCAAGCCAGTTTACGTTAAGGTCCCCAACGAGGATTTGTTCCACTTTGTGGGCTAGGCTGGCAAGGTAGTCTGAGAGTGATTGAACAGCAGCAGCTTGGTTTCTATGTGGGACATAGGCAACGGCGATAATTCGTGGGGCCCTGATGGGGTTAGGGTTGAGTCTTAGAGAAAGGGCTTGAGCTCCATGATCCAGCGTGGGGACAGGTAGTGTTTGGCAGCACATCAGAGAGTCTCGTACATAAAAGGCACACTTGCTTATTGTGTGAATATGCTAAGGCTAATGATCCTTTAGTAGAGGTGGTGGTGTGTCTGATGGAATTATGAACCGTCTTCTCTGCCAGAGGAGTTTCCCACTTGCGGGTATTTTCTTACAAAAAGGGGAATCACAGCACTTTAGGCTTCTACAGATATTTTCATTGGTCCGCACCTGCCCATTCTTGTTCAATAATGTGGTCACAAATAATAAAGTTTGGAAAACAATTTAGAGCAGACAGGATAGGGTTGACATCTAATGCCTTCATGGATTGTACCTCCTTCAGCTGTAATGTCCTACACACCTCTGTTATCAGATAGGTCAAGGATTTTGTATCAAAGAGGAGAGAGATAGGAATCCTCCTTTTCTGCTCTGTCCACACCCCTTCCTCCTCCTTTTCAGAGGGTTCATCATCATCAAGTAACGTCTTTGGGTCAGGGTTCCCCCCCAAATTCTCATCCTGACCCTCTGTACGGTCATGGTCAGGGTCTGCCTGCAGATCCATATTAGCAGACTTGTCTTGCTCTGATGCACCTGGATGTGCCTGTGTGGGCCCCCCCCGACCTGAGGGGGTTAGGTGTGTGTGTGATGGGATCTCCTGTGGAACATCAGGGCCCAAAAGCTCTCCTAAGAGCAACAAGAAATATTTACCTAATTCTGCTTTGCCACTGCCAACTGGTACACCAGGTGCACTCCCCAACTTGGAGGTATGACTGGGGGGAACCATAAGAGACATATTAGCTTGAATAGCATAATGGGGGCAATAGGAACCCAGAGGAGATGGTTGCATTACCCATTTGCAGGTCTTGCATTTTTTGAAAATTAGAGGTCTCTGATAAGCCGTGGTTTCAAAGTAAAATAGCCCTGCAGGTGCCCAAGGTTAAAATCCTGAAGTTTTCCCAGCCGTAAATACAGAGGAGTACTGCCACAATCTCCACCTCCAATTGTGGGGAAAAGGGTAAAGAGCTGAACTGAGCACACCTCTCAGACAAGCCAGCTGCCAAGAGAGAGAGAGAGAGAGAGAGAGAATGCGAGCAGCCAGTAGGAGAAAATACATGTAAAAACCAGAGCCACTGTGTCTAGCACTACAGAAGTGCAAGCATGCACATATGCACTCTCAAACATACACATGCATGACATCATGATGCTGTGCATGATGTCAGCATGTCAGAGGGAGGTGCGCTCACGAAACAGGCATGTAAATGGTGAACTGTGGCTAAGGAAGCCTCTGAAGAGAAAGGGCGCTCGTCCAACGGACAGAGCAAGGAATGGAAAAATGGAGGGAGGCTGTACAGTTCAATGAAGGCTAGAAAAAAAATGCCACATAGCCTAAAAAGGAAAACAACTCCACTAAATTGCCAGAGAGACTATGATCCCACTCAGAGTCTAAAAGCTCTCGCTTCAGCCAGGCTTTATTTATTTATTTTACTACTTTCAGGAAAAATAAAGGGGAAATGTCCCTCTAAACCAATGAGCTAAATTAAAGCAGAAATATCCCCTCTAAAGAATACAAAATAAGTGCCAGCCAGGGACCCTATAAAACTGGGGGAGGGGATACCAATGTCCAAAGATGGAGGGAAAACCCAGGGAACGCCCTGGATTAAAACCCCAGAGAACAAACAGGTATTTACCTTGAGGCACCTTCTTTTTTTTTTTGTGTAAGAAATCTGAGACATAGAAACATAGGCCCGGATATTCAAACTGCGCCCAAAATGTGCGTAACAGCAGGAGCAAGCACAAACCAATTGCGCATATGCGCAATAGGTGCGATATTCAAACATGGAGCAGAACAAATTGCGCAAGCAGCCAATGTCTGAATATTGCACTAACTGCACCATAGTGCAACCAGGAAGGAGAAGCTGAGCAGAAATGTTGCGCTATAGCGCAACCAGGGCAGCCCAGCTGAGCAGTCCAAAGGTGCCATAGCGCAAGCAGAGCCCCCCCCCCAGAGCAATGGAACTGCACATCCAGGGAGGCAGGCTGGGGCCCACCGCCAGCCATACCACACATGGGCACAGGACCACACTGCAGAACCAACAAGACACCTGCACACCCAAGCACAGCATCACTGGGGTGTGACGGATGATCTACTGGCCCATGGAGACAAGCCAACAAAGCACAGCAGAGCCATGACACCCCAGCACAACCACTGGCAGGCTGAGAGTGCCACACACAGGGGGTTGACAACCACAGTGCACATCAGCCCCCCGTACGCACAGCACACCCTGCACCGTGACCCCAAGACACCACCCATGTGCAGTGACTGGCACTGCAGGAAACCATGCATCCCCCCAGCACACGTCAACCCCGTGCAGCAGAGAAGCATACAAGCCAGACACACCCTGTGCACCCAGCAGTGGGTGGCAGCAGACGGCAAGACCAACAGAAAGTCACTGCCATGCCGGAGATACCTCCCCATGCACACACACACACACACACCCAGGACCATACCACCCCAGATGGCATGTACACCACTGCAACTGAGCACCCATAGCCAGCTGCAAATCAGAGACCAACACAGTATTCATATCAAAATATAAATATGTATTTTCAAATTTTCAAATAGTAAATAACAAAACAATAAACAAGAACTATTTACAAGGGGGGGGATGGGTACAAGGTAGGGGCGTTCAAGGGGTAGGGATGAACAACTTGGAGAGGGAAAGCAGGGTGGTAGGGATGGGAGAAGTGGTAAGGGTATTGTGGCCTAAGGCCCAGCTGGCTGGTCATCCTGTGCCTGGTTCCGCTGTCCCCTGCGATGCCTCCTCCGCAGGCCATGTCTCCTAATGGACTCCAGGATGGCCTGGTTATCCAGGGACACCTGTGTCGGGCCCCGTATGTCCCGATGTATCCTCCGGAGAACTTATAGGCCTAGGAAAATGGGAACACAGTCAATGGCTGTGACTGACCACAACCCTGAACACCACCCAACCTGCAAGCCATATAGCCCAATGTCCCGCACCTGTGATGGCATGCACCCACCCACAGAGAACATGCACATGGCCATCACAAACAGGCAGCACCAGCTATGTGCACCACTGCACACACACACACACACACACACTGCCCATGTCCATCACAGCACAAACAAGGCTGTCAAGTGACGTGGCAACGTGGTGCGATGCTAGTTACACAGCTATGTGCCCAGTGCATGCATGGACCACCAGTGACGCATACACAGACGTGCTGTGATACTGGACAGTGATGCATGTCACCTGTGTCGTGCATACATACATAGATACATAGACAGTGTTGGCAGATAAGGGCCTATGGCCCACCCAGTCTGGCCATTTGAGCTTGTAAGTTCACTTTGTTTTCCTATAAGTCTGTTGCACCTACCCTGACCTCCAGAATTCCTTTATGTCTATCCTGCATTCTTAAATCCGTGATTGTTTCAGCCCCACCACTTCCTCTGCAGGGTGTTCCACTTGTCCACCACCCGTTCTGTGAAGAAATTCTTTTCATGTTTCCTCTGAATCGTCCTCCTCCAACTTCATCCCATGCCTTCTAGTCCTGGAACATCTTTTTCGCTTAAAAATAGTGTTTTCCTGCACCCTGTTCCTCCTGTAAGATACTTGTATGTCTCTATCATATCCCCTCACTCCCTCCCTCCTCTCCTCCAGGGAGTACATGTTCAGTTCCTTCAACCTGTCTTCATCGGACTTGTGACGCAATCCATGCACCATCTTTGTTGCCCTCCTCTGAACCTTCTCTACCCAGTCTATGTCCTTACGTAGGTATGGTCTCCAGAACTGTACACTGTACTCCAGGTGGGGCCTCACTAGTGTCTTGTATAGTGGAATTATGACCTCCCCTTTCCTGCATGGTTGTGTTGTGCATGGCTGGTGGTCTTGCCCCCCCCCCAGCATGCAATAGCATCCATGAAGTAATGATACTCACACTCCTCAAGCAGCTAGGTCTGCCACTGCTGCTGCTGCTGGGGTGCAACACCCACCGGCACTGGGGCCCTGGCACGGCCCTCCTCACCCCGTGCCTGCATCCTCACATCCCGGCCTGTGGGAGACATATGTTGAGACAAACATCAGTGTGACTCCAAAGCAGACTGCCCCCTGCCTCAGTGAAAGTGCCTGCCCATACAGCCAGACCCATGCATCTCACACCTGCACACACTGACACAGCCAACCATGGCAGAGCCATCACCTATGCACAGCCACCAAAACACACTCACACCCCTACAGAGAATACAGGTGCATAGATGGTACACCCACCTGGCCTAGGCACCACGCCCCGCCTGGCACGTGACCGCAGCCGATCAAGAAGATCCGGATCCCTCCGGCAGAGGTCACCGTACCGGTACTGTCACTGCTCAGCTGACCGGCACTGTCCAGTGACCCCACCAGGTCAGTGGCCACCGCTGCCACACCTGCGTCCTGGCAATGGTGAGGGGCCTCACCATAAAGTGCCCCATAGTGGGGCTCCACTAGGGCCACCAAGTTGGCCAGTTCGACTGGGCTCCACTGAACTGCTCTTCTGTGAGCCATGGTACCAACTTTACAGCAGGCAATATGGCGCCCCGCTGCACCGTAACCCCACGTGGAGATGTTGCGCAATAGACCACCACAGGTTCCAATCGCGCTGTTCGAACAGTGCCGTCACTTCACATAGCGCTGTCACCAGACAGCGCAATAGGGCCATACACATGGCAGCAGAACAGGGCCAGGGGGCAAAGGTCGGACACAAGGTCATGGGCAATGACCGCAAGGCCACGCACAGCGCCATCTGACGTGTACGCATCCTGCACGACCGACCAGCTGCGTACCAGTGCCACAGTGGACTATTGCGCAGTAGTGCCACAGTGCCATATAGTGCCCAGTGCTGTAGCGCCACTGGCACAATGGTGGCCATGGCCTGAATTGCCGATCGCCACAGCACGCCAGCAGCGCCGCAGACGCCCGCGAAGCTATCTGGGCACGCAATGCAGTGTACCACACAGTCACAGATCTGCACCATTGGCTCAGCCGACTAACCAGATGCGCAGCCGCAAATTCACGATATTCAGCCGACACATAGCAAATCATCTGATCAGCCATTCAAAGGCGCAGTGGCGTGATTTGCATGTCATTATAGTTGCTCCACTCCTAATTTGCATCCATTGTCTATAAATGTGCGATACGGCAGCGCTGGCCGGATTCGGTTACTGCAGGTGAGAGGTGAGTTGCATGCTGTGTGATGTTCTGGACAATGGTCATGGGAAAATGCTGTAGACTGCACAGTGACAGGTGTCCACTTGCTCCATACACAGATCACCATGACCGAGCAGAGCCAAGGTGAGGTGGAGGACGGTGGGCGAGGAGGAGGCCCAACTTACCCCAGCAGAGACAGAGGTCCTCTTCCAGGCCTACCTGGATGAGGAGCCAGTACTGAGTGGATGGAGGGCACCCTCAGTCCGGCACGGCTGCATGGGGGGTAGCTCGGGCCGTGAACCTGCATGGAAGCCACCAGCGCTCCATGCAGGAATGCAAGAAGAAGATGGGGACAGACCGCAGGAGGTTGAAGGAGAAGGTGGCAGCCTTCAGGGCGGCACGTGCTGGCACTGGCGGGGGCCCGCCAGTGGTGTTGGAGCTGACCCCGGCTGAGGAGACACTGGTTGCATCAATGCAGCAGAGCGCTATTGAGGGCGTACCAGGAGGTGGATTCCAGACAGGTGGAAGCCCATCACTGCACGGTATGACATGGTGGTGGTGTTGGGGGGGTTGGGGGAAAGGTTGTTCACATGCACTCACATGTACTCTCTTTCTGTTACAGATCCTGTTCGTCTTCAGGAGATGGTGGTGGTGGGTCCAGGCAGTGATGATGACCTGCTGGACATGGAGGAGGGTCCATCCACCTCTATCACCAGCCAGCAGGCACTGCAGCAGCATGCACGCTGGGCCGCCAACTCTGGTGTCGGTGATTCGGGTGCGGGGGGTGCACAGCCTGTGTCTCAGCAGTCTGGCATGCAAGCATGCCAGCACACTGTGACTATGGCTGTAGCACATACCTGCACCATTGATGATGCAAGGACTGCAATGGGCAGTGATAGGTGTGTGTCCCATGACGGACACACAGCAGGCCAGCACGTGCCCCTGGGCCTTTCTGGTTCCAACTTGTGTACCAGCATGCTGGCACAGTCCCAGGCTGTGCCTGTCAGCACCGGTTGGGCAGCACCGGTGGCTGTGCAGGTGTCTGGCACTGTTGCTAGCACAGCGGTGGAACGAGTGGACCCTGGGCCAGTGGTTGAGGGCAGCAGTCACCCACCAGGTCTGGGGGTACAGTGTCAAACAGTGGCACATGTCCGCCCGCCCTTTGATCCGCCCATTCCTGGTCTCTGGCGAACAGCGCCACCCTCAAGGGGTGTTGTGCATCAGGACCTTCCACACCCTGGGGGACAGGATGCCGTTGGGGCACAGTACCCATTGGACGAGCACACCCGCCTGCTGCAGGAATCAGTACAGCTGCAGAGGTGGGTTGCAATGTCCGTGGAGGCACTGTCTGTGGCTGTGGAGCGGCACAGCAGGGAGTGTGCTCTGGACCGTGCAGAGCTGGTTCGTATGCGGACGGATGTGACCGCCGCCATTGACAGGCTGACCCAGGCAGTGGTCTCTATCGTGGATGCATTGGGCACACAGTCAGGTGCCCCTGTACCGCACACCCCACACAGTTCACTCTCCACTCCCTGTTCCTGGCGTCATGCGACACCAGGCCTGTCGACGATGGGTTCTGCTGTGGCCATCCCGAGCACCCCTGGTGCAGGTTTGTTCGGCATGCTGCAGACCCCTGTGCAGGCAAGGTCGCATTCGCGCAGTGGGACCCCTGGTGGTGCAACAGTGCCACCCCATGTGGCCCCTGCTCAGCCTGCCAGTGCTGTTGGGTCACGGCGGGGCCGCCCACGCATCCGCGGTGGCCGTGGGACAGTGTTACATGACTGAGCTGTCTCCCAGTGCGGGCCCTGTCTGGTGCTGCCATGTGCAATGTGTGTCATGGTGGACAGTGCACTGCTGCGTTTCACTCACCACGCCAACACACGGACCACCTGCACACCCTCCCCAACTGCTGTCCACAGGTGCGTGTGCAATGATGATGCCTGCATTGTACTGTACACCAAGGCAAGGGTGCCCAGCATCTGACACACGCATATGGACAGTACTGGTGGTGGGTGGTCGGTGGTGCTGTGTGTTAGCAATGTCGGTTCTGCTGAGCTGCATCTGCCCATGTACACTCTGTGCCTGGTGTGTGTGTGTGTCCATATGAGTGCTCACCCTCCTGATGGTGTGTTTGTATGCCTGGACCCTTCCACTCCCTGACCGCCATGCACCCCTGGTGTGTTCCCCTGTGCCTGTGGTTTGCGCATGGACAGTGTTGGTTGCACATGTCCCCTTGACTTACCTGTGTTCTGCATAGTGCTCCTCTGTGATGGTGTCCCGGTGCAGCTGGGCCTGCCGGATCAGTCAGGGGTCCTGCCGTCCTAGCTAGGGGGGGCTGCTCATCACCATCAACACCGGCGCCACTGGCGTCCCCATCGCTGTCCCCCTCTTCAACCTGTATGGCTAGCCCATGGTCTTTAGCCATGTTGTGCAGGATGCAACAGGCCAGGAATATCCCACAGGCCTTTTGGGGGCTGTACTGTAGGGCACCGCCGGAGGTGTCTAGGCATCGGAAGCGTGCCTTAAGCATCCCAAACACCCGCTCTATGATGTTGCATGTGGAAACATGTGCCTCATTATAGCATTGCTGCGATGGGGTCATGGGGCCTGCACGGGTGTGAGCAGCCAGGGACGGAGTGGGTATCCGCTGTCACCTGTGTGGAGATAGTGGAGATCAGTCTCATGTTCAGGTCCATATTGCCCATATCCCTGTGTGCCACTACCATGGCACCTGTGGCATTCCCACCCTTGCCCCAAGTTTGCATTCCATACATGTGTACTCACCCACTAGATGTCCTGTGGGGATGTCCCCACTCTCGAATCGATGGCACAGTGCGGACTGATACCATATGAAGGCATCATGTGCTCCACCAGGGTGTGTGGCACAGACATTGATTATGCGCCTAGTGGCATCACACACCACCTGGCAGTTGACACTGGATAAGCCCTTTCTCCTATATGCGAGCCCATAGGGGCCAGGTGGCATGCGAATGGCCACATGGGTGCAGTCTATGGCCCCTAGCACGCCAGGCATACGTGCTACCCTGTGGAACTCCTGCATGTTTGCTGTGAGGCCTGCCGCAGTGCTGGGGAATGGATGTACTCCGAGCATGTGCAGCAGTGCGCTGAGGAATTGGGTGAGGATGCGTGAGCGGCCGACTGTGATGCCTGTGGTGTCCCCTGTCGGCCTCTGGAAGGTGCCCGTGGTGAGCAGGCACATGCAGGCTGTCACCTTGGTCTCCACCGACACAACGTGACTCCGTCATAAGGGTGCCTGCATCACATCACTGCACAGCTCACAGAGCCGTCTCAGTATTGCCCTGTTCAGGCGGTACCGGCCCACGATCTCTACATCTGTGTACAGCTCAAAGCTGATGCTGGCACGGTACTGCCTGTTGGGGGCATACCGCCGACGGGCCCTTTCATGGCCACGCCCCTGCAGCATGCATTTCACCTCATTACAGCTTCCATGAGAAGCTGCCACTGTCCATCTCCCTGGCTTTGACCCCTGGCTGCTGTTGCTGTGTTACCCCGCTGTCCTCACTGCTACTTTCCACTGCACCGGCACCCCACTGGCCTCTACACCCTATGGCCCACGCTTCTTGCCTGCCCCAGCCTGTCTGTTGTCTGTCTGTCTGTCTGTCTCTGTCTCTCTCTCTCTCTCTCTCCCCACTTGGCAGCCTTGTGGCGTTCTTCGCCCGCTTCCTTGAGCCTTTTATTTTGGCTCATTTCAGCTAGTCTTAATTTCTGGCTGTGCCGCTATTGCGCATCGCGCAAGTCTTTGAATATCGTGATTGGCGCTTTTTATGCATGGATCCACCCCCTTCGGTTGCGCATGCCTTCATTTTCATTGCGCTGTTGCTCAGCATGTTTTCGGTGGCGCAACTGCCTCCTTCTGAATATCGCAAAATGGCGCATTTTTGGACTTGCGCATGCTTTTGATGTTTTTAACCTTTGATGAGCACAGTCAACTGTTGTAACACCTATGCATTTGTCAGTGGTAGTTGCAGAACCTTGAAGTTATGCAACCACTTTTTAGGAGTTCTGGGATTCAGGTAGGCCTGAACCAAAACTCCCTTGAGGGCAGAGGCCCTCTGGACTATCTAAAGGTCTGAGTAGTTTTGCCCTCCCTGCAGCATCACAAAGCAATGGCACATGCTTTTTGTGAGCTACGTTCACAGTCCAGATGCCATGTTAGACGCTCATGATTATGAAATACTTTAGCTTTTGCTAGCCTGGCCAGACTTTGAGCAATACAGCCCATGAGTCACCGGGATGGTGAAACTTGTTTATAGCCTATGGTCAAGTTTCATTTAACTGTGTTTTTAACTCTCCTTCCCAGAAAAGCACAGACTTTCCTGTGCTACTTGTGAGTAGTTAGGAAAATATATAGGGTTGCTGCGTATAGACTATTTTAGAGTGGAGAAAGATGTTAAACTTAGTCTCATAAATTCTTGTTTGCCACAGTTTAGGATATCCACATATGCCTTTTTCTGGCTATCTGACATTCCCTTTTTAACTGTGGAGAGCTAGTTGTCTGTGGTTATTCTTCACTTTTCACCCAGAATGCGCCGCAGTCATTGACCCAGTAGGACTTGGCAGTGGTCAGAATCTTGTGGGAAAGCATTATTGTGAATATCCCTGCTGCCTCTGGATGTGTTCTAGATAGCAGACTAACCACTGGAATAATGTGAAGCGGGAGGGATTAGGGAAGGTGATATCTGCCACCATATACATATATACGATCACTAGCCCTATTTACTGAGAGTATTTATAGGGAGTAATTCAAACTTGAAAAAAAAAAAATATATATATATATATATATATTATGGTAGCACGGTAGTGCTACCATAGTTAGGGTTGAGGAGCTATTTCTATGTTAAACCCAAAATTTTGCACCTTAATAACTTTGCAACCATTTGACGGATTTGCCAGAAATTTTGGAATACATGATCAAGACCCATACACCTTGGGATCTGCCAAGTTTCGTACCGGTCGGACACACGGCTGTGGAGTTATTAAGCGTGATCTGTGAATGCGTTTATGCTTTTTCTGGAATTCTACGGTCGCTCCTACAGGTCGCACAGTTTGCGCGACCAGCCTGAAATCTTCAGGGAACATGCGGCCAGGGTCCCCAATGTGCTTTTCGAAGATTTCGTGTAACAATAATACCCAACAGGTGGCGGTATTGGGCTATACCGACTGCCCAGGGCTAATGAGGCCCGACGCTGGGAGTATGAGGGCCTTATAGCCCCTGGAAGGTCCGGTATAGACCATACCGCCCACCCTGGAGGGTATTATTGCACTTAGAAAATGGGCCACTGTATTTTGAAAATAATTTTCATGTTAAAAAGTTAAATCTCTAAGAGTTTTATTTATTTTGTAAAGAAAATAGTTCCTCCACCTGCTATTTTTTTTTTTTTTTTTGCATACAGGGAGTTTTGTCCCACATCAGCTTCTGTACTTTCTGTTGTGGTTAGTTGTCATGGTTAATCCTCCCTTCCCCAACACAAGAAGCGCAAGAGCATAAAAAGTCTCTGCCAGAGTTGAGAGTCCAAAAGGACTTGGCTTCACAAAAATGTTTAATTGCTCAATGGGAACGGGTAGTAACTTCGGTTGGTCAGTCGGCTGCAGCTCAGTGTTGGGAGGTGACATGCTGTGTGAACCCATCATCAGCATCGCAGATGGGACAGCTGGAACAGAAACTGTACTGGAAGGAACTGGAAGGGGGACAGGATCAGATCTACAGTACAGTAGCTTCTTGTTTTACATTGTTTTTCATGGATTCTACTTGGTAGAATGTTTATTTTCTTTCTTACTACTAAGGGGCTAGCAGGGTATTGTTTGGGGCTGTTGGAATTTTGAAACCTGTTTTGGTAGCTAAAAGTGGGCTCATTTGTTTGGTTTACGGTGTGGCAGGCTGCATTTGTAGAGGCCTATTTCTTCTCTTTTAAACATAATTGGTGTAATTTAACTGGTCTGTTTCTTTGAATTGGAGACCTATATCTTATAATTCCAAACCTATTTTGATGTATTGTTGGTGAAGCTGTTTGAATTGGTGTCCTGTTTCTTTGGTAGAATTTATTCATTGTTGCTGGCTTCACTAGCTGCAAAGTTTTGAGTGGGGAAGGGTGCTAATTGTCTGACTAGAGGCCTCAGCTACCTGATTGTTTCCAGAGGACTTGGGCTGGTCCACCCACCCAAACCCCTCACCCCACCCACCCTGGTCAATTATTCCCTTTGTACTAGGGGTTCTGACATCACTTCCTCAAACAGGCAAAGGATTTGCACCTGTCATAACAGAAGCAGACATCCAGGAAAGGAACTGCAGCAAGTGAAGAGGTGACGCTCTTCAGTGGAAGGGAAGTAAATGCAAATCTAGGCGCCATTATTACTACTATTAGTTATTGCATTGGGTAAAGGGGAGTAGGAGTTGAAGAAGGTGTGCAATGGCTACTTAAAGTATTTTTGAGTGTGGATAGGAATATACAAAGCAGTTGCTCAACATATCTAAACGTGTGCAACAAAGGAGGTAAGGACATAAAAATGTTTTGCACTGATAGAGGGGGGAGTGGGGACTTGGGGAGTGTTTGGTATCCTGCATCTGGAAGGGTGGGGGTCGTGGGCAACGACAGCAATGGGTAGGGTGGTAGGTTGCAACAACTGCGGTGCACCAATCTTTCTAAACATTGCCTGGAGAGTAGGAGGATGTTTAGTGTGCAACCACATAGAAAAACTTAGAAAGGAGATTGAGGGTCTGCAGGAGGAACTAAGACAGGCAAGGCAGATTGGGGGTGGGTTTAGCCCAATACTGGAGGGAAGAGGAAGGGGAGATGAGGGAGGGAAATTTAAGCCAACAGTGGTGAGGAGAGGCTCAGAAGAAGGGAAGCAGAGACAAAGGGGCCCAGGACAGGAAGAACGATTGCCGGGGAAACCAGGCCAGGAGACAAAAGTCAAATGGAAGGAGGCAATAGGGACTTGTGAGGGGAGGCGAAGAAGTGGCAAAAGTCATGGAGTGGAAAGGAGAGAACAGGTTACTGTGAGGAGAGAGGGAGCGGGCATTTGTGAAGGATCTTCAGAAAATAGTTTTGCACTGCTAGAGAGGAAGAAGGTGGAGGAGGGAAGTGATGAAATTAGAGGAGTAATTGATAAATGCCTGGACCTAACTGGAGCGGGGGGAAGTTCTGCTGGGAGAACTGCAACAGGGGTAAAAGGGCATAATAATGTGCAGGAGGAAGAAGAGGAGCTGGAAATGAGGGAGGGAGATGAAAGGAAGCAAGCAGGGAGTAAGAGGGGGAATCTTAGTGCTGGGGACTCAATACTAAGAGGAGTTAGGTGGGAGCAAGAGCGGAGAGGCATAGTCGCATTTGGGTGGAGGCCTTGCAGGAATGACAGCGGAAAGGGTGGGACAGTCTGTTCTGAAATATGCTAGAAGGGGTAGGGACAAGCCTCATTTAATTATACATCTTGGGACAAACGACCTGGCTTGACAAGACAGTGGATATAGTCCAGAGGAGGTTTGAGGAACTAGCACAATTATGTGAGGGGCAGGAAGATCAGTAACTTTTCCGAGATACTTCCGGTGCCAAAGGCAAGCACAACAAGAAAGCTGAGAATAGAGGAATTTAACAGATGGCTAAGAACCTGGTGTTGTGCTAAAGGGTATGGGCTGTTGGGGGGAGTGGAGGGACCTGAGGACAGTAGTCTCTATGCCAAGGACAGACTACACTTGAGTGAGGAAGGAAAGAAAGTGTTGAAGCAGAGGATGGAAGAATATATAGAGGAAGTTTGAGTTTAAACTAGGAGTGGGGGTTGGCAGTTGGGAAGAGATATGCAGGGACCACAGGTTGGAAATCATATGAGCTTACCCCATAACAGTGACAAAGGACAAATGGCAAGTACTATTGGTGATGCTAGGAAAGGAGGGCAGGATGGGAGGAGGGGAAAAGGGTGGAAGGTGGTTACCCTTAATGCTAGGAGCCTTGGGAGGAAAACTGCAGAGTTGCAGGTTCTCATGGCAGAGGAGAGGTGGACATTGCAGCCATCACGGAAACATGGCCACCCAATATAATGACTGGGACCTGTCTGTACCAGGGTATGTTATTTCGTGAGGGACAGGGTGACTGGGAAAGGAGGGGGTGGCACTATATGTGAAGGAAGGACTGAAGTGTGTAAGGGAGGAAGGGAGGAGGCAGTACAGAGTCACTTTGGGTGCAAATCCAGGATTCCAAGAATAGAGTCTTAGAATGGGAGTGGTGTACAGGCCACCATCTCAGATGGAGAGTTAGACAGGGAACTAGCGGGACAGATCAGGAGGACCTGCGAGAAGGTAGTGTGGTGATTGTGGGGGACTTCAACATGCCAGTGGGCACTGGAGCACCCCAACAACCAGGAACAGAAGGAGCAGGTACTGCTGGATGCCTTCAGGACAGCTTCCTGCTGCAAATGGTCAGTGAACCAACCAGGTTGGGAATACCCTTGACCTTGTGCTGGCAAATGGGGACTTTGTGAGAGAACTTACAGTGGAGGAACCGCTGTCAGGGGTGACCACCACTCAGTATGGCTCACATTGGATATGGGCAAGGAAGGAGGGAATCTGGCACAAGAGTGCTGGACTTCAGGAGGGCTGACTTTGGGAGGATGGGGAAGTGGTAAAAGGGTACCTGGCCAGAATTCAATCTAGTATGGATACTAACCAGAGATGGGAGCTCATAAGTTGGGGATAGTGGAGGCAACCAAACCTGCTGCAAAGCCCAGAGCAAGAAGGCTAGAGCTAAGAAACCGAGCTGGTTGAGCAAGGAGGTCATGGAAAAGGTAAGGAAGAAAAGAGCTGCCTTTAGAAATACAAGAAAACAGGAGGGGAGGACAGAGAGAGTACTTGACAGAATCGAAGGAGGTGACAAGGGCAGTAAGGGAGCCAAAGCATCTACGGAACTCAGGCTGGCACAAGGCATTAAGAAGGGGAGAAGGACTTTTTAGTACATCAGGGAGAAAAGGAGCTGTAGGACCACATAGTAAGGATTAGGAAGGAGGGGTTGGGTGGAAGCAGGTGTGATAAGGGAAGCACTAAATGAGTACTTCTGCTCAGTATTTACTAAAGAGAAGAGGGGGTGACACCCAAGATGGGTGAAATGGCAGGCGCAGGGGGGAAGTGGTGACAGATGGGAAATCATGGAGGACAGAGTCGAGAGGTTTGAAGGCACTGAGGGTGGACAAGGCACCAGGCCCAGATGGCATCCACCCCAGGTACTGAAGAGTTGCAGAGGTCCTTGCAGGACCTTTGGCAGACTTATTTAATGCCTCACTACATTCGGGTGTGTACCTCAGGACTGGAGGATGCTCATGTGGTGCCCCTCCACAAGAGTGGCCCCAGGATGAACCGGAAACTACAGACCAGTGAGCCTCACATCCATCGTGGGTAAGCTAATGGAGACTATCCTGAAGGAGAGGCTGGTGGCCCTCTTAGAGGCCAAAGGACTACAGGACAGCAGACAGCATGGCTTCATCGTGGCCGATCCTGCCAAACCAACCTGGTCGGGTTCTATGACTGGGTAACTAGGCAACTGGACGGGGACATGCAGTGGATGTCCTGTATCTGGACTTCAGTAAGGCATTCGACCCAGTGCCACATGGAAGGCTGGGAAGAAGTTAGTAGGCACAGGGCAGGTGCAATGCTGGTGAGATGGGTAGGAAACTGGCTGCAGGGAAGGCAACAGAGGGTGGTGGTGGGTGGGAGCTCTCACACCCAAGGGCAGTGACGAGTGGTGTCCCACAGGGCTCGGTGTTGGGACCAGTGTTGTTTGGGATATTCATTGCAGACATATCATGGGACATCAAGAGCAAGATCAGTCTGTTTGCTGATGACCAAGGTTGGCGCGTGGTGGATGACCTAGGGGATGGCAGGGGTTGCAGGATGATCTGGCAAAGCTTGAAACCTGGTCAGACACCTGGCAACTGGGCTTTAATGCCAAAAAGTGCAAGGTGATGCATTTTGGGATGAAGAACCCAAGGAGGACTTACCAGCTAGGGGAGTGCAGCTAGCCAGACAGAGGAGGAGAAGGATCTGGTGTGCTCATCACAGGGTCAATGAACAACTCGGCACAGTGTAGGAAGGCAGCTGCAAAGGCCAACAAAATGCTGGGTTGTATTGCAAGGGTATATCCTCAAGGAGGGAGGAGGTGATTCTGCCACTGTATAGGTCATTAGTTAGACCACACTCGAGTATCATGTGCATGCTCTGCCCTCAATCTGAAAAGGGACATTAGTTACTGGAGGGAGTGCAGAGGGGCGACAAAGATGATCAAGGGTCTGGGGGACTTATCATATGAGAGGAGGTTGAAGGAGTTGAACATGTACTCACTGGAGGAGAGGAGAGACAGGGGGACATGATTGAAACCTTTAAATACATGAAAGGAATAAACAAGACGGGTACAGAGGGCTGTTCAAAGTAAGGGAGGGAGAGGCCACCAGGGCCATGATATGAGACTGGGGCGAGGAAGGTTCAGGAGGGAGATGAGGAGACACTTTTTTACAGAGAGGGTGGTGGCTGGGTGGAATGCGTTACCTGCAGAAGTGGTATGCAGTAGAACAGTGGACTGCTTCAAACGAGGATGGGACAGGACAAGGGGAGGGTTAATGAAGGAAGGGTGAAGGGAGGGCAGCTGCAGAATAAGGTGCTAGCTGCACATTCGAGAAGACTTGATAGACCTCTAGGCCTTTATCTGCTGGCAAATTCATGATGTTCGTATGTTCGTATGTACAGCAAGTTTGCTATCACCCTCCCAAAACACACACACACACACACACACGACCAGCAGAAGACATGCAGTTTGAGTTCCCTCTAG
The DNA here is from genome assembly GCA_016271365.2 of Neoceratodus forsteri. Taxonomy (NCBI): domain Eukaryota; kingdom Metazoa; phylum Chordata; order Ceratodontiformes; family Ceratodontidae; genus Neoceratodus; species Neoceratodus forsteri. The sequence continues at coordinate 886,527,778 of CM028135.1, read as the reverse complement.
TTATTTAAGAAAAAAAAAAGCACAGGTTTTCAATTTCGTTGCATTACCGATCACTTTAATTTGGGGTACAGGGACCGAGTTAAAGTTTCCGACCTGATTTGTGGGAATCGGGAAGCAAACTGCAGTGGATAAGAGTACGACGGGGCAAATGGAGGGTAGTCAATAGAGGAAGCTGTATTTGTAAAATGTATAATACAATTAACTACTGTGATTTTGGGTTTCAGTTCGCTTTTATATTCAGTGAGCAGTATCTATTCTGTTTGGTGCGAGCTGGACCGCTTATGCTACTGCTTGCCACCACAGAAACAGGTAACTTCAAAGGGACTTTATCTGGTGCTCTAGCCCATTGGGGATGCGTATGCCAGCTTGGGACTTGAAATTAGCGTCGGCTTTGTGGAGTGAGAGAGAAATGTACGGCTCTGTGTTTATAACTGTTGGCGAATGACGTAAGTACAGATGATCGCAGTGACTGTTGCTGTTAGGGTGCTTTATTTTTTATTATGTGCTCTAGAATTTCTTTATTGTGCATTTAATGAACATAATACTGAGTCGGGGTGGGGAATAGGCCTCATAATTGCCCGTTAAGCAGTGACAAAGAAAATGGCAGTGTTTCAAAATGAATGTTCTATTAGCACACTAATCTTTGTTATGAGGCTTGTGGCAACCTGGCACTTTTAATACCCAGGCTCTGTTGTCTGATAGACGCCCACCTTGCCAGGGCTATCAGCCAATCAGAGTCCAGGATTTTTCAAGACCATTTTCTAAGAAAAAATATTAAACGGTTCAAAAGTTATTCAAAAAACAATTTCCCATTATAAGTCAATGGGAAAAGTTAACAAAAAGTTCGACAGTGTCGCAAATGCATTTTTACTTTCGCAAATGGCCCTGTTACTTTCGCAAATCCGCCATCTTGCTTTCAGTTAGTGATCAGAAAAATGCTTGGCATTTAAATTTTGGACCCTCTAGCAACCTAATTATTTTTGTATTCACCTAGTCGGACCCTGAGGATACTAGCCATGTCTTCATTTTGGGGTAAAACACCCCAGAAATATGTTTTTCAAATTTCTGGAAAAAGTACTTTTACAAAAGTACTTTACGTGCTCTAAAGTGTCGCAAATTTTTATGAAAGCTTTCGCAAATTGCGACAGTACTTTTCTAGTCTGTGGGAAAATGACAGCAATTCTTTGGCACTCCGCTGCAAAAGAACGGTTTCGAGTTTTGGGCTGAAATTTGGAGAGAACGTAGTCGACATCTCACAGATGTGCCTTTCAGTGTTTTGTTGAACAAATATTGCATGGCAGCAAAGTTACTATACTACAAAGTTGACACTTTTTCCCACAGGATAACATTATGGCGCCAGACGCATTACAGGAATCCTTTGGCACCCTGCTGCAAAATAACAGTTTGGTCTTTTTTTCTGAAATTTGGAGGAAACACAGCCAACAGCCCACAGATGTGCCTTTCAGTGGTTTGGTGAAAAAATATTACAGGGAGGCAAAGTTATGGCACTCCGAACTTCTCTTTTTTTCCCATAGGATAACATTACGGCGTTTGCCGCGCCTTTCAGGGCCCGTATCTCAGAAACCGTGCGACATACGGACTTTTCGTCAGAAAAATGCTAATGGGGGCCGAGTATAAATCTAGCCAGGACAGTCGTAAATTATATGACTTTTAAATTTTTTTTCTACGTCGTACGGTTCCTGAGATATAACCTATTTAGTATTCCAAGTCCTCATTTTCTGCTCCGATACCCATTATTATGCATACATTCTTTGTACTCACTGTCTTTCTCTATGCAGCTTTTGGGGAAAACCAGCCTGTGCGCTTACATTACTGTTACCGTTGCCCTTTCCGTGCTATGTTCGCACTGCTTCACTTACTCATGACGCTTCACGCCACCATGTGCGTATCCTTTGCATTTTCCCTTGCGCTTGCTTCTGTTATTTTTTGCCATTTATGTCTACAGTACTGTTTCTCTTTCAGTTTCACTTTGCGTCCACCATGCCCATTGACATTTCCGCTTGCAGGCACCATGTTACTATGTGACAACACATCACGTGGCAGACTGTTCCCGTCTACGCCACCGTGTGCGTTACCCTTTCTGTTCTCATTTGCGCTTGCATTACCATGTGCGCCACTGTTAGCGCTTCTGTTTGCGTTGCTGTTCCTGTTACTATGCCACACGACATCATGTGGCAGGAGCATGGGGCTCGAAGGGCCCCGTGCTCCCACCGCCGCATTACATTCACTATTTCTCATTATCATTCTCAAAAAGAAGGGAAATTAGAGGCAAAAAACTCCGTTTAATGTATCAGTTAGGGTTGTTTCACACGACAAAATTGAGGAAATTTGCGTTAGGTTGAAAACCTCTTGACCCTCAGCCCACTCTCAATCGCACGGGCAAGATGTCGCGAACCCAACCTCACCCCATCTCCCATACTCTGCTGCTTTACACATGTGATGGGTGAGAGTTAATGATGACCCCAATGCGCACCCCAATGCCGCTTGAGGGTGGGCTGGGGGGTCCAAGGGGGTTTTTCAACTCTAACACCGAATTTCCTCACTTTTGTCACTGTGAAACAACCCTAGCTAATGCATTAAACGGAGTTTTTTGGCTCTAATATATATATATATATATATATATAGAGAGAGAGAGATTATAGGGGCTCGGTCACTTCCCTATAGTTAGGGTTGAATGGTCACTTCTATGTTAAACCCAAAAGTTTACACTTGATCAATTTGCATGAGATTTTGCAAGCCCCATTGGGGACCAAAGATCTCTAGATGTAGCAAGTTTCATTCTGGTCGGATGTGGAGATAGGGAATGTCAAGAAGTGTGAAAATTACCATTTTTTTGTCAGTCATTGTCACCGCATTTCTCAGAAACGGCTTGGGGGTTTAGTCTGAAATGTTTAGGGTACAGTATATGAGGTTTGGGTCACAGATGTGCCTTTTGAAGGTTTGGTGAAAAAATATTGATCCATTCAAAAGTTATTAAATTTCAAAATTTCCCATTATTTCCTATGCAGCAAGTTAGATGGCAGCCTTGAAACAACTTTTTTTGTGTGCCAGGAATGCTGCCTTTTTGGCCACAAATGGGGAATCTTTTGCCGTTCTACTTGTTTTCAATTAGTGAGGCAAAGAAATTTACATAGTTTAAAAACTACTACCAATTGGTACACACCAATAATTGTGTTTAGCTAATCGGGGCCCAAGGAATCTGATTCTGGATTCAATTTTTTTAAAATACTGCTCAGAAATGCATTTATTTCATAGGAGGCATTGGTTTTGCTGCACATTGCAGCACCTTGTTTCATGAAACAACCATCTTTTCCTGCAAACTATGTGACAAAGTTTGGTTGTGCCACAAAACATGACTGTTTACCTACAATTTGTGGCAAACTCTCACCGCACTTCCACTGTAAGGGAAATCAGCAGACGAGGCAAAGGGGCCATGTCAGTGAGGAAGCTGGGACTCGGTATGTGATACGAGTGGATCCTAAGGTTTTCCTTGGAAGGTGTGAGTGGTGTAATTTTCTTGGTGTTTGTCTTCCTACTGGTAAGGTTTTTGATTCATAGAGGGGCACTGTATTACCAGCACAGACACAACATGGCCATCCGGAGTCTCAGAACTCAATGGGACAACAACAGTCACACTGGCTGCACAGATAGGACTTGGATTCCAGAGGACCGCTGGAAGCCGGGACAGCAGGATTGTGTCTGAAGTGGACTGCTGTGGAGTCTCATCCCTTTCTGCATCCATCTCCGGTCAGTACCATAAAATATCAGAAAGCCTGGGCTACTGGGGGATGAGTGACAGTGCAGATGTATAGAATGACCCCCCCAACCATCGATTGCCATTATTCCTTGGTGTCTAGTGGCATCCCCATCCACCGATCACCATTATTCCCTGGTGTCTAGTGGCACCCCCCCACTCACCGATTGCCATTATTCCCTGGTATCTAGTGGCACACCCCCACCCTCCACATACATCAACATCCTGAAAAAATAGAAAACGTTCCCTCAATGTTTTTTTTAACCTATAAAAAAAGAAAATGGTCCCTCGCCAAACAACCCCTCCAACTCGACCTCCCACTGTGAACCCACCTCCCCACATTCCCACACACCCTCACTCACCTGATGAGGTCCTACGTTCAGGATCTTCTCTCCCGATTGAAGACATGTCTTGCTGCTGAAACTGGCGACTGCAATATGAGAAATTAAGGTAAATGTGGGTCAATGTATTTCAATGGGGGTTTCAACTTATATGCAAAACTCAGCCATTTTTTGACATTTTGACTTCAAATTAACATGGTTTTTGACCCCACCTCACGAACAATATGACTGTCAGTATGCAAGTCCTACCTGAAAGGTGATTTTGCGGTCGCTTGACAAATTCATCTTTGGGCAGGATTTTTGTAATGGCAGTCATATTGTTCATGAGGTGGGGTCTCCAAAAGGGCATGTTGAAAATTTGGAGACAAAATGTAAAACAATGGCTGAGTTCTGGTTATGACCATTCGTTGCAATTTCACTACTCACGCTCGTAGCTTTATAAATTTAAAATATTTTGACATCAAATTTTCAACATAGGCTTGTTATTACCCCACCAAATGTATGTCACAGCTGTCATCTTTCAAATCCTGGCCAAAATATGTTTTTGCATCTGTGGCACCTAATGACATTGGTGTTGCGCAGAATTACGTTTTGGCAGGGATTCAAACATTTTCAGTATAGATTGCATCGGGTGAGGTAATTACATAGCTATGCTGACAATTTCTTCACTCTTGCCCCAAAAATGTATACGCAGCTATATAATAATAAACACATTTTCTGCCTGGATTATATGACTCTGCAAGTGCCAAGCTATTTATCTTTCCAAATGGAGGACACCTGCCCGAGAAGAACAGAGTGAACTTCTCGCATTCCGAAAATGCAGATGCTCTCAAGGACTCCAGAGAGGCTGTATGAAGAAGCCCATCCCCAGTCTGAAAGAGCTGAGCCAGTCGGTTCTTCCCAGCAGCAATCTCCCTAGACAGAAATTCTGCCTTTTTACAAGTGACTGCCTTCTGCTACTCATCATAGTGAGACATCAGAACCAGTTTTTCCTCCTTGGCCCTGAACCTCCTGCAACAGCACTCCAACCCTTGCCCCTTGGTTTCAAATGCTCTCAGCTCACCATCAAACCATGAGGAGCTGAGGTGTGACACCAGTGGGCATACACAAACTGATGCTACAAGGTCAATGGTCTCCATGACAGCCTTGTTATAGGCCACAACTGCCTCTGTACCCCCAGCACATGCTGTTAACACTTCTGAAGTGTCCAGTACCACCAGAAGTCTTTCTAGTGAAAGCCCTTTCAAAGGGTGGAACTGAGCCACCTCCACAGGGGATGGACTACAAGAGGGGGCCCTGAAACTGAACCTGATAGTGCACTGATCTTACCAACTGACCGGCTCTATCTCGAGCCCCGAGGAGACTACCTGGTCCAAGGTGTGGCCATGTTGATGGGTCGCTGAAGTAATACTCTGGAGGAAATCTGTTACCCGGTTAACAAAGAATAAATAAAATAAATGAAATCCGGACCAAACTGATTGTCCACCATTAACCCAAGCACTGAAGACACCAAGGATAAGCCACCTTGGTGACTTCAGCACTCTGTCGGTGACAAAAGTTGCAATTTCTTACAGAAACTCCCCCTTCCAACCTGGAGGTCAGTACATGAGGAGCCACACACTCAAATGACAAGGCATTCCCCATTGGCTGCATCACTAGGTTCAGCTCAGATCTAAAACACATAGCCACCTCCCTCACTGGGCAGTGCACAACTGAGAATCCAGCTGAGACTGACAACTGGGCCAGAATAATCTCCTATCTAGGCCTCAGTGATGCAAGCCACATCGACAGAAGAAATAAGACCCATCATAATTGCAACCTTATTCTTCATTGACCTAGCACCACACAGCCCTGTCTGAAGTGGATGGAAGCTGGCAGCCAGCTCCTCAGCTGCCTGCTCACTCAGTCTGGTGTGATCCCTTGGTATGGGGACTAAACATGTCTGGTATCTCCAGTCCCTGTTTAACCCCAGGGGTCTCCTGGTCCTCACAACCCTAATCGGGTAAAAGTGACTAAAAATATTGAAACCTCTGAAGAACAGTATCCAAATCAGCAACACCATGTGGCATCGGCAGACGCTTCATGCTCCAATGTGGGAGACCCTGGTTTGCAACTGTATCCAATGCTATTATCCTGGGCCAGAAGAGTCTTGGGAACACTATAGAGACAGTATTCACAGACATCAGGGTGATAATTGTAGTCTTCTTGCACCATTTCCATGTGTGGACCTCTGGATGGTATAGGTGGACCACTCACTGTCCTGCCCCCACCCCCAGGCTTCATGCAGTGCAGGATTCCTTAAGTGATAGGAGGACAGCAGGTTCAAATTTAGGAAAATCTGCTGGTAAGTGGTTGATGCTAGCAATCTAGCTCTCCCGCATGCATCAAGGGCTCCTCCCCAACCAGACCAAGAACTTAGGCTGTCCTGGGGTATCCTACCACTGCTCCAGGGTCCATGGGGGTGGGGATTCTCCCATGTGGTGAGGTCAAGTGAGCAGTGCAAGAGGAATGAGGCAGCTTGTAAGGTAAAGGGGCAGGCCAAAAGAACAACTGGGAAACACTGTGCGGACAGACAGAACAGGAAAGTATAATCAAGTAAGACACTAAACAGTAAATTAAAAAAAGGTATCCAAGTCAAATAACACATTTTTGGTTTAATAGATCAACAGTCTCCTCACCAAATTGCATATAAGTTCCATGAAGAGAGACTACAGTTTACTGCCATTTTTTTTATTTGTCAGGCTAATGACGCAACACATACAGTACATCTAAAGTAGTTTGCAACTTTAAATTTCAAAGGATTTATACTGTACAGTTTCCAAAATTCTTCTTCACAAACAGCACAAAATGATGGTGATGGATAATCTCCTTACAAAATGCAGAAAAGCTATGGCAATACCTTCACCTTTATATAAATTAAATCACAAAACATGAAGCCTACAATTTAGGATTCCCTGGTTCTGTTGCTGCAGGGGCTTCTACTTCTTCACTTACAGCTGGAAACTGGTGCAGTTGTCTTTGACCTGAGAACAATTAAAATAATATAGTACATGGTTATTCTCTACTGTGTATGGATATTTCCATGCAAGCAATTTTCTTGGTACAGGACAGTTCAAATGTCATGAATGGTTGTAGCATAGCAGTGACAGAAGTACTATCACAACAAAAACGTCTCCCTTTGAAGCTCATGGCAGTTGTCCTTCCTCATAGTGTGTTTCAAATCCCATAACACCTGGCATCAAATTCATTCATATTCTGTTTCTGCATTTGTGAAAAAAAGTGCCCTACTCAACTAAAAGCTTGCCATTTGATTTTTTAAAAGACAAACCTATTTTGTATTCACTAATTTGTTTAAAAAAAGTCATTGTTACTCAAATGTTGAAACCAAGTTTTTTTTTCCTTAATTGAAAATACCCACTCCACACATAGCTGCCTCATATAAATGATGAAACTAGTTAATCTAAACATTTGTAGTATTTTACCACAAAAAAACATGAACCTGAGGCTCGAACGCAAGTGTATGCCACAGACATTTTGGCCATTAGCAAATCCTGGCTGACGGATAAAGTAGAAGGGAAACTGGGGCATATAGATGGTTATAGTTTCTTTAGAAAAGACCATGTAAAAAAAAAGGTGGGGGGGGGGGGACTGATGGTTTATGTTGAAGATAATATAAACGCTGAAGTTTTAGATGTAAGAACATTCCTTTCAGGATGTGAAAGTTTGTTTATAGGAGTGGTTTTAGGAAATACAAAAAATAAAAAAAAACACTTATTGGCTGTGTTTATATTCCCCCCAAAAGATAAATTACCAGGACTTGAGCAATTGGTTCAAGTGTTAAGCGAGTTTATAAATAAGGAAGTAATAATACAGTACTAGGTGATCTAAATTCAAATTGGTCAGGAAATGAAAATACTAAATTTAAAAATACCCCACAAAAAGCAAACTTAGTTCAGTTAATTAGCCATGTCACAAGAGTTGACAATCAAACTGGTAATGGCTTGCTAATTGACTGGACACCTGTTCATAATGAAAGGAATGTGAGGTGTGTTGGTAATATACCTGCCTCAGCTAGTGACCATATGCCCATATATTGTAATTATTTTTACAAGATTAATTAATGAGAAGGTTTAACCTAAAATCACAGGAGAGTTTCATAATGTAAATTGGGGTGTGTTAGATGAACAAATTGATGTAAATGTAGCCTGTGAACATTTCTTAAAGCTGTATAATGAAGTGAGAGACAAATATGCTCTGCTGGAGAAGAAGAAGAGTGCATTATGTAAGGAATAGCTAGCTAACTGGTGAATTGACAGATGTTTTAAATATGAGTTGGCTAGAGCCAACAATGGGTGTCTTTGATTTATCTCGAGACATAAAGGTGTTATTGTTGTATAATAACTGGGGAGACTTTTTTTTTTTTTTAACATAGCAGAAGTTGGTTATAATTCGTCGTTATAACCTGCGGGTTATAAAGGCAAACAAGTGCCAGCTTCTACTCAGCCCTGCTCACACTCAGGCTCCCATGTGGCTCCCTCAGCAAGTGGTATCAATCCACTGTTGTAAACCCACTACAACATCCCAATCACTAAGCGAAAACAGCGTTCACGTTTTTACAACCCACACAAGAAATAGCTAGCTTCTGGCTAACCTTTCACAGCAGGTGTATCCACAGGTCAACATAGCAGTGAGATTCCAGATAACCTCTCCTTCTTTTATCTCGACAGATACAACTCAGAAATCTACACTTCATTTGCATATTGCTGTCACAGTGAAGGTCTGAAATTATACAAAATCTTGAGTATAGGGACTAAATACACTTCTCAGAAATGTTTAACTAGTTGTTTCCTCAATATCTGATGCTGTAATATGCCAACAGTTTAATGTTTTATGCAGCCTTCTGCCATTTTCAGCTTTCACTACCTGCCCTTGCTGTTCCAAGTCACTGCAACATCAGTTAAACCAGCCTCTTCTTTGTCCAGTTCAGAAAGTTGGAAAAGCAGTGAAATAGTGGAATAAAGAATTCTGAAATGTATGCCACAGTTTATTAAGTTTCTTAATATACCTGTAACTACTTGTAAACAAATAAAACGCAGACACAAGAGTTTTATGAAAAGCTCTCTTGAGTTAATTAAATCTGGTTGGTAAGAAAACATCCCCCAGCAATTACATAAAATAACACATGGGGCGAGTGTAAACTCAAATTTTATGCACACACGCAGGGTGGGATGCTTTGATAAACCCCCTAAGGTTTCGCCCTTGGGGTTTATGTAGCATCCCACCCCTCAGGTGTGCATAAAATTCTCGTTATGCACTCTCCCCATGTATTATTCTGTATGTAACTAAACTGCAACACATAGAGAGCAGTAAAACCCAGCGCCAAGGGAATGAGGGTGCACCACTAAAAACAGTGAACAAAGGAGTAAAAACTGTGCACTTGACCCCATCACTGTTAAATTCTCTTTTAAAAGGACAGGACTTTTCAGAACCAGCTACATTCAGAAAAATTTATGCTGATTTAAAATAAAAAAAATGGTCTAAGCAGACAAGAGGAACAGATCCTCTCCATCAATGTTTCATGTGACACAATGCAAGCAACTTCAAGGTACATAAGCAGTAGTCATTCAACAATTTTTAAAGATGCAGTACAATAAATTAATCATAATGCTTTAAGGCAGCTGCTGCCAGTAAATGAAGGACAACATACATACAACATGAATCCGTCATATAGTATTAAAAACTAAAATCTGTTCCATGCACATCCCTGGAGTGTCTTATTGTGCTTATAAAATGGGCTTTTCCTTTGGTTAGAAAAAAAAATTATTGATATAAAAAAGGCTATTGTTATCAGAATTTCTGATAATAGTCCTTCTGCCAGGCATAAGATAATGTCATTGAATTGCTTATTAATATTCAGGACCTCATTTGCATATCAGTTCCATCAATTGTTAAGTGACAGATATTACTAGGAAAATGTCAAAAAAAATTGTGCTCAACTCAAATTTATTTATAAATTGAAGTGCCCTCTGGTTTATAGTTTTAGTTATTTATTTACTTTTTTTTAGGAAACAAGGACTTGTCAGCATGGCAGGGACCACAGAAGCGACAAATAAAGGGTGTACACACACACACACCTTCATCTTTACTTTTCCCCATTCCCCCTCCCAACAGGTTATCATTAGCTTTTCGCATTGGATGGCCCAAGCCCCGATGAGAGAAAAGCGAGATTAAGATCAGCAGTAGAGTTGCTGCCAGTGCCACGGACTAAGGGTGTAATGGGATGGACCCTGAGAGCAGTAATGGCAGGAAGAGAGTGCCCTACTGTGGCGAGCTGAATGAGACAACATAGGAGGTGGGCGGAGCTGTGGATGGTTCTTTGGGTCCTGGCAATTAGCTGTAAAGAGGGAGAAAATGATGGCTACACAGTGCTGATCGGCTGGCACTCCTGGATGACACAGTAGCAGGAGACAAACACAGCAGCACATCACAGAATGCCTTCTCTGTTTAAACTTAACAGCGGGGAGCGGGTTGGAACTCGAAGAAGCAGCAGCACTATGTGGCCATGTTTTATTATGTACAATTTAAAGAGATTTACCTTGGAGCTCAAAAACAATTTGTATTTGTGGCTGTTTGGTGACTGTTTCTCTCACTAGCATCCTAAAAAAATGACAGTGTTTAAAAAGCAAGAGTTCTAATGGCTCATTATTCTTTTTTTTCTACGTGGTCCCACTTTCTGTACTTATTATTACCTGTCCATGGAAAAGATTTCATGCACAGGTAATAACCAATCAGAATCAAGGATTTTCTCTTCCCATTTTATAAATTACAATGTAGTTGGGTGGAGGAGGTCTATGCCTCTCACTACAAAGTCCATCTGCATCACAGAGGCATTGCAATTTCAATATGTTATAATACTCCACTGCAGGTGCTTCAAGTAGTTAGTGATCCAGAGGGGCGGTTTATCCACATTCAGAGGGAATATAGGGGACAGAGTTGTATCTATCTTTTTAAACTTATATGCACCTAATGATGAAAATGAATGCCTCTTATTGGTGAGAAAGTTATTAAGAGACACCATACAAGACCCACAGAGTCTGGTCATTATAGGGGGGAACTTTAAATCTGTTATGAACTCCTCAGTAGATCGGATCCTCAAGTGTTCAGTAGGCATCCAGGACGGGGGAAAGTACTTTCTAAGTTGTGCTTTGAGATGGGACTGGTTGAGGTGTGGCATTTCATCCACCATCAGGGCAGGGATTACACATATGCCCCAAGATATAATGTGTATTCCAGATTAGACTACTTTTTATTATTGGCAAACTGGATGCCCAAGTAGATGGGTTGTAACACAGGATCTGTCACGACCTCCAATCATGCCCCTGTGTGGTTGCAGCTGGCCACCTCCCCGATAAACACTGAAACATTGTGGCAGCTGACTGTTAGATTACTTAATCAAGCAGAGTTTAATGAGCTGGTGATGTCTATGATGGAGACATTTCTCTGCATCAACCCTACACAAGACCTGGGGGAGGGTATGCACTGGGACGCTCTTAAAAACCATCTTTGGGGGAGATCATAAAGTATTCTTCTATAGTTAAAAAAGAAAGAATAAAAATTAGATTGGACTTGGAAAATAAGATAGTGGACTTTGAATTCTGTCATCAAGTGACACTATATGAGGTGGTTAAAGCAGAGTTAGACCAACAAAAACAATGCTTAAATCAGCTATTGGATGCCCAGATAGAAGGGCAACTTAGCTACTCTAGACAAAAATACTTTGAACATGGCAACAGAGCTGGAAACTCCTGGCATGGCAGCTGTGCAAAGACGCAGCCAGTAGGGTGGTGGACTGGCTCCAGATCCCAGGGGGAACATGCCTCTATGACTCACCCCAACTAAAATATATCAGATCTTTGCCCAGTATTACTCTATCCTGTATGAGGCACAACAATCAGCTAACCATGTGGAAAAAGTGCAGGCTTTCCTGAAAATAAGTTGCCTATCCCCACTCTCAGTCAGGAGGATAGGGCTAAACTTAACACCCTGATTACGATCCAAAAGGTCGTAAAAAAAATTAATAAGCTAACAAATGGCAAGGTAGCCCATAACATAAACCTGAATTTGAAAGGTTCTTAATGTAAAACTGCAAATGTATTGTTGAAACAGTTATTGCAATTGTATGTTAGAGCTGCACTTTTTTTTTTTAAATAAGTGACTATAGCCTTTTGGTAGTTTTTTTTCTGCTCTGATAGCTTCTTCATCACCTCTGCGGTTCTCATTCCTTCTACTACCCCCCCCCCCAACTTTCTCACTCTATCCACTCTTTTCTCCAAATCCAACGCTGTTTCACTGTGTCCTTTTTCAGACTGCCCCCTCCCTCCATCTCTAGCCCTTATCTAACCCTCTCTCCTTTCCCATTCCCTCTTTCCGTCAGGTTGTGGGTGCAACGCAACAGATCTCCAGCACCTGGGATGTGGCTGCTGCTTCAGCCGCTGTCCCCTCCTTCTACTGACCACCACTGAATTCTCAGGTACGGCTTACCTAGTGGCCTTCACCTTCACTAATCTACTACTGCCTTTCAAGCCCTGATTGGACAGCTCTTGGGTCTTGCTGCCCCTTACTGGTTGATATCTCGAGCCACTAAAGACTGTAACTCCCGGCCTTTAGAATCAAGCTTTCAGCTTGTGCTTACTCCATCCCTGCCTTCCTGTTTGAATTTTTAATTGTAACTGCTCTGCTTTGTTTCTCTGTGCCTTTTCTATCCCTGGTTTTGAACTGCTGTTAATGTAAAACTTCATATTCTTCCCCTGAATTTGAAAGGTTCTTAATTTAAAACTGCAAATGTATTGTTGAAACTGTTATTGCAATTATACGTTAGAGCTATACTTTTTCCCCCATTGGCAGATTATAAAGATCTGCCACTAGAGTGACATTAGTTCTTTTCCCAGCATGAGTGAAGTAAGAGGATCTTTCACTGTGAACTATAGGCCGCCCTCATTTGCTCATTAGCTAACTCTTGTAGATACTTCTAGCTGCTCTATATATAACTGCTTGAACCCCTGACCCTTACACCATATCCACTACACCACTGGAGCAGCCACTTTGGCTGCACACTTTTTCACTCCATCTATTTTTCTTATCTCCTCTTGTCTGAAGCCACCCCCCGATACTTTGACCGTCTAGTTACCCGTCATCAAACTTGTGCCCCAATATGAGGTGGGCTATGCTACCACTGCTAGCAGCCTCACTGCTAGACACCCTACTCCTTGTAGATTTTGGTGCTTCCATACTTGCCATAGAACAGAAGCTCCTGTCCTGCCTTACCCCCTCCTTCACCCCAGATGTTCCCCCATCCCACTGTCAGGTGGGATGGTACCCCCATGGGCCTTGCTTTTTTTTTGCATATCTTTCAAAACAGGATACCCGCCATCTTGGTTTCCTCCTTTTCTTTACTACTATCCCCCTTACACATTTTCCCATGGCATATCACCTGATCTTCTCTTTGCTTCTACTAGCGGGAGACATTGAGACCAACCCTGGCCCCCTGTGTACCATCACTGATCACTCAAATCCTATATGGAACTCCTCCTTTGGTTTGAAGTTCGCACACATCAACCTCTGCAGCCTCTCCTCCAAATTCATCGACCTTGAACCCTGGGTTGCCTTACACAGGCCACATGTGCTAGGCATCTCAGAAATGTGGCTAAATCCCCATCTCTCTGATGATACCTACTATCTCCCAGGATACTCCCTGCTGAGGCATGACAGTCCTAGTAAGAAAAGGGGTGGCTATCTACATCTGTGAGCTTCTCTCTGCTACCCCTGCCCTCTGCTCCGACCCCAGTTTACCCAGTGAGTGGCTCCTAGTGTACCTGACCACAGATGCAGCAAAAAAGATGTATGTAGGTTGCTGCTATAACCTCCCCCCTCCAGGATGCCCAGCAGGTCTCATCACCCATCTTGAAGGGATGGGAAGACTCTCCCCCGCTAGGGACACCATCCTCTTTGGGGATTTCAACCTGGACTAGCTTAGTGCACAGGAACCTGATTACTCTAACCAACTCAAGCTCCATAACCTAGTCCAAATTATCACCATCTCCACCAGGCACAACCCTAGTACCCAAAACCATACACTTCTTGACTGGGTAATCACCAATAGAGAGGACAGGGTGCTCCTATCAGGAACTCTGTCTGATGCTATTAGCAATCACTCCCCAACCTACCTGGTCCGGGCCTCTAAAACCATGTGCCCAACCCCTAAACTACTCTCCTTCCATAATTCCAATCACCCAGACATCCTCGCCCTCCTTAATGACATTCAAGTGATAAACTGGTCAGCCTTCTACACCCTCTCTGATGTGTCCAAGGCTGACAGTTGCTTCACAATTGCACTCCTCCATCTCCAAAATCAACATTTCCGTGCCGGCCCGATTGCGCTGAGGGCTGAGGTGCTGGACGCCTTACCTTTCATCGCGCCGGCGACCCATGTTCGGGAACGGACACGGGTCGCCAGGGGTTGGCAGGGAGGAGAAGGATTGAGTGTCCCCAGGACTGTTCTCCTTCTCTGGGGAGGGGGGTTAGTATGGCCCGGCAAGTGCCTGCCCCCTAGTGGAGGCTGGGAGGTGGCACGTCAGCTCTAAAGAATGTGGGGAGTGGACTGAGGCAGGTGCTTAGTGAGGGTGCGCATGGGAGCATGCGCACTGATGCCACTGACGCCATTGCATGCCGCAGCCTCTCAGGGGAAGAACCAGAAAAACAAGAAAAATGGGAGTCCTCTGCAAAGATGACAATTGTCCCCCACCGCAACAGGCCCAGGAAGGCACCTCCCCGAATACTCATCCGGTCCGGTGGGTTGAGTTGCTCCCCACCCCCTGCCACGAAGGGTAAGTCATGGGGTTCAAGGGAGGGGGCCTCATACCTGGTGTCTGTGTGGGGGGGGGACGTCAGAGGGGGAGAAAAACATTAACTAAAAAAAAAAAATATATCAACATTTCCCCGACTACTCACTGAGTTAGGGGTGGCTGAATGCACTGGATTACCAAAGACCTCCTTGATATGATGAAGGAAAGGGATAGACTATGGTCAACCTATAAAAAAGCCCCCTTCCCTGCCCGATGAAATGATTACCGGCATCTACTAAACCTTTGTAAACAGTCTGCCCTTGCCAAAAAGAATGCCTTCTTTCAAGGCAAGTAAAGGGACAGTCTTGGTAACCTCCATCGCTTCTGGGATGAGGTCGGCTCATTACTCAACCCTCGAGCTCATAATCCCGTTATTCACCTTGACACTCCCTCCCAACATCTGGCTGATCCCGTTGCTGTGGCAGAGGCCTTCAATAATAAATTCACAGACCTGTCTGCCTTCCTTAGCAAGTTGCCACCCCTGGTGACCACTGGTCTCTCTGATTATTCCCCCACCCATACCCCTCAAACTCCTCCCATTCCCTCTTTCTAATTCTGGATCATCACTCCCCAGGGACACTGCCAAACTGCTGAAGAGCCTGCCTAGCCTGGGCAGTGATGGTTTTTTCCCTGCTATGCTTAAACTTGTATCACCTGCCATTTTAAAACCACTCACCTACCTCTTTAACCTGGCATTGACTACCTCCTCAGTGCCCAGCACTTGGAAGCATGACAGGGTGATCCCGATTTTTAAGACTGGTAACCCGCTATCCCCAGATAGCTATCGGTCTACATCCTTGCTCTCCCGCCTTAGAAAACTCCTAGAAAGGATTGTCCAGCGACAACTGTCTGACTATACTGACACACACAACCTACTGTCCAGACAGCAACATTGCTTCAGTATACATCACTCCACCACATCTGCCCTCGCCCTGTTTACCAATCATATTCTTAGGAACATGGACCTTGGAAGAGCAATGGGTGCCATCTTTGTTGACCTGTCTAAAGCTTTTGACCTGGTCGACCACTCCTTGTTGCTCTCCTCCCTCTGCACCCTTGGCTGCTCTACTGAGACCACATGGTGGTTCCAAAGATACCTTTCAGACAGATCTCAGTCGGTATGTGTAGGACCGTCTACCTCCCCTGCCCTCCCAGTTTCTACCAGTGTACCCCAGGGCTCCATCCTGGGCCCACTCTTAATCTCCCTATTTATAAACTCTCTCCCCTCTGACTGTCTCACTTGTGATGCCCTATTTTATGCAGATGACCATGTCCTCCACTAATGACAAGGCTCTTAAGAATATATCCAGGGTTTTATCTGATAACTATTCTGCGGTGCACACCTGGTTCCATTCACATCACCTAATTGTTAATGCTAAAAAAAACTAAATCCATGCTATTTGGATCTAAACCCTTCCTATCTAAGATCACCAAGGCTGGGTCCACCCTCTCAGTTGTCTCACCAGACAACACTGTACTTGAAAATGTACTAACCTTAAAATATCTGAGAGTTATCCTGAACCAGTCCCTCTCCTTTTCTGATCATATCTCCTCTGTTATCCGCCATATTAACTAGAAACTTGGTGCAGACCATCAGATAAAGTCACTCCCTGACCAAGGAAGCTCATTTAGCCACTGCCCAGGGCAACCTGCTACCCTTGATTGACTACTGCTCCCCTATTTATTCACACACATCCTCAGTCTTGCGTGCGCGCCTCTGTTCCACATACTACAACATATGTCGTTTCACTCTCCTGGCACCATATTCCACTCACCACTGCCAGCTCTACTAGACCCTTAGCTGGCTCCCACTACACTGCAGATTTGATTATGGGCTTGGCTGCCTCCTAGACAATGCCATCAGGCATGGCGAAGCCTCCCCTTATACATCTCTCCTCAAGACCAGAACTCTCTCGAGGTGTCTGCGTGCATCCTCAGCCCCCCCCTGGATATTCCAAACGTCTCCTCAGCTATGGGTAGCAGAGTGTTATCTGCATCTGCTCCCACTCTGTGGAACGGAATCCCCATGCCCATCCACTCTCTGGAATCCCATGCCACTTTCAAGACACATATAAAATCCTGGCTGCTTGATGAGGCCACATGCCATCACTAGCTTGGATAACCCCATCCCAACCTTTCTTTTTCCTCTTGGACTGCTTTGGCCTCCCTTGCCCTCTCATTTCTTTGAACTCCTTTCTTACATTCCTCACTACCTGCTTCTCAGGCTCTCCCACTTGGCTATTGTCTTGTATTTTTTTTTTTTTTACACCATGCATTAATTTGCACTTATCCTTTGTAAATAATTGTATAATAATTGTTGCTTATCATAATGTACTGATTTTTTTTTTTAGGCTCTCATTAATTTTCTTTCCTATGTTACTTTCTTTTTTCACCAATGATGTCTGTATTTCCACTTTGTGCACCAATGATGTCCGTCTATCCACATGGCTTATACTCATTGTATTACTTGTCACTGCCTCTGTAACTGCCGCCTGTGTGGCCTGGGTCATGCCTGGAAACGGTTCCCTGGATCAGTGCACTTACCCGGTTATCAAAGACTTAAATAAATAAAATAAATAAATAAATAATGGATGGGTTTTCTTCCGAGTTTTATAAAGGATTCACACCACAATTAATAGAGTTACTAACTGCTACTGTTAATGAAGTGTTGGAGGGAGAGCGAGGAGTCCCACACTGATGCAATCAGATGCAGATTTCGGTCATACTTGAACCAGATGAAGACCCAGAAATTTGTGGCTCCTATCATCCTATTTCACTTTTGCCAGTAGATTTAAAAATTTACAGTTATGTATTTCCACTCTGGTGCAGCCCAACCAAACAGGGTTTATCTCAAGGAGACTTCTTCAAGATAACATCCATCGGTTCCTAAACATTATTACAGCCCAGCACTAAAAGATACTTTCAATTAGCCATTCGCATGGATGGTGAAAAGGCTTTCGACTGGGACTTTATGACAGCCACCCTGGAGAGGTTCGCTTGAGGTCCTTGGTTTATCTCAATGGCTGCCTTGCTCTGCAACATACCTGAAGCTAGGATAATGGTGGATGTGTTTTTATTTATTTATTAATAATGAGATCAGAATTACAACCTTTGAGCTAAAAGCTCATTTACAAAAGATCCTCGACAAACAAGGGGGGGGGGGCATCAAGTACATGAGTCAGGGGGAGCCAGTAGCTGCTAATAGGCATTGTCTGCAAAACATCATGTAAAAAGGACATACAGTAGTCCATATCATAGAATAAGGACAAACAGAAACATTGCGTAGTCCTTAACTTAGGTACAACATACACAAGGGGAAACAGTCCTCAGAGCAGGCCGATATTATTAAAGTGCAATAAAGTACATCTACAGTGCCTGCTACAGCAAAATTGTCCATTAATGAGGTATACCGGTTGGTAACTTACCCCTGCCTTGAGGTAGAGAGAGATCCCTCCTGCTCAGTATCATGTTGCTGTGGTATTTTATGCTGGATTCCAGCTGGTATTAAACTGCGTTTCCTCCTTTTGCCACTTGGTGGCTACCACGAGCCATCCCTGCACAATCCTTGATTTCTGTTTGACACATTCCCTGTCCCAAAACCACCTGCAGATGGCGTTTCATATGATGAGATATAGAAAAGTTGAATGATACCGAGGTGTATCACTCGTCCGTCACTGTGTCACTCAGTACGGCACGGTAGGGTATTGTCATAATTCTGTGCTGTATATATTAAATGTGTCAGAATTTTTCTTATGCTGGTCTGTTTGCAGGAGCACAGGTGGCAGTGTATTTGACAAAATGTATTGATTCAATCAGGGCCCCCCCCCTTTATTTTTATATTTTTTTTTTATCGCAAGCCACCAGAATTGAATTTGTGCAGTAAATAAAAAGTTCTGCGCATCTGGGGTAGTTACCCCACAAGTCTGATCTACAGAACACTACAAAAAGGATGGTGGCATCCAAAGAATTCCCTTTCTCAGTGATCTCATCCCCCTGGTAGGTGTGTAAGAAGTCTGTATCTCAGAGAGGTAAGGGGGACCTTGACTGTTTAGGGTTTTACATATTAGTTAAAGTACCTTGTAGTCTATCCAACATCTTGCCCCCCAGAGACTTTATTGACAGTAGCTCACACACTTTTGCGTGCTCATACCATTGGCTCTAAATCACTAAGTACAATCGGAATGCAGGAATGCATGCCAAATGAGTCAGCATAGCCAAAATTATAAATCAACTTTATATAAATGTATTTATTTATTTCAATTTAATAGGAAAACCTCCCGTTGTTTCCCATATCAGACACACAATCAATAAAAAATATAAACAGCAGCCTAGAGACAAAATATTGCTTAATCAGCGGTTTAGTTTCACAGTCCTGAAACTATCGCCATATAGCCATCATTTAAAAATCCTTTTACCGTATCACAAACATTGTTAGCTAAAGTGGCAGCAGAGCTGTGAAGCTAAGATTTCATACTGTACAGTTTAAACAATTGTAAGCAGCTCAGCAACACAGAGGCACATTTTCCTCAGCAAAGCCGTCATAGGTTCAGCCTGGCTTGAAGCTGGAAGTTTGAAATTTTCTGGGGCATTCAGCATTTGCTTTAAAAAAATGAATGCTCAGACACATGAAAATCAACACAGCTTCTTAGAAAATGTACCCAGGCACAGTGCTTTCAAGAGTCAGACTATAGTTTCATGCAGCTTTGCAAAAATTATTTTGTGGTGTTATTTGTTTAATAAAAGAGGACAAATTCTGGCCATGAGCATATCATGACACTTAACCTCCTTGACTGTGATGCTCATTGTCGATGCTGTGCTATACTAATATTTTACAGTACTTTATTTTATGTGAAGATTCAGTAACAGGAATGTGTTTTTATACCTAAAAAATTAATAACCCCTGTATTTCCTTGTTGCATTATATTGGGACTGAGATGTACACTATATAGTACATGCACTAAAGTGTATGTGCTGATGATCACAAAACCATGTACAGTACAAACAAAAATGCACTACTTGTTTAAGAGCAGCCCAGCATCAGCCATCACACTCAAGGAGGTTAAGGGTCATGATATGCTTATGGTCTGATTTTTCTTCTTTTACTAAACCAAAGAAATTGAAGCAATTAGAATATTATACTGCCTTTGCCACATACAGTATAGTATGTGCTTTGCAGCTGAGCAGGAAAAAGACGAACATCATCCCTGGTATACTACCGGGATGATCACTGCTGGGCAATACCCTAGACCCCTGCCAACACTGCACTAGCACTCCAACTAATCTTTTGCAAATGTGAACATGAACTTCTTTGATCAGAGTTCACATCTGGAACAGTAGCAATAATGTACAGTAAATGCAGTCATATTACGAAAGGAAATATACTGCAGTTGCATTTTAACCAACTAAGTGTACCTCTACCACTGGTAAAAGGTGTCTTACATCCAAGAGTGAACTTCACAATATCCTATAGCAAATTTGAGAGCTAGTGTTGGGGAGGGTGACAAAGAGGGCTTGTTTATGTAACTGCACAGTGTAATTGCACAGTGGGAAGCCTGGTGTTCAAGAAGGAAGGGGGTGAAGGCTCAGAGGAGACATGAACACTTGCATGGCAAATGCTAGAAAGAAGGCTACCTCCACACCATAGTGGGGAACAGTGCTGTCTCCAGCTATGCTGTTATAAACAGCCAATCAAAGCTAAATTATAATATAAAATAAATGTAAACTATTTAAATATAAAATATGTTTATATATATATATATATATATATATAGAGAGAGAGAGAGAGAGAGAGAGAGAGAGAGAGAGAGAGAGAGATAATAAATGTGCTGGAATAGTGGCTTGATGGAAAATTATACAATCTTTGCATCCCCTTTCAGGGTAGAAAAATAAGGCAGAGACAAGGTGAGTGCTAATGTAACCTCCCTAAACACTGCTCCTCTTTGCTCCTCAGGATTCGGATTTGCTTGGTTTGCAGAGCTAGCTGGCAGAATTTTTGTGTCTACGGTATGTTAAAGTCCATCTGCGAAAAAGGTCCAACAGTTTTTAAAATGTTACAGTATATGTTACCCCAAACTGTATTCCAGAATTACTGAGTTCACCATTAGACACAGCCCTACATTAGAAACTGCCATATGAAATGGAAAATTTCACGGCCACCAACTCTTTCTTTTTCTTTTGTTTGGTTGACACACAAATAACTAGGGGGCGTAGCTTTGCTGGAGACAACAATTGCAGCTAACTTTATTTTTCTGAGTGGAATGTCTTTGAGAGTCAAATAAATTAGTCACCATGACAATGGGCCTTGGCTTCACAAAGGCCACTGTGTTAATTGGAGAAGCCCTTGATTGTTGAGGCCAACTTCTTTTGGGTGTGGCATTTTCTTCTTCTTAACTGCCCTGCTCTCTGATCACACCTGGGCATGAACTGTGTCCCTTCCAAAGCCAGTATGTTCATCTATCTATCAGTCCTAAAAAAGAGGTGACCCAGGCATAACATATGTAAAAGAATCAGACATGCAGATTACCTCAGCCTGGTTCACCTCATATCAACAGATAAAAATAGGGAAAAAAGTCATAAAATATGGTTGTAATTTGAAGAATAGACTAGAAAATGGATTGCACACAGAGATCAGCACAAACAGACAATTGCTTCACCACGGGCTCTCAGTACATTATTGTAATAGTCTGTCTATATTTACGTATATCCTATCCCCTGTTCATTGATGTTTGGGAGCTAACAGAACAAAAAACAAATAATAAAATATATGTTTTTTCTTTTACGTGAGAAAAACAGAGATTAGAAGAAAAGGCTTAAACTCATTTCCTCAATCATTCTAGAGGTCATCCTAAAGTCATCCTTTAGTCTCTGTTTTGTAACTTGTATTTTCGCCTGGTTCTTTCAGTCGGCTTATAAGACTACAGGATATGTTAAATGAAACTGAGCCTTTCTTGTCTCAAATTAAGTCATAAAGTGAGTAACTACTACACACAGCACATCTTATGTTTCACACACACACACTGCCACCATTTGTACTTGTGGGCTAACTGGCAAAGGTTTCAGGGTGACAGCAGTTACCACATAATGTCTGTCCATAAAAGGTGAACAGAGCAAACAGATTGTTTTAGCAGCCTCGGAGTATAAAACATTAATTTTGAAGTCTCAACAAGAAGTCATGCATAAAACAAACATGTACTGTATGTCTGCACTGGAAACACACACTCTTTACCTTCATGCTCTGTCCCTTTTACATAATCTTTTGACTTACATGTCAAGCGTTTTGTAGCAGAATGGGAGCAGGTGTGCAGGTATGTAATAAATGTAATTGTAAAGAAAAAAATCAGAAGGATTATGACAAGGTAACAGCAGAAATAAGGAAGCAGTATAGCACAGTGGTTTAATGGTCTGAGCTGCAGACCTGGAGACCTGGGTTTGAATCCCACAGCCCCCACTTGCAAACTGTGTGACCCTGAGCAAGTCACTTAACTTCCTTGTGCTCACTGGTCGCACCTGTAAACAAGCTTTCAGCTTAGTGTATCTGTCCTGGTTAAATAAATAAATAAAAGAAATGGGGCAAACACTGCAGACATAGGAACATACTGCCAATACATAGATACATAGATACATAGACAGTGTCGGCAGATAAGGGCCTATGGCCCACCCAGTCTGCCCATTTGAGCTTGTAAGTTCAGTTTGTTTTCCTAGAAGTCTGTTGCCCCTTACCCCGACCTCCAGAATTCCTTTATGTCTATCCCATGCATTCTTAAATCCCGTGATTGTTTCAGCCCCCACCACTTCCTCTGGCAGGGTGTTCCACTTGTCCACCACCCGTTCTGTGAAGAAATTCTTTCTCATGTTTCCTCTGACCGCCCCTCCTCCAACTTCATCCCATGCCTCTAGTCCTGGAACATCGCTCTTAAAAATAGTGTTTTCCTGCACCCTGTTCCTCCCTGTAAGATACTTGTATGTCTCTATCATATCCCCTCTCTCCCTCCTCTCCTCCAGGGAGTACATGTTCAGTTCCTTCAACCTGTCTTCATAGGACTTGTGATGCAATCCATGCACCATCTTTGTTGCCCTCCTCTGAACCTTCTCTGCCCTGTCTATGTCCTTACGTAGGTATGGTCTCCAGAACTGTACACTGTACTCCAGGTGGGGCCTCACTAGTGTCTTGTATAACGGAATTATGACCTCCTTTTCCTGCTGGTGATGCCCTGCCTCATACATCCCAGCATCCTATTTGCTTTACCTGCTGCCTTGTCACACTGTTTCCTAACTTTGAGGTCATCAGAGATGACAACCCCAAGATCCCTTTCCTGCTTGGTGCATGCTATATCCTCACCCCCCAACTGATATATTGTGCCAGGGTTTTTGTGCCCCATATGCATTATCTTGCACTTCTTTGCATTGAATTTCAACTGCCAAACCCAATAACGAATCACTGCTCTATGTCTTGTATTGCCTATTACCTTAGTTACCAAAACGGACTGTAGACCAGAAGAAAAAATTACTCACCGTAGTAATTATGTTTCTTCTATTAGAGTCTTGCTATATTCTGACTAATGCAGTTAGCCCCAGCCTTTAAACTGCCCCAGAGAACAAAGGGTTAACTTTCTATGCAGAGCATAGAATGTTGAGCTCAAGCTCGGTTGATGTCTCTGTCTGTTTCCCTTTGAAATCTAACCATCAGATTCTTATGAGCAAAAACTCATTAGCTATTCTATGTGGAAATTGTAAAGTTTGTACTAGCCAACTGGCAACAAAAAGTTTTGGATTCCCAAGGGAAGACTCAAGTCAGGAAACCCAAAATAAAAAAAAAAACCCTTAAAATAAGAATAATAACAAGAGAAACACCCAAACAAAAAACAAAGGGTGTCAAGGAGCACCCCTGAGGTGCAACACTGCACCTGCCTGCCCACTTCCCAAAAACTAGGTTCTGAGAGGGGAGGTGGGGGGGGGAGGTCAGAATACAGCAAGACTCCAGTAGAAGAAACATAATTACTAAGGTGAGTAATTTTTTCTTCAAAAAACATGAAGTCTTGCTGTATTCTGACTAATGCAGACTACGAATCAGTACCTCCATGGAGGAGGGACAGAACCTACTTTGGGAATAGGCTCTGAAGTACTTTTGTGCCAAACCAAGCATCACTCCTAGCCTGGATATCCAGAGAGTAATGCTTGGTAAAGGTATGGACTGTTTTCCAGGTGGCTGCTTGACAGATTTCTAAGAGAGGAATATCCCTGGCAGCAGCCAGGGAAGCATCTGTACCTCTTATAGAGTGAGCCCTCAGGCCTGAGGGCGGAATCTTTCCCAGTTTCTCATACCAGCATTGTATACAATACACAATACACCTGGCAATAGTTCTCTTGGTGGAGGTTTGCCCTTTCCCACTTCTCCATAAGTGAGGAACAACTGGAGGGACTCAAACCTGTGACCCTTGGTATGTTCTATGTAGTAGCTAAGGGCTCTTTTAACATCTAAACTGTGTAGCCTCCTCTCTCCTGAGGAAGAATGATCAATGAAGAAAACAAGAAGAGACAGACTGATTCAAGTTGAAATCTGAAACCACTTTGGGCATAGAAACATAGAATTTGACGGCAGATAAAGACCGCTTGGCCCACCTAGTCTGCCCATTTTCCTACCTAACAGATATGCTGCAAATCCTAGTTAACCAACAGCTTACTTCCTCCTACCCCCCCACTAGGACTGCCTTATGCCTGTCCCATGCATTCTTGAAGTCCCCCACTGTTCTTGACTCCACGACCTCCTCAGGGAGGCTGTTCCATGCATCCACAACCCTCTCAGTGAAAAAATACCTCCTCACATTACCTCTGAGCCATCCCCCCTCTATCTTCAAATTGTGCCCCCTTGTTCTTGCACATCTTGCAATTCTTACACCTTCTATTGGTTCTAAGGACCACTTTATCTCTGTGAAAGGAGGTAAAATCAGGTTCCACTGTCAAGGCTTGCAGTTCATGGATACGTCTGGCAGAGGTAATGGCTACCAAAAACACAGATTTCCAAGTCAGGTACTTAAGCTCTGCTGAGGACATAGGCTCAAAAGGAGGTTGCATAAGTTGAGCAATGCAAACATTTAAATCCCAGGCAGGGGCAGGGTCTCTAAAGGGAGGATTGGTATGAAGCAATCCCTTAAAAAATTTACAGAATATAGGATGAGATGATAATGAGGAAGACTTCCCCACTGACAAAAAAGCAGAAACAGCTGACAAATGTACCTTGAGATTAGCTGGTCTGAGGCCTAGGCCATTAAGATGGACCATATAGTCCAGAACTGTAGGCAATTCAGCAGAATCTGGAGAAATATGCTTCTTAGAACACCAAATGCTGAATCTCTTCCATTTGGAGTTATAAGTCTTTCTAGTGGAGGGCTTTCGAGAAGCTTTGAGAATATCCAGAACCCCCGAGACAGATGCAAATCTGCAAACTCTAACTCTTCAAGAGCCATGCCTTGAGATTGAGAGACTGAAGATTGGGGGTACCAAATCCTCCCCTGAGAGGTGGTTAACAGGTTGTAATTCCTGGGAAGAGACAAGGGAAGATGGACTGCTAGGGACAGCAACAGGGGGTACCAGGGTTGTCTGGCCCAGTCTGGAGCAATAAGAATCACATTGCAAGGTTGTGACCTTATCTTGATTAAAACTCTGAACAGAAGGGGAAAGGGAGGGAAGGCATACAGAAATGTCCCTTCCCAGTTCAGAACCAGAGCATCCAGGGGGACTGAGCCCAAGAGTGGGGGGCTGCAACAAAAGAGAAGAAGTTGGTGATTGTCTGGGGCTGCAAAAAGATCCATCTCTGGAGTGATCCACCTTGAAAAAAATCACCTTCAATACCAGAGGGTCCAGGGACCATTCGTGATGGCCCTGTGAGATCATGCTCAGTGCATCTGCTAGCACACTGTCCTTCCCTGGAAGGTGAACTGCTGTCAGAGAGGTTTGTAGGGAATACTCCAGGGACCACAACTTCATGGCTTCTGTGCACAAGGCCGTAGACCGAGTGCCTCCCTGCTTGTTGATGTACCACATGGTGGTGGTGTTGTCTGTTCTGACCTGAACCACCTTGTTCTGTACTGACAGAGAAGGCTTGCAGGGCCAGAAAAACTGCCCTGAGTTCTAGGAGATTGATATGGAGAAGGGATTCCTGAGGGGACCACAGTCCCTGGGGAGTGAGGGCCCCCAGATGGGCTCCCCAGCCCAGAAGAGAAGCATCCATGGTAAGGACCACTGAATGAGACTGAGTGGCAAATGGAACCCCTTGCCTTAAATTGTCCTGATCCTGCCACCATTGAAGGGCTTGGATCAGGGTCCGAGTCACTGGAATCAGTTTGGTAAGGGAATCCTTCTTTTGGGACCAAAAGGCCCTCAGATGGAACTGAATGTCCCTCATCTGGAATCTTGCCCCTTGGACCACTGCTGCAGAGGCTGCCATGTGGCCCAAGAGTTGAAAGAAATGCCTTGCTGGTTGGGACACCTGAAGGCTGAAGGAAGAAGCCAGCTCTATAAGAACTCTTGCCCTGTCCAGGGGAAGAAAGGCTCTTGCTTTGACCATGTCCAACTCTGCCCCTATAAAGGTAAGAAGCTGGACAGGCTCGAGAACTGATTTGGGAAGGTTGAGAAGAAATCATAGAGAAGTGAGCACTTAATGGGTCACTTGCAGGTCTGACTTGACTTGGTCTGGAGACTGACACACTATTAGCCAGTCGTCCAGGTATGGAAAAGTGGAAATATTTTGCCTCCTTAAAAAGGCAACTACTACTGCTAGGCACTTTGTGAAGACTCTTGGGACTGAAGTTAGGCCAAAGGGCATTGTTCTGAACTGATAGTGGCCTGAGGGCAACTCGAACCTGAGGTACTTTCTGTGGAAGCACCTGATGGGAATGTGAAAATAGGCATCTTTGAAGTCCAGGGAGGCTAGCCAGTCCCCTGGCCTTAGAAAGGGAAAGATTATTCCCAGAGTTACCATCTTGAACTTTGGTTTTAAAAGATGTTTGTTTAGGTATCTTAGGTCTAGGATGGATCGCCACTCCCTGGGGTAAGGAAGTACCTGGAGTACAGACTTTTGCCCCAGTGTACGGTAGGCACTCTCTCTATGGCTCTCAAAGCCAGCAGAGATGAAACCACTGCCTCTAGGGCAAGGGTTTCTGAGAGACCTGCAGGCAGGAAAGATCTGGCTCTCATCTTTGGAAATTTTTTGAAGCTGAGAACCAGTCCCTGACTTACTACTTCCAGGGCCCACCTGTCTGATGTAATAGACATCCAGTCCTGGACGAAGTAAGTCAGCCTGCCCCCTACTGGTATAGGAGAGTCGACCCGGGCAGGCCCATCAGGGTGTCTGCTTGGCAGGGGCCTTAGGCTGAGGAGTGGATGTAGCCCTGCTCATCCCCCTTCTGCCTCTCCCTCCGAAGAACCCCCTCTGTGAAAAGGGAGAAGAGGCCTATGCTTGGTATAAAGGCCTATGGAAAGGCTCGCCCCTGCCCCTAGACTGCTGCCTTTGAGGAGTTGCCTGCCTTTTTTTGGCCTGAGTACTCCTGTAAGTGGTCCTGTACTCATCCATTTTCTTCATGAAATTCTCTGTCTGCTCCCCAGAGAATTACCTACTACAGGAAAATCCATGGCCTTAGCCTGGGTATCCTGTGAGAGGCTAGTACATCTGAGCCAAGCCATTCTCCGAAGAGCCACAGATGTAGCCATG
This sequence comes from Neoceratodus forsteri, assembly GCA_016271365.2. Classification (NCBI taxonomy): domain Eukaryota; kingdom Metazoa; phylum Chordata; order Ceratodontiformes; family Ceratodontidae; genus Neoceratodus; species Neoceratodus forsteri. Next base: position 886,500,055 of record CM028135.1, on the reverse strand, counting down.
ACTCGTGATGATACATCACTGGAGTCCACAGCAGCATGAAACTGAACTTTTGATGCCTCGATCCCATCTGCAGCCACCTCCTCCTCCTTGGCTAGCTGGGAGGAGGCCTGCTTAGCCAGTGCCAGTACAGTGTCCCACCTGGACTTCTAGTACCTGGCTGTATAGGCCATATAATTCGCCTGCCTGAGTCCCAAGGAAGAAAAAATTACTCACCTTAGTAATGTTGTTTCTTCTAATGGAGTCTTGCTATATATGACAATTGCAGTTTGTCCCACCATTAGAACTGCTCCGGAGGTGAAAGAGTTAACTCCATTCTAAGAATGGAACTTAGAGCACGAGCTCGGTTAGAGAAGCTCTGTCTGGGTTATTTCAAACCCAAACTGTCAGATCTTTACGAGCAAAAACCTCCATAGTCTGTGTGGAAGTTGTAACCTACAGTAGCCAACTGGCTACCTAAATATTAACACCCTATTGCTGGTCCCAACACAAACACTCAAGTCAGGGGACCAGAAGTAATAATATAATATAAAATAAAAACACCACACTCAAAAACCCCAAGAAGGGGTGGAAAACATATAATGGGCATAACTATGTCCATACTCAGGCTGCCCACCCCATAACCAAGTAGAAGTTCTGAGAGGGGCAGGTTGGGAGAACATAATATAGCAAGACTCCATTAGAAGAAACAACATTACTAAGGTTAGTAATTTTTCTTCAAACAACATGAAGTCTTGCTATATTATGACAAATTGCAGACTACACAGCAGTACCTCCATGGAGGAGGACAGAACCTACTTAGGGAATAGGTCTGCCATAGTTAAGTCAAAACCAAGCATCTCTCCTGGCCTGACATCCAGGAGTAATGCTTGGTGAAAGTAATGCTTTTCCAAGTAGCAGCTTGACATATCTCTAAGATAGGGATGTCCCTGGCAGCAGCTAGAGACGCGTTGTACCTCTGGTAGAATGAGCCCTCAGGCCAGAGGGGGAACTCTCCCAGTTTCTGATAACAAAATTGGATACAAGAGACAATCCACCTGGCAATTGATCTCTAGTGGCAGGTCTCCATTTCCCACCTCACCATAAGTGAGAAAAAGTTGGAGGGATTCAACCTGTGACCCTTGGCATGCTATATAGTAACTTAGGCCCTCTTAACATCTAAACTGTGCAATCTCCTCTCACCAGAGGAAGAATGTTCAGTGAAAAACACTGGAAGGAGATAGATTGGTTAAGATGGAAATCTGAAACCACCTTAGGAAAAACTTCCTGTTAGACCTGAGGACTACCTTATCCCTGTGGAAAGAAACAAAGTCAGTTTCTACTGACAAGGCTTGCAACTCACTTATGCGCTCATAAGAAGTGATAGCCACTAGGAAAACAGTTTCCGGTTAAGTACTTAAGCTCTGCAGAAGACAGAGGTTCGAAAGGGGTTGCATTAACTGGGCAATGCAACATTAAGGTCCCAAGCAGGGCCGGATCCCTAAAAGGTGGATTAGTATGAAGTAATCCCTTAAAAAACTTGAAAATACAGGGTGAGCTGAAAGAGAGGAGTGCTTTCCTGTTGAAACAAAAGCGAGACAGCTGCCAAATGCACTTTCAGGGTAGCTGGTCTCAGGCCAAAGAATTAAGATGGACCATATAGTCCAAAACAATGGGCAAATCAGCAGATTCCGGGAAATATGTTTCCCACACCAAATGGAAAACCTTTTCCACTTAGAATTATAAGTAGTTCTAGTGGAAGGCTTCCAGAAGTTTTTAGGATTTCAAGAACACCTGAGAAAGGTGTAGGTCAGTATCCTAACTCCTCAAGAGCCAGGCCTTGAGGTTGAGGGATTGAGGTTCGATACCAAACTCTCCCTGGGCACAGGTTAACAGGTTGTGATTCCTGGGGAGACACAGGGGAAGATGGACTGCTAGGGACAGAAGGAGGGTACCAGGCTGCCTGGCCTCAATCTGGGGCAATCAGAATCACCCTGCAAGGCTGGGATCTGATTTTGACTAGCACCTTGAATAGGAGAGGAAGGGGGAAAGGCATAAAAGAAACTTCCCTTCCCAATCTAGGAGAAAGGCATCCAGGGGACTGAGCCCAACACTGGGGCCTGCAACAGAACAGTGGAAGTTGGTGATTGTCTGGGGCTGCAAAAGATCTGAGGGTGCCCCATCTGGCAAAAACTATCCCCAGTACTTGAGGATCCAGAGACCATTCGTGATGGCCCTGGGAAATCCTGCTGAGAGCATCTGCTAGACATTGTCCTTTCCTGGAAGATGAACTGCTATAGAGGAAGTGTTCAGGGAATAGGCCAGAGACCACAACTTCATTGCCTCGGTGCACAAGGCCAAGGCCGAGTGCCTCTGCTTGTTGATGTACCACATTGTTGTGGTGCTGTCTGTTCTGACTTGTACCACTTTGTTCTGAACAGACGAGAAACACTTGAAGTGCTAAAAAGACAGCTCTGAGTTCCAGTAAATTGATGTGGAGCAGAGATTCCTGGTGGACCACACTCCCTGAGTGAGAGGTCGTTCATGGGCCCCCACCCCAGGAGGAAGCATCTGTAGTGAGGGTCAAGGAGGAGACAGAGGAATGAAGAGGGACCCTCAGTCTTAAATTGCTCTTGATCCTGCCACCACTGGAGGGCCTGGATCAGGTTCGGGTCACTGGGACCAACTTGGAAAGGGGTCCCTTTTCTGAGACCAAAAGGCTCTCAAGTGAAACTGAATGTCCCTCATCTGAAATCTTGCCCTTGCATCACGGCGTGGGACGCAGCCATGTGCCCCAGGAGCTGCAAAAGTGTCTTGCTGGTCGAGACCTGCAGAGTGAAGGAGGAGGCCAGAGCCACCAAGTTCCTTACCCTCTCTAAGGGTAGGAAGGCTCTGGCCTGCTTTGTGTCCATTCTGCACCTATGAAGGTGAGCACCTGAACTGGTTCCAGAACTGACTTTGTAAGATTTAGCAAGAAGCCCAGGAGGTACGAGCAGCTGCTGAGTAACTTGCAGGTGAGATTTTACCTGTTCTGGGACTGGCCTACAATGAGCCAGTCGTCCAGATAGGAAAGACAACAATCCTTTTGCTCTTTAAATGAGCAACTGCTACTGCTAGACATTTTGTGAATACCCTTGGGGCAGAGGTGAGGTCAAGGCATTGCTCTGAACTGGTAGTGACCTGAGGGCAGTTCGAATCTGAGGTACTTTGGTGGGAGCTTGATTATAACTGAAAATAGGCATCCTTGAGGTCCAGGGAGGCTAGCCAGTCCCCTGGCCTTAGAGAGGGTAAAATCATTGCCAGAGTTACCATTCTGAACTTTGGTTTCAAAGGTGTTTGTTCAGATATCTGAGGTCTAAATGGGGCGCCATTCTCCTGTCTTTTGGGTAAGGAAATATCTGAGTACAGACCCTTGCCCTGGTGTAGGGAGAAACCCTTTCTACAGCTCTGAGAGCCAGGAGGGTTGAGACTTCTGTTTCTAGAGTAAAGGTCTCTAAAGAGTTTGCAGGTGGGAAAGATCTGATTCTCATTTTGGGAACTTTTGAAGCTGAGAACCAGACCCTGGCTTACTACTTCCAGGACCCACTTGTCTGAAGTTAGACACACCAGTTCTGAATGAAGTAAGCCAACCTGCTCTCACGGGTAAAGGAGAATTGGCCCAGGGCAACCCATCAGGGTGTCTGTTTGGCAGGTGCTTTAGGCTGAGAGGGGAGCAGGCCTGCCCACACCCCGTCCTGCCTCTGCTCTGAAGAACCCCTCTGAGCATAAGCAGAGGAGGCCTGGGTTTGGTGAAAGGCACTACCCCTACCCCTGGGGTCTGCCTCTGAGGAGTGGCTTGCCGCTCCTTGGCTTAGGGCACTCTTATAGGTAGTCCTACATTCATCCATTTTTCATATAATTCTCCTGTCTGCCCCAAACAGAGAATTTCCCACCACAGGAAAATCCATAGCCTTAGTCTGGGTATCCTGTGACAAGCTAGTATACCTGAGCCAGGCCAACCTATGAAAAGCTCAGACGAGCCATGACTCTAGAGGATACATCATTAAAATCCACAGCAGCATGAAACTGCACCTTAGATGCCTCAATGCCATCAGCAGCCACCTGTTCCAGCTCATTAGCAAGCTGGCCAGAGGCCTGTTTGGCCAAAGCCATGACAGTGTCCCATCTAGATTTTTGATACCTTGCTACATAAGCCATGTAATTTGCTTGCCTGAGTCCCAAGGACGCTGCCATGTATTGTTTTTTAGCCATGGCATCGATCTTCCTGGAATCCTTGTCAGGAGGATGTGAAGCCAGGGAATATTAGCTTTATCACAGGCTGCAGCCTGAACCACCCCAACATGACTGCATTGCTGTGAAAGGAATTCTGTGTCAGGACCTGACAGTGTGTACCTCTTGTCCATCTTTTATCCACAGGAGGCACAGAATTAGGAGTTTTAAAATTTTTATTGTTTGTTTCCTAAATGATTTATGCAAAGGAATAGACAATCTCCTAGACTCTGGTATATCCATCATTTCTACAAAATCAGGTTCCTCTTGCTCATCCTCAGCTTCCTCCAGTGGGAGCTGGAGGGTTTCAGCAACTTTTTTGTAAAACATAAAGTGAGAGGGGACTCAGAAAGCATAGGGGAGATTCTAAAGGTCTGTCTGGGGAGATGTCCGGTTCAATGGGGCACACCCAGACCCTCCAAGTCACATTCATACTGTTCTAATCATCCTCCCTCCTCTGTTCATAAAACCTCAACATTATATTCCTGAATGGTGGAACCGACCGAACCGACCCTTTACCAGACAGTGGCGGTTCGGACGGACCGGAGAAAGTGACTGGAAAATCTGAATAGCTTTGCTATCTCTGCAGCAGTTGGAGAAGGAATTTTGGGCTCCAAACCTGCTGATTTTCTTGTTTCTTTATTGAACTGGCTCATCCGGCCAGCTTTGTGCGTTGCCCGAGGAAGACTCGCCTGGTCAGAGGGCATTCCCTCCGGGTTCGGTTGGCACCGAACCGGGCTGGCCATCCGGGTCAGTGGACTTTTGGCCTCTCGCCCTGAGCCTGCCAACTCTCTTATCCAGGGTGGCTGCAGGAAATTTTACAAATCTGGCAGTCTGAATTGGGTGGTCAAACCCCAGACAATATACACATGTGGTGTGGGTCAGCCTTGGCAAAGACTTCCGACAAGCATCACAGTGTTGAAACCCAGTGGGCCCGGTTTTTCTTTTGGGTTTCTCGACATAATGCCAGCCTAACCAAAAACTTTCCTTTAAACGGCAGTGCCAGGCAAGACAACCTTTATCGGTTCCTAACCGTACATGGGTCTTGGAAAAACGTAATGAATTCTGTTTTTTAGAACTGATAAGAACCGGGAACCGCACTCTAAAACCTCTAATTTTTGTAACTTAGTTTAAAGTAAGCTGATCGGTTCAAACCGAACCGATAACATTTACAAGTTCCACACAGAAATTAAATTGAAATTACTTACTATAATAAGAGACAGAGTTTGAACCGATGGTTCTGGCGGTTAAATATTAATATTCTCGGTTGATTTGAACCGAGAAAACACTGTTTAAACCGAGAAATGAACCAAGCAGTAGGAGAAATCTCCGGAGCGACTGTTCAGTGAGGCGGAGTAAAGAATCTGACAGTTTGGGTTTGAAATAACCCAGACAGAGCTTCTCTAACCGAGCTCATGCTCTAAGTTCCATTCTTAGAATGGAGTTAACTCTTTCACCTCCGGAGCAGTTCTAATGGTGGGACAAACTGCAATTGTCATAATATAGCAAGACTTCATGTTGTTTGAAGATGCCATGTACTGTTTTTTTGCCATGGCATCAATCTTCCTGGAGTCTTTGTCTGGGGGGTGTGAAGCCAAGGGAATGTTTGCCTTATCACAGGCAGCAGCCTGCACAACCCCAAATGGCTGCATTGCTGATATAAAAACTCCGTATCTGAGCCTGAAAGTGTATACCTCTTATCTATTCTTCTATCAACAGGAGGTATAGAATTGGGAGACTTCAAGATTTTTTGTGTCTGTTTCTCAAAAGATTTGTGAAGGGGAATAGACAGTCTCCTGGACTCTGGGATGTCCATCATTTCCACAAAATCAGGCTCCTCTTGATCCTCCATTGCTTCCTCCATAGGAAACTGGAGGGTCTCAGTCACCTTTCTGTGGAACATAAAGTGGGAAGGGGACTCAGAAAGCCTAGCAGGGGATACACCTGAAGGTCTGTCTGGGGAGATGTCCAGTTCAACAGGCACGTCCAGACTTTCACCATCACCATCGTCATCCTCAAACTCCCCCTCCTCCTCAAACTCCGGTTCATAAAATTCTTCAGGGGTATAATCGTGAACTGGGGGAACCGTCCGAACCAAGCCCCTGCCAAAAGGTGCCGGATCAGTCGGAACCGGGCGAAGCGATTCCACAATCCGAATCGCTCTGGCTATTTCCTCTGCAATCGGAACATGGATTTCTGGATCCGAACCGGACAATTTTTCTTTGCGTTTTCTTTTTGTCGGAACTGAACCCTCAGGATCGACTCTCCTTTTGCCCGAAGAAGTATCGCCCTGGTCAGAGTGCGCTCCTTCTGGTTAGGTCGGAACCGAACCAGGCTGGCCATCTGGGTCAGCGGACTTCTCGGCCTCCTTTTCCCTCAGTCTACCAAATCTCTTCTCAAGGGTAGATTTGGGAAAGTTTTTACAAATTTGGCAGTCTGAATCAAGGTGTTCAAATGCCAGACAATAAACACAGGTGGTATGGGGATCGGCCTTAGCAAAGACTTCCCCGCACTCACTGCAGTGTTGAAACCCAGTGGGTCCGTTTTTTTCCTTGGGTTTCTCAGACATGGCCAACCTAACCAACTTACCCTTTTTTCAGCAACCGCCAGGCAAGACTCCCTTATTGGTTCCTAACTGTGTCACGGGTGTTGGAAAAAAACATATCAAACATGTTTTTTTTTAGAACCAATAAGGACCGGTAACCACACACTAAAGTAAGATACAAGATTTGACTGATCGGTTCAACCAAACCGATCCACACTTTTACAAGTTCCACACAGAAAAACACAATACAAAACCTATCTAGTACTCACGGTACCACAGACAGAGACTGAACCGACTATGCGGAAAATTAATTTTGGTTAAAAAACGACAGTAAATCGACACTTCAACCGACTTTCGAACCGAGCTGCAGGAGAAATCTCCAGAGCGACTGTTCAGTGAGGCAGAGTAAAGAATCTGATGGTATGATTTCAAAGGGAAACGGACAGAGACATCAACCGAGCTCGAGCTCAGCATTCTATGCTCTGCATAGAAAGTTAACCCTTTGTTCTCCAGGGCAGTTTAAAGGCTGGGGCTAACTGCATTAGTCAGAATACAGCAAGACTTCATGTTGTTTGAAACAGATTCCACTTCTATTAGGCTGATCTGTGTATTTGTTTCTCCTAATTTCCTCACCACCCCCACCTAAGGGAACATCTCTCTTCCCCGTGATTATTCAAATGTATTCCCATTAACAGAACACAAAAAAAATAATAAAACACATTTTTTTCTTTTAATTTGTGACATAATTTGAGAACAGCAAGGCTCAGTTTTATTTAACGCAAGATGGTTCAGTTTCATTTAACACAGCCTGGGGCTCTTAACTTTTATCACAAAATTAACACATCCTGGTGTTCATAACTCTGATCATATAAATAACACATCTGGATGCTGTAACAAGCCTGCTGAATGAACGTTAGAAAACGGAGACTAAGGATGACTTTAGGATTGGGTTTGAGGGTACTCCTAAAACACTGGGTGTGGTTGTTCATACCATCTCCTCTTGTCAAATGCAGTTCTCAGATACACTATACTACACATCATAGTGCACTAATCCTCCAGATGTTGCACTTTCTGTAGATACCCCAAATCCCAAACCATATGAACAGTAGCTAAATGCCGTCATAATTTACCGATGGGCAAAAACAGTTTTTAATATGAAAATAACTACTAAATCAACTGCAACTGATGGTACACATAAATTTATTCTAAGAAACAAATAGACAAACAAAAAACAGAATCATTAATTAGGTCTACATAAACAGAAGCATCTCGATTCACAGAGCTCCTGTTTGATAAATCCTGTAGAATACTGATCCTGCATCTCATTTGGAGCAGAGTCAGAAAATGTGAACTGCACCCAAGAACTGAATGAACCTTTTTGCAACCCTGGCATTACATGAAAATGAAAACCAGACAGTGTGTTTCTAAAATCATTCGTTCAGTGGGGATGTATGCTTCTAATACTTTTATTGTTTTGTTTTTTAGGTCAAATGAGGCTGTTTTTCAGACTACTTCTTACTGAGTGCAATAAATGCATTAGTACAAGAACTTAATGTGCATCTGTTGGTGTGTGCGGGGGAGGGTTACAATTGTGGACTCTAAGACCACATTATTCTATATTTCAATGAATGTACCCTAATAAAACTAGAATTCTGAGAAAACATACTGTAGCTACTCATGAAGATGGCAAAGAGCTTTTGTGTTAAGGTGATAGGAAATGTGTTTTCCTATTGGACTGTTAACAAATAATCATGTCCTGGTGTCATTTTTACTGTGACATGATTTTTTATATATTGGTTTATGTTTTTAATGGTTTTGTTATTATTACTGCAGGCTTTCAAAAATCGAAAATGATCCCCGTAGTCTGTTTCAGCTCTGTGCTGATCTCGAGCACTTATAGTAGTTCCAAGAGTGAGGTCAATATAATCTTGAGTCCTAGGCTACAGCTGTTCAGTCTCAACCACTGAACCATTCAGTCCTTTTGCTGTGTGATGTAGCTCTATAGACATTTTTAAAAGTTAAGAATTATGGGCATAACTTCTTGTAGGGTGTCAAGGTATTTTAGTCTAGTTTTAATACAAGAAAAAAATAGACATTATGGTAGATATACTGTTGCAACTAGGATACTTGTCATTACTCAAGTGTGTTAGTGTGAGCTTCTGAGTGCAATTTTTTTTGATCACATGTTGTGTGAATCTTTCACTGCATCATTTTTATTTTATTGTTATTTATTGATCCATTGGCTGTCTTATAAGTCTTGGAAAATGATTACATGAAATCAAAACAATTGTGAATACCGGCAAGAAGGTTTTGTACACTCACAGTACATTGTTGTTTTTGTTGGGTAACTGACTTTTTGTGACTACCATAATTTGATTAGATTAGTTAAAAAAAGAATACATTGTAGGTATATTTATTAACTTGTCTGTGTGCCTGAAATGGTGTAACCTTATAGATCCTGAACTGTTAAAAAAATGTTCATTACTAACAAATTTTGAACCAGTGTTCACTACCTAAATAAAGTTCGCAGTACGATGCAAACCTGTAATTTATGAGTGATAAAATCTCCTTTTTTAATTTATTTCATATCTTCTGTGTCATGATCATGAGTTTGCATGTGTGAGAGAGACCGGGGAGGAGAGACTGACAAACTCTCAGATTTCATTGTTTTTATAACATCAGTTAGTAAATTATGCCAGTATTGATGATTTATGAAGTACTATGTCTCTGTGCATGTTGTTAATGTCACAGTGACTGTAAGCAACTGATACAGAGATAGAGAATCATTTCTACACTTGCATACTCTTGCCTGTAGCAGAACTCAGTGATGTAGAGACTATGTTGCCTCCTTTATTTTTTCATATGCTTCCACACTCCGACATATTTGTGTGATGTCCTTCTCATCACAGTATGTGTAAAATGAGTTCCTGATTTTGGGTGTTTGTCCCTGATTTATGAGGCAAGAGGGTGAGAGGTACTGTATCTGTGTAGTTTCAATCCAATAATTGTATTTATGGACACAAATCCTTTTCTGGTTTACACTTCTTTATTGGGGAGGTGGTACTGCTCAGTGTCATAGTATGCAAGTTGACGGTATGGGAACCAAACCCATGTCAGCTTGATGTGCCTAGATACATTGCAGCTCAGTACTCAAACACATAGTCTGATGTTACTTGATTATCCTGGATGTATAAAAAGATGTAACAATTATTACAGGGAAGGGGAGAGGGTGGGGGGTAAGTAACCATAACAGCACTATCACTAATAGTATTAATGCACTGTGGCCTGTCCACTTACAGGAGAATGCAATTGACAATTATGCATAAAAGGGTTCATTGTAATGACATAGAATGGCATATACATCAATGGGTATATGAGTTAGTGCATACAGTATGGAAAATTCATCATACATTTATTGAACTTAACTATCATACTGTTTGACACTGTTATAAAATCTATAATAACCACAGAGATCCTTACACACAAACTATAATGCACAAAACAATGGCCAGGACAGGTGTTTGGGTATGAGTAGTAACAGCCCACTATGTTATAGAATTGAGCAACTGGAGATCTGCACTTGTGTGTGTACATGTCTGTGTGTGTGTGTGTGTGTGGAGGGGGTGTTATATATGTATGAAGACAGTTGGCCACACACAGAGCTTTTTATAAAGAAAATAAGGACAATTAAAATTAAAAAAGAGCCGGGTGGGGGTGGAGGGGTTGACAGCGATAATGAAAATGACTTGTGACTTGTGGAAGAGAAGAAGCAGACATCGTATGTAGAAAACCACACCACCCTTCAATGAACAATTTTATTTTATTAAATAAGGGGACTCGTGGCAGGGAGGAAGGGTGGATATAACAATATGCAAAAACAACCAGGGAGGGAATACTCCTGGAGGTTGTCTGCTCCTCAGAGTACAGCAAGAAAACAGAAAAAGAGGTTATATATTAAAGAGTTAGTATAAAATGCAAACATTGTTCCAAGATTTAGCTCAAGGAAAAATGGGGGATTTCAAGAGGGACTTACATGTTGAACCAGAGCTCACAGAAAGAGGGTGCAGCATTCTAAATGCTAACAAAATATTTGGCACATACTGTGATCTACTGGTGTTGTGCCTTTGTGAAAGCTCAAATGAGACCCTCCCCCCAGCTCCAAATGCCCTGCCCCATTGCTTTGAGCCTTTGTAAAATAAAACATCTGTTGCTCTGGTAGTTAATTGAATCCACTCTCAAAGGCATTACCTTCTCAATAGTCATACTGTCTCCTGTAGTCTCTAGCTGTAGTTTGACTAGCCTCCTGTTAATAAGTTCTTTTTCATATGCCCCGACACCAATCTCAATTTATACCTTATACTGTGTTTTAAGGAAGTTATTTTCTGGATCCTGTTGGGACCACACAATGATACAATATGTCCCTCTTCTTTTGGGATCATATTACTTCCTCTGGACTCTATTGTTGCAACATAATATTGATTGACATTCACTTTTGAAAATGGATCTTGCCCCCCTCCCCCCATCTCCATGTCTAACTTTTATAACTGTGATATCTACTGGGGCCATTGTCACTGCATATTAATTCTTTTGCATAGCTCATTCCCAGAATGTGAAACAGAAGCTGGTGGCTTGTAAAAGCTCTACTGTGTGAAACCAGTCATTCACATAATATACATGCTCAAGTGCCCACATATTGTATAGTATTTATTGGTACCCGAGGACTGGAGAAGGGCAGATGTGATTCCCCTTCACAAAAGTGGGAGCAAGGCAGAAGCAGAAAACTACAGACCTGTTAGTTTAACCTCAGTGGTAGGGAAAATGATGGAATCACTTCTGAAGGAAAGAATTGTTGAGTATCTAGAGGCCAGAGGGGCTCAGGACCCAAGGCAGCATGGATTTACAGCAGGAAGGTCATGCCAGACAAATCTGATAGATTTCTTTGACTGGGTGACCAAAGTAGTAGATCAGGAGGGGCTGTGGACATGGCCTACCTAGACTTTAGCAAGGCATTTGACACAGTCCCACACAAAAGATTAATATACAAGTTAGCCAGCCTGGGAGTGGGTCCCAAGATGACAGCCTGGGTAAAGAATTGGCTGGAGAATAGGACACAGAGAGTAATAGTAAATGGAGTCCACTCTGAAGAAAGGGGTTACTAGTGGGTACCACAGGGTTCAGTATTAGGACCGGTCTTCTTCTAATGTCTTTATAAGCTTATATTGCAGAGCGACTGAAGGAAAAGTATGTCTCTTTGCAGATGACACAAAGATCTGCAACAGAGTTGATGCACAAGGTGGGGTGGAAAGGATGAGAAGGGACTTGGCAAGGTTAGAGGAATGGTCAAATGTATGGCAGCTTAGATTCAATGCTAAGAAGTGCAAGGTAATGCACCTGGGAAACAAAACCCAGGGAAGAGTACACAATGGGGGTGAGATACTAACAACAATAAAATGGAAAGGGACCTGGGGTAGTCATATCAGATGACCTAAAGGTGGCAAGCAATGTGAGAGGGCAGCAAGGAGGGCTGGGGGATACTGGGATGCATAGGGAGAGGCATCACCCAGCAGAAAACAGGAAGTTATTAACCCTCTGTACAGACAGTTGGTGAGACCTCATCTGGAGTACTGCGTGCAGTTCTGGAGACCCAATCTCCGCAAGGATATAGACAGGATGGAGGCTGTCCAGAGGAGGGCAACTAAAATGGTGCAGGGCCTGCACCGGAAGACATATGAAGAGAGACTTAAGGAGCTGAATATGTATAGCCTTGAGGAAAGGAGAGAGAGGGGGAACATGATAGAAACTTTCAAGTATCTCAAGGGAATCAACAAAGTCCAAGAGGGTAGCATCTTTCAAAAAAAGAGGTGTGCAAGAACAAGGGGGCACAATTTGAAGATAGAAGGGGGGCGGCTCAGAGGTAATTTAAGGAAGTATTTTTTCACAGAGAGGGTTGTGGATGCATGGAATGGCCTTCCGGAGGAGGTTGTGGAGTCAAAAACAGTGGTGGAATTCAAGCATGCATGGGACAGTCATAAGGCAATTCTAGGGGGTGGGGGAAGGAAGAAGTAGGCTGCTGGTTAACTAGGATCTGCAGCTTATCCAATAGGTAGGGAAATGGGCAGACTTGGTGGGCCAAGCGGTCCTTATCTGCTGTCAAAATCTATGTTTCTATGTTACAGTAGTATTTTACAGAAGGCAAAACTCTACCTTGAAGCAGTTTTGCACCTGCTTCCCATAGATATGCTGATGTTCTATATAATGTTAATGCTATTTCTTAACAGGGATCGCTCCAAACATAACTCTCAACCTGTCAGCTTTAACGTGTACAGTAGTACAGGTTGTACAAACGCAATGAAAATGGCAATAGCTCTAACATTATATATATATATATAGCAAAAGAGAGAGAGAGAGAGAGCTGATCAGCACATGCCTGGGAAGCAAGTGCAATTGTTTGGGGGGGGGGAATGAATGAATGATGATGTCATTGCCCATAGAACTACCGGACCGTCCACCCATCAGCAAATCTGGTGTTACAATAGGCAATGATGTCATCATTCATTCATGCTGTAATGAATGAGTGCATGCCCATTTTTTCTGTTCTGCACATAACTACTGTGTTATTAAAAGAAAATGCTTTAAAGCTACAGTATATTACAGATTGTCTCCAATGCTGAGGCTATTCAAAGCAGCATATACATCCATAGCCACAGTTTTAAATGTAGTAATCTCTTTATTAATAAAACAATTTTAAATTAGACTAGCACACTACCAAATATCTAACATTATTATTCGTATAACTGAGTGATGCATATAAATGCTGCTTACAAGCTAAATAATCAACAAAGTGTATAGTGATGAGTAGAATAAAGTTATAAACAGGACTTGTTTTCAAAAGGGTTGAATGTCAGAATACAGTACGTTTTCAGAAGATTATTTTCTCATTGAAAATTTCTATAATCTTACTATCATACAATATTGTGTATGTGACTCCATTTATACTGTAAATCTAAAACATTTGCACTGCTAGTGGTTGTTTCCTGACATTCAGCCCTTTTGAAAACCAGTTATGTTTTTACCTTTTCTGGTAGCTTCTTAACATATTCTGCCATATTTCTGGTTTACCACACATTTTGCTATTGAGCATAATTGCTGAATTTTAAATTTCACTGCAGGAATTGGATCAAAAATGATGTATAGTTATGCACACCGCCTGACCTCCCTGTTATTCATAAATCACTATAATGCAAATATTGAGTATGAAGACCCCATGGAAATGAAATGTTGCAATGAAATGTGTGCGGGCACCTAGTGGATAAATGACACTACTCAAGATAAATTAAACTGTGAACGGTGCCACCTAGCGCATTTAAGCTACTGATGCTGGCAATTCAAATAATTAATAACTCGGCAACTACTTACCGCATTACCGAGTGGTAACGCGGTATTTCTCTGTACCACTCGGTATTACACTTGGTGTGCCGCCCCACCGAGAAATACCGCATTACCGATAAACTTATCTGTAGCAGGCACTGTATGTACAAGTCTAGTTGATACTCCAAAGTAGCAGCTATGTAGCATTGTCAGCTTCCTAAAGGGTACAACATGTTGATACATCCATTATAGCCAGTACAGTTATTGGGGAGTAGTAGGCTAAAGGTTAAGAGGGTGCAGGGGAAACATTTCTGAGGTCATCCTCTTGGTGAGAGGCACCAGGCAAGGTTGCCCCTTGTCCCCTCTATTATTCACCTTGTCCCTCGAACCTGTAGCAATAGCAGTTCATATTAACACTGACATCAAAGGGGTGATGTTAAGGGTGCTGAGCAGAAGCTGGCCTTGTATGCAGAAGATTTCATTATTTTTCTTAGAAGACCCACAGACTTCCTAACCACGTTTACTGTACTATGTACACTTAATGATTTTAGGTAGTTGGCTGCTTATGAAATAAACTTCACTAAATCAGAAGCCATAATTCTGAGTGGACACCCTACGCTCGAATTCAAAGCCACATTCCTTTTTGTATGGGCCTATAAGAACACCTTTCATTATTTGGGAGTCCAGCTGTCAGCGGACACCTCTCTATTATTTAAGAATAACTAAACAAAATTATATAATACCTTGCAGGTTGATTTTGCTCCCACTCACACTTTACAGTTGGATTCAAACCATTAAAATGAATATTCTATAATGTTTATTGTTCCCGTTTCAAACCTTCCTCTGAGTGCACTTTACAGGCTATGCGGGACTCAGGGGGCCTGCCTCTACTAAACTTTTGTAAATACTATATGGCGGCTTAGGAGGTCTACCTGTGCACTAGGGCTAAACAGAAGGAAGTGTCAAGGTGGTACAATATTAAGATGGATATGCTTCCAGGCTGGGCACTGTGGATGCTTCCAACAACTATGATCCCACCTCATATTTGACCACAGATGCACAACCCTTAGACAAAACACTCTGTATTTTAATGCGATGTAGGAGATTTACAAACACACCTAATACTATTGGACCCCTGTCTCTTATACGACATGAAGATTCCTTCATTCCACCCCCACCCCCAGTTGGATTCTGGATATGCCTACTGAAAGCAATAGGACACGACAGGGTGTGGGTTGTTGATTGATAAGAGCACGCCCCAGGTGCATTGTTAGGCACGAAGTACTTGCACCGGGTGACTACAGCAGCTGGGTAGTGCTCTTATCAATCATCAATCCACACCCTGAAGTATCTTATTGCTCTTATAAAATGGGTAACAACTATTTCTATAAGAATTAAACAAAACTCTGGACACATTACAGTGTAAGCTGCTTATAACGGGTGCATCTGTGTGAGCTGATTTTGCCCATTTTAGGGAGTGGGTGTAGTAACCAAAAAGAAAAAAAAATTACTCACCTTAGTAATGTTGTTTCTTCTAATGGAGTCTTGCTATATTATGACATATGCAGTATAACCCCAGGTTAGAACTGCTCCGGAGGTGAAAGAGTTAAGTGCATGGAATCTTGAGCACAAGCTCGGTTGAACACTCTGTCTGTTGTGCTTCAAACCTTAACTGTCAGATCTTTATGAGCAAAACTCACTAAAGGTTCTGTGTGGAAGCTGTAAACCTACACTAGCCAACTGGCTACTAAATACTAACATATTTTATGGTCCCAACAACAAGACTCAAGTCAGGGGACCAAAGAATGAAATACAACAACAAACAAAATGGCAAACACTAGGTGCCAACAGGTCACTACCCACCCACATCCCAAAAAACAAGAAGAAGAGGCTCTGAGAGGGTCAGGTGGGGGGGAGGTCATAATATAGCAAGACTCCATTAGAAGAAACAACATTACTAAGGTGAGTAATTTTTTCTTCAAACAACATGAAGTCTTGCTATATTATGATATATGCAGACTACACAGCAGTACCTCCATGGAGGAGGGCAGAACCTACTTAGGAAATAGGCTCTGAAGCACAGCTGTGCCAAACCAAGCATCACTCCTAGCCTGGGTGTCCAGGGAGTAATGCTTTGTGAAGGTGTGAACTGTTTTCCAAGTAGCTGCTTGACATATCTCTAAGATAGGAATGTCCCTGGCAGCAGCCAAGGACGCAGCTGTACCTCTTGTAGAATGAGCCCTCAGACCTGAAGGGGGAACCTTACCCAGTTTTTGGTAACAAAATTGGATACAAGAAACAATCCACCTGGCAATGGACCTTTTAGTGGCAGGTTTCCCTTTACCTACCTCACCGTAAGTGAGGAAGAGTTGGAGGGAATCAAACCTGTGACCCTTGGTACGCTCTATATAGTAGCTAAGGGCCCTTTTGACATCTAGACTGTGCAATCTCCTCTCACTAGAGGAGGAATGGTCAGTGAAATACACAGGAAGAGACATAGATTCAGGTGAAAGTCTGAGACCACCTTAGGCAAGAACTTTCTATTAGTCCTGAGGACCACTTTATCTCTGTGAAAGGAGATAAAATCAGGCTCCACTGACAATGCTTGTAGTTCACTTATGTGCCTAGCAGAAGTGATGGCTACCAAAAACACAGTCTTCCAAGTCAGGTACTTAAGCTCTGCTGAAGACATGGGTTCAAAGGGGGGTTGCATAAGCTGGGCAATGCAAATATTAAGATCCCATGGGAGCAGGATCCTGAAAGGAGGGTTGATGTGAAGCAACCCTTTGAAAAACTTGGAGAACACCGGATGAGCTGAAAGAGAAGAGGGTTTACCTGCTGATAAAAAGGCAGACACTGCTGCCAGGTGCACTTTTATGGTAGCTGTTCTCAGCCCCAAAGAATTTAAATGCACCATATAATCCAGAACTGCAGGCAAGCCGGCAGACTCTGGAGAAATACCCTTGCCAGAACACCATAGAGAAAACCTCTTCCATTTAGAGTTATAAGTAGCTCTGGTGGAAGGCTTCCTTGAGGCCTTCAAAACATTGAGCACACCCTGCGAAAGGTGTAAGTCAGCAAACTCTAACTCTTCAAAAGCCAGGCCTTGAGATTGAGAGATTTGAGATTTGGGTACCAAACCCTCCCCTGTGCACAGGTTAACAGATTGTGATTCCTGGGAAGGCACAGTGGAAGTTGGACTGCTAGGGATAGCAGAAGTGGATACCAGGGTTGTCTCGCCCAATCTGGAGCAATCAGGATCATCCTGCAAGGTTGAGATCTGATCTTGACTAGCACCTTGAACAGGAGGGGGAAGGGGAATGCATAGAGAAACTTCCCTTCCCAGTTGAGGAGGAAGGCATCCAGAGAGACTGAGCCCAACACTGGGGGTCTGCAACAGAAAAGAGGAAGTTGGTGATTGTCTGGGGCTGCAAAAAGATCTATCTGAGGAATGCCCCACCTGGCAAACACCACCTCCAGGACAAGGGGATCCAGAGTCCATTCGTGATGGCCCTGGGAAATCCTGCTGAGAACATCTGCCAGGACATTGTCTTTGCCTGGGAGGTGAACTGCCAAAAGGGAGGTGTTCAGGGAATAAGCCAGAGACCACAACTTCATTGCTTCGGTGCACAAGGCCGTAGACCGAGTGCCCCCCTGCTTGTTGATGTACCACACTGTAGTGGTGTTGTCTGTTCTGACTTGTACAACTTTGTTCTGAACAGAGGTGGAAAAAGCTTGAAGTGCCAGAAAAACTGCTCTGAGTTCCAACAGACTGATGTGGAGCAGAGATTCCTGAGGGGACCACAATCCCTGAGTGGTGAGGTTGCCCAAGTGGGCTCCCCACCCCAAGAGGGATGCATCTGTAGTAAGGGTCAAGGAATGAGACTACGGGATAAAAGGTACCCCTGGTCTCAGGTTGGTCTGATCCTGCCACCATTGTAGGGCCTGGATCAGGGTTTGAGTTACTGGGATCAACTTGGTTAGAGGATCTCTCCTTTGAGACCAGAAGGCTCTCAAATGGAACTGAATGTCCCTCATTTGAAATCTTGCTCCCTGCACTACTGCCATGGAAGCAGCCATGTGCCCTAGGAGCTGCAGAAAATGCCTTGCTGGCTGAGAGACCTGCAGAGTGAAGGAGGAGGCCAGAGAAACCAGGGTCTTTGTCCTTTCCAGAGGAAGGAAGGCTCTGGCCTGTTGTGTGTTCAGTTCTGCACCTATGAAGGTGAGAAACTGAACAGGCTGTAGAACTGACTTTGGAAGATTGAGAAGGAAGCCTAAAGATGTAAGCAGCTGCTGGGTGACTTGAAGGTGTACTCTGACTTGTTCTGGGGACTGGCCCACTATGAGCCAGTCATCCAGGTAAGGAAAGATGGTAATCTTTTGCCTTCTTAAATGAGCAACTGCTACTGCCAGGCATTTTGTGAATACCCTTGGGGCAGAGGTGAGACTGAAGGGCATTGCTCTGAACTGGTAATGGCCTGAGGGCAGTTCGAATCTGAGGTACTTTCGGTGGGAGCTTCTGATGAGAACATGGAAGTAGGCATCCTTGAGGTCCAGGGACGCTAGCCAGTCCCCTGGCCTTAGAGAGGGTAAAATAACTCCCAGAGTCACCATTTTGAATTTTGGTTTTACAAGGTGCTTGTTTAGGTATCTGAGATCCAGGATGGGCCGCCATTCTCCTGTCTTTTTTGGGGTAAGGAAGTACCTGGAATACAACCCTTTGCCCTGGTGTAGGGGAGGAACCCTCTCCACAGCTCTGAGAGCCAGGAGGGTTGAGACTTCTGTTTCCAAGGCGAGAGCCTCTAAAGGAGTTGCAGGTGGAAAGGATCTGGCTCTCATCTTTGGAAATTTTTTGAAGCTGAGAGCCAGTCCCTGGCTTACTACTTCCAGGACCCACTTGTCTGATGTTAAAGACATCCAGTCCTGGAAGAAGTAAGCCAGCCTGCCCCCTACAGGTAGTGGAGAATCGGCCCTGGCCAGCCCATCAGGGTGCCTGTTTGGCAGGAGCTTTAGGCTGAGGGGTGGGAGCGGGCCTGCTCGCACCCCGTCTGCCTCTCCCTCTGAAGAACCCCCTCTGGGCATAGGCTGAAGAGGAGGCCTGGGTTTGGTAAAAAGGCCTGTGAAGAGGCCTGCCCCTGCCCCTGGAAAACTTCCTTTGATGAATGGCCTGCCTTTCCTTGGCCTGTGCACTCCTATAGGTAGTCCTGTACTCATCCATTTTCTTTCATATAATTCTCTGTCTGCTCCCCAAACAGAGAGTTATCCACAACAGGAAAATCCATGGCCTTAGCCTGGGTATCCTGTGACAGGCTAATACACCTGAGCCAAGCCATTCTCTGAAGAGCCATAGATGTAGCCATGACTCTGGAAGATACATCATTAGAGTCCACTGCAGCATGAAATTGCACCTTGGATGCCTCAGTACCATCAGCAGCCACTTGCTCCAGCTCCCTGGCAAGTTGTTCAGGGAGCTGCTTTGCAAGAGCCATAACAGTATCCCATCTAGATTTCTGATATCTTGCGACATAAGCCATATAATTTGCCTGTCCGAATCACAAAGATGCTGCCATGTACTGTTTCTTTGCCATGGCATCAATCCTCCTGGAGTCCTTATGCGCGGGGTGTGAAGCCAAAGGAATATTTGCCTTATCACAGGCTGTGGCCTGCACTACCCCAACATGGCTGCATTGTTGTGAGAGGAACTCCGTGTCAGAGCCTGACAAAGTGTACCTTCTGTCCATTTTCTTGTCCACAGGAAGTACAGAATGGTTTTTTAAATCTTTACTGCCTGTTTCCTGAAAGATTTGTGCATAGGAATAGACAGTCTTCTAGACTCTGGGATATCCATCATTTCCACATAGTCAGGCTCTTCTTGGTCATCCACAGCTTCTTCCATAGGAAGCTGGAGGGTTTCAGCCACTTTTTTATAGAACATAAAATGAGAAGGAGAGTCAGAGAGCCTAGGGGAAGAAACTTCTATAGGTCTGTCTGGAGAAATGTCCGGTTCAATGGGCACATCAGACTGTCAAAATCATATTCACTCTCTTCAAAATCTTCCTCCCCTCCTCCGGTACATAAAATCCTCTACATCAACCTCCTGAACCGGAGGAACCGACCGAACAAACCGCCTGCCTGATGGTGGCGGTTCGGTCGGAACCGAGGAAAGTGACTGGACAATTTTGATCACTTTGGCTATTTCTGCAGCAGTTGGAGAAGGGATTTTTGGCTCCAAATCTGCTGACTTCCTAGTCCTTTTAACTGGAACCGACTCATCCAAGTCAGCTCTCCTTTTGCCCGAGGAAGACTCAGCTTGTTTAGGGGTGACTCCTTCTGGTTCGGTTGGCACCGAACCGGGCTGGCTATCTGGATCAGCGGACTTCTTAGCCTCCTTTTCCCTGAGCCTACCAACTCTCTTATCCCGGGTAGCTGCAGGGAAATTGACACAAATCTGGCAGTCTGAATTGAGGTGGTCAAACCCCAGACAATAGACACACGTGGTGTGTGGGTCAGCCTTAGCAAAAGCTTCCCCACAGACATCACAGTGTTGAAACCCAGTGGGCCCAGTTTTTCTTTTGGGTTTCTCAGACATAATGCCAGCCTAACCAGAAAACTTGCCCGTTAACGGCCCTTAGCCAAGCAAGACACCCTTATCGGTTCCAGACCGTGTCACGGGTCGTGGAAAAAAACGTAATGAAATCCGTCTTTTTTAGAACCAATAAGAAAAAATTACTCACCTTAGTAATGTTGTTTCTTCTAATGGAGTCTTGCTATATTATGACAATTGCAGTTTGTCCCACCATTAGAACTGCTCTGGAGGTGAAAGAGTTAACTCCCATTCTAAGAATGGAACTTGGAGCGCAAGCTCGGTTAGAGAAGCTCTGTCTGGGTTATTTCAAACCCAAACTGTCAGATCTTTACGAGCAAAACTCACTAAGGTCTGTGTGGAAGCTGTAACCTACATGCCAACTGGCTACCTGACTAATAACACATATTCCTGGTCCCAACACAAAGACTCAAGTCAGGGGACCAAGTAATAATATAATATAAGCAATAATATAAGATAAAATAAAACACCACACCCCAAAACCCCAAGAAGGGGTGGAAAACATATAATGGGCATAACTAAGCCCACAAGGCTGCCCACCCCATACCCAAGTAGAAGTTCTGAGAGGGCAGGTTGGGGAGGTCATAATATAGCAAGACTCCATTAGAAGAAACAACATTACTAAGGTGAGTAATTTTTCTTCAAACAACATGAACTCTTGCTATATTATGACAATTGCAGACTCTACACCAGTACCTCCATGGGGAGGGACAGAACCTACTTAGGAATAGGCTCTGAAGCACAGCTGTGCCAAACCAAGCATCTCTCCTGGCCTGGACATCCAGGGAGTAATGCTTGGTGAAAGTGTGTACCGTTTTCCAAGTAGCAGCTTGACATATCTCCAATATAGGGATGTCTCTGGCAGCAGCTAGAGACGCGGCTGTACCTCTGGTAGAGTGAGCCCTCAGGCCTGAGGTAGGAACCTTACCCAATTTTTCATAGCAAAATTGGATACAAGAGACAATCCACCTGGCAATTGATCTCTTAGTGGCAGGTCTCCCTTTTCTGACCTCACCATAAGTGAGAAAAAGTTGGAGGGATTCGAACCTGTGACCCAGTGCGTTCTATATAGTAACTTAAGGCCCTCTTAACATCTAAACTGTGCAATCTCCTCTAATGCAGGAGGAATGTTCAGATGAAAAACACTGGAAGGAGATAGATTGATTAAGATGGAAATCTAAAACCACCTTAGGCAAAACTTCCTGTTAGTCCTGAGGACTACCTTATCCCTGTGGAAAGAAATAAAGTCAGTTTCTACTGACAAGGCTTGCAACTCACTTATGCGCCTGGCAGTGTATAGCCACTAGGAAAACAGTTTCTCCAAGTTAGTACTTAAGCTCTGCAGAAGACAGAGGTTCAAAAGGGGGTTGCATTAACTGGGCAATGCAAACATTAAGGTCCCAGGCAGGGGCTGGATCCCTAAAAGGTGGATTAGTATGAAGTAATCCTTTAAAAAACTTGGAAAATACAGGGTGAGCGGAAAGAGAGGAGGGCTTTCCTGCTGACACAAAAGCAGACAGCTGCCAAATGTACTTTCAGGGTAGCTGGTCTCAGGCCCAAAGAATTAAGATGGACCATATAGTCCAAAACAATGGGCAAATCAGCAGATTCGGGAAATATATTTCCCAGAACACCAAATGGAAAACCTTTTCCACTTAGAATTATAAGTAGCCCTAGTGGAAGGCTTCCTAGAGCTTTAGGATTTCAAGAACACCCTGAGAAAGGTGTAGGTCAGCAATTCTAACTCCTCAAGAGCCAGGCCTTGAGGTTGAGGGATTTGAGGTTCGGATACCAAACTCTCCCTGGGCACAGGTTAACAGGTTGTGATTCCTGGGGAGACACAGGGGAAGATGGACTGCTAGGGACAGAAGGAGTGGGTACCAGGGCTGCCTGGCCCAATCTGGGGCAATCAGAATCACCCTGCAAGGCTGGGATCTGATTGACTAGCACCTGAATAGGAGAGGGAAGGGGAAAGGCATAAGAAACTTCCTTCCCAATCTAGGAGAAAGGCATCCAGGGGACTGAGCCAGCACTGGGGCCTGCAACAGAACAGTGGAAGTTGGTGATTGTCTGGGGCTGCAAAAGATCTATCTGAGGGTGCCCCATCTGGCAAAAACTATCCCCAGTACTTGAGGATCCAGAGACCATTCATGATGGCCCTGGGAAATCCTGCTGAGCATCTGCTAGGACATTGTCCTTTCCTGGAAGGTGAACTGCTATGAGGGAAGTGTTCAGGGAATAGGCCAGAGACCACAACTTCATTGCCTCGATGCACAAGGCCGAAGACCGAGTGCCCCCTGCTTGTTGATGTACCACATTGTTGTGGCGTTGTCTGTTCTGACTTGTACCACTTTGTTCTGAACAGACGCGAAAAGCGCTGAAGTGCTAAAAGACAGCTCTGAGTTCCAGAAAATTGATGTGGAGCAGAGATTCCTGGGGACCACACTCCCTGAGTGGAGGTCGCCCATGTGGGCTCCCCCCCAGGAGGCAAGCATCCGTAGTGAGGGTCAAGGAGTGAGACAGAGGAATGAAGGGACCCAGTCTTAAATTGCTCTGATCCTGCCACAACTGGAGGGCCTGGATCAGGGTTCGGGTCACTGGGACCAACTTGGAAAGTGGGTCTCTTCTCTGAGACCAAAAGGCTCTCAAGTAAAACTGAATGTCCCTCATCTGAAATCTTGCTCCTTGCACTACAGCTGTGGACGCAGCCATGTGCTCCAGGAGCTGCAAAAAGTGTCTTGCTGGTCGAGAGACCTGCAGAGTGAAGGAGGAGGCCAGAGCCACCAAGTTCCTTACCCTCTCTAAGGGTAGGAAGGCTCTGGTCTGCTTTGTGTCCAATTCTGCACCTATGAAGGTGAGCACCTGAAATGGTTCCAGAACTGACTTTGGAAGATTGAGCAAGAAGCCCAGGGAGGTGAGCAGCTGCTGGGTAACTTGCAGGTGAGATTTTACCTGTTCTGGGGTCTGGCCTACAATGAGCCAGTCGTCCAGATAGGGAAAGACAGCAATCCTTTGCCTTCTTAAATGAGCAACTGCTACAGTCAGACATTTTGTGAATACCTTTGGGGCAGAGGTAAGGCCGAAGGGCATTGCTCTGAACTGGTAGTGACCTGAGGGCAGTTCGAATCTGAGGTACTTTCGGTGGGAGCTTCTGATTAGGACGTGAAAATAGGCATCCTTGAGGTCCAGGAGGCTAGCCAGTCCCTGGCCTTAGAGAGGGTAAAATCATTGCCAGAGTTACCATTCTGAACTTTGGTTTCAAAAGGTGTTTGTTCAGATATCTCAGGTCTAAAATGTACGCCATTCTCCTGTCTTTTGGGTAGAAATATCTGGAGACAGACCCTTGCCTGGTGTGGGGAGAAACCCTTTCTACAGCTCTGAGAGCCAGGAGGGTTGAGACTTCTGTTTCTAAAGTAAAGGTCTCTAAAGAGTTTGCAGGTGGGAAAGATCTGATTCTCATCTTTGGGAACTTTTTGAAGCTGAGAACCAGACCCTGGCTTACTACTTCCAGGACCCACTTGTCTGAAGTTAGAGACACCCAGTTCTGAACGAAGTAAGCCAACCTGCCCCCTACAGGTAAAGGAGAATTGGCCCAGGGCACCCCATCAGGGTGTCTGTTTGGCAGGTGCTTTAGGCTGAAGGGTGGGAGCAGGCCTGCCCACACCCCGTCTGCCTCTCCCTCTGAAGAACCCCCTCTGAACATAAGCAGAGGAGGCCTGGGTTTGGTAAAAAGGCCTGTGAAAAGGCCTACCTCTACCCCTGGAGGCCTGCCTCTGAGGAGTGACTTGCCACTCCTTAGCCTGAGCACTCTTATAGGTAGTCCTATATTCATCCATTTTTCATATAATTCTCTGTCTGCTCCCAAACAGAGAATTTCCAACCCTAGGAAAATCCATAGCCTTAGTCTGGGTATGCTGTGACAAGCTAGTACACCTGAGCCAGGCCAACCTACAAGCTACAGATGTAGCCATGACTCTAGAGGATACATCATTAAAATCCACAGCAGCATGAAACTGCACCTAGATGCCTCAATGCCATCAGCAGCCACCTGTTCCAGCTCATTAGCAAGCTGGTCAGAGGCCTGTTTGGCCAAAAGCCATGACAGTGTCCCATCTAGATTTTTGATACCTTGCTACATAAGCCATGTAATTTGCTTGCCTGAGTCCCAAGGACGCTGCCATGTATTGTTTTGGCCATGGCATCAATCTTCTTGGAATCCTTGTCAGGAGGATGTAAGCCAAGGAATATTAGCTTTATCACAGGCTGCAGCCTGAACCACACCAACGTGACTGCATTGCTGTGAAAGGAATTCTGTATCAGGACCTGATAGAGTGTACCTCCTGTCCATCTTTTTGTCCACAGGAGGCACAGAATTAGGAGTTTTAAAATTTTATTGTTTGTTTCCTAAATGATTTATGCAAGGGAATAGACAATCTCCTAGACTCTGGAATATCCATCATTTCTACAAAATCAGGTTCCTCTTGCTCATCCACAGCTTCCTCCAATGGGAGCTGGAGGTTTCAGCAACTTTTTGTAAAACATAAAGTGAGAGGGGACTCAGAAAGTGAAGGGAATTCAAAGGTCTGTCTGGGGAGATGTCAGTTCAATGGGCACACCCAGACCCTCCAAGTCACATTCATACTGTTCATAATCATCCTCCCCCTCCTCTCGTTCATAAAACTCTTCAACATCATATTCCTGAACCGGTGGAACTGACCGAACTGACCATTTACCAGACAGTGGCGGTTCAGACGGAACCGGAGAAAATGACTGGACAATCTGAATAGCTCTTGCTATCTCTGCAGCAGTTGGAGAAGGAATTTTGGGCTCCAAACCTGCTGATTTTCTTGTTTTCTTTACTGGAACTGGCCCCTCCGAGCCAGCTTTACGTTTGCCCGAGGAAGTCTCGCCCTGGTCAGAGGGCACTCCCTCCGGTTCGGTTGGCACCGAACCGGGCTGGCCATCCGGGTCAGCGGACTTTTTGGCCTCTCGTTCCCTGAGCCTGCCAACTCTCTTATCCAGGGTGGCTGCAGGGAAAATTTTACAAATCTGGCAGTCTGAATTGAGGTGGTCAAACCCCAGACAATATACACATGTGGTGTGTGGGTCAGCCTTGGCAAAGACTTCCCCGCAGACATCACAGTGTTGAAACCCAGTGGGCCCGGTTTTTCTTTTGGGTTTCTCAGACATAATGCCAGCCTAACCAAAAACTTGCCCTTTTAAACGGCAGTGCTAGGCAAGACACCCTTATCGGTTCCTAACCGTGTCACAGGTCTTGGAAAAAACCGTAATGAAATCCGTTTTTTTAGAA
Source organism: Neoceratodus forsteri (assembly GCA_016271365.2). Taxonomy (NCBI): domain Eukaryota; kingdom Metazoa; phylum Chordata; order Ceratodontiformes; family Ceratodontidae; genus Neoceratodus; species Neoceratodus forsteri. The sequence continues at coordinate 886,473,982 of CM028135.1, read as the reverse complement.
CCGATAAGAACCGGGAACCGCACTCTAAAACCTTAAATTTCAAGTTTTAAAACAAGCTGATCGGTTCAAAACCGAACTGATAACATTTACAAGTTCCACACAGAAAATAAACTGTAATTACTTACGATACCACAGACAGAGCTTGAACCAATCAGTTTTGCGGTTAAAATAATAATATTCTCGGTTGATTTGAACCAAGAAAACACTGTTTAAACCGAAAAATGAACCGAGCAGTAGGAGAAATCTCCGGAGCGACTGTTTAGTGAGGCGGAGTAAAGAATCTGACAGTTTGGGTTTGAAATAACCCAGACAGAGCTTCTCTAACTGAGCTCGTGCTCCAAGTTCCATTCTTAGAATGGGAGTTAACTCTTTCACCTCCGGAGCAGTTCTAATGGTGGGACAAACTGCAATTGTCATAATATAGCAAGACTTCATGTTGTTTGAAGAACCGAGAACCGCACTTCTAATGAAGTTTGAAGTAATTTTTCAACAACCTGATCGGTTCAAAACTGAACCGATAATATCGTTTACAAGTTCCACACAGAATAAATGTAAAACTTTAATTTACTTACGATACCACAGACAGAGCTTGAACCGACCGGTTGCGGTTTGATTTTTAAAACAAATGCGGTTTAAAAACCGAGAAAAAACACTTTAAAACCAACAAAATGAACCGAGCAGTAGGAGAAATCTCCGGAGTGACTGTTCAGTGAGGCGGAGTAAAGAATCTGACAGTTAAGGTTTGAAGCACAACAGAGAGTGCACAACCGAGCTCATGCTCAAGATTCCATGCACTTAACTCTTTCACCTCCGGAGCAGTTCTAACCTGGGGTTATACTGCATATGTCATAATATAGCAAGACTTCATGTTGTTTGAACAGCATTTTTTTTGTATAACACTGTGCTAGTGGACTAATATATATTGGGTGGGATATTCAGACTGCACCAGGCTGTGGCGCAAGCCTAGGCACAGCACAACTGGGATGTGCCAGGGCGCTGACAGGGTGATATTCAACGGTGCTGCCCCATGGCTCCGCACCATTGAATATCGCTCTGTGGCCACCCACACTGTGCATGGCGCAGTGGCACTGCACCAGCGCAAGTGGCCAGAGAGGGGCAGGGGGATGTGCCAGTGCAAGTGCTGTTGCGCTAGGCGCATCAACCGCGATATTCAAAGGTGCACATGCAAATGGGGACATAATGCATGCAAGGCGCAAATGGGGCCATATGCATCTCATTATGGCCCCATTTGCATGCAGGTGCACCCATCCCTGGCAACTTGTGCCTGGCGCCCTGCCAGGCTGCAGCCGTCGGGGTCCGACGCCCCCTGCACAGGTGGCAAAGTGCCCCACAGCCTGATCGCGGGCATATATACAGAATTTAAAATGTCCTATATTTCTGGTGGTCCAGTGAACCACTGGCAGCCCAATCATGGGCATATGTATCATAATTAAATCATCCTATATCCCTGGTGGTCCAGTGGACTTCTCGCAGCCTGATCACGGGCATATGTATCAAAATTAAGTCGTCATATATCCCTGGTGGTCCAGTGGACTGCTCGCAGCCCGATCACGAACAGAAGTCTAAAGGAAGAATAAATCCATCCCTGGTGGTCCAGCGGTGCCCCCCTCCCCACCCTCCTGGGCCCATGCCTCCCTCCCAGTCAGTGGCAGGCAGCAGCTCCCCACCCTCAAAGCCGCCTACTGACTGACTGCGCCGACAGGTACAGCTGCGGCCCACTGGTCCTGGCGTGGAGCCAGTAGGCATGCAGACCGTACTGAGGGCGGTATGGTCTGCATGCCCATTGGCCCGCCGTGAGACCAATGGCATACAGCTGTACTGTGGACATTCAGTCGGCAGGCAGCCTTGCGGGTGGGGAGCTGCCGCCCGCCGCTGACCAGAGGAGTGAGTCCGGGACCCAGTGGGAGAGGTGAGGAGGTACCGCTGGACCACCAGGGATGGGATTTATTCTTCCTTTAGACTTCTGCCCATGATCTGGCTGCGAGCAGTCCACTGGACCACCAGGTATATAGGATTATTTAATTATGATACATACGCCCATAAGTGGGCTGCCAGTGGTCCACTGGACCACCAGGGATATAGAACGATTTAATTATGATACAATGCCTGCTATCGGGCTGTCAGCGGTCCACTGGACCACCAGGGATATAGGACATTTTAATTATAATACATATGCCCACGATCAGGCACGGGGGGGCGCTACCCGATGGAGGGTGCCACCGCAGCTTGGGTGGCCACCCACAGCTGGCAGCTGCCATGTTGCACCCTGCAATACGGCAGCTCACTTGTGGGTGGCCAGCAGTTGCTCCTTTATTTTTTGGAACAGTATGTGGCCTATGTAGGGGTTGCACCTGCATGGGCTCCGCACAACCCGGGCTGAATATCGGGATGTGCAGGGGTATGCATGGGCACACCCCCCCCCCCCACTTGTGCCACAGACATTACTGATGCACCCCGGCGCATCGGGATTTGTGCCACGTACTTTCCCCTTTTGAATATCGTGCCGGGGTGCATCAGTGGGTTGCATATGGTGCAACTGTGTTGCGCCATGTGCAACCCTTCTGAATATCCCACCCATAGTGTACATATAGTTCTCTACTGGACAGCAAGTTTTCCCCCAATTCCATCCTTTCCTTACGCGATTACACCAGCACTTGTTTTTTACAGTCCCAATCACAGGTCAAATAAGGTTCCCAATTTTGCTTTCTTGCGGGCTGAAAAACCTAAACCTCCCTCATTTCTTACACGATTGCACCAGCATTTGCTTGCATTTTTTCAGTCCCAAGTGCAGTGGTAATTGAACTGTAGATGGAATAGGACGTGCTGCCTTTGAGGAGGGAGCACCGTAAATTAAACAACTTAAAACAACTTAAAAAAATTCAGTAAAAATACCACCAACAGCTTAATCTGGTTCAAGGTCAGTTGGCATTCATCTGTATCCCCCTCCCCCGGGTCGTGCCTGAAAATAGGCAGGATTTGTCTAGTGCACTTACCCGGTCAACAAAAGCTAAATAAATAGATAAAATATAGCAAAGTTGTTTTTTTTTTTTTTGAAGTGCAGTCACTGTACCTGCAATGGCTTGGAATGTGTCAGACAGTCAGCCCCAACCTCAGTCTCCACACTGCGACAGACTACACTGTAGCAGGTTGTAGCATTTCCTTTTTCTGGTCCCAATCACAGGTCAAATAAGGTTCCCAATCGCTTTCTGACTGGCTGAAAAACCTAACCTCTCTCATTAGGTCATAGCATTCCATACCTTTTCTAGTTTGGGCAGATTAGCTGCTAATTAGTGTTAGTTCACACTTTGGCAAGCTCTGCAAACTGCATGCCGAAGTGTGAACAGACACTAATTAGCAGCCAATCTGCCGGAAATAGAAGGAGGGCATGAAATGCTATAACCATCATTTTTAAGATCAGTGCCTAGGCAATTAACAAATGGCAAATGAAATCTGCCTGTAAAAACTCACTGCCTGTTAAAACCATGGGTGCTATAAGTGGCGGGGACTGTATTAAAGATTTAATAACAGTATATTATTTTATCTAAATATGGTGAAAAAATAGTCCCCAGACTTGGGTAGAGGAATGATAAAATTGATTGAACAGCAACTCACTGAAAAATGCTAAACCAGTGAGATGGAGGGACAGCAATTTGAGCAGTTTGGGTCTGCCTCTGTAACTGTGTTTTCTCACCTTTTCTCTTTGTTTATAAAGTATTACTGTATTACCTACTTTCTTCATCCTGGTTTTTTTCTGTTTTTTCCCCTCATTCAAGACATAGAATGTTTATCATGGAATATTTACCATGGAATACAGGGATTCAAAATTCTGCTCAGTTCTGCTGGTAGAATGTTACTCTCCCAACATACTGTACACACAGAAAACAAAGACCTGTTTTAGAGCCAGTGACCCAATCATCTCACATCAGGGCAAGCAGAAGAGATTTCCCTGATGAGCAGGTAAAGACAGAAGGGGGATTTTTCACTGTTAGTAAAGAAACAGTTGTAATGAAAACTATAGACAATACTTAATGTTTCTCATTTGTTTATGTGAGTAAGGAGAGTGTGATGATCAGGGAAACAATGTTTAATTAATTTGTTTTATTTTTTATTTAAGGTAGTTTTATTTTTAGGGTCCAGTTGAAGGTTTTTACAGTGTAAAGGTAGCAGCCGTGTTTGTGATGGAATATCAGTTCTGGTTGCAGAGGGACTAATGGAAGATAGTCCTGGTTGTAGGAGGACTAATTTGCTCATTGTCTGATGTGGTTTAAGACCAGGATGACTGTGTGTATACATATATTTAATGTACAGTCAGCTGATGTCTCTTAGCCAATGAGACTTCTAGATTTTTTCTTGCTATTTTATAAGGGAAAATAACAGGCTTACTACTTGTGTGCAATTCACAGATAGCAATGGTTGTACTCCTTTTGCTTGGCTTGTGAGTTCCTACTCCTTTCAAAAAGAAGACAATTTCCATTATTTACAGCCAAGACATTTTCTAATGTCCCCTGAGGTATTACCTAAGCTGCGTAGAGACTGCACAAAATGTGAATCTTTTTTTTATGATGCTGTTACCCACAAAGAGAAGTTTCGGTACATGTCAGAACTCAATAAACTCTTATCTTATTCAGATGCTCCTCCTTTAGATAGTATAAGGTATACTTGGGAACAGGGAACTGGAACCCTGATAAATCTGGCCCAGTGGACTCAGCACATTCAAAGAGGGTGCAAGGTCACAGCTGCACCTTCCTTGAGACAGTTTAACTGGAAAATATTAGATTTTTCAGAATACCTAAAATTACCAAACACTTTAATTCAAGTTAAACTGATCTATGCTGGTGACAATGTGGGGGAGCTAGGGGAACACATTACCATATTTTTGGGGTTTGTCCCAAGCTAACCACTTTTTGGATGGCAATACATCACAAAATACAAAGAATTAATGGAAAAAAATTCCCTTTCTCCTTTAATGGGCTGGTATTGGGATTCCCAGTTTGGTTATCTTGGAACAGATCTATTAGGAAATTAGGGCAAATTTTACAGGTGACGGCAGTAAAATGTATTACTTTTAATTTGTTATCCCCCAACCTCCCTCATTAGAACAATGGCACACTAGAATGGCTGAAATAGAAAGGATGCAATGGATCACCAGCATGCTCAGGCTGGAAACAGACAAATTTGTGGAGTTGTGGCACCCTGGGCATCAATCGGAAGTAGCAGGACAGGAATTACCTGATGACAGTGGAGGTCATGAGGAGGGACAGAGGCTGGGGTATTGCTCCAGGATTGGTACATAGCAGAGATGTGATCCACAGACCTTACTCCCCTTATAATGTGAGGTCATCGAAAAAGGGGATCAATATTCATGTGGTCAGGAAGATGCAGTATAGTGGGGTGGGGGGGGCATGCCAGAGATGAAATTCTATGTTTCTCATTTGTTTTTTATGTTTTGTTTTCTCTATTCTTTTCAGTAAGCTATGTATAAATATTTGGAAAAGTTCTTATTTATTGCAGCTTTGGACCTCAGGGGCCCGATTCCAAGTTGCGATACGCCTGGCTCAAGGCAATTTATGCCAAACCCTATGGCACAAATCACAGCTTGTGCCATGTGATACACAAGTTAGTATTCCAAGATGCGGCTTGCACCATGATGCATGCAGGTTGCACCAAAGATGGGCTACACCACCCACTACACCCGCAACCCACTGCAGCATGGCGTAAGTGTGGGTTACAGCAGCACCTGTGCCCTATTCTGAAAGGGCAGCTGCTGTAACCCACCTATGCAATTCCAAGACTGCATATGGTGCAGTGGAGTTAGACCAGCACTTAGCTGGTCTAAGGGGCATCTGTCTTGGCACAGTGACGGATGACCCCCCCACAGCACCGTGGACAGCACACTGACTTGCCCATGTACACCCCCCAGCACAGTCATGCCCCCACCCCCTGAATTTTGGGGACATCCTGGGTCCATTATTTGCCTTGCCCCCCCATGCACCTGTGCCACCCGGCCAGCCCAACTCCAAGGCCCCCAGGTGATTGCGGCAGTGTTACAGGGCAGGGGGCTCCGGGGAGAAGTTAAATGTGGGCCATGACTTGTGGCACCCAGGTACGTTGTGCCATTCCTGTGGTGCATGCCTGTGGCTGCTGCAAGTCACTGGTCATAGGTGCTGGGGACACTGCCTGTCCTGGAATAGGAAGCAGGGTCCCTGGTGTAGCGCCGCATGGCGCAACTTGCATACGCCCGCGAGTTGCACCATGCGACTTGGAATCGGGCACTAGGAGTACCAATCTCGAAGGATATATGATATGGAGCTTATTATGGTCAGTTGGTGCACAAATATTGCACTTGATAGTTTATAGATTCCCTATTACTGGTAGTTTGTTTTTTTGACTCTTCTACCATGTACAAAATACATGATGGATGTTCACGAGAACACTTGTGAAGCACTAACAATGTGCAGAACTAGATTTCAGAACCAGCCATCTGATCGAGGTTAAAGACATTAACAGGGTATTATATATTTGTAACATTTATGCTTACGCCCATCCTGATGCCTATTATTTTGTAGACAGATGTATGTAACGTGTCACTTAATGCTGTCAATAAACTTTATAAGAGTTAAAAAAATTCCTATTGAATGCTTTTTCGACATCCATGGAGAGCACAAGAGTCCCATCTAAGAGGCCAATGGCCCCAATGCACTGCATTTAACAATCTGCACATGTGATGGGGGAGTTGTCTTTTCATGAAACCCGTTTGGTTGGTGTGTATTACATTTGGATATACACCTTCCAATCTTGTCGCCAACATTTTTGCGAGAATTTTGTTATCGTAATTCAGCAATGAAATAGTGTGGACATGAACTGCAATCCACTGAGTCCTTTCTTGGTTTGGGGAGGACACATATCTAGCCCATGTAACACATAGGAGGCAGTGCCCCCTTCTTCCTGGCTTCATTATAAACCAGTACTAAATGCTCACTCAGAGGGTTTACTAATTCCTTAAAACATTTGACTTTACAGCCATCAGGCCCTCTAGCCTTTCCTCATTTCTGCTTCCTGATGGCCATATCTTCCTCCTCCTCCTTCTGTTGTATAATCAATCAATCAGTACTAACATACTAAAATGCCAGCAGAATAGGCCTAATGGTCTTTTGTGTCTGCTCGTTTGGCAGCCCCCAACCTGGGAGCTGACCTTGCTGCCCCCCTTGCCTTCTCTGGCTTCTCCCTTCCCAGTTCCGGATATTCTCGCCGCATTGGATTTTGTTTCCAGAACCCTTCCCCTGTACCTGTCCCACCCCCTCTTGAACCCCTCCACCGTCTCTGCCTCCACCAGCCCCCTAGGCAGCACATTCCATGGCTCCACCACCCTCTCAGAGAAGTAGCACCTCCTCCTTTCTCCACTGAATCTTCCCCCCTCCAGCTTCCACTCATGCCCTCTAGTGACCCCCTCCTCCTTCCTTTGAAGCACCCTGACTGTTCCTCCCCTATTTACCCCCTTCATGTACCTGAAGACCTCTATCATGTCCCCCCGGTCCCTTCTCTCTTCCAATGTGTACATATTTAGCTCTTTGAGCCTCTCCTCATAGGTCCTGTTCCCCAAGCCCAAAATCATTTTGGTTGCCCTCCTCTGGACCCTCTCTAGGAGTTTAAAGTCCCTCTTTAAGTGTGGCCTCCAAAACTGAACGCAGTACTCGAGGTGCTGCCTCACCAAGCAGTTATACAGAGGGAGTATCACTTCCCTCCTTCTGGAGGTGATCTCCCTAGCGATGCATCCCAGCATCCTGTTGGCCTTGGCTGCCGCCCTCCTACAAGTCTCTGAGTTGTTCATCTTGACATCCACCACCACCCCCAGGTCCCTCTCAGCCATCGAGACTTGTAGCATTTCCATAGAAACATACAGAAACATAGAATTTGACGGCAGATAAGGACCGTCTGGCCCACCCAGTCTGCCCATTTTCCTACCTACTGGATAAGCTGCAGATCCTAGTTAACCAGCAGCCTACTTCTTCCTACCCCCACCCCCTAGGGTGTACACTTGGCCCAGGTTTCTGGCCCCCAGATGCATTTCCCTGCATTGAACCTCAGCTCCCACTTTCTAGACCATCTTTCCAGAGCCTCCAGGTCCCCCTGTAGGGGGACTTTATTTAACCAGGCATAAACACCAATGAGCAAGCTCATTTTCAAGGTGGTCCTGGGCATATATAACTGCCCCCAACACATCTGCCCACTCCTGTGTTAGCTGTGGGATAGAGAGATCCTCAAGAAAGCTATCTGGCTCTGTTTGTGTGCCCACACATTCTGTGGTATAAATCTTTCGATGAAAGGCTGCAAATGCTTTTCCAACATTATTCCCTCCCTTAACCAACTCCCACTTGCCACTCCTAACAGATGAAGTAATGCTGCAGCTCCTTCTCCCTTTAACCAGATGAGTTAAAGGTGTGCTAGGCTCCCCCCAATAAAAGCAGTGCTGGTTAAAGAACATTGATCCTGTATGCCCTCTGTTAACACTGCACTGAGGGCTTCTCTCACCACCAACAGTTGCTTCAAGCAGCCTGAAGACTTGTTGGTGTATGATGGTACCATCTGACCCACTTACAGCAGACATCAGTTTATAACAGATGGATCTGCCTTGCCATAAGTTATGTCTGTGACCCCTGTTTAGTGGACACTAGTGAGATCAAAGCTAAGGTAGGGATTTTATGAAGCACTAATAGACCACCTTACTAGGGTGAGTATTTATTTTCTTCTAACAACAGGAGTCTAATAGTGATGTCATATAAGTCTGCAGACTTCTAACAGTACCTAGGGAGGCAGGGTCTAGAACCTATTTAGGAAAAAAAACGATCTGTAGAACCACAGCCTCAAATCTGACACACCTTCTGGATTAGATGCCCAGAAAAAAAAGTGCCTTGTAAAGTTGTGTACTGTAGGTAGCTGCATTATCAATCACTTGTAGGGGAGTACCACTTGTAGATGCCACAGAGACGAAAGTAGCCCATGTAGAGTGTACCCATAGGCCTTTAGGTGACTGCTTGCCAGCCTTTTCATAATAGGACTGGATGAGAAAAACTATCCATAGAGAGACTGTCTTCTTAGCTGTTGGATTACCTTTGCCTGCTTCACCATAAGTGACAAATAACTGTGTGCTGTCAGTTCTGGTTCATTTTGTTCTATCCAGGAAATAGCTCAGAGTACTGTTCACATCAAGGCTATGGAGCTTCTCCTCGTCTGTGTTTGTATATTTTGAAATGAGCACAGGCAATGAAACTGACAGGTTCTGGTCTTGAACCTCAAAAAAATGAAAACTATGCTCTTTTCCCACCGCCAAAACAAAGCCAAAAACGCACCCCTCCTCATCCTCCCCAGCACCCTACACTCCCTTGAACAGGTATCAACTTACAAATACCTGGGCATCACTTTCGACTCGGCTCTCACCTTCCACACACACCTCAATGCCCTGTCCTCCACCTTAAACTCTCGCTTGGACTCCTTTTTCACCACAGAGACTGCCTTCCCCAAAAAGCCCTCAGGCTGGCTATCACCTCCTCCATCCTATCTCTTGTTCACTACGGTCTTCCCATCTATGCCGCAGCTGACAACACTGCCCTCACCAAAGTCCACACCTCAATCAATGAGGCTTGCAGACTCCTGGCCAATGCCCTTAGCTGAAATCACACCTGCCAGCTCTATGCCTTCTCTAACCAACTTACGCTTGATGAGCACCTCCGCTACCAACCCTGTTTACTGGCCAAAAAATTCCTTCTAGGGCTCTCCCCCAGGGGTTACTGCTCTCATGCAATCAGCTTCCCATTTGGCCTCTACACGAAACTCGGCCAAGGCCACTTTCCAGGTGCCCAGAACCAGGACCTCTCTTGCACAAAGGTCCTACCACTACAGAGCCCCCTCTTGGTTCAACTCCATTCCGGCCCATATCTCTAGCATCTCCAAAATTGGTCAGTTCAAAGTTGCCCGCCATAACCATCTCTTTGACTCCTGCATCTGTAATTGCCCCTGACTTCCCTGTAAAAAGGCTCCTGTCCATATCTGACAATGTCCTCTGACTGCCCCCAACCCCCCACTATCTCTCCCCCTCCCCACCCTCACTCCTAGGTATCCCTCCCAGGAATTTCCAATCCTGCATCTTATTATTGTGTAAATCTTACTCCAATGCCTGTATTTCTTGTTCTGCACCTGTATTGTCTCCACTGTTGTACTTCACTGTCAATTGTTGTCCACCCACCCCTGCGACGAGGTGCCTTTGTAAATGAGTCTTTGACTCAAAGGTTGTAAATCTGAATTTATTTATTTATTTTTTTGCATTATTTGTTTTTCCCCCCATCTTGCTCAGATGCTGCCACTCCTTTGGGTGTTCCTAGGACCCCTCCTGCCCTCTGCACTCCCCTCTCGCGTCCTGACCCCCTCCGCAGGTCCCACGTATCAGCCTACCTCATGGTATCCCAGCATTTCCCTTCACCAGACAGGTCCCTCTCATCTGAGGAGGAATGCACCAGTAGAGGGGTGACACCAGCACTTCTTTTCCTAGGCCACGGGGTGCTGCTGAGGCCTGCGGGGAGCAGCTCCCTGGAGGAGGCAGATGGGCAGAGGATCCGGAGGCCATCATTCGGGGAGCATCCAGCCATTTTTCTCCTTATGTTGTGGAGGGCAGCATGGTGACAGCACGGTGTATGCCAGCATCCACTCCTACCTCCTGTTGCGAGTTGCTTCATGTGTCCTCCATTGCTCCCAGCCTCTGCTAGGAGCCACCAGGCGCCGTAGCTATCCCCCACCCTCCCCCCAGAGAAGGACAGCTGTCCATAGGACTCTCTATCCTCCTCCCCCCTGGCCAGCACTCCAGTGTCCCGGGCTCGTTCCTGAACCCGGGTCACTGGCGTCGCAAGCGGAAATCCAACCGCTGCACCGACAGGCCGGCACGTAACTCCAAATTTCTAAATAAATAAGTAAAATAAATAAAATTAATTCTGACATCACTTTACTGAGGAATTTCCTATGTGTCCTTAACACTACTTTATCTCTAAGTGAGTTAATGAAATTCAGTTGTGTACAGAGGGCTTGCAGTTCATTGACCTTCTGGCAGAAATCATTGCTATTTGGAAAAACAGTTTTCTATGTTACATACTTGAGATCTGCTGATGCTGTTAGTTCAAAAGGAGGCTCCATTAGTTGTACAAGGTATAGGTTTAAGTCCCATGATGGGACTGGGTCCCTCACTGGGGCACAAGAATGATTCAAGGGTTTGAAAAATCTTTTGAGCACTGCTATGCAAGTGATTCTTCTTTGCCTTTTGACGTATAAGCTGAGCAGCTGTCAAGTGTGGTTTCAGAGAAGAGGATCTGAGTCCAGTTGACTGCAAGTGCACCAGACAACACAGAACCACAAACAAGTCCACTTCTAATGAAGAGACTTTATGCGAAGCCAACCAGTGTGAACATTCTTTCTACTCTGAGGGATATGATTTCCTCATAGCTGGTTTTCTGGACACCTTTAAAACCTTCAAAACCCAGGTGGGGGAGATTTAGACCAGACTACTCTAGCTCTTTAGGACCCAAGCTTTTAGCTGAAGTATTCTGAGATCTGGATGAATCACTCTGCCCTGTGACTGTCTCAGCAGGTTGTGTCTCAGAGGCTGTAACAATGGGTTTTGGTGTGACAGGGATAGCAGGAGTAAGTACAAGGTGTGTCTGGCTAAGTCTGGTACTAGTAAGAATTAATGTTGCTGAATCCTTTTTCAGTTTCATTAACACCCCCTGCATTAGTGGACATGGAGGGAATGCATAAAGGAACTTTGCCTTCCAGGGCAGTGACAGTGCATCCTCTGGTATTGTCCCTCTGAAGAGTGGTCTGTAACAAAACGTGAGTAACTTTCTGTTCACCCACAAGGCAAACAGATCCATTTCTGTAACACTCCATCTTTTGAACACTGTGTTCAGCATTTGCTAATCTAGTGGCCATTCACTCATCCTGTTTAAAAAGTCTGCCAGCACATGTCTTTACCTGGCAGATGAACTGCAGTTATTTTAGCATGAGACATGCAAGGTTACATATCCTTACTATCTCTGTGCAGAACTTTGTGGATCCAGTACTTCCCTGATTGTTTAAATAATACATGATTGCTATACTGTGTCTTGATTTGGACTGTTTTGTCCTTGTAACAGGAAGGAGAAAGACTGCATTGCCAGGAGAACTGCTGGGATCTTTGACAAATGTATGTACTCTGTGCACTCATATGGGTTCCAGACATCATTCACTGTACTGTCCCCTAGATGTACTCCCCCCTACCCCCCCCCATAGTGGGGCATCATCTGTGAGGATCTCTGTGGGAGACTCATACAGGAAATTGAAACTATCTCTGATATTGTCTACATCTTTCCACCATGCCAGAACACAAATCAGCTTTTGAGTGACTGGAAATGGCTGGTTCAATGAGGAAGCTCCCTGGTTCAGCCCCTTCTTAGATGATACTGGACATCCTTCATTTTAGCTGAGGCCATGGCCCAAGAGCTGTTGCTAATGCCATGTGGCCTAAAAGCTGCAAAAATTACTATGCTGTTTTTTTATGGCCTGTGTGGAATGCTCCAGTGAATTCCCTCACTTTGCTGTGTTCTAGGAGTGATCTTTGCAAATTTAGAAGGAATATCAGTTTTTCTGGAGAACTCCTTACTGTGGTTATGAGTGAACTTTTCCTCCTTTGTTTTCTCAATTATGATCCAGCCATCCAAGTAGAAAAAAACACTATACTGTCCCTTTACCTCATAGATGTGCTGCCACTATGGCCAGACACTTTGTAAATGCTCTCGGTGCTGAGCTTAGGTCAAATAGCAATGTGAGAATTGATATAGTCCATTGACTAGCCTGAACCTGAGATATTTTCTGTGACTAGGTCTTACTGGAATATGAAAGTAGACATCTTTCAGATCCAGGGACCCCAGTCACTCTCCCTTTTGCAGAGATGGGATCACTGTTCCCAATGCCACCATCCTGAATTTTTCCTTATTCGGGTACAGTACCTGTTCAAGAACCATAAGTCCAGAATGGGTGGCGGCTTCCAATTTTTAATTTAGATAAGTAAGTGTCCGGAAAATAGGGCCTTCTTTATTTGTAGTGCAGGGAATTCTTCCACTATTTTCAGCTGAATTAATTTTCCCACTTCCAGCTCCAGGAGAACTTTCTGTTAATGATTGTGCTGGAAGACTCGTGGCCTGTTCAGTCTTGGAAAATTTAAGAACTGAATGGATAAACCTGAGACCAGTACCTCCAGGACCCAATTGTCTGTTGTAATTTCTGACCACTCCTTGGAATAATGGACCAGGCACCCTCCAACTGGTAATAAGTGTAAGGCAACCTGGAAGAAACTGTCATGGATTTGTTCTTTCTAATGGCTAAGGAGCTGGCACAGGCTTCTGCCTTGATCCTCACCTGCCTCTGCCTCTCCCAGCACCTCTTTGTACTGGATATTTGTAGTGGTTGTAGGGTCTGCAAAAGTAAACCTTACCCCCTATCTTCTTTGTTTTGTTACCAAGTGAGTATGATCCCTTGAAGGGAAACATGCACATCTGTACCTTGTATGTACTGTGTCAAGGTAGTCACCCTTAGCCAGACAAACATTCTCAAAACACTGAGTGTGCCAGAACTCTAGATGCTGTGTCAGTAGCATCTGTGGCCTTATGAAAATTGGTATTTGGTAGCCTCCAACCTGATTCCAACTGTAATGACCAGACTGGCATGCTGTTCTGTGGGGGAAGAGGCTCACATAATTATAGGGCTATATGCCATAGTGTATGCTGGTACTAAGCTGTACATGCCACATAAGCCACCTGCCTAAGCTGCAAGGTAACTGCCATATAAGCTTTCCTTGCCATATGGCCTGGTTCTCTGATGTCTTTCTTTGGGGAAGGATTGACAGAGAGACCTTAGTCTTTACACATACAGCTGCTTAGAGTACATCTTTATGGTCAGATTGGGCATACAGATACTCTGTCCCCAACCTGGTACCATTTCTACACCTTTTTATGGCTGCACTGCGTTATGACGCTATGCTGACATATTGCTATCAGAAGAAAGAGTCTGACCAGAATTTCTAATGCAACACAGCTGTGTTATGAAGGTGTGGAATCAAAGCACACCTTCCTGAAAATCTGTCCATGTCCTCCCATTCCCTACAATGTGTTTCTTTCTTCGCCCCCTCCCCCCGGTGCACTGTTTTCTCTGAAGGGATTTATCAGCTCATTCACTGCCCAGCACCACAATGTTAAAATCATTCATTTCCCCCTTGGTTTGTTTACCTATCTTCTTAGTCTTATTTGTTTTGTTTTTTTATTCCTCTTCAAGCTAGTTGCCCTCTACTTTGTGAGTGGGCCGGATGGTGCCGGCTGTCCAGAAATGTCGGAGCTGAAGGAGTGCTGGTGTACACCAGTGAGGAGTAGGACAGTTCTGCAAACAAGTCCCATGGTGCTGCAGCTGCTCAGATCGCTAGAGACAGTCTTCCATGTTTATCAATTTCAAGGGAAGTTGGTAGTGCTGATTGCTGTTCCATTTGTGTCTCAGTCTGCTGCCAGCTGCAGTTCTCGTCTCTCTAGTCTTTCATGTTCATTGATTTCAAAGGAAGGTGGTAGCTCTGATCACTGTTGCATTCCTGTCTCAGTTTGCCACCAGCTGTAGTTCTCATCTCTCTCCCCTCTCACTTGCACTTCCTGCCCAGCACCAAAAAGGAAAAATTACTCACCTCAGTAATCCTGTTTCTTCCCAGTGATACTCAGGTATTCATAACTTTCTGCAGTAAGCCCTCTAGGTAGAACTGCCCAGAGAGAATAGAACATATGCAAATGATGGAATTATTTGCACAAGACAACTTTTCAAATGCTGCCCTATACTAACTGCCAGTCTTCTAAACTTCCTCAGATTTCCTAGGAGCCTGAATAGGCAGACCCATGTAAGCAGAATACTGCAAGTAATTATGATTAAAAGAATAAAGAATTAAAAAAAAATTCTTAATAAAGAAAGAAACCTCCAACTGGAGAAAAAACACATTAAAGCAGCACTACTACGAAAAAAAAAATTGCGCTTTTTTGACAGTTTATTCCCTGTGCCCTGCTAATCATATACCCGTACTCTTTCTACTGCATTGTATCAATGAGTAATTTGCTCAGTTATTCTCGCTTTGTTTTACATCGCCACCCAGCATGTTGCACTGAACCCCTGTGCTGCCAACTGCACATGTTTATGACTTGCAGGGACATCAGGAATGATCAGCAGAGGATCCCTCTGCTGTTGTCAAAAGATGTGATGCGACCTGTAGAAAAAGCGCAGCTGAAATTAGTCAGCCGCCATATTTGTTGTAGCGCTACAACACTTCAAATAAATTGAAAATATCTAAAAAACTAAAGACGACTGGAAAAAAACATTTACAGGTATAGAAACTGGAACTTTGGCCGCATGCTTACAGCAGAAAAACAGAATTTTGATAGGTCACTTCCTGATTTCCTAGTACTGCTGCTTTAATTAGAAAAAAAAACCAACAATGTCAGAAACACCTGAAGAGGGGTGAAGACCATAAGCCTTGTTTACCCAAATTATACCACTATGTGGCAACATATATATAGTCATAGTGATGTACCCTTTTACAGTAGCACAGCATTTTTATTTATTTTTATTTATTTATTTAAAAGTTTTACCAGGAAAGGCATACTTAGCAGACTACTGCTCGATTCCAGATGCGTCATGGGGGTTGTTGGGGATGGGATGATATATACCAGTGAAAAATACAGAGGTACAAAATACATGCAGGAGTGCAGAGGCTTAAGTTCTGGAAGGGGAGGTAGGGTGGGAAGTTATGAAAACTTGAGTATCTCTGGGAAGAAACAAGATTACTAAGGTGAGTAATTTTTTCTTCTAACCCCAGTAATACTCAGGTATTCATAACTTTCTGCAGACTACAAAGCAGTACCACTGGAGGTGGGCACAGAACATTTATTTAGGAAATAGACTTTGCAGGACTGCTGTGCCAAACCTAGCATCACTTCTAGACCGGATATCCAGATTGTAATGCTTCGTAAAGGTGTGTACTGTCTTCTAAGTAGCTGCTTTATAGATGTCAACCAGTGGAACATTTCTTGCAACTGCCAGAGTAGCAGCTGTTCCCCTGGTGGAATGCGCCCTCAACCCTGTCGGGGGCTCTCTATCAGCTTTCATATAGCAGAACTGAATACACTGGACTATCCAGAGAGAAACAGATCTCTTAGAAGATGGATTACCTTTTCCCACATCCCCATAGGTCAGAAACAACTGTTTCCTGTCCTGCATATGGTCCTTAGTGGCTGTCATGTAATAATTGAGAGCTCTCTTTACATCCAAACTATGAAGTCTTCTTTCACCAGAAGTGGAATGTTCAGTGAAAAAGACAGGTAGGGTAATGGATTGATGGTGAAAATCAGAGACTACCCTAGGTAGGAATTTTCTATTTGTTCTCAGAACTACCTTATCTCTGTGAAAAGAGATATAATCCTGCTCCACAGAGAGAGCCTGGAGCTCGCATATTCTTCTTGCAGAAGTCATTGCCACAAGGAAAACTGTTTTCCAAGTGACATATTTAAGGTGAGCTGTAGCCATATGCTCAAAGGGAGGTCTCATGAGCTTGGATATACAAACATTAAGGTCCCATGCTGGCACAGGTGCCCTGTGAGGGGGTGCAAATGGGAAAAGCCCTTAAAGAACCTCCTAAAATGGGTTCTGAAGCTAATGTTACCCTGGCATCAGCAGGAATGTAGGCAGACAATGCTGCAAGGTGGACCTTGAGTGAGCTGGGCTGCAGATCCAGACAGTGTAAATGAGAGAGGTAATCCAGTACAGCTGGGACCCCAGCCTGTAGTGGAATAAAATCTTTAGTCGAACATCAGATTAAAAACCTTTTCCATTTTCAAGGATAGGTTTTCTTAGTAGACGGTTTCCTATAGCCCCTCAGAATGTGAAGCACTGATTCAGAGAGTTGTAAATCAGCATATTCTAATTCCTCAAGAACCAAGCTTTGAGGTTGAGGGACTTGAGGTT
The DNA here is from genome assembly GCA_016271365.2 of Neoceratodus forsteri. NCBI lineage: Eukaryota > Metazoa > Chordata > Ceratodontiformes > Ceratodontidae > Neoceratodus > Neoceratodus forsteri. The sequence continues at coordinate 886,456,900 of CM028135.1, read as the reverse complement.
CGGGTATAACAGGGTCCCCTGGTTGGAGGTTGATAGGTTGTGCCTCAGAGGGAGTTATATTGGCTTGGCCACAGACATGGAGAACATTAGAGAGTACCATGGCTGTCTGGGCCAATCCGGAACGATTAAGATTAGAGATGCTGAGAGGAATCTGAGCTTGAGTAACACCCTGAAAACCAGGTGAAAGAGAGGGAAAGTGTACAGGTACCTCCCTGACCAATCTAGACTCAGGGCATCCAGGGGCAGAATACCCTGATCTGGTGGCCTGCAACAGTACTGTGGTAAGTGGTGGTTCTGGTGGGATGTGAACAAGTCTATATCTGGAGTGCCCCAACTTCTGAAAATTACTTGCACCACCTGCTTGTTCAGAGTCCATTTGTGATGGGCCTGGTTGATTTGACTTAAGGCATCTGCCAGGGTATTGTCCTTTCCTGGTAGATGGATTGCCTGCAGGGATACTCCTAAAGAGTACGCCAGAGTCCACATTTTCATGGTCTCTGTGCAAAGGGGGCCTGACCTGGTGCCTCTCTGTTTGCTGATGTAGTACATTGTGGTGGTATTGTCTGTTCTGACCTGTGCCACCTTTGACTGTGCTAGTCCTGAAAAAGTTTTCAGAGCCAGAAAAACAGCTCTGAGTTCCAACAGATTTATGTGCTGGAGGGACTCTGCAGCTGAACAGGTACCGTGGGTTGTATGGTTTCCCAAGTGGGTGCCGCAGCCCAGGAGGGATGCATCTGTTGTGAGAACAACTGAGGGAGAGTCTCTCTGAAAGGGGAACCCTTCTCTTAGATTGGGTTCTTCCTTCCACGACTGTAAAGCTTGCAGCAAGATTCTTATGATTGGAATGGGTTTTGAGAGAGAATCCTTTCTTTGACTCCAGTGAGCCCTGAGGTGGAACTGGATGTCCCTCATTTGAAACCTGGAACCCGCACTGTGCCTGTGGATGCAGCCATATGGTCCAGGAGTTGCAAGAACTGTCTTGTGGGCTTGCTTTTGTTCAAGGTGAATGAATTTGCCACTAGCTGAAGATTTCTGATCCTGTCTAGAGGGAGGTAGGCCCTGCCCTGCAGGGTGTCTATCTTTGCCCCTATGAACTGCAACTTTTGTGCAGGAATGAGGTCTGACTTTTTGTGATTGATGATGAACCCCAAGGATTCCAGCAGGCCTTGGGTGAGATTTAGATACTGAGTGACCTGCTGTGGTGACTTGCCCACCACCAGCCAATCATCCAGAAATGGAAAAACTGTCACACCCTGCCTTCGAAGGTGTGCTACCACTGGTGCTAGGCATTTTGTAAAAACCCTTGGGGCTGAAGAAAGGCCAAAAGGCAGGGTTGAAAACTGGTAATGGCCTGAACAGAGTCTGAACCTGAGATATTTTCTGAGTGACTCCCTTACAGGAATGCAGAAATAGGTGTCTTTTAAGTCCAGTGATGAAAACCAATCCCCTTTCTGGATTTTTGGCAGAATCAGTGCCAAAGTTACCATTTTGAACTTTGGCTTTTTTAGATGCCTGTTTAAAGCTCTGAGATCCAATATAGGCTGCCACTCCCCACTTTTCTTTGTGGTGAGGAAGTATCTGGAGTAAAAGCCCCTTCATCTCAGTAGGTTTGGAATAGGTTCCACTGCTTTTAACAGTAACAGTTTATAGACCTCTTTTCTGCCAGGGAAGGTGTAATGAAACCCCTGGCTGCTAGAGGCGAAAGGGATTTGAAAGCCAGAGACAGACCCTGACCCACTACCTCCAGGACCCACTTGTCTGTGGTGATGTTCAGTTAAGCCTGGAGGAAGTGGAAAAGTCTGCCTCTGACAGGGAGTGAGGAGGCGGCCTGTACTTCAGGGGGTCTGCTTGGCTTGGGGTTGAGGCTGTGCTTGTGACCCATGCCTAGAACCCCTTCAACCCCTGCCCCTAAAGTACCCCTGCTGTGGGGTACTGTTGATACTGGGGTGTGGCCACTGGCTGGAAAAAGGGCCTGGTGTGGAAGGACCTGCCCTGGCCTCCCCTTCCATAAGGCCTGGTGGATGGAGAAGCTCTCTCTTTACTAGAGTTTCTTCTGTATGTGGCCTCATTCATGTATGCCCCTGTAGATTCTCTGAAAAGAGCATTCCCCTCTCTAGAGGAAAATCCAGGGCCTTAGACTGAGTATCAGAAGTAAGATTTGTGGCTCTTAGCCAGGCAAATTTCCTTTGGGCTACTGTGTTTGCCACCCATCTGGCTGCAGTGTCATCTGTATCAGCAGCCATCTGGAATTGGTATTTAGCAGCCTCTAGCCCAAACCTAGCCATTTCAGCTAGGTCATCAGATAGGGGTGAGGGAGCTTTCTGAGACATGGCCAAAACTGACTGCCACAGGGACTTTTGATACTGGGCAGCACAGGCCTGGAAGTTAGCCTGTCGTATGGCTATAGAGACTGACAGGTACCCCTTCCTAGCCATACTATCTATTTTTCTGGAGTCCTTATCTGGTGGGTGGGATGCCAGAGGGACTCTAGCCTTGTCACAGGCTGCTTGTTGAATAACCCCTTGAAGATCTGGATGGGAAAAAAGGAACTCTTCCTCTTCCCTTTCCAACTGATATTTCTTATCCATCCTCTTATCCAGAGGGAGGATAGAGTTTGGGGTTTGCAACAACTTAAGAGCATCTTTTTTTAAAGAATTTGTTCATGGGGAGGAGGAGGGCTTTGGTGGGAGTTAAACACCTCATCTCCAGATATTCTATCTCCTCCTCATCCTCCACTTCCTCTCTTGTGGAGATGTCCAAGGCATCTGCCATTTTGCTCACAAAAGTGAAATGAGAAAAATAATCTTCAGATTCTCTAGAGGGTGAAGAAAAAATTACTCACCTTAGTAATGTTGTTTCTTCTAATGGAGTCTTGCTGTATTCTAATTGCTGTTAGCTCCAGAAGTTCATCTCAAGCTTGTTTTTTAAACCTCTGTCCCAGGTACTCTGAAGTGTAAATGTCAGATTCTTATGAGCCCTAAACTAACTGGCTAACGATCCAGAAATTGTTTTGGAATTTTTTGCCAAAAGGCCGTATAATTAAAGAATTAGGGTATGAAGACTCAAATCGAGACCCCCAAAAAGAATTCAAGTAGGTAGACAAATTACAATCAGAAAAATAACAAAGAAAAATAACCAGAGCACCCCTGGGGTGCAGCACTACACCTGCCCACCCACATCCCAAATCAACTAGGTTCCAGGAGGGGAGGCAGGGTGGGAGGGAGGTCAGAATATAGCAAGATTCCATTAGAAGAAACAACATTACTAAGGTAAGTAATTTTTTCTTCAAACAACATGAAGTCTTGCTGTATTCTGACTAATTGCAGACTACCAAGCAGTACCCCCAAGGAGGAGGGAACTACATAACCTATTGTGTGAACAGACTCTGCAGTACTGCTATGACAAACCTAGCATCACTTCTTGACTGGCTGTCAATGGAATAATGCTTGCTAAATGTGTGAACAGTTTTCCAGGTGGCTGCTTTACAGATTTCCACTAAGGGTATATCCCTAGCAGCTGCAACCCAAGCAGCTGTACCTCTGGTGGAGTGAGCTCTCAGGCCTGATGGAGGCTCCTTCCCCAATTTTGAATAGCAGAACTGTATGCAAGAGACAATCCATCTAGCAATAGTTCTCTTAGTGGCAGGTTTTCCTTTACCCACCTCTCCATAAGTAAGGAACAGCTGAGAATGGTTTATGTGGGGTTTAGTGGATTCTATATAGTAACTCAGAACCCTTTTAACATCAAGACTGTGCAACCTCCACTCTCCAGAGGAGGAGTGGTCAGTAAAGAATACAGGCAATGTCATGGACTGGTTCAGATGAAAATCTGATACCACCTTGGGAAGGAACTTCCTATTTGTGTGAAGGACCACCTTATCCCTGTGACATGAAATGAAGTCAGACTCCACTGATAAGGCCTGTAATTCACTGATTCTCCTGGCAGAGGTGATAGCCACCAGGAATATAGTTTTCCAAGTCAGGTACTTAAGTTCAGCTGAACAGAGAGGCTCAAAGGGAGGCTACATTAGCTGTGCAATACAAATATTCAGATACCACAGGAGAGTGGGATTCCTGAAAGGAGGGTTGATATGAATCAGCCCTTGAAAAATCTTTTGAAGACTGGATGGGAGGCTAAGGAAGAAACATTCCCTGCTGAAATGAAAGCAGAAATAGCTGCCAAATGCACCTTGAGGGTGGCAGGCCAAAGGCCCAAGCTATTAAGATGCACCAGATAATCCAGGGCAATGGCAATATCAGCTGAGTCCAGCTGGATGTGCTTCTGATTGCACCAAAACCCAAACCTCTTCCATTGGGAACTGTAAGTTTTTCCAGTGGAAGGCTTTCTGCTAGCCTTGAGGATATCTAGAACTGACCTGGAAAGATTCAGACCTGCATATTCTAGTTCTTCAAGAGCCAGGCCTTGAGCCTGAGAGAGTGAAGGCTGAGGTACAGGATCCTACCCCTCAGACGAGGTGAGGAGACTGAACTGCCTGGGAAGGCACAGAGGTATTGTCACTGACAGTGACAATAGTAGAGGATACCAAGGTTGTGTGGCCCAGTCCAGAGCTACCAGAATCACTCTGCAAGGTTGGGATCTGATCTTGACCAGCACTCTGAATATCAGAGGAAAGGGAGGAAAGGCATAGAGAAATTTGTTGGTCTAATCCAACAGGAGGTCATCCAGAGGGACCGACCCCAGGAGAGGGGGTTTGTAGCAGAACAGGGGGAGCGATTGGTTGTCCGGGGCTGCAATGAAATCTATCTCTGGAGTGCCCCATCTCCTGAAAATGATTTGAAGAATGAGAGGATTCAGAGACCATTCGTGGTGACCTTGAGAGATCCTGCTGAGAGCATCTGCAAGTACGTTGTCTTTCCCTGGGAGATGCACAGCAATCAGGGAAGCTTGCAGGGGAGTAAACTAGAGACCATATGTTCATGGCCTTGGTGCACAAGGCCGAAGATCAAGTGCCCCCCTACTTGTTGATGTACCACATGGTTGTGGTGTTGTCTGTCCTGATCTGCACCACTTTCCCCTGGATCATGTTCAAAAATGTCTGGACTGCCAGAAAGACAGCCTTGAGTTCGAGCAGGTTTATGTGCAGAAGGGGCTCCTGAGGAGACCAAGTCCTCTGAGCCGTGTGCTGATGCAAATGGGCTCCCCACCCTAGTAGGGAAGTGTTTGTAGTGAGAATCACTGTGGGCACCTGAGTGAGGAAGGGAACCCCTTGCCTCAAATTGTCCTCTTCCAGCCACCACTGGAGGGCTTGAACCAGAGTCAGATACACCAGAACCAACTTGGAGAGGGAATCTTTTCTCTGAGACCAAAAGGCTCTCAGGTGAAATTGAGTATCTCTCATCTGGAACCTTGCTCCCTGCACCACTTCAGTGCATGCTGCCATATGCCCTAGCAGCTGCAAAAAATGTCTGGCTGGCCGAGACACAAGTGGATGAAAAGAGGAAGCCAGATTGATAAGAGACTGGACCGTTGGGGAAGGGAGAAAGGCCTTGGCCTGAACAGTGTCCAGCTCTACTCCTATAAATGTGAGAAGCTGGGTAGGCTCTAGGACAGACTTTTCCAGATTCAGGATGAATCCTAGGGAGTCCAGAAAGTTTCGATTGGCCCTTAGAGCTGACCTGACTTGGTCAGGAGACTGGCCTACTATGAGCCAATCATCCAGGTAAGGGAACAGTAAGATGCCTTGTTTTCTGAGGAAGGCTACCACTACTGCCAGACACTTGGTGAATACCCTTGGAGCAGATGTTAAACTGAAAGGCATTGCTCTGAATTGATAATGGTCTGAGGGCAGTTCGAATCTGAGGTACTTTCTGTGGGACTGCCTGATAGGTATGTGAAAATAGGCATCCTTGAGATCCAGGGAGGCTAGCCAGTCTCCTGGTCTCAGAGAGGGAAGAATTAGTCCCAGAGTCACCATCTTGAACTTTGGCTTTAAGATGTGTTTGTTTAGGTATCATAGATCTAGGATGGGTCGCCACTCCCCTGTCTTTTTTAGGGTAAGGAAGTACCTAGAGTACAATCCTTTTCCTCTGTGAATGAGAAGGACCTTTTCCACTGCTTGCAGGAGCAGTAGAGATGAGACCTCTGTCTCCAAGGCCTGTGTTTCCTCTGGTGAGGAAGGGGGAAAAACCTTTGCTCTCAGCCTTGGGAACCTGGTGAAGCTGACAGCAAGACCCTGGCTCACCACTTCCAGAACCCACCTGTCTGAAGTGATAGACTTCCAGGTCTGGAAGAAGTGAGCCAGTCTGCTCCCTACAGGGACTGGGAGGTGACCCTCCTTTTTTTTTTTTTTTTTTTACAGAAGTACTTTGGTTCCTGACCGGACCAACCGGTAGGAAACCGAAAAAAAACCAATTTCTTACAACACTCTACCTACAACACACTTACTGTACCAGGACAGAGATGTGAATACCAACAAAAATAAAGAAACGGTTGAATAGAACCGATTGATTTACTGTGACCAAACCCAAGTGTAGGAGAGGATCTTCGGAGTGACTTCTCAGTTAGGTGGAGTAAAGAATCTGATGGTTACACTTCAGAGTACCTGGGACAGAGGTTTGAAAACCGAGCTCGAGTTGAAGTGCTGGGGCTAAGTGCAATTAGTCAGAATACAGCAAGACTTCATGTTGTTTGAACTAAATTCTTGTTCCAGGGATACCTCAGGTAAAATGGGTTCCCCTTCATCCTCCTCATATTCACTGTACTACTCTTCTTCAGGAAGGGGAATTCTGCCAGGCTGTGCTGCTGGAGCAGATCGTTGCTGAACAGGAGGCACTAGACCCTGCAATGTCTGAATGACTTTAAAAGCATGTGCAATTTCTTGAGTAGGCATAATATTGGCAGGCACGGAAGTCCCCTGATCAGGATTTGAGGGTTCTGTGTGCTTTAATGTTTTTGCCTTTTTTGAGGGAACTGGGGAGTTAGCCAGTTCAGAAACCCTCTTGGTACCCTTATCACCCATCTCAGGGGTGGAGGTAATAACAGGTGTGGGTTCAGCCACAAGAATAGAGGGTATCGGCTGGTCAGAGCCAGAGGGACACTTGGGGAGTTTCTTTTTCAGCCATTCCAGGCATTTCTCAACAGTTTTTTCAGGGAAAGTCAGGCAGATTTGACAACCCTCTTTAAGATGCTCATATCCAGGGCAGGCCACACACAGGGTGTGTTTATCTGCCTTAGCAAAAATGTCCCCACATTGTGTACAGTTTTTAAAACTGGGCTCAGTGGTCTTTTTCTTTGTTTTTTCTGCCATTGAACTGATAAAAGGTAACCACTAAGTCAGAAAGATTTAAACAATAATACTTGCAGTTTCGGTTGGTTCCAGAACCGATGGAACCGAACCAGTAAAGAATTTGGAACCGGTCCTAGCGGTTCAGTAACCGAAAACAACAGTTATGAAAAATCAATTTTAAAACTAAATTTAAGCAAAACAAAATGGGGCCTTTTTGTCAGAAAACCCGATAAACCTAAAAACTAACCTGGTTCCCTCCTAGTTATACCAGACCAAGAGGAACTGGCAAAACAACTAAATAACTACAAAAACTAAGTTTAAATACAATAAAACAATCAATATAAGGCAGCAAATGAATAGAAACAATACTTCTATATTTTTTATAAGTTTCTTCATGTCAAAACAGTTGATTGAAGAGCGATACTCTGAGCGACCAGACTGTTCAGGTGGAAAGTGAAATCTGAGGAAGTTTAGAACACTGGCAGTTAGTATAGGGCAGCATTTGAAAAGTTGTCACATGGAAATAATTCCATCATTTGCATATGTTCTATTTTCTCCAGGCAGTCCTACCTAAAGGGCTTACTGTAGAAAGTTAAGAATACCCGAGTATTACTGGGGTTAGAATCATTCATTTTCCCCTTCGTTTGTCCACCTGTCTTCTTAGCCTTATTTTTTTTTAAAGCAGCTTCATGCAAAAAAAAAAAAAGGCTAATTTAAAAACAAAGAACTAGGACGACACTAGAGTTTAACCAGTGAAAAAAGCGTGTACGTGCATTTCATGCTATCCAATATTTAAGACATATATGCAGTTGATATGAGAACACTGTGAAAATTATAGTGGCATGAGCATGGAAGGTCACCAAAGGTCACTGCAAATAATATGCTCATAGTGAGCATTGCCTCCAGATTCTGAATGTGCCCAGATCGGTGCAATACTGTTTTATAGGGAATAAAGGAATTGTATGTTATTCTTGTACTGTACTAATTGAACTAAAATTATAGCATAATTTTATAACACAATGTGAACATGTGAGAGATCACTGAAGTACTGTATAAGTCCATATCTCAACACATATATTCATAATAAATTATGGAGCTGCAATATATAGGTGTAAAAAATGCCAATTCAGATATCAAATTGCAGATAGTAACACAATTTTAGATTGCATTCAAAAGCCAAAGAAACATACTTAAAACTATGCATTTAACAATGGTGTATATCCCAGTCCATGATTTCTGAAAACGCTCGCATCAGCTTAAATAATAATATGAGCTCATTCTTATACTGTACAATGAAACAAGAATGGCTTTATGTCAAAAAACAAGCTATTTCAAAAATGGAGAACCAGGGAGGTAACCAAGGGCCAATGATTGAAAATTGCTCGTACATGCATTTTATAATATCCGGTGTTAATTAAAGGATTCATGCAATTGATGTAAGAACACTATAGAACTTAGAGTGAAAAGAACATGGAAGGTCACCAAAGGTCAACAAGTAGAATATGTATGCTCATTATGAAACATTCAGTTCTAAATAATTTACTAGCACAACACATGAAATGCTTTATGGACTGAAGTACCACAAAGAGCACAGCAAGGGAGGTCATCAGGGGTTACAGAATGATATGCACATGTTTAGAGGATTTTATACTTTTTTGTTTCTTTTTTCTCTCTATGGAACACTCTATGTGGTGCACTTTAACCTATAAAGAAAAATAAGTAATATCAGTGATATACTCACGGGTGAATGTAGTCTCTCACATACATATGCTCATGATTTCCTAAGAAATTGTAATACATATGCAAATGTAAGGCTTTCTATGTGGGGAAACATCCAGAATGTTTAAACTGTGAACTGTGGAACATTTAAGCTCTATTAGAAACAATTGCAAGTCCAATGTCTTCGTGAAACATATTGGTTATAACCATGAAGGTGAGCATGTTTTCTCATTTTGTTGAATTGAGAAGGTTACGCTGGGCAAAAGGGGTGGTGATTTGAGAATTTAAAATTCAAAAGAGAGGCTTTCTTGATCTATCAACTGGGGGGCACAAAAATACCCTGGATTGAATGGCATTTTTAATGTATTACCATTTCTAAGGAAATCATGAGCATATGTATGTGAGGGACTCAATTCATCTATGGGTATATCACTGATTTTACTTATTCTTCTGAATGCTTCATAATAAGCATATTATTCTACATATTATTCTCTGGTGACCTTCCATGTTCTTTTCACTCTAAGCTCTGAGTGTTCTTACATCAACTGCATGAATCCTTTAATTAACATTGGGAAATTATGAAATGCATGTACAAGCAATTTTCACTGGTTCACCCTTAGTTACCTCCCCAGTTCTCCATTTTTGAATCAGCTCCTTTTTTAACATAAAGCCATTCCTGTTTCATTGTATAAGAATGAACTCACATTACTGTATTATTTAAAGCCGATGCCACCATTTTCAGAAATACCAGAAAGGGATATAAATTCTAAGATTGGATTTTCACTGTTACTAAATGCTTAGTTTTAAGTATATTTCATTGGCTTTTGAATGCACCTTAAAAGCATGCTGCATTCTGCAATTTGATATATGCATGGGCATTTTTTATACCTGTACATTGCAGCGTTATAAATTATTATGAACATATGCACTGAGATATGTTCCAGTATTCTCTCACACCTTTACATTGTGTTATAAAATGATGCTGTAATTTGTTTAGTTTGATTAGTATAGCACAAGAATAACAGATGATTCTCTTATTCCCTGTAAACAGAATTGCCCCAATCTTAGCACATTCAGAATACGGAGGCAATACTCTTCATAAGTCTATAATTTCTAGTGACCTTTGGTGATTTCCAATGCTCATGCTACTAGAATTCTCACAGTGTTTTCATATCAACAGCATATATGCCTTGGTTAATACTGGATATTATAAAATGCACGTACTAGCTTTTTTTTTACTGGTTAAACTCTACTTGGTATTATTTGGTATGAAAGAACAGAAGGCCAGAGCCCATCGAGACTGTTCACCACACTATGTGGGACATTATTTATCTATTATCCCTCAACCAAACATCTAATTTGTTTTTAAAGACAGTGGCACTAGTTGCCTCTACCAATTCTTGTGGCAAGGTGTTCCATACAATGGATGCTCTTACTGGAAAAAAGTTTCCCCTTTTGCTGGTTTTATAAGTTTTTATTTCAAGCTGTTTATTCTGCAGTCTCGGAACATGTCTCCTTTTGAAGAGTGTTAGACCACATTTTTCCATTAGATCTGGTGAATTTATTAAATTAAAAACCATAAGCATATCACCTCTTAATCTTCTAGTTTGAAGAGAGAAGAGACCAGTAGCTTTTAATCTGTTCTGATAATCCACGTTTGTTAATCTTAATTTGTTAATCTCTAGTGAAGTCCAGGGTCTCTGTTTTTGAATGAGTCGTTTCTTTTACATGAAGTTGCTTAAAAAAATAAATAAATAAATAAGACTAAGAAAAGAGGCAAACAAACAAAGGGGAAAATGAATGATTCCAACATTGTGGTGTTGGGCAGTGAAGGAGCTGGTAAATCCTGTGAGACAAAATAGTGCACCGGGGGAAGGTGAAAAGAAACACATTTTTAGGGCTGCACCATGGGTAGGGCAGGGAGCATTCTCTCACATGTTCACATTGTGTTACAAAATTATGCAGTAATTTGTTTAATTAGTATAGTATGAGAATAACATACGAGTTTCTTACTCCCCATTAACTGGTATTGCCCCTGTCTTGGCACATTCAGAATTGGGAGGCAATATTTGTGATGAGCATATTCTTATTTCTAGTGACCTTTAGTGACCTCTCATGCTCATGCCATTAGAATGCCTTGGTTAATATTGGATATCATAAAATACATGTAGCAGCTTCTTTCACTGGCTGAATTCTAGTGATGTCCCGGGTCTCTGTTTTTAAAGCAGCAGTACTAGATAAAACAAATTGGATCTTTTGCTACAGTTTGTTCCTAGTGCTCTGTTGAACATTTACTTGGTAATCTTTCTTGTTTTTGCTGTACTATCACCCCGTAATTTGCTCTGTTTTTCTTTGTTTTTGTTTACATTTCTCCGAACCGCCATGTTGAACTGGAACCCTCTGCTGCCAACCATGCATTTGCATGACTCACAGTACTACACAGGGACAGCAGGAATGTGCTGCACAGGGACCCACAGAAGTAAACAAAAGATGTGATGAGACTTGAGGGGGGAGCGCGGCTGCACATTAGGCAGCAGCTATAATCGATGCCCTACAAGGGGCATGCCTCAGACAGTTACTGTTGGAACCCACTTAGGAGGGAGCAATCTTAGACCTGGTACTCTTAAATGGAGAGAGGATCTCAGATCTAAAAGTCAGTAGCCACCTGGGAACAAGTGACCTACCTGACAGGGAAAGCTCAACTTGCCTACAGCAATATGGACACTGCACAGTCAGAAAACCATAACCTGCGAGTCCTTAAAAGGTATGACATCTCAGGAGAGACTTACAGGAAAGAGATTTCGATCTCTGAAGTACAACTCAGTCGACAATCCTCGAGAAGCCTTCACCCGACTCAGAGAACTCCTGATAAAATGGCTCCACCCAGAGAGCAAAACAGTCCCACAGACCATCAACACATTTGCAGTGGAGCAATTCATCAACATCCTGCCTCCAGATGTGCAGCTCTGGGTAAAGGAACACCGACCAGAAAGTGGGGAAAAGGCTGTTTCTCTGGCCGAGGACTACCAAATGGCCAGACAGATGCCACAGCAGTGAGGTAACAGCCAAGCACTGGTAAGATACTTTTTTTCCCATTTAAACTCAAAGCCTGATAAGAACTCTTGTGGGGGTAACAAATCTGTGCCCAAAGACGTTATTTGCTATAACTGTAATAAGCCAGGTCATATTGCAAGGAATTACCATAAGAAGAGTGACACTGGAGCAGTTTTGTCCTTGGCAAATTGGGGCAAGTACTTAACAGATGTGAAGGTGGAAGATACGACTGTAAAAGGACTCATTGATTCGGGAAGTAGACAGACCCTAGTGCATGTTGAAGTACTGGGAAAACACTGTGCAAAAGGACCAGGTATTGGAGTCATCTGCATCCACGGGGACACTTGATATTATCGACTCTAACCATTAAGGATGTGTTGCACCAAATGAAAGTGGGGGTAGTACCCAAGTTACCTGTACCTGGGATTATTGGAAATGACTTTCCAGGATTTACTGAATTAATCTCAGAGGAACTGAACCCTGCAGTTTCAGCAGCAGCAGTGGTAACAAGAGCTCAGGCAAAGAAAATCTCAGATGGTGGGGAACACTTTTGCTTTCAGTGATTTTGATTCGGACTTGTATGAGCACAGCTCCAAGATCTGGAAATCCAGGAAAAAAAGACGATGCCTGACGAAACTGTGGCAACAAGTGACTGATGGACATAAGGGGTTAACATATGAAGATGCTGAAACTAAATTGATAACTGATTGTGAATTTCTCTCAGAATTAGCTAACAATGTTTCTCTCCAGGGTTATTTTAAGCAGCTGGGGGTGAAACCAAAACAGGGTGGACCAATGTTTAAAAAATGCAATGGGTTACTGTACAGAATTTGAATTAAACCTCAGACACAGGAACAGACAGAACAAGTGGTTATACCATAGAAGTATAGAGCAGAGTTGTTACAGATAGCACATGACAGTCCTATGGCTGGTCACTCAGGGAAGGATCACACCCTTGCTAGATTGCTGTATAGATTTTACTGGCCTGGAATTCATGTAAATGTTGCTACCTATTGTAATTCCTGTGCTGAGTGTCAGAAAGTAGCCCCAGTCACTAGAAAAAAACAAGGTGACCCTGGGGCACCTACCCTTGATAGATGTGCCTTTTGAGAGAATTGCAAAGGATGCGGTTGGTCCTTTAGACAAAAGTAAAAAGGGTAATAGATTTATCCTGGTAGTATGCGACTATGCTACTCAATTCTCAGAAGCACATAGCACTGCTGGAAAGGGTCCAGAGGAGGGCAACCAGGATGATTCAGGGCATGAGAGAAAGGACCTATGAGGAAAGGCTGGAAGAACTTGGGCTGTACTCACTGGAGGAGAGGAGAGACGGGGGGACATGATAAGGGTCTTCAAATGTGTGAAAGGGATAAACAGGGGCGGGGCCAAAGAAATGTTCAGACTAAAGAAAGGGGGCACAACCAGGGGGCATGAGTGGAAACTGGAGGGGGGAAATTACAGGGGAGAACGTAGAAGACATTACTTCACTAAGAGGGTGGTGGAGCTATGGAATGCACTGCCCAGAAGTCTGGTGGAGAAGGGCACAGTGGAAGGCTTCAAGAGGGGGTGGGACAGGTGCATGGGTATACTGAAGCCGAAGATGACCCTCTCTGGGGCTGGGGGGGGTGAGAGAGTGAGCGCCCAATAGGGGCTGGCTACCAAGCAGACACGAAAGACCATCAGACCTATTCTGATGGCTTTTAGTGTGTTAATTCCAATGCGTACTGTTACGGCCCCAAAAGTTGCAGCAGAGCTTGCCAAAATTTTCAGCAGAGTGGGCATACCTAAAGAAATTATTACTGGTCAGGGTAGTAATTTTGGTGCTGCATTACTTAAGGAACTATACAGACTACTAGGTATCACTGCCATAAGGATCTCCCCCTGGCACCCTCAGACAGACGATCTTGTTGAGTGTTTTAACCAAACCTTAAAACGCATGTTAAAAAGGTTTGTAAAAGGGGAAGGGAAAGATTGGGACCAATATTTGTCTTACCTACTTTTTGCTTACAGAGAAGTGTCACAGGCATCAACCGGGAATTCACCATTCGAAATGATGTATGGTAGGCAGCCAAGAGGGTCACTGGATGTGGTAAAAGAAACGTAGGAAGATAACCCCACTCAGAAACAATCTATAACGTCTTGTATGTTTGCCCTAAGAAAGAAGCTGGCAGAATATGTTGAAATTGCCCACAGTAATCAGGAAGAGACCCAAAACCAGCAGAAAGTACATTATGACCATGGGGTAAAAGAAAAAGTTTTTGAGCCACATGAAATGGTTTTGCTATTGTTACCCACAACAGAAAATAAACTGTTAATGAAGTGGCAAGGGCCTTAGAGTGTACTTAGACATACTGGCCCTGTTAACTACGAGACTGAGACCCCTGACAAGAAAAATCCTACTAAGATATACCATGCTAGCCTCCTCAAGAAATGGTTTGAAAAAATGTCAAAAGCTGCTTTGCTAGTTTTACCAGAAACCGATGAAGATATTGATGTAGCTTATGATAGACTGGAACAAACTGTAACTGCTGATGCTGTAAAGGTGAATGTTTCCTTAACCTCAGAACAAACTGCAGACATTCAAAATGTGCAAAAACATTTAGCAGTACTTTTACCACAGTACGAGGCCAAGCAAAAGGGGTTAAGCATGTTATAGGGACAAGGAATGCCCATCCTATTAGGCAAAAGACATACAGGTTACCAGAGCGGTTAAGAGCTGACGTGATTAAGGAAATATAAAAAATGAAAGAACCAAGTATCATAGAGGAGTTGAGGAGTGCTTGGTCATCTCCAATGGTTATTGTAAACAAAAAGGAGGGGGGGGGGAGTGTTAGAATCTGCCTTGATTTTAGGAAACTTAATTAAGTGTCAGAGTTTGACAGTTATCCTATGCCCAGAATAAATGATTTAGTGGACAGACTGGGGAGTGCAAAATATATCAGTAACCTCGATCTCACCAAGGGTTACTGGCAAATCCCTTTAGCTAGAGAATCCAGAGATAAAACTACATTTACTGATTCTGTCAGTTCACCACCATGCCATTTGGTTTACATGGTGCGCTAGCTACATTTCAGCGGTACATGGATGTAATTCTATCACCTCACACTGGTTATTGTGCTGTGTATCTGGATGATGTCGTGGTGTACAGTCCAGACTGGAAAAGCCACCTGGAACACCTACAAGCAGTTCTCCAAGCTATCAAAAATGCAGGTCTGACTGTTAATCCTACCAAATGTGCATTGGGCATGCAGGAAACCAGATATTTGAGCTACGTGTTGGGAAATGGAGAAGTTAAGCCAGAGGTTTCTAAAATAGAAGCTGTAGCTAACAGCCCTGTCTCCAAAACAAAGAAGCATGTCAGGTCATTTTTGGACTGGCTGGTTATTATCGGAGATTTTTTCCCAACTTCGCTGAGTTAGCTACTCCCCTCACTGAACTCACAAAAAAGGTACCCAAATAATGTGAAAAGGACACCAGAGTGTGATGAAGCCTTTCAAGCTATTAAGGCTGCATTATGTTCAGCCCCTGTTTTAAGAAGCCCAGACTTTGAGAAACCATTTCTGTTACAAACAGATACATCAGAGATAGGCCTAGGTGCAGTACTGAGTCAAAATATAGATGGGATTGAACATCCTATTCTGTACATAAGTAGGAAGTTGCATGACAGAGACAAAAGGTACTCCACCACTGAAAAGGAATGTTTAGCAGCAAAGTGAGCCATAGAGTCCCTTAAGTTTTATTTACAAGGAACTGACTTTGTACTTATAACAGATCACAATCCTCTCGGCTGGCTTAACCAAATGAAAAATTAAAATTCAAGAATCACAAGGTGGTACCTGGCACTACAGCCATTTAAATTCACGGTGATACACAAATCTGGTAAAGAGAATAGCAATGCTGATTTTCTGTCACGATATGGATCAGGAATTGAGGGTTCTGAAGGCTGAAAAACAAATGTATGGGTTTGAACTTTACTGTTTGCTGTACTGTTATAGAAAAAAATGGATAATGCACATGTGCTTAATTTATGAAAGAAGCTAAAGTTAGAGAATTAATAGAAAGTTTTGGAAACCTGTTTGATAAAACAGGTTCCCTCTTAAGGAGGGGAGTATATGTGGCAGGGTGGAATAGGACCCTGTCCCAGTTGTTATGAAAAGAGTTTGAATGCAGGGATCTGATCTATTCTCTCCCTTTCTGTCTCTTCTCTGGTTGCACAACCAGATTTTCCTGGGAGACCTAGGATTTGATCACCCTGACAGTCTTGCAGTTCTTTGCCTCTCACTATCTGTCAGTCTTCCCTTGTTGTTCTGTCTTTTTCCTCCCTTGCATATCTGCTGATATAAAAATACATTCAAATCATTATGTGGAAATTTAACTGATGTTGGGATCCCTTTTGTTTAGAAATTATATAGTGTTACTGCTGAAATGTCTATAATTATAGTTTGAGATGATTGCAAAAAGCTACTGGAAATTCAAGAGGTTACCTTAGTGCAGTTTTTAAGCCTTTTGCAGAAGAGCTGTGGAAAATGGGCCTCAGATCTGGGACACTGTGTTCCTGCCTGCACCTTCCTGAAATATACAAGAACACTTTAGAAAAAAAAGGATGCTTGTTAAGAAGGGGGGTTACATAGAAACATAGAAGGTGATGACAGATAAGGATGGCAAGGCCCATCCAGTCTGCCCATTTCTTTTTCTACCTTATGAATGTGCCAAAGGCCTTTGCTCCGTCAATGGCCTAGCTATTCATTCTCATCTGTATTGCTCCCTTGTGCCTATCCCATGCCTGTTTGAAGTAGTCATCTCCACCACTTCCTGAGGTAGGTTGTTCCATGCATCCACCACCCTTTCTGTGAAAAAGAACTTCCTCACATTACCCCTTATTCAGCCTCCCTCTAATCTCATTCTATGTCTTGTCCTGCTATTTTTCTTATATTGAAACATGTTAGACTCTTTCGACTTGTTAATGTCCTTAAGGCATTTGAATGTTTCGATCACATCACCTCTCTCCCTCCTTTGCTCTAGGGTATACATATTGAGCTCCGTTAATATTTTCTGATGCAGCCCCTGCACCATTTTGGTTGCCCTTCTCTGGACTGCCTCAATTTGGTCAATGTCCTTGTGAAGGTGTGCCCTCCAGTACTGTATGCAGTACTCCAGATGGGGCCTAACCAGTGTCTTGTAAAGAGGGATTATTACCTCTCTCTTACGACTTGTGATACCCCTACTAATACACCCCAACATCCCCCTGACCTTACCTACTGCTTTAGTGGTCTGCTTGGATGATTTGAGGTCATCTGTGATGATGATGCCCAAGTCTCTTTCTTCCCTTGTGACTGCCAGCAACTCCCCTCCCAGCCTATAGGTGGCTTCAGGGTTTCTCTTCCCTATGTGCATGATCTTGCACTTCTTTGCGTTAAACCCCAGTTGCCACTCTTCCAACCATTTTGCCAGTTTATCCAGATCTCTTCTCATTCTGCCCACCCCATCTGGATCATCCACTCTGTTGCAGATCTTGGTGTCATCTGCAAACAGACAAACCTTACCCTCCAGTCCATCTGCAATGTCACTGATAAAGATATTGAAGAGGACTGGCCCCAAGACTGATCCCTGAGGTACCCCGCTTGTGACTTGCATCTCTTCTGACTGTATACCGCTTACCGCTACTCTCTGTTTTCTGCCCGTCAACCAGTTTGCTACCCAGTTGACCAACTCCTGATGCACCCCAAGCCTACCCAGCTTATTAATCAATCTTCTATGTGGAACAGTACCAAAAGCTTTGCTGAAGTCAAGGTAGGTGACATCAACTGCTCCCCCTTGGTCCACCACTCTGGTTACCCAGTCAAAGAAATCTATGAGATTAGTTTGACAGGACCTTCCTGTTGTAAACCCATGCTGTTTTGGATCCTGTGCTCCTATGGATTCCAGGTGTTGCACTATCCTTTCCTTAAGGAGTGCCTCCATAATCGTGCCCACTACTGAGGTAAGACTGACTGGTCTGTAGTTCCCTGCCTCCTCTCTGCTACCACTCTTGTGGAGTGGGATCACATGAGCCCTTCTCCAGTCTTCTGGGACCTCTCCTGTGCTCAGAGACTCACTAGACAGTTCTGATAATGGCTCTGCTAGTTCCACCCTTAGCTTCTTTAGTAACCTGGGATGTATGCCATCAGGTCCCATTGCCTTGTCCACACTGAGCTTATCAAGCTCTTATAGGACCCTTTCTTTTGTAAAGGGACTAGTGCACACCTCCCTCCCTCCTCCCTGTGTCCATGGTGCTGAGCTGTGGGCCCTGCCCTACTTTCTCTTCTGTAAACACTGAGCAGAAGAATCTATTTAGGACAGATGCTTTTACATGGTCCTCCTCCTCACATGCCCCCTTATCACCTTTGATCTTAGCAATACCCCCTCTGGACTTTCTCCTTTCACTAATGTATCTATACAAAGTCTTGTCACCTTCTTTTACTGTCTGTGCTAGTGTTTCCTCGGTTTGGTCCTTTGCCTGCCTTACAGCCTTCCCTGCTTCCCTTAGGGAAGTTTGGTATGCCTCCCAATCTTCATCCTGCTGCGTTCCCTTATATTTCCTGAAGGCCATCATTTTGGCTCTGACCTTTTCTGCTACTGTATTTGAGAACCAAAGTGGTTTCCTTCTTTTTTTGCACTTCCTTTTCTCTCTAACACAATGGGATGTTGCTTCAAGCACTGCATCCTTAATGCTTGCCCACTTTGCCTGTACCCCCTCACCTGTATTTCTTTTTGCCAGGGCTAGCTTAACTCTGTTGTTCATCTTATCAAAGTCAGCTCCTCTGAAGTTCCATATTTTTGCCTTGGAATGGGATGATTTAGTTCTAGTGGCCAAATTGAACCATACCATGTGATGGTCACTGGCCCCCAGGTGACCTTCTACCTGGAGATCTGTGATCCTTTCCCTGTTAGTCAGTAACAGATCTGGGATAGCCCTAACTCTTGTGGGTTATTGTACCAGTCATTTGAGGGCCCCCCCCCCGCAGGGAATCCACTATATGTAGTTCTGGCAGATGTTCCTGCTGGTATTGACCAATCTGTATCTGGCATGTTGAAGTCTCCCATTATCAGAACTTCCCCTTTAGCTGTCATGTTTTGTATGTCTTCTAATAGTAATGTGTTGGAAGGACTTATAAGACAGAGCTGGAATTGCTTGCAAAAAATGGACACAGAGACTGAAGAAAAACTCTGATGGATCTTCTCTATTTTATTTTGCCTTTGTAAATAGATACACCGAACAATTAAATTTTTTATGTTACTGCTAGTAGAAATAAATACTCTTGTGAATTTTACAACCACTCCTGTTTTTTCCTATGCTTCCTGACCTGTGCCTCGATGACAAACAGGCTCAAGAAAGATCTTGACAGCCTGCTTGATGAGAGTTGAGGCTGAAAGGCCTGACAGGGTTACCATGGAGACCTCAGCCTTCCCCTCGACCAGGGATGAGTGGTCGGAGGAGATCAATGGAGTGAGAAAAGAATGATCTTTCCCAGTCCCATGACCTGCAGTGATGCTGCTTTTCTGTTTCCTGCTCTGGTGAGAAGAGCTCTTCCTGAAGGTCTGGAGGATCAGACATATTTCTCTGAAGTCATCAGAGAATCACCTTCCAACTTTGGTCCCAGTCAGAAACAGTACCAAGATCAACAAGGAACTCACTGCAGCCATCACTGCCTCTTCTTCCATGACCACTAGCTGTGCAGCTGAGCCAGCTGCCTCTGACACCTTTTTGTGGTCTTTTAGCCAACCGAGGGCCAAATGAGCCTTCCGGTCTTCTATGAAGAAAGGCAGCATGGCCTGGCACACAGTAACTCTCTCGATATCATGTTGATCACCCAGGTAATACAAATACGAGTGGTGCGTGTATGTGTCCAACACTTTCTGCCTCTAATGGGTGCAAAACTTAAACCCTGGTTTCTTACTCTCCATTGTCGACTGCTAATGTGAGGCAACCTCAAGCTGAATATGAACTTGGAAAGTCAAAGATCTGCCAAGAAAGTGCTTGAACAACTCAAATTCCTTCAATGTTGCAGTGCTGTCCCTTCCAGCAGAAAGAAAGATCTGACATCACAGGGCAGAACATCAGTATATATCACCCATGTGGTGGAAGGAACTTAGCTTGAAGAGTTCTGATGACTCACCTGTCTCCAGGAAGACTGCCAGAGTATGGATAGTGAACTGTATCCACATTGTTAGAATGTATTTTTTCTGAAATGAGTGACTGCTTATGGCACCATTTCAGTGCCCCCCTCCCTACAGCAAGGCAGGAGAGGGAAGATTCACTGTCCTTTGCATGTCTAACACGGCCAGGGACACTCTGCACCATGGGAGTCTGTGCTTGGGAGAGGATGAGAGGCAGCATCTGTGGCAACAAGGACATGCAGAGGGGGTGACTGCCTCTTGTAGCACTAACTAAAGTGTGTGGCAACCCACATGGATCCCCAAGGGGCACATGGCCAGAAACTCTGTAATTAGTTTGGTAATAAACCATCTGCATGCGCGGGGGGGGTGGGGTCAATGCTAGGGAGAGGCAGGGAGGTCATAGCTGTGGAAACTGGAACCCCAGAGGGTAACAGCCTTTCCTAACCAATTCTCGATTGTGGGGCAATCCCTGCAACTTAAGACTTTCTGGTATAAGTGCAGAACAGTATATGTAGATACAAGGACAAGGGCTTATAGTTGGCTGTTGTAAGCCCACATGGAGGGGGATGCACAGGAACTCAATCCACTGTGGACCCTCTTTTGGCAGACAGTTGGCGAAGGGTACTGGGTATAGAAGAAGGAGGTTGGAGTTCCTGGGCAGCTCTATGCCCCTTGCTGTTTGTATGCCTTACTCTGTTGGAAATCTGTGTGAGTGCAGTCTACCTAAATTGCTCCTAACAGACATCTCTATGTGGAAGGAACTGGAGCCAGTAAAGTTTATTCGAGAGATCTGCTGTAAAAAGTACCAGTGATAAATATCAGCCACTATTTATCTGCCATTCATTACTGTTCCCCAGCTGTTCATTAATTCTGTCCTCTGAGGGCTGGATTACTACCTTGGCTGTTTGAATGAACTGAGACTTTGTACCTGTACCCATTTGGGTTGTATACATCCCCAAAATTGATCCTGGACTAACTTTTTCCCCTTTGGGATCAAGAATTGATAGAAATGAACTTTGAGCAAAAAACTCCTGTGGTTAACGATTTTTGTTATCTCTAATACAATGCTTATGTGCTTCAAGAATAGGAAGGATCCTGGACAGACTTCATTTCAGCTTTGGACATTCAGTTATAGTTTGGTACTGTTTGTTTGCTAACCCCTTTTGTTTGCAGCCCTGAATAGGGCCCAAGGGCATCCAAGCACCTGGTAGGTGACTCCATTCCCGAAAGGTCAAGTAAATGGTAAAATGTTTGTACACTCCCATCCCTAGAGATTTCTATCAGTATACCACTAGACATGGGGAGGTGGCTACATAAATAGCACACACAACACACACACACACACACACACTATTGCAGAGTATCATAAATCTAACTAAAAGGAAAGTTACAATTTGTATGGGTAAAATAATACACTTAGCCCAAAATGACTGAAACAGGACTCCAGAGCATCTGATTTCTTCAGCGGAGAAAACAAATCTGCCACGGAATGTTACAGGCAGTGTGACCACAAAGCAGAGTTTCAATTTGCATTCATTCCAAATTCCATCTCTTGGGTAACCACTCAGGCATGAAATGATTGCAGACTTGCATGGCATCACTATTAACACTCCTGTTAGAAACTGATGTTTTTCCAGAGTTTCACAGCAACACCAGGGGCTTTTGAAAGATTCTACCTGGTTAAAGGTAACTGCTCTTTCCTCCACTACATGTTGTCCCTGCAGTGTAGGGTTCGGGCCCATTAGTGGGACAGTGTAGTGTACTATGGCCTTGAACAACTAAACATGAATATCTTGAAATTTCAGTGCTCAATTCTCACAGACTCTAGCAACTCGGTAGGTAGGGGAGGACCAGCTTGCATCATCAATGCACAACTGTTTTGGCCCTTAGTTTACCTCCCAGTTGCGTGCTCATTCATTCTAGTCTACACAGTTGTGTAAACAATGTAGTGAATGCACTACTGGATGGGGGCCGAGTTAGCCAGGATTTGGAACTCTTACTGATTCCCCCAAAATCCAGGCTTGGAGTCAGTGGAGGGGGACTGACAACATTTAATGAAGGAATTTGGGGGGCCTGGGGCCATGTCTTAGGAAGGGGATTGCAATTAGAGATGCTACTAGCTCCTGATTTGGAGGGGCACATCTGAGTTAGCCTGGTTGTACAATGATTGCCACCTCTGTTCCAAGTTGTGGATCATTTGTCAGTGTGTTTGTGTGTGTGTTTGTGTGAGGAGACTCAAATTATGGTGTGTGGCAGCCTTGGAGTCACACTAGGGAGGGGGATTGTTTTGAAAGATTGCTGGCTTCTGATTCAGTGCCAGGAGTCAACATCTCTTTTTTTTTACCATGCCCACTGTGAACCTATCTGAGCTGTGGCGAATGTGGTATGATTTGAAGTACACTTGGTTGAAATTTGGGAGCTTCACAGCGCTAATTGCCCCCCATTCTGGAGGAAGCAGTTTCAGTCTTCAGTGCTGTTTGGCACTTTTCATAAAGACATTAAAAACATCTAAAGGTATCAATAATAATAATAATCATGAACAGAAATTCAATAAGTTGCCTGTATGCGCTATGACCTGATAACTTGGGACTTTTTGTCTGGTACTTTACTGTTTTCTGCTGTCAACAGTAAGCAGGGTTTCTAACTGCTTACTTTTGAGTCTCAAATGTGTTTGCTGCATTTGGAAGGCTAACTTGTCAATGATGAGGTGGGGTATGCCTAATTATAGGCAAAACCAGATAATCCACTGAAAAAAAAAAACACATTCCTGTTTCTTCAAGGCAGTTTCTTTGCAGAGTCTCTGGATTCCCATTTTCTCCAGCTGTGTTATTATTACCATACCACCCCTAGTCTTTGTATTCCATTCACTAGAAGCTGAAAAGGTAGGAAAAGAAGCAGCACATACCCAAGGCTCCCCTCTGGGCTAATTCTTCCTCTATAGCAAGCAAGCGGTTGTATTTGGCCACCCGCTCTCCACGAGACAGACCTCCCAGTTTGATAAATCTGGCTCCAAGTCCTACAGCCTAAAAATATGAAAAAACATAATTGCTGTATTATTTAATCTCATAAGGTTTTGATGATGTGATGTTCATATTGCAGGCAGATTATTTTTCCTAATACAGTACTGTATGTTTGAGTACTGTATACAAATATATCATTCAGTAGGATAGTCAGTCAAAGTGGAATGATGGGTTTTAGCTACTCCTGATGTTTTATTGTTACAATACAGTACAATCTTATATTATTGTTTTTGTCTTTTGCAATTGTGAAGCAGGAAAATATGGGTTACTCACCTGTATACCGTACTTCAACTAGTAGTATACAGTTCACACCCACACTCTGCCAGTCTTCCTGGAGACAGACGAGCCACTGGAAGTCTTCAAGCTAAGCTCGTCCCACCACTCAGGTGGTATATCCTCTGGCTCCACCCCATGATGTCATATCTTTCCACACTGGAAGCAGGGATCTGGGTGCCACTTGCCAGAGGAGGCTGGGTGTTGTGTAGATATGAACGTATACCACTAGTAGAACTATGGTTACAGGTGAGTAACCTATATTTCTAACAGTGTGGATATAGTTCATTAAATAACCTCTGGCTGACTCCAAGCAGTCCTCCGGGAGCTAGGGGTAAGGCGCACACCTCTATTTGGTAAAGAGAGTGGAGGACCAAGGACCCAAAAGCAGCATGCCAACAGCTTATGATGGAAATGCTGTAATGGGATATGAATATATGAGCTTTACTCCTGGTTGCAGCCCTGCATATCTCCACCATAAGAATGTCATAGAAAGCAGCCACCAAGGCAGTACTATGTCTGGTGGGATGAGCACTAAGAAAAAATTACTTACCATAGTAATCTTCTTTCTTCCCAGTGATGCTCAGATATTCATAACTTTGTGCAGTCAGCCTGGTGGGTTGGACTGCCCGGAGATATGGAACACATGCAAATGATGGAATTCTTTGCACGTGAGCATCTTTCAAATACTGCCTCTACCAACTGTAGTGTTCGAACCACTTTAGATTTGTAAGAAGCCTGGAAGTCAGGCATTATGGAAAAAAAGAAATCCAACAGCTAATTTTTAATAAAACATTTTTTTTTTTTTATTTTTTTTTTAGTGTTACCCTAATAAAGAGAATTTACCCAAAAACTTCTTAAGGAGGAACTACATCAATAAACAATGGTGTTCACCAAACAGCATGAGAAAACTATTAAGAGAGAGAAAAACTCTTGTTTAAATCTATTCGGTATAGAGAAGTGTACCCAGAAGGGTATGGCTATGTGGCACTAGCATGCGGAATGCAGAGGCTGAAGTTCTGGAAGTGGAGGATGGGAGAGAGTTATGAATACCTGAGCATCATTGAGAAGAAAGAAGACTACTATGGTAAGTATTTTTTTCTTCTAACCCCAGTAATGCTCAGGATATTTATAACTTTGTGCAGACTACCAAGCAGTACCCCCGGAGGTGGGCACAGAACTTATTTTGGAAACACACTTTGCAGGACTGCTGTGCCAAACCTGGCATCACTTCTGGATAAAACATCCAAGTTGTAATGCTTTGTAAAGGTGTGTACTGATTTCCAGGTAGCTGCTTTACAAATGTCCAATAATTGAACCTCCCTAGCAGCTGCAAGACTAGCAGCTGTTCCTCTTGTTGAGTGTGCCCTCAGCCCAGCTGGGGGCTCCCTACCTGCTCTAGTGTAGCAGAATTGAAGACACTGGACAATCCATCGAGAAATTGATCTTTTTGAGGCTGGCCTGCCCATTCTGACATCCCCACATGTAAGGAAAAGTTGTTTTTTGTCTTGCCTGTGGCCCTTAGTAGCTGTCATGTAATAGCAGAGAGCTCTTTTCACATCCAGACTCTGCAGTCTTTTTTCACCAGAGCTTGTATGGTCTGTGAAAAAGGCAGGCAGAGTGATTGATTGGTTCAGATGAAAGTCTGAAACGACCTTGGGAAGGAATTGTCTGTTTGTTCTGAGGACTACCTTATCTCTGTGAAAGGAGATGTAGTTCTGGTCAACACAGAGAGCCTGAAGCTCGCAGATTCTTCTTGCTGAGGTAATTGCTACCAGAAGAAAAAATTACTCACCTTAGTAATGTTGTTTCTCCCCCCTCCCGTCATGCCTCCGGGTTTACCACTCCTTCGGCTGCACATTGCTACTCGTGACCCCTCGTCCTGTCCCCCTCCCTCACCCTCACATCGTAGCCGACCCAGGGGTGGCCCGGCATATCCATTGCAGTGGGTCCCCCTCCTCCGAGGGAAAGACACTGGGGTGGGGTGGCCCCAGCGTACTAAGCGTCAGTCCTGGGCGCTGCTGAGGTGAGATCGGGGCACAGGACCCTCGGGTCAGCGAGCGGGCAGCCATCATCCGGTGAACCGGAGGCTGGTATTCTCCACTTTTTCTCTGGCGGCGTGGTGCCAGAAGCGTCGAGCATCACCATGCCCCCAGCTGCAAACTGGACCCCGGCCTCCGCCAGAGTACCATGCAGTGGTCCTGAATACCCTCCCCACCTCCCTGGAGTAGGTGAGCAGTCGTGGGACGCTCGAACCTACTCCACCCCAGCCGGCTCTCCAGCGACCCAAGTCCGTTCCCGAACCCGGGTTGCCGGCGTCGCAAGCGGAAATCCAACCACTGCGCCAACGTTGTTTCTTCTAATGGAGTCTTGCTGTATTCTGACATATGCAGTTAGGTCCTGCCTTTCAACTGCCCCAGAGAACAAAGAGTTAACTTTTCTATGCCATGCATAGAATGTTCATCACAACCTCGGTTGAAGCCCCTGTCTGCTGTTGTTTAAACTGCAGCCATCAGATCTTTACGAGCAAAGACTCACTAGGTGTTCTGTGTGGAAACTGTAAAATTCTTATTAGCCAACTGACAAATATATAAAACGTTTTTTGATTTCAAAGGAAGACTCAAGTCAGGAAACCCAAAAACAAAAACACATCCAAAACACAACATCCCACCCAAACAAAACAGAGGGTGTAAAAAGGACACCCCTAGGGTGCCAACACTGCTCCTGCCCACCCACATCCCAAAAACTAGGTTCTGAGAGGGGAGGCGGGGAGGTCAGAATACAGCAAGACTCCTAACATTACTAAGGTGAGTAATTTTTTCTTCACACAACATGAAGTCTTGCTGTATTCTGACATATACGGACTACCAAGTAGTACCTCCATAGAGGAGGGACAGAACCTACTTTGGGAACAGGCTCTGCAGTACTGCTGTGTCAAACCGAGCATCACTCCTAGCCTGGATATCCAGAGAGTAATGCTTGGTAAAAGTATGAACTGTTTTCCAGGTGGCTGCTTGACAAATTTCTAAGAGAGGAATATCCCTGGCAGCAGCCAGGGAAGCAGCTGTACCTCTTGTGGAATGAGCCCTCAGGCCTGAGGGTGGAGTTCTACCAAGTTTTTCATAGCAGAATTGTATACAAGAAACAATCCACCTGGCAACAGATCTCTTAGTGGCAGGTTTGCCTTTACCAACTTCTCCATAAGTAAGGAACAACTGGAGGGATTCAAACCTGTGACCCTTGGTATGCTCTATGTAGTAGCTAAGGGCTCTTTTAACATCCAAACTGTGTAACCTCCTCTCTCCCGAGGAGGAATGGTCAGTGAAGAAGACAGGGAGAGATATAGACTGGCTGAGGTGGAAATCTGAAACCACTTTAGGTAAGAACTTTCTGTTAGTTCTAAGGACCACTTTATCTCTGTGAAAAGAGATGAAATCAGATTCCACTGACAGGGCTTGCAATTCACTGATATGCCTGGCAGAAGCAATGGCTACCAAAAACACAGTTTTCCAAGTGAAATACTTAAGCTCTGCTGAGGACAAAGGCTCAAAGGGTGGTTGCATAAGCTGAGCAAAGCCAACATTAAGGTCCCAAGCAGGAGCAGGATCCCTAAAGGGGGGATTGGTGTGAAGCAATCCCTTGAAAAACTTACAGAATACAGGATGGGATGACAGAGAGGAAGACTTGCCTACTGACAGGAAAGCAGAAACAGCTGCCAAGTGTACCTTGAGAATAGCTGGTCTGAGACCTAGGCCATTAAGATGGACCATATAATCCAGAACTGTAGGCAATTCAGCAGAGTCTGGAGAAATATTCTTCTTAGAACACCAAATGCTGAATCTTTTCCATTTGGAGTTGTAAGTTTTCCTGGTGGAAGGCTTTCGAGAAGCCTTAAGGATATCCAGAACCCCTTGGGAAAGATGCAGATCTGCAGACTCTAACTCTTCAGGAGCCAAGCCTTGAGGTTGAGAGACTGAAGATTCGGGTACCAAATCCTTCCCTGAGAGGATGTTAATAGGTTGTAATTCCTGGGAAGAGACAGGGGAAGGTAGACTGCTAGGGACAGCAACAAGGGATACCATGGCTGTCTGGCCCAGTCTGGAGCAATCAGAATCACCTTGCTTGACCTGGAAGGACACTACTTCTTTATTCAGCTGTGAGCGAAATTCTATATTGTACTTGATATCTGCAACAAACGTGCACTTTTGCTTAATTCTGTGGGAGGTGAAACTAACTACCCTTGGTAATTGCTTTTTATTCACATATTTATTTAGTGTTTAACCAAGAAGGGACTTGCAAACTCTGTTTATTTTGTTAGTAACTTCAGAAGGATTTAAATACTGCATTTGGGTAGAACCTTGGAGGTAGCTAGATTGTCTACTAGGATTTTATGACAGTTAAACTATTTTTAAATAAATTACAGGTGGCTGAGGAGTTGAAAAAGGAGCTTGCAAACTCTGCTTATCTTGGAAGTAACTTCACAAGTGTTTGAATACCGCATTTTGGTTGTCCCTTGGGGGAAGCTGGATTGACTACTAGGATTTTGGGACAAAAACTATTTTTAAATAATTTACTGGTGCGTAGGAGTTTGTGATAGTTAAACTATTTTTAAATAAGTTACTGTGGTTAAGGAGTTGTCATAGCAAAACCTGCAGTGTGAATTGAAACACAGACAGCCTTAGGCAGGACACTGTTTTCAGACCAAAAAGTGTTGTATTGGAACAGGAAGGGCTGCATCATAACCATTGTCAACAAATTGCCCTGGTGGAGATATCCAGACTAGATCAGATTACTATAAATTACTGGAGGCTGCAATTTTTAGACACAAAGCACATTTGCTTAACCTGGAAGGACACTATCTTTATTCAGCTGTGAGCTAAATTCTATATTGCACTTGATATCTGCAACAAACGTGCACTTTGCTTAATTCTGTGGGAGGTGAAACTAACTACCCTTGGTAATTGCTTTTTATTCACATATTTATTTAGTGTTTTACCAAGAAGGTGCTTGCAAACTCTGTTTATCTTGTTAGTAACTTCAGAAGGATTTAAATACTGCATTTGGGTAGATCCTTGGAGATAGCTAGATTGTCTACTAGGATTTTCTGACAGTTAAACTATTTTTAAATAAATTACAGGTGGCTGAAGAGTTGAAAAAGGAGCCTGCAAACTCTGCTTATCTTGGAAGTAACTTCACAAGTGTTTGAACACTGCATTTTGGTTGTCCCTTGGGGGTAGCTGGATTGACTACTAGGATTTTGGGACAGAAACTATTTTTAAATAATTTACTGGTGCGTAGGAGTTTGTGATAGTTAAACTATTTTTAAATAAGTTACTGTGGTTAAGGAGTTGTCATAGAAAAACCTGCAGTGTGAAACAGGAAAAGACAGTCTTTCAAGCAACAGAGGGAGTGGATCTAGGTTTATGTTTGTTTGTTACAATTCTTAACATTTTCAGTGCAGGAAGAGTTTAAAGCACAGCTGATGTATTTTGGGGCTGACAGCTTTCTGAGCACAAACCACCAGGCCTGTTTTGGGGCTGGGGAGGTTTACCTGTGTCTGACTTGGATGTGTGGATTTTTCTCTGTTTGATTAGCAGGGGTATTTTCTCTGTCAAATTGTTGTGTAGGGCATCTTGACAGGAAGGCACTCATACATGGCGGTGGGTCAGAGCTTTTAGCTGATTGTTTGTGAGGTAAAGTTTAGGCCTTACCTTCCACCCTCACCCACCCACCCCTGAAAATAGGTCCTTTATACCTGGGGTTCTGACTTCATTTCCTGAAGAATGCAAGGTGCATATCACTGTCATATCCTCTCTAGCACACTGCACTGACAATATAAGCATACACTTTGTATAATATATATATATATATATTACAAACCAATCACACACACACCAAAAAAAAAAAAAAATGTGGGGAGTAGTACAATGTAATGGCTGTGGGGCAGCAGTCTTCTGGGAGCCTTTCTGGAGGCTGAGATGCTGCCCTAATTGCAGACAACTCTCTGCCCTGAGGGAGGAAGTTGCCCATCTTCAGGCCACACTGGACAGTAGTAAGGGGACCTTCCCCCAGGCCACACTGGACAGTAGGAAGGGAACCTCCCCCATCCAGGGAGCACCAGAGCCACCACTACTCCAGAGAGGTTGCAGAAGAAGCACAGCAGTTGTACCACAGTGGGCTCAGGGAGGGTGAGGATGGTGGAACAGAGGCACACCGAGTCAGTTGTTCCACCACAATCCATACCTCCATCTGGGGAGCATAGCTCCCTATGGATGCACCCAGAGGAGACTAAGGAGGCTGAGGACAACTGTCACAAGGGAGGCCCACAGGAAGGAGGCAGAGGACACCACAAGGAAAGGGAAGCGGCCCTGTGGGGACTCCAATTATTAGGGGACAGAACTGGGAGAGCAGGAAAACTGAAGTAAGGTGCCTGCATGGTGCCATGGCTTGGAGAGACAGGAAGCGCATCCTCAGGATCACGAGAACAGCTGCACGGGAGTCTGAGCTAGACGTCATTGTCCACCTAGGGACAAATGACTTGGCTAATCATGAGATTAGAGCAGTGCAGAAGGACTTTGTAGAAATGGGGAGGGGCCTAAGACAAGTAGCACACACAATATCCTTCTCTGAGGTGCTGCCTGTCAAAGGCATGAGAGAGGCGAGGGTACTTTGCACCATACAGTTTAATGAATGGTTGAAAAAATGGTGTGGAGCACAGGGGTTTGGCTTCATTGGGGACTGGGGTCTCCACCTGAGGGAACACCAGCCATACTGGCAGGATGGTCTGCATCTGTCCAGGAAGGAACAAGTCTTTGAGCAATCGGTTTAAATGCTTCATTGGCAAGCTTTTAAACTAGTCAAGGGAGAGCACTGAAAAGCAGCAGGAAAATCCCAGCCTCTCCCTACAAAACAGGGTACTAAATGAGAAAAAGACTGGAGGTAGACAGGTCAGTGGGGAATGCTGCAAAGAAGGTAAAGCCATCAAAAATGGAGAGCAATGAGTACCAATGCCCATAGTCTGAGTAACAAGCTTCCTGAATTAGTGGCCTTGATGGAGGAGGAACATCTGGATATCGTGGCAGTCACAGAAACATGGTACACACAAACCATGACTGGGACATAAACATACCAGGATACACTATCTACAGGAGGGACAGGGAGGTAAAAGAGAGGAGGAGTAGCTCTTTACATAAGGGAAGGAATCAAAGCAACAGAACAAAGGGAAAACAGGGAGGTGAAGAAGCACTGTGGGTAAATTTGGAGACCAGCAATGGCACCACAATCTGCACAGGGGTTGTATACAGACCCCCTTCCCGGGGGAGGAAATGGACAAGGAAATGATATAAAGAATACTTAGAATGGCAGAAAAGGGGAGATATTGCTGATGGGTGATCTGAATGCCAGATGTTAACTGGAGTGCAGTTGCAGCAGCCACTTGAAAGGTGGTTATTCTAGATGCCTTACAGGGGCATGCCTCTAGACAACTAGTATTGGAACCCACTCGAGAGGGCAATCTTAGACCTGGTTCTCTCAAATGGAGATGGAGAGGATCACAGATGTAGAAGTGGGTAGCCATCTGGGAACTAGCGACCATCGAACAGTATGGTTCACTAATAAACACAGCAATAGAGTCAAGCCATACAAAGGCAAAAGTACTGGACTTTAGGAGGGCTGACTTTGCCAAATGGGTGAGTGCCTAAGGAATGCACTAGCAAATGGGCAGGAAGGAGGGTGGAAGAACAATGGGGAAAAATAAAAACTGCCATCACAGAGGTAACAAGCCTTTGTGTGAAGCAAATAAACTAAATGAAACGATGTAAGAAACCACTATGGTTCTCAAAGGAAGTGGCAGTGAAGGTTGAAGAGAAAAAGAAGGCATTCAGGAAGTACAAGGACTCACAGAAGGAGCAGGACAGAGAACTGTATCAGTTAAAGCAAAAGGAAGCTGGGAAGGCAGTCAGAACAGCAAAGGCCCAAACCGAGGAAAAGATAGCCAACTCAGTTAAGAAGGGGGATAAAACCTTTTATAGGTACATCAGGGAGTGAAGGAAGACCAAGGGAGGTTAGTGAGGCTTAATAAAGAGGAGGGAGGGTGGGCAGAGGGTGACTGTGAAAAGGCAGAGATACTAAACAAATATTTTGTTGGTATTTACAAAGGGAGTGGGGGAGGTACCTAAAACAAACAGTAGAAACACTCTGGATACAGAAGTTGATACCAGCCCATTTACAGAAGAAGGGTTCTGAAAGAACTCTTAAACTGAAGGTGGACAAAGCAATGGGGCCTGATGGGATTCATCCCAGAATTCTAAAGAACTAAGGGTAGAACTAGTGACACCACTGACTACCCTCTTTAACAAATCATGGGGATGGGGTGGTACCGAGGGCTGGAGAAGGGCAGATGGATTCCCTTCACAAAAGTGGGAGCAAGGCAGAAGCAGAAAACTACAGACCTGTTAGTTTAACCTCAGTGGTAGGGAAAATGATGGAATCACTTCTGAAGGAAAGAATTGTTAAGTATCTAGAGGCCAGAGGGCTCAGGACCCAAGGCAGTATGGATTCACAGCGGAAGGTCATGCCAGACAAATCTGATAGATTTCTTTGACTGGGTGACCAAAGTAGTAGGTCAGGGAGGGCTGTGGACATGGTCTACCTAAACTTTAGCAAGGCATTTGACACAGTCCCACGCAAAAGATTAATATAAGTTAGCCAGCCTGGGAGTGGGTCCCAAGATGACAGCCTGGGTAAAGATTGGCTGGAGAATAGGACACAGAGAGTAATAGTAAATGGAGTCCACTCTGAAGAAAGGGGGTTACTAGTGGGAGTACCGCAGGAGTTCAGTATTAGGACGGTCCTCTTCAATGTCTTAATAGCGACTGCAGAGGACTGGAAGGAAAAGATGTCTCTTTGCAGATGACACAAAGTCTGCAACAGAGTTGATGCTCAAGGTGGGGTGGAAGATGAGAAGGGACTTGGCAAGGTTAGAGGAATGGTCAAATGTATGGCAGCTTAGATTCAATGCTAAGAAGTGCAAGGTAATGCACCTGGGAAACAAAAACCAGTAGAAGAGTACACAATAAGGGGTGAGATACTAACAACAAGAAAAAATGGAAAGGGACCTGGGGTAGTCATATCAGATGACCTAAAGGTGGGCAAGCAATGTGAGAGGGCAGCAAGGAGGGCTGGGGGGATACTGGGATGCATAGGGAGAGGCATCACCAGTAGAAAACAGGAAGTTATTATTCCTCTGTACAGACCGTTGGTGAGACTCCATCTGGAGTACTGCGTGCAGTTCTGGAGACCCAATCTCCGCAAAGACATAGACAAGATGGAGGCTGTCCAGAGGAGGGCAACTAAAATGGTGCCGGGTCTGCACCGGAAGACATATGAAGAGAGACTTAAGGAGATGAATATATATAGCCTCGAGGAAAGGAGGGAGAGGGGGGACATGATAGAAACTTTCAAGTACCTCAAGGGAATCAACAAAGTCCAAGAGGGTAGCATCTTTCAAAAAAGAGTGTGCAAGAACAAGGGGCACAATTTGAAGATAGAAGGGGGCAGCTCAGAGGTAATTTAAAAGTATTTTTACAGAGAGGGTTGTGGATGCATGGAACGGCCTTCCGGAGCAGGTTGTGGAGTCAAAAACAGTGGTGGAATTCAAGCATGCGTGGGACAGTCATAAGACAATTCTAGGGGGTGGGGGTAGGAAGAAGTAGGCTGCTGGTTAACTAGGATCTGCAGCTTATCCATTAGGTAGGGAAACGGGCAGACTGGATGGGCCAAGCGGTCCTTATCTGCCGTCAAAATCTATGTTTCTATGGTTGTGACTTTATCTTGACTAGCACCCTGAACAGGAGAGGGAATGGGGGAAAAGCATACACAAATTTCCCTTCCCAGTTCAGAATCAGAGCATCCAGGGGGACTGAGCCCAAGACTGGGGGTCTGCAATAAAAGAGAAGAAGTTGGTGATTGTCTGGGGCTGCAAAAAGATCTATCCCTGGAGTGCCCCATCTCGAGAAAATCACTTTCAAAACCAGAGGATCCAGGACCCATTCGTGATGGCCCTGGGATATTCTGCTCAGTGCATCTGCTAGGACATTGTCCTTCCCTGGGAGGTGAACTGCTATCAAAGAGGTTTGCAGGGAATAGGCCAGGGACCACATCTTCATTGCTTCTGTGCACAAGGCCGTAGACCGAGTGCCTCCTTGCTTGTTGGTGTACCACATGGTGGTGGTGTTGTCTGTTCTGACCTGAACCATCTTGTTCTGTACAGATTTGGAAAAAGCTTGCAGTGCCAGAAACACTGCTCTGAGTTCCAAGAGACTAATGTGAAGTAGAGATTCCTGAGGTGACCACAGTCCTTGGGTGGTAAGATCCCCCAAATGGGCTCCCGAGCCCAGCAGAGAAGCATCTGTGGAGAGTATCACTGAATGAGACTGAGTGACAAATGGAACCCCTTGTCTCAAATTGTCCTGATCCTGCCACCATTGCAAGGCTTGGATCAGGGTTCGAGTCACTGGGATTAGTTTGGTAAGGGAATCCTTTCTTTGGGACCAAAAGGCTCTTAAGTGGAACTGAATGTCCCTCATTTGGAATCTTGCTTCCTGGATGACTGCTGTGGAAGCTGCCATGTGACCCAGTACCTGAAGGAAATGCCTTGCTGGTCGAGACACCTGAAGGGTGAATGAAGAGGCCAGTTCCATAAGAGTCCTTGCCCTTTCCAGGGGAAGGAAGGCTCTTGCCTTTACTGTATCCAATTCTGCACCTATGAAGGTGAGGAGCTGCACTGGTTCGAGAACTAACTTTGGTATGCTGAGAAGGAATCCTAAGGAAGTGAGCACTTGCTGGGTCACTTGCAGATGTGACTTGACTTGGTCTGGAGACTGACCTACTATGAGCCAGTCGTCCAAGTATGGGAAGATGGAGATCTTTTGTCTTCTTAGGAAGCCAACAACTACTGCCAGGCACTTTGTGAAAACCCTTGGGGCTGATGTTAGGCCAAAGGGCATTGCTCTGAATTGATAGTGGCCTGAGGGCAACTCGAACCTGAGGTACTTTCTGTGGGAGCACCTGATGGGAATGGGAAAGTAGGCATCTTTGAGGTCCAGGGAGGCTAGCCAGTCCCCTGGCCTTAGAGAGGGAAGGATAATTCCTAGAGTTACCATTTTGAACTTTGGCTTTAAAAGATGTTTGTTCAGATATCTTAGGTCCAGGATGGGTCGCCACTCTCCTGTCTTTTTGGGGGTTAGGAAGTACCTGGAGTACAATCCTTTGCCCCTGTGTAGGGTGGGAACTCTCTCTATAGCTCTGAGAGCTAGGATAGAAGAAACCTCTGCCTCTAGGGCAAGGGTCTCAGAGATTTGCAGGTGAAAAAGATCTGGCTCTCATCTTGGGAAATTTTTTGAAGCTGAGAACCAGTCCCTGGCTTACTACTTCCAGGACCCACTTGTCTGATGTAAGAGACATCCAGTCCTGGACAAAGTAAGCCAGCCTGCCCCCTACTGGTATAGGAGAATCGACCCGGGCAGACCCATCAGGGTGTCTGCTTGGCAGGGGCTTCAGGCTGAGTGGTGGATGCAGGCCTGCTCATCCCCCTTCTGCCTCTCCCTCTAAAGAATCCCCTCTGCAAAAAGGAAGAAGAGGAGGCCTGAGCTTGGTAAAAATGCCTTTGGAAAGGCCTGCCCCTGCCTCCGGACTGCTGCCTTTGAGGAGTTGCTTGCCTTTCTTTGGCCTGAGCACTCCTGTAAGTGGTCCTGTATTTGTCCATCTTCTTCATGTAATTCTCTGCCTGCTCCCCAAACAGAGAATTACCAATTACATGGCCTTAGCCTGGGTATCCTGTGAGAGGCTAGTACATCTGAGCCAAGCCATCTTCCAAAGAGCCACAGATGTAGCCATGACTCTTGATGATACATCATTGGAGTCTACAGCAGCATGAAACTGTACTTTCGATGCCTCAATCCCATCTGCAGCCACTTGCTCCAGCTCCTTGGCAAGCTGGTCGGGAACCTGTTTAGCCAGAGCCAGTACAGTGTCCCACCTGGACTTCTGGTACCTGGCTGTATAAGCCATATAGTTAGCCTGCCTGAATCCCAAAGATGCTGCCATGTATTGTTTCTTTGCCATGGCATCAATCTTCCTGGAGTCCTTGTCTGGGGGGTGTGATGCCAAGGGAATGTTTGCCTTATCACAGGCAGCAGCCTGCACAACCCCAACACGGCTGCATTGCTGAAAAAGGAACTCCCTGTCTGAGCCTGAGAGAGTGTACCTCTTGTCCATTCATCTGTCCACAGGAGGTATAGAATTAGGAGACTTAAGAATTTTTTGTGTCTGTTTCCCAAACGATTTGTGGAGGGGAATAGACAGTCTTCTGGACTCTGGGATGTCCATCATCTCAACATAATCAGGCTCTTCCTGATCCTCTACTGCTTCCTCCACAGGAAGCTGGAGGGTATCAGACACTTTTTTGTAGAACATGTAGTGTGAAGGGGACTCAGAAAGCCTAGGAGGAGAAACAACTGAAGGTCTGTCTGGGGAGATGTCCGGGTCAATAGGCACATCCAGAATTTCACCATCACCATAATCATCCTCATACTCTCCCTTCTCCTCCTCCGATTCATAAAATTCTTCCAAAGTATAATCCGGAACCGGGGGAACTGACCGAACCGAGCCCCTGCCAGATGGTGCCGGTTCGGTCAGAATCGAAC
The DNA here is from genome assembly GCA_016271365.2 of Neoceratodus forsteri. Lineage (NCBI taxonomy): Eukaryota > Metazoa > Chordata > Ceratodontiformes > Ceratodontidae > Neoceratodus > Neoceratodus forsteri. The sequence continues at coordinate 886,420,727 of CM028135.1, read as the reverse complement.
TAAGCAATTGCACAATCCTAATCGCCTTGGCTATCTCATCGGCGGTCAGAGGGCACTCCTTCTGGTTCGGTCAGAACTGAACCGGGCTGGCCATCCGGGTCGGGGGACTTCTCGGCCTCCCTTTTCCTCAGTCTACCTAATCTCTTTTCCAAGGCAGATTTGGGAAAATTCTTGCAAATTTGGCAGTCTGAATCGAGGTGGTCAAACCCCAGACAATAAACACAGGTGGTGTGGGGATCAGCCTTGGCAAAGACCTCCCCACACACACTGCAGTGTTGAAACCCAGTGGGCAGGGTTTTTTTCTTTGGTTTCTCAGACATGGCCAATCCTAACCAAAAACGTACCCTTTTTTCGGCAATCCGCCAGGCAAGACTCCTCTATCGGTTCCTGACCGTATCACGGGTCTTGGAAAAAAACATAATTAAATCCATTTTTTTTTAGAACCGATACAGACTGGTATCCACACTCTAAAGTAAAGCACAAGTTTTTTTTACCTCAGATTGATCGGTTCAGCCAAACCAATCCACAGTTTACAAGTTCCACACAGAAAACAGAACAAAAACCTATGTAGTATTCACAGTACCACAGACAGAGACTTGAACCGACTATGCAGAAACAGCAATTCAGTAGAAACCGACTGAAAACCGACACTTCAACTGACTTTTTGAACCGAGCAGCAGGAGAAATCTCTGGAGCGACTGATTAGTGAAGCGGAGTAAAGAATCTGATGGTTGCAGTTTAAACAACAGCAGACAGGGGCTTCAACTGAGCTCGTGATGAACATTCTATGCAAGGCATAGAAAATTTTTGTTCTCCGGGGCAGTTGAAAGGCAGGACCTAGCTGCATATGTCAGAATACAGCAAGACTTCATGTTGTTTGAAAAACTGTTTTCCAGGTAACATACTTTAAATGGGCTGTAGCCACGGGCTCAAAAGGAGCCCTCATTAATATGGCTATACATATATTAAGATCCCAAGTGGGCACTGGTGCTCTGTGAGGAGGATGCAAATGTATCAGGACTTTAAAAAATCTTTTGAGAATGGGATCTGATGCTACTGACACCTTTGTCCTAGCAGAAATATATGCAGACACTGCTGCAAGATGAACCCTTAGAGAACAGGGCTGTAGACCTTGTGAATGTAAGTGAGTCAGATAATCCAACACCACTGAGACTCCTGCATCATTTGGGGCAAAATTCCTACCAGAGCACCAAAAAGAAAATCTCTTCCACTTAGCAGAATACGCTTTCTTAGTGGAGGGCTTCCTATAATCTTTCAAGACAGTTAATACAGCTTCAGAAAGGTTTAAGTTTGCATACTCTGGTTCCTCAAGAGCCATGCCTTGAGGTCGAGGGACTTGAGATTTGGGTACAACAAAGTTCCCTGATTGGAGGTCAAGAGAGTGTGCCTGAAAGGCAAACTTATTGGTTTGCTCACTGTCATGGAGAGCAGAAGAGAGTACCATGGCTGCCTGGGCCAATCTGGAGCTATCAAGATCAGAGAAGTTGAGAGGGATTTGAGCTTCAGTAGTACTCTGAAAACCAGAGGAAAAGGGGGGAAGGCATAAAGAAACTTCCCTGACCAGTCCAGTACCAGGGCATCCAGAGGGATTGTGCCCTGGGCCAGTGGTCTGCAGCAATACTGAGGCAACTGGTGGTTCTGGTGGGATGCGAACAAGTCTATCTCTGAAATGCCCCACCTGAAAATTACCTGCACCACCTGCTTGTTCAGTGTCCATTCATGATGGGACTGATTGATTCGACTCAGTGTGTCTGCCAAGGTATTGTCCTTTCCTGGCAGATGGATCGCTTGCAAGGACACCTTTAGGAATACGCCAGAGTCCAAATGTTCATGGATTCTGTGCATAGGGGACCTGATCTGGTGCCTCCCTGCTTGTTTATGTAGTACATAGTGGTGGTATTGTCTGTTCCAACCTGTACCACCTTGCCCATCACCAGCGTAGAGAAAACTTTTAGTGATAGCCACACTGCTCTGAGTTCCAGCAAGTTTATATGCTGAAGGGACTCTGCTTCTGTCCAGGTACCCTGAGTTGTGTGCTCCCCCAGATGGGCGCCCCAGCCCAGAAGGGATGCATCTGTTGTGAGGGCTAGTGAAGGATCCTCCTTCTGAAAAGGGACTCCTTGCCTTAAGTTGGATTCCTTTTTCCACCACAAAAGGGCTTGTAACAGTGTCCTTGTCACTGGGGTGAGTTTTGAAAAGGGATCTTTTTTCTGACTCCAATAATTCCTGAGATGAAACTGGATGTCTCTCATGCGAAACCTGGAACCCTGCACTGTGCCTGTGGCTGCAGCCATACGACCCAAGAGCTGCAGAAATTGCCTGGCTGTTTCTTGCCTGTGCAACTTGAAGGAATTTGCTATGGCCTGAAGGCTTTTCACTCTGTCCAGTGGCAAAAAGGCCCTGGCCTGTAGAGTACTGATCTCTGCTCCTATGAACTGTAAAGTCTGTGTAGGGGTTAAGACAGATTTTTTTTGGTTTATTATGAAACCCAAGGACTCCAAAAGATCCTGTGTGAGCTTTAAAGAGGTCCTGACTTGTTCTGGTGATTTGCCCACCACCAGCCAGTGGTTCAGATATGGAAAAACAGTCACTCCCTGTCTTCGAAGAAATGCCACCACAGCTGCTAGGCATTTGTAAACACCCTTGGTGCCGAGGAGAGGCCGAAGGGCAGGGTTGCAAACTGATAATGACCTGATGGGAGTCTGAATCTGAGATATTTCTGGAAAGATTATTTTATGGGGATGTGAAAATAGGCGTCTTGTAAGTCCAGAGATGCCAGCCAGTCCCCGTTTTGGATTGTTGGCAGAATCCGAGCCAAAGTTACCATTTTGAACTTTGGCTTTTTCAGGTGCTTGTTTAAAGCTCTGAGATTCAAAACTGGCTGCCACTCCCCATTTTTCTTTGTTGTTAGGAAGTATCTGGAGTAAAACCCTCTTCCTCTCAGGGTTGTAGGAACTGGTTCCACTGCTCTGAGCTGTAGCAGCTTTTGAACCTCTGCCTCTAGCAATGAAGTTTGTGCTAGGGGAGGAGAGATGAAAACCCTGGAATTTTTTAAGGGAAGAAATTTGAAGTCCAGAGACAAACCTTTGCCCACTACGTCCAACACCCACTTGTCTGTGGTGATGGTTGACAAAAGGTAGAGGAAGTGGGACAGTCTGCCTCTAACAGGTAGGGAGGAGGCGGCCTGCATCTCAGGGGTTCTGTTTAGGCTGGGGCTGAGGTAGTGCCTGAGACCCTCGCCTAGAGCCCCTTCTACCCCTACCCCTAGAGTAGCCCTGTAGGGGGTAATGCTGGTTGGAGCATGGCTACTGGCTGGAAAAAAGGTCTTGTCATGAAAGACCGACCTCTGCCCCCCCTTCCATAGGGCCTGGTGGATGAAGAAGCTCTGTCTCTGGCAGAGTTGCTTCTATAAGTAGCCTTATATTCATCCACCTTCTTCATATAGGCCACCATTGATTCCCCAAAAAGAGAATTTCCTTCTAATGGAAAATCCAGGGCCTTCGATGGGGCATCCTGAGTGAGGTTTGTAGCCCTAAGCCAAGGAAACCTCCTCTGAGTCACTGTGTTATCCATCCATCTGGCTGCAGTGTCATTCGAATCAGCAGCCATCTGGAACTGGTACTTAGCCGCCTCTAGCCCAAACCTGGCAGTTTCAGCCAGGTCATCTGACAAGGGTGAGGTGGCTTTCATGGACATTGCTAGTACTGACTGCCATAGGGATTTCTGATACTGGGCAGCATAAGCTTGGAAAGTAGCCTGTCTCATAGCTAGTGAGGCTGACAAATAGCCTTTTTTGGCCATACTGTCCAATTTTCTGGAGTCCTTGTCCGGTAGATGTGAGGACAGAGGGACCTTAGCTTTATCACAGGCTGCCTGTTGTCTTACCACTTGATGGTCAGGATGGGAGAAGAGGAAGTCAGCTCCCTCCCTATCCAGCTGGTACTTTTTGTCTATTCTCCTGTCAATTGGAGGAATAGAATTAGGGGTCTGCAGAAGCTTCATAGCATCCTTCTTAAAGAATTTATATACTGGTAAGAGGAGGGCCTTTGTGGGTGTTAAACCCATCATACTAAGGTACTCAATTTCCTCCTCATCCTCCACTTGCTCTGTAGTGGTGATATCCAAAGCATCTGCAATTTTCCTTACAAAGGAAAAGTGGGAGGAAAAATCCTCAGACACCCTGGGAGGCGAACCAAAATCCTGCTCAGGGGACACCTCTGGGGGATAGGTTCATCCTCTTCATAAGGCTCATCATCCTCTTCAAAAAATAGTTGCTCTGGTGCAGAGGGCAACACAGTGCTAGCAACCTGGGGACCCTGTGATGGGGGCAGGAGGCTGAGGGATGATGCTCTGCAGAGCCTGAATAATTTTGAATGCCTGAGCTATCTCTTGAGTTGAAGGCATTGCAGACACCTACGCAGAAGTCCCTGGGTTAAAAGGAGAGGGTTCTGCAGGTTTAGGTTTCTTTGTTTTCTTTGAGGGAACCGGAGAGTCAGACGGTTCTTTTCCTCTTTTTGCCCCTTTTTCGCCTGTATCAGGGGCAGGGGTAGTAGCACTTGTGTGTTCAGCCACAACAGACTGGGGTGTCAGCTGGTCAGAGACTGAGGGACCCCTAGGAAACTTTTTATTGAGCTGTTCAAGGCGCTTTTCTGCAGTTTTATCTGGAAAAGTTTTACATATCTCACATTCCTGGTCCAGATGTTCGAAACCTAGACAAGCTACATATAAGGTGTGCTTGACTGCCTTGGCAAACACATCTCCACACTTTAAACAGTTTTTAAACCCCGGCTCCCCGGTTCTCTTCTTAGGTTTCTCTGCCATGGTGAAAAGCAAAGAGGAAAAACACCAACCGCTAAATAATAGATACTGTTGCTGTTATTTAAACAGCTTTTATATATATATATATATATATATTTTTTGTGGTCAGTTCCGGAACCGATAAGAAACCGAAGGAACCGAGCAAGGAGATGAAATATGAACTGGTTCAGCGGTTCTGTAACCGATAAAAGACGGTTACAAATAAAGTTTGTAAGGACCAAAACTTTATCGAAATAATATAGGTTCATTAGCCAGAGAACCCAAATTAAACTAAACCAACTCGGATCCCTCACGGTTATGCCGAACCGTGAGGAACCAAGAAAAAAACAATTACTTTAACAATAAACTAGATCTAAACTGACAATCAGTAGAGGCAGTAAAAGAAATAAAGTATACTTATGGTTTTTGATGATTTTTATCTTTCTTCACGTGAAAGAGGGCAACAGAGACTCCGAGCAACCAGACTTTCAGGTGGAGAGAAAAATCTAAAGGGGTTAGAACACTACAGTTGGTAGAGGCAGTATTTGAAAGATGCTCACATGCAAAGAATTCCATCATTTGCATGTGTTCCATCTCTCCGGGCAGTCCAACCCACCAGGCTGACTGCACAAAGTTATAATATCCTGAGCATTACTGGGTAAGAAGTGTCTTGCGCAGCTCCCTACCACGTAACCGATAGTAGAGGTCAATGCAGGACATAATCCAACTGGTAATCTCCACTTAGCGCCTAGTCTGCCAGGAGACTTCAACATATGTTAGTATAAACAGCTGGACAGCCTCATCCCAAACTCCAGCTGCACACTTTCTGTAATAAAAAGAGTGCCCTGCGATTAACTTCTGAGGTTGGGTTGGTAAAGTATACCAGTAAGTTAATCATGTGGTTAAAGTGAAACTCCGCTACAACCTTTGGAAAAAACTTCAGGTGGGTGGCGAAGGATGATCTTGTCCTTGTAGAAGACCAGGTAAGGAAACTCCACCAAGAGCACCTGAAGCTCTATAATGTTTCTGGCTGATGTGATGGCCAGCAAAAATGCAATCTTCTTCAACAGGTATGATATTTAACACCTGTGCATTAGCTCAAATGGCTTGCCTATGAGCATTGCCAGTATCAGCAGTAAGTCCCATGGAGGCAAAGGTTTGTGCACCAGAGGGGACAAATGGGTCCAGACCTTTAAAAAAGTGCCCAAACACCTTCTCCTGGGCTGCCATCAGCATACTGGCCTGTGCCTAGTATATATAAATGGCTGTGAGGTGCATTTTAAGAGCATTCGCTTGCAGGCCTGACTAAGAAAGAGACTATAGGTAGTTGAGGATGCTCGACATGGGACAGGTAAGGGATCAAGCTCCTTGCCCTGGCACCATATCAAGAACCTCTTCCACTTAACTACTTAGCATTTATAATTTGACTCCTTATGGCTCAAGTTCAATTTTATGAGTTGTTCAGCCTAGGCCATTACAAAAATACACAATGAACAAGTATATATATTAAAACAAGCATGATAATTTATAATAAACATTATAAACATAAATAATCATGGTTCTTCCAAGTTCTAGCTTTTAGTAAAATTTAAAAATAATCATGGATTTTTCACAACTTTTTGTGGTATCAAATAGACACTGCATCAATATATGTTAAAACAGTGGAATTGACAAAAGATTAACTGTTATATGGTTGTTCAACCCAGTTTAGAAAGTAAGACTCAAACCATTTTGAAATCACTTTCTGAGTCTATATTAAAAGAGATAGTCCACAACTTTATCAATTATGTAAATGTCCTCAGTGGTAAACATTAAGTTCAGAAGAAGATTCTGATCCTGTGTTAAAATCTTATCCCAGATGGGAATTAAATAATTTGTCTGGGTCTTTCAGTTAGCTATAACATATCTCAGATTCCCTAGTTCTGGTCTCTAGCATGTACACAGTGCTGTTGCTGCAGAATCTAATATTTTATTATATCTTGCTAAGATCACATTACTCTTAAAATACTCTATACGATATCTTGTATACAATACAACTCCTTAAGGCATGCCTCAACAATGTGGAGGATGTCATCCAAAAGTCCCAAAACCTGGAACTCTAGCCAATCAGATAGCAGGCTGAGAGGTGCAAGGATTCAAGGTCTGGGTGCAGCACCTCCCCTGTTGTCTGGTCAGCAGGTCTGGGCAGACTGGCTAACAGTGTCATCCGTGCCTTGGTCTTCTGTCCTTGACCACAATGGACCAAGGGGAAGGAATACAGGAGATCTGGAGTCAGTGTCTCGCAAAGGCATCCCCAAACAGTGCCTCGGATTGGGGGGGGCAGACACAAAACAGCCTCAGCTTCTTGTTCACCTAAGAGGCAAACAGGTCCACCAGAGGGGTGCCCCACTGGGACAATAGGTGGTCTACCACCTCCTGGTGCAGGCACCACACATGCAACATCTCTCTGACCCGGCTGGAAGAATGCTAGCTGACTGTTCACTCCTATGACATGGATCACCAGGAGATCTGCACCGAGGTTGTGCATGAGGGTCCAAGTGTGGAGCACCTCCGAACACAATGGAAGGAAGTGTGTCTCGCCCTGCCTCTTCAAGTAGAACATGGTTATGGCACTGTCTGTCTCATGACCTGACCCCGGATCAGTGGCAGAAACTGTCAGAGCCAGGCGCACCGCATAACATTGTGTCAACAGAAAAAGACCCAGAGATCTATCCTGTCTGCCCATTTCCCAGCCAAGCTCTATGCTTGGCCTAATGCTGAGCTGGGTTTAGAGATCTGACAGCTCTAGTGACTGATCTTCACCCCCTTCCCAGGTATCCCTTCCCCTCTTCTGCCCGTGGGTCCCACAATTCCCTTATTTCTGTACCAACCAAGTATAAACTATGTCACAACCATGATTTCAACCACCGCTCTGGGCAGTCTCTTCCATTTGTCCACCACCCACTCCATGAAGAAGAACTCCCTCATGTCCCTCCTGAATCCATCCACCTGTCTCCACCTGTGTTCTCTAGTTACTGTGCCCTTGTTCCTCGTGAATGAGTCCTCACAATCATCCCTATAGATTTATCATAAGAACTTGTATAGTATGTCTCCATCATATTCCCCATTGCCCTCCAGGCCTCTAGCATATACATGTTAAGGTCTGCCAATCTTTCTTCATATGACCTCCCCCTGCTGCCTCTGGATCATCCTTATGCCGCTCCTCTGTATGGTTTGCATGCGGTCAATGTCTTTCTTGAGGTGTGAATGCCAGAACTGTGTGCATTACTTAAGCAATAAAGCACAACAGGGTGTGCGTCGTGGTGGGATAATGGCACACCTAGAGTGGGTCAAAGCATGAGGCTGAATGCCAAATGCTTCTCCCACCTTAGGTATGCTGTTATCCCATCATGACACTCACTCTGGAGTGCCTTATTGCAATTATAAAAGGGGCATAAAAAAATCCTACCAGACTTGAGTAGTTACAAAATACAGACTAGAAAAAAAAATCTGAAGTTATAACTTTATATTACAATTAATTTAGACATAAAATAGAGATAAAACAGTCACTTCAAGAGCTTTACTGCATCACTCTATATTGCTTATATATTGACTTTTTTATAGCTGCTTTGATTACATTGAGCTTAGCAATATTTTGTATACTCCTGCTTTTATCTCATTTTTCAATTTGCAGAATTGTACACAGTAATACTGACAGTCCCACTTAGTGTTCCTATAGAGATCAATCGTGCTGCGGCAGAGGCATCCATATGGCTATTTTCTGGGTTTCCTTGGTTGTTAGCACAGTAATCACTCCTGTAAAAAAAAAATCACACAAAAAAAAATCCGGAAAAAACAATTAAGCAATAAGACATGACAGGGTATGTGTTGTGGTTGGATAATGGCACACCTCGGGTGTGTCGAGAGGCATGAGGCATCGCCAAATGCCTTCAACCACCCGAGAAGTGCCATTACCCCACCACAACATACACTCTGGAGTGTCTTATACTGCTATTATAAAATGAGTCCAAGATTTTTTTTTGGGGGGGGGGGCGCGAAGAAATAACCAAATCAAAAAAGAAACATTTTTATTACTATTTTAAAATAGTCACAGCACATCCTAGCACTGACATGCCATCTCAGGTTCAAATATTATACACAGAGAAATACCATGTAATTTTAATTAGCTCTTAAACTCTCGGTTTTCCCCAGCCCACCCCATTTACCCGTTTATTCACCTTTCTTTCTTCTTCTTTATATTATTCCCTCCCTTTTCTCTGTCATGTTTATTTTCCGTCTTGCCAACATTCAAGAGATGGAATGTCTACTACAAATGGAAGACAAGAATTCAAACCTCTGCTCAGTTCTGCTGGCAGAATGTTTACCCCACTATCACACTACATAGAGAATACTGGATGAGCAACTATGCACAACCAGTGTGTTCTGACACAGAGGGGTTCTGATTCCCTCTGACCTCAAGAGCAAAGCTTGAGAGGTCCATGGGAATCCAAATCCTGAGATGGCAGAACACACTGGTTATGCATAAAGTTGCTCATCCTGTGATTTTTATACTGCATGGTATTATGTGAAATGTGTGCATTGTGTTTTTTTTCTCTTTCACAATGAAACTGACTTGTGGGGTCTCTCGAGGTTCTAGAATGCTGTTCTACCACAGAAGGGCATAATCACATTCCATGACCTTTGAACTGTGGTACAACAGCATTTTGAAAAGGATGGATTTCTATATAGAACAATGCTCTACTATACACTATATAATAACAATAATAATACTTTATTTGTTATGCGCCTTTCAGGCATCAAGGCGCAGTACAATAAGGAAATAAAATCCAGCAAATTCAGCATCATAAAACAATACAGTTCAATAAATAATACATCCACAGGCTTTTCCCAGAGGAAAGATTTCAGAGCCTGTTTGAAACTCCAGTTGTGCACTCCCTAATCTGACGGGTAGAGAATTCGAAGGAGGGGGCCAAACATGAAAGCACCGGGCCCCAACAGATTTTAAAGTCACCCTTGAATCTCTAGCAACTCTCGGCAGAGTGCGGAGTGGTCTCACAGGGTGGTAAGGAATCAGGAGTTCTTTCAGGTAATCAGGCTCCAGTTCATGCAGGGCTTTAAAAGTCAGTAATCCGACTTTGAAGGTGATCCGCCACTGAACTGGCAGCCAGTGCAGTTCCCGCAGCACCGGTGTAATATGGGAGAATCTAGAAGTTCCCACCAACAACCATGCTGTGGAATTCTGCACCAGCTGCAAGCGGCAGCTGTCAACCCCCGGAAGCCCAAAGTAAAGTGAGTTGCAGTAGTCAAGGCACGAGGTCACAAAGGCATGGATTAAAATTGTCAGATCACCGGACAGAACTAGGTGCTTGATCCTGGTGATGTTTCTTAGATGGTAGAAAGATGTCTTAACCACAGCTGACACCTGAGGTCGAAGTGTCAGCCCAGCATCCAATATCACCCCCAGGTCTCGCACCTGTTCAGAGACCTGTAGCTCAACAGCCCCAAGGTACAATCCAGATGGGGAGCCGGCCACAGGACCCCCTATCTGGCAATCCAGATTGAAAACCAAAACCTCCATCTTCCCTGAATTTAACTTCAACCAACTGGACCTCACCCAATCCTGGATTTCATTGAGGCAGCTATTAAATACTGAGACGGCTCCTTCCTGGTCAGGGGCAAAAGACAGGTATAGCTGGGTATCATCGGCATAGCAATGAAACCTCAGACCATACCGTCTCATAATGTCTCCGAGGGGAAGCATGTACACCACAAACAACATGGGGGACAAAACAGAGCCCTGAGGAACCCCACAAGGCAGAGAGGTGAGATCAGAGGAAAAAAACCCTGAAACCACCCTCTTAGTTCTTCCGGTGAGTATGAGGTGAACCATCTGAGGACCACCACAGAAAGCCCACAAATATATCTCAGGCGCTCAAGAAGGACCCCATGGTCAACGGTGTCAAATGCTGAGGACAGATCTAATAGTACCAAAATGGATTGTTTTCTCTGGTCTCTTGCTATCAGGAGATCACTGAGCACCCGAACCAGTGCAGTCTTGGTACTGTGCCTCTTCCGTAAGCCTGATTGAAGAGGTTTATAGATGCTATGGATGGTCAAATGGTTCTCCAGCTGGGCCACCACTACTTTCTCGATCACCTTCCCCACAAAGGGGAGATTCAAGATAGGCCTGTAGTTAGCAAGACAGTCTGGGTCCAATGAAGCTTTCTTCAACAGGGGTGTCACCACCGCCTCTTTCAAGGAACAGGGATATTCACCCGAGTCAAGGGAGCACCAGACTATCTGTGCTAGAACCAGGAGAATGGCCTCCCCAGAACCCATAAGGGATGTAGGTCCAGGATCTAAACTACAGCATGTAGGGCGCATCCCCTGGACAATCTGCATAACATCCATGATTTCCGGGCATTTGAAGGTACTCCAGGAAAACGAAGGGGTAGCGACCAAGTCCTGATCACTAACAACTCGCATAGAATGTCAAGAGGATCTCTGATCTGATGTCCATCACCTTATCAGTGAAGAACTGAGCAAGCTCGTCACACTGTAATTGTGAAAATGCTCTTCGGAGCTGCAGACAGGTTGGGTTGCACAATCTGTCCACAGTTCTGAAGAGCTGAGCTTGTCGGTTCTGGGAGGCAGAAATTTCCCTGGACAGGAATTCTGCCTTCTTACGAGAAATTTCTGACTGACAGAATTGATAATGTTCTAACAGTCTAACATGATTGGCATCCAGGCCAGATTTTCGCCAACAATGTTCTAACCTGCGTCCTAGTCGCCGTAGCTCCCTCAAGGCCTCATCAAACCAATATAGAGGATTGTGTATGATCACTCATACACAACAAGGGTATTTTTCACTCAAGAGGTTTTCATGATAACTGGAGACCTCGGGCGCGGCTTTCGAGGTCTGGGTCTCATCAAGAGCCTCGGGAGTTGAACCCTTGTTGTAAGTGATCATGATCTTTATAGTGTATGGTCACTCATACATAGACTGCACTTACTTTTCCCACATTAGTTGTGCAGTTTTTTGTCTTCTGGCATATTTAGCATACGGCTGTTCTGGTCGCTTAGCGATGCATGTCCCCAGCATATGCGCACCAAGCTTCATGCATGCACCACATCTGCTAGGTGTTATGCAGCACTAGCTACATAGCTAGCGCAGCTCAACAGCCACGATGACGAGCTAGTGCAGCTCTAACACGTTGTTGGGAGCATGGATTTCCATGCTCAACAGCGGTCTACCATACACTATAGAAGGCCTCAGATGGAACCAGGTGTTTTGTTTTATCTGTAATAACTTAAACAACACAGATTTCTCTAGTAAGCAGGTGAGGATAGGAGGGGGATTTTTCATGGTCAGAAAAGAGCAACATAAAATAAAACTATAAGTAATATAGTATTTCATTTTAAGCTATGTACGTGTGTGTAAGAAGAGTATTATGAGGGAAAATATAATTTAAATGATTATGTTTTTAAATTTAAGGCAATTTTATTTTTAGGGCCCAGTTGAAGGTTTTCAGTGAGTAAAGGTCTCAACTACATTTGTGATGGCAGTCAGGGATGTGTGGTAGTATTGATTTTATTGTGAAGAGGCCTGCTGGTTCTTCTTTCAGTGCTGTTGTGATGGGATATCAGCACTGGGTTCTGAGCTCCTCAGCCAATCAGGTTTCTGGATTTTTTATACCCATTTTATAATTCAAGTCCAGTCTTAGCAGGGACCTGAAGAGGGGCAGTATCACCTTTCTCCTGCTATAAAATCCAGTTCTAACTACAATACCTAGATTCAGTTCACTAGCCACAAATTAGCAGTTAAGCTGGGCTATGCTTAATCACTGGCCATCTTCAAGCTTGACTCTTCCCACCACCATTGGTTTCATCCCCTGACTCCATCCGTCTTAATGTCAGATCTTTCTTTCTGCTGGAAGGGACAGGTCTAGTCCTTCACAGCTCTGTGCATACCACCAACTGTACTAAATATACATTCGGAAGAAACTCTTGTTGAAGGACAAAAAATATATCCAAAGGCTTCATTTTACAGCTTGAGCTGTATTAACTTTTTCGATCTCCAGTATTCAGACAAACATGCATGAATAGGAATAAGTGGCTCTTGCATGTAAAATTTACCATAATGAAAAGACAATGCTTAAAACAACAATCAATGTAACTTGGCATGGCAGCGACTTACAAAAGGTTTTGCCGTAGATTTACAGGGTATGGTTATGGCTAGTTGTGAATTCAAGCAGGTCAAAAACCTTGTTGTGCATGTTCTAAAGTTATTGTGCATGTTTTAAAAACCTTGTTGTGTACCTTCTGTTAGCTGCAGCTGTAATCCCCTTGCACCCACTCACACCACCTGCCTTCACTTCTTCCAGACTGCTCAGTTAGTTCAATGATTGTAGTGAATTTTGGTGAAGTCTGTTCAAACCCATCATAGTTGGCAATAATACGACCCTGACTGCTCTGGAAGGAGGAGGAGAAAGCCCATAACAGTTGGCAGTAGTACGACGGTGACTGCTTGGGAAGGAGGAGAAAGTAAATCACAACTAGCAGCAGTATGACACTGACTGCTCTGGAAGGAGGAGGAGAAGAAAAAATTACTCACCTTAGTAATGTTGTTTCTTCTAATGGAGTCTTGCTATATTATGACAATTGCAGTATGACCACAGGTTAGAACTGCTCCGGAGGTGAAATAGTTAACTTCCATGCAAGGCATGGAATCTTGAGCGCGAGCTCGGTTAAGGAAGCTTTGTCTGCTTGCTTTCAAACCAAAACTGTCAGATCTTTACGAGCTAAAACTCACTAATGTTCTGTGTGGAAGCTGTAAACCTACACTAGCCAACTGGCTACTACCCTAACAAACACACTTGTTGGTCTCGAAAAAAGACTCAAGTCAAGAGACCCAATAATGAAATAAAACACACCCACCCTAGGGAGGGTGAAACAAAAACAACAAAGTGGCAAGAAAAACAGAGTGCCAACACTGTGATGCCCACCCACAGCGCAAAAACGAGGTTCTGAGAGGGGCAGGCAGGGAGGGAGGTCATAATATAGCAAGACTCATTCAGAAGAAACAACATTACTAAGGTGAGTAATTTTTTCTTCAAACAACATGAAGTCTTGCTATATTAGGACAATTGCAGACTACACAGCAGTACCCCCATGGAGGAGGGACAGAACCTACTTAGGGAATAGACTCTGAAGGACAGCTGTGCCAAACCGAGCATCACTCCTAGCTTGAATGTCCAAGGAATAATGCTTGGTAAAAGTGTGAACCGTTTTCCAGGTAGCTGCTTGACATATCTCTAGAATAGGGATGTCTCTGGCAGCAAACAGAGAAGCAGCTGTACCTCTGGTAGAGTGAGCCCTCAGGCCTGAGGGGGGAGTCTTACCCAACTTTTCATAACAGAATTGGATACAAGAGACAATCCACCTGGCAATGGATCTTTTAGTGGCAGGTTTCACCTTTCCCACCTCACCATAAGTGAGGAACAGTTGGAGGGAGTCAAACCTATGACCCTTGGTACGCTCTATGTAGTAGCTAAGGGCCCTCTTCACATCTAAGCTGTGCAGTCTCCTCTCACCAGAGGAAGAATGATCAGTGAAGTAAACAGGGAGAGAAATAGATTGATTAAGGTGGAAATCCGAAACCACCTTAGGCAGGAACTTTCTATTCGTCCGAAGGACTACCTTATCTCTATGAAAGGAGATACAGTCTGGCTCCACTGACAATGCTTGTAATTCACTTATGCATCTGGCAGAGGTGATAGCTACCAAAAACACCGTTTTCCAAGTCAGGAACTTTAGCTCAGCTGAAGACAAGGGCTCGAAAGGAGGTTGCATGAGCTGAGCAATGCAAACATTGAGGTCCCAGGCAGAGGCAGGGTCCCTGAATGGAGGGTTAGTGTGAAGCAAACCCTTAAAAACTTGGTAAATACAGGATGAGATGAAAGAGGAGATGGTTTACCTGCTGAAAGAAAAGCAGAGACAGCTGCCAAATGTACCTTCAGGGTAGCTGGTCTCAGCCCTAAAGTGTTTAGATGGACCATATAATCTAGAACTGTGGGTAAATCAGCAGTGTCTGGGGAAATATTCTTTTCCGAGCACCATATGGAAAATCTTTTCCATTTGGAGTTATAAGTAGCCCTGGTAGAAGGCTTCCTAGAAGCCCTGAGTATATCCATTACACCTTGAGAGAGGTGTAGGCCAGCAAACTCTAGCTCTTCAAGAACCAGGCCTTGAGATTGAGAGACTTGAGATTCGGGTACCAAACTCTTCCCTGGGCACATGTTAACAGATTGTGATTCTTGGGAAGGCACAGGGGAGGATGGACTGCTAAGGACAGGAGGAGAGGATACCAGGGTTGCCTGGCCCAATCCAGAGCAATCAGAATGACCCTGCAGGATTGGGCTCTGATTTTGACTAGCACTTTGAACAGGAGAGGGAAAGGAGGGAAGGCATAGAGAAACTTTCCTTCCCAGCTGAGGGCTAAGGCTCCCAGAGGGACTGAGCCCAAGACTGGGGGCCTGCAGCAAAAGAGAGGAAGTTGATGATTGTCTGGAGCTGCAAAGAGATCTATTTGCGGGGTGCCCCATTTGGCAAATACCACTTCCAGAACCAGGGGATCCAGGGACCACTCGTGATGGCCCTGAGAGATCCTGCTGAGAGCATCTGCCAGGACACTGTCTTTGCCTGGGAGGTGAACTGCCGAAAGGGAGGTGTTCAGGGAGTACGCCAGAGACCACAACTTCATGGCTTCGGTGCGTAAGGCCATAGACCGAGTGCCCCCCTGCTTGTTGATGTACCACATTGTAGTGGTGTTGTCTGTTCTGACCTGCAGCCTTGTTCTGAACAGATTTTGAGAAAGCTTGAAGTGCTAGAAAACTGCTCTGAGCTCCAACAGGTTGATGTGGAGCAGAGATTCCTGTGGGGGACCACAGTCCCTGGTAGTGAGGTCGCCCATGTGGGCCCCCACCCCAAGAGGATGCATCTGTAGTAAGGATTAATGAGTGAGGCTGGAGTGACAAAGGAACTCCTTGTTCAGATTGCCTGATCCTGCCACCACTAAAGGGCTTGGATCAGGGTTCGAGTTACTGGGATCAGTTTGGTAAGACGATCCTTTCTTTGTGACCAAAAGGCCCTCAGATGGAACTGAATGTCTCTCATTTGAAACCTTGCTCCTTGCACTACTGCTGTGGAAGCAGTCATGTGCCCTAGGAGCTGCAGAAAATGCCTTGCTGGTCGAGAGAACTGCAGGGTGAATGAAGAGGCCAAGGAGACAAGGGCGTTTGCCCTGTCTAGAGGGAGGAAGGCCCTGGCTTCCTGGGTGTTCAGCTCTGCGCCTATGAAGGTTAGGAGCTGTACAGGCTCCAGTACTGACTTTGAGAGATTCAGAAGGAAACCTAGTGACGTAAGCAGTTGCTAGGTTATCTGAAGATGTAGGTTGACCTGATCTGGGGATTGACCTACTATGAGCCAATTGTCCAAATAAGGAAAGATGGCAATCTTTTGCCTTCTTAGGCAAGCTACTGCTACTGCCAGGCACTTGGTAAATACCCTTGGAGCCGAGGTGAGTCCGAAGGGCATTGCTCTAAACTGGTAATGGCCTGAGGGTAGCTCGAACCTGAGGTACCTTCGGTGGGAGCTTCTGATGAGAATATGGAAGTAGGCATCCTTGAGGTCCAGGGATGCTAGCCAGTCCCCTGGCCTTAGGGAAGGTAAAATGATTGCCAGAGTCACCATTTTGAACTTTGGTTTTAAAAGGTGCTTGTTTAGGTATCTGAGATCCAGGATGGGCCGCCATTCTCCTGTCTTTTTTGGGGTAAGGAAGTACCTGGAGTACAACCCTTTGCCCTGGTGTAGGGGTGGAACCCTTTCCACGCTCTGAGGCGAGGGAGGGTGGAGACCTCTGACTCTAAGGCGAGTGCCTCCGATGGAGATGCAGGAGGAAAGATCTGGTCCTCAGCTTCGGAAATTTTTTGAAGCTGAGGACCAGTCCCTGGCTTACTACTTCCAGGACCCACTTGTCTGATGTGAGAGACTTCCAGTCCTGGACAAAGTAAGCCAGCCTGCCCCCTACCAGTAGAGGAGAAGCGGCCCTGGCTACCCCATCAGGGTGCCTGCTTGGCAGGGGCTTTGGGCTGAGGAGTGGGAGCAGGCCTGCTTGAACTCCTCCTGCCCCTTCCTCTAAAGAATCTCCTCTGGGTATAGGGGAAGAGGAGGCTTGAGCCTGATAAAAAGGCCTATGAAAAGGCCTGCCTCTGCCCCTGGGGGGCTGCTTCTGAGGAGTGGCCTGCCTTTCCTTGGCCTGTGCACTCCGATAGGTGGTTCTGTATTCATCCATTTTCTTCATATAATTCTCTGTTTGCTCCCCAAACAAAGAATTGCCAATCACAGGAAAATCAATGGCTTTTGACTGGGTATCCTGTGACAATGTGGTGCATCTGAGCCAGGCCATTCTGCGAAGAGCCACAGAAGTAGCCATAACTCTAGAAGATACATCATTAGAGTCCAACGCAGCATGAAAGTGCATTTTGATGCCTCGATACCATCTAAAGCTACCTGTTCCAGATCCCTGCAAACTTGTCAGGGAGTTGTTGACTAGAGCCAGCACAGTATCCCATCTGGTTTCTGGTATCTGGCAGCATAGGCCATGTAATTTGCTTTCTGAGCCCCAAGGATGCTGCCATGTACTGTTTCTTTGCCATAGCATCAATCTTCCTGGAGTCCTTTTCAGGAGGATGTGAAGCTAGGGGATATTGCCTTGTCACAGCTGCAGCCTGCACTACACCCACATGGCTGCATTGCTGTGTGAGAAATTCTATGTCAGAACCTGATAAGGTATACCTTCTGTCCATCCTTGTATCCACAGGAGGTATAGAATGAGGAGTTTTTAAAACTTTTACTGTCTATTTCCTGAAAGATTTATGAAGGGGAATAGACAGTCTCTTAGATTCTGGAATATCCATCATTTCTACATAATCAGGCTCTTCCTGATAATCCACAGCTTCTTCAACAGGAAGCTGAAGAGTTTCAGCAACCTTCTTGTAAAAGATGAAATGAGCAGGGGACTCAGAAAGCCTTGGGGGGGGAACCCCTAAAGGTCTGTCTGGGAAGATATCTGGCTCAATAGGAGCGTGCAGATCTTCCAGACCATAATTACTCTCTTCATACTCTCCTTCCTCCCCCCACGGTTCATAAAATTCCTCAAAATCATAATCCTGAACCGGTGGGACCTGGTGAACTGAACGTCTCCCAGATGGGGTCGGTTCAGGAACCGGGGAAAGAGACTGGACAATTTGGATTGCTTTGGCTATCTCTTCAGCTGTTGGGGAAAGGACTTTTTCCACAGCAGCAGACTTTCTAGTCCTTTTTGCAGGAACTGGCTCCTCAGAGCCAGCTCTTGCTTGCAGTCTGGCCCTGGTCAGAGGGCACTCCCTCAGGTTCAGTTGGCGCCGAACCGGGCCGGCCATCCGGATCAGCGGACTTTTTGGCCTCTCTTTCCCTGAGCCTACCAACTCTCTTTTCAACAGTGGCAGCAGGGAAATTCTTGCAAATCTGGCAGTCTGAATCGAGGTGGTCAAACCCCAGGCAATAAACACAGGTGGTGTGAGGGTCAGCCTTGGCAAAGGCTTCCCCACAGACATCGCAGTGCTGAAACCCAGTGGGCCTGGTTTTTCTTTTGGGTTTCTCAGACATTATGCCAGCCTAACCAAAAACTTGCCCGTTTATGGCAATCCGCCAAGCAAGACTCTCCTATCAGTTCCCAACCGTGTCACAGGCCGTGGAAAAAAACGTAATGAAATCCGTTTTTTTTAGAACCGATAGGAACCGCACTCTAAAAAAGGACTAGCAATTGAAAATGCAACCTAATCAGTTCAAACCGAACCGATAAATGTTTTACAAGTTCCACACAGAATTCGTATGTAAAACCTATCTATTACTTACGTTACCACAGACAGAGCTTGAACCGAACAGTTGCGGTTAAATTTAGACAAATTTAATATTTTTAAACTGTTTTAAACCGTGAAAATGAACCGAGCAAAAGGAGAAATCTCCGGAGCGACTGTTCAGTGAGGCGGAGTAAAGAATCTGAAGGTTTTGGTTTGAAAGCAAGCAGACAGAGCTTCCTTAACCGAGCTCACGCTCAAGATTCCATGCCTTGCATGGAAGTTAACTATTTCACCTCCAGAGCAGTTCTAACCTGCGGTCATACTGCAATTGTCATAATATAGCAAGACTTCATGCTGTTTGAAAGCCCGTCACTATTGGTAGTAGTACAATGCTGATTGCTCGGGAAGGAGGAAGAGAAAGCCATCACAGTTGGCAGTAGTACAACACTGATTGCTCAGGAAGGAGGAGGAGAAAGCCCATCACAGTTGGCAGTAGTACAACACTGATTGCTCGGGAAGGAGGAGAAAGACCATCACAGCTGACAGTAGTACAATGCTGACTGCTCGGGAAGGAGGAGGAGGAGAAAGCCCATCGTAGTGGCAGTCGTACGACACTGACTGCTCAGGAAGGAGGAGAAAGCAAATCTCAATTGGTAGTAGTACGACGCTGACTGCTCTGGAAGAAGGAGGAGGAGAAAGTCCATCACAGTTGGCAGTAGTACGACGCTGACTGCTCTGGAAGGAGGAGGAGGAGAAAGCCCATCACAGTTGGCAGTAGTGCAATGCTGATTGCTCGGGAAGGAGGAGAAAGCCCATCACCATTGGCAGTAGCACAATGCTGATTGCTCTGGAAGGAGGAGGAGGAGAAAGCCCATAACAGGTGGCAGTAGTACGACACTTATTGCTCAGGAAGGAGGAGGAGGAGAAAGCTCATCACAGTTGGCAGTAGTACAAAGCTGATTGCTTGGTCAGGAGGAGGAGAAAGCTCATCACAGTTGGTAGTAGTATGACGCTGATTGCTCAGGAAGGTGGAGGAGAAAGCCCATCACCATTGGCAATAGTACGATGCTGACTGCTCGGGAAGGAGGAGAAAACCCATCACAGTTGGCAGTAGTACAATGCTGATTGCTCGGATAGGAGGAGGAGAAAGCCCATCACAGTTGGCAGTAGCACCACGCTGATTGCTTGGGACGGGGGAGGAGAAAGCTCATCACAGTTGGCAGTAGTACAACAGATTGCTCAGAAAGGAGGAGGAGGAGAAAGCCCATCACAGTTGGAAGTAGTACAGCAATGATTGCTCGGGAAGGAGGAGGAGAAAGCCCATCATAGTTGGCAGTAGTACAACACTGACTGCTCGAGAAGAAGGAGGAGGAGGAGCTCCCCATAGTCATACATAGAGAGCTGTAAGTCATGCGCACAGAATTTTGCCCCTGCCACCCTCCAAGCAACTGTTGGTAGTGCGCACCAGTCTCATTCATACTCAGAAGTTTGTTTTGATTTGGTCATTGCAACTAATCTGTCATCTTTCTGGGAGTGCTGCTGAGACATTCTCTTTGGGAAGGAGGAGATTATCATGATACTGCCAATATCTTGTCTCTTCTACAGACCAATCTCTTTATATCTGTGGAGTCAGAACAGTTAGATAATGTGTAGTTAGCAGTATAAGTAAGATAACCTGGCTCAGAGTTGCACATTCTGCAGACATGTCCCTTGTAGTTGTCTCAAAAGGAATTTGGATGCAGCACACATTCTCCTTAACCTCCACTGCAGCACGGAAAGCAAATTGCCATCACCAATAACGTATTTCGAGCAATATTCAGGTACAGCTTGGTTTTGTTCCAAGAGGTGCTGCAGCATACAAAGAGTTGAGTTCCACCAAGTGGAAACATTTTGAATCAGCTTTTGGTGGGACAGCTTGTGTTTCTTTTGCAGTTCGAATAATATCCGAACAGCCTTGGTTGACTGAGAAAAGTGAGTCACAAGTTTTTTGCAAACAGCAATTATACTATCAATTTGAGTTTCATTGTTCAGGAACCCACTGACAATAAAATGCAAGCAATGTGCAAAGAAAGAAGCATTCTGCACTGCTGTCTAGATGTTGGATCCATCGGCACTTACTAGAAAGTCACATTTTAGACCATAAGAATAAATCCAATAATTAAGCAGCTCATTTAGTTCTTGCAAGATAGTTGATGCTGTATGTCTTTGCCCAAACATCTTTACATGTAGTAGCACCATCTTTTTTTTTTTTGGGGGGGTTGTTTGAAGCAGCACAAGAAAACTGACCCAGTAAGCAGTAAGGGATGTATACAGAATACTGGTTGGGCAACCAGCCTGAACCTCGAGGAACACCATAGGCTGGTTGGGCATGGTTTTGCCCAACCAGTATTTTTGTAGTAAATACAAATAAAAAAAATAATGTTTTAACCGCTTAAACTGTTGTGTCCCATTCTCATCTATTTTTCCATTATCATGTCCTGTTTTCAGTTGTTCTCCCACTGTGAATTATGAATGACAGCTAATACAGAGAAACAGCTGCATTTTTTTCTTTTGAAAAAAATTAAGTTAATATGCATAGAAAAGTTTAATTGTTCAGACTTTTGAGGAAACTAGCAAAGGTCCACATTATTATGTCCGGCTTTCTGGTATCTGTTGGGAATGCGTTTTTTTTTTTTTCAGCGCTTCTTTCATTAGAGATGGTAACGTGGGCATTGTTTTCACCTGTGTAGAATGCCACTGTACCACAGAAAAGTACAACTGTGTTCCATGACCTTTGCACTGTGGTACAACAATGTTCTGCTTAGGATGAAAATCCATGCAGAACAAGCTTCCTCTGTACACTACATCATTTAGTATATTCTGACTGCTGGTCCGCATATCTGTCATGACATGAAAAACCCACCCTCTGCAATTTTAAGTGCAAGCATCACTGTTGCTTTTAATATGTGATAAATAAAGGTTTGGTATTTCAACATAGGTGAAGTACCTTCAATGAGGATCACTGTAACAAGGCTCTGCATGTTTAATGACCTCCCTAAAATCCTCATGATCTACTAAAGGGTATGGGGAAGTGGTCCAGCTAATATTTCTCCAATTTTATAACCAAGATGAAGACTCTTTGGACGACTCTTGTTAAAAATATTCTTTCTCTTAAATATCTGAGACAATGTTAGCTGCTTACAGTATGTCCCTGCTGGTTTATTAGATACTGTGCTTCTTCAACAGATGGAAATCGAGGTGGAGGACCTATACATTCAGTGCCATCACTGGCTGTGCAACTGGTGTTAATGGTGTTGGTGGTAGTGGTGGTCCTAGGGCTGGCAGTGGTTCAGTCTGCAACAAGTTCACAAAATTCACTATTCATTTCTTCATCCCGATCCTTCTCACTTATGGTCTGGGAGGTGGAGGACATGATTTCTGGCTGATCAAGCAATACTGAATGTGTTTCAGATGGTGTTTGAGAGTTGTAGTGCTGAGACATAAAGTAACTTTACCACGAATTATACTTTGTTTACAGAGGGTGCAAACTGCTCTGCATGGATCAGTTTTATGGACTAAAAAATAATTCCACACTGCACAAGTGACAGACTTTGTTCAAGTGCTAGGAAGATAACTGAAAACTGGCCATTTTTTTCACATTTGAGCAGATCCCAGGCCATCCATACTTTTTTTTTTCATCCATGGTGCTAGAAAAGTGGGCACTTGAGGTTTTTCAGTTTGGTCCGATGTAGAAGCAGTGAACTGATGGGATTTGTTCTTCTCGTTGCCACCATTTGTGGATGTATTTGCAACTGCACTACCTGATTCTTAGTCAGCAGACTCGCTCATTTGGCTTGGCTGAGGGCTGGAGATATATCAGCAGTCACTAAAGTGTCAAACTAATAAGAGCTCATGTCTGAGTCAGAGTCATTGTCAGCTGTGCTACTTTTACTGCTAGTCACAGGGATTTTAACAGCAGGAACAGCATACCTTATTGTCCGTGTGACATCAGCAGCTGCACATGTTTTCTTAAAAGGTCCCCCTTTACCACAGTTCATGGTGGCTCTTTTGGAATGTGTATATTTATCACCTTAAACATTTTGTTTATTTTTGCTACCACCATGATTACCATTTCCAGCAACACCTGAACCACCCGCACCAGAACCAGACTGGCTCATCTGTGCTGTCAGCCATAATAGCAATTGTGATTATAATATGCACACAACTCCTGCACTACCTGCCTTATACAGACTGCTCGCCAGAGGCCATGTGTAACCCCTGAATAAACTATATGCAAAGTACTACCAATTGCTTACATGTCATGATGATAACCATGCCTGTACCCATGCCTGCATCCACTGCTTTTCTTTTACCGTGCCTGTAACCATGCCTGTATCCACTATTTTTCTTTACTGTAACCACCTCATGATGTAACTCACAGTGCCTCAAATGTTCCTTATGTCCTTGTTCATTCTTATAACTTGTATTGTTATCCTGGGTCGCCCCTGAAAAAGGGACCTTCGGTGCTCAGTAGGCCTACCCAGTCACCAAAATTTAATAAATAAATAAATAAATTCGAAAATGGTGTGGTTCGCCTCAACTGACAAATTTGATTTTGGCTTCATGACAGTGTGATGCAGTGGGAGCTAACTGAAGACACAATGATCAAGTTCGATCCCAGGTTCAAGGCTTACAGAATGGGTATGGGTAAGGCACAATGAATTTGTCAGGAATTTGAATTCTCAATTAAAAAAAAGTTGTTTTAGTATTGAAATTGTCTTTTTATATATATATTATATTGCAATATTTCTTTAATATTTATTTTTTTATTTCATGCTTTTGGTAACCAGGTAAGGCTAACTAGGCACAAGTGCCTGTTTTCAGGGGTGACCTGGGAGAAATAAGTGGTTAAGTGACTTGCTCAGAGTCACACAGTATGCAAATTGGAGGTTGTGGGAATCAAACCCAGGTCTGCTGGATGTACCAAGCACATTCACAGCTTGTTACTCTAATCTCTAGGCTATACTGATAATATTTTAATTAATTTATTATAGTTTTTCAAGGTACCACGCACTGAGTGCTGGGTGGTACATGGACATATATTGGGTAGTAGTGCACACAGTGCAGTCAAAGAGAGCACAGCAAGAATGAAGGCCAGTATGCCATGTAGGAGTGACAGATATTTTTAAATGAACGAGTGTTTTTTTTTCTCTCCTCCTCGACTCCAGTCATCCAAAATATTTCTGGGATTTATTCAAGATACCACACAAATGTGTACCGGGCAACACATGGTGACACACTGGGTGCAATGCAGTCAAAGGAGGAAGAGCAGAAATGATGGCCAGTACACCATGCATAAGTCATGGTAGGTAGGCAGAATTTTATTCATATATTTTATATACAGTATGAACAGGAGACTCAACTGAGGCAAGCTCATTTCCAACGAGGCCCTATACATAGATGTTTCAACAGTAAGCTGCAATAAATAGCAATCATAGTTATTTTTAAATGAATAAGGAATTTTTCTCTCTTCCCTGAGTCCCGTCACCCAAAATATTTCTGGCATTTATTTCAAGATGCCATGCAAATGAGTGCTGGGTGGCACACTGTCACACAGCTAGGTACAGTGCAAAGGGAGCACAGCTAAAGTGATAGCAAGTATACCACGTAGGAGTCACAGACACTGATAAATGAATAAGGGACCCCCCCCCCAATCCCATCACCCAAAATATTTCTGGGATTTATTTATCTCCCTAGGCACTCAAAATATTTCTTTGGATTTATCTCATTGTTACCATAAATGTTTCTGGGATTTATTCAAGATACCAAACAATGATGAGTGCCAGGTGGCACACAGTCACACACTGGGTACAGTGCAGTCAGAAGAAGCATAGCAGAAATGATGGCCAGTACTCCATGCAGGAGTCGCAGATATTTTTAAATGAATAAGGGATTATGTGCTCATTCTTGAGTCATGTCATCCAAAATATTTCTGGGAATTATTTCAAGATGCCACATAATGATGAGTGCCAGGTGGCACACAGTCACACACTGGGTATAGTGCAGTCAAAGGAAGCAACAGGAATGATGGGCAGTATGCTACACAGGAGTCAAAGATATTTTTTACTGTGTAAATGATTTTCTGTCCAAATTCCTTGTCAGTCACACTAGATATTTCTGGGAGAGGAAACAGTGACTCTCCCAGCCAGCGCCCCCACCTCAATTTATACAGTCCCTTCCCAAATCCCCAATCCTTGCCTTGTTTTTGTTTTAATTAAAATTAATTGATTAATTCAAAAAAAAGATGTTTGTTAGCCAAGGCACTAGCTACTAGTAGTAGTAAGTGTCTTCTCCCACCCCCACGTCACTTGCCACTGCCTTGCTGCCTCTCCCTTTGCCTTTACACATTCTTCTCAGTTGCTCCTTATAAAATATTTTTTAAGGCACTGCAGTAGTAGCACTACTAGTGCCTGCCTCTATCCAGAATGAATGAGTGTTGTTTTTTTTAATACATCCCCACCAAGCACGCCAGCCAGAAAGAGAATAAAATAAGATGTTTGTTCTGCTACTAGATCTACACAGTGTGCTGTCAATTTACTGACTCTGACTGACTAACATAACTTCAAACAGCACACTACAGGGCTCACACAAGTCACGTGAGTACACAGAACACCTTGGGGCTCAGGCTACTGTATGACTCACTGATTAGTAACGTATAACACAGCAAAGGCTAACAGAATGCTGGGTTGTATTGCCAAAGGGATATCCTCCAGGAGGGGAGAGGTGATTGTGCGTGCAGTTCTGATGGACGCACCTGAAGAAGGACATTAGGATACTAGAGGCAGTGCAGTGCTGGGCAACAAAATGATCCAGGGGCTAGGGGACTTACCCTATAAGAGCAGGCTGAGGGAGTTGAACATGTACTCTCTGGAGTAGAGGAGAGATGGGGGGACATGATTGAAACCTTCAAGAAAATGAAGGGAATAAATATGGTGGGCATGGAGGGGCTTTTCAAATTAAGGAGGGGGAGGGACACTTGAGGGCATGATCTCAGATTGGAGGGGGGAAGGTTCAGGAGGGAAATGAGGAGACACTTCTTTATGGAGAGGGTGGTGTCTGAGTGGACGGCATTACCAGAGGAAGTGGTATCCTGTAACATAGTGGGCTGCTTCAAAAGGGGATGTGACAGGGTAAGGGGGAGGGTCACTGGAGGGAGGGGCAGCAACAGGATAAGGGCTAATAGCTGCACAATCAAGCAGACTTGATAGACCAGAAGGCCTTTATCTGCTGACAATTTCGTATGTTGCCTCCCAGACATCATGCCCCAGCTGCCCTAGTAACCCATTCTCTGGTAATAATCTGACACTACTTAGCGGGACAGGGGACCACCCTCCCCTCTGCTACCTAGGCCTGTTTGGCCCATAGATTATCATTAGCTTCACTTAGTAATGGTCTTCTTAGATAAGAGCGTTCCCACTATACCTACTTCTAATGTGCCTGCCCACTGTACATTGTAAGGCAACTCTGTTGTCTTCTATATATGGACTGCTGCTGTTGTTCACAAGGTCCCGTGTGGAAAATTGTACTCTAGTATCTGTGTAGTTTTTGTCTCTGTTCTTACAATATTCAAGACCCTTGCTTGTAAATTTATTAATGTTATTACTCTTATAACCCTCCCACCCCCTAGGTCACAACTGGAAACAAGCCCAGGGCTCTGTTTGCTTACCCAGGAAATATTTTTTAAATAAATAAAATGTATCTTAGCAACTGTCAGTAATGTTACAATCATCCGAAAGTAGGAGAAGTGCTGATTCTAATGATATCAAACTCATCAGGGTGCGCCTTTAGCGGACTGATGGAGGAGGCTCGAAACAACAACAAGCCTCTGGGAGTCAGGATGCTGTGCCAGCTTCTCTGGCTACAGCACCAGGATCAGAGCCTCCGTGGCAGTCCTTAATGCTATCTATGTAGGCCATAGATTTAAAAGTTGAGGCCACTATACTGCATTGGAGAACACGATGTGAAAATTGAACTTTAAAAATCCACTGCGGAGAAAGTGGACATCTGAGCAACTCTATCTCTAACGTCCTCCAGCAAGCTTGTGCAGGAAAGTGTGCAGCTCCGCTGTAGGCTGGAGGTGTAAGAAAATGCTAACAGAGCACCAAGTACCTGTCTGGTGGGCCTACCAGAAGGATCAGAGGGGAACAGACCATTTGCAGTTTTTACAGGGTTGGCTTCTGCATTCTCCTTCTCTGGAGACTGAGGAGAATGCTAATGCTTTCCAAAGGTCCTGCTGTATCTTCCCATGCTCTGCAGAGGCCCAACAAAACTGGCATCATACTGTATTATTGGTGACAACACAGTAGTGAGGGATCGCCTGTTGTAAGCAATGTGAGAAGTCAGCAAGGAGAGTCAGGGGGATACTGGGATGCATAGGGAGGGGCATCACAAGTAGAAAAAGGGAAGTGGTTATCCCTCTGTACAGACAGTTGGTGAGACCCCATCTGGAGTACTGCGTGCAGTTTTGGAGACCTGATCTACGCAATGACATAGGATGGAAGCAGTCCAGAGGAGGGCAACTAAAATGGTGCAGGGTCTACATCAGAAACCATATGGAGAGAGACTGAGAGAGCTTAATGTGTATACCCTTGAAGAAAGGAGGGACAGGGGGGGACATGATAGAAACATTTAAGTACCTCAAGGGAATAAACAAAGTCCAGGAGGGTAGCATCTTTCAGAAAACGAGATGTGTAAGAACAAGGGGGCACAATTTAAAGTTAGAGGGGGACAGCTCAGGGTAATGTGAGGAAATTATTTTTCACGGAGAGAGTGGTGGACGCATGGAACCGCCTTCCTGGAGAGGTTGTGGGGTCTAAAACAATGGGGGAATTCAAACACGCATCGGACAGACATAAGGCAATTATGGTGGGGTCTTGCAGGAAGTAGGCTGTTGGTTAACTAGAATCTGCAGCTTATCCAATAGGTAGGGAAATGGGCAGACTGGGTGGGCCAAGTGGTCCTTATCTGCCGTCAAAGTCTATGTTTCTATGTTTCATATACCCCAACCAGAAGCAACAATGAGTCCCTCCTACTGGCCACAGAAAAGCCTGTATGGTGGCCACCCATTGTGTGACTTATTCCCACCCTGATTCCCTCCCGAAACAGCACAGCAGCATGGCAAATGTATCCTGTTTCCTGTTCCCCTTTCATCCATCATTTTCCAGTTTTCACTTCAGCCATTTTCTTGACCTCCCTCCCACCAGTCTGCCCAGTAAACAACACAATTTACAAGTTCAACCACAAGGTAACTTCCGCGTCCCACCATGGTCCCCAGTCTTCCTCACCCAACCCAACAGTGCTCTTGTTCCTCCTTCCTGTTCCTCTTCCCACCCCCTTGATTCCAGCCACTGCAGTGCAAAGTATACTCAAATCCCTGCCTCACAAGTGCTAGCAGCAAACTGATCTGATTCCCTCCCAGGCTGGCACCACCACCTCCTCCTACTATGTCCCTCCTCCCCACCCTTGGATCGCCATTTGCCTGACTCTACCCACGGTCACTCCCACCCATGGTGATGACGAGAAGCGCACGCCAAGAAGACTGGACTACTGGGTTGGGTTGGGAATTGGTCAGGAGAGGCTGAGGTGAGCTGCTCAACATTAAAGACAAGTCAGGCTTTCAAAAAAAAAAAAAAAGACTGAACCACATTGCGAACCCTCTAGTGTTCGAGTTCTAAACTAGAACTCAAACACCAGAGGTCAAGCACGGTTCAAATCTTTTTAGAACTAGTTCTGACAACCCTAATCCACATGACCCTCCCAACCTGAAAGGATTCCTGATTCCAGCTTGCAGATCTGAGTTCAGGTGTGGTGAAGCCTGAGGACAAGAGCACCAGTGCCCATCTGAACAGTTTCAATTACTTTCTGTTTGTTAATTTGAACTGTAGTTAATTTTTGTACTGGTTTGCTTTGTGGAGATGTGTGCTACTGAGCAGGCTGTCCTGTGTTCTGGTATTCCGTTTCTTTCAGTGTGGCTCCTATTAGTTGTTCTCTGTGCATGTGGAAGGGATTGTCAGGTTTAGCTGAGCAGACTCCTGTTACATTGCAGGGAAAATCTGCAGTACCCCATTCAGTTTGGAGCAGAGTGACTAGATTCAACTTGCAAGGAAAACTTTTGTATCAATCACAGATCAATAAATGGGAACATGCACATACTTCGTAGTTCCAAACACAGAGGGAAAGGGAACTCATTAGACACTTAATGCTGTGGAGCAGCTGGTGACACAAACAAACAGGCTGCAATAGATTTTGAATCAAATGGCTGTGTGTTAAGTAGAGATGCATGGATATCGGACCGGAGGATTAGCATACTGTGCATGTCAGCATGCACGTCAGTACGCATGGCTGAATGAGCTAGCTGTACGCGGGGGAACTCGGTCCTTTCACTCTCTCTGTTGATTCAGTGGACTTAGAAATGCTACAATTATTTTTTCTCTCCTCAC
The DNA here is from genome assembly GCA_016271365.2 of Neoceratodus forsteri. NCBI lineage: Eukaryota > Metazoa > Chordata > Ceratodontiformes > Ceratodontidae > Neoceratodus > Neoceratodus forsteri. The sequence continues at coordinate 886,391,530 of CM028135.1, read as the reverse complement.
TCACTTTGTAATGCTTGCTGCGTCATGACCATGGTTTTTAGATGCATACTGGTAATAGCACGCAAGAAGCATTGAAGCTCTTAAGGTGTGTTTGAAAAAAAAAAAAACAGAGGGCCAAGGTTTGTGGAGGTGAAGGAGGGGGGAATTTTCCCTTTTAATGCCCTCACATCTCTTTTCGAGACGAGAACTGTTTTACGGGCCCTAGTTGCAGGTAATGAAGAGTCTGCTGAAATGAGTACGCGAATTCGTTTGGCTTTCATTGGACAGCGGGTCATTAGCTCCTGAATCCAGTTGATACTCAGCTGCACGTCGACCTTCGTAACAGCGAAGAGCACTTATGCTTTCTTGGGGCCTCTTCTTCTTCCTGACACTACTCAGGACCAGACCAGCAGTGCAGAAAGCTTTGTGGAATCCTCATACTACACAGTTCCAGGTAACCCCTCCACTTGGGCAAAGTAAGTGGAGGGGACTTTTGTTTTTGGCTCTGGAGAAAAGAGTATGAATTCTTGTTTGGCAGCTACTGGTTTCTCCCATATTGCACCTATCCGCTCTAATGTACCATCTAATTCTAAGTCTGTGTTTGATAATACTAGTACTCCTAGCAAAAGAAAAAACGCTAACTAAAGGAGACAAGGCAGTTAATAAAAAAAGGAGAATAAAAACAATGAAGGTGTGTTGAATATAGGAGGTAATAAAGGGAATAAACCTTCAGTGATTATCAATTCTCCAGTGTGTATATATGATCTACTAACTAAGAAATCAAAAGATAAAGGAAGCATTGTGGAAAAAATGGCCTCATCAGTGAAGGGTAAAGTATGCAGGAGTGTAGGCAAAAACAAGATGGTAAAGGGGATGGAGCAGGTGGTAGAAGAAAGAGAAAAAGGGAGAAAGGAAATGGGGCACTGATAGTGAGGAAGATGCCCCATAAGATTTGGAAGATAACTTAGAGGGGCCATATAAAGCCATTTTAAAAGAGATGAGGCAGGGTTTTGAGAGTCTGAACCTGGCTGTAGCCTCCCTGATGCAGTAGGTTGTGGAAGCAGCTAAGAAATGTGAATCTCTATCCCTCAGAACTACTGAGTGTGAATCACGTATAAGTGCGATTGGAGATACACTACCAAAAATCTCCAATAATCAGGATAAAAGCACTAAAGAACAGGAATCTTTAAAGCTAAGGCCTGATGACTTAGAATCCAGATCAAGGAGGGCCAACTTAAAGATCGGTAATTTGCCAGAGGGAGTAGAGGGTAAAGACTCAATACAGTACTGTGAATAATTGTTAACCAGAGCAATGGGTCTCCCCTTCCCAGAAAAGAAAACTGAGGTAGACAGAGCACGCCGGGCCTTCGGTCCTAGGGTTAAGCTTGGGAGACCACGTTTTATGTATGTAAAACCTTTGAGGTTCTAAGACACAGAAAAAATTCTGACTAAAGCAAAAACAGAGAAGGGGCTGCATTATAATCATGTCCTGACATTCCCTTAATATGCTGGCTAAAAGGAAGAGTTTTGATATGGTCAGAGACAAACTGAGAAAGGAAGGCATTATATTCACTCTGATGTACCCTGCTAAACTGAGGGTAAATCCTAAGGGAAAAATCTTGTTCTTCCACTCTCCCTTTGAAGTAGAGGTGTTATTAAGAAGAAGAGCAGGGAAGCAGCCAGAAGATCCTGATCCACGTGGCACTAGTAATTCCCCAATTTAATTGTACACTTTTTAATATACCCAGCTGCTTAGTTGATTTTTCTTTTTTGGGGGGCTGGTGGGAAATATAAAACGATAACAGGATAATATAAGGATAAACAGGTAAATAGGTGTAGGAAATTAGGAATATGGGGGTGGGGCAAGACTGAAAAAATCCTCCATTAATTGCCCTTTTCCATGTCTGTCCATACAGTGAGGATTCAGCATCTTCGGGGTGGGGTGGGGGGATGTCCCTCCAGACTGGGACATCTGGGTTTTTCTTCTTTTTTTTCTCTCACTTTTTCTTTTTTTCCTTTTCTCTTTTGAATCACTCAATTTGCTTGCCTATTAACTAATCTAAATCTAAGCTCCCCTTGGTTTCTAGGCAGAAGATAGTAGGGAGGGAGGGAAGATACAGATGGGGGGGATGTTTGTTAATCTATTTTAGGAGAATGTGTGTAAAAAATAACATCCCTCCCTTGCTCTCTACATTGATAAATTATTTATTTAAACTGTCACATCTTAGAAGGGATAGGAGTTGGAAGGGTAGGATAATAGTGGTCACTGTATTAAAAAATTAAAAAATGTTTTATAAGTTCTAGTATGGAAAAAAAAGAAGGATTGCATGGGTGCACAAGGCTAGTATATGGTGATGCCATGGAGTTTGACAATTCAGCTGTGAATCCAGCACTACTGGAGAAATGTGTGGGACCAGAGCAGTGGTGGCGGGTCTCTCTGCTTACATGTCTGGCAGTAGAAGAGTTAGTTCTGGAGAGGTGCTATGGTAACTCTAATTGGTTATTTTTCTATATCCCATGGAGAGGTTGAGAATCATGTCTTGGAACCTCAATGGATGTAAAGATAGCATTAAAATGAGGAAAGTTGTTCGGCTAGCAAAAAGAAGGGAAATAGAGCACCTTCTTTTACAAGTGACACACTTTGTCACTCGGGATGCGTCTTATTTTGGCAATTTATTTTGGGCAGATGGGTTTTGTACAGAGTTTTCAGATAATGCAAGAGGTATTGCCATCTTTCTTAGAAAACGTTTAGGATACAAATTAATTAAATCTGTTATAGATAGGTTGGGCTGGTTAGTTATTACTGAAGTACAGTTACATGGTAGGTCTTTGATTCTGGCTTCACTGTACGGCCTAATCAAGATGAACCAGCATTGCTTACTGAATTTTTGTTAGCGGCATCTCAGTCTGATGCAAATATTATAATGGGGGAGATTTTAATCTCTCTGTTGGGATGCTGGATTGAGAACCCCCTATGGGAGAAAGAAAAGGCTTGGTGTATTAAAACAGGCAGTGACAGATTTAAATCTATGTGATCCTTTTAGGTGCTTCTACCCCTCCTTAAAGAAATTTTCCTATTATTCTAAAACATATAAAACATTTTCAAGAATCGATTATATTTTGATGCAGTCAAGTTTATTTGACTCTGGGACCCAGATGGCCTATGAGTCAATAGGAATTTTGGATCATGCTCCAATAATACTGGAACTTAACCCCCCATACACACACACACACACACACACACACACACACACACACACACACACACACACACAAGGAGAGGGCCGTTATATCTCGAAAACTTGGAAATTTGATAATTCACTATGGGCAGACAAAGATTTTAAAAATAAGTTACAGGAGGAAATGGAGGCCTTTATGCAACTAAATATGAAGCAGGATATAAGTGTACAAGTAGTATGGAATGCTTTGAAGGAGTATTTAAGGGGATTCATTTAATTATTTATTTAGTTTTTGTTGACCGGGTAAGTGCACTAGACAAATTCTGCCTATTTTCAGGCACGACCCGGGGAGGGGATACAGATGAATGCCAACTGACTTTGAACCAGATTAAACTGATGGATGGCATCACAAGTAGGAATTAGGAAGAAAAAGTTTCATTTTGAACTATCTACACTAGAAAAAGAATTGGCTGCTGCTCAGACAGAACATTAAGCTAAGGGGCTTGAACAGAAAGAAATAAAATTACTGTTAGCCAGGTATAAATTAGAGAAGTTGCTTCAAGGGAGTTATGTAAAATAAGGGCTAAATACTATTTTTATGGAGATACTCCAGGTAATTTACTTGCGTACCAGCTTAAATCGGAGCAAAATCAAAATAGGATTAGTGTTATCAAGAATGATGACCAGCAAGTTTCATCTGAAGAGGAGAAAAGCTCTGTCTTTTGGTTATTCTATAAGGACTTGTATACCCCCAAGGCAGAGATAGAGTCTTTTAGTAGAAATTATATTCTGGATACCAATTTGCCCAAAATTTCAGAACAAGGACTAATAGATTTGAATGCTGATATCTCTATAGAAGAGATATCAGAAGTTATTAAGAGTCTTCCTAATGGCAAATCGTTGGGACCAGACGGTCTCTCTTTCGAAGTTTATAAAAATCTGGTGGGAGAGTTAACCCCTTGGCTTAGTATACTGTTTAATTCTTCTTCTTTAAAGGAGGGTAAACTGCTACAATATTTCTATGAAGCAGAGCTTGCTTTATTACTCAAGATGCATGGATATCCAACCCAGTACACGGATCCGACCGGATAGCTGACATTTCTGTAAGATCTGGCTTGGCCAGATATCTATAAAAAAAAATGGATCAGATAGTCTCATCCTGGTGATATGCACTCAATGCATTTCAGAGGGAGAAAGAGAAATGAACAGCACTGGAGGAACAGGCAACATCAATGGCTGAATTTCCTGTTCCCTCTGGTGCTCCAGAGTCTCCACACCCCCATGATGTGTCTCCTGCTCCACGTCCTCCACCGACATAAGCCGTCCCCCACTCCCTGTCCTCAACTGACAGAAGCTGTCCCCCCACTCACTGCCCTCCACTCACATCCCTAAGCAGTTTTCACCCACCATACAGGTAGCACAGCAAGCAGCAGAGTTCCTGGGACAGCACGATATCACAATACAACCATGCCTCTCAATTGCACGCATGGACCAGTGCAGCAGTCTTTGCTCACAATAGCACACACTCCCCATCCATGCTTGATGTCCTGCAGTACACCTGATGACCACAGCCTGCGTCACATCACCTGCTCACTATGTCCTCCCATGACAATGAAGGCAACATCTGCATGCTGTTGTATCATCACAGTACTCCACGTTGCCATGCAGTAAGTGTTCCCCTCTGCGAGTTACTTGCCGTGTGTTCATATTTTAGTTACTTGGCACACATTACTTGATTCCCGTTGACTTGGCCTGCATCTTGCAGTGCATAACAGTAAAATGTGATTTTATGCAACTATATTTCACATTGCGCAGACTTCCTTGCCATGCATTAATGTGTCCCCATCACCGCATCAGCAGAGTGTGTGTGGGGGCAACGGGAGGAGGGAATGTGTTGCCATGGGTTACTGTGTAGCAGAGCATCTGACTGACGCACCCTGGCTGACAGCATGCACTCTGTGACCATCATGGTGGTAATCATTTTCTTCTAATATAAAGCGTCTGATTTTGAAACCAAAAATTACTGCTGCTTCTGACTTTTAAAGTGACAAACAGCTACTGTAATTGTTCTGGTTAAGTGGTTAAGTGTTTCCCATTAGCAGCTCACTGAATTAAAAACATCTATGTCTGACTGCTCCATTTCTCCTTAAATATATTATGCAGCAGCTAAGAAGTTAATCAGCCACCAACAACATGGAATAAACTTATTTACAAAAAATACTTAAGTTAGCTCTGTTTTTTTTTCCTAAGTATCCGAAACGATCCGGTTGTCAGAACTAAATATCCGAAATCTGGTATCCAGTAGAAACTTGGTATCCATGCATCCTTAGTGTTAAGACACTATTTTGAAATGCACATAATGTGCTTCATTTCACTCAATGGCTGTGCTTTGGCTGGAGTCCTGCATCACTCCTCTCGCGCATTGGTTCCTACTAAATGCAAGGGCTAAGGTAGCATGAAGCTACTGACATGTAGCTTCAAAAACTATGTTTTAAAATAAAAAAGTGGAATAAAACTTCAAAGTTTAAATCAAAGTGGCAGGTATATTTGTGTTACACACAACTACTAGGCTCTACCCACATCTCACATTGGTTATGTGCTGATGTTCTGGGGGCATGTCCCCCTTCTACAGAGCAATTACAAATGTGGTAAGCAACCCACCTATTTATAGGGTTAGTTAAAAGGGAAATTACACTTCTGGTGAGTCCACATAGGAACCTTTTAAAAGGGAAACCGCTTTACGCCTCTTGCTACTTATGTGCAATTTATTGAATGCACTTTTATGAACATTATCTTGCTGCCATCAAGTACTGCTTTCATCTGCACATTTGAGTCTTGCAGTACTGCACACATTTATGATTTATGTCAGAAAAATGTATTTGTATTAAATATTGCATAATCAATCTGGGATTCTGAGAATGACATTTAGTAAGACTGTCCGAACTTTGGCTAAGTTTGCACCTTTCCAACCCCTCTCTACATGATCATTTTGGATATTCCTGAATAGCCTAGGCCACGTGGTTACATGCTACCTGTCACATGGATGCATGAGGCACGTTCATGTGTGTGTGTGTATGCGTCGCTCAGCTCAGGCCGGCCAGCGTCTTGGGGAATGGAAATTCAGAACACTGGAAAATACCCCAGATGCAGTAGCATGAGCCCACTCCTGTTCTGCAGGACACACACTGCCAGCCATTGCACCCACCTCCAGACTGAACATAGACCTCTTACAGGGTATGGCTCACCTCAACAACCCTGCCCAGGGGCTAAGACAGGAAGGAACATGAAGGCAGGGTTAAGTCCAGGACAAGACAGGTGATGGCACTGAGGGATGGAAACTGCCAATGAGGGCAGCCTAGGGAGTGGGACAAAAAGAAAAATATCTTATTCTCTAACTGTGGTTTGGAACAAAATAAAAGTACCACAAAAGAGAAAACCCTTGATTCCTATTTAAAACTGGAACAAAAAGTGACAACAAGGAACCAACTGTGATTGGTTCCTGAAACCTATAGAAATACCAAAAATACCACTCTGAATGACCAGTGACTGAATTGGAACAGGAAGTATGAAGAAGACTGTTTTTTAAAATTTGATTCATGATACCCAAGGATTTCTGCAACGTGAAGTCCAAGACATCAAATCTTTACTGCTGCTTAAAATAATCCAGCAACTGAAACTCAGAGGTCATGTGATCAGTGCTTGGATTGACTCAGACTACTCTGAACATTCTGATGCAGAGAGAACATGCAAGCTATATGCTTGAAGTGGTAAGCAGATAAAACATTGATGCTGTTAAAACAGATTTTTAGAGACCAGCCCAGTGGCACTGAGGGTTGAGGCGCTGGATGTCACAACTTGCTCCACACCAGTGACCTGGGTTCAGGAGTGAGCTCGGCCATTGGAGGTCAGCCGGGAAGGGAGGGGTGAGCAGGACTGAGCAGCCATCAGGCAAGCTCTCCTCTCCCCGGGAAAGTTTCATGTCTCTTGGCACCATAGCGGCACCCAGTGCTAACTAGATGCCCCTACAGATGGGAACATTGGGACAAGGTACAGGAGGAGGCAGAGGCCTACATAGGCCACACGGGAGCATGCGACTTGATGTGCTGGCATAACTGCATGTCCCCCTTCTTAGGGGCTTTAAGCAGAAAACCCCCTCATGGGTGAGCACCAATATGCCCCTAACAGACTCCTGCTCCTTCCAGATGAACAAAGCCAGGCATAAGTCAGGGCAGGGGCTCCAGGGTGACATTGGTCCCCCCGTTCCTCCCTGAGGGGAGCCTCCATTGGGGGTAAGCCATGGTCCTCCCTGTCCCTTTACCTGAGGAGCAGGCCAACTGGAGGAGTTTTGAGGGTCCGTGTAAAAGGGCACACTGTGGGGATACCTCCCCCACTGTGAGCGAGGAGACAAAATTAGAGTTTTAAAAAACCTTGCCTTTTAGTAGTTTCAAAACAAAGGGCCCTATCTAACAGTTGACATTACTTGCCTTTTAACTGCCTATTTCCTTACATTCTTTGCAAAAAACTTTGTTAATGTACCAATTAGGGTTTGGATTAAACAGATAAAAGTAGGAAAATGTGGTGTTAGGGTTCCCAACCCTAACACTCTGCCCCACACCCGACAAGCAGCAAAAAGAAACAACATTATGATTTGCAAATGAGGTCTGTGGTCTTCCTTGGGGTTATTAATCCTAATGCTCCCCCCACTCCATCAACAAATAAGCTAAGACATGCAGATTACATGAGAATGGGGGAGCATTAGGGTTGATAACCACTTGGAAGACTTCAGGCGAGATTTGTGAAGACTCAGGACAGGTAAAACTGTAATGCTTTTTCCTTTTGTTGCTTGCAGGATGGGGGTGAGGTGTCAGTGTTCCCCACTTTTGTCCATTTAATCAGAACCCTAACTGGTGCATTAATGGAAATTTTTGCAAGGAATTTCCTTACTTTTTGAGATAGTAAAATCGTATCCTCATTCACGCAAGTCTCTTTGGGACCTGCATGAACACATCCATTTGAATAGGAAGAGAGCCCTGCACTTCCATTCCTCCTTAGACACACTCCCAAAAGGCAGTTTATGTACTTGGCTGTAATAGTTTTTTGTGGCGCTCACTTGAAAGGGAAAATTATATTAAGTGACTCCAAGTGCTTGACTGTATATTGGCAAAAATGTGTTGCTTTTTTAAACCCATAAGTCCATACATTTTTGTTGGTTTGTTCTGAAATTTGCTATGGTTGTACTGGAAGACTAGATACATATTTGGTGCACTTTTGATGATGATCAGACTTTTATTATGTATTTGGCACCATGGTGAAGACTGGAAGTAATGTTGGGGTGCAGTACATACCCATCAATGCTTAGGGGCAACTATGTCTTAGTGTTGTAGTACTCACTGACACCTTTTTTGATATGTACATTGACCCTTAACTCCAATTATTGATGAGCTAATGGCTTGTTAAAGTTGCAATGCTATCCTATGGGAATTTTTATTTTTTATTATGTCCCCTAATTTTCTTTTGGAGGGGTGTCTTAGTCCTGTAGTACTCCTTCAACTCATTCAGACCTTTCTTTTGATATACAGATTGTTCCTTAACTGCAAATATTGATGGAGTTATGTCTTGTTAAATTTGAAATGTGGAAAAAACCTACAGTAAATCCAAGTAATTTTAACATATGAAGGAATCTTTTTTCGTGAGAACAACACAATCTCATGAAGAAAATCCTTCATATGAAAAAAGAATGTGAAAAAAAAATCCTAAGTCCAAATTCTTTTTTCGTATAAACGGTTCTTTTTTCATGAGAATGACACAATCTCATGAAAAAAGATTCCTTCATCAAGGCATAAATTAGTGACATAAATCTGAATAGAGGAATTGCTAATCAAAATAAAAATTGACTAGTAATCAGTCAGTTTTGAGGAGCAATTTTAAAACACGGCTAATTTTAACTATAACAAATCAAAACTGATTGTACCTGTTATGTAAGGAATATACTATCTACTCTGTCATGCCTAGGTCACAAGAGGCCTGACTGAATAGGTATTAGCCATAATAACTGTGCTGGGGTGAGTACAGTACTTTTAGCATGAGCTCCAGAACACACCACTTTATCCTAACTTATCATCCCTTCCCAATAAATCTGGATCCAACACTGCCTGCTTAGAATTTTCTTGTTAGCAGGTAAGAATTTATTTCAATGAAGTACAGTAATTCTTGTGTTTTTTGTTCCTGCCCTTAAGTGCATTCAGCTGCCGTGCAAATCAACTCTGTTGGGGGCTTCCCACACAGACCCAATAAAAAAATTCATTTTTCTTGTTGTTCTTCAGTCTATGGCTCCATTTTCTCTCTCCAGTTGCCATTCAGCCATTCAGGTCCCTCTCAGTCACTTGTCTCCTGTAGGCTCCTCCCGTCAGCATTAAAAAACACTATGCATAAAATACTTAAAACTGCCAATGCCTGGATAGATTAACTACTTCTTCCCTGACCTACCAACCACAAAATAACACGACAGCTGACTGCATGCAAAAAAAATGGCAATGAAGGGGAAAAACATGCCTCTAGATTTCAGTGAACTCAATCAGGCAAGGCATCTTTCTTAGCACTTCTCAGTACATATGGTTTATCTGATCAAAACTGTCTAGACTTTGTTGTCTGCAAACCATAACCAGAGCAGACTTCTTGACAGACCAGACTTGCACTGCACCTCACACCATCTCCAATGTTTTCCCACTTGCTTTGTGTCTCTGAGGGGCTGGGCTGTTCAAGTATGAGAGACCAAGGCAAAAAGGGTACAGAAGGGTGACAACATGTGATTGGCTCATGAAGGATAAGACAGACAAGGGAGGCACATAAGCAACCACAAAAGCAATGTAAAAAAAAACATGCTGCTCAGCCAAGCAAATGATTAGCAATTACTGCTAATCAAACCTGCATTTATGTTGCAGGTGCTGTTTTCTGGGTCACAAATTGCAAAGCAAACCCACTTATTTTATGCTTCGCTTCATACAAAAAGAGAATGTGAAAAAAAATCCAAATTCTTTTTTTCATATGAAGGCATCTTTTTCATGACACTGTGTCATACTCATGAAAAAAGATTCCTTCATGTGAGAAAAGAATGCGAGAAAAATACATCCAAATTCTGTTTTCGTATAAAGGAATCTTTTTTCATGAGATTGTATCATATCTATGAAAAAGGATGCCTTCATATGAAAAAAGAATGCAAAAATACTAAGACCAAATTCTTTTTTCACATGATGACAATCTTGTTATATATGGCCAATTTTTGTTTCATATGGCCATACAAGAAAAGAAAATCGTCTCATAAAGAAAGATTTTAAAATGCGTCAAAAACATTTCTGGGTCATCTTTCTAAAAAGTAACTGAACATCCACTTAATGGGGTCACGATTTGCAAGATACTTGTGTTGGTGTGTTTGTTTGATACCACTTTTAGGGTTCTGAAATTCTTTTTTTTTTTTTTTTTTATGGAAACAAGATGTCAGCCATGAAAAAAAAATATTTTTTCTCACAAAAAAAGATTACCCACCCCCAAACAAAATAGAATCCTTTTTTATTTGTGCCAAATTAGGTTTCTGTATCAAATAGCTATCCAAAAGAGCATACTGAGCATGTTCAGAACCAACATTTCAAATCCTTGTAACTTTGGAATAGATTTATATTTTTTTCACCAAATCAGCAACAGGCGCTACTCTGGCCCAAGGTCTTTCTACCCTGAACCCTGAAAATGTCAGTGCAAAATTCCAAACCATCTGGGTGCTAGGCGATGACAAAAAACAAACAGCAAAACCCCCTATTTCATTCACATTGTTCACTATCTGGAACTCAGCTCTGCATATCCAATTGGAACAAAACATAATATGTCAAGAGACCCTGCCCAAGACCACGCACGCAAAATGTCATGCAAATTTATTGAATGGTGGTAATGCTATTAAAGTGCAAAGTTAGAGGTTTAACATTAAACAGTCTACACAACCACTATAATAAACAAAGGGTGGAAGAAAAAAATTACTCACTGTAGTAATGTTGTTTCCTTCAAGGGATCCTTCACTAAGCTTAGCAACTGCAAGCATTCACCTGGAATGAACTGACCCAGAGCCTAGAATGTTATGCTAATTAGAGAATCTTAGAATGAAATTAAAAACTGTGCTGTGTGGTCACACTCACCCCTGCATTCTAACAGCAGATGTACTTCTAAAGCTAAGGTAAGAATATGCTATTAACCTAGCCAAAAGGCTATCAAAAATATGTACCAATTTAAAAAGTTTCCCCAAAGCTTTTTAACATGGCAGAATACATTTCTAAAACGGTAATTAAACTTTTTTGAAAGATTAGATCACTGAGTATTAACTGTAAATTCCATAACAAGTAATGCTATAGCAAAACAGAAAATAACTAATTCATCTGTAAACCTTTCCCAGGTTCTAGAAGGGGAGGTAGGGATGGGACTGTTAAGCATTGTGATAGATCTCTTGGAAGAAACATTACTATGGTGAGTAATTTTTTCTTCAAACCACAGGAACCCCTTACTTATGCTTAACAAATGCAGACTCCATAGCAGTACCCTAGGAGGCTGGGTACAGAACCTACTTAGGGAAAAGGTTCTGTAAGACAGCAGTGCCAAAGCTGGCATCTCTTCTGGACTGTAAATCTAGAGAGTAGTGCTTTGTCAAAGTGTGTACCGTTTTCCAGGTAAATGATTTACAGATTTCCTGTAGGGAGACATCGAACATACGAACATACAAAATTCGCCAGCAGATAAAGGCCGAGAGGTCTATCAAGTCTGCTTGAATGTGCAGCTAGCACCCTTATTCTGCAGCTGCCCCTTCCTTCCACCCTTCCCCTTCATTAACCCTCCCCCTTGTCCTGTCTCATTCTCGTTTGAAGCAGTCCACTGTTCTACTGCATACCACTTCTGCAGGTAATGCATTCCACCCAGCCACCACCCTCTCTGTAAAAAAGTGTCTCCCCATCTCCCTCCTGAACCTTCCTCGCTCCAGTCTCATATCATGGCCCCTGGTGGCCCTCCCCTCCCTTACTTTGAACAGCCCTCTGTACCCGTCTTGTTTATTCCTTTCATGTATTTAAAGGTTTCAATCATGTCACCCTGTCTCTCCTCTCCTCCAGTGAGTACATGTTCAACTCCTTCAACCTCTTCTCGTGATGATAAGTCCCCAGCCCTTGATCATCTTTGTTGCCCTCGCTGCACCCCTCCAGTAACTAATGTCCCTCTTCAGATATGGGCGCCAGTACTGCACGCAGTACTCCAGGTGTGGTCTAACTAATGACCTATACAGTGGCAGAACCACCTCCTCCTCCTCGAGGATATAGCCTTCGCAATACAACCCAGCATTTTGTTGGCCTTTGCAGCTGCCTTCCTACATTGTGCCGAGTTGTTCATTGACCCTGTAATAGAGCACACCCAGATCCTTCTCCTCCTCTGTCTGGGCTAGCTGCCTCCTCCTAGCTGGTAACTTCTCCTTGGGTTCTTCATCCCAAAATGCAGCACCTTGCACTTTTGGCATTAAACCCAGTTGCCAGGTATCTGACCGGTTTCAAGCTTTGCCAGATCATCCTGCAACCCTGCCATCCCCTAGGTCATCCACCACCGCGCCAACCTTGGTATCATCAGCAAACAGACTGATCTTGCTCTTGATGTCCCATGATATGTCTGCAATGAATATCCCAAACAACACTGGTCCCAACACGAGCCCTGTGGGACACCGTCGTCACTGCCCTTGGGTGTGAGAGCTCCCCACCCACCACCACCCTCTGTTGCCTTCCCTGCAGCCAGTTTCCTACCCATCTCACCAGCTTTGCACCGCCCCTGTGCCTACTAACTTCCTTCCCAGCCTTCCATGTGGCACAGTCGAATGCCTTACTGAAGTCCAGATCAGGACATCCACTGCATGGCCCCTGTCCAGTTGCCTAGTTACCCAGTCATAGAACTCGACCAGGTTGGTTTGGCAGGATCTGCCACGATGAAGCCCATGCTGTCTGCTGTCCTGTAGTCCTTTGGCCTCTAGGAGGCACAAGCCTCTCCCTTCAGGATAGTCTCCATTAGCTTACCCACAATGGATGTGAGGCTCACTGGTCTGTAGTTTCCCGGTTCATACTTGGGGCCACTCTTGTGGAGGGGCACCACATGAGTCATCCTCCAGTCCTGAGGTACACACCCCGAATGTAGTGAGGCATTAAATAGGTCTGCCAAAGGTCCTGCAAAGACCTCTGCCAGCTATTTCAGTACCCTGGGGTGGATGCCATCTGGGCCTGATGCCTTGTCCACCCTCAGTGCCTTCAAACCCTCTCGAACTCTGCCCTCCATGATTTCCCCATCAGTCACCACTTCCCCCCCCGCTTCTGCCATTTCTCCCACCTTGGGTGTCATCCCCCTCTTCTCTTTAGTAAATACTGAGCAGAAGTACTCATTTAGTGCTTCTGCCTTATCGCACCTGCTTCCACCCAACCCCTCCTTCCTAATCCTTACTATGTGGTCCTTACAGCCCTTTTCTCCTGATGTACTTAAAGAAGTCCTTCTCCCCTTCTTAATGCCTCTGTGCCAGCCTGAGTCCATAGATGCTTTGGCTCCCTTACTGCCCTTGTCACCTCCTTCGATTCTGTTAAGTACTCCTCTCTGTCCTCCCCTCCTGCAGCTCTTTTCCTCCTTACCTTTTCCATGACCTCTTGCTCAACCAGCTCGGTTTCTTAGCCCTAGCCTTCTTGCTCTGAGCTTTGCAGCAGGTTTCGCTTGCCTCCACTATCCCCAGCTTTATAAGCTCCCACCCTGGTTAGTATCCATACTAGATTGAATTCTGGCCAGGTACCCTTTACCACTTCCCCATCCTCCCAAAGTCAGCCCTCCTGAAGTCCAGCACTCTTGTGCCAGATTCCATCCTTCCTTGCCCATATCCAATGTGAGTCATATTGAGTGGTGGTCACTCCTGACAGCGTTCCTCCACTGTAAGTTCTCTCACAAAGTCCCCATTTGCCAGCACAAGGTCAAGGGTATTCCCTAACCTGGTTGGTTCACTGACCATTTGCAGCAGGAAGCTGTCCTGGAAGGCATTCAGCAGTACCTGCTCCCTTCTGTTCCTGGTTGTTGGGGTGCTCCAGTCCACTCCTGGCATGTTGAAGTCCCCCACAATCACCACACTACCCTTCTCGTAGGTCTTCCTGATCTGTCCCGCTAGTACCCTGTCTAACTCCTCCGTCTGAGATGGTGGCCTGTACACCACTCCCATACTAAGAATCCAATTCTTGGAATCCTGGATTTGCACCCAAAGTGACTCCGTACTACCCTCCTCCCCTTCCTCCCTTACACACTTCAGTCCTTCCTTCACATATAGTGCCACCCCCCTCCTTTCCCAATCACCCTGTCCCTACGAAAATACAGGTTACTCACCTGTAACAGGAGTTCTAGGAATGGTATATGTTGTTCATCCACACTCATTGGCAGGTATCCTTGCCGCTTTAAATCTTGCCGGAAGGTCTTCAAGCTTGCTCCTCCACCCACCGGGTGGTATAACTCTCGCTCCGCCCCATGGCGCCAGATCTGGCCGCTGGAAGCTCAGGTTGTGCGTCGAAGCAGGGAGGTTTGTGGTAGGATGAACAACATATACCATTCCTAGAACTCCTGTTACAGGTGAGTAACCTGTATTTCTAGGGACATGGATATGTTGTTCATCCACACTCATTGGCAGACTCCTAGCAGTTCTCCGGAGGAGGAGGCAAGACGACACACCCCAATACTTACTTGGGAAAGAGACTGGAGAACCAAGGCCCCAAAACCAGCATCCCGGCGTGACTCAAGGTCGATGTGGTAGTGGGTAATGAAGGTGTTTGCTGACTTCCAGGTAGCAGCCCTGCAGATTTCCTGGATAGGGACGTCCCTGGAAGCAGCCACCTCACAGCAGTATGGCGGTAGAATGAGCTCTTTATCCCTCTGGGAGGCTCCATGCCCGCCAACTTATAAGCAGAGATCTATGCAGGAGGTTACCCACCTGCTTATCGTCCGCTTGGCTGCAGGTCTGCCAGATGCGGCTTCAGCGTAGGGTGACAAACAGCTGGCGAACCCTCTCCCAATTTCAGCCGTCGCTCCTTATAATAAGCGAGCGCCCTTCTAGGTCCAGAGTATGGAGCCTATATTCGCCTCCGAGGTGATTGGGGTAGAACACCGGCAGAGTCAACACCTGGTTAAGGGGTGAAACTCCGCCACCACCTTCGGAAGGAATTTCGGTGGGGCTAGGACAACTTGTCCCTGTGGAAGACCAGGTAAGGAGACTCGATGGAGCGCCTGGAGCTCTCCCATCCTTCTGGCTGATAGCCACCAAGAAGGCGGTCTTCCACGACAGGTGAGAGAGAGCACACCTGTGCATAGGTTCGAATGGCTTGCCCATGAGCTTTGCCAGTACCAGCAGTAGATCCCACGGAGGTGGGGTTCCCGCCTGGAGGAAATGGCAATCAAGGCCTTTGAAAACCAGACCACCTCTCCTCCCCAGCATCGACTGCTTCCGGCCCGCGCCGGTAAGCAGAGATGGCTGCCAGGTGCACCTTAGGGTCGCCGACCTAAGCCTCCTTGACTAGAAAGGGACCATAAATAGTCCAGTAGATGCTTGCCAAGGAACAGGAGGAAGGGTCCAAGCCCTTGCTCTGACACCAAATGAAAACCTTTTCCATTTGAAGGCATAGCATTTTCTGGTCGACTCCTACGGGACGCCTCAACTACATTGAGGACTCGTCCGGAAAGACCCAAGGCCTGGAACTCTAGCCGCCAGGAACCAGGCCGCCAGGTGCAGGAGATTGAAGGTCCGGATGGAACACCTTCCCTGATTGACTGAGAGCAGGTCCGCGAGCTGGAAGCTGCGGAGTCCTGAGCTGAGACTGAGGAGATCTGGTACCAGAACTGCGAGGCCAGTCTGGGGCTATCAGAATCACCTGCGCCTTGTCCCTCCTCGCCTTGAGAAGCACCTTGTGGATCAAGGGAAATGGGGAAAGGCGTAAAGAGGCCCGAGGTCCATTGCTCGAGAGGCATCCCCTGCAGCGAGCCCTGCTGAGGGGCGGCATGGAACAGACTCAGCCTGCGTTCTCCATGGAGGCAAACAGGTCCACCTGAGGTGTGCCCCAAAGGAGAACAGATGCTGTACTACCTCCGGCAGGAGAGACCACTGTGGGATGCAGCCCCTATCCGCTCAGGGCATCGGCCAGGGTGTTGGAGGCCCTGCCACGCGGAATGGCTAGGGAGATCCGCCTCCAGGCTGCGCACGAGTGACCAAATGCGAGAGCTTCTTGCATAGAAGCATGGAGCGGCCCCGCCCCTGGCGGTTTAGATAGTACATGGTCGTGGTATTGTCCGTCTGGACTCGGACCACTTGACCCCGGAGGAACGGAGCAAAGGCGGTGAGAGCTAGGCGGACCGCCGAGCTCCAGCAGGTTGATGTGGTACATCGGACTCCGCTGGAACCAGAGGCCATGAGCTCCGTAGTTCCCCAGATGGGCACCCCAACCCATCAGAGAGGCATCGGTCGATAGAGAGACCCGCGGCTCGGGCGGACGGAACGGATGCCCTCCTGCAAATGATCTGGAACGGTCCACCACTGGAGAGCTGCTCCACATCCCTGTGTCACCGGCTACAAGCTGGTCCAAGGATCGCAGCGTGCAGACCACTGGCTGGCCAGTCCCCACTGAAGGGGACGATGTTCCAGCGGGCCCAACGGACCACGCTGGTGCAGGCCGCCATGAGACCCAGGGAGGCGAGGAAGTCCGGGCAGGCGCGGAATTGCCCAACCAGAAATGATCGGGCAAAGGAGGAAGAACCTCGGCCCTGTCCGCGGGGGCAGCTCTGGCTCGAAGAGAGTCGAGCTGCGCCCGATGAATAGAATCACCTGCTTCGCTCGGAGTTCGACTTGGCCTCGTTGATAAGGAGGCCCAGTTGAGAGCAGACCTGGAGGGCCAGATCTCTGACCACTCCGCCTCCTTCCTGGAGGGAGCTGCTATCAGCCAGTCGTCCAGGAAGTAGGTACCCGACCCCTCGGCGCGCAGGAATGCTGTCACCACTGCCATGCATTTGGTGAAGACCCTGGGAGCTGGAGACAAGCCAAGGGCATGGCTTGGAACTCAAGAGGGATCCTTCCGCCGAGCGAAGGAATCTCTGGTGAGACGGACGGATAGGGACGTGAAAACGCGTCCTGCAAGTCCAGAGAGCAGAACCACATGCCGCTCCAAGGATGGTATTATCTGAGCCAAGTGACCATCCTGAAGGTTGAAGACCTAGAACTTGTTTAGGTGGTATGAGTCGAGAATGGGGCCAGCCCCCGTCCGTTCGAACCAGGAAGTACCTGGACACAAACCCTGGGTCTGAAGGAGGTGCACCACCTCTCTTACCACCTCCTTCTGGAGGAGGAGGCGATGTCGGCTCGACGAGCCGCCAGTGAGCTGGGATCCCGAAGCTCCCGAGGCGGCGGCTCTGAAGGGTGGTGCCTGCTCAATTCCAGAGGCAGGCCTATTCCCACCTCCAAGACCCACCTGTCCGTGGTAACAGCAGACCAGGCGGAACGGAAGTGCCGGAGCTAATCCCCACGGGGGACCCAGGGGCAGGTGACGGGATGGGGCGACACCCTCAGCCCGTCACTGGGCAGGCTTGGAGGAGGGACCGCCGAGGGACCTCCCGGGCCTTCCTCCCTGCCTCTGTTAGAGAAGCCGGTGCTGGGTTTGGGATGCCAGAGCCGAGCCTGCTGGCCCTAACGTTGCTGGGCCGGGCGGCTGGGGCACAGAAGGACGAAGGGAGCAGGCTGTGGTTTCGGCCTTTGTCCTTCTGAGCGGAAGAGACCGAGTCCAAGGTGGCATTGGACTTCTCGATCCTCTGCAGGTGACCTTCCACCCCAGGGTCAAGAGGTCAGTCCCCAAAAGGGAACATCCGCCAACTTGTGCTGGGTATCCAGTAAAGGTGGATATCCTCAGCCAAGCCGCCCGACGCATAGCCACTCGCCGCCACCGATCTGGCACATGAGTCCCCATATCCAAAGCAGTCTGAGCTGCTGTTTGGCCACTGCCCTGCCCCTGGTCCCGCACCTGCTTAACCGTAGTCTGCAGATCGGCGGAAGATGAGGATGACTCATCCAGGAGCCCAACAGGGCATGAGAAAATGTCCATAAGGACGGCCGAACTGGCCTGACGAAGGCCGAGAGGACGCAGCGTAGACTTTTGGCCTCGACATAGTCCAATTTCTTGGACTCCTTGTCAGGAGGTTTGTCCACATCCCTGGCGTTGCGGCGGCGCTGAAACGCTGTCGGTAACCAATCCCTCAGCGGAGGGTGTTCAAACCGGACAAGGAACGGTAGGGACCGCGACACTTCCTGGCCATCCTGGCCGAAGGCGCAGGGCAGGAAGCAGGGCGCTGCCAAAGCTCCAGTCTGCGGACCCACTATGGCCTCGGCCACCGGAAAGGCCTCCGTCGAATCCCTGGTCCAGAATCTCCGTGAGGGGATACCTGGCCCGCTTGGAACGGGTTCGAGCTCCATCCGGTAGACTCCGAGATGAGCCAAGCAGTCCCTAGGAATGACGGGCTATCGTCCATTGACTGACCTCCTGAAGACTCCAAGTCCAGTCGCTTGGAGAAAAAGGAGGAATCATCTTCGGACTCGGAAGAGTCCTCGAAGAGCTGCCTCTGGCCTGAGCCACCCTTCACCTGCCGAGGTCGGTCGGGAGTGAGGGTAACTGAAGCGATGGGGTAGACCCTTAGCCGACCGAGAATCTTTGGTCGGAGCCCCAATGGTGGCTGTGGAGGTGGAGGTTCCACGGAATCGATGGAGCAACTGGTTTTGGCGAACAACCGCCTGGGTATAGCTCCTCGGATAAATTCGGTTGTGTCGTACGTTCCGTGACAGCCACTTAATGGCCGGGGAAGGCGACGGGGTCGGCTTATTCCGGCCAGGAGAAGCTTATTGCAACATAAGGTCCTCGTGCTCGCCCGTACGACTTACGCCAAGCTCCCTCATCCGAGGAGGAGGAGCGACGGCGAGCTGACGCTATCAAGCACAAGGTGCCGCAGACCGAGACCGCCATGATGGTGGGATTGGCTGACCGAAGAGGTCCGAGACCGAGACCAGAGTCCCGGAATTTCCGAGGTCGGGGGAGGTGTCGGCGGAACCGCACCCGCTCGGCTGGATGGTCCATCCGAGGGCTCTGGAACCGGAGGCACAGGCGAGCCACGGGATCTCAACTCCTCCCGGGGAACGGGGAGAGGAATCTCGGCTGCTAAAGGCGACAGCCGTCCAATGGGTCGAGAAAATCTCGACTTCATCGGTGGAGTCTCGGTCAACTGACCTGGCCGGGGACACCGTGAGGCCAGTGGCGAGCCGGCGGTCGACGAAGCCGTCGATCGTCGACCGAGAAGGGACTTTCCGATCCCAAAAGGCGTCGACGGAGGGACTTACCCTGTCCCTCTTTTGACCGAGAATAAGGTCCAGCAGGCAGAGCCCTTCTCCTTTAGTGGAGGGACAGACAAAGCTCCATAAAGAAGCCGTATGGGAAGAACCCAGAGGCGGGATAAATCCGCAGCGAGGAAGAATCACGCCCGCGCCGCCTCCTCTTCGAGGGCGACCATCCGCCGAACTGATCCGCCGAGCCCCGCCCGCCGCGACACCGCCAACCGGGCCTCCTTAGACTTCACGGGAGAACGCTTCCGGGAGCGGCCCAGTTGCAATCGGGCAGCACGGTTTCGAAGAGCGTAGGCGGGAAAGATGAGCACAGGTCGAGCCTGTGGGTCGCTCAAGGCCTAAGCAGTAGACACCACGTGGAGTGTGGATCCGTCGAGACATCTTCTGCCCATGGGCATCTCGAAATCCAGGAGTCGATTTGTCCATCGCGGCCCGCGAGGGATAGAAGACTGAAGTCTTTTGCAAAATTTATTTTTAAATCCATAAGCGGAGAAATAGGAACCAGTCACAAGCGCGGAGGCGTTAAGGGAGGGAACCTGAGCTTCCAAGCGGTAAGGAAGATCTGGCGTCATGGGGCGGAGCCGAGAGTTATACCACCCGGGTGGGTGGGAGGAGCAAGCTTGAAGACCTTCCGGCAAGATTTAAAGCGGCAAGGATACCTGCCAATGAGTGTGGATGAACAACATATCCATGTCCCTAGAATAACCTGTACCCTGGCACAGACAAGTCCCAGTCATTATATTGGGTGGCCCATGTTTCTGTGATGGCTGCAATGTCCACCTCTCCCTCTGCCATGAGAACCTGTAACTCTGCAGTTTTCCTCCCAAGGCTCCTAGCATTAAGGGTAACCACCTTCCACCCTTCCCCCCCGCTCCCATCCTGCCCTCCTTTCCTAGCATCACCAATAGTACTTGCCATTTGTCCTTTGTTACTGTTATGGGAGGTAAGCTCATATGATTTCCCAACCTGTGGTCTCTGCATATCTCTTCCCCAACTGCCACCCCCCACTCCTAGTTTAAATCCCCAACTTCCTCTAAATACTTTTCCATCCTCTGTTTCAACACTTTCTTTCCCTCCTCACTCAAGTGTAGTCTGTCCTTGGCATAGAGACTACTGTCCTCCCAGGTCCCTCCCCACCCCAACAGCCCATACCCTTTAGCATAACGCCAGGTTCTTAGCCATCCGTTATATACCTCTATTCTCAGCTTTCTTGTTGTGCTTGCCTTTGGCACCGGAAGAATCTCAGAAAGAGTTACTGATCTTCCTGCCCCGTCACATAATTGTGCTAGTTCCTCAAACCTCCTCTGGACTATATCTACTGTCTTGTCAGCCAGGTCGTTTGTCCCAATATGTATAATTAAATGAGGCTTGTCCCTACCCCTTCTAGCATATTTAAGAACAGACTGTCCCACCCTTTCTGCTGTCATTCCTGGCATGGCCTCCACCCAAATGTGACTATGCCTTTCCCCCTTGCTACCCCACCTAACTCCTCTTAGTATTGAGTCCCCCAGCACTAAGATTCCACCCCTCTTACTCCCTGCTTGCTTCCATTCATCTCCCTCTCTCATTTCCAGCTCCTCTTCCTCCTCCTGCACATTATTTCCCCCTTTTACCCCTGTTGCAATTCTCCCAGCAGAACTTCCCCCGCTCCAGTTTGGTTCAGGCATTTATCAATTACTCCTCTAATTTCATCATTTCCCTCCTCCACTTTCTTCCTCTCTAGCAGTGCACAGCTGTTTTCTGAAGACCCTTCACAAATGCCTGCTCCCTCTCTCTTCATAGTAATCTGTTCTCTCCTTTCCACTCCATGACTTTTGCCACTTCTTCGCCTCCCCTCACAAGTCCCTATCTCCTCCTTCCATTTGTCTTTTGTTTCCTGACCTGGTTTCCCCAGCAATCATTCTTCCTGGCCTGGGCCCCTTTGTCTCTCCTTCTTCTGACCCTCTCCTTACCACTGTTGGCTTAAATCACACTCCCTCATCTCCCCTTCTTCCTCCCTCCAGTATTGGGCTAAACCCACCCCCAATCTGCCTTGCCTGTCTTAGTTCCTCCTGCAGACCCTCAATCTCCTTTCTAAGTTTTTCTATGTGGTTGCACACTAAACATCCTCCCACACTCCAGGCAATTTTTAGAAAGATCGGTGCACCACAATTGTTGCAGCCTACCACCCTACCCATTGCTGTTGTTGCCCACCAGCGACCCCCCACCCTTCCAGATGCAGGATACCAAACACTCCCCCAAGTCTCCCCTCTCCCCCCTCTATCAGTGCAAAACATTTTCTTTATTTCCCTTACCTCCTTTGTTGCACACGTTTAGATATATTGAGCAACTGCTTTTTATATTACTATCCTTCCTAGCCACACTCAAAGAGAGACTTTAAGTAGCCATTGCACAACCTTCTTCAGACTCCTACTCCTCCTTTTCCCAATGCAATATCAATGTGAAGAAGTAATAATGAAAGCTCCTAGATTTGCATTTACTTCCCTTCCACTGAGAGAGCAGTCACCTCTTCATTTGCTGCTGTTCCTTTCCTGGATGTCTGCTTCTGCTATGACAGGTGCATATCCTTTGCCTGTTTGATGAAGTGATGTCAGAACCCCTAGTATAAAGGCAATAATGGACCAGGGTGGGTGGGGTGAGGGGTTTGGGGGAGTGGGACCAGCCCAAGTCTTCCAGAAACAATCAGGTATTTGAGGCCTCTGGTCAGACCATTAGCACCCTTCCCCCACTGTGCACTCAAACTTTGCAGCTAGTGAAGCCAGCAACAATGAATCACAATTCTACTCAAAGCCCCCCAAATAGGTTTGCTACCCAAAGAAACAGGACTCCAATTCAAACAGCTTCACCAACAACACATCAAAATAGGCTTGGAATTAGAAGATATAGGTCTCAAATTCAAAGAAACAGACACAGTTAAATTACACCAATTAGGTTTTAAAACAGAAGAAATAGGCCTCTACAAATGCAGCCTGCCACACAGTGAACCAAACAAATACAGCCCCAAACAATACCCTGCTAGCCCCTTAGTAGTAAGAAAGAAAAGAAATAACATTCTACCAAGTAGAGCGCACAAAAAACAATGTAAAACAAGAAGCTACTGTACTGTAGATCTGATCCTGTCCCCCTTCTAGTTCCTTCTCCATGGAAGCTGCCACAGAGGCAGATGTGCCCCATGTGGCATGGGACCTAAGGCCCTCAGCTGTCAACTTACCAACTTTCTCATAACAAAACTGATGCAAGAAACTATCCAATGAGAAATGGTTCTCTTGGATGCTGGTTTACCTTGTCCTACTTCACCATAGGTGACAAAAAGCTAAGTATTGGTGTGCTTGACATTCTTTGTGTTGTCCAAGTAGTACCTCAAAGCTCTCTTAACATCCAGACTGTGGAGCTTTTGCTCCGCTGGCCTGGACTTTGCTGTAAAGAACACTGGAAGTGTGACAGACTGATTCAGATGAAATTTGGACACCACCTTGGGGAGGAATTTTATATTTACCTTGTCCTTGTGGAATATGATATAGTTATGATCTGTACAGAGGGCTTGAAACTCACTTAACCTTCTGTCAGATGTGAATGCCACCAGGAAGAAAAAATTACTCACCATAGTAATCTTCTTTCTTCCAATGTGTCCTTTAGCATCAAAACTATTGCAGTAAGCTAGCTAGGTAGTACTGCCTTGGAGGTGGAATGTACTCTAATGCATTTTATGAATTAGCCAATCAGATTAAAGCTTGAGATGTGCTGAGGCGAGAGAGAGGGGAGGAGGCTTCAGAATTTTTTCTCCGCTGGACTGAGTCACACTGCCTCTGAGTTGCTCTCTCTCCTGACAAGAAAAAAGTCTTTTTTTTCTTGAATAGGTAGCTATTATCTTACTTTTCTTACATTTTCACTGTGCTGAGTGTTTTTATAGCTTTTCCGCAGTTCCCAGGAACCAGGTTTTTTCTCAGTTCTGCAGTTCCCTTTTTCTCTATTTATTTAAAGTTTTATTTATCCCGTCTCATAGTTATGCGATTCCTTTTACTTTATTTTTGCTACGGTTCCCCTTTTTAGACTCTCCTACAAGTGCAGAAGTCACTTGCTCTGACAAAAGACATTCTGCAGTCCCTGGGATTCATTATAAACCAAAAGAAATCCCATCTGGAGCCAGCATGTCATTGAGGTATAGGTCAGAAAGCATAGGAAAAAAACAGGAACCGTTATAGAATTCACAAAAAGTGTTTTTTAATATTAGCAGTAACATTAAAAAAAATGTTCAGAATAACTATTTACAAAGGCAGAATAAACAGAGAAGAGCCATCTGAGTTTTCCTTCAATCTCTATGTCCCCCAAAACATTGCAGTTGTCTCTCTTATAAGTTTTTGCAACCCCTACGTAACAAGCATCCTGTTTTTTTCTAAAATGTTCTTGTAACTTTCAGGTAGGTGCAGCAAGAACACAATGTCCCAGAACTGAGGCCCTTTCTTCACAGCTTCTGAAAAAGGGCTTATAAACTGCTCTCAGGTTAATCCCTTGAGTTCTCAATAGCTTTCTGCAATCATCTCAAATGATAATTATAAACATTTCAACAGTAACACAATATAATTTCTAAACAAAGGGATCCCAATATCAATTTACATTTCCACATAATGATTTGCATATATTTTTAAACCAGCAGATATGCAAGGGAGGAAAAGACAGAAACAGCAGGTGAGGTGAGAGTGAGAGGCAGAGAATTGTGAGAGTGTCAGGGTGATCAAATCCTAGGTCTCATGAGAAAATGTGGTTGCGCAACCAGACAGACGAGAGACAGAAAAGGAAAGAACAGAACAGATCCCTGTATTCAAACTGTCCATAACAACTGTGACAGGGTCCTATTCAACCCTGTCACACCACACAGCTCCTTACATTCACAGGAGCACAGCTGGACACAAGGCAGAGCAGAGCTTTCCTTCCAGTGGAAAGAATACAAATCTTTTTGTCAGTGACAAACACTTTTGTCCTAGGCCAGCACAGACCAGCCAGACACTTCCTAAAGCTCCTGAAACACATGGCATTGACGACGGCTGTGGTTCTGGGAGTCAGATTCAGAATGAGGGACATATAGCAGCACCTAAGGTCTCACTGGTCTCAAAGCAAAAGTACACTATCCAAACTGATTCCAGTTACAAACAAGTTCCTTCAGTCTCTGGAGTGGTGGAAGGAGACTGCCAACCTCACGGTAGGGATTCCCTTCCAAATCACTTCCCCTTCAAGGATCATTACTACAGATGTTTCTCTGCTTGGATGGGGAGCTCACATGGACAGTATTTCTGAAAGTGGCTCCTGGACTCCACAAGAGACAGTCTCACATCAACTTATTGGACCTCAGGGCCATTTATCTGGTTCTCAAAGCTTTTACTCTACAGATAAAAGGTCACTCTGTCCAGATCAGGACAGACAACACCATTGCAATGTTCTACAGCAACAAGCAGGGTGGCACAAGATCCAGTATCCTGTGCTTGGAAGCCATGAGTATCTGGACTCTGGCTTACTCCCTAGAACAAAGTCACCCTGGCAGAGGCTCTCAGTCGTATCAGCCAGGGACACAAGGGACATAGCGAATGGTGTCTGAACAAACAGGTGCCGACCACAGTGTTCAGAAGGTGGGGCACACCTGAAGCAGATCTTTTTGCCTCTCATCTGAACTATCAACTTTCTCTATTTTGCTGCAGGCCTCTGGCATTGGGAACCCTTCCAACAGATGCCTTAATTTTGGATTGGACAGAAAAGTTTCTCTATGCTTTTCCTCCCTTTTCTCTGATTTGCAGGGCCCTGTTAAAGCTCAGAAATCAGCCAGCAACAATGATACTGGTGGCTCCAGAATGGCCAAGATAGGCACGGTACCCTACATTGATCTCCCTGTCCTGCAGCAAACCCATACATCTCCTTCTCAGTCACTCCCTGCTGACTCTTCCCCAGACAGGGGTGACTTAACCAGACATGAAATCTCTTCTCCTGAAAGCCTGGCTCTTGAGCAGTTAGAGTTTCCTGACATTCAATATTCAGAATAAGTCTTAATGATCTTGAGGATGTCCAAAAAGCCTAGTACAAAAAGGTCCTATGCAGCCAAGTGGAAAAGGGTTTTCCCTCTGGTGCAAGAAACAACACATCAATCCTCTTGAGGCTTTGATTCCTGTCCTGTTGGATTATTTGGTGCACCTGCAGGATTCAGGCTTAAGGCCTTCCTCCTTGAAACTCCATTTGGCAGCTGTTTTAGCTTATCTTTCTGTTGGAAAACCTAAATCTGTTTTCTCAAAACCAGTTTTTAAACAGTGTTTCTGAGGTCTCCTCCATGTCCAGCCTCCAATTAGGGAATCAGTCTCTCCTTGGAGTTTGAATATCTGTATTGCCAAACTCAAGGAGTCACCTTTTGAACCCATGGCTATGACCCATCTCAAGTATGTTACTTGGAAAACTGTTTTCCTAGTAGCCATTATTTCTGCAAGAAGGATTTCAGAGTTACAGACTCTTTGCACTCAGCCCAACTACATCATCCCTCATAGAGATAAGACTGAGCTCAGGATGAACAGAAAATTCCTCACCATGTTGGTCTCAGAATTTCACCTTAACCAATCTATCACTTTACCGATATTTTTTACATGACATGTTCACTCCAGGGGAGCAGAAGTTCCACAGTTAAGACGTCAAAAGATCCCTTCTAAACTACCTAGATCACACCAAGCTATTCAGGGGCTCATCTACACAGTTATTCCTTACAGTACCTATGGGGAAGTACTGTAGGTAGAGGAAAACCAGCCACTAAGAGAACTATCTCTCACTGGATAGTCTCTTGTATTCATTTTTGTTATGACAAAGCTGGTAAGCAGCCTCCAGAAGGTCTAAGAGCTCACTCTACCAGGGTCACTGTGGCAGCTGCTAGAAACATCCCCCTTCTGGATGTCTGCAGGGCAGATATATATATATATATATATATATATATAACATAGACACACATATATACACACACATATCTATAACAAAAAACCCTCATTGATCACTGGCCTGAATAATAACAAATCCCTGGTGTCTAGTGGAACCCCCCCAACCTGCCGATCTCTGGACCCAGTAATAAAAAATCCCTGTTGTCTAGTGGAACCTCCACCCTGCTGATTGACAGTGCCACTGCAGCCCCAATAATAATCCCTGGTGTCCAGTGGAACCCCTAACCCCATCGGATAGTGCCCCACTAGCCACCACTCAGCTTCCCCCACTCCATCTCAACCCTGAGAGGGCCACCGACACAGCCCTCTACTCACTTATGTGACCGGCAGCCTGACTGACTCACAAAACACTGTTGTTTAGATGTACAGTCTAGATCTGATGCCAAGTTTGGCAAGGCGGTGCTACAGAGCCTCTTTCCTAAGTAGGTTCTCTACCCACCTCACAACTGCACTGCTTTATAGTCTGCAATAGTTACTGATGCTAAAGCACCCCTGGGGTGAGAAGAAAAAAATACTCACCGTAGTAATCTTTGTTCTTCCAAGGTGTCCTTTAGCATCAGTCAGCTCCCACCTGTCCTCCCCCAGATAACCTTTTGAAGAGGACTCTGTCTTTTGCCTTTAATATTCTAGTATATTAACTTTGGACTACATTTTGAACAAAGTTTTGTAGTTTTGATTTTTGTTCTGGTTCTGGTCATTGTGCCTAATTTTTAAATCCTGTTGGCTCTTTCCACTGGGGCATTTGCCCAGCCTATCTTCAAAAAAATTCTGAAGCCTCCTTCCCTCTCTCTCCTCAGCACATCTTAAGCTTTAATCTGATAGATTAATTCATAAAACTCATTACCATACATTCTACCTTCAGGGCAGTACTACCTAGCCAGATTAATACAATAGTTACTGATGCTAAAGGACCCCTGGGGTGAGAAAACTGCTTTCCAGATAACATACTTCAGGGCAGTAGTTGCCATAGGCTCAAAAGCAGCCTCCATCAGCTGAGAAGTACACACGTTCAGGTCTCATGGGGTACAGGATCCCTTACTGGAGGGTACAGGTGAGCAAGGCCTTTAAAGAACCTTTTGAAAATAAGCTGGGAGGCCACCAATCTATCTTTGCCAGCTGAGGTGTATGCTGATACTGCTGCAAGATGCACCTTCAAGGTTGAGGGCCTAAACCCCAAGGATTGGAGGTGGACAAGGAAGTCCAGAATTGAAGGAAGGCTAGCCTGAAGTGGTCTGAGCTGCCTAGAAGTGCACCAAAGGGAAAGTCTTTTCCACTTTGAGGCATAGGTTCTCCTAGTTGCAGGTTTCCTGGAAACCTTAAGCACTTCCAAAACCTTCTCAAAGAGGTTTAGTCCAGAGAACTCTAGCTCTTCAAGTACCATGCTCTGAAGCATGGAGTTCTTGAATCTGGGAATGTTATCCTGCCCTGAAACAAAGTCAGCAGATTGTATCTCGGGTAGGTTGATAGGATGCTTGATGGAGAGGGATAGAAGGGAGTACTAAAGTTGTCTGATACAATCTGGAGTTATGAGGATCACTGTTGCAGACTCCCTTCTCAGACCGAGCAGCACTCTCAGTAAAAGTGGGAATGGTGGGAAGGCACAGAGATACTTCCCTCCCCAACCGAAGACTAGGGCATCCTCTGGGACTGTACCCACCAAGGGAGGTCTGCAACAGAACAGTGGAAGCTGGTTGTTTGCAAACAGATCTATCTCTGGTGTACCCCACCATCTGAACACTGTGCCAACACCTGCTTGTTCAGTGTCCATTTGTGGATTGCCTGGGCTGAGTCTGCTTAGGGAATCTGCCAGGATGTTGTCTTTCCCTGGCAGGTGTACTGCTGATAGCTGAACTTCTAGGGAGTAAGCTAGGTTCCAGATCTTCATTGCTTCTGTGCACAGTTTTGAAGATCTTGTTCCTCCCTGCTTGTTTATATAACACATGATAGTGGTGTTGTCTGTGCTGATCTGGACGGGCTGGTTCTTGATGATGGAGGAAAAGGCTTGCATTGCTGGGTATACTGCCCTGAGCTCCAGGAGGTTTATAGGCTCCTGAGACTCCTGTTGGCTTCAAAAACTGCTTACAATGAAGTCCTCCAGGGGGGCACCCCAGTCCAGGAAGGAGGCATCTGTAGTGAGTATGACTGTGGTGACATATTGCTGAAGGAAGGGAATTCTCTCTCTAAGGTTGCTTTCTTCCTCCCACCACTTCCATGCCCTTAACAGACATTTTGTGACGGGCACTAGTTTTGACAGTGGATCCCAATATATATCATTAAACGACTGGCTCCTAGCAACATTAAAATAGATGAAGCCATGTGCCCAGTAACTATAGGAAATTCCTTGCAGGTCTCGGTTGGCCTGCCTTGAAGGATTTTGCAAGTACTATCAGATCTGCTACCCTTTCTTGAGGATGGAATGACTTCCCTCGTTAGGTATCTAACTATGCACCTATAAAGTCCAGGACCAAACAGGTTCTGTTTGAAACTTTGGGGCATTTAACAGGAATACCTTTGGCTGGATCCTAGATATTTACTTTAGTTACCATCAACATATTGAAAATCTAGTGAAAACTGTTGAAGATTTGGCATGTTGTATAGAACATAGAAACATTAAAACATAGACTTTGACAGCAGATAAGGACCACTTGGCCCATCTAGTCTGCTCATTTCCCTACCTATTGGATAAGCTGCAGATCCTAGTTAACCAACAGCCTACTTATTTATTTATTTGATTTTTACTATTGAGATCTTGGATTAACACCTTTGAGCAGAAAGCTATTTCATAGGCTCCACATCAAGTATGACACAAACAAGAATACAGATATGTTCTACACTTAGAGATACAGCAAGAGACAATTAAAAACCTTTTCCAGGCATACTTTCTAACAATAGTTATGCAATCTAAGCATGTACAGGGTGCAGAGTCAAAACAAAGGCTAATGTTTCACTAGGTAATGGTAACATAACATGAGGATGCTTGTTTAAAAAGGAGAATTGTACAACTAACAACACAGGTAGATAACTGGATTGTGCCAGAGTCAAATAAATAAGAATGTCTTGTACCAGTAGAGAGAGGCAGGAGAGGAGAGGAGGAAGTGTGGGGAGGAAGAAGGCAAGCAGAGGTAGGGGTAGGATGGAGATAGACAGGAGGAAAGAAAAGAATAGCTATGTAGTCAAAGTGGAATAAAGGGGAGAGGTGGGGAAGGGAGGGGTGGAGGAGAGTGGTGGTGTAGGTGGTGGGTGATGACGTAGATGTATCAAGGCGGAAGGGAGAAAAAAGGTATGAAATGACGGAGGGGCAAAAAAAGAGAAGAGGAGGTGGAGGAAGGTAGGAAGGAAAATAAATTATTTAGGCAGGGTAGAAAGCCCATGAAAGTGTTAACCTGATCGGGGGCCCAATAAATGGACATGAAGCATAACAATTTACTAATCAATAGAAATCACAGAGATTGAAAATGGTAGGAGCAAGGTAAAGGCAAATTAGTGGTAGCAGTCACAGGTTGCCAGTGAGACTAGATGCTGCCAGAGTTTTTTCTTAAAGGAGCCCAGCAAAGAAGGAATGGTTATGTCAGGAGGCAGGGAGTTGTACCACAGCAGAACTCTGTATGCAAATGCACATTGTCCAAAGGCGATGTGGCACCATGGGATTCTGAAAGCCTGTTTGCCAGAGCTTCTGGTACTGCATGGGTTATGTGCAGGGGAAAGAAGTGCCAGCACGCCAGGGGGTAGCAGTCCCAAGGTGACTTTTTGTGCAAGCAGACATGATTGGTATTTGAACCTGCTGTCAAATTATAACTAGCTAACCTGGGCATAAAGATCGCAGGTGTGTGTCAAACGTGCGGCACCAGTAAGAAGGTGGCATGCTTTATTTGAGGCTGTTTTGATATGTCAGAGGGTAGTGTCTATAGCTGCACTGTAAATGACAATACCATGGTCCACAAGAGAGACCACATCACTGTGGATGGCAGTGTTCAGTGCTTCAGGAGTGAGATTATGTTTGTTCCTGTATAGATCTCCTAAACACTGGTTAATAGCTTTGGCTGTTTGGTCGATGTGCTGGATAAAAGACAGGGTAGAGTCAATAGTTATACCCTGGTACTTGAAATGGTGAACCAGTTCAAGAGGGGAGCCAGTGTCATTAATGATGGTAAGCAGGAAGGTTTTGTGTCTGCTTTGGGAGGTCAAAAACAACATTGTCTTAGTCTTGTTGTAATTAAGGATGAGCTTATTATCCCGAAACCACTTTTCTGCAAATGTGAAGGATTACTGAAGTTGGTCCTGGAGAAGGTCCATGTTGCTGGTAAAAAGTACTGCGTCATCAGCATATAGAAGTACATGGTTGCAGCAAGCTCCTGGTAGTGAACTGATGAAGATCCTACCCCCCACCAGAATTGCCTTAAGTCTGTCCCATGCATTCTTGAATTCCCACAGTTTTTGACCCCACGACCTTCTCAGGAAGGCCATTCCATGTGTCCACCACCCTCTCTGTGAACAAATACTTCCTCACATTGCCCCTAAGTCATTCCCCCTCTATCTTCAAATTGTGTTCCCTTGTTCTTGCACATCTCTTTTTCTGAAAGATGCTACCCTCTTGGACTTCGTTGATTCCCTTGAGGCTCTTGAAAGTTTCTATCATGTCTCCCCTCTCCCTCCTTTCCTCAAGGGTATACATATTAAGCTTCTTTAGCCTCTCTTTGTATGGCTTCTGTTGCAGACCCTGCAACATTTTAGTTGCCCTCCTCTGGACTGCCTCTATCCTGTCTACGTCCTTGCAGAGATGGGGTCTCCAGCAGTGTCTGTACAGAGGGATAACAACTTCCTGTTTTCTACTGGTGATGCCTCTCCCTATATATCCTAGTACCCCCCCTCCCCCCAGCCATCCTTACTGCCTTCTCACGTTGCTTGTTTACCTTTAGATCATCTGATATGACTGCCCCCAGGTCCCGTTCCATTTTTGTTGTTGTTAATACCATAGCTGGGCAAGCCTTGATTTTTTGAAGAAGAGCTAAGTGAAGGGTCTGGCTTGCTCTTAGAGTCAATTACAAGCTGAGACGTAAGTTATTGGAAATTTAAAAAATTATTTTTTTGTAACCTGCAATAAATTCCTACTATGTATTTTGCAGATTTCAGTGAATGTTTCTAATAGTGTGACATGTGGAAACCTAACTGAATTAACCTGAAATTAAAATTAATTAAACAATACTATAAAAAGGGTCTTAGAAATGCTTCAATCTGATTGGCTGTTAGGATTGTAACAGCCCTACATTAATCCCTGTTACACTGTCATGTTTAGCCTGATCACCACGAAACATCAATTCTTCATGTCAGCATTCCATCCTCTAGCACTGTTGAATGACTGGAATGCTGCATTCTGATTTCTGGACCAGTATTCTTAAACTGTTGGTGGAAGAACTATTTTATTAAAAATCTCCTTAATGAGGAAAACAAAGTATAGTTTTAACACTTCCTTTGAAATTATCTTTTACATAGAGAATACTGGATGAGCAACTGTGCACAACCAGTGTGTTTTGCCACAGAGGGCTTCTGATTCCCTCTGACTTTGAGAGAGAAGTTTGAGAGGTCAGTGGGTAATCAGAACCCCGAGGTGGAAGAACACACTGGTTGTGCATAACGTTGCTCATCCTGTACTTTTTATAGTGTATAGTTTTACGTGAAAGGTTTACACAGCAGTTCTCTAGCTTTCAAAGGGAAACTGTCTTGTGCTGTTTCGAGAGATTCCAGAATGCTATTGTGACACAGTAGGGTACAATTCCATTCCATGACCTTTGAACTAAGGCACAATAGCATTCTGAAATGGATGAAATTCTATACAGAACAAGTCTCTATTATACACTATAATACTGCAGCAATGAGGCACTCCCAGGAGTTCAAGTTTCAGTATCCTACCACATTATACCCCAGAGGGTGATTACCACAGTGGTACTCTAACACCTGATCATGTATTATTGATTATTAAAATGGGCATGAACATCCCTGTGACCCGACTGACTACCACTACCAATTGTTAAAACCAAGTCTCTGCTAACAGAGACAACTCAAAAAACTCATAAGCTAGCTGTATTTGTGTGTCACTCAGGACAGGCTATGTTTTAATATATTTTTAAATTCTGAAATATTCTCTTTAGCTGAGGCTGCTTGGGGTTTGGGAAGCAGGCCGGGGAGAGAATAAACTCAGATTGTTAAGGGATGGCAGGGGAGAGGATGTCTGATGATCCAATAGAACGTTTCTCTCCTGTGGAGAAGGAGGGTCACTGCCTCTGTCCTTCTACTACCTCAGAGTGACCATAGGTAGCAGTGTAATGAACTGCAATGAGGAGGCAGGATGCTTGGCTAAGATCTAAAAAAACATGCACACATGACACGTGTATGCAGTCCCCTCATTAAGGCATCCCTAGGTTTGACAACAATAAAAAAAACATTTACTGGCCCAAATTCATTTAAGTAAACTAGCTTTCAGGCAAACTGGTGCCTTCTCCAGATGAAGAGATGTCTATAACAAAAACAATGTGAGTGACAAACAGTGACAAACATATTTTCATGAGACTAGTCAGTTAAAAAAACATAGCTATAACATTTGTTTTATAAATATCTGTGAAAAATTAACACACTTATGTCTTAAGATGCATTTAAGGATGTCCACAATATATTTTTGATATAAAAACAAAAAAAGATGAATTTAATCTCTCACTAACAAATACCCATCCAAGGATACCATCAATTAATTCAAGCCCCGCCCCCAGCTGACCACATATGATTTTTCTGAGTCACAGTACACACATTTTAATTGTTATAACTGATGCATTACATCACCACAAGCCCAGTCTGACTACTAACCTGTGATTGTCATCACCTTCAACCCGTCCCACTGTCACAAATACAAACAAGCATTTGTCAATGCCGAATGTTGTCACGCTGGCATTGGCTTTGGTAGTGCAGTGTGGAAACAAATTTTTGGCAGGATGTGAAAAATGACAGCTGTACTGTTCATAAGGAGGTGTAAAGAAAATGGCAGTGGTGAAAATGTGGCATGTAAGTATTGCAAATACGCAAAGTTACAAGGGTGCGTGGGAAATGCGCAATGCACACTTGTAACACAGGCATTTTAAGGAGTTTCAGCACCAAATTTTCAACATAGGCATTTTAGCACCTCTACTCATGTACAGTGTCACTGTCATGGCCTCAAACTGTCTCAAAAAGTGATTTCGCACAGCGACCGCGTTATTCTTCACCAGATGTGCAAAAACATATTTTGGGCAGGATATGCAAAATGACAGCTTTACTGTTCATCAAGAGGTGTGGAAAAATGCCAGTGGTGAAATCCAGAGTGAAAATATTACAAATGCACAATATTCTGACGTCTTGCAAACTACTTGTAATGTCCATATACACAATTAACTTAGAGTATCATCGCCAAATTTTCAACATAGGCATTGTAGGACCTCTGCTCATGAACAGTGTCACTGTCATTTTGTAATCTAGCCCAAACACTGATTTCCCACAGTGACGCGGTATTGTGCACGGAAGTGCGGAAACACATTTCAGCCAGGATGTGAAAATGACAGCTGTACTGTTCACAAGGAGGTGTAAAAATTACAATGTTGAAAATCTGGCATGAAAATATTGCGATCATGAGATTTAGAGCTTGTATAGCAACTGCGCAACGCACATTCATAAAACAGCTATTTTTGGATTTTTCCACCAAATTTGTAATATAGGCTTTTTGTGAGCCCACCTCATGAACACTGCCACTGTCCTTGCATTAATCAGTCCCAAAAGGTGATTCTGTGGAGAGACTGTGAAATCACCTTTCGGGACCGATTAACGTCAAAACTGTGACAGAATTCATGAGGAGGGGTCCCAAAAACCCCATGTAGAAAATTTGGTGCAAAAATTCCAAAAAATGCACAAGATATGAAGCAAAGTTGAAAAAACCCTATTTATTCCATTATATAGCCTTCCGGCATTTCCTCAGTTCGCGGTTGGCTTTGAAGAGTGCAGACGTGTTCCCGGTCCTCTGAAGATCATCGCGCCGGACTCCTGAGGTAACTATGGGGTGAGGGGGGTGTGGAGAGGCAGGGTGCGCAGTGGGTGGGTGCGGGTGGTGGGTAGGGAGACTATGAGGGACTGTTTTCAGTTTACAGGTACCGAGAACAAATAAAAATCATCACAGACGGTTTTCTTTTACAGGTCGTTTCTTTTGTTTGGGGGCTACAGTAGCTGATGGGGGACTGGGCACCCTCACAGCATAGAAGAATATTCCATATATATATATATATATATATATATATTCAATATTCCAGACGTGGACTGGGGCATCCCAGCAGCAGCATCAACTAGGAGCAGATTTATCCTGGACTCCCTTCAGGGTGCCTTCCTCAAGCAACTGGTCATGGAACCAACTCGGCAGAAGGCAATACTGGACCTTGTGCTCACAAACAGGGACAGTGTGATGGGGGTAACAGTAGGGTAGCACCTGGGGAACAGTGACCACCAGTCACTGTGGTTTGAAATCACAGAAAGAGCAGAACCAAACCACACAAAAACACACATACTGGATTTTAGGGGGGCTGACTTTGGGAAAATGGGGAGATACTTGAAAGAGGCATTAAGGGGAATGTGGCAGGAATCAGGGGTTGAGGAACACTGGGCAGTATTTAAAATGGGGATTACAAGAGCAACAGAATTATGTATTAAACAGGTTAGCAAGAGGAAAAGGAAGAGGAGACCATTATGGTTTTCCAAAGAGGTAGCAATGAAAGTGAAAGCCAAAAAGATTGCATTCAGGCAATACAAAAAGACACAGGCAGAAACATAGAACATAGAAGTTGACGGCAGATAAGGACCGCAAGGCCCATCCAGTCTGCCCTTTTCTTTTTCTACCTTATAAATGTGCCATCGGCCTTTGCTCTGTCAGTGGCCTATCTATTCATAGTCATTTGTATTGCTCCCTTATGCCTATCCCATGTCTGTTTGAAGCCCTGCACTGTATTCATAGCCACCACTTCTTGTGGTAAGCCATTCCATGCATCCACCACCCTTTCTGTGAAAAAGAATTTCCTCACATTCCCCCTTAATCGGCCCCCCTCTAATCTCATGCTGTGTCCTCTTGTCCTGCTATTTTTCTTATATTTAAACATGTTAGACTCTTTCACCTTGTTAATGCCCTTAAGGTGTTTGAACGCCTCAATCATATCACCTCTCTCCCTCCTTTGCTCAAGGGTATACATATTAAGCTCTGTTAATCTGTCCTCATATGTCTTCTGATGCAGTCCCTGCACCATTTTGGTTGCCCTTCTCTGGACTGCCTCAATTTGGTTAATGTCCTTGTGAAGGTGTGGCCTCCAATACTGCATGCAGTACTCCAGATGGGGCCTAACCATTGTCTTGTAAAGAGGGATTATTACCTCCCCATTACGACTTGTGATACCCCTACTAATACACCCTAACAGCCCCCTAGTCTTACCTACTGCTTTAGAGGTCTGCCTGGATGATTTCAGGTCATCAGTGATGATGATGCCCAAGTCTCTTTCTTCCTTTGTGACTGCTAGCAACTCCCCTCCCAGCCTATAGGTGGCTTCAGGGTTTCTCTTCCCTATGTGCATGATCTTGCACTTCTTTGCATTAAATCCCAGTTGCCACTCTTCTGACCATTTTGCTAGTTTATCCAGATCTGTTCTCATTCTGCCCACCCCATCTGGATCATCTACTCTGTTGCAGATCTTGGTGTCATCTGCAAACAGACAAGCCTTACCCTCCAGTCCATCTGCAAGGTCACTAATGAAGATGTTGAAGAGGACTGGCCCCAGGACTGATCCCTGAGGTACCCCACTTGTGACTTGCATCTCTTCTGACTGTATACCATTTACCACCACTCTCTGTTTTCTGCCCGTCAACCAGTTTGCCACCCAGTTGACCAACTTCTGACCTGAGCCTACCCAGCTTATTTATCAATCTTCTATGTGGAACAGTGTCAAAAGCTTTGCTGAAGTCAAGGTAGGCGACATCAACTGCTCCCCCTTGGTCCACCACTCTGGTTACCCAGTCAAAGAAATCTATGAGATTAGTTTGACAGGATCTTCCTTTTGTAAACCCATGCTGTCTTGGATCCTGTGCCCCTATGGATTCCAGGTGTTGCACTATCCTTTCCTTAAGGAGTGCCTCCATAATCTTGCCCACTACTGAGGTAAGACTGACTGGTCTGTAGTTCCCTGCCTCCTCCCTGCTACCACTCTTGTGGAGTGGGATCACATGAGCCCTTCTCCAGTCTTCTGGGACCTCTCCTGTGCTCAGAGACTCACTAAACAGTTCTGCTAATGGCTCTGCTAGTTCCACCTTTAGCTCCTTAAGTACCCTGGGATGTATGCCATCAGGTCCCATTGCCTTATCCACCTGAGCTTAGCAAGCTCTTGTAGGACCCTTTCTTTGTGAAGGGAGTAGTGCTCACCTCCCTTCCCCTGTGTCCATGATGCTGAGCTGTGGGCCCTGCCCTACCTTCTCTTCAGTAAATACTGAGCAAAAGTATCTATTTAGGATAGATGCCTTTGCAGGGTCCTCCTCCTCACATGCTCCCTTTTCTCCATTAAGCTTAGCAATACCCCTCTGGACTTTCTCCTTTCACTAATGTATCTATAGAAAGTCTTGTCACCTTCTTTTACTGTTCGTGCTAGTGTTTCCTCAGTTTGGGACTTTGCCTGCCTTACTGCCTTCCCTGCTTCCCTTAGGGCAGTTTGGTATGCCTCCTATCTTCATCCCGTTGTGTTCCTTATATTTCCTGAAGGCCAGCCTTTTGGCTCTGACCTTTTCTGCTACTGTGTTTGAGAACCAAAGCGTTTCCTTCTTCTTTGCACTTCCTTTCTGTCTAACACAATGGGATGTTGCTTCAAGTATTGCATCCTTAATGCTTGCCCACTTTGCCTGTACCCCTCACCTGTGTTTCTTTTTGCCAGGGCTAGCTTAACTCTGTTGGCCATCTTATCAAAGTCAGCTCCTCTGAAGTCCCATATTTTTGCCTTGGAATGGGATGATTTAGATGTAGTAGCCAAATTGAACCACACCATGTGATGGTCACTGGCCCCTAGGTGACCTTCTACCTAGAGATCTGTGATCCCTTCCCTGTTAGTACTAGATCTAGGATAGCCCTGTCTCTTGTGGGTTGCTGTAACAGTTGTTTGAGGCCCTCCCCCTGCAGGGAATCCACTATGTGTCTAGTTCTGGCAGATGTTCCTGCTGGTATTGACCAATCTGTATCCGCATGTTGAAGTCTCCCATTATCAGAACCTCCCTTTAGCTGTCATGTTTTGTATATCTTCTAACAGTAATGTATCTATGTCCTCCCCCTGGTCTGGGGGCCTGTAGACAACCCCAGTTCTTATGGCTGTTCCATTTCCTGTTTCCAGGGTGACCCACAGTTCTTCTGGCTCCTTATGTGTATTCTGAATTTCTGTAGCTTTGATATTTTCATTGACATACAGGGCCACTCCACCACCCCCCTTTTGCACATCAGTCTCTTCTGAACAATACATAGCCAGGTACTGAAGTCTCCCAAGTGTGATTACTGGTAAACCACGTCTCACTAATTGCTATTATGTCCAGTTTAGCCTCTGACATTATTGCCTGCAGGTCTGGGATCTTATTTCCCAGGCTGTGAGCATTTGTGTACATGATTTTCCATTGGCCAGATTTTGGTGTGTTAGTTGTTGGGTGAGGTTTGGCATTACCCCTGTGTGTCGTATGGGGAGACAAATCTTTTTTCTTACCTGGTGATGCAGATGAACTGCAAACATGCTGAATCCCTGTTTGACCACTAGCTGAGGGGGAGGGTGTTCTTCCCATTCGACGTATGGGGTGCTGCACCCCTCTCCCCATTTGCTAGTTTAAATATTCTGCAAAGACGTCAAACTTCTGCCCCAATGCACTGACTCCCTCCTTAGTCAGATGCAGTCCTTCAAATTTAAAGAACTTTCGCTCCCAAAACTGTTGCCAGTTCCCTACAAATCTGTGTCGTTTTTCCTGGCACCAGCCCTTGAGCCACGTGTTTAGCTCCCCTATCTCCCCTTCTCTGACCTTCCGTCCATCTGCTCCCCTCTCCCAGACTGGCAGGATCTCAGAGAAGGAGATGCCAGATGAAATAGATGATAGGGGATAGGGAGAAGTACCAGGAGAAGCAAAGGGAGGCAGGGAGGTCAGTAAGGGAAGCCAAAGCTCGGACAGAAGAACACATTGCAAAATCAGTGGGTAGAGGGGACAAAACCTTTTGCAAGTACATAAGTGAAGAAAGAAAGGCAAAGGGAGGGATAGTGAGACTGAAGGGGGAGGATGGGGGCTGTGTGGAGGATGACAACAGTAAAACTGACATATTGAACAGGTATTTCTGCTCAGTCTTTACTAAAGAAGAGGAGGGTAATGGATCTGAACGGAGTACAAGGGGTGAGAATGGTGCAGAAATGGACACAAGTCTCTTTACACAAGAAAGGGTCCTGAAGGAACTGGAAGTAATAAGAGTTGATAAAGCAATGGGGCCAGATGGGTGCACCCAGGGTCCTTAAAGAACTAAGAGAGCTGGTGGTGGCTCAGACCTCTGGCTATCCTGTTTAGCCGATCACTGGAAACAGGGAGGTACCCAAAGACTGGAGGATAGCAGATGTAGTCCCTTATACAAAAGTGGGAACAAAGAGGAGGGGGAACTACAGACCAGTCAGCCTCACCTCAGTAGTGGGAAGATCATGAAGCACTACTGAAGGAGAGATTGGTGGAACATCTGGTTGTCAATGGACTACAGGACCCAAGGCAGCATGGTTTCACCAGGGGGACGTCATGTCAGACCAACCTCATTTAATTTTTTGACTGGGTGACTAGGGAGGTGGATCAGGGAGGGCAGTGGACATGGCCTATCTGGACTTCAGCAAGGCCTTTGACACTGTGCCACATAGAAGACTATTGCACAAACTGGGGAATATAGGTGTGGGCAGGACAGTAGTGTGGTGGGTAGGTAACTGGCTGGGTGGCAGGACACAGAGGGTGGTGGTAAATGGCTGTCACTCCACAGAGGGAAGAGTGACCAGTGGGGTACCACAGGATCAGTGCTGGGACCGGTCCTATTCAATATCTTCATCAGTGACATTGCATGGGACCTAGGAGGCAGAATTTCACTGTTCGCTGATGACACAAAGCTCTGTAACAGAGTAGACACACCAGAGGGTGTAGACAGAATGAGAAGGGACCTGCAGAAACTTGAAGAATGGTCAGGGGTTTGGCAGTTGAAATTCAATGCAGAACTGCAAGATAATGCATATGGGGCACAAAAACCCTGGCACAATATATCAGTTGGGGGTGAGGATATAGC
This sequence comes from Neoceratodus forsteri, assembly GCA_016271365.2. Taxonomy (NCBI): domain Eukaryota; kingdom Metazoa; phylum Chordata; order Ceratodontiformes; family Ceratodontidae; genus Neoceratodus; species Neoceratodus forsteri. The sequence continues at coordinate 886,351,603 of CM028135.1, read as the reverse complement.
ATGCACTAAGCAGGAAAGGGATCTTGGGGTTATCATCTCTGATGACCTCAAGGCAGGGAAACAGTGTGACAAGGCAGCAGGTAAAGCAAATAGGATGCTGGGATGCATAGGCAGGGGCATCACCAGCAGGAAAAGGGAGGTCATAATTCCACTATACAAGACACTAGTGAGGCTCCACCTGGAGTACACTGTACAGTTCTGGAGACCTTACCTACGTAAGGACATAGGGTAGAGAAGGTTCAGAGGAGGGCAACAAGGATGGTGCATGGATTGTGTAACCCCCCTGCAAATGGGGGTTCCCAAAAGACTTCCAGGAGCTTGCTTGAATGCTCCAAGCCTGAATGGTGTTTGGCATTTAAGCCATTTATCAGTGAGTGTTTTAGAACCTCTGGTACTGTCTCTTTAAGAGCTGTCTGCTTGCAGACATAATTAGTTTGTATGGGGGACTGTGTGTTTCTTTGATTGAGTACCACTCAAGCTGCTGCCAATTCACTTCATTTTTGCAGTCACTAGAGTGCAAAGGAACCTATCTGAAAGATGTAACTGTTTGCCAGAAATTATTTAGAGTAATAATGAAATTACAGTTTGTCTAACCTGCTTTCTTTGCAGTCAGAACTGTGTCTGCTAGTTCCCCATTCTAGTTTTGAACTGCTGAACTGGACCAATCAGTGTGGGGTAAGCTAGCTCTAAAATGGTGCCTTGGGCGAATCAGAACTTGGACTCATAATCTGAGCCAGCCACAAGAGGATTGTATGGGCAGTGACTCTGGGAGATGTAGTTTAGACTTCAGTGCCTTTTGGACCAACAGCAGCAGTCTATTGTGAGTGACAGCCAATCCAGTCAAGAACTGGGAGGAACTCAAAGGAAGTGCCCGTTTTGTCGGTTGGAGTTTGAGTTGAGCTTTGGCAGTGAAGAAGGAAGGAGCCCTGTGCTTTTTCAGTGTGCAGTTTTAGTCAAAAACGTGTGTAAGGCCCAGAGTTCGGTCTGCAGCTTGTTAGGACTGAATCCGTCCTGTGAAAAGAATCAAAGGATCTCTGAAGAGTAGAAAACAGGCTCACCCTGTAGAAGACTGGAAGAATTGCTGAAAATTGTACTTTCGGTCGTCAGGAACTATGAATCTGCTGTGTGTTCGGGGTATTGTGCAGTAATTGCGATGGGATACAGATGCAGCCTGCCTGGTATAGTGCTTTCTTTTATATGGATGTGTGAAGAGGTTTGTGTACCTCAAGTGAGCCCTGCTGACATTGAAGGACCCTATCTTATTTGGAGGTCGTGAGTACTAATTCAGGGTCGCTCCCTGTTGAATTGCCACATTAAATCCAAATGGAATTACTGTACTGCTGACTGTTTAATTCTCCTTTTCTCTGTGTGAAAGGGCCCCTACCAGCTGCCACGGTTTGGACTAGCCACTAGGGCTTGGGTACCCAGGGACAGTAACTGATAGAGATAGGCCTGTGCACAGAGCCATAGGTAGATTATTAGAGTGATAAGCTAATTAACCTGATTTCCCCCTGTCCTTGTTATATCCCCTAAATAAATCAGAGCTGCTTGTTTCAGCAAAGTTATACTGCCTGAGGTATTTGTCTATGTTAAAGTACTGTACTGTGATTGTTGCACTGTATCTCATTTCACAGGAGGTCCCAGTGCGGAACCAGACCTGGGGGTAAGTGTATACTGTGAAGGTAATTCTGATATATTGTGTGGGCCACTAGTGGGAAGAAAGGGGGGTTGCAGTGTCCCAGAGGGCTGTGACCAAGTTAGTTTAACTATTGCAAACCCTGACCTCTGGGTGGAGGCACCCGCCATTGGATCCAGGCCCCTCAACCTGTTAGTGGCAAATCAGGCAGGGGTAGTAGCCCCTGGGATAGCGCCATCTAGGGGTTACAATTGCATCACAAGTCCTGTGAGGACAGGTTGAAGGAACTGAACATGTACTCCCTGGAGGACAGGAGGGAGAGAGGGGATATGATCGAGACATACAAGTATCTTACAGGGAGGAACAGGGTGCAGGAATACACTATTTTTAAGCGAAAAAGATGTTCCAGGACTAGAGGGCATGGGATGAAGTTGGAGGGAGGATGATTCCAGAGGAAATGTGAGGAAGAATTTCTTCACAGAACGGGTGGTGGACAAGTGGAAGCCTGCCAGAGGAAGTGGTGAGGGCTGAAACAATCACGGATTCAAGAATGCATGGGATAGACATAAAGAAATTCTGGAGGTCAGGGTAAGGGCAACAGACTTCTTGGAAAACATAAACTGAACTTACAAGCTCAAATGGGCAGACTGGGTGGGCCATAGGCCCTTATCTGCCGACACTGTCTATGTATCTATGAGGGGGCATCATGCCGACAGGAGTGGGCTCCCCTGTCGGCTGATACAGTGGGTGGGGGTGGATGCCGATGAGATTGGGCACCCCGTCAGCAAACAATGAGGTGGGGGCACATTCTGCCGATGGTGGGCTCCCAATCAGCACATACTTCATGGGGCAGGGCAAGCCGACTGGGGGATTGGGCACCCCGAAGTCGGCGCTGTCGGCAATGTAGCCGCCACTGTGCCGCCATGCTACTAGCTGGTGAGCACGTAGGAAGGGTCTGCTACATGTGACCAGCTTTGCTTGGATTGCAGCAGACTTTTCCTTAGATGTGCTCACTGGCTTAGTATGCATGGTGTGGCATCGGCATGCAGGCTGATTGGGGAATGAGGGACGCACCTACTGGTGCGTTCCCTGCATTCGCCCAACAGTGACCACGCCTCCAAATCCCCACTGTGGCAATATGTTGGCTGCGCAAGCTCGCCAACATAAAAACTGAACAATTAATAAACCTGCACTGAGTAAGCATGGAAAACACTACAGTATGGAGCTTCGGAGATCATGGACAGCAGTTGGCATCAGCTGACCTGGCAGAAGACTGGGCATATGGGGGAGACTGCAAGGGCGCCACCTGCGAGTTGTGACACCAAGAATAATTCAGTACTGCCAGTGCCTTCTCACATAAACATTTAAAAACTGGAACGTATGTAGTCAGATAAAATGCTGCAGGCAGCATAACAACAAATCTAAGCATAAACAATCAACAGTGCACTGCCCATGTCTCTAGACTTTAGCATGCCACACTGGACAGTCCCTACCTTGGATGGACTGTACTCACAGAATGACCTCAGAAATACAAGGGAAGATAGGCACAGAAGAATTAACAAAAAAAGGAATATTCAAATAAAATGTTCTCCAAAGTGTAGACTTAATTCTGTCTCTGTCTCTCCATCTCTCTCTCTCTCTCTCTCTCTCTGAGTTGCTCTGAGATCCAAACTTTAACTGCTTGGACCACTGTACAAAAAATAGTTAAGGCTCGGCTGTGGTAGGGTAGCCATTCACTGAGGGATGCTGAGTGCTAAGCAAAATTATTACTGGGAAATATAACATTTTTTTAACCCAATCTACCGATCTTTCCTCTCTTTCCTCTCCACTAGAATGGCCACAGACTAAGTTGCTTTACACAAAATAGAGGCTTTCCACACGTACAGAGCTGTCATCTACTGTAGGAGCACCCCCATGTCTGTCCCGCAGCAATACTGAAAATCTGCAATGACTGCTGGTCAGTGAAATAGATTCTGTGGACACTTACATCCATTTCCCACTTCCCTTATTTCTTTTTGTTTCTCTGTAGGGGCTACTGGGCTTGGCTGCCAGCTGATGGCAAAACAAGTTTATGTATTATTTTATAATAACGCTAGCAGCCTGTCATGTCATGCCAGAGGTTCGGAAGTAAACCACAGCAAATGGCAAAATGCTGCACTGAGCTAAAACCAACAACCAACCTTAGCAGTAAAAACAGCAGTGATGTCTGTTACAGAAAGTTTTTTTAAAATACAAAGCAGCACTGGCAGTGCTCCTACCTCGAAATATCCAAAGCCTGGGAGGGATCACACGGCAGAGTTTTAATATTCACATCATCCAGGACTTTCAACGGTTGTGCCTGACTAAGTAATAAAGGTGCTAACTGAAAGACACTGTTTGTTCCCAGACCCCACCCACTCTACATAGTAGCCAATCAAAGGTAACATAACTTATCAAAGACACCTGTAAGGGGAACAAGACGTGAAAGACGCATCGTTTTGGCGTGGATAAATATGTCTGATTCAAGCCACCAAATACCGCTTTTTTCATTAAAATCTATTGGCTCGACTCGTGGCTCGCAACTTAGCAACCGAGGCAAGCCGAGCTGAGCCATGTCTCTGGCTCGCCCAGGTTTAGTTAACACCCCCCCCCCCATTGTGTACTCTTTTCCTGGGTTTTTGTTTCCCCAGGTGCATTACTTTGCACTTCTTTGCACTGAATCTAAGCTGCCATACATTTGACCATTCCTCCAACCTTGCCAAGTCCCTTCTCATCCTTTCAGCCCCCGTGTATCAACTCTGCTGCAGATCTTTGTGTCATCTTCTAAGAGGCATACTTTTCCTTCCAGTCCCTCTGCAATGTCACTTATGAAGACATTAAAAAGGACCGGACCCAGTACTGAACCCTGTGGTACCCCACTAGTAACCCCCCTTTCTATAGAGTGGACTCCGTTTACTATTACCCTCTGTGTCCTGTTGTCCGGCCAATTTTTTACCCAGGCTACCACCCTGGGACCCACTCCCAGGCTGGCTAATTTGTTTATTAATCTTTTGTGTGGGACTGTGTCAAATGCCTTGCTAAAATCCAGGTAGGCCATGTCCACAGCCCCTTCCTGGTCTACTACTTTGGTCACCCAGTCAAAGAAATCTATTTGATTTGTCTGATATGACCTTCCCACTGTGAATCCATGATGCCTTGGGTCCTGAGCCCCGCTGACATCTAGGTACTCAACAATTCTTTCTTTCAGAAGTGATGCCAACATTTTCCCTACCACTAGGTCAAGCTAACAGGTCTGTAGTTTTCCTGCCTCTGCCTTGCTCCAACTTTTGAGAAGGGGAATCGCATCCACCCTCCTCCAGTCCTTAGGTACCACACCATCCTCCCATGAATTGTTGAAAAGGGTACTCAGTGGTGTCACTAGTTCTCCCCTTAGTTCTTTTATAATTCTGGGGTGAATCCCGTCAGGCCCCACTGCTTTGTCCACTTTCAGTTTTAGGAGTTCTTTCAGAACCCTTTCTTCTGTGAAAGGACTGGTATCGACCCCCCTATCCAGAGTGCTTCTGCTGATTGGATTAGGTACCTCCCCCTCCTCTTCTTTTGTGAATACTGAGTAGAAGTATTCATTCAGTGTCCCTGCTTTTTCACTGTCCCTCTCTGTCCGTCCACCCTCCCCTTTATTAAGCCTCACTATCCCTCCCTTGGTCTTTCTTCACTCCCTAATGTACCTATAAAAGGTTTTATCCCCCTTCTTAACCAAGTAGGCTATCTTTTCCTTGGTTTGGGCCTTTGCTATTCTGACTGCCTTCCCCACTTCCTTCTGCTTTAACTGGTACAGTTTTCTGTCCTGCTCCTTCTGTGTTTCCTTATACTTCCTGAATGATATATTTTTCTCCTTAACCTTCCCTGCCACCTCTTTTGAGAACCATAGTGTTTTTTTCTTTCAGTTTGATTTATTTATTTGCTTCACACAAAGGTTTGTTGTCTCTGGGATGGCAGTTTTGATGTTTCACCATTGTTCCTCCACCCCTCCTTGTTGCCTGTTTGCTAGTGCTTTTCTGAGGCACTCTCCCATTTTGACAAAGTCAGCCCTCCTAAAGTCCAATACCCTCACTTTTGTATGGCTTGACTCTGCAGCTGTGTTTGTTGCGAACCACACTGTTTGGTGGTCACTTGTTCCCAGATAGCTACCCACTTCTATATCTGAGATCCTCTCTCCATCCCCATTTGAGAGTACCAGATCTAAGAGTGCTCCTTCCCGAGTGGGTTCCAACACTAGCTATCTGAGGCATGACCCCTGTAGGGCATCGAGAATGACCCTTCTCTTGGATGTGGCAGCAGCAAAGGTTCTCCAGTTAATATCTGGCATTTTCACGTCCCCCATCAACAATATCTCACCTTTATCTGCCATCCTAAGGATGCCTTCTATCATTTCCTTGTCCATTTTCTCCCCCTGAGATGGGGGTCTGTATACAACCCCCGTGCGGATTGTGGTGCCATTTCTGGTTTCCAGGGTGACCCACTGCGCCTCCTCTCCTCCCTGTTTACCCTTTAGTTCAACTGCTTTGATCCCTTCCCTTAAGTAGAAAGCTTTTCCTCCTCCTCTTCTACCCTCCCTGTCCCTCCTTTAGTTCATGTACCCTGGTATGTTGACATCCCAGTCATGGTTCTCTGTGTACCATGTTTCTGTGACTGCCACAATATCCAGTCATCCCTCTTCCATCAAGGCCACCAGTTCAGGGAGCTTGTTAGCTATATTACAAGCATTTGTACTCATTACCCTCCCTTTTTGATGGCCTTACCCCTTTTTGCCCCATCCCTGTCCTTACTACCTTTTTCTCCATTTGCCTCTGCCCTTCTCCCTACTGACTTCTCTGTCTTGGGGTTTACCTCACCAACTCCCTCCTCCTTGAACAACACAGATCCAGTCTTACAATGGATGCAGAAAAATTGGTTTTGCCCAGAGGCCTAAATTTTTTTTTTTGTTAATTTCTTTTAGCCTTACCTCCTTAGCTGGGGTGTTCCTGTGGTGCCCAATATCAAGTCTAGGGCTGGTGGCTCCTGTATCAGATACCTTGCTTGAGCTACCACCTCTTCGCCTTCACCCCCTCTCTAGGCCACATCGCAGTCCCCAGTTGTGGAAGGCCAAGGGGTCAGGGCCAGAGGGAGCTCCTAGGAGCAATCAGTGCAATGCCACGCCCCAACCCTCATGCACTAGAGGATTCAACAGATTTTGACCCCCAAGTCCCCCTCACAGCATGGGCATGCAATGATGTCAATGATGCAGAAGTACACGCTCCCACACACAACTCATCAGATGTCTGCCGTGCCAACCCTTTCTTGCTCCACAACTCGCCCTAGCTCCCAGCCACCGCTAGGAACCAGCACATGCACGTGTGTCCCTCCCCAGAAGAGGAGAGCAGTCCCAGGGATGCTCAATCCTCCTCCACCCCGACCAACCCCCAGCGACCCAAGCTCGTTCTGGAACCCGGGTCTCCAGTGTGGTGCAAGGTGTGGGGTCAGGCGCCTCAACCCTCAGCACCACCAGGCTGGCACATAGGCTTTATTTTAATAAATGAAATGGGGGGGACCATGTCCTCCATGGTGTGCTGTATGGGGAGAAGGGAGAACCTGGCATCCTGGTGTCACTTTTCTGAGACCAGCCAGTCAGCGAGTTAGGGAAAAACCACCACCCCTTGCCTCCATAAATGTGCTGTCACTATGGCTAGGCATTTTGTGGACACACTGGGAGCTGAGGACAGGCCAAAGAAAGGGCTGCAAACTGGTAGTGGCAACTCCCTACTCTGAATCTGAAGTAGTTTCTGTGACCAGGCCTGACTGGTATATGAAACTAGGTGTCCTTCGGATCCTGTGACCCTAGTCAATCTCCTTGTTGCAGTGATGGAATCACTGATCCCGTGTTACCGTTTTGAAATTTTCCTTTTGCAAGTGTTTGGTCAGGTATCTCAAGTCTAAGATAGGCTGCCACTCTCCACTTTTTCTGTGGGTCAGGAAATATGTAGAGTAAGGCCCCTTCCCCCACTGTGAGGTGGGGTTTTCTCCACAGCTAACTTGTTTACCTCTACCTCCAGTAAGAGTTTTTCTGCTGGAGTATTACAAGTGAAGGCTTTGTGACTGCTGTTTTGGAAATTTTTTGAACTTCAAGGGCAGACCCTGACTCACTAAAGTATTTCCAGGACCCACTTATCTGTGGTTTTCTTTCCCATTCCTGGAAATAGTGAATCAGCCTTCCCCACACTAGCAATGACTGGGCAACCTATGCAGATTTGTCAGGGGTTCTGCTTCACCTGGGCTTTGAGAGCAGGCATTGCATCCGCACACCTGGTACCCTTTCTGCCTCTACCTCTAAACAAATCCCTCTGAGGAGCAAAGTCATAAGCATGGAAGCATGGGGTAGTGATCCTTGCCTCTAACTTCCCTTCCAGAAGGCCTGTTGGAAGTGGAGGCCCCTCGCCTTCTCAGTACTGCTTTTGTAGCTGGTCTTGTATTCATCCACCTTCTTCATGTAAGCTTCTGTCTTGCCAACAAAGAATTTCTCTCACAGAAGAAATCCATTGCTTTTGTTTGTGTGTCCTGAGAAAGGTTTGTGGTTCTAAGCCAAGCAAACGTTCTTAGGGACACTGCATGTGCCATGATTCTGGATGCAGTGTCACTGGTGTCCACTGCCATGTGGAACTGGTACTTGATGGCATCCTGGTGGTCTTTGCTGTGCCAGCTCACCAGTAGTTTTCTTGCTCATTGCAAGAATGGAACTCTAGAAGGCTGTCTGGTACTGAGCTATGTAGGCCAAGTATGCTGCCTGCCTTAAGAGTAGGGAAGCTGACGTACAGACTTTTTTGCCCATACTATCCAGTGTCCCGGAATCTTTCTCAGGAGGCTGGAAGGCAAGGGGCACTTTGGTCTTATCACAGGCGGCAGTCTAAATCACTCCCTCATGATCAGGGTGGGAGTACAGGTACTTGACACCCTGTTTGTCCACCTGATATTTTTTTCTCTAGTTTCTTGTCTATAGCAGCTGAAGTGGGTGTTGACAAAATGTTGTAAATGTCCTTTCTGAGGGATTTGTGGATGTTCAATAGCAGTCTTTTAGTGGGAGTTGTTTATGTGCAGTAGCAACCTTTTTGTGGGAGTTAAGCCCATCATATCCAAGAATTCCACCCATCCTCATCTTCAGCAGTCTCCTGCAGTGAGATGTTGAGGGTGTTCACCATCTGCCTCACAGAAGAAAAAAATTACTCACCATAGTAATCTTGCTTCTTCAAAGGGATCACCCATTATAATTAAACTGATTAAACTGATGCAGTCAACCTCCTGTGTTGGACTGCCCAGAGAGATGGAATTATATGTAAATGATGGAACTCTCAATTGGCTCATGCCAATCTCAAACTGCGCCCCAGCAACTGCTGCACTCTGAGTGCTTCAGATTCTTACGTAGCCTAACTGGGCATAAGATCCACTAGCTAAAAATAATATTTCTATAAAATAATTTTGTCCTCTCAGGTCAAAAATATCCCAAAAAGTAAACCTAAAAAACTTGAGACCACAAGGGAACCAACTGGTTAACAAAAAAGTGAGTCTCTAACCTGACCTATATAGAAAAAACACCCTAAAACAGGGATGCAGAACAACTTTCATAGTTCTAGCAGGGGAGGCATGGTGGGTGCTTTAATCATAATGAGTGATCCCTTTGAAGAAACAAGATTACTATGGTGAGTCATTTTTTCTTCTAATCCCAGGAATCACTCATTATGATTAAACTGATGCAGACTACCAAGCAGTACCTTTGGAGGTTGGGCAGAAAACCTATTTAGGAAACAGGCTCTGCAGCACTGCTGTACCAAATCTGGCATCACTTCTGGATTGTAGATCCAGGCTGTAATGCTTTGTGAAGGTGTGTACTGTTTTCCATATAGCTGCTTTGCAGATTTCCAGTAGTGGAATTTCTCTTGAAGCTGCCACTGAAGCAGCTGTGCCCCTGGTGGAATGTGCCTTCAGGATAGGGGTGCCTGTTTACCCACTTTAGTATAATAAAACTGTATACATGCCACTGTCCAGTGAGCAATTGTACGTTTTGTGGCAGGTCTGCCCTTACCTTCTCCATAGGTAAGAAAGAGCTGTGTTTGACCTGGTCTGTAAGACTTGGTTCTGTCAATATCGTGGCTAAGTGCTCTTTTGACATCAAGGGAGTGAAGCCTCCTTTCTGGAGAACTGGAGTTCTCTATAAAAAAGACAGGTAAAGTGATGGACTGATTTAAACGGAAATCAGACACCACTTTGGGAAGGAATTTTCTGTTGGTCCTGAGGAGCACTTTATCCCTGTGGAATGAGATGTAGTCTACATCTGTGCACAGGGCCTGTAACTCACTGATCCTTCTAGCTGAAGTAATAGTTTTCCAAGTGATATACTTCAAATATGCTGTTGCCATTGGTTCAAATGGAGCATCCATGAGCCTGGCAATGCAGATATTCAGATTCCAGGCCGGAACAGGTTCCCTCAAGGGAAGGTACATGAGGTTAAGTTCTTTAAAATACTCCATGAAGACTGGATGAGAGGCCATGGATCTCTCTTTACCAGCTGGCAGATAAGCTGAGACTGAAGCCAAATGAACCTTGAGGGTCGAAGGCTTCAATCCTAAAGAATGCAAATGTGTTAGGTAATCCAGGAGAATGGCTAAATCAGCCCTGGATGGGTCAACACCCTTACCTGTACACCATATGTAAAACCTCTTCCGCTTAGCAGAATATGTCTTCTTAGTGGAAGGTTTCCTGGAACACCTAAGTACTGTCAGCACCTGTTCTGACAGTTTAAGATTAGCATACTCTAAGTCCTCAAGAATCAGGCCTTGAGCCTCAGTGATTTGAGGTTGTGGTACAGTACCCTGCTCTGACAGGAGGTCAGCAGGTTGTTGTCTCATGGCAGATGAATTGGAGAAGCTACTGATAGAGTCAACAGACGTGAATATCAGTGTTGCCTCACCCAATCTGATGCCACCAGTATCATTGTCGCCGGTTGGCACCTCAATTTCAGTAGGGTCCTGAATATCAGTGGGAAAGGAGGCAAGGCATACAGGAACTTCCCCATCCAGTCCAGTGCCAATGCATCCAGAGGTAGTGTGCCCCTGAGAGGAGGCCTGTAACAGTACACTGGTAACTGGTGATTTTCTACAGAGGCGAAGAGATCTATCTCTGGAGTGCCCAATCGCCTGAAAATCGAACTGAGTATTTGGATATTGAGACACCACTCGTGATGGTCCTGACTTATCCTGCTGAGGGAGTCTGCCAGCACACTTTCCCGGAAGATGTATGGCTGATACGGATACCTTCATGGAGTATGCCAGGGATCACTGCCTCATTGCTTCTGTGCACACTGGGGCTGACATGGTTCCTCCCTGTTTGTTGATGTAGTACATAGTAGTGGTGTTGTCTGTTCTGACCTGCATCACTTTGTTTTGGAGGTGTGGAGCAAATGCCTGCAGGGCTAGGTACACCGCCCTGAGCTCCAGTAGATTTATATGCAACAGGGATTCTTGAGGAGACCATGTGCCACTTGCTGTGTAATCCAACATGAGTGCTCCCCAACCCAGAAGGGATGCATCTGTTGTAATAATTAAGAAAGGTTGTTCCTTTATGAAAGGCACACCTACCTGAAGGTTGTTCTCGGCTAGCAACCACTGCAGTGCCTGTAGCAGGCTGTGGGTGACTGGAACCAGTTTGGACAGAGGGTCTGTCCTCTGCGACCAATATTGTCTCAGGTGAAACTGGATGTCTCTCATTTGAAATCTGGAACGGAGTACCACTGTGGTGGCAGCTGCCATGTGACCCAGAAGCCCAAGGAATTCTCTAGCTGGTTTGGGTTTTCCTGGCACAAATGAGTTTGCAATCTGTAGAAGGCTGTTTACCCTGTCCTGTGGCAGAAAAGCTCTGCCCAGGCTGGTGTTTAGCTCTGCACCAATGAATTATAGTACCTGAACTGGTGTTTGCTGAGACTTCTGCTTGTTTATGAGAAAACCCAGAGACTCCAGAGTAGATTTTGTTAGTGCTAAGGCCTGCTCTGTAAGCTGCAGATATGGGCCCACTACTAGCAAGTCGTCCAGGCAGGGAAAGACTGACACCCCTTGTTTTCTCAGAAACTCCACTACCACAGCCAAACACTTTGTGAAAGCCCCTGGGGCAGAAGTTAGGCCAAAAGGAAGTGCTGGAAACTGATAATGGCCCGAGGCTAGTCTGAATCTCAAATACTTTCTGTGAGAAAGTCTGACGGGGATGTGGAAATAAGCATCCCTTAGATCTAGGGAGGCTAGCCAGTCTCCCTTTTGTAAAGTGGGAATGATTATTGCAAGAGTGACCATTTTGAATTTTGGCTTTAGAATGTATCTGTTTAGAAGTCTTAGATTCAGAATATATCGCCAATCCCCATTTTTCTTTCTTGTGAGGAAGTATGTGGAGTAGAAGCCTTTGCCCCTCTGGTTTAGGGGCACTAGCTCCACTGTCTTGATTGCCAGCAGATGTTTTACCTCTGCTTCCAGTAAAATCGTATCTGCAGATGTAACTGGTGCAAATATTCTTGCTCTCAGCTTGGGGAGAGATTTAAAGCTGAGTGTCAGATCCTGGCTCACTACCTCCAGGACCCACTTGTCTGTGGTGATGGTATGCCAATCCTGGAGGTAGTGAGCCAGCCTGCCACCCACTGGTGGATCTACGACAGGGGATGCGACCTGTACCAGCCCATCAGGGGTTCTGAGTGGGTTGTGCCTGAATCACAGGGGAAGGAGAAGCTCTTCTCATAGTTTTCCTGCCCCTTCCTCGAAAATATCCTCTATGCTGCTGTTGCAGCTGAGAGGCCAGAGCCTGGAAAAATGGTCTGGGATAGGATCCCCTACTGCTGCCTCCCTTAGTTTGGGCCGTATAGGATGTGGAAGGCCTATCCTTAGAATTACTTCTATAGGTAGTCTTGTATTCTTCTACCTTCTTCATATAGCCCTCTGTTTTGTCACCAAATAACGAGTTTTTCTAGAATGGGAAATCCATCGCCTTGGCCTGGGTGTCCAAGGTCAGGTTTGTGGCCCTGAGCCATGCAAGTCTCCTAAGAGAGACAGACAGTGCCATTAATCTGGCTGCAGAATCATTAGTGTCCACAGCCATGTGGAACTGGTATTTTGTGGCATCTAGCGCAGCTCTTGCTGTATCTTGTAGGTCAACTGGCACCTCACCTGGTACCCTGTCAACCATGGCGAACAGTGTATTCCAGAGTGCCTTCTGGTATTGCACTGCATAAGCCATGTAGCTGGCCTGTCTAACTATTAGAGAGGCAGCCATGTACCCTTTTTTTACCAATTACATCCATCTTCCGAGAATCCTTGCCAGGAGGATGGGTAGCCAGAGGAATCCTGGCTTTGTCGCAGGCAGCAGCCTACACCACCCCCTCAGGATCAGGGTGGCTAAAAAGAAAATCAGCTGTGGTCCTATCAAGCTGATATTTCTTATCAACTTTTTTGTCCACTCCTGGAATGGGAATATTTGTAATGCTGCCCTTTTCAAGGACTTATGCACAGGCAGTAATAAACATTTTGTGTGGACTAGCCCCATCATGTCTACAAATTCTGCTTCCTCCACTTCCTCCTCTGTCTCCTGCAGAGGGAGGCTGAGTGTCTCCGCCATGCTTTTCACAAAAGCATAATGTGATGTATAATCCTCGGGACCCCTGTGGGGGAACCAAACTCTTGTTCTGGAGAAACCTCTGGATCTATCTGTATCTCATCAAAATCATCATCATCATCCTCACAAAAGGTGGCTTGCAGTTCCTGAGGAGCTGGAACAGGCACAGGAACCGCAGCAGTTGTAGTGGGAACCGGGACTGCAGCCTGCAGTGCTTGCAAGACCTGTAAGGCCTTGGCAATGTCCTCAGCCGAGGGCACACCAGGTTTGTCTGCTGGGAGCTCCTTAGCCTTCTCGGCCGGAGGTGCAGTGACATGCTTTTCCTTGCATTTTTTTTCTTAAGTGGAACAGGTTCAGTCCCTGACTCCACTGACCTTTTTGACTTACCCTGCTCAACCTTATCTGATCCTTTGTCAGGATCCTTAGCTTTACTTCCATCCTTTTTTGTGCCCGATGTGGAGAAACCACTTTCCTCAGTAGTAGCAGAAGCAGAGGCCATCTCTTCCAATATTTTGGACCTTTTCCTAAGAGTTTTAGGGCAAAATGTTTTACAAATATCACAATTTGCAAAAATATGGCTATTACCCAGATAAAAAACACAAAGGGAATGTCTGTCTGCTTTTGCTATAAGCTGACCACAAGACTCACAATATTTAAAACCAGTGGGTCCTGTGCGATTTTTAGGCTTGACAACAGGGACCTCGGACATTGAGCAGGAATCGCTAAAGTAAACTATAACACAATTATCGGTTCCTTGGAACCGAATATTTTAAATATAAACAACCACTAATGGTTCCGGGAACCGAACACTACTCAGTACCTGACAGAAAAAGGGAACCACGAAATGTATAATTTTAGATAAAAATAAAACGGGTACAAACGGTCAAAGAACCATCTGCAAAAAATAACTAATATCACTAACTGAGGTAAAAACCTCACTAGAATTAGCAGACCCTCGGTTCCAAGGAACCGTGAAGGCACCGCTACTTACACAAAATATTCATACAAATGATAAAATAAACTAAAACTAAGGCAGCAATTTGAAATATAAACTAAAAACACTACCTTATCAACCAGATAAATGGATTTTGAAGAGGTTAAAGGAGAGCTCTCCAGGACGTCTTCACTAGGCAGGTGGAGTAAAGAATCTGAATCACTCAAGAGTGCCGCAGTTGCTAGAGCAGCAGTTTGAAATTGGCATGAGCCAATTGAAAGTTCCATCATTTGCATATAATTCCATCTCTCTGGGCAGTCCAACACAGGAGGCAGTCCAACACAGGAGGCTAACTGCATCAGTTTAATCAGTTAAATCATAATGAGTGATTCCTGGGGTTAGAAGTATAGTGTTAGGTGTAACCATTTGGGGATGAGGAAAGAAACTGAACTCTGGTTCATGATAACCATCATGCTCTATGTGTTCTCCTTCCTTCTCCTCCTCATAATAGAATTCAGCCTCCACAGGCACTGGAATTGGCACTGGAATTGTCATGCCTTAGCCATGTTCTCTACTGAGGGTATTTTATTTCTGTCCACTGGCAACTCCTTTCCTTCTTCAGAAGGAGGGACAGTGGCATGTTTTTCTTTTTGTGTTTCTTAGCAGCCGTTGACTACTCAGAGGCTCTTTCATTTTTTATCTAATTAATGGTTCCACTATTCAGACACCCTGACTTCTGAACCACTTTTGCAGCTTTATCCTTCTGCTTAATTTGAGGCATAGCTCTCAACCGCCATGAATTCCGTATAGCGCTATGATTTTCACCCTCAAATTTAACCTTGCATAGGTTTACTGATGTTCCTCATAATGTTAGTGCTATTTCTGGACACACAAACTATTAAATCATTGAACTAAGTTGATAGAAACATTCCTTATCACTAACTATATGGGACCCACTATCTGTAGAGATAATATTGTTTAAAATAAGAAAGTGCTACACATTCTGGCCCTTTGCTATGATTTTTGAAGGTCAGTGCTATGATTTTTAATGCTGAGAGGTTGAGAGGTATGCTTTGAGGGGCTAGAGCCTCCTCTGAGCCCTCAGGTGATGTGGAGGCAGACTGAGAAGTCATAATGTCTTCTGATGTTTTAACCCTTTTCTTTTGTGTTTTAGGGCAAAATAGTTCACAACTGACACAGTTGTGATCTGGACCCAGGCACAGCAAGCATAACTTGTTGCATTCTGCCTTAGCCAAGAGCTGAAAATAAATTTTACAATTTTAAAAACCCGTACATCATGTCCTCCTTTGGGGCTTGTCATTCATGCCAAACACTGACAGCCCTAGAGGAATGCTTCGATTTCCGAATAAACAAAAAAAATCCTATGAAAATAAATTTGATATAAAGCATGGTGGTTTACATAGAAACATAGACTTTGATGGCAGACAACGACTGCCTGGCCCACCCAGTCTGCCCATTTCCCTACCTATTGGATAAGCTGCAGATCCTAGTTAACCAACAGCCTACTTCTTCCTACCTCCTACCAGAATTGCCTTACGTCTGTCCCATGCATTCTTGAATTCCCCCACTGTTTTTGACCCCACAGCCTCTTCAGGAAGGCCGTTCCATGCATCCACCACGCCTCTGTGAAAAATACTTCCTCACATTGCCTCGGAGCCCCCAACTTCAAATTGTGTTCCTTGTTCTTACACATCTCTTTTTCTGAAAGATGCTACCCTCTTGGACTTTGTTGATTCCGTTGAGGTACTTTAAAGTTTCTATTATGTCTCCCATCTCCCTCCTTTCCTCGAGGGTATACATATTAAGCTCCTTTAGTCTCTCTCTTCATATGGCTTCTGTTGCAGACCCTGCACCATTTTAGTTGCCCTCCTCTGGACTGCCTCTATCCTGTCTATGTTCTTGCAGAGATGGGGTCTCCAGAACTGCATGCAGTACTCCAGGTGGGGTCTCACCAACTGTCTGTACAGAGGGATAACAACTTCCTGTTTTCTACTGGTGATGCCTCTCCATATACATTCCAGTATCCCCCCAGCCATCCTTACTGCCTTCTCACATTGCTTGCTTACCTTTAGGTCATCTGATATGACTCCCCCAGGTCACTTTCCATTTTTGTTGTTGTTAATACCCCCCCCCCACTGTGTACTCTTGCCCTGGGTTTTTGTTTCCCAGGTGCATTACTTTGCACTTCATTGCATTGAATCTAAACTGCCATACTTTTGACTATTCCTTCAACCTTGCCAAGTCCCTTCTCATCCTTTCCACCGCCCCCTTGTGTATCAACCCTGTTGTAGATCTTTGTGTCGTCTGCAAAGAGGTATACTTTTCATTCCAGTCCCTCAGCAATGTCATTTATAAAGACGTTAAAAAGGACTGGATCCAGTACTGAACCCTGTGGTACCCCCACTAGTAAATACAGGTTACTCACCTGTAACAGGAGTTCTAGGAATGGTATATGTTGTTCATCCACACTGTCTGGCAGGTTCCTTGCCACTTTATATCTTGCCGGAAGGTCTTCAAGCTGGTTCCTCCCACCTACCCGGGTGGTAAAACTCTCGGCTCCACCCTATGACGCCAGATCTAGCCCACTGGAAGCCAGGTTGTGCGTCAAAGGAGGCCAGGTGGGTCGGGTGGATGAACGACATATACCATTCCTAGAACCCTGTTACAGGTGAGCAACCTGTATTTCTAGGAACATGGATATGTTGTTCATCTCACACGTCTGGCAGACTCCTAGCAGTTCTTCGGGAGGAGGGAGGCAAGGCGCACACCCCCTACTTAGGAAATAAAGACTGAAGAACCGAGGCCCCAAAACCAGCATCCTGGCATGACTCAAGGTCGATGTGGTAGTGAGTGATGAAGATGTGTGCTGACTTCCATGTAGCAGCCCTGCAGATTTCCTGGATAGGGACGTCCCTGGAAGCGGCCACTGATGCAGCGGTATGGCGGGTAGAATGAGCTCTTATCCCTCTGGGAGGGTCCATGCCCGCCAACATATAGCAGAGATCTATGCAGGAGGTGACCCACCTGCCTATCGTCCACTTGGCTGCAGGTCTGCCAGGTGCAGCTTCAGCGTAGGTGACAAACAGTTGGCGAACCTCTCCCCAAACTTCAGCCATCCACTCCTTATAGTAAGTGAGCACTCTTCTAGGGTCCAAAGTATGGAGCCTATATTCGGCCTCCGAGGTGTGATTGGGGTAGAACACCGGCAGAGTCAACACCTGAATTTCGGGTTGGGGCACAGGACAACCTTGTCCCTGTGGAAGACCAGATAAGGAGACTCGATGGAAAACGCCTGGAGCTCTCCCATCCTTCTGGCTGACGTGATAGCCACCAAGAAGGCGGTCTTCCACGACAGGTGAGAGATGTCACACCTGTGCATCAGTTCAAATGGCTTGCCCATGAGCTTAGCCAATACCAGCAGTAGATCCCACAGAGGTGGAGGTTCTCGCAACGGAGGGGATATGTGATCAAGGCCTTTGAAAAAGCACCCGACCAGCTTCTCCTGCGCCACCGACTGCTTCCCGGCCCGTACCCGGTAAGCAGAGATGGCTGCCAGGTGCACCTTGAGGGTCGTTGACCAAAGCCCTTGCTGAGAAAGGGACCACAGGTAGTCCAGAATGCTTGCCAAGGAACAGGAGGAAGGATCCAGGCCCTTGCCCTGACACCAAATGGAGACTCTTCCATTTGAAGGCATAGCATTTTCTGGTCGACTCCTTACAGGACGCTCAACAACATTGGGGACCTCGTTGGAAAGACCCAAGGCCTGGAAATCTAGCTGCTCAGGAATCAGGCCGTCAGGTGCAAGGACTGAAGGTCTGGATGGAATACCTTCCCCTGATTGACTGAGATCAGGTCCGGGTGGGCTGGAAGCCACCTCGGGATCCTGGAGCTGAGACTGAGGAGATCTGGACACCAGAACTGGCGGGGCCAGTCTGGGGCTACCAGAATCACCTGCGCCTTGTCCCTACTCACCTTGAGAAGCACCTTGTGGATCAAGGGAAATGGGGGAAAGGTGTAGAAGAGGCCTGGGGTCCACGGCCTTGAGAAGGCATCCCCCCTGCAGTGAGCCCTGCTGAGGGGGGCGGGCATGAAACAGTCTCAGCTTCACATTCTCCCTGGAGGCAAACAGATCCACCTGAGGCATGCCCCAGTGGAAGAACAGATCTTGTACTACCTCTGGCAGGAGAGACCACTCATAGGATGCAGTCCCTATCTGGCTTAGGGCATCGGCCAGAATGTTGGAGGCTCCTGCCACATGGATGGCAAGGAGATCCGCCTCCAGGCTGCGCACGAGTGACCAAATGCAGAGAGCTTCCTTGCACAGAGGCATGGAGCACGTCCCGCCCTGGTGGTTTAGGTAGTACATGGTCGTGGTATTGTCTGTCTGGACCTGGACCACTTGCCCCCATAGAAACGGAGCAAAGGCAGTGAGGGCTAGATGAACCACTCGAAGCTCCAGCAGGTTGATGTGACATCGGGACTCCCGAGGGGACCAAAGGCCATGCGCTCTGTGCTCCCCCAGATGGGCACCCCAACCCATCAGAGAAGCATCGGTCGATAGAGAGACCGTCGTCTCGGGGCGGACAAATGGGATGCCCTCCTGCAGATGTGCTGGAACGGTCCACCACTGCAAAGCATTCCACATCCCCTGGGTCACTGTCACTAGCTGATCCAAAGGATCGGAGTGCTGTGACCATTGGCTGGCCAGCCCCCATTGAAGGGGACGCATGTACCATCAGGCCCAACGGACCACACTGGTGCAAGCCGCCATGAGGCCCAGGAAGTCCCGGGCAGGGTGCAATTGCACAACCTGAAATGATTAGGCAAAGGAGGAAAGAACCTCGGCCCTGTCCGCCGGGAGCCGTGCTCTGGCTTGTAGAGAGTCGAGCTCTGCCCCGATGAATTGTATCACCTGCTTTGGCACGAGTTCCGACTTGGCCTCGTTGATGAGGAGGCCAACCTGAGAGCAAACCTGGAGGGCCAGATCTCTGGACCACTCCACCTCCGTTCTGGAGGAGGCTGCAATCAGTCAGTCATCCAGGTAGGGGTACACCCGGACCCTTTGGCGCCGCAGGAATGCTATCACCACTGCCATGCATTTGGTGAAGACCCTGGGAGCTAGGGAAAGGCCGAAGGGCATGGCCCAGAACTCATAGAGGGATCCTTCTGCCCTGAAGCAGAGGAATCTCTGGTGGGACGGACAGATTGGGACATGAAAGAACGCATCCTGGAGGTCTAGAGAACAGAACCACATGCCTCGTTCCAAGGATGGGATTATCTGAGCCAGAGTGACCATCCTGAAGGTCCGAGACCTTAGGAACCTGTTCAGGTCGTGCAGGTCTAGAATGGGGCGCTAGCCCCCCCGTCCGTTTTGGGACCAGAAAGTACCTGGACACAAATCCCGGGTCTGGTGGAGGATCCGCCACCTTCCTGATCACCTCTTTTTCGAGGAGCAGGGCGATGTCGGCTTGGCGAGCTGACAGAGAGGCTGCGGACCCCGTGGCCCCGGGTGACGGCTCGGAAGGGTGGGGCCTGCTCGAACTCCAGAGACAGGCCCTTTCCTACCACCTCAACACCCAGCGGTCCGTGGTGATAGCGGATCAGGTGGAAAGGAAGTGGCGGAGCCATTCCCCCAAGGGCTGGGGGTGACACCCCTCAACCCGTCACTGGGCAGGCTTGGAGGAAGGACTGGCTGAGGGACCTCCTGGGCCTTTTCCTCCCTGCTTCCTGTTAGAGGAAGCCACAGGCTTGGCTTTGGGGTGCCAAGCATGAGCCTGCTGGCCCTGATGCTGGTGCTGTTGGGCCAGACGTGCCGGAGAGGGGTGAAAGGACTTATGTTGTTGACGACGGCCCTTGTCCTTCTGGGCGGAGGTGACCGAGTCCAGAGTAGCATTGGACTTTTCGATCCACTGGAGGTGGTCTTCCACTCCAAGGCTGAACAGGTCAGTCCCCAGGAAGGGGACACCCGCCAGTTTATGCTGGATATCCGCTGTGAAGGTGGATATCCTCAGCCATGCTCTGTGGCGCATGGTCACTGCGGCCGCAACTGATCTGGCACAGGAGTCTCCGATGTCCAGAGCTGTTTGGAGCTGCTGTTTTGCCACCGCCCTTCCCTGCTCCCGTACCTGCTTGACCATGGTCTGCACGTCGGCCGGGAGATGAGGGATCACCTCATCCAGGGAGCCCATGAGGGTGTGGGAGAAGTGTGCCATCAGCACTGCCGAGCTGGCCTGGCGGAGGCCAAGGGAGGATGCAGCGTACACCTTGCACCTGGCATAGTCCAGCTTTTTGGACTCCTTGTCGGGGGGTAATCCACATCCCTAGCATTCCTGGAACGCCGGAAAACGCTATCGGTGACCAACCCCTCCGCGGAAGGGTGTTCCGAAAAACCAGACAAAGAGCAGGTAGGGACCGCATACTTCCTGGCCGAAGGCGCAGGACAGGAAGCCGGCTGCTGCCAAAGCTCCAAGGCTGGGCCAACAATGGCTTCAGCCACCGGAAAGGCCTCCGTGGGTGAATCCCATTGGTGAAGTATCTCCATCAGGGAATACTTGGCCCGCTTAGATACGGGCTCGAGCCGCATCCCAGTGGACTCCGAGATGAGCCGAGGCAGACCCATTAAGGACGATGGGCTCTCGTCCATCGACTGCCCCCTTGAGGACTCCAGGTCAAGGGGCCTGCAAAACAGGGAGGAGTCGTTGTCGGACTCCGAGGAGTCCGAGAAGAGCTGCCTGGGGCCTGAGCCACCCTCCACCTGCTGAGGATGGTCGGGAGTGAGGGTGACTGACAACCTGTAGGGCAGACCCTGACCCGACCGAGAGTCTTTGGTCAGTGCCCCCAGTTTTGGTTGTGGAGGCGGAGGTCCCACCACAATCGGTGGGGCAGCTGGTTTCGGCCGAACAACCGGCCCAGGCTTGGGCACCTCGACTACAGTGAGGGGTTGTTTTGGCCATTCAGGTGACAGCCACTTGATGGCCGGGGAAGGTGACAGTGTCGGCTTGTTCCTGGGCAGAAGTAACTGTTGCCACATTAGGTCCTCGTAGTGTCAATGCAATTTGTGCTGAAGCCTCTCCTCTTCCGAGGAGGAAGATGAGGGCGAGCGGCACCGCCGCTTATTTCGGTGCCGAGACCAAGACCGTCAATGTCTGTGGGATCGGCTGAACCGAGACGAGGTCCGAGACCGAGACCCTCGGTGTTTCCGAAGGCAGGTCTGAGAAGGGGCCGGGGACACCCGCTCTTCCCTCAGCTCGGAAGCCTTGACCGGGGACTCCGGCACGGGAGGAGCAGGCAAGTCCTCGGTCTACACCGGGGGAACCGGTGAAGAAGGGTTGTCGGCTTCACCAGTCGACAGCCCATCCGACGGGTCAAGAAAAATCTCAACCGCATTGACGGGTGTCTCGGCCATCTGACCTGCGGGGACACCGTGAAGTCAGCAGCCTTAGCTCAAGACTCAACCGGAGTCGAAAATCCGTCCGGGAAGGACTCTCCCACTCCAATGAAGCCGGACGGTGGACTTACCTTTCGAATCCTTCTTTTGGACCAGAAGAATGTCCCGATGGCCCCTCTCTCTTCATGGAAAGGGATTGGCAAAGCTCCTTAAAAGAAGCTGTGTAGGAGGATCCCAGAGAGAGCGGGATAAATGCCACGATCGAGGAAGATGAAGACACGACCTGGGCCGCCTTCTCCTCGACGGCGATCATCTTCTCGAATTGCTCAGCCGAGCCAGCCACCACGGACACCGCCCAACGGGCCTCCTAGGACTTCACCGGCGGGTAGCGCTTCTCGGGGCGCCCAGGCTGTAACCGGGCAGCGCAGTCTTCCTGGACATTGGCCGAAAATGAACGGCATAACTCGCAGGCCTGCGGGTCATGATCTAGGCCGAGGCAGTAGACACATGTGGAGTGCGGATCCATCCTGGACATTTTCTGCCCACATGGGCACCACCGAAAACCGGGAGTCGATTTGTCCATCGCAGCCATGAGGGAGTAATTTGACTGAAGTCTTGAAAACTTAAGAATTTGTTTCGGGTAAACCGAAGAATTAGGATCCAGTCTATACGCAGAGCATTAAGGAGGGAACCTGAGCTTCCAAGCGGTAAGGAAGATCTGGCATCATGAGGCGGAGCCGAGAGTTTTACCACCCGGGTGGGTGGGAGGAGTCAGCTTGAAGACCTTCCGGCAAGATTTAAAGCGGCAAGGAACCTGCCAGACAGTGTGGATGAACAACGTATCCATGTCCCTAGAACCCCCCTTTCACTGGAGTGGACTCAGTTTACTATTACCTTCTGTGTCCAGTTGTCTAGACAATGTTTTACACAGGCTACCACCCTGGGACCCACTCCCAGGCTGGCTAATTTGTTTATTAATCTTTTGTGTGGATCTGTATCAAATGCCTTGCTAAAGTCTAGGGAGGCCATGTCTACAGCTCCTCCCTGGTTTACTACTTTGGTCACCCAGTCAAAGAAATCTATTAGATTCATCTGACATGACCATCCCACTTTGAATCCATGCTACCTTGGGTCCTGCACCCCACTGGTCTCTAAGTACTCAACAATTCTTTCTTTCAGAAGTGATTCCATCATTTTTCCTTCCAAACAGGTCTGCAGCTTCCTGCCTCTGCTTTGCTCTCACTTTTGAGAAGGGGAATCACATCCAGCCTCTTCCAGTCCTTAGGTACCACATGATCCTCTGATGATTTGTTAAAAAGGGTAGTCAGTGATGTCACTAGTTCTCCCCTTAGTTCTTTTAGAATTCTGGTGTGAATCCCATCAGGCCCCATTGCTTTGTTCACCTTCAGTTTTAGGAGTTCTTTCAGAACCCTTTCTTCTGTGAAAGGACTTGTATTGACCCCCCTATACAGAGTGCTTCTATTGATTGGATTAGGTACCTCCCCTTCCTCTTCTTTTGTGAATACTGAGTAGAAGTATTTGTTCAGTAGTCCTGCTTTTTCACTGTCCCTCTCTGCCCACCCATCCTCCCCTTTATTAAGCCTCACTATCCCTCCCTTGATCTTTCTTCGCTCCCTAATGTACCTATAAAAGGTTTTATCCCCCTTCGTAACCAAGTTGGCTATCTTTTCCTCGGTTTGGGCCTTTGCTATTCTGACTGCCTTCCCTGCTTCCTTCTGCTTTAACTGGTACAGTTCTCTGTCCTGTTCCTTCTGTGTTTCCTTATACTTTCTGAATGCTATCTTTTTCTCCCTAACTTTCCCCGCCACCTCTTTTGAGAACCATAGTGGTTTTTTTTCTTTCACTTTTAAGATGTGTTTATTTGCTTCACACAAAGGCTTGATGCATCTGTGATGGCAGTTTTGATGACTCCCCATTGTTCTGCCACCCCTTCTTGTTGTCTGTTTGCTAGTGCTTTTCTGAGGCACTCTCCCATTTTGACAAAGTCAGCCCTCCTAAAGTCCAGTACCCTCACTTTTGTGTGGCTTGACTCTGTGGCTGTGTTTATCATGAACAACACTGTTTGGTGGTCACTTGTTCCCAGATGGCTACCCACTTCTAGATCTGAGATCCTCTCTCCGTCCCCGTTTGAGAGTACCAGGTCTAAGATTGCTCCCTCCCAAGTGGGTTCCATCACTAGCTGTCTGAGGCATGCCCCCTGTAGGGCATCGAAAATTACCCTACTCTTGGATGTGGCTGCAGCAAAGGTGCTCCAGTTAACATCTGGCATATTCAAGTCCCTCATCAACAATATCTCCCCTTTTTCTGCCATCCTAAGGATGTCTTCTATCATTTCCTTGTCCATTCCTCCCCGAGATGGGGTCTGTATACAACCCCCGTGCGGACTGTGGTACCATTTCCAGTCTCTAGGGTGACCCACAGTGCCTCCTCTCCTCCCTGTTTACCCTTTAGTTCTGTTGCTTTGATCCCTTCCTTTACGAAGAGAGCTACTCCTCCTCCTCCTCTTCTACCCTCCCAGTCTCTCCTATAGATTGTGTACCCTGGTATGTTGACATCCCAGTCATGGTTCTCTGTGTACCATGTTTCTGTGACTGCCACGATATCCATGCATCCCTCTTCCATCAAGACCACCAGTGCAGGGAGCTTGTTACCTAGACTACGGGCATTGGTACTCATTACCCTCCATTCTATGATGGCCTTACCCCTTCTTGCCCCATCCCTGTCCTTATTGCCTTTTTCTCCATTTACCCCTGCTGCCCTTCTCCCCATCAACTTCTTTATCTTGATGTTTACCTCACTAACTACCCTGATTTTTTTTTTGGGGGGGCTAGGATTTTCCTGCTCCCTTTCAGTGCCTCCCACCTTGGCTAGTTTAAATTTGGTTCCTTTTTTGTAAAGAAGCTCACTAGTATCAGGCACATAATAGGAAAATAAAGCCATTTAATATTTGAGTTCCATGGAAAAAGGAACTGGGAATAAAATTACAAAAGACCACAAAGCAGTGGTCTTTTGAGAATATTTCTCAATTAATTTAGTTAAGTGGTTCTCTGAAAGTGGAAACTGTGCCCTAACAGGTCTTTTCCGGTTCCTGGGAACTGCTGTGAAACTGAAGAAAAATTACCAAAACCACAATTTTAGACAAATAAAGTCCAAAGTAACACAAAGTTATTGATAGAAAATGACTATACTGTTAGACTTTATAAAAACAACAAAATAATAAAGTGTAATTGGTCGAAGTGAAGAGAAGACTTTGGGGCAACTACTTTTCTTCAAGCGGAGAAATAAATCTGCCATTAGAATACAGCGGTAAGCATGACCACACAGCAGAGTTTTGAATTTCATTCTAAGATTCTCCAATTAAAATAGAAATCTAGTCTCCAGAGCTCATTCCAGGTGAATGATTGCAGTTGTTAAGAATAAGTGTGGGATTCCTGGGGCCTGGAAGACAGATTACAGTACATACTGTATGAGTCAACATATGTGAGTCAAATATTAAAATAGCAATCACAGTTTTCATATTCTTTCAAGCCCTTACTCTATTTTTCATATTAATACCCTGTCCATAGCATCCTGTACAGATGCCCACATCTCTCAGTATTTAGATTGGGTGGAGGCAGTACATAGACCAGGTGGAAGCAGTACAGAAAAGGGCTACCAAAATGGTACATGGCCTGCATCTGATGCCCTAAGAGGAAAGACTCAGGAAATTGAATATGCATTCTCTGGAAGAAAGAAGAGACGTGATAGAAACGTTCAAATACCTCAAAGATATCAATAAGGTACAGGAGCATAACATTTTGCACAGAAAGAGATGCTCAGTGACAAGGGGGCATGATATGAAGCTTGAAGGGGGAGACTTAGAGGGGATGTGAAGAAATATTTCTTTAAGAAAAGGGTGGTGGATGTCTGGAACAGCCTCCCAGCAGAGGTGGTGGGTACTGAAGTGGTAACAGGCTTCAAACATGCATGGCATAGATACAAGGGGACCTTAGTAACAGGATGGGGGATGGGGTAAGGCCTGAGATCAATTAGGGTCTGCAGTAACACATTAGGCAGGGACTTAGGGCAGACTAGGTGGGCCAGGAGGTCCTTTTCTGCCAACAGTTTCTATGTTTCTCTTTCCTAACTGCATACATGCCACTAACAAACTTTTCCAAAGTTCTCAAGGAGGGGTAGGATCTTTTCAAAGTCTGGCAATACGATGTCTAGCATTAATAAGAGTAAGATCCAACAGTTTATGTCCTGCTCTCTCTGGAAGGATTTGGAAGGATGCCCAGGGGACATAACTCTGTCTCCTTTTGTAGTTTTAAATTTAAAATGGTGTTAATTATATGATACACATTATCTCAAATAGGTATTAGATTTGTACAGGATACCATGATATGGGATAGTGTTACCACCTCTTTTTTTTGCATCATCTTTTTTCTGCCTTCCCCATTCACCCAGCCACCCACTCCTTTGGGCAGCCATCCTCGCCACCGCCGCTCCCCCATTCTGCTGTCCACTGCCACCTAATGGCCTACTGTCCTGCCGTATCCCTTCGACGGGGGGCCCCACGCCCCTTGGGGCAACCAGGCAGGGAGATCGAGGTGCCCCGGAGGCACCTCCTTGCATCTTGGTCGGGCTGGGGCATGCAGCTTGGGGACTTCCAGCTTCGCAGCAGGGAGGTGTGGCTGCTTTCGTCATCCGCCGCAGGTGGCCATTTTACCTTTTCTGTCTGCCCACCCTCATTGGGCCCCGAAGGAAGTGGCAGCCTGAGGGGGATGCGGGGAGGGGGTGTCAAGGCTGCATGCCACCAAACACGTCCACCAATCAGCCTCCAGGTGCCTAGGGTCTGACCTTCAAGAGGGAAGCATCCAATGGATGCTCAGCAATCCCTTCCTGCCAGTCTCCACTCCTGACACCCTGACTCGGGGCGTAAACCCAGGTCACCAGCATGCCGAGTGAACCCCTTCGCTCGGTGCCATGGAGTCGGCATTACCACCTCTTTTTAAAGACAAACATTCTGAGGACCTGATTTCTATTAGATGGTCCCTTCAGTACATCATTTATATCAGATACACCACAGGCCGCCCATTCTATTGGCTTCTATGCAGTCATGCAAATGGCTTATCCAGCAGTGACCATGCATAAAAATGATCATGCAGGTACAACAAGAGTCAAATTTGACTTTTCCCTTCCCTGCCAGTCCATATATATACCAGTGGGGATTGAAACATAGAAACATAGAATTTGACGGCAGATGAGGACCTCTTGGCCCACCTAGTTTGCCCATTTTCCATACTTACAGTCACACCGCATACACTACTTGATCTCCAGCTTCACCTCCCCCCCCCACAACTTTTGCACCCACCACCTTATCAGGGAGGTTGTTCCAGGCATTCAGCTCATTTTCTATGAAGAAACTTCCTTACATTTCCCCTGAGCCTACCCCCCTCCAGCTTCATAGCATGACCCCTTGTTCCTGGGCATCTTTTTCTCTGAAAAAGGCTTCCCTCTTGAACCTTATTTATACCCTTGAGATATCTGAAAGTCTCTGTCATATCCCCCTTCTTCCTCCTTTTCTCCAGAGTGTACATATTGAGGTCCTTCAGGCTATCCTCATAAGGCTTTTGATGCAAACCCCATACCATTTTATTTGCCCTTCTCTGGACCGCCTCTGCTCTGTCCATGTCCTTCTGGAGATGACGACTCCAGAACTGGACATAGTACTCTAGGTGGGGTCTCATCAGCGATTTATACAGAGGTATCACCACCTCCCTCTTTCTGCTGGTGATACCCCTTCCCATGAACTCTAGCATCCCACTGGCTCTCCCCACTGCCTTGTCACACTGTTCGGCTACCTTTAGGTCATCAGATATAATAACACCCAGCTCTGATTCCTGTTTGGTGGTCACTAATACCACTCCCCCCATTGTGTACTCCAACCCTGGGTTTCTGTGCCCCAAGTGCCTGACTTTGCACTTTTTTTGCATTAAAAGTTAGTTTTAGGGATGATCTGTAAAGCCACTGCTTGAGCTCTACAAGCCCAGAATAGGCTTGTAGTAGTCTTTATTTATGTGAGGTCATAGAGCAGGGGGTCCTCACCTGGGAATTTTAAAATCACCCATTTGGATGGATGCAGATAATGGGACTTGTGGGTCTGTTTCCATGGTGTGAATAGCCAGTGACAGCAAGCTGGTTCAGCCATGCTCCCCTGGCAGCCTAGTGCACCCAATCTATGTTGCCTACACAAGGGAGACCTAACCGACCAAATAGAATAATGGGTGTTCACACACAACTGGGTAGCATGAACAAAACAGAAGTTTCACTTGCACAACTCAGCCACGTACATATTGAATATTAGGTCCTCGGCCTGTAAACTCGTAACATAACTCCTAATTCAAAACTTTTCTGCTTATTTCTCTACACAGGTATCTAAGCAGTTAATTTTTCACAGTGGGACACATACTGGCCATTTTGTGAAAAGGTTAAAATCTTTTAGTGGCAAATGTACCAAAATAAAGAACATTTTCTTTAAATGCCAAGACCTCATAAAAGCCAAATTTTAACAATAATACAGCATTCGGTACTTACCACATCTCCCAAGCTGTCATCTGCTGTCTCCCAGTCAGTACTCCCTAATGCAGTAATGTTTTTTTGACCTGAATAAAAAGCAATTTGTCATGTTTACTGAAATTTACAAACATACAAATTTACTTAAAGTGCTCCTTTACAACTGTAAAACAATAATGTATACATCAATTTAATAATTCAGTTTGTGATATTGATGTCGCTAAGGCAGTCTCATAAACAACAACAAAAAAAATACCCTCCTACTGAGACCAAAATTACAGTTTCATTTTCCCAATTGCTATACTTCATATAACTGTAGCTGAAGTAGTCTCATTTTTTTAGATGGCATTTATAAATCTCTCCAATGAAATGACCAAGAAAAATGAAAACTTAAAGTAACAGTACCGTAGACACCAAAACCAGTAGCTTAGTATAATTTTTAATCTGAGTTCAGGTTTCACAGCATAATGATGTCATTTTACTTTTGCATTGTTTCATCAAGCCCCACTGCAGGGGACAAGCTGCGGGCCACCCACTCTGGGCAACTTGGGAAGGATGCTGTGTGGGCTAGCCCAAGGGCTGAATGATGGGTATATCCCAGCCTGAACCGAAGAGATAAAACAGAATTGGAAAAAAAAGAATGCCCATGTGCTTTTACTTTGTTACATATTGATATCTTTAAAATTCAAGTTGTAAGTTGATCAGGGAAGACAGCAACAGGAAGTGGAAAGGAAATTGCTCTATATGCAAAAGGCAGCTCAAAATGCATAATTAAGGAGTCTATCTACTGTTGGGAGGGAACAGATCGCTATGCATCAAGATGAAAGCAGGAAGGGACGCAGTGGCAACCAGATCAGAATTAAGAGTGAGGCAATAGTATGACAGATCAAATGAGGACAACATTCAAAGTCAAGAATGCAATTATTATGAAGGACCTCAACCACCCTGACAGACTGGAAGTCAAAGAACGCTGAGCTTCAGCATGTAACAGACCCCTGGATACAAATGACCTGTACTTGAGAAAGCAGTTCAGAGTACTTATGAAAGGTCATACTGGGCCAAGTGCTATCCACAAGCAAAGGAATAGTGCAAAATGCCTTAGTCGGTGAAAGTCTTACAGATCTGACCACAACCTTGTCAGATTTGACATTAACCCTACCAATAATACAAATTCCTTCAAAATGATCAAATGGAACTTTAACAGACCAAACAAAAATGTACTCACTGTAGTAATTTTGTTTCTTTCAAAGGTATCCCTCACTAAGATTAACAAGTACAGTCATTTCCCTGGAATAAGCAGGCCCAGAGCTTCTAGAATTTTAGGTAAATGATGGAATTTAGAATGAAATTCAAACTCTGCTCTGTGGTTACACTCACCCCTGCACTATAACGTCAGATTTCTTTGTATAGCTAGGGTGAGCAGTGACCACTGAAATGAACTAATCGACAATCAAAAATTCTTAACATTTGTATTAAAAAATGTCTTTTAGTTGTTAAAACAAGGCAGAACAAATCAATTTGTTACGAAAAAACTAAGTGACTTAGACCATTTAGCAACAATTGTTGAGGCACTGTAACGAGTAATGCTCAAGCAATTAGAAAAGGGCTTGATGGTTGCATGAACCTTTTCCAGCTTCTGGAAGGGGAGGCAGGGATTAGGGAATTTTAAACTTAGTGAGGGATCCCCTTGGAAGAAACAGCATTACTACGGTGAGTAATTTTTTCTTCAAAACCCAGGATTCCCTCACTTAAGTTTAACAAGTGCAGAATTCATAGGGAGGATAGGTACAGAACCTATTTAGGAAAAAGGTTCTGCAAGACAGCAGTGCCAAAACTGGCATCCTTCTGGACTACATGTACAGACAGTCATGCTTTGTGAAAGAGTGCACTGTTTTCCAGGTAGCTGTTTTACAAATCTCTGGCAAGGGGCTAGCCCTTGATGCTGCCACAGAGGCAGAGGGATCTCTTGTAGAGTGTGCCTCAAGCCCTCAGGGAGGCAGTTTATGAGCTTTGTCATAGCAGAAGTGTATGGAGGATACTATTCACTGAGAAACTGTTCTCTTGGATGCTGGTTTGCTCTTCCCAACTTCACCACAGGTAACAAACAGTTGAGTGCTAGTGGACCTGGCATAATTTGTGTGGTCCAAACAGTTAACTCAGTGCCCTTTTCACAACCAGACTGTGTAGTTTTTATTCACCTGAGCTGGATTGTCCTGTGTAGAAAACTGGAAGGGCAACTGACTGATTCAAGTGGAATTCAGACACCACTTTTGGGAGAAATTTCCTGTTTGTCTTTTATAACTACCTTGTCCCTATCGAAAACTATGTAGTTAGGATCTGCACAGCTTGCTCACCCTTCTGACAGATGTCATTGCCACCAACTGTGTTCCAAGTGACATACTTCAGTGCAGTGGTAGCTGTGGGCTTGAAGGGAACCTCCAATAGCTGGGCAATGCACAATGTACAAGTTCAAATCCCAGTGAGAGACAGGTTCCCTCACTGGAGAATGCAGGTGATTAAGATCCTTGAGAAACTTTTTGAAAATGGGTTGTGAGGCCACTGACCTGTATTTCCCAGCTGATGTATAAGCTTAAACTGCTGCCAAATGCACCTTCAGAGTTGAAGGCCTTAGGCCCCAGGACTGGAGGTGGACTAGGTAGTCCAGGATTGTGGAGAGAGCTGCCCGAAAGGAGGGGTTAATCTCTTTTGGAGAGCGCCATGAGGAAAATCTTTTCCATTCTGAAGCATGTGTTTTCCTTGTCACTGGTTTTCTGGAAATCTTAAATACTTCCATAACTTTGTCAGAAAGATTCAGCCCAGGGAACTCTAACTCCTCAAGAACCATGCTCTGAGACATAGAGTTCTCTGATCTGGGAATGCTATCCTGCCCTGGGACAATGTTAACAGATTGTGTCTTGGGGAAGATTGATAGGCTGTCTGCTGGGCAGGGATAGGATCATGGAATACCAGCTTTGTCTGGCCCAGTCTGGAGCAATTAGAATCGTTGCTGCTGACTCCCTTCTCAGTTTTATCAGCACTCTCAGTAAAAGTGGAAAAGGAGGGAAGGAATACAGAAACTTCCCTGACCAGCTGAGGACTACAGCATCCTCTGGGACTGAACCCACTAATGGGGGTCTGCAACAAAAAAGTGGGAGCTGGTTGATCTTACAAGAGGTGAACAGATCTATTTCTGGTGTACCCCACCTTCTGAACACTGATGCTAGCACCAGCTTGTTCTGAGTCCATTCATGACTTCCTTGGCTGATCCCGATCAGGGAGTCTGCTGGTACAATGTATTTCCCTGGTAGCTGCACTGCAGAGAGCTGTACCTCCAGGCAATAGGCCATGTTCCAGAAGCTTGGAAGATCTTATTCCTCCCTGCTTCTTTAATTTAGTACATGGTTGTGGTGTTGTCTGTTCTGATCTGGACAGACTGACCACTGATCTGGGAGGAAAAAGCCTGCACTGCTAGGTATACCGTCCTGAGTTTCAGGAGGCTTATGTATTCTTGAGTCTCCTGTGCACTCCATGTGCCACTCAACAGTTGGATTCTCCAGGTGGGCATCACAACCTAGGAGGGAGGCATCTGTTGTGAGAATGACTGTATGCAGTTGCTGCAGAAAGGCAATCCCCACTCTGATGTAGCATTCCTCCCTCTACCAGTCTAATGCCCTTAAAAAGGTTCCTGTGATGGGCACTAATTTAGATAAGGTGCCTCACCTCTGAGACCTATGGTGCCCTAGGTGGTAGTATCTCTCATCTGGAATCTGGCCCGTGGTACCACTGCTGTGGAGGAGGCCATGTGACCTAATAGCACTAGAAAATCCCCTGCAAGCCTTGGCTGGCCTGTTTTGAAGGATTCTGCAGTTGAAATCAGATTTGCTACCCTTGCTAGGGGAAGGAATGCCTTTCCTTGCAAGGTATCAAGTTCTGCACTAATAAATTCCAGAACTTGAACTGGATCTGTCTGTGACTTTTGAAAGTTTATGAGGAAGCCCAATTCCTCCAAAGTGTTTTGAGTCAGCAGTATGGAGGAGTTTGCTTCCTGCTGTGTTTTTTCTTCTGAGATCAGCCAATCGTAAAGATAAGAAACAACACCACTTCTCTCCTTCTCAAGTGTGCTGCCACTATAGCTAGGAACTTTGTGAACACTCTTTTAGCTGAGGTGAGGCCGAAGGGAAGGGCTCCTGAACTGGTAATGGCAGTTCCCTAACTTGAACCTGGGGTATTTTCTGTGACTTGGCCTTACTGGTATGTGGAAGTAGGTGTCTTTCAGATCAAGTGATCTCAGCCAGTCTCCCACTTGCAGCGATGGAATCACCAAGCCCAGTGTTACCATTTTGAACTTTTCTTTCTTTCTTTGTTCAGATATCTCAGGTCTACAATGGGTTGCCACTCTCCATTTTACTTTCGTGTTAAGAAGTTTCTGAAGTAAAGTCCCTTGCCCTGTTGTGTGGCAGGTACTCTTTCCGCTGCATGTGTTTGCAGCAATTTCTTCATCCCCAACTCCAGCAGGATTTTTTTCTGTTGGTGTGTGAGGTTGAAAAATGTTTGGGTTATGTAGTTTTGGAAATCTTCTGAACTGCAGAGACAAACCCTGCTCACTGCTTCTAGGACACACTTATCTGTAGTACTTTTTGTCCATTCCTGGAAGTAGTGCACCAGTCTTTCTCCCACTGGCAATGGGTGAGTGACCTGGACTGGCTTGTCAGGGGTTTGGGTGCTGGTGTCGCAGCAGCATGTCTATTTCCCCTTTTACCACTGCTTGTATAACAACCTCTTTGTGGAGAGTATTCATAGGGGGCATAAGCACGTGGGTAGTATCCCCTTCACCTACCTCCCCTTCAGTAAGGCCTGTAGGAAGGGGAGGCCTTTTCTTTCTCAGTATTGCACTTGTAGGTTGTTCTATACTCATCCACCTTCTTCATGTAATCCTCTGTCTTGTCACCAAACAGGGAATTACCCTCACAAGGAAAACCCCGTAGCTTTTGTCTGAGTGTCCTGGGATAGATTTGTAGTTCTAAGTCAGGCAAACCTTCTTAGAGACACTGCATGGGCAGTGACCCTGGATACAGTGTCACTGGTGTCCACTGCCACATGAAACTGGTACTTTGTGGCATCTCTGGCTGGTCTTGCTGCATCAGCCATATCCTGTGCCGAGTCTCCAGAAGCCCTTTTACTCAGTGCCAGAATGGAGTTCCATAAGGCTCCCTGGTACTGTGTTCTGTAAGCGAGATAAGCTGCCTGTCTTAGAAGCAAGGATGCTGAAGTATACACTTTTTTTGCCCATGGTATCCAGTTTCTGGAACTCTTTTCAGGAGGTTGGGAGAAAAGGGTCACTTTGGCCTCATCACAGGCAGCACTCTGAACCACTTCCTCATGATCAGGGTGGGAATATGGGTACTCAGAGCTCTGTTTGTCAACCTGATACTTTTTCTCAATCTTATCTATGCCAGCACCTGAGCTGCATGCTACCATGATTTTAAATAGCTTTTTCTGAGGGAATTTATGGAATGGCAGCATCAACTTCTTAGTGGGGGCTAAACCCATCATATTCATGAATTCAGTCTTCTCCTCGTCATCATCAGTTTCCTGTGAAGAAAGAAAAGGAAAGCAAAGGAAAGGAAAGGGGAAACTGTTTAACCAGGAAAGGCTCACTAAACCGAAGCTTGTTTCCAGGTGAGACCTGGGAGCACAAGGAAGTTAAGTGACTTGCTCAGGGTCACACGGTATGCAAGTGGCAGCTGATGGGATTCAAACTCAGGTCTCCAGCTTTGCAGCTCAGTGCCCTTAACCAATACGCTATACTGCCTCCTACAGGAGGAAATGCTGAGGGTATTGATCATATGTTTCACAAAGGTATAGTTATCTGAAGGTCTTGAAAGAAATATAGAAACACAGAAGTCCAATATAGAAGTTGTCGGCAGATAAAGAACCTCTGCCTCATCTAGTATGCCCATTTTCCCTGCCTACTGTGCCACCACAGACCCTTCATGATCTCTGGTCATCCCCACCCCTTGTGTTACTTCCAAGGTCCCCTGGTATCTGTTCCATGCATGCTTGAATCCTGTGACTGTTTTGGTACCTACCACCTCTACTGGGAGTCTGTTTCAGGCTTCCACCACCCTTTCTATGAAGAAGTATTTCCTCAGATCCCTTCTGAGCCTCCCTACCTCTCTCTATAGTAGCTTCATAGCTTGACCACTTGTCCTCGAGTTTGTCTTTCTGTGGCAAATGCTACCTTCCTGTACCTTATTAATACCCATTATGTTCTTGAATGTTTCTATCATATCCACCCTTTCCCTTCTTTCCTCCAGTGAGTACATATTCAGTTCTCTCAGTCTTCCTCATAGGGCTTTTGCTGCAGTCCCTGCAACATTTTGGCTGCCCGCCTCTGTACCACCTCCACCCCATCTTTGTCCTTCTGAAGGTGGGCCCTCCAGGAACTATACATAGTACTCAAGGTGTGGTCTTGACAGTGACCTGTACAGTGGTAATATTACCTCCTCCTTTCTACTGGTGATACCCCTCCATATGCACCCCAGCATTCTACCAGCTTTTCCCACCGCCTTTTCACTCTGCTTGGCTACCTTCAGGTTATCAGAAATTATTACCCCCAGGCCCCTTTCCTGTTTGGAGTTTGCCAGTACCTCTCCTGCCAATTGGTATGTAGCTCCTGGGTTTCTGTGTCCCAAGTGCATGAGCTTGCATTTCTTAACATTGTAACCCAGCTGCCAAACACTTGACTGTTCTTCTAGCCTTCGCAAATCATTTCTCATTTTTTTCTACCCCCCCATGTGTCCACCCTGTTGCAGATTTTTGTGTCATCCGCGAACAGGCAGACTTTCCGTTCTAGCCCTTCAGCAATGTGACTAATAAAGACATTGAAGAGGACCGGGCCTAGTACCGATCCCTGAGGCACCCATGCTGGTCACCCTGCCTTCTCCCGAATGGACTCCATTTGCCACACCCTCTGACTCCTGTTGCTCAACCAACTTCTAACCCAGTTTACTACTTTCTGTCCCACTCCTAGACAGGCTAACTTGTTCATCAGTCTTCTATGTGGAATGATGTCGAAGGCTTTCCTGAAACCCAGGTAGGCACATCCACCGCTCCACCCTGATCCACTTCCCTGGTCACCCAGTTGAAGAACCCAATCAGGTTTGTCTGGCAAGACCTCCCCCCTGTGAAACTGTGCTACCTTTGATCCTGCAATCTACATGTTTCAAGGAATTCCACTTACCTTCAATTGTGATTCCATTACCTTGTCCACTACTGAAGTCAGGCTGACAGGTCTGTAATCTCCTGCCTCCTCCCTAATCCCACTTTTGTGAAGTGGGACCACATCTGCCCTTCTCCAGTCCCTCAGACCATACCTTTGTTTCCGGTGAAAAGTTGAAAAAAGCTGCCAGGGGTGCAGCCAGCACCTCTCTGAGCTCCTTCAGTATCCTAGGATGAACCTCATCTGGTCCCATGGCCTTGTCAACTTTTGATCTTGCTAGTACCATAAGGACTTCCTCCTCTGTAAAAGGGCTAGTGTCCACCTCCCAACCAATTCTGCCTGTTTTTTATCTTTGGCCCATCACCTACTCCTTCTATTGTTAATATTGAACAGAAGAATCTATTCAGCATGTTGGAGGTGAGCCAAATTCTTGCTGAGGAGAACCATCTGGTTCTATGGGTTCTCACTCCTCCTCCTGTTCTTCATAAACATTTTAACCTCCTCCTTCACAGGCATTGGGAATGGAACCAGAGCCTGGGGAGGGGGGCGGGCATATGAATGAAATTCCCCACAGCCTGGAATAGCTGGAAGAATTGACATGCCTTAGTTATGTCCTCCATTGAGGGCATTTCATTTTTATTCACTGGTGACTCCTTTCCTTCTTCAGGAGACATGACAGCTACATGTTTTTCTTTTAGTTTTTTCTTGGCATGCACTGTCTCCGGCGCCTGCTCTGAGACTCTTTTATTTTTATTAGTTACAGAGTTCCCTCTTCAGACACCCTGATTTTTGATCCCTGTTTTGCAGCTTTGCCTTTCAATTATGCTCCCTTTGACAGGGACTGCTGCTTATTTTGAGGGGCTTGACCCTGATCTGAGCCTTTTGGTGACATGGAGGCGGACTGATAATCTTTTCTATTTTTTTAGCCCTTTTCTTTTGTGTTTTATGGCAAAACTTTATACTAAGCTCACAAATGTTGAAATTCTGGTCTGGACCCAGGCACATTAAGCATAACTTGTGACATTCAGCCTTTGCCAGGAGTTGGAAAAAAGTTAAAATTTTTAAAGCCTGTAGGTTCCATCTTCTTTTTGGGTCAGTCAGTAATGCTAAACCAGGGAAGATGAAGCATTAATCAGAAGTATTTTTTTTTAAATGAGGAACAATCCTGTATATGTAAAAAAGGTTTAAAAGTATTTGAAATGCAGTTTGGTACACTTATAAATGAAACCGCAAGTAAAAATAGTGTAACAGGTGATTTTGTTAGGCTGAACTGTTAAATATCTGCTCAGTTTCCAAATAAAAGAGGAACTTAGAGTAATAAAAACTAACCACCACAAAGTGTTTTTTTTTCACAGAAAATAAAATAGTTTTAAAATGGTTCCCTAAAAGCTGGAACCACACCGAAAATGACCTTCTCTGATTTCTGGGAACCAGAGAAAAGTTAAAATATACAATAAACAACCTAACACAAGTTATTGATAAAATAACAAAACAGTGTACTATGATAAGTTTTATAAAATAAACCGTAAACTGATGTGAAGTTAAAGAAAAGATTTTGGGGCTACTGCTTTGTTCAGGTGGAAAAATAATTCTAACATTACAGTGCAGGGGTGAGCGTGACCACGTAGCAGAGTTTGAATTTCATTCTAAATTCCATAATTAACATAAAATTCTAACGCTGTGGTGCTGCTCATTCCAGGGGAATGATTGCACTTGTGAAACCTGAGTGAGGAATTCCTGGGCTTTGAATATGGGGTACTGACAAAAGGCAATGGCGACTGTGTATAGGGGAAGGGAGGATCAACAAATAAGACACACTGAAAAGGGTTATCACACAAACAGTTGAGAAGTGGCTGCCCATGGTAAACAGATGGCTGTATGACAGAAAAAGACAAATCATGGGTCACTCCTTTAGTTAGCAAAATATTAGGAACCCTAGGGTCACGTTTTCAGCACTTAAGGACTCAGGACATGTGCTCCCTAAGTTGTTTTTGCCAACATGGACAATGATGATCTGCCCCCAAGCTGGTCCTTGAGAAAAGTGAAAAATAAAAGCAGCCTTAAATATCTCTTTACTACTTGGAGCACTTTTTGAAATCTGAGCTTTTGTGGCCACCCAGCCCAAACAAAAAATTACTTACAATAGTATTTGTGTTTCTTCCCACTGATGCTCAGATATTCATAACTTTATGCAGTAAGCCTTCTAAGCAGAACTGCCCGGAGAGATGGAACATATGCAAATGATGGAATCTTTTGCATGAGCCACTTTTCAAATGCTGCATTCTACTAACTGCCTTTGCTCTAAATCCCTCAGATTTCCTAGAAGCCTGGAAAGACAGGCCCACGAGGACTAAGTGTGACAATGATAACAATATTGAACATAATAATAATAAAAATAATAATAATTATAGTAGGAACTCCTTTAACACCCAGAAAAAGGGGCCTCCAACAGGAGGGCATAGCATATGAAAGAATATCCTTGAATGGCAGAATCACCTGACAAGGGGGAATAACAACAGTGAACACAATCACAACATATGTGCCAGACATGGCATTTATACCCTGAGAGCACAGTATACAGGAGTGCAGAGGCTGAAGTTCTGGAAGGGGAGGTAGGGAAGGAAGTTATGAATATCTGAGCATCACTGGGAAGAAACACAATTACTATGGCAAGTAATTTTTTCTTCTAACCCCAGTAATGCTCAGTATATTCATAATTTTATGCAGACTACCAAGCAGTACCCCTGGAGGTGGGTACAAAACTATAATTTGGAAACAGACTTTGCAGGACTGCTGTGCCAAAC
The DNA here is from genome assembly GCA_016271365.2 of Neoceratodus forsteri. Classification (NCBI taxonomy): domain Eukaryota; kingdom Metazoa; phylum Chordata; order Ceratodontiformes; family Ceratodontidae; genus Neoceratodus; species Neoceratodus forsteri. The sequence continues at coordinate 886,313,371 of CM028135.1, read as the reverse complement.
CTAGCATCACCCTTACATAAAATATCCAGATTGTAATGCTTTGTAAAGGTGTGTACTGTTTCCCAGGTAGCTGCTTTACAAATGTCCAGTAATGGAACATCCCTGGCAGCTGCTAAAGTAGCAGCTGTCCCTCTTGTGGAATTAGCCCTCAAACCTGATGGGGCTCCTTACCAGCCTTTGTGTAGCAGAACTGGATACACTGGACTATCCATCGAGAAATGAACCTTTTGATGCTGGATTACCCTTTCCCACATTTCATAGGTCAGGAACAGGTGTTTCCTGTCCTGCCTATGGACTGTAGTGGCTGTCAAGTAGTAGCTAAAAGCTCTTTGACGTCCAAACAATGAAGACTCCTTTCACTTGAACCAAAGTGTTCAGTGAAAAGACAGGTAAGGTAATGGTTTGGTTCATGTGGTTTGGTAATGGGGGTGGGGGTAGGAAGAAGTAGGCTGCTGGTTAACTAGGATCTGCAGCTTATCCATCAGATAGGGAAATTGGCAGACTGGGTGGGCCAAGCGGTCCTTATCTGCCGTCAAATTCTATGTTTCTATGTTTCTATGTTTCAAATGGAAATTAAAACCCATTTTAGGAAGAAACTTCCTGTTTGTTTTCAGGACCACTTTGTCTCTGTGGAATGAAATGTAGCCATGTTCAATGCAGTGAGACTGGGGCTCACTGATTTCCCTGACAGAAATTACCATAAGGAAAAAACAATTTTCATGTGGCATATCTCAAATAACTGAAAAAACAGGCTCAAAAAGGGGGACCCATGAGCCTAACCATACACAAATTTAGGTACCATACTGGCACCGGTTCCTTGTGAGGGTGTGTGCAAATGGGATAGGCCTTTAACGAACCTTTTGAAAACAGGGTCTGAGGCACAGAGAAGCATTCTGTCCACTGAAATATAAGTATATATAGAATAATGTATGAGGAGGTGGTTGATACAAGAATTGAACCTCCTCGTGATTTATTTTGTATAATTGCTTGCCATCAATTTTTACGCAGTGGAGATAACATGCAATGTAAATACAAAGCCCCACCATAAAAGACAAGAGAAAGTATATCAGGAAATCTTAAAACAAACATTTCTGACCTTCTCTACGATCCCACAACAGCATGTAAAGAACGGGATTCAGTGTGGTCAGGAAAACATTTACGGGAATAGAAAATTGAGTACAGAGGGGGAAAAAAACAGTAAGACGACTACAGCAGTCTCTAAAAAACGTTATTTTTCATTTGTTCGTCGGTTGGTTGTCTAGGTAACCTGCCCACATAGTCGTGGAGTTCCTGTGGAAAGAAAGGGACTGTGTCCAAATTACTGATTTACCTTTCAGTAAACAATCACGGCTAAACACTTTTTTACACTTGTTCATTACTGTTACAGATTTTACTATGGCATACTCATGGGAGGAACACTTTATTTAACTATTCAGTGAACTAAGGAGACCCGGAACAGAGATGCGGTGCTCGGCAAGTAAGAGAGGATTTTATTTCAAATTCCAATGGCATTTTTTTTCACTTGCTCTCCCTGGGCTTATTTGTACACTCTAAGAATGATTGCAGCATCACCACGATGATCGCTGCGCGTGAACCTTGTAACAACCAGCTGGTTGTTACGGGAAATATCAACCACTTAAACCTATGGTAAAAATTGATGACCAGTAATTATATACTTTTAAGGTACTGGACTGTAAGTCCAGCAAATGCAATAGGTAAGATAGTCCAGCACAGCTGGGATACCAGCCTGTACTGTTATGGGTGAAGCCCTTAAAGAGCTTTTTGGAGATAGGATCTGGAGTGACTTGAAACATTTTGTCTAGCTGATATGCAGACTGATGCTACAGCTAGGTAGACCTTAAGGGTGCTGGATTGCAAGTCCAATGAATGTAAATAGGAAAATAATCAAACACAGTTGGGACCCCAGCATGTGCTGGTACCAGTTCCTAGTTGAATACCAATTGAAAAAACCTTTTCCATTTGAAGTATAGATTTTCTTAACAGAGGGATTCCTGTAACCCTTTAAATTGTCCAAGACATTTTCAGAAAAATACAAGTCTTCATATTGTAGGCCCTCAAGAGCCATGCCTCGAGCCTGAGTTTTGGGTACAGGAGCCTCCCTTGGTTGGAGGTTAGCAGACTGTGCCTCCAAGGAAGGTGTATTGGTTGAAACCCAGACATGGAGAGTAGCAGAGAGTACCATGGCTGCCTGGCCAAGTCTGGTGCTATCAAGAGCACCGATGCTGCCTGGCACCTGAGCTTAAGAAAATACTCTGTACACCAGAGGGAAGGAGGAAAAGCATGTAGGTGCTTCCCTGACTAATCCAGAGTCAGAGCATCCAGAGGGATTGTTCCCATATCTGGTGGTCTGCCATAGTACAATGGCAGGTGGTGGTTCTGGTTGGACACAAACAAGTCTATCTCTGGGGTGCCCCACCTCCTAAGGATTACTTGCACCATCTGACTGTCCACATCCCATTCATGATGGGAATAGCTGATTTGAGTCAGGGTATCTGTCCAGGTATTGTCCTTGCCTGGCAGATGAATAACCTGCAGGGGACCCCCCACCCCCAATGGAGCATCCTAGACTGACTCCCTATTATCATGAGTCTTCTGCAGGCAGGGCTTGACTTTATCCATCCCTGCCTGTTTGTGTAATACATTGTGGTGGTACTGTCTCTTCTGACCTGTACCACCTTCCCTGTACTAGTTGTGTGAAAACCCTTAGTGCCGGTAACACTAATCTTGGCTCCAACCGGTTTGTGTGCAGAAGTGACTCTGTGCTGGGATGGTGTGAACCACCAGATGGGAGCCCCACACTAGCAGAGATGAATCTGTTGACTGAACAACTGATGGGGACTCTTGCTGAAAAAAAAGGCCCCTTTCCTCAGGATGGTTTCTTCTTTCCACCCTTGGATGACCTGTAACAATGTCTTTTGTTACCAGAATTAGTTTTGAGAGAGGGACCTTTCTCCCAGTCAATCCAGAGGTGAAACTGAATGTCCCTCATCTATAACCTGAATTCCAGGACTATGCCAGTGGCAGATGTCATGGGGCCAGTAGCTGAAGAAACTGTCTTTTGGCTTTTAGTTTGTTCAGGCTGAATGAGCCCATTATTAGTGGGATACATCTTGCCCTGCTGACAGGCAGGTAGACCCTGCCTTGCAAGGTATCTAGCTCTACTCCTATGAACCGTAGTGCCTGAACAGGCTGAAGGACAGAACTTCTTTAGATTTATCAGGAACCCTAATGAATCTAGGAACCCCTTGGCCACTTGCTGGGTTTATTTTCTAACCCCCAGCCAGCCATCTAGGTATGGGAAAACTGTGACACTTTGTCTTCGAAGGTGTTCCAGAACTCCTGCCAAGCACTTTGTGCAGACTCTTGGAGAATGACCTGATGGGAGAATGAACATGAGGTACTTTCTGTGAAACTCCCTTATGAGGGTGTATAAATAATCACCCTCTAAGTCCAGTGATGCCAATCCTTCCCTTTTCTGGAGTGTTGGCAGAATCAGTGACAGAGTTATCATTTTGGACTTTGGCCTTGTTAAAAATGCCTGTTTAGTGTCCTGAAGTCTAAGACAGAACAGCACTCCCCATTTTCTTTGTGGTACCTTTTGCTGTACTAGGACAGGCTCCACTGTTTGACAGTAACAGGTTTTGAACCTCCTTTTCCAGGAGTTCTCTCTTTACATCTGTAGATGGTTTTAAAACTTTTTTTTTTAAACTGCTGGCAGGGATTTGAACTCTGAGGCAATCCCTAACTCACTGTGGTGCCTGGAGTATCTCCTGCTGTTGGTACTGCTGATACTGAGGCACAACTCTGGCCTGATAAAAGAAAGGCCTGGTGTGAAATGATCTGTCTCTGCCTCCCCCTCCATATGTTTTAGTGGAGGGGAAGCTTTCTTTTGCAGAATTGCTACTATAGGCAGATTTTATATACATCCACCTTTGTCATGTAAACCTTTATCTTTCTTCCAAGAGGGAATTATCCTCAACTGGAAAATACATAGCCTTGGTTTGGGTATCCTGAATGAGGTTTGTGACTCTCAGCAAGGCAATTCTCCTTCGAGCCACTGTATCTGTCATTTATCTGGCAGTAGTGCCAGAAAAAGCAGCAGTCATATGACTGGCATTTGGCTGCTCCCAAACCCAACTTAACTGTTTCAGCTAGATCATCTGACAGGGAAGTCTGAGCCTTGACTGCCATAGCAAGGATAGATTGCCATAGTGACTTCTGGTATTGAGCATCAAAGGCTTGAAAGCCGTGCTGTCAATTTTCCTGGAATCCTTGTTAGGAGGAATGCCACGGGTATCTTTGCCTTGTTACAGGCTGTCACTTGTACTACTTCTGGGTGAACAGGGTGGGAGAATAAAAATTCAGCTCCCTCCCTGTCCATCTGATATTCCTTATCCAGCCTCTTTTCAAAAGGGGAAGACAGAGCTTTGAATTTGTCGAAATCTTTAAAGTATCTTTCCTGAAGAATGCATTCAAAGGAAGGAGAAGCTTTTTAGTGGGTGTCAGCCCAATCATTTCTCACAATATGAAAAAATGAGGAATAATCCTCAAATGCTCTGTGAGAATAGCCCAACTCCTGTTCAGGAAAAAACTCAGATTAATAGGTTCCCCTTTCTTCTATTTAATCATAAACACATATTCTTCCTCTTAATAATAGGAAGACTGATCAGAGGAGACAGGCTGCTTTGCAGGGGTCTGCTGTTGAGAAACAGACAGCCCTTGCAAGCCTAAAAATATTTTTTTTAAGCCATTCCAGGCATTTTTCCACACTTTCTCCTTGAAAGTTTTACAATTTCTGCAGGAGTTGTTAGGCTTTATAGTAGGCACAGAAGTCCCCAAATGTTGTCCAGCAGGAGGTTCTGTGTTTGATTTATTTGAGAGAACCAGGGAGTCAGCCGGTTCAGTAAGTCTCTTAGGAACTGCTTGAATACCCGTCTCACGGGTAGCAGTTACAATAATTGGTGTGGTTTCAGCCACAGTAATTTAGGGTGTCTGCTGGTCAGAGCTAGAGAGACCCTTAGGTGGTGATAACTTTTTTCTTTAGCCTTATCCAGGCATGTTTCAATAGTTTTCTCAGGACATGTAATGCAGATTTCACTCTGCTTGGAAATGTACATGTCCAGAGAGGCAAACAAAGACTGATTGCCTTAACAAAATATCACCACTCTCAACACATAATTCAAAACCGGGATCACCAGTTTTCTTTCTCATTTTTTTCTGACATTTTCCATATAAAACCAGTAAAAGTTGTAACCGCTAAAAAATTTATTTATTTAAACTTTATTTAACATTTGCAGTTGGTTCCAGAACCGATCGGGACCAGAAACCAAGTAAAATGAACCAAGGCTATCGGTTCAGGAACCAGTATTAGCGGTTCTTAAAACAAGCTAAATGAAATAAAATTAAACATAACTAACAGAGCTTTTTAGTCAGAAAACTCCGATAAATGTAAAATAAACCTCAGTTTCCCCCCGGTTATACCAAACTGGGAGAAACCGAGAAACTTACAATTTAAACACTAAAACTACGGGTTTACTTAAAATTATGAAAAGCAAAAGGCAGCAAATGAAATGTAAAGAATACTTATATATATATTTTATAAGTTTTCTCACGTCAGAACAAGATGATGAGGAGAGGATCTCCGAGCGTCTAGTCTTGAAAGGCAGAGAGAAAAATCTGAGGGGTTTAGAGCAAAGGCAGTTAGTAGAATGCAGCATTTGAAAAGTGGCTCATGCAAAAGATTCCATCATTTGCATATGTTCCATCTCTCTGGGCAGTTCTGCTTAGAAGGCTTACTGCATAAAGTTATTAATATACTGAGCATTACTGGGGTTAGAATTGAGTTATTGCACTATTTACTGGTGTTATCCTTGTAAGCAACAAGACCAAACAGGGTGTGGGGTACTGGTGGATATGCACACACTCAGGGGCATGAAGATGCCCGACACCATAAGTGGAAGGCCTTACAGCCCCTAGCAGTGCAGGTATCCATCAGTACCCTGCACCCTGAAGGGTCTTATTGCACTTAGAAAATGGATTTGGCAAATTTACACAAAAAAAAAGTAGAAGTCTAATTTCTGATTTTAAAATCTGCCCCCTTCCCAAGAAGGGTGCTCAACTTAACTGTTATCTGTGAGAAGACGAAGAAGAAGAAGAAGAATCAGCATTTATATAGCACTTTTCATATACAATGTATCCCAAAGCACTTTATAAGCAATGCTAGACTGGTAGTGAAGTGACTGAATGTGTAGTGCTGGCCATATCGCACAACACCCACACACAGCCTGGACAATTGCATGAACTGGTGAGGTGGACCTATCTGTGGGGTCTACAATGATAAATTATTTTTGCAGCCGTGTCACCTGATTTTGAATCTAGTTCTGGTCACAAAGGCAGATTCTGTGCCTGATGGTGGTCACAAAAATATTTTGCTATCCACATTGGGCAGCACAATAACGCCTATAATTTTGTTAAAATTGACAAGGTAAAGGGGGTTGACTTACAGTATATGTTAAGTCGACTTATAGGTGAGTATGGGTAATAAAACATAGCTTGGACAATGTCAAATAATTCTTCCACATATGGTTTTTATCTGTTAGTCATCTGTTTTTCTACACTTTCAATAGAAGGTATGGTTGTTTATCACGGAACATAAGGATTCAATATTCTGCAGTATTCCTCTAGTACAATGATCACCCCCCTTCCCAACAAACACACAAACAAATGTGGAATGTTAACATGGAATGCATACATTCAAAATCCCACAGTACAGTTCTACTGACTTACACTCAAACAGACACTCACTGGCTTCCTATGAAGCCAGAATCTCAACTCTGAATAGTGCTCGATTTTTTAATGCATGTACAGAAGGGATCATGGGTGGAAAGAACATTAAATTTATTTATTTATTTTTTAATTTTAGGGATTTTTATTTTCAGGGCTTAGTTGAAGGTTTTTGGTTTTTTTGTAATTAAACATCTTTATTATTTTTACAGACATCCCAACCACACAGTTAGCACAAGGAGTGTTCAGCTGAAAGTGCAAAACAATACCATACAAGCCACACAATTACTAACATCACACTTTCCGTTGAGATATGAATCATCCTCCTCCCCCTCCCCCTCCCCAAGGTTACAAACAGAAGGGAGCATCCTAATTATATTCCCAACAGCCTTCTACGAGCCAGGTTTCCAAGTCATAAGGAGTGCATCTAGGGAACTCCAGAGCAACACATAAGACTCCTGCCTGTGCTGCATATATGCGATGTGCTTCTCCAACTGCAGCGCCAATGTACATTCATGGTACCACTCCATCAAAGATGGGGGTTTATCAGACGACCAATGTCTTAAAATTAACAATTTCGCCACGGCTGAGACAAGCGACATTTGGGCCTTTCTAACCCTGGGAGTGCCCGCTGGAAAGAAGCACAGCAAACAGGCCTCAGGGGTGAACATATTAGTTAAGCCAAGAATAGGATCCAAGAGACCATTGATGGCATCCCAAAAGCCCCGTATTACTGGGCATGACCATAGCATGTGATATAGAGTGCCATCCTCCTTCTTACATCTCCAGCAAAGAGACGTATCCCTTACCCCATGCCTACCTAGACGGGATGGAGTTAAGTACAAATGGTGCATTATGTTAAAATGCACCATCCTGAGTCTATCTTATTTTATGTATTTATACATTGTGCTCCAGAGCTTTTTCCAAAGGTCAGGGGCGTCCGGAATATCTAACTCCCTTACCCAGTAAAAACAAACCCCTGAAGGGAGCCTATGATCCCAATCCTGAAGTAACTTGTACACTTTGGAAACTGCCCGCGGTTGGACAGCTGCAGCTAAAAGGGCGTCAATATCTTTAACCTCATAATCAGCTGGGGGCACCTGAGAGAAAACCGGAGCCAGGGCCATACTATGTTGCAGCCACTTGAAGAAGTCTCGGTCCGCAACACCATGAGACCTCTTCAAATGCTCAAAGGGCCGTGGCTCACCATGCACCCAGAAGTCCAAGACGGTAAAGTGACTAATCTGGAGCAGAAGGCCATGGGTACTGTATTACCCCCACCTTAATATGTGGATTTTCAAAGATCGGTTGGCTTGCCTGATAGATACCATTTGAACCCGAGATAGTGTTGCAATTGGTGAAATGCTTTTAACGACCATCCCATAGGGTTATCCTTCAAAGGTTTAGGGGTGGCCGACGGGGAACTAAATAGCAAGGCCCGCAGAGAGCTCCTCACTCTCTTCGCTAGACCACGCTCAATGTCTAACCATAAGGGTAGATAAGCCGAGTGCCTACTCCAATCACTCCAGAGACTCAGTTTACAAGCATGTTGTGCCGCATAATACAGAAAAAGAGAGGGAGCAGCTAGTCTGCCCTTTAGTTTTGAGGTTGTCAATTTGATGTAAGATCTGCGGGCACTCTTCCCCTGCCATAGAAAAGAGTTAAACATTCTCTGTAGATTAGAAAACCACCTTCTCAGAAGATGCACCCCAAGCATCCCCAGGGGTATTATAATCAGGCAGAATATTCATTTTCAAAACATTCAGCCTACCCCACAAAGACAGGGAGAGTAATCGCCATCTATCCAAGTCTCCCAATATGGCTTGAACTAGAGTGCCTAGGTTGTTCCTAACCATCATACTCAGGTTCGTGCTAATATTGATACCAGGTATGTTAATGATTTGGCTTCCAGCAGAGACCGAAAGTCAGCAAGTCTGCCTTTATGACATTATGATTTAATGGAAGGATCTTCGCCTTTACTCGATTCAACTTATAGTAGGATACCTTGAGAAAAAATCGATTTCATCTAAGATAGCCGGTAGCGAAATCTCCGGATTTTCAATGTGCAGTAGCACGTCATCAGCATAAACCGAGTATGCATACCTGACTTCCCCCACCTGTATACCTTTAATGAGCGGATTACCCGCCAATCTGTGCAAGAATGGCTCCAGGTACAAGTTAAATAGCAATGGGGACAAGGGACACCTTGCCCGTGCCTCACTCTAACTTGATTACTGGCGACAGGATCCCATTGCACTTAACCCTAGCAGAGGGAAGGGAATATAAAATTTGCACCCATCTCAAGAAGCCCTCCGGTAGGCCGAAGGCCGACAAAGTAGCAAATAGGTAATCCCAAGACACTCTGTCAAATGCCTTTTCGGCATCCAGAGAAACAAGCACTGCTGGGATTTTGGACTCTTTGGCCTCCGCAATGAGGTGCAATAGTTTCCTCAGGTGATCTTGGGGCGTTCTCCCCACCATAAAACCCACCTGTTCCCTGCTAACCAGTCTGTCCATAACTTTGGCCAACCTGTTAGCGAGGACCTTCACAAAATTTTATGTCCGTATTTAGAGAGAAATGGGCGGTAGCTATCCAAATTCAGGGATCCTTCCCTGTTTCAAGATTAGTGAAATCGTCGCCTCTTGGAAACTTGGGTCAGACAGTCCGTTGTCGAACCAATATTGGAAAACTTCCAGTAAGATTGGGGATACTAATGGGAGGCATGCCTTATAAAAATTACTGGGGAACCCATCGGGACCAGGGGACTTGTCTAAGGGCATCTGTTGAATAGCTTGGTGAATCTGAAGAATTGAGATTGGGGCACACAAGGAGACCGTGTCTCCCTCAGTTAACTGTGGTAACGTAACCGACTCGAGATATGAGGTAATATCCGCTGTTGAGGGTTTAAATTCCGGATCTACCGTATATAACCTCTGAAAATAAGCCCCAAAGCCTTCACCATTTCCCCGATCCGTGCAGACCTGATCACCCTGCCCTGTGCGGATGCTTGCTATGTAATGTGCCGAGTCTAGGTGAGGATTGCATGGCAAGTAACTTCCGCTTTCTCCCTACATCCAGGTATTGGAGCCTCGTCCATAAAAGGGCCAGCTCGCCTGCTGTAATATGAGGCCAGTATTGAGCCTGCAATTGATGCAGCCTTGCCAATTTGCCTCTGTTGAGAAGCGGATAAGCTATTCTCCACGTCCCTAATCGATGTTAACAGGAGTCCAGTTTCTCCTCTCTGCACGCTTCTTTCTGGAAGCAATCTTAATTAGCTCTCCCTTAAAGAGCATTTTAAGCAGCCCAAATTAGGTCCCTTTGATCTACTGAGTCTTGGTTATCATCCAAGAAGCGCTTAATGAACTCTTCAATGCGCCTCAGGGAGGATTCTTCCTTTAACATCTGACAGTTTAGTCTCCACTGTGGGGAGCGTCTACACCCCAAAGTTGGTCTATATGCCACACTAACCGGCGCATGATCAGATATTACTCTGGCAAATATATCCGCCTGGATTATACCGGGCATCGCAAATGAGCTGACCAAAATGTAATCTATTCGTGAATAAGTCTTATGTACTGGTGAGAAGAAAGTATATAGTCATAACCCAGGATTAATTATGCGCCAAGCATCGACCAAGGCGGCCTTGGCAATGAGGTCCTTCAAGGCCCTTTGTGCCGGGGATAAGCCACGCTTCTCTTTACATGATCTGTCTAGATCATTCTGAAGAGCCAAGTTCCAGTCTCCCCCCAAAATTGTAAGCTTTTTGGGATCAGATACTACCAGACGCACCAATTTCATGAAAAAAGCTGGGGAGTCACCATTAGGGCCATATATAGAACCCAATACAATTGGTTGGGATTCAAGCAAATCATGTACAATAACATATCTGCCTTCAGGGTCCCAAATCTCATTTACTAATTTGAAAGGGATGTTCCTAGCAACTAGGATGGCAACCCCTCTCTCTAGAGTTGTCCCTGCCCCAAAACTTGTGATACCACGCTCTTCTGAAGTAATGAATGTCACTTCTTTTAAGTGTGTCTCTTGGAGAACACAATTTGCGCCCCAATTGCCTTAGGTGTCTTAAAATAATTTGTCTCTTGACCCTATCCTTGGCTCCTTTGACGCTCCAGCTAATAAATTTATACAAATTACTCATTAACGCAACTATATAATAAGGAAGCAATGCACAGAATACCTCAGTAGGCTGATCCATAATATTCCATAAGAGTGCTACGAGCTCTTTGACATAACAAATCAATGTTAGGCTAATCAAAAAGTAACCTTGGTAACCCCCAGCTGCTCCAATCAATCCCATTCCTATAAAACCCAACCTCCCCCTGTATAAGACACCACAACAAAGCCCTCCCACCCCAAAACAGTGTACATACCCCAGTTCCCAGGAACCGTCTTTCCAAACACAGCACGCCACGTGATCTACTTCCAAACAACCCGATCTGCTCGACTCCACCCCCGAGCCCTCCCCCATTGAAACCCACCATAATACAACTACTCTATGATATTTAACTAACCTCAGTATGGGCACTTATGCCCCTAACTATATAAAGACTAACCCTCATGACCTATCGCCATCTACGGCCAAATTAGCATACAGCCATAGCAGACTCTCTTCAGGTGGTCCTGATAGACCAGAACCAGAATTAATTAACACCCTCGTAGTCAGACCCTTTGTTCATATGCATGTTTACGAAAAAAAAAAAAAAGGGGAGGGGAAAGAAGGGGGACGCCAAAGGAGGGGAGAAAGGGGAAGGCAGGGTGAGGGAAGGGGAAAGTCCATCCTGTACAAGTCCTGCAGGCAGTCCAGAGCACATCGACACTGCAAAGACTTCAGCAGTAGGCCCCTCAAAAGTTGATGGATCCAAGCGCCAGTTAGTGTTAGTCCCTGGACTCCACTCAATCCAGCTCTCTGGCGGGCAAGACTCCTGCCATATACTGTAGTTTCTCCGAGAGACCACCAGCCCTCAGGAGGGACTGGCTAATCTGAGTCACATCTTCAGCCAGAAATGTCCACAGTCCCAAAAGAAAGCACCAGCAAAGTCAGAGATGCTCAGTGTCGCTGGAGACTTGGCCGCCAATAAAAAGGAGCTATCATTCAGCCAAACCCATAACCCAAACGCCAATAACCACCAACAGAACATATGAAGATTTCAGACATGCATAATGCAAAACCGCCACCAGGGCGCGGGGCCGAACTCCTCAGACAGCCTGTGGGCGCCCTACTCAGGGCTTCTTAGTATGTCCACCAATGGGGTTAAATATTAATTATTTATCCCTTGAGGTCCTCAGGGCTCTCAACTA